>VDFB02281492.1:678777833-680125588 GCA_007258455.2 Sequoia sempervirens
AAGCTTGAATTTTACAAAGAAAGTCAAATGTTAGGTTTTAGGTCGTTTTGTGTCATTTTATGTTTAATAAGGTTGATTTAAACTATTTAAATGTATTCAAGTTTTTTTGGGGTCATTTGAGTCAAAAAAATATAAAAAATACAAAATGTGTAAAAGTTGTCAAGGCAAAAATGCTGAAAAGTGCAAATTAGGGAGTTTAAAGGTTATTTAGTGAAAATGAAGTTAAAAAGTCAGTTATTCTCGGTTGGGAAGGTTCAATATGTCTTTAAAAACATTTATCCACGTTTGTAATGAAGGTTGGAGGCATCTGGAGAGAAATTTCAATAAAAGAACAATTGTGTTTTCCAGATTTTACATATTTTTCACTATTTTCAGGCCTGGTACGGAATTGTACGGAATTCCTTTTGAAAATTTCTTATATGGGTGAATAGATAAATGAATTATCTTTCCAATGCTTCTGTTTTGAGTGAAAAATATTGAGTTTTACACATTTTACAAACGTTTTACTAAAACTGCCTGTGTATCTTTTGTATAAGGTTTTTGAGGGCACCTAAAATGTGAAAAAGGTCCATTCCACCTTCTGTAGTTGATGTATCTCGGTGGAATGGACCAAAATATGTATTATTAGGTGTGTAGGGTTCTAATTTTTGTAGGTGTGTTCATTTGAGTGTCAAGGTGTGATGCCCTAGGTGGAAAAGTGTGAATTTCCATTGCAAGATGATGGCTCAAAGAAGGAATATGATGGTGCAGCATTGGTAGAGGATGTGGGTGAGTTTCTGGAGAATTTTTAAGTGTATTGGAAGGTTTTTGAATTGTTGGTAAGAGTTTTAGAATCCTGTAGTATACCTTTTCAATAAACCCCTAAGAAACGTGCTGAAAAATGAGGGTTTTTGTGGGTGTCTTGTTGCAAGGTGATTCTCAATATGAAAGTTGTGGATTTGGGGGTTTTGATATATGGGAACTGCTGCCAAAATGAGTTTTTGGGTTTTTGGTAGGTTTTGAAGGCACTTCCTTTGGAAAAGTGGCCTAATTAGGCCTAGAAACAGTGTAGAAAAAGGTTGGATCAGCAGGTTGTTACAAAACAACAATATCTTATTTTCGGATATGTGATGGAATGTCCACATGGGTGTCTGGAAAGTATAATAGTTTGTGGGTTTGATCAGCTATTTGTGAGTTGAGGTTCAAAAAAAACCTAGTTTGGAGGGCTACTAGCCATGAAGGCTTGAAGAATGAAAAATTGATGAGATTGAGTGATAAGGATTTGAAGGTGATTTAGTTGTGCTTATTTTGTGTTGGTAAGGAGATTCTAACCCTTGTCTATATCAGTTGGTATTAGAGCTACAGGGAGTAGGTATTTTGATTGGAAATTTGATGATTGCACAAGGAAGAGTTAGAAGGTGAAAAGACAAGTTGCAACCAAAAGACAACATGGAAAAGGAGATCAATGAAGCAACACAAAGGAATACAATTTTCAAGACCACTTGCAAGTGTCAAGGGAAGGTATGTACTGTGATTGTTGATTCAGGTAGTTTAGATAATTTGGTATCTCAAGAAATGGTTGACAAGTTGCAATTAGAAAGGATACCTCATGAGTCACCTTATTTTGTTTCTTGGGTGAATGGTGAGAATGCTTTGTTGGTCAAAGAACAAACTTGGGTTGAATTTCATATAGGTGCATATAGAGATAAATTTTTGTGTGACATTGTGCCAATGAAAGTTTGCCATCTATTGTTTGGAATGCCATGGATGTATGAAAGATTGTCTTTGTATGATGGAAGGAATAATAGTTACAAGATTAAGAAGGATGGGGTTTCTTTCACCTTGTTCCCATTGGTGGAATCAGATCAGGGACAAAGTAAGCATGCAAGAATACTAATGCAGGGCAGAAGAGAGTCTATGAGGCATGAGGAAAACAGAAATAACAAAGGTGCAGCTATTCACAAAGAGGAAAGCATGGAGACAACAAAAGTAGACAAAAGGGCAACAATAGCAAGGAAAAAAAATGAAGAGTTGGTGATGAGAGGAAAGGAATTACCTATGAAGGATCAAGAAAAGTTTAGAAAGCAAGAAGAAGACAACAAATGGACTTATTTCAGTCAAGTAAAGGAAAAAGGAAGGGTAGGACAGTCACATACTGTCATAATAGAGGTATGCAGATCAGGTATGAAGGATTGTGAAATGAAGAATCTTAGGGTAGAGACCCTAGTAAAAGGAAAAGACAAGATCAAGGTAGTTAAGAAAGAGAAGAGTCAAGAAGGACCTAGTGAGGTCATGATGAAAGAAGTGCATTGTCCAATGAAAGGACAAAGAGATAGAGAGCAGCAGCAGTTTAATAGCAAAGAATATATAAGACCACATGATGAGAAGGTCTTAGAAGAAAGGAAAAGGACTGCAGATGTAAAGGAGGGTGAATGGAATAAGCAAGATGAAGAGATCATAGTAGGGGCAGTTTTGTGTCCCTTGAAGGTAAATGAAGGCAAGGGGCAGTCAAGTACTGCAAAGACAGAGGTTTGTATGACTGAAAATATAGTGATAGCAGAGGTAGAAAGTCTGAGAATAAAAGGTGAAAAGAGCAAAAGGAAATGGAAAGTGAAAGAGCATAAGATAGATGAGGTAGAAGAGCAGCAATGTGAGAGTATGGCAATTAAAAAGGATGGTAGACAGTCAGGTTGTGTTCCTAAACTTGATAGGATAGAGTATCAAAAGCAAAGTGTGGACAGTCAAGAAAATGAAGTGCAAGGTGAGAAGCAAGACAAGAAGATAAAAAGTACAGTGAGCCAAGGAAAATGGAAAAGGTTAGTGAAAGGAATTGTGAAGGTTGATAAAAGGATGAAGATTGCAGTCACCCCAAGAGGTGAAGAGTTAAAGGTAATGAGTTTGGAAAAGGTCTCAATGATGGAGGGGACCCAAGATGTGAAGTTGTCAATGATAGGCCAAGTGAAGGCTAAGAAAGAAAGGATGGTGAAGTCTCCAAATGAGATGGAGAAGAGATCAAGTGATGTGGTTAGGACATTGGATTGTCCTTGGTTGATGGAATTGATAATGGAGAAGTTGTATGCTGCTATGGGAATGGTTCTAAGCATAGTGAGCCTGAGAATGATTGAGAGAAGAAGAGTTAAGAGACAAGAAATGAAGGGAGTCATTTTATACTTCCTTATTTTGATGATTATGTTGCTGAGAATCAAGCCATGGGTTAAGATGAAAGAGAATAGACAGAGCATGGATTATTTTGCAAAGAATGAAGCTGAAGAACAAGGTAAGAGCAGATGGATGATGCTGGTAAGTACAAATCAGAACATGGAGGTGCAGATCCAAAATGAAAAGGCAAGAGGAGGACTACTTTGCATGGACAAATCCAAGCCAAAGGTGAAGATGAAGATCAATGGAGAAATTGCAAGAACAAGGAGGAGCATCAAATATTTGGAGATCAAAATATTATTGCAGGTCAAAGAGTTGAAGACTTCCAAGGGACTTGGAAAGATTTCATGGCTGGGTGTATGGTGCAGGAGCACCAAGCTTGAATTTTACAAAGAAAGTCAAATGTTAGGTTTTAGGTGGTTTTGTGTCATTTTATGTTTAATAAGGTTGATTTAAACTATTTAAATGTATTCAAGTTGGTTTGGGGTCATTTGAGTCAAAAAATATAAAAAATACAAAATGTGTAAAAGTTGTCAAGGCAAAAATGCTGAAAAGTGCAAATTAGAGAGTTTAAAGGTTATTTAGTGAAAATGAAGTTAAAAAGTCAGTTATTCTCAGTTGGGAAGGTTCAATATGTCTTTAAAAACATTTATCCACGTTTGTAATGAAGGTTGGAGGCATCTGGAGAGAAATTTCAATAAAAGAACAATTGTGTTTTCCAGATTTTGCATATTTTTCACTGTTTTCAGGCCTGGTACGGAATTGTACGGAATTCTTTTGAAAATTTCTTATATGGGTGAATAGATAAATGAATTAGCTTTCCAATGCTTCTGGTTTGAGCGAAAAATATTGAGTTTTGCACATTTTACAAACGTTTTACTAAAACTGCCTGTGTATCTTTTGTATAAGGGTTTTGAGGGCACCTAAAATGTGAAAAAGGTCCATTCCACCTTCTGTAGTTGATGTATCTCAGTGGAATGGACCAAAATATGTATTCTTAGGTGTGTAGGGTTCTAATTTATGCAGGTGTGTTCATTTGAGTGTCAAGGTGTGATGCCCTAGGTGGAAAAGTGTGAATTTCCATTGCAAGATGATGGCTCAAAGAAGGAATATGATGGTGCAGCATTGGTAGAGGATGTGGGTGAGTTTCTGGAGAATTTTTAAGTGTATTGGAAGGTGTTTGAACAGTTGGTAAGAGTTTTAGAAGCCTGTAGTATACCTTTTCAATAAACCCCTAAGAAACGTGCTGAAAAATGAGGGTTTTTGTGGGTGTCTTGTTGCAAGGTGATTCTCAATATGAAAGTTGTGGATTTGGGGGTTTTGATATATGGGAACTGCTGCCCAAATGAGTTTTTGGGTTTTTGGTAGGTTTTGAAGGCACTTCCTTTGGAAAAGTGGCCTAATTAGGCCTAGAAACAGTGTAGAAAAAGGTTGGATCAGCAGGTTGTTACAAAACAACAATATCTTATTTTCGGATATGTGATGGAATGTCCACATGGGTGTCTGGAAAGTATAATAGTTTGTGGGTTTGATCAGCCATTTGTGAGTTGAGGTTCAAAAACCTAGTTTGGAGGGCTACTAGCCATGAAGGCTTGAAGAATGAAAAATTGATGAGATTGAGTGATAAGGATTTGAAGGTGATTTAGTTGTGCTTATTTTGTGTTGGTAAGGAGATTCTAACCCTTATGCATCACTCAAGCCGAGGTGGGCGTGCCTCCTCTAGGGCAACTCTACCCGAGGCTGGGTAGACATGTCGTAAGTGCCAAGTGGTGCAACTCTTGAAGCCGAGGAAAATGCACCCCAAGTTAGGGTAGATGCATGCACGGGTTAGACCTGCCCTTGTCTAGGGTGGATTCACCTTCTCACGGGACCATGCTAACCCCCTCCCTCAAATGTTATCTCTTTTTATCTATTTTCAAAATCCAATCTACCCATTTTTCTATTTTATCCGCAAACAAAACCCATGTTTTACATTTTCTTTAAACATTGCAACACATGCTATAAATGTTTAAAAAACACAATAGGATTTTTGTTACTAACCTGGTGAGGCACCGTGTAGTGGCTATGGATCCTCCAAACCTCATCTGCCCAGTGAATGATATCCTAATCATAATCTTGAAGCATCATTGCTCTTTCCTCTCTTCCTCTCCTATCCTCTTCTCTCCATTGCTATAGTGACAATGTGAAAAGGTAATTTTTAAAATTACCTTTTAACCCTTCTTTTCCCCCTTTCCAAATAAAAGGTATTTTTTACCTTTTATTTAACTTTTTTCTCCTCCAACTAATTCCCTCCTTTCTTGGGGCTGCCATTTGTAAACTATGCATATGATCAACTCCGTTCAAAAGTAAAAGTTGCTTATTTTTTCAAGCTCTATCCAATGGTGTCCTCATTTTCTTCCTATTGAGAGCTCTGCTAAGGCCCCTTTTCTTTCCCAACCACCCTCTCAAGGGGGAATACCCTAACATTTTCCTTCCATCCCATGATAGCAGTAACTAGGGCATCTCCATCCTTTCTTTTCTCCTCCACTTGGGTAGCTTATTGAACCTATTTCATGCTAGGGCATCAAGCCCTATAATTTCCTTCACCATCGACATTTCATTTTTCTTCGAAACACTATTATTCTAACAATATTTTGAAGAGGGGAAAAATGTAGACATCCAAATTTGATCATTCCCATATGATCAAATTTACCTCTTTATTCATCCATTCAAATAATATTAATTTATTTAATTAATATTACACTTCTCGACTAAGGTTTTTAAAGTATTTAATTTAATAATTAAATTCTTTACCTTACACCTTTTTCCTCTCTAAATTAAATAAATACATCAATTTATTTAATTTAGTCATCTTAACCCTTTTTGAATTAAAATCAACTTAAAATTCTTTTTTTTCTCTCCTAGTCACATCCTCTATAATCCCTCTCTAATCTAAATTAATTTAATTAATTCATGATCAAGATGTGCATCCTCTTAATAAAGGATTAATGTTACATCCTCCTACATTTTCCACTTGTTTCTAATCTCTCATTAATTACCTTAATTAGGTATTTGCACAACCTTAATCAAAGTAATTAGCCACTTTTAGCACTCCTTTTTTGTCAACATTTTCATTTTCCTTTCTTAGCATTGGCCCTCTTTCCTATGTGAATTTTTAATTCACATTTATTCATCCTAGCTCTCTCTCCTCCCCATGTGAAATTTTAATTCAAATTTTATCCTTCCAAGGCTTCTAAAACATTTGACTTGTCACCTCATCCACACGTGACCAATTCCCACCTTTTTGGAGACCCTCTCTTATCTATTAGATTCTCCTAAGAATGTGAATTTTTAATTCACATTTATTTCTCCAACCACTTTCTCATTTCCCATGGAGATTTTTGAGGAATTCCAAAATTATTCAAATGTCACTTTCATTCTCACTTGAGGACAAGAAGTTTCATTTTGAGGAAATATTATCACTCCCTAAGGTACTTGGAAGGTACTTGTCCTTCCTCCACATCATGTACTCTCCTTCCACATCACCTACACATCATCTTATCCTTGGCCATCTCATATTCCACATGTCAAGATGTGAGTGCTTGTGAGTCCTCAACTCACCATATCCCTACATCTTGATCTTGATGGCTCAATCTCAACCATTGAATTCTCTAGAGAATTCAAGTTTCCCTATAAATACTCCCTCCTCTAAAGAATTTAAAAATACTTAGTCATTTTGAGCAACCTTATGTTGTTATTTTATGCACTCATTTTACAAGCATTTTCTCTCATGTAGCCATCCATTTTTAGCTATTTTCATTTACATCCCACCACATATTTTTGCATTTAGCTACATTAATGGCCATACAAAGTAATCAAAATAAATGGAAAACCAAGGAATTTCAGCTGCAAAGAGAAGGTATAATCATTTGCAATCTTCTTTTGTTTTATCTCTTTGTATTAAGAATTCCTTAGGCTAATCTTGAGGTGTTTCTTTGTGTTTTTCCATTGTATTTTAGTTTTTTTTTCACATTTAGAATAGGTAAAAATCGAGGATATCGCAATAACTAAGTCTATGTAAGGGAAGAAGACCAACATAAAAATGTATTCACCACCAAGTGGGGAATGTTCATATAAATAAAGATTCCATTCAGAATTTTAAATGCGGGTGCCACTTTTCAAATAAAGATGGATATCACCTTTAAAGGATTGATCAATCAAATCATCCTAATATATTTGGATGAACTAAATATTTTTTCAAAATCAAAATATGATTATTTCGATCATCTAGCAAATGTTTTCTAGAAGTGCCATTAGTTTTGTATTTCTTTAAATCTTAAGAAGTGTGTCTTCAGAGTATCATAAGGAAAACTTCTAGGTTTTGTAGTATCAAATGAAGGAATATCCATAGACTCTAAAAGGGTGAAAGCTATAATAGAGCTACCACTGCCAGTAAACTAGAAGGGGCTACAATTCTTTCTGGGAAAAATCAATTTTGTTAGTCGGTTCATTTCAAACTTTGTGAGTATCAAGAGACCTATCATGTTGATGTTAAAGAAGAATTTAATGTTAAAATGGACTATTGAAGGAAAGCTTTCTTTTGAGGAAATAAAGGCATCCATATTCATAGCCCATGTGTTAGCAAAGGGTATGTGTAGGATCATCATGGAAAAAATAGGCCGTTAAGTGGCAAAAAATTCAAAAAAATTAGAGTTAGGAATCTTGACATAAAAATTAAATAAGTTATCTATATCATTTCAAAAATATGTAAGAATAGAATTTGTAGAAAATTGAATGTAGTTTCTAAGCTACTAGGTTTATTTAAAAAAGAGAAAATTCTATTTGGTGAAAATTTGAAATTTCAATGTAGTAGTACTTAAATTTTAGAGAAAAAATAAGTAGGTGTCTATCTAACCACCCTAACCACAATAAAACGATACTATTTTTTTATAATATTTTAGACATAAGTAGAGTACTTATGTTTGACTGTGATGCATATTTTTTTGTAATTTTTTCCAAGTAAATAATTAATTATGAATTTTTTATTACAACTTTTAAAAAATATAAAAACTTGTATGTCTGGCCACCTTAACTTGGTCAAAACTTTATGAAATTCAATTTTTCTTTTTTTAATCCTTATAGTATGTGAAGCATAGAATGTGATGCATGTTTTGGATTTAAAAATGTGATACCGTTTGATAGATATAGATGTTTTGAATCAGCCTATCAATCAGGACTTTAGTCATAATTCAAATAGAAAATGAATAATAATTATTTATTAAATTAAAATTAAAACATAATTTATATTGGTGGAAAGCTGAGAATCTCCTTTAAAAACCCTTTTTATTTCATTAATTTTGGGTTAAAAAAAGTTGTGAGCTACATAACCTCAAATACCCATCATATCACCACTTTTTAGCACATCATGATCGTGCACATACCCCAAACTCAATTTTTTCCAAGGATTTCCTACTCTACATCTATAGCAGCCAACACACCATGGCTTCAATACTCATTTCGTAGGGAAAAGAGGGAGTAGAAGAACATCCCATCACATTCCACTCTAGAAATCTCAAAGGTTATGAAACCAAGTACAATTTTTTAGAGAAACAAGCCTTTGTATATTATTAAAATCCTTAAGAAATTTTGACATAGGTAGGTATGTACAAGATCATCATGGAAAAAACAAGCCCTTAAGTGGCAAAAAAATTAGAAAAATCAGAGTTAGGAAACTTGATGTAAAAATTTGAATAAGTTATATATATTATTTCAAAAATATGTAAGAATAGAATCTATAGAAAATTGAATGTAGTTTCTAAACTACTAGGATTATTTAAAAAAAAACTATTTGGTGAAAATTTGAAATTTCAATGTAGTAACTTACTTAAATTTTAGGGAAACAATAAAAAAGTAGGTGTCTATTTGATCACCCTAACCACAATGAAATGATAATATTTTTTTAGAAGGTCTTAGATATAAGTAGAGGACTCATGTCCCGATTTGATGCATAATTTTTTGTAATTTTTTCTAAGTAAATAATTAATTATGATTCTTTTTTTTACAACTTTTAAAACATATAAAAACTCGTATGTCTAGCCACCTTAACTTGGTAAAAAATTCATGATTTTTTTTTAATCTTATCATATGTGAAGCCTAGAATGTGACACATGTTTCAGATTCAAAAAAAGTGATACCATTTAAAAGCTATATATATTTTTTTCAATAAGCCTATTAATCAAGATTTTCATCGTAAGTCAAATAGAAAATGAATAATAATTATTTATTAAATTAAAAGTAAAGCATAATTTATATTGGTGGAAAGCTGAGAATATCCTTTAAAAACCCTTTTTGTTTCATCAATTTTGGGTTAAAAAAAGTCATCAGCCAGATACCCTACACATACCCATGATATCATCACTTTTATTCCCATCATGATCCTACACATACCCACATGGTATTGACCAACAAAACCACCATCCTTATCACTCATCCTAGTGTTCCAAAATACATCACTGAAGGTGAGATAATTTAAAAGAGGACCAAATTGATCACTAAGATCCTTGAATATGATGTACACATCTAATTGACCTAGCTAGTTTGGCAAAGAGGTCTTTTTGAATACCTTGCATAGGAATTAAGCTCTTGAGCATAACAAGAGATTGACCAAGTCTATAAAAATTAGTTTTAGTCTGATAAGTTGTGGGTGGTAGATTGGACGTGATTTATGCAACAAGGGTAGTACCTAACCGACATTCCACCTCACAAAAGATGCTACTACATACTTCAAGGCACTAGGTATGTACTAATTAAGGGGATTTTATTTAAAAGAATTTATGATGGTGTCTTGCTTCATTGCTTAGATAAACCATAGGAAGAAAGAGTCTTAAATGAATTCCATAGTAGTCTTGAGGGAATAAAATTATCAACCAAGACCACTACTTTAAAGATAATTTGAGCAAGATATTACTAGCCTTCCATGTTCTTCGAGGTGCACCACCTAGTGTGGAAGTGTACTAAATGCCAATATTTCATTGGAAAGTGGAAGAACTCCACCATGCCACTGCACCCAATCATGATTGATGAACCATTTTCACAATGGGGTTTTAATTTCATCAAGATGACTAATCCCATCACCAATGTAGGCCATAAGTGGATAGTTATGATGACTGATTATTTCACAAGATGGAAATAGGTCGTTTCTCTTAAGAGTGCTATAGAGACAAAAAAATTTTAACTTTCTCGAAGAGGTAGTGGCATGGTTTGGTTAACCTAAAACTATCATTTCCAATAATGCAAGAGCCTTTGTAGGCTATGGGATGTCATATTTTTCTCTCAAGCATGGGGTCTACCTCAATACTTCATCAAATTATTACTTGTAAGGAAATGGGTTAGCATAATTGACCAACAAGAACCTAATTAGGCTAATAAAGTGCATCAGATTAGAACATTAGAAGGAATGCCATAAGCATTTGCATGCTACTTAATGGGTCAAAAGAATTATGCCTAAGAAGATCCTTAAGGATTCCCCCTATGAATTAGTGTATGAAAAGGAGGTGGTTCTATCCATTTCCATAAAAACTCTAGCATTGCAACTATTGAAAGTGTTAGAAGTTGAAGATGACATAATGGAAGTAACACTAGCCAAAATTTTAAGTCTCAAGGAAAAAAGAGAAAATATGTATGATACCATTATCAAGTGCCAATACAAATTCAAGTGATGGTTTGATAAAAAATACCTCCAACCCATATTTTCGGGAGGGAAGTCTTGAGCTAAAGTATGACAAACATGTTGCAAAACTAGGGCAACATGCTAAATTTGACTCACTATGGAGGGGCCCTTTCCGAATATATCAATGAAAGGAAAGAAACATGTACAAACTAGAGGATATGGAAGGAAATATTTTGGATATACCAATAAAAAATATACATCTAAAATTATTCTATTAAAGTGTGTAAGTTCTTTTAAAATTTTAGAGTTATGTACCATATGTAATTTTTTTTGTAAAATACGATATTTTTGCAAATAATCCATGAGAGTAACATGGGAATAGTAGAAAATTACTATATTTGTATTTGTTGAAAATATTTACACTATAATATTAGTGTTGAGCCTAAGGATTTGAGAGAAATTTGAATCCTTCTCATTCAAACCCAAAAGGAGATACATTTCATAAAGCAAAAAGAGGAGGCTACACAAAAATGAAAGTGGAAATTAATCTTCCATTCATCGCAAAAGGTCAATATTTTTCTTCTTTAGGTTTTTCTTCAACAAAGCAGTAGGGGTTAACAACATAACACAACACACGTGGGCACAACACATGGACCTCAATCCTCAACATCACGAATATACACCAAGAACTCAAAATTATTCTTCCAATCGAGCTTAGGAATATGATCCACTTTGTATTCCCTTAGTAAGAAGGGGGTCAAGGTTTACTACATTTCATGATGCCTCTCCAAGTCCATGGTGTAGACTTTAGATAGGAGGGGTATCTAGGGCACCACTTCTCCAAAGTCAACATGCCTACAGATGCTCATGGTAGAAAAAATTCCAACACCAGGGAGGCCACAAAGAGGGAGATAACATTAGAGTTGCATGGTGGTTGGTTTTCATCCTTGATGTAATCCCTCCCAAGCACCCATTTGATCACCATGACGATAAGGTGGTCATTTTTTCTTGTTAGGCACTTAACTCTATGACTACTGACTTCGCCCATGAAATAATTTTGCAGCTTTCATCTCAGGAGCCAAATTGGGGTACCCAGGCTAGTCATGATATTAGCAAGCAAGCTAAGGGATAGCAAAATGGAAAAGCATGGGAAGAAGATTACTGACTCAAATGCTAATTCAATGAGTTTTTCGCTAAGATGATATTTCTCTTTTATAGAAAAAGTGCTTCAGTGAGCTCCAAAAATAGAAAATCCATCTCTCATTGGGCAGTGATGGAAAAAATATCAAGGTGACATGAGGTGGGATGAATCATATGGAAGATATAAAGACAAGTATTGAGAAACTAATTTGGGCGTTGGTAGTAAATGCTCGTGTGTATTGATTACTACCATATGTCCAGTGTGGTCATCAATGCCAACTTTCTTATTCATTCAAAATGACATTTTTTAAAGCACTAAAGTCTACCAAATTAAATATGAATGTATTTTCCAATCACCCTTTCATCTCTCAAAGCATGCTTTCTAGTGCTAAAGGAACACTTCCCACCGCATAAGGCTTATTGGGAGAAAAAGGGAGATGAAGGGAATGCATTAATTAAATTCTCATGGAATATTTGGTATTCTCAAGGGATACACATCCCGCTCCACATGTATCACCTCACTAGAAACACTTAGTGAGCTAGTGGTAATGACAAGCCTTATTGCATGTACGTGCTAGAAAATTAATTGCGTCCAAAAAGAATTTTTTTGCGAAGTATTGAAAGTCATAAGAAACCATTTCTCTGAAGACTCTTTTTGCAAGTCCTTCAATGCAAAAATGGTGGAGGTGTCATCTTCTAGTCAATAGGTTGGAGTTTCGTTAACTAGACCAATTTACACCAACATCTTTGGGAAAGATTCATATGCTAATGCCCGTGTTGGAAAAATGGATTTTCACTCATACTAAAACTATACAAGTAGGTGACACTGTTAACAAGGAGCCATTTAAATATTTTGCAAACAATATTTGTGACCCAAAATTATGTGTAAATTCTCAAAAAATTAGGGAAGGAGCAATGCATATATTGGTCACTTATGGGACAATTGAAGGCTTTGTGATAGGACTCTAGTATTGTGGTTTACCACAATTCATGTTGCCTACCATAAACCTATGTCCAAAGCTAGTGGATGCATGTGGAAGGAGGCTGGAGAAGGAAATAGGGGTTGTCATTGGCAACATGTTGAGGGTTACAATCAACATAGTGACCATCTAGGATATGTTGTGCATACTTGTAAACTAGAGTGCTGAAAGATTTGAACATAGAAAAATGGAGGATTTCTGGAAGACTAGAACCAAGCAATTACAATTTTATATAGATGAAACAAATGAGAGGCTAGAAGGAAATCAACTTGTCTTTCCTCTAGTATGTAGAAATTTCAAACAATATGTACATGTTTTTTTGCAATGTTAGCTTGTATTTATAACTTTAAGGATGACAAAAAGGTTTACACATTCCAGATGGGCTTTGCTTTCACGCTCAAGAGGGAGAAAAGCCATAAGTATTTTTATTTTGTTGGTGTAGTGGCTGAAAGGATGCTAGATCAATTGAAAAATTATGGCACTATTTTTAAGTTCAAGTATTTTTCTTTTCTAGCTCATCTAATTTTAAATTAGAACCTTGAATTTTTTGGAGGGTATATGTCACTCTTTAAGTTTGATGTAAAGGGTTTATGCTAGCTAGCTTTGGTTTGGACTCATGTGCTCTCCAAGATATGTGATTATTACTTTTTTGTGGATTATTTCCTACAACTAGTACTCTTATATTTGTCTCCACACCCTCTAGGTCAGTTTTCCTATAAATTCTTAGAATGGATGAAAAGCCATTAGACCCTGGTGGATTATTTTCTAGGAAATAATTTTTCTTTCATCAAATTTCATGGCTTTATTGAGGAGCCTTTTAGGATCCATAAATTTATAACAAACAAGACTTTCAATTTAGAGGAATTTCATTAGGAAACTATTGTAAAAAAAACTTGTCATTAGAAGACACAAAAATGAGCTTTAACCGATTCCCATAACCATTTCCAATAACCAAGTAACACTTGTGAAAAGGGAAGAGTGGGATGTTCTTACTAGAAAACTAGCTCACTTGGGCTTGGTCCTCACTTGTGACACATGGAGTTACAACCCAATAAGGCATCTCCTTATGGTAAAACATGAAAGGCGAGAGTGCTTTGGGTGAAGGATGAATTTGGTCAAAGAGGAGTTAGAGGTCTATATTGAACTAGCTTTTATATCATTGACCAACCACCATGGATCAATTTCTATATTTGGATAGTGGAGTTCCAACAAAGCATCCAGATGAGCCAATCTCTCAACACAGTTAAAGAAGCTAGGTTGGTCAAAAAGAAAGAGGGAAGATTTATAGAGCTTCCAATAGGAAATCAAGAACAAAAATGCCATGAATGGAGATGTTAAGCTGCATGATGAGAAGTTTGATCAAATCTATGATGTCGAGGTTGAAATGATGATAGTAATCTAGAATCCAATTAGGAGATTGGACTAGAGGAATTACTAGTCTACACCTCCCATCTATAGGAGCCTAAAATAGGAAAAGGAAAAGTGAAGGGGTCGAAACAAAAGGGCTCACAGATCACATCTTCCACCAGTCCCCTACCAAAGGGAAAAAGGACTTGATGGTCCTTAAAGAGATATAATCTAGTTTCAGGAGCCAAAGCTTCAATGTGATTGACCATCAAGGAATCTGAATCAACCAGTTTGGCCCCTACAAAGAAGAGACAAGTCCAAGTCTTAGGAAAAATTGGAATATCAAGCAAAGGAGAAGAAGAGGTGAAGTTCTCTACATTAGGATTTTTGGCTTTGACAACACATGTAAGTATTTCTCCTGACCTTCTTTCTCCTACTACATCTTTAGTTGATTCAAATCCCTCATCTACTATAAAGAATCCTCCATTTGTGGGTTTTGATGTCCTCATTCTAAAAAAACCCCTTGCAATATTTGAAAATGAGCCTCATGAAGAGACCCTGTGCACTGAGCGAGCATCATTTGTGTCAACCACAATTTATTCTTTAATTGCCCTACCAAGGGCACCCATTGAAAAAAATGATGCATCCATGTTGCTAGTTTTACTACCCGGATCTAGTTCTAGGAAAATTCCTCTTTTCTTGACCATTTCCCCTTACACTTTTCTGGGTGTCCCTCCTTAGTTTTCATATGGCATCCCACCTTTTTCCATGACAATGCTTCCCTTTTCCTCTTCACAACCTCACATGAATAAAGCCTCTCCTTTTGCCACCTATTTTAGTCTCCATTAGGGTGTTTCACTTGATGCATAAAATATTGATACCCCACAGAATCTTTAGATCCATATGGACAAAAAAAAGTAGGAATAACAAGCAAGGAAGCAGAAATTGCAAGTAAACACCGTGGAAAAAACAAATAAATCATAAGATTGAAGCTTGTTTTAATGAAGAGCTAAATGCTTTGTCGATCTCTTCTATGAGACCACTGACATCCGCACAAGAGGTAGAAATATCATTTCAAGATTATGACATCAAAATAGTAAGCCTCAAATTGAATGAGACTCTCTTGCATGACAAAATGGTTTTGGCCAAAGCAACTCAGAAGGTGGTCTACATCGACTATGAAAAGTTGGACAAAAAGTTGAAGTAGTGCAAGGAAGAGTTGGAAAAAGTAAAATCCACGATGGACAAGCTACATGCATAAATAAAAGGAAAAGATCTAGAAATAGCTTTCATAAGGTAGTTATAGGGTTAGCAAGGTGAAGCAACTAAGTTTCTTAAAGAGGCCCATAGTGAGAAGGATCAATTTTATACCAAGGTGGAGAAATTTAAAGGTGAGATCATGAGTAAATGTGAAACAAACACATAGTATCAACAAAGGTAGAAAAGGCTTGATAAGGATATATCCAAAATGAATGTTGTATTTGATGGGCTATAAAAAGACCTTCATGAGATGGATAAATAGGTGGACATGTAAAAGGAATTGGATACCATTCAGGAAAAAATATGAAGGATGTAAAAAGAAAAGAAAGATATTGCATCAATTTTGCAAACTTGTGACAAAGAGATTGGGAAGCTACAGTCCTAGCTTACAAACACCGTCCAAGGGAAAAGAAATTGGAGGAAAGAATGAGAGAAATAGAGTCCCAATTCCAACAAGAATTGGCTCCAATAGAGGGATCCAAAATCCTTTCGATACTAAAAAACTAATATCTACTCATTGTGAGAGAATCATAGTTGTAGTTGTAGCTCTAAAACTAGCCTTACAATTTATAAAGGATGCTTGAGAATTAAATGATAAAGTTGGCCTGGAGGTTTACCAAATCGTCCACACATTCACCCCTTGAGCTGAAGAATCAAAGATCTTGGTCAAGAAATTGTGTAACATAATTGAGGAAGCCCTAAGGGATGCCAAAATTCCTAATTGACAAAAAAACTACAAGGAAAGCAAATGAATTCATCATCTACCACAATGTCACATGAAAATATAAAAACTTCCAAGAAACATTGAAAATGAAGGTTGGTGAGATCAAAGAAGAGTTTAATGTTCTACTCTAGAAAGGATTACCCACCCTTTTCTCATCAGATGGAGGAGTGCTAACAATCAAGTAGATCTTAGATGTAATCGGGCTAAAAATCCAAGCCTCCACAATACTCTAGGGTTTAATCCCATCCCCCACTTTCAAGGAGATCAAGAAGGAAATCCTTCCCCTTTCCTAAATACACTACTATATTGGAGCTATCTCATCAAAGTTTAAAGGAGTTTCTTTTAAAGAAGTCCTTGATCTGGATTAGGCATACAATATTTTACTCACCCTCATTCAACCCATTGATGTAGATTGGGAGACCAAAGACACAAATTTCCTCAAACTCCAAGAATTACCAGTGATCTAGGTTTGTTCCTCTACAAGAGAAAGCCCCCTATGAGTCACCAAAATTGTGGAGCAATTTTTTCTTCTGAACATTTTTGGTTTTTGGCCTTTTTTTCCTCTTCGCTTTGGGATGGATCAACACCCAAGGAAAAAGAATAATCTCACATAAATATGTGTACTTTTCCATGTGGTGGTTTTGTGGACTTATATATCATTTTCTTTTATGCTTGAGCTAAGAAACATGTCAACTTGGCAAGGATTTTCTTCAAAGCTGCCCTCACAAAATCTGAAATCACAAGCTTGCTTGACACATCATCTATTTTTTTAGGTAGTCTATATGTTCTATGGAAAGATATTTTTTGTTTGAGTTCATTGAAAATCATGGTGGATGTCTTACTTTTGGGGTGGAACCTTTGAGTTCGTGTCATCAATCTCCATAGCTAACCGATCATATCTTTCTAGGTTGCGTTAAAATCCAATTGTCTTCTAACAGTATATCTTCACTAAATATCTAAAATACATTAATGAAGTAGTTGAGACTTAATGAGTGAATAATGATGCAATCTAACCAAGATCTAGGATCAAATTGTGAGCTATCAGATTCAGGCATCTAAAAATTTCTTCTTCTAGACTAAACATTTGCAGTGGTTTCCTCTTCTTCTAGCTATAAATAAAGGTTTGTAACAATGAGAAAGAGTTCTAAATTTTTTCTTTGAAAATATTTCAAGGAATATAGATACTATTTTAGGGAGATCTATTTTCTCAATAATGGGAGGGTTTTTACATAATACTATTTATTCTATTTGGAATTTTATATTTAATTCAGACTTTCATCAAATTGGTGTTTGACCTCTTTTTTCAATTAATATATTATAAAATTTTGATCTATTTGGGAGAAACCTTTGAGATTGTGAATTCCACAACCTTTGTCAAATTTATTTTTTACATTTCGTTCATATTGAAAACGTTGTGTTCAAATTTTTTATTTTGATAGTTCAAATAATTAATTTACATGTTGTTAGCTTATAAATTTTTTGCTATCTTTCATAAATTTGATCATGTCCATTGTACTTTTTCATTTTCTAGAAAAGATATGTCATTTTTCAAATTATTATGTAAAGGAGGAAGGATTCTATAAAATTATGAGTATTCTTGTTAATCTTTAGGGTTTTCTTACCTCTGTTTGGACCTTAATGGGTGCTTCCCACAGTGATTTGAAAAATTGTATTTTTTCTCTCTATCCTTTGCTTGCCATTCTCTTCCCAAGAATGAAGGGTTTGTGGCATTTTGTGTTTATCTTATTAGTTGTAAGAAATGCTTAAGGTTTGAAATGTTATAAAAGATTTGGTGCATCACCATCATTATGTTTTATTTTCATTTCTTTCTACCCCTCTTCCCCCAAACACAAAGAAGAGATGGATTTCTATAAAAATATTTGAGGTCATCTAGTGAGGCGTGATTGGTCCCTCACTCACTAAATTTCCCATAAGGATATTTGGAGAGGCACAAGATTTAATAATCATCAGTAGCTTAGAAAGTAGATTCATAGTAGTACAACTCTTTTTCTTATTGGATCTTCAAATTTTTAGCATAATTATCTTCATTTTCTCGTGACCATTAGAATTTACTAATTTAAAAAAAAAGTGGCATCTTAGGAGCCATTTTCTTGTCACAATTGGGTGCACTTACCCTTGTATAATATTTTGTAGTATAACTCAGAGAATACCAATCACTTATCCATGGAATGTTGATTTCACACATACTAATTCTAAAACCTATTTTGAATATGAGATTCATACTCCTCAATCAAATGGATTGAATCTATATGACCTAAAAGAGTGATAGCTCCTACTTCATGTATCAAATAAAAGTGTTACAATTGACCTTGATGACCTTGACATGTTTGGAAATTATAGTTTTGATGCTAACCACAATTATAATGCAACAACCATCACATTTTCTTGTAGCTATTAGTATTTTATTTTATAGACTCCATTTGATCATCAAACCAAGCCCCCATAACTAGGAAATTATAATAATTCATCCAACCAATCTATTAGTGTGATAAAATACTACCTGTGATATTATTGTATCCCATTTATTAAGGATTGGATTATAAAACCATATTTCAATGGTCATATAGGCTATATAAATTGTGAAACTCTACTTAATAAAAAAGTACGTGCACTTAGATAAGGGATTTCAAACTTGTACTTGGGTATGTGTAAGATCATAATGGGCCACAAAATGGCAATATGTAAGTGATATGATGGCTCATGTGGCTGATGACGTTATTTTCACCCAAAATTGATGAAATGAAAAGGGTTTTTAAAGGAGATTCACAACTTTCCACCAATATAAATTATGCTTTACTTTGAACTTAATAAATAATTATCATTCATTTTCTATTTGAATTACAACTGAAGTCTTGATTGATAGGTTGATTGAAAAATATTTGTATCTTTCAAATTGTATCACATTTTTTGAATCTAAAACATGAGTCACATTCTATGCTTCACATACTATAGGATTAAAAATGAGGTTGTAACTGTGATGTAATTGGGGGATGGATGTTTTGTAAATATGTAAATCATCTAGTATCATTAGTGTCAAAGCTAATATTTCATCTAGATATATTATAGCATAGAATATGATATGCAAGAGTTGATGTGAATATTCAAGTTTTATACTCAAGTTCTATATATATTTTTCTTTTATGGGTGATAACCATAGGTTTTCTTCTAGATTATTTCCTTACCAGTATTCCCTTTGAATCCAGGATATGTACATTATAATTATAATCAATATATTATAGTGGTTAGTCCGCTTTTTCTTAAAACAAAGTTGTAATAAAAAATTCATAATTAATTATTTACTTGAAATTTTTTTACAAAAAATATGCATCACATCAGGACATGAGTCCTTTACTTATATCAAAATCCTTATTAAAAATATTATCATTTTATTATGGTTAGGGTGGTGAAATACACCTACTTGTTTTTCTCTGAAATTTAAGTACTATTGCATTGAAATTTCAAATTTTCACCAAATAATTAAAAAAAAAAAAACCTAGTAGTTTAGAAATTACATTCAATTTTCTACAAATTTTATTCTTACATATTTTTGAAATAATATAGATAACTTATTCAAATTTTTATGTCAAGTTTCCTAACTCTAATTTTATGAATTTTCATCACCACTTAAGGGTCTGTTTTTTCCATGATGATCTTGCACATGCCCACTTGATTCAAAAAATTACAAATGGACTTTTAATATTATTATTTTTTATGTGAGCACAACTATTTCCTATTCAATTTCCCCTTTTTAGTTTCAACAAGCCACATTCTCTAACTACTCATCAATTAGAACCTATTTAAACATGTTCACATGTTAATTTTACTTAGGTCTTAGAAATATTTATAGAATCCTTTAGTAGACATGCGATATTATGTTCATTTGTCTCATAACATAGGATTAATTGAAAATTTTCATAATATTTCCTTGCTCTCTCTCAATATCTTTTTTAATTAGGAAGGCCTCATATGTACATTTTCATATGTCATAATTTATTTTTGTAGCATAACCAAGCAATTATTTACCTTCATATTCTCTTGTAGAATATAACATTTTATTTTGTGAATGATCTTATTAGTTTGTGTCGAATGGTGACTCTTAATATTCATCACAATCATAATTTTTCTTCTTTCTCAAAATTTCTTTAAAAAATCCAACATTAATGCCTCCATAATTCATATTTCCCTTGGTATTATATTAGAGGAGACGAAGCCCCTTAAAGAGTAGATACTAGAAAAATAAAAAAAAGGAATATATTTTAGACATTTTCCACATTCTAATAGATGAGGTGAGCTTCATTAGACCTAGTTTGTTTGATTGCACTAATACCTATGCTTGTATGAGATCTTTTCCTTTCATAATATTTTTTTTTAGTACTCACTTCATCATCTGTATTAGTTATTTGGTTTAGTTATTACATGAAAAATATATTCATATCTATTTTGGGGGTATTTATGGGATAACACTGTGATATAAGGTTAAATTTTAAAGCTACATAATAGTTTAGGCCAATTGAGTTCTTTTAGATGAAATAGTTTTTCCAAAGAAAAAATCAAGAAAATAGTTTGCATCTAAATATTGATACTAGCCATGTGGTACCTAAATCATGGTTTATGTTTTTTGTGAAAATGTTTTTTAGTAAATTTTTTTCAAATAAAACATGAAAATATGATATTTAACACTATAGAGGTTGGGCTACACTATAGAGTGAGGTGTGTTTCTCTTGCATAATATTTTAATATTTTTTTTTTTTATGAAAAAAAGTTATACAATGTTGTAAATTATTATTTGATTTATATAACATTTTTTTTGAATAATCTAATGTTTTCTCATAAAATTCAATTGATCACCTATAAATGAGCACAAAATTTTAGATCTAACTAAATTTATATGTAATCTAAAGGTTTTCCATAAAGTTCAATTGATGGCCTAGTTATGAGTCCTAAATTAGACTTTTCTTTATAATTAGATCAAATCTTAGTTGAAATTAACATTTATTACAGAAAAGGAAGCTATACTTTATTATGTATTTAATATGATTGAAATCTTCCCTTAGAGAAATATGAACCACCTATTTTAATATTTTTTTCCTTACTTCCATTCATTTTTTAGATTAAGCTTTATTCATTGTGCATAAAATTTGTTAATTACATATTTGGATTTGCTTTCTAGATTTCTTTAAGATTGATTCCATGTACACGTAGATTTTGAATTGATATTTATATAATTTATTAGTGGAAAGCCTAAATTCCAAGTATTTATAGGTTTTTGGAGTTCCTTGCGGCTTCCATTTTTTTGAAAAAGTATTTATATATCCCATGTTTACTCAACCCACTTTCCTAAAAGATTATTTTCGTCAATTTTAAAGTTTAAAGGTGTTTCTTGTTGGAGTAGCCATGTAATTCCCCATGTGAGGACACTTAGAACAAAAATTTATGACAATTTTTTTTTTTTGGAATGATAACAATGCTATGTAAAGTATAAAGTTATGTTACATTTTTATAAAGGAAACAATCAATATTGGTCCAACTTTTAAACTTCAATCACTAAAAGTGAGATATGTTTTGAATTTTTAAATGATGTAAACTAATAAAATTTGTATTTTTTAGTATATTTTATGTTTATATTTTTGTGAAAAAAATATTTGAATAAATCTTTTCTATAAATTGATATTACAGTTTAATTGCTGATAAAATGTGGAAAAATGAAGTTATCTGAGATGTCAATATTTATATAGTAATTTTTTTCCTTCAATTTTATTTGTATATTTATAAATTGAAACTTTAGTGTATGGATATATATATTTTTCATATTGATAAATATATATTCAAAATAAATATTGAAATGTGTGTATTGAAACACAAGTGTTTCCATATGATTACAACCTTCATATTAACTATATTTATCTAAAATAGGAAAAATAATATCATGTTGATATAGATTCTTTAACCTAGTGCATAATGTTTCTTAAATTTTTTTAATAATTTTTAGTATTTTATTTGATATAAATCTGAAATAGATTATATAATCCAAGGAAATTTTTAAGAGAAAATCAAAGTTACATAAATTAAAAAAAAATGATGCAAACTAGGACTCCAAGATATTATGCAATGTCAAGATGATAGAATTGTATTAAGAGCTTCCAAGATGAACAATACAAGCTAAGTAGTGAGTTTATATAGAACTAAGGAGAGTATGGAGGTGGAAAATCAACCAAAAATAATTGACCACCAATAACCACCAACATTAAATAGAGAGATGAAAAAGTAAATACTCCACACTTAAAAGGTGGAGAACAACTCATCACTTTATTATCCTAAGAAAGCTTAATAAATTTGTAGGAAAAAACTATAACTAAGGGAAAATAAATACCCCACTAGTAAAATAAAAACCTAAAATCATACCCCACTTAAGAAAAAATTAGGAGGATGTAAAATAGGATGGGTCCTAACAAATGAGGCCATGTTAGGTACCCATTTACATATCAAATTCTTCCCAAAACAAGAAGAATCCCCATCAAATAGAGAGATAGCACCCCAAGAATAGAGAGATAAGAATAGTAGGACTAAGAAGCCTCTCAAAGATGACACCAACCACACCCTAAGAAAAGATCACAAATGAATGAAATTTCTCTCAATGAAGCTTTTAGTGAAGATGTCTATAGTCTGATCTAATATCAGACAGTACTTGAGATCAATGATCTCTAAATGAATGTGCTCCCAAATGTAGTGTATGTGGATTTCAAAATTCCTAGTACACTAATGATGAATTAAATTGTGAGAGATATGAATAGCACTATGGTTGTCACGAAATATAGCTATCGACTTCTAGAAGGGAATGTTGAATGTAATGAGAATGTTTTAAAGATAGATATCTTCATTAGTAGCATCGAATACTCCTTGATACTCAACCTCTGTAGATGAAGGAAAAATAAAATATTGCTTCTTGTTTGACCAAAAAACTAGATTGTAACCAAGGGAGAATAAATACCCTAAAGTATACATGCAATCTTGAGAACTACCCATTGAATCTAATTTTTTTCCCACCAAGTCGAAATCCATACCCATTGCATAGTGAATCCCATAATTATGAGTATAAGGTTGATGTGGTGAAAAATTATGTTAGCTTCCTTCTACTACAACTCATGTGCATCGTACATGAATTGAGAGAGCATTCCTATTGTATATGAAATTTTGAGCCTCGTATGAGGTAGAGAGATGAGACTACCAACAAGTTGTTCATATTGAACACAAGGGAAATAAGGTGTCCACCTTTTAGGAGATGGAACTTTGGGACCTATTTTTCACTTTAGTTCATTGGTAACATGGATTCCTCAACCAAGTGGCTTGATTGAGGAAGGGGACTAGGGGTTCCTTTGTATGATTGGATCCACATGGGGGTTCACCATTAAATGAAGCTTCAAAAGAGAAATGTAGACTCTTATGCAAAAAACCCTAGAAACTTGAAAGAACTAAATCAAATTGATAAACATAAAATAAAAAAAGTACCTTGAAGAATGGAGAGATTGAAACAAGATATAAAAACCTTAAACATTATTATTTTAAGCTACACTAGGACTGATACACCAAGCTAGGTGATTTAGTCCTACTATAAGAATTTGGGAAGAATATAGAATCTTCTTGTGATTGTTTAGCATCTATAGAAAATTTTAAAAAGGGCTATATTGTGAGTTATATTCCCAAATGGGTTGTTTAGTCCAAGTACTAGGGTTTGAATTATATTTTTGTAGCCTCTAGTTATCCTTTGTAGCTTTCGTCTTGTTCGATCTTCAAGCTTGAAAGTCTGAATTCTAGGCTCTAGGTAAGTTTTTGTGAAGAAAAATTCTTGAAAATTTTGAAAAACATTTCAACTTTGTCTTCAAAGGATCTTCAAGCTCTAATTCACCTAGATCTATAAACACACATCAAGACGGAAAAATGGTTTTTTGTTAGGGAATAGGGGTTTTCCTTGGTTAATCCCCGTTTTGGTAATTAAACCTTGAGATGAAATCAAAAAGAATGAAGGAATGATGAATGAAAAAATGTGATGTTGAAACTCACCAAACCCTTTAAATGAAGGTTGTAAACTTGTGTGAAATGGCTACCATGAATTGGGATCTTGACTCTTGATTGAATACTTAATGCTTGTCTTGGATTCTTACTTGAATCATGAAACCTACATCACAAATGTTAGCTCAAAACACACATAATAAATGAGAAATTTGACATGATGCTTGAATCTTTAAAGTGGCTCCAAATGTTTGATGACTTGATCTTGAATTCTCTTGATCTCATAAAATTTCCTTAGGAATTCTCTCTTGACAACTTGAAAACTTGTTAGGAAAAATTGTGTGAAATAACCTTGTATTTATACTTGTTTATGCTTAATTTCCTAAAATTACAACACTACAATATGACATAAAATATAGGATAATAAAATCTCACCAAGAATTTGAATTAAAATGGGTCCAATTTAAAGCAAGATTGATATGCCAATTTGGGCATATAAGTCTCAATGGCTTAAAACTTTGACATACATTTCAAGAAGTGTCTTGTTCAATGTAACATTTAAAATTAGTCCCTAAGACCTTGGTGGGACCCATAAGCCCATGCTGGTGTATGAGTCCTAGATCACTAGATCTAGAACACATAGCAAAAATGTTAGGATTATCCATAGAAAAATGCATTTAATTAGGCTTTTGGATAAAAAATAGGACAAATTAAGGTATAAATAAACCTAATTTTAATAGGGAGGGTCCAAAAATGTTTGAAAATGTAAAGGGATACATTTTTCTACACTACATTTAGCCCCCACTTTAGTGAGAGGATGACCTTGCATCAAACTCACACTAAAGTAGATAAATTCACATCAATAGGGGTCCAAGTGTACCAATGATAGTGAGATAGGATGAAAATGATAAAAATGGATGATCAAGACCCTAGAATCAAGATGCTATGGCAAACATACATAGGAACAAAATAGCACACATGTGAATGACTTATGAAGCAACAACAAGGTACAAACATACACTATCAAAGGCATACAAAAGAAAAAAAAGGAAAAAGAGGTTGGATCAAGACTCGAATATTTGTACAACATGATGTGGATAAAACCTAAGATGTTTATCCAAAAAAATTTACAAGTGGAACACGATTTCCACTATGGAAACAACACGCATGCTCAAACAGGCTAGTGGAATCTAGTATCCACTAGGTGAGCCCTTAGAAAGGGGAGACACATACACACATGCCCAATATGTACCCACGCAAATGAGAAAGTGGCTATGGGATTGAATTCATGCCTATGGTTAGATCACATATGTACAAACCATGTTGAAGCTATACTTCCTGATAACTTTAATAAGGTTCCACATAATAAAACTTTGAGGTTATGAACAACATGTAATTAAAGATTTATTCTTGAGGCATTTTTCTTAGTTCATGTAAAGTCTCTTCTTATGGAACATTATGCCTAATATCTCCAAGAGAGGAAAAATTAGAGAAATATCATGCTCTTGAAGGAAATCAAACCCAATGACATCACCAAGAAAAGGAAATATCACAAGAAGAAATAAAATTGCACAATGAAACATGAGAAATATTGAAAGATAATGTCAATTTATGCCCCAACTTTATAGTGATTTCTAACACCATTTCCATCAGTGATCTACTTTAAAGTATCCAATGGAGAAGATATGAGAGCTTATTTAGAAAGCCTTTTGAAACTACATCATGAACAAAGGTTGGCCCCACAATGTAATGTTAAACATAGAAAGAAGAGTACGCCACATGCGAACCAACTTAAGGCATCTTGTCCACATCCCAAGCTTTCTCCTATATATACATGGAAGGTGGTCAACTATCCAAAAGAGACAACAAAAAGTTCCATATGAGGACAAGGCTACCGAACCCTCTTTCCCCCACTTAGTACAAGACAAGGGAGAGGTGAGGTGATTGATGAAAAAATTGGAAATAAATATCAATTAGAGGAACAAGGAGCTTCAACACAAGGAAGACCACCACAATCCTTAATATGTTGAATTTTCTTACTTAAAGTCATACATTCATTAGTAGAATGGCAATGAACTCTATGATGTGTGCAAAATGAACTCTTGTTGTTCCATTTCTTTTGTGTTGTTGGAGGGATAGATATTAAGTGATCTTGGATGAGTCTTGAAAAGATATTATCTTGATCAACAATAGGGGGTATTTATTTCTTGGCACAAGTTGTCATACAGACAATAGATGAGAAGAACTTAGATAAAGATGGAGATAGAGGTGGTAAACCTAGATTTTTCTTGAAAATGTATGGTATAGAATTCACTTGTTCTCTATCATTTTTCTCCATGTTTTTTATTGTATCCATGCTTAGAAAGGGATTTGTATCTAAGAACACATCATTATCCCAATAGAAATGAAGGGGTTTTATGCTTCAAAGATGGATTGAATTCTTCACAAGAACACAAATCCTTTTTAGATTTCTTAGATTTATGCATCTTCCTCTCATGAGGGATGGGGGTTGGAGGGCCCCCATCACCACCATGGGATAATGGTGTTGACATAGAACCAAGTTGAGCACATGAAACACAAGGCTTTCTAGGTGTAGATTCTAAGATTTTGTACTCTTCCATATAGGAGGGCATAAAATCTAATGAACCCCAATCATCACTTAATCATGTGTCTAAAAATTAATCATTTGTATACGATCTTTGGATTTTGAGGGGGATTTTTTATTCTTTGTTGAAACGAGGTGTAAAATCTAACAACACCCAATCATCACTAAGGAGATTTGTTGTAGGTGAAAGATGATTAGGTTTAACATAAAATTTTATAGGTTCCACCTCTCATATTGGAATGAAATTATTAGGGGAGTTAGAAGTGTTATGATCATGTTTCACTTGTGATTTATAAGTTTGTTTATCTACTTCAACTTTATATATCATTTTGTTGTATTCAATTTTAATCGCACAATGAAGAGTATATGGGAATATTTTCATAGTATGAATCCAAGGTCTCCCTAGGAGATGGTTGTATGAAAGAGGTCCTTGCATGATATGGATAGGCGTAGGAAAAAATATAGGTCCAGCTTCAATAGGAAATGTGATCATTCCTAATGGTTTCCTATTAAAATTTTCAAAGCCATAAATATTAGCATCATTGAGTTGAATAAGCTTCTTTTCCACAGCAATTTTATCTAGAAGGTTAATTCCAAAAAAATTAAGACCTTCTCTGTTGTCTATAAGGGTATTCCTAAATATAATTTCATTAATAATCACCTTTATCATCAAAGCTTCATTCTTATGCTGTATCTTAAGTGAGGGTAATTCATGTTTAGGAAATGTGATTTTTAACTTTTCCACTTGCATACAATTAGAGGAGGTTACTACACCATTCAATTTAATTCATCTAAAAATTGCACGTTATTCTTCTACAAATTTGTTTGGAGCATTCTATGGCGTGCAAGTTATACTTTTCCTAAAGAAAAAATTCAGAAGTTTAAACAACAAATTTTATTATTAAGATAATTCTATTTTCCATTATGTGAAGGAAAACTAGGAGTAATAGGAAAGATAGGTTGAGGAAATGGTAATGAGGTAGGAATGGTTTATTGTTTCATATTATGGATGTGAGCAACAATATTGTAATTCTGTTGCTCTGAAACATTGTTACCACACATTTTCCTTATAATGTTTGAGATAACTTCTAGAGGTAATTTATTAGGTTTTTCTATGACGGGAGGTGATTTAGGAGGTAATTAAAGTATTCCCAATTTGTGTAGTCATAACCTCAATTGAGTTACCTAAATATCCTTCTAATAAGGGGGATCTAAGGTGAAATTAACATCTTCATCTATGCCATCCACCTTATAATTTTTGAGACATGTGTAGAATTAGAAGAGGGGAAATCAAGATTCCCATGATGCTCAATTATTGGGTTTTCTAACACAAAAATACCTTTGTCACAAATAGGAGAGGTGTCAGGAGAAGAACAATAAGGATTATCATGATTGTCTGTGTGTGTATCCTATTGCATCAATGTTTCAATGGATGATCTAGGTGAGATGTAGTTCTTAAGGGATTCATCTAACATGTCAAAGTCATTACAACTAAAGCATCCAAGATTCACCATTTAGTTTTTGTTTTGTTTTTTTTATGTTTATGTTTTTTTTTTTCTAATGAATTCCAAACATAATCTAATCTTTTAAAACTATGAAATAATAATAGAATGAAACAAAACTATAGTAATCTAGCTATATCCACAACTAAAAAATGTACTTTAAATGAACCAAATATGAAAATATTGCCAATAATAGTAATTATGCAAACTAAAACAAAAACTTACAAACAACAACTAGAAACACAAATGACAAGATTTTAATGCTATAAAATGCATATTTAGGTCTAATCAAGGACTGAAACACCCATTTAGGTATATTAGTATGATTTAAGGTTTTTGAAAGGTTCAAATAGCCAACAACGTACATCACAAAACACCTATAGTGGGAGCAAATCAAAAATTTTCATTTCCAAAAAAAGAAAACTGAATTCATTTTCCATTAGTGGTGAATGAGTCCCATTATAGCTGTATTTCAGATATTTTTGTAGATTCAAATACCCATTTCCTTGAAACTTGCTCTAGTGTAGTTTTCCAGATATGGGACTAATTCACCCAGATTGGAAAATGAGTCCCACAAGGCTTAAAATAAACATCTTTAGGATTTTAGAGTTCCATTCCATCCTCAACATGTTTCCAAGTGCACACTTTTAGTTTTACAGCTCTCTATTTTGTTTCATGGTCATTTCTAGAGCATTTATCATATCTTTTCATATCATAGTGTGTTTTCAAACATCTTGCATTTTCTAAGTTTATAATTGGTGGTGAATCCCTCTTTTCTATTTTCATCCTCTAAGACAATCCCCTTTGAAAAATTTCAATATCCTTTGTATTGTAATTCAAATGTTTGTTCTTGAGTGAGCCATGAAGATTTTTGTATCTCTCTCATTTTAGGTGCAAAACCCTAGAAGTGTAAGAGAGGCTTCCCATTACAAAAAAATATTTTGGTTCATTTGGTGAACTTGCATTTAGAATTCCTTCTTTTCTGATTTCAATTCCATGATCATCCTAGATCTAGCTTGAATTGACTTTGCATTAGTGTTGCATTATTTAATTGGCATCTAGGGTTTCTCAAATTTTCCATTAGTGAAATTTCATATAGGCTTCATTTTTACATCTTAAATTATTGAAAATAATCTAAAAATTGCATTTTCACTTAGGATACATATCATACAACATAAAAAGTATCAAAATCCATTGTAAATTTCTATTTTTTTTGAAAAAAAGTCCCTACTGGGACTCATTCACCACCTTGGGTGAATCAGTCCCTATACAGATTTGAAATATCCTTTTATAGAACTAAAAACCTTGTTTTTACACTTCTGTTTGCTTCCATTCACTATCTTTTTTAGTTAGTTGAGTTTATATTACATGCATTTCATTAAATATAGCTTAATTTGGCTCATTTCATGCATTGCTCAATTTAAAATTTGCATTTACAACATTTCATTCTAAGATTGTTGCATAGTGCAATCAATAAATTAACTTGTTTGAAATATGAAAATTGCATTTCATCTTAGATCTTTACATTTTATTTTAAGTTTGCATAAATTCTATTACATTTAAATAATTAGAAATAACATTATTTACATTCATCAAAATTATGGATAGCATTAGGCTTTTGCAATTTTCATTTTTAGCATTAGTTCCTAGTTCACATAGATTAAATTCATTAAAAAATGAAAACAAAACCAAAAACATCGAATGAAACAATTCAAACAATGCTTACATTTAGAAAAATTATATCATCCAATCCATTTAGTAGTAATGGCTTAGACATCTTAGAAGAATCCCTTCAGGACTTCCTCTCCCTAAGATCATCCACTAAATATTTGACACAAAATGATGCAAGCATTGATAATCATGCTAATCATAATTATTCTTCTATCAATATCTCTCCCATTGGTGATGAAGGTATCTTGGTGAAAGAAAACACAATCATTGAAGATTATGAAAGTCTTTCTTTTCTTCCTCATCCTTCCCCTTGCAAATACATTATGACACACAAATCTAAACTCATGGCCACTACATTACCTAGTGTCCATTCATCTCCCAACACCTCCCCTACTTGTGAAAATGCTTTACTAAATAAGGATACAATCATGAACGATCATGAAAAACACATTGGCGTGGAGGATATGTTAGTATTTAAGAGCTATGATAATCCTACCTCTCCTACTCAATTAGAAATCATGACAATCAAACCTTTCATTCTCCTAATATATTCTCTAGAATGAAGAAGAAAATTTAATGTTAGAAGATATTGTTAATAATCAGATATGCACCTTGTGTTAGATTTGTAGAAATCCAACTATTTTTTGAAACATGGAAACCCTTTTCAAATTTGGGTTATCTATGTGAAAAGGGAATTGCTAGAGTGAGCTAGTTCTCTAAATAATGAATCCTATTCTAAACAACTTTTTTGGGAAAAGGGATAGAAAATATGACTGAAATGTAAAAAAATTTCTAATATGATTCAAAACTTAATGGTGACTTTGATATTGTACCCATAAATAGTCTTAAAAAATAATAATGAATTGACAATCTCTCATGAACACTAGTACAAAATTGATATGCATGAAGGTTTAATCTCAAATGTAGCATGCAACCTACATTAAATTAACTTTCTATATCAATGTTTTGCAATAATAGGACATGAAAAGGATTTGTAAATAGAATCACAATGTAGACATCATAATAAAACTGCAATTAGAAATGAAAATTAGAGACAAGAATGTTGCTTTTATTGAACTGAAGGAGTGTTCCAAAGTCTAAATGTAAGTACAAAAGTTTAAAAGCTCTCTAAATGTATCAGAGTAAGAAAAAAACTCAACTTAGAAAAATACTATTTTTTTCCCCTGATATATCTTAAACCCTAATCCAAGCTCAAGAAGAAAGCTCTAGGAAAAGGATCAAAACTGACCAAAAATGTGGCACAAAAGTGGAAAAGTAACACTTTTTGCATGTACATATTGAGAAGCTCATAAAAATAGGTCTTCTTTGCTTTAAAAGTGAAAAAAACACCTTATCCCTTCACCAAGAAGCTCAAATCCGACCAAGAGAAAAGATCACAGACAAATCTGCTAAAAATAGCAAAGAAATAAAACAATTTATTAAATATTTCTTTATTCTTCTTTACAATGATTTGGAGATTTATTACTTTCACAATTTGATTATTTTTGCAATTAAATATTTAGAAAAATATTTTGCAAAATAATATAACCTTATCTCTCCAATACAATTTTATTTTTCTCAGAAAAATTTATAAAAGATATGGCACAATTCCATGTATAATTGATCTCTATAAAATTAATTGAAAAATAAAAGCCAAGGCAAAGAAATCACCAAAGAATATGTGATTATATTATTCTTATTGCAATAGATTTCCCTCAAAATCAATAACAATAAGCACTAAGTCATTTTGAATTTTACCAAGGCATAGGCATTTGAAGCAATTAAAAACCCTAAATTTTTAAAAGACCTTGCAAAACATTTAAATTCCTATCTTAAAATTAGGCTACTAAAACTTTGAAAGTGGTCGACCTAGGCATGCACAAGACATAAAACTAAGGCATTAATCTTCAAATGAAAATCCCATTTTTGAGTTAGGGCATGAGAGTGGAAAAAACCTAGATGCAAACCCTAAAATCATCATTTTGCACTCGTCATTTTAAAATAAAACTCTATTGAGAGGAAAAATGTGCCACCACCATGCTAGGGTTTCAGTTTGAGACCTCCATTCAAGCCTCCATTCTTTTTTATTCTAATTATACTCAACCTCCAAAAGACATGGTAAGCCTTGACTGGCATTTTCATTGTTGCTTGGCTTCTTTTGATGAAAGAAAAGGCCTCACAGGTCATGTCTATAGCATATTTTTTTGATGCATTTACTCCATTTTATTGTGCTTTGTTTCAATTCTTTCTTGATCCCCATTGTGAGAGCTTGGTCACCATTTTCTTAGTCTTCTATAGGCATGAATGGTGAGTTTCATTGTTCTTTTGTATTTATCTTGGTATCTTCCTCTTAAAACAAAAGCTTATGAAAGCTTTAAATTTCTGCAAAATTCAATTCCATTTGTAAATTAATAGGTCATTACATAGGTCGCACTGTGTACACTCCTGATTATAGAACTCCATGAATAAATTCTTGCATTGAAATTGTTGTTTGCTTTAGGTATCTTCAAATTTGAAGAAACTAAAATGGGTTTTTCCCTCTATAAAATCAATGAAAATTTTATGAGTCAAGAGGTCACTCCAGGCCATGGACATTCATGCTCAAACTGGTCATTTTGAAATGTTTCTGGGCTTGACCCATGAGAGTTTATTGTGTATTCTACATTTTTGAAGCAAACCCTTATATGGGTATATTGTATTTCAAAGAAATAATGTCAATTATAAATCTCTCCAAAACTAGAGCTCGACCCATGATAGCATTGTACAAGTTTTTTCATTTTGACAAAACCCCATATGGGTATTTAGAAAATAATGAAAAATATAGGTAAATCTACATTTTAAAACAAAACCCCCATGTTGGTATTCTGAAACTTGAAAAAACTCATTTATTTCTTCTCTCTGTCAAAGTTTTGAAAACACTTGTCTCTATGTAAGAATGGTTGATCCACTCATGCTTCCAGTTTACTATATTTTCTCTTGGCCACCATGGAAGAAACCCTAGCTCAGCCTTGCAATACCTTTTCTATGTTTATAAAGATGATATATGCATTCGATATTGAAAGATGAAATTTGATTGCTTTCACATTTCTATCCTCTGATGAGAAAAAACAATAAGAACCCATATGGTGTTGAGCTTCTATGAGTTTTTTGTAATTTGGCCCAAACCCTTGTACTTCATAACACATTTACTGTGTTATTATTCATATAGTAGAAACTTGGACAAATAACATTGCAACACCATTTTTAATCTCTATACTTCAATTATCTATACTTTCTTTGGAACAACAAGTTTTAATACTCAAAAAGTTGCAAAAAAACATTAGTTTCCTCTTCATTATCATGTGTGGAAAAAATTAAAAACAACATATGGAGCATCTTTCCCTCTATCAATTACCATCTCACACACAAAAAACTCTATGGTTTACACTTGTAGATTGTTTACTTTCGCTAACATCTTATGCATTACTGTGGCTCTCATGTCTTTTCCTATTCCTTTAGCTTGCATATTTTAATACTCCTTCATACCTTGTTAAATATGTTCATGTATATTTGCTTCAACTTCATGAAAAATACTTTTTGAAAACATACTTTGAGTGATAAAAAAAGCTCTCTAAAACAATGTACTCTTAGACTATTTCCCTCCACTATCGTCCAAAATGAAATTGGTTGTCTCCATTGTATCATCTGCTTCTCTTTATCAAACATACCTGATCACTGTATTTTTCACTTGAAAAGTTGCTTCTTTCACCACTGAAACAAAAGACCGCTTGCAAACAAAGAAACTTAAATGATTTCTTATTTCTGTTTTAAACCTTATGTAAAGATCTCCTTGGTAAAGCATAATACAAGAAATCCAAAAAAATTTCTCACCTGTATTGTCCATGCTTTGATCAGATGGTATTGTTGTTCCTTTTCTTGGTAATCTTCATGCATTTTTTTGTTCCATTATGAAAATATTGTTCTATGCATTTTTTTTCCTTTAAAGCATTCAAGTTTTCTATAACAACTTAACTTAATGCAATACTTGCATCCAAACACTAGTTACAGTGGATTACTTGATGCTTTTCATCCTCCATTCAAGTGAATATTTGAAGCTTCTCGCATGCTTCCTTTATTGAATAGCTTTCTTGTTAATGAAGCATTATGTATTCCTATTCACTATCACCATCATGAGCATGTATAATTGTTGTAATATAATGAAATAGGATGCATAGAAAATACTCATGGAAGCCCTATACAAATAGTATGGAAATATTTAATACTTGCAAATATGAAATTGATGCATTTCAATTGAGTTGATTGAGTTCATTAAATCTATTGTCCAACTGTAGCCTTCAAAACATTATTACTTGATTGTTATGAGTGAACAATAGGCTTAATTGCTTTAATGAATGAAACTCTACTTTACTCCTTTAGAATATTTTAGACGAACATAAGGATTGCATTCCTTCACTCAGCCTCGTTTGTAATGTTAATGGGAAGCATGCCAAGCTCTATCCTTGTGGGAGCCCATTTTACTCCACATGCTTTTATGTCTTCATAAGATAATTAGCTTCATGGTTTCCCTATATCTACACAAGAAACACACCATGTTAGCATAAAAACAATCTATGATGTGACACTCCATTTTCAATTCTCGTTACCATGTACTTCTCTTTTACTTGACTCCATGCATTCCTAGGAATGAATTATATCTCTGTTGGTAGGCTTGTATTATAGTTCATATCCCAAGATCTTAATAAACACCTTTCTCAATCTTCTGTAGGTACAACCAGGAATAGAAGTGGAATGGAGCAAGCTACAACCATCAACTAAAGATCAAATATAGGCAATGACAAATATGTTCTATGTTATTTTCTTCTTTCCTTCAGTTGTATATTTTATCTCTTGTAATGAATGGAACCAGCTAAAACCACGGCTTCTGTGGCTCTTTTAATTTCTTCTTTCATTTCCATTCTAAAAGAAATGCATTGAATATGAAAATTTGTACCATCATTTGTATTCTTGCAATCAAATGAAAACATGTAATGTGAATAGCTTCATGAAATAAATGAAAGTGATTTGTTATGCTTAATCATCTATATATTCAGTTGTATACTTCATTTGGTTTGTAAAATATTCAGCAACACTTTTGAAACTCAGTCTTCTCAAAACATTTGCACAACTAGTACTTGATAGATATAGTGCAAGCAACACTTAATGCACATGTAAAAATAATTATATTTTCACTTTAAGATATAAGAAAAATTTAATCAGCTCCACCAATTGAGGTGTAATAAAAATTTGGTAACAAATATCATTATTGACACTCATGAGAATATTATTCCTCAATTTCCTAATTCCCATACCAGATGGGAAGACCTATTTGAACAAAAAGTCCAATCATTGGTAACCATGAAACTCCTAATTATCCTTCTCTTAATTCCTCTCCTATGAGCAATGAAGATACTTTATCAAACCCAACCATGAAATGTGATGAACCCATTGTTTGTCACTTTCCTAAAAGGTCTCCTACTAGGGTAAATATCATGGAACAAGAGATGAGATCTTAGAGAAAAAGGATGACATTATGGACAACAATCAAATTTCCCCCTCTCCTAATATATTTGCTATTGGTAAAGAAGATATTATGGTGTTACATGATCCCATTGATGAGAATCATGAGAAAAACATTATTGAAAAAGAAACACCATCATTTCCAATCAATAAAATCTAACCATGGATCATTCCCTTACCTATGATGAAGTCAATAGTGAAGAACCAAACATTGAATGTCACGAACATGTAGTTTGTTGTTCTCCTAAAAACTCTCCTAATAGGGAAGGTATCATAATGCAAGGAAACATCAACACTGTCATTTTCCAACCAAAAATCAACCTCACTCTAAAGCATCCTAAATTTCTTGATATGGATTTACCACCATCATGGGAATGGTTCAAAAATCATGAAACCTTGAAGAAAATGTTAGGAGTTTATGGCAAGTCACCTTCTAATCCTCAAAAGTAAAAGGTCGCATGTGCTATGATTAGTACCAAGCAAACAAATATATAAAGACAAAATAAAATTGAAGAAGCCACAAAGTTATTGGAAGAGTCTTCGAAAACCTTTCATTTAATTTCTAAATCCATGGGAGAATACATGATCATAACAAAATAATTTAAAAATGGAAGAGAAAATGTGATAATTTCAAAATAATCCACTTCAACCACCTTAAAATAAAAGACAATATCCAAGACAAACTTTGAGGCCATTGAACAACCACCAAATCCAACAAATGTGACAAAACTTTTTGGAAGACATTTTGAAATTCTAAAGAAACTTGGAAAATGATGTGATGCTATAAAGCCAAATGATCTTGGTTATTTTCCCTCAAAACAAAAACGTTCATCCAATTTCAATACTATTACAAAAGATTCTTCAAAGACAACTTTAACCTTGGTACATTCTAAACTGATACACATCTCATTAAATATGTATCAAGTAGAAACTTTTCTTACTTATCAACATAAATAACAATAGTTTCTACTCCTTGAAATGTAATAGTTGTAGGATCATAGCATACTCACTATGGCAAGGAGAAACATATCATCATCCATTCTAGGATCACCTTTGTCCTGCACAAAGTGGGGCAAAGGGGTTAAGTAGCCTTGTCCTCATATGTCACTTGTCATTTTCTCTTTTGGATAGTCATTAACCCTTCATGAACATATAAGAGAAAGCTTGGGATGTAGATGACATGCCTTAAGTTGAATTGTATGTGACATACTTATTCATGATATATCTCAATTCAGAAACATATGACTTGGCATAGAGCTTTCCAAGTTTCCTCTCATGTATTCATTCATTTATCATTGGATACTTTAAAGAAATTGTTCACATTGATGGTGTAGCAACCACTTTAAAGTGGGGGAATACATAGATGGCATAATTTGGAAAATTTCATTGCATGATTTTTCCTTTTTTCTTATGATGTTCCCTCATCTTGGTGGTTTCATTGGATTTGATTCCATCCAAGAGTGTACAATCTACTGAAATGCCATGATGTGAATGAGGAATCTCATGGGAAATGATCTAACACTTTGAGTTGTCCTCTATTGGAGACATTAGGGACAATTCTACCTAGAAGAAGACCTTACATAAATAAAGAAAAATCCCCTTTAACACTTTTCTTTTTCATGACATCCAAAAACATTTACAAAAGAATTTTTCATTGTGGTGCCTTATCAAAGTTATCAAGAGGTATAACTTTGGAATGGTTGAGTGGGAAGCCCATTATGAGGCATGAATTTCCCCATAGCCACCTACATGTGTGCGAGTGCATACCAACCATGAGTGTATGTTTCTCACCCTTTAGGCCTTCTCACTTGATAGACATCCAATAATTTCATTTTCTCAGAGTGAGTAAGAATTTTTTTGAAAAAGAAACTAGATCTGATCCACATCATGTTGGACAAATAGTTGAAGCTTGATCTGATCTCTTATTTCACTTTCTCTTTTAGTCATTTCCATTGTATCATCACATATCTTATTTTTCTACATATTGAACACCTTGTCTGTGTCCTTTAGTACTCATGTCACCATGACTTAGGATCATGGATCCTGGGAGATTGATCACCTCGTCGATCTCCATTATCCTAGGCCATCCACATTAGTACACTTGGACCCCTCTTGAATGTTTACTTTAGTGTGAGTTTGAAGCAAGCTCATCCTCTCACTAAAGTGAGGGCATAATGTAACGTAGAAAAATGGCTCTCCTGACATTTTTACATTTGATATGGGAATAAGTGATGATGAATTGGACTTAATATTGCCTTGGTCTAGTGTTGTGATGTATTTTACACATCCACATTAGGTCTTGGGCCTTTTTAAGCTAAATTAACTTAACCCTTCCCTAATTTAATGTTGTAAAATGTATTTATTTACATTTTCATATTAAATTCAAGAGGCTACAAGTAAAAAAAATAGGTCTAGTCTAGTGTTGTAATGTGCTTTTCACATTAACATTGGGTCTTGTGCCGTTTTAAGCTAAATTCACTTAATTTTTCCTTAATTTAGTGTTGTAAAGTGTATTTATTTACACTTTCACATTGGATTTTGGGTCCTATTGCATTTATGACCTTTATATCATAATTAATAGGCTCCTTTGACCCCATATTGTGCATCCTAAGGCCTATTTTGATCAAAACTAGACAAAATCAACATAAAAGCTTAATTTATTCATTCCTAGATATTGTAGCTAGCAAAATAGCCCTTGTGGGACCCATTCGCCACTTTGGGTGAATGAGTCCCATCTAGGTGGGACTTGTTTGCCTTGCATATTTTGTTTTGGAACAAAATGGGCCTCCCTTGTTTTAATTTTGTCCTTGGTATTTTTTTTGGGTCTTAGGAGTTTTTCTTTTCCTCCCAAGTCCTTGTGTCTTTTGGTTTGGAAAAAGTAAAGTCAGAATAGAAATTGGACCTAGAACTTTTGAAATTTCCAAGTTTGAATTCAATTATGGTTCCGACCCCGCCCTTGCCTCATTTTTTTCATCATCTGTTGGTTTGTCTTGTTCTCTTTGGGTTTGTTTCTCCCTTCTCATTTCTCTATGTTTTCTTTTTACTTTGGTAGAAGTGGAAATGAAATTGGAGTTGAACTTGGAACTTTGTAAAAGTTCTAAATCCAATTTTTGTTTTGATCCTACTCCTACTTGCTTGCTTTCATGTTTTGTCATCATTGGTGTCTCAGTAGGGCCCGATTTTCATTCCAGTCCTGCTTCCTATCATTTATTTTGTCCTTGTATTTGTATTTTGTTCCCTTGTCAAGAGTAGAACTAGAATCATAATCGAACCTAGGAATTTGTAAAATTTTGGGTCTAGTTTTGGTCCTGATTCTGCCCCCATTTCCCTTTGTTGTTTGTCCTTGCCACAAGACCAAAACCAGGTCCAAAGTTGGATAAGAGACTTGGGTAAAGTTTCTTGATCTATTCCGGATCCATGTCCATGTCCCCCTTGCCTTTGATTTCCACATTGGTTGATTTCTCATTCACATTTCTGGTTTCGCCCCTAACCAACCGCATTATTACATTAATTGCAGCCTACTCACATGCACAAAATTCTTTTTCAAAACTAAATCATGGTTAACTAGCTCATTATCTTTATTATGTAAGTTGTTTTAGCACACTAGATCTAGGGTAACTTCGAGAGGAGCACAATTTTATTATGGAGGCATGTTGGTGAGTGGATTCTTATCTAGTTTCAACCTTTCTTTTGGGCATTTCAAGGTAGGGTCTTTTCCCATTTATGTTTGCCACTATGTTTTTTTTATTTTTGTTTGTGGTGTTCTTGAACATTCATGGGACCTATCTAGTGAATCTTAGCTTGTTCCCTTCTATTCTTTTCGGTTTTTTTTCTCATTTTCTCTTTTCCTTTTCATTTTTCTACCTTTCCTTTTGTTTCTTTTATCATTCTACTGTCATTTTCGTGGTAGGTCCATTTTTTCATGCCTTAATTTCTAATTAGGATTTCATTTAATGGGGTCATATGTGCTTTAAATTCTTTAAAATATTTTTACCAACCCCTTTGATCTTATTCTAGTGTCGGTTTAGTGATTTTCATGTCAGGTTTTTGATGCCCTAATTACTTGAGTTGACATGTCACACAAACTAGGGTTTGTGTGACAACCTTTACAATGTCAAGCACCTAGAGTTAAATTTGTTCTTTTTTCTATTAAAGGGTGAGGTTAAGCCCCTTTATTTGAAGCTCCCTTATGATCCCATGTGACGTAGGTCCTAAATCTCATGTGAATGTGCCTTTAAGAAATTGATTCATTTGAATGGTAAACTAGTGGAAGGAGACCTGGGAATGAACTTGTCCCATAATTGTTTGCATGGGAGTTCATTCCCAAAATGATTATTCTTTTGATGATCATTGAATTTGATCTTCATCCTGGTCTTTGGTAGAAGGAAAACCGGAGTGGGGGATGAAGTTGGAACTATTGATTGGTTTCGGGTTTGATTTTTGTTCCAGTCCCGGTCCTGGTTCTGTTTTTGGTTCCAGTTCTAATCCTACCTTTGTTAAATTTCTTCCTATTCTTGATTCTTCTTTGATTTCACTTCTAGTGAATATGAAGTTTGACAAAGTATATAGAGTTATCTCAAGGGAGTAGAGAGGTATTGATGATGCAATAATTTTCATTACTTTGTTCATCTAATCCATGGTTTTATTATAGAAATAGGAGATGTCAGGAGCGTCAAAGGAGGTTTCTAAAAGAATCCAACCTATAGAGATTTTAAGAGGAACCAATCCTAAGAAGATAAAGGTGGAAAAAATCCCGTACACCTTGAGGTATAAGCACTAGAATCCTACTATTACAACTAGGAAGGTGGATTCTGATTGGGTAGACCTTACAAAAACAAACTTGGTCCCATTCAACTATGAGGAGTTGCCTAAAGAAACCTTCAGTGAGGAGGTAACAAGGAGAACATAGAGAATTGTTCAATTAGGATTGGAACATGTTTCCCTCTTTCCTCTATTAGTCCAATGTCCAAAATTAATACTTACTATAGCAGGAGCCTACAATCTTGCTACTAGACAATGTGTGGATTTGTAGGGGAACATCATCATTGATCTAACACCATAGATGATTAGGTTCATGTTCAATGCACCTACCCCATAGATCCCCAAGAAACTCAATGAGAAAAAATCCATACAATTATATAGCAACAAGAAGGAGGCCAACATGACTCATTTGAATAAACATTGGATGAGAGTGGAGAAGAAATCCATAGCCAAGCTCCCTGATTAGCCCAATAGATCATATGTCACCAAGGATATTGGTGATATAATTATCATGCTCTCTAGAGTATTTGGAAAAAGGGATTCCTCATAGTTCAAGGAATGGATGTTCCCATTCATTCAAACCATTCTAGGTGGTAGGCAACAGTTTGATTGGTCGATGATCTTGTTAGAGTGCCTACACAATCAGATGCTCAAAGTGAGGGAGAGAAAATGCTAAGGCTTGGTCCATACCTATTAGATGAAAATTTGAGGCTTGATCCACCCCTTCTCTAATTTTGACATTTTATACTTGTTTTTCTTGTCTCATGCTGCATATTTAACATATGAATGTGTCTCTTTGTCCCTTTGTTGATTTTTTGTGAGATCTTAGATATTGGGGGCTTGATCATCATCCTTGAACTTTGTTGTCTTATCTTTCCAATAGTTGTAAAATTAGACCTCTCTTGACACTTATTTTTCTACTTTAATATGAGTTTGAGCGTATGGATCATCCTCTCACTAAAGTGGGGGCTAAATGTAAAAGTAGGAAAATGTACACCTTAACATTTTCACACTATGTTTGGGTCCCTCAATTAAATAGGACTTAATTAAGCCTTTAATTTACCGAATTATGCATTTAAAAGCTTAGTTGATCCCATTTTTCCAAAAGGGAAACTTGTATAAAACAATTATAGTAATTAATTAAATTTCCTTGCAATTGGTGTGTCCTTGATTTAGGTCCTAGGACCCATTCTCCCAAGGGCGAATGGCTTCCCCTTAATTTTAGGACCCCAATTTTTAATATTCTTTTTGTGGAACTTTTATGATTCAAATTGAATTTGAAATTGTAGGCATTTAATTCTTAATTGTTGAAAGATTAGAAAATTACCTATAAACACAATGTATTTTTATCAATTCAAATCCTTGAAACTAGATAGTCTAACTTATTGGGAGACTTCACAAGAGCTAAGATTATTTTCAAAGGTGTTTAAGAGGATATTTTTTAGTCATTTGTTGCAGCATTCAATATCTCAAGCATCATGTCAAAGTTATCTTCATTCATGCATATTTTTGTAGCTAACATTGTGATGTAGGCTTCAAGAATTCATGTCAAGATTCAAGCATCAAGATCAACATCCAATCAATCCATTTCATGCAAGATCAACACCTTGGAGAGATATGTTAGATTTTATTCCTCTAAGGATCTCCATTCAAGCATTGGGTGAGTCAAAAAAGTATATTGTTCATTCATCATTCCTTCCATCCTTGTTTCTATAAACAAAGATTTTGGTAACCCTATTGAACACTTACCCTTCTAGGGTTTTTCAACTAAAAGGGAAGAAATAGGGTTAAAAATCAATGGGTGTTTACACTCAAGACTAATTTAAATGAGATGAATTATGTATAATTAATATGTACTAATGCACTAATCTGAAAAGAGAATGATTTAATGATGCTAAACCTAAGAAATCCAAAGTGTTGGAAAACACACTGTGATATGCAAAAATTTGAAACAAATGTAATAGATGACAAAAAAAGATGCAAGAAAAAAAATGCACCTGGAAATTGATGAAGAGTTGACTGGAGATTGTAGAGACCTCTGGAATTTTGGAAATTTAGATTTTTAAGCCAAGTGGGACTAATTCTCTAGGCTGGGTGATTTAGTCCCAGGTCATGGAAATTGCCAAGAAAGCTATTTATGTAATGGGTATCTAAAACTATAAAAAGTTATGAAAAATGAATGAAGTGGGACTAAGTCACCACTATGGGTGAGTTAGTGCACTCCATATTTTCTACAAATCCAAAGGTGGAAACAAAAGCCCACAGTCTGCACCCTATTTTTTGATGGAAATCTAGATTTGAGTCTTCGAAAAACCCTACAAAATAGACAATTGTTTGATTTCTAATGGGGGGTTTTCCTTGGTCAAACCACTAGTTGGTATTCAAACCTTGAAATGATAATAAAATCTACATAAATCCTAGCCTTAAGTGTGTCTAAGACTAGGAAAACCAAAAACAATGCAAAAACCTATTCTAAAGTGCTAGAATAAGATTGTTTTAAAGGAAATTGAGTGATGGAAGACTTCAATACAAGAATCCCTTCAAAATTCTAAATGTGAATAAATGACATACAAAACTTAAATATGAAGATATAGAGAAAATGGAAGATGGAATCACTTTGAAGACAAGTCTTTAGGTGTGATTTGATGGCTTGTTGTATGTCTTCAACCTATATTTCTCCATGATTCACCATAGGAATCCATAATCAACAATATGCAATGCAAGATTTTGAATAATAAGTGAGCTTGAAGACTTGCAAAAATCTTAGTTTGTTTCCCTTAAGCTTCAACTTTGCTATAGAAAGACTAATAAGACTTCTTGAGGAAGATATTTTTCTCTTGAATTTAATTTTTGCTTGTAAAAATGACTAAAGATTGTAAAAAATGACATAAAGACATGTATTTATAGGAATTAACACCAAATTGCTTATTATTTTAACTTCATAGGATGTCATCCCTCAACAATTTGAATTATGTTGGTGAGTTTCATATAAAAAAGTGGAAAACACCCCAAAATTAGTCTCACCAATAATTTTTGAGGTGGGTTTCACAAAATTTGAGTGGTTTGAAATTTTCTTGTTAGGATTTAAGTGGTTTGTGAGAGAAATAGGCCTTAAAGTCCAAAATTATGAGCATGAGCAGCCTATAAATGTAGTTTTTAAGGCGCAATTGATGTAAGGCGTCTAAAATAGGACCTAATTAGACCATGAATTATACTTTATACAAAGGATTACAATTTATGTGTCCAAATTTAGCCCCCAATTTAGTTCCCATATGACTCCACATGCATATGTAAGCTAAAGGACTCTAAACAATGCATTTTATTTCATAAAAGGATACTTGTCCAAAAGTTGGGAGAACAAAGCCCCTAGTGTAGTTATTTGTGAAACTACAACATTAGGAACCGCATCCTACAATGCAAATTTGTTAGTTTTCCAAAAAATATTTTTCTTAACTTCTAGAAATCAAATTTGAGGGTAGATGTATGCCCCCCTTGATTTTGCTTGCTTTACAGAGGTGGAATCAAGGTAGCAATCTAGCCACATCAAACAAAGAATATTATATCAGAGGAAATTTCCAAGTACCATGTTTCATAATGCTAGAAATTTTATTATGTTGAGGGTGGAATCATAATTCCAAGGCATCAAACAACATTGAAAATAGAATTCCCTAGCTCACGCTATAGTGTTTTGAAGAAAAAGATCTTTATTAATTCATAAGGTAGAAGAAACCTTAAGTACATTGTAAAAAGAAATGATAATACATTAAAATAAGGAACAATGAGTAATTTTTCACTTACCATTTCATTTTACCATCTTGTAGCTTTGAGAGTGATGAGTGAGATGGAAGAATGCCAAGCTGACAAGGATTCACACCTGCATGATTGGACATTCTCTGGGATCAGGTGGCACATCGCAAGCTTTAGCATGAAGTAAGTCAAATTTGTAACCTTTTCTTGGTGATTTTGTAATTATTTAATGATTTTTATGCATATCTAGGTTAATTTAGGATCTTGGAAAAAAATTTCACAAAGTGTCCCCTTTTTTCACAAAGCATCCCATTTCTTCGCAAAGTGTCCCTTTTGTTTGCAAAGTATCCCAAAAGGGTTCTAAAGTATCTAGGACCTTTAGTAAAAGCACACTAGATGGAATTTAGTAAACATGCAAGATGAATAATTCAAAAATTCAAGATATTAGATGAGTTTTAGAGCATATTTGTGTAAATTTGAGAGGTACCCACCTGATCACGACAACAATTAGGAGAGAGATAGTTGAGCTTCTTGAGAGATATGGTGCCATCACTATCAATAGAGGAGATAGAGCATATTTAGGTAGTGGGAATCTATTGGACATATCTTATGCCTCCTATGAGATACCACCATGCCATGTTGATGGATCTCTATGAGCGTTGGAATGCAGTTACATGCACTTTTCATCTACTGATAGGGGAGATGACAATCACCTTGGAGGATGTACACTAGATTCTTCACATTCTAATTCAAGGAGAGTGAGTATATTTCCATAGAGGCCACACTTTCCATGAGTAGAGGGTTGATTTATAGTATTGTCTAGAGGGTCTCGTTCATGATGCACAAGTTAGAGAAAAGATTGATTTATCCATGCTTTTATATTCATAGGCACTAGTCGTTTAACTGATTATGATGCATATTGTACCACTATTTCTTGTTCCCAATGGGCGAGGAGGGAACCTTAATGGAAGACTAGTGCACTTGATTCGAGGGATGGCTGAGCAGTGCATAGTATATGCATAGGGTTAGAGTATCTCGACGCATCTATATTATGATCTTGGGTGATTTGTATTTTGATAGGTGGACAATATGGTGCACTGCATGCTTCTATAGGTGTGGTGCCTTGAGCATATTACATGCACCAGACCAATCAACTATCCATTGGAAATAGCATCAGGGTATCCTTGGGCTTTCAACTATCCTTTGTGGCGATTATGGCAATATGGTGATTTGCATTTTTGTAGGGTACAATTTGACCTACTCGATGAGGAAAAGGTCCTTTAGAGACCTTATTAGTTGATAGTAGGTGGCTAGATCATACTAGATAGTTGAGGAAGATGCAGATGGATAGATTTTTGGTTTTCCAACATGACCAAGTAGTGCGACCATTCTATTATGGGGTATGTGCAGGATCATCATGGAAAAAGGAAGCCCTTAAGTGGCAATTTTTTTTGAAAAATCAGAGTTAGGCAACTTGACGTAAAAATTTAAATAAGTTATCTATATTATTTAAAAGTATGTAAGAATAGAATCTATAGAAAATTGAATGTAGTTTCTAAACTACTAGGTTTTTCTCTTAAAAATACCTATTTGGTGAAAATTTGAAATTTCAATGCTTGATACTTAAATTTTTGGGAAAAATAAGTAGGTGTCTGTCTGACCACCCTAACCACAATAAAATGATAATTATTTTTATAATATTTTAGATATAAGTAAGTAGAGGACTCATTGTTGATGTGATGCATTTTTTTTGTAATTTGTTTCCAAGTAAAAATAATTATTAATTTTTACTATAATTATTTTAAAAATATAAAAACTTATGTTCACCTTAACATGGCCAAAACTTCATGAAATTCAATTTTTATTTTTAATCCTATATTATGCAAAGCATAGAATGTGACACATGTTTCAAATTCAAAAAATGTGCTACCATTTGAAAGCTATATATGTTTTTCAATCAACCTATCAATCAAGACTTTAGTCATAATTTGAATAGAAAATGAATAATAATTACTTATTAAATTCAAAAGTAAATTGTAATTTATATCAGTGGAATGTTGAGAATCTCCTTTAAAAAACCTTTTTATTTCATCAATTTTGGGTAAAAAAATAGTCGTCAACCATACCCATTTGTATCTAAGGGGTAAATTTTAGGCTAGATTAGATGTTAGCAAATCAACAATGCATATAAACCAAAAGAACTATTGATTACAAAGGAAATTAAAAGCAAGAACGATTATACCTGTCATTCCTCGAATCTTCCATGATTACCTCCATAGCACCTCCTAGCTTGCAGCATATGATTAATGCCCTCAGATTGAGTGTGTGAGCATTTCAACTATGACATTGTCCTATGCAAGTTTTGAAGGATTTAAATATAAAACGATGCCTATGCCTATGACAATATTGACTCAAAAATGCAAAATAGCTCTAATTATAAATGTGTCAGAATAATGTAGTCTATGTGCGTAATCCAAAAATGAGAGAAAATAGCATTTTATAGAAAATGCCATTTTGAATGGACGAATGAGATTGACTTTTGACAAAAGCCTAAAATCAGATGACAAGATTAAATATAATAATCCCTAATCAGGGTTAGGGAAAAATCATTAAGTGAGTGGTCGAGATGTCATTTGAGAGAATCGAAACGGTAGTGGAGAATAAATGATATAATTATTTTAAAAATAAAGATTTTCAAAAATCAAGGAGATAAAGACTACCTGATTCGTGAGATTCGAAAAATCTAGAAGATAAGAGTTGAACTGAAGATTAGATTTGAAAAAAGAAGAATTTGCCCGATTACTTGATTTTTAGAGGAATATTACCATTTTGAATTAAATTAATTCAAAATATGGATTTTGTGAGATAATAAATAATTGATTTTTAGATTATTCACCACAATGGACTGTCAGTTAAAAATGTGATATCATTTTAAATAATTTCATTTATTTAAAATGAGGGAAATGTTAATTTTGGAAATTAAATAATTAAAGATAATTATTTAATTTAGAAGATATGACTAATAATTCAATAAAATAATAAGTTCATTTAATTATGAGGATTAGTGAAATATTAAATAACTAAATGAAATTTATTTATTTTACTAATCAGGAAGAAATAAATGAAGAAAGGTAATTAAATAAATTTAGAAATTTATTTAATTAGGGGAAGACTTAGACAATTAACGATGTATTTAATAAATAAATAGAATTTATTTATTTAATAATCATGAAGAATAAAAGGACATGAACTAATTAAACAAATATGAATTATTTAATTAATAGTTGAATGTGGACCAAAGACATAATTAAATGTCATAATTATGCTAGGATGAAAGAGGTAAAAATAGAGCTTGTAGGCCTAGGTCATTTTTAAATGTCTAGATTTTGCCCCTCTTTGTCATAATGTAGCATGCCGCATTGTGACAAAGAAAATAAGTCAAAAATATACCCCAGTATAAAATAGGATGAGAAAGAATGATGAGGGAGGTAGCGGTATGCCCCCTCGAGAGGACAAACGGGTTCTAAGAACACTAGTGTGCTCTCAAAATTGATGAGATGACTAGAATATGAAGAGAAAAAGAAATGTTAGTGAAAAAGATATGGATGATGATATGGATGCAATGCATATATGAGATGGGTGTATGCATGTTAGTTCCTAGACCAAATCCTTCAAAACATTACCATAGGACTTTTTATATTTATTGCTCTTAATCATCATTGGGAAAATTGTTGTGATGGCCAACAAAAACTGTGATATGACATAGATCAAGGTGTGCAAGGTCGTACCATCACATAAGACAAGCAATCACAGACAAGGATGATGATGAATCATACTAAGAGTGTTGTTGCCCCAGTCTTTTTGTCATAACCAACTACTAGGAAAAAGGAAAAAAAGGACAAATCATGAAACATCATTGCTTCTCTAAATATTGTTGTTGGGATCTCGTTGAAAAACTAGTAACATGATAAAAAAAATCCAAATACAAGATAAGAAATTCATTATACGTCATTTCTTTTCTAAATCTTGTTGTCAGGATCCTTGCTGAAAAACTAGTAACATGATGAAAGCCAAAAGAGAAGATAAGACAATCATGACATGTCACTGCTTTTCTAAATCCTGTTGTTAGGATCTTGCTGAAAAACTAGTAACGTGATGAAATCCAAAATTCAAGATAAGACAATCATGATACATCACTACTTTTCTAAATCCTCTTGTCACGATCTCACTGAAAAACTAGTAACATGATGAAAGCCAAAAGACAAGATAAGACAATCATGATACATCACTGCTTTTCTAAATCTTGTTGTTGGGATGTCACTGAGAAACTAGTAACATGATAAAAATCCAAAAGAAAAGTGCCAAGTGTTTTCCAAGTGCATCTGGATATCCATTGTTCTGATGTCAAGATGTTAGGTTTGATGATGATGAGATTCTGAGGTGTCAAAGTTTTCATGATGCCAAGATGACAAATGCCAAAAATTGCCAAATTTAGGAAGGAAACATCATGAATAATGTTGATATTGAGAGGATTGATCCCTAAATGTCAAAAGGGATCCCTCCAAATGATGACAATGCCTAGGAAGAACACATCCTAAGGCATAAATGAAAATATTTTTTCTTTAGGACACATCTGAAGAATACCAATGTCAAGAGAAGTGATCCTTAGAGATCACAAGGATCCCTCAAAATGTCAAATGACAGTGACAATGCCTAGGAAGGAAACATCCTAAGGCATGAATGATAGAGGTTATCTTTCAGAAGGACACATCTAAAAGTGAACCAAGAGTTGACAGACTTAGTTTGACCAAAGTTTGGGTTGAGTTTGACCTATGTTGACTATAGGATGATATGCCATGGAGATATGATTGACGTGCTAATGAGATTGTCGTATTGAAATAAATGATCATAATTTTTTTTAAGAGTTTATCTATTTGGGAATGATTCATTTTTCCTTGAAAATATTTTGACGTGTGTGCCAGTGTAACATCATGAACACTAATGGACTAACCTAGTGCAGCCTATGGGGCTCATCGATAGATGGCCTTGCCTATGTCATACACTCAAAGACCTCGTAGTTTGACATGACCAATGACTATCTTGATGACCAAAGAGTGTGTCATGATTTTATTTTGACAAACCTAAAAGGACTAACCTAATGTCTCGGGGACTCAAAAATGAGCCTTTCCTATGTAGCAAATGGGTAGAGATAATGTAGTTCAGACCAATGACAAAGACTGATTGATTGAATTGACAAGGAATGACTCTATTTTTGTGTTTTTGAGCAGTTTGACATTTGTTGTGGTTTCCTTCAGGACTTTTTTTAGTTTTTAGGTCTTTTTTCCAAGATGTTTTGCAATGTTTTTGGTCTTTTTTCATGACATTTTGTCATGTTTTTGTCTTTTTTCAAGACTTTTGTGATGTTTTTGGTCTTTATCAGGACTTTTCTTATTTTTATGTCTTTCTTTAGGTCATTTTAGCAATTTCTGAAATCATGCATGACATCCACTACAACTATATGATAATTTTTTTTCCCCTAGTTAGGTCCAAGATTTAGCCAATTTTAAAGCACGTGAAAGGGATGTGCTTGGGGTACCAGATAGACAATATAGAGGACTTGATGTCAACCATTATCAACCATGAAAGGAAGGGTATGATGTGGTGGTGACAGAAAATGTATTTCATCCTAGGCCATGATAGACAAAGTAATAGTAGATGGTAGAGCAATGATTGATTATGCATTGTACCTGTTTGCCAGGTTTTCACCATAGTACTTATCCAAAGCGCCTATTTGCCAAGTTTTCACTGTTGGACGAATCATTTTTCTTTACTATTTTTGTCATTTTTCTTATTTTTTTGGTGCTGCCAAGATGCTTGTTTGCCATATTTTCATCAAGGCAATGATGTTTTACCATGTTTCATTTTTTTTGTATTTTACAGTTTTCAACTCGATCTCTTGATGCTATGCATAGAAATTTTAGAGATGTAAACTTTTGATAGGCTCTGTTAGTTGTTCTCCATCTAGAGTCACCATCTAATAAGCTCCAAAACCAAAAGAAGATATGATGATGTAAGGACCCAACTAGTTTGGTTCAAACTTGCCCAAATTTTCTCTGTTAGCCTGGTTCTTAGGGTTCTGCATGAGGACTAAGTCGCCAATGTCAAACTTCCTGACCATAACCTTCTTGTTGTAACTACGACAAAGATAGTTCTGATATGCTTGTAGATGGTTCAAATAATTTTTTTTTCTTTCCTCTAGCATCTCTAGCTCGTGTAGGTGTGACTGTCTATACTCCTCATTATTAGTTAAACCCTTCAGGGAGACTCGTAACGAAGGAATTTCAACCTCAATGGGCAAGATGCCCTCAGTTCCACAAACTAGGGAAAAAGGAGTGGCTCCTGTAGGCGTACAAATGCTAGTGTGATAAGCCCACAGAGCAGGGTTGAGTTGAATATGCTAGTAATGACCAGCGTCATTGATAGTCTTTTTGAGAATTTTAACAATGGTTTTTTTAACGCCTCAGCTTGACCATTTCCTTGTGGGTAATACGGTGATGAAAGATGGTGTTGGATGTGAAATTGCTCACATAACTCACGAACATCTTAGTTTTTTAATGGAGTTCCATTGTTAGTGATGATGGATTGTGGAAGGCCATACCGACAAATGATGTAATTAAAAATGAACTTGGATATTTGTTTGCTAGTTATGTATGTTAGAGGGATGGCTTTGATCCACTTCATAAAATACTTAGTGGTGGTGATAAGGAGTTTTTGGCCATTGGACGAGGTAGGATAGATCTTACCCATGAGGTCGAGTCCCCACTGAGTGAAGGGCCAAGAAGAGGTGATCGGTCAAAGTTCATGTGCTAGAGCGTGGATCAAATCACTATGAATCTAGCATTGGCAACAAGTCCTAACATATTCTAGTGCATCCTTTTCAGTAATCAGCCAATAGTACCCAAGTCTCGTTACTTTCTTGGCTAGAGTAGGACCACTCGAATGAGACCCACATCTACCATCATGTACTTCACATAAGGTTGTGCGTGCTTCATTGGTGTTGAGACATCTAAGGAGGGTGTCATCAAAGCTACGAAAATAAAGGGTGTCACTAACAATGGCATATCTTGCAGCTTTTTAGATAAAGGAATTCCTTTGGTTATTGGACAAGTTGGGTGGAAGGGTTTGAGACTTAAGGTAGTCATAAATATCTCAGTACCAGGGTGAGTCGGGACCAACAAGTTCACAGACCATTTCTAACTCTAAAATGTCATAGACGGGGATGAGCAATTGTTCTATTATAAATTCCAACTGAGGCATATTTCTTGGAATGTTGAGGAGAGAGCCTATTGTAGCCATTGCATTTGTTGCTTTTGTTATGTGCTCTCAGAACTTGTTCAAAAGTTACCATATGAAAGTACATTTGGAAACTGTCAACCATTCATTTGTAGTGAACCAACTTCTTATCTTTTCTATCATAGTAATCATTAACTTGGTTGATGACTAACTAAGAATCCCCATAGACATGTAGTGTTTTGATTTTACATTTTATTGCCATTCTAAGAACTATAACTAGTGCCTTGTATTCTGCCACATTGTTTGTGCATGGGAAAGCAATGCAAAAGATTTAGGAATGGAGTCTCCTTGAGGGGTGATGAACATGATTCCTACCCCTGAGCCATGATTAGTGTGGGATCCATCAAAGTAGAGTCTCCAAGGTGATTGAGGTTCTATATGGAATATTGACTCATCTGGAAAATCTACCACTAACAGGTGATCACTTTGTAAAGGTGCATCCGCTAGCTAGTCTGTTATGACTTGTCCTTTTATTTCCTTTCTTTCTACATATTGAATATCATATTCTCTTAGAATCATGACCCATTTTTCCAGATGTCCTGTTAATGCTGCACGACTTAACAAATATTTGAGGGGGTCAATATTTGCTACTAAGTGTGTCTAGATGATGGCTTAACATGTAATGTCTTAGCTTCTATGCTGGAAATACTATGGCTAGACAATCCTGTTTAATTGATGTGTAGTTCAGTTCATACCCAACCAATGTCTGATTGATGTAGTATATAGCCCTTTCTTTTTCTTCATGGTTTTTCTGCACTAGTAATGCCCCTAGTGTTGAATTAGTGGAAAAGATGTATAGGATCAATGGCTTTCCCTCAATGGGAGGCATGAGGAGTGGTGGAAATAATAGGTAATCCTTTATTTGCTAAAAGTGTCCTTGGAATTTATCTTTCCACACAAAGGAGATACCCTTTCATAGGAGATATTGGAATGGGTGTCATTTATTAGCCAATTGGGCTATGAAGCACTAAATGGATTCTACCCTGCCTTGTAGGGTTCTGAGTTCACTGATTCATCTAGGAAGAGGCATGCCTATGATGGCCTTTAATTTTTTTGGATCGACCTCACTGCCTCATTGAGAAAATATGTATCCCAAGAGTTTACCTGATGTTACATCGAAGACACATTTATTAGGATCTAGCCTGACTTTGTATTCTTCCAGTCACTTGAAAATTGTGTCTAGCACCTTCAGATGATTCTTTCTTGTTACTGATTTAGTCAATAGGTCATCTACATAATCTTCCATTATTTTATGCATCATATCATGAAAGATTGTGGTCATAGCCCTCTGGTATGTGGAACCTGCATTTTTAAGACCGAATGGCATGACATTCCAAGAGTATGTACCCAAAGGGAAAGTAAATGTCATTTTGTGCTGGTCTTTTGGGTCAATCTGAATTTGATTGTAGCCAAAGAAACTATCCATGAGGGACAACATCTTGTATCCTACTATGAGGTCAACTGTGATATATATATTTGGTAACGGAAAGTCATCTTTTGGGCATGCCTTATTTATGTCTCTAAAATATGTACAAATGCGGATCATCCCATTTGGATTTGTTACTGGCACTAGGTTAGATATCCATTTAGCATAATCGATAGAATGTATGAATCTAGTGTCTAGAAGTTTCTTCAACTTAGCCTTGACCAACAAAGCAACCTGAGGATACATTTTGCGTAACTTTTGTTTAACTGGTTTGGCATTTGGAAATAGTGGTAGATGGTACAAAACTAGTTCTGGGTCTAATCTTGGCATGTCAGCATAGGACCAGCAAAGTTGACTTTTCATTCTGCAAAGAATTTGTGGAATTCCGGTCTCTCTTGCTTAGTTAGGGATGCATCAAAGAGGACCATTTTGGGATCTTTTGTAGTTGCTATGTTGTCTTCTATGGTGTCTTCGATAAGCATAACTAATTTCTCTTGTTATATGGGATGAAAGTCCAATCCTCCATCTTTGGGGGCCTCAGAGAGGTTTTCACTTGCAGATACGTCTTTTTTTCTTTTTATTTCATTAGAAGGTTCCTTTCAGTTTTCACCTAAAGATGTTTCATTTTTTATTTTATTTTTATTTTTAATTTTGTGACTAGAGGACAAAGTAGTCTCGCTGAAGTAGGCAGCACAATCTAAATCAATGGAAAATCCTAACTTGTTATCACCACTGAGTATGCCCTCACGTAATCCCATAAACTCTGCAATTGCCTCATTATTTTGAAAGGTGTCCAGGACTGGCAAAACTTGTTGGTCCTAATCAACTAGTTGAGGATAAACTAAGGAAATGCCATTGTCAGTGTTGGTCAACTGAGGGGAGGATGCAACAAGCATGTAGATGAATTTAGTGATATTGTAGATGAGATTATCATCATCTAATTCCATGTTAGACTCTATCCAATATTCCCCTTCAATTGTTTCATATTCGTTGTCAAAATAAGGGGTGAAGGACTTAAAGTCATGATTGTCAGTGTCATTTGGTAACTCAGATGGGTTGTATTGATGGGATTTAGGTGGTGGGTCTTGTATGCCATGGGGAGTGGTAATGGGACTTTGACTATTTGGTGCCTGATCAGTTTTAAATATTTTCCAAAATCTTTGTTCAGAGGTCAGTTCCCCCATTTCGATAAAAAAATTATCGAGGCAACAGTCACTTAAGGATTGTTCTGAGCCAAATTCCCACTCTTGGGAGTCAATTTTAGTGAAGGTTTCCTTAGCAGTCTCAACACTTTCTGAAGCATGCACTTGCTCACTCGAAAGTCCAATGGTACGTCAATCGTCATTGTTGGGCAATCCAAACCCTAATCCAAGATACTTTGGTATTTTGAAAGCTTCTATGGGCTCTCTTTGTCCAGTTTTATTTCTTCCTAGGCCACTAGTGCCATCATAGCCCTTAGCCTTCATTATGTCATATCTCGTGCTGTATTTCTTAACTGGTAATGGGGTAAGTTCAATCATATCTTTATACAACCATCCTCTGATATCAGCAAGGTCCTTATTACTCATGTTTCCCCATTTGATGAACACATTTTTTGGTGGAACTTTGAAAATTACTTTGGGTTCTATTCTAAAACATGGCTGACCATAGACCTTCAGATACTTGGGTATTGTTGTTATGTTATATGTTATATGTGGTTTCAACTCTTGAAAACCAAGGTCTTAGATCTTGACAGTTGTTTTAGCCTTTGGGTTTGTGGAAGATGGTGGTGTGGCAGAAGATATGGATGGAGTGGATGTGGAAGATGATGTGAATGTGGATGGGTCAATATATTTGGATAAAGAGGAGCCAGGTGCTTATCAGTTAATAGGCACTCGATTTTCATAAATACCCCTTAGGTTGGTACAATATTGAAAAGGGCCAGGGTCTCCATATATGGTTATTTCTATCCCATTGAATGGGAATTTTAAGTATTGGTGATATGTGGATGGAATGGCTTTTAAGGAATGAATCCATGGATGGACGAGTAGGATGTTGTAAGGTAATTCTAGATCTAGAACCTGGCAAGTTGTATCCACAATGACTAGTCCCACTCTGATAGGATCATAAATAATGCCTCATGAAGAGATTTCTTTGTGATCATATTCTTTGATCACTATACTCTTTGTAGGGTTGACACATGCATTCGAAAATCCTAGAGCCTTAACTAATTTTAGGGAACATATGTTCAATCTTTCTCCACCATCTACTAAAATTCTTCTAACCTTGTGCTTATGGATGAAAGTTTCAATGTGCAATGCATCATTGTGGTTAGTTTTTGGTGATGAGTAGTGTTGATCAGAAAAGGTGACATGGTGAGGTGTAGTGAGGTATCCCACCATGGTCTCAAATTGGTTGACATCAATATCCTTAGAGACTGATGACTCTTGCAGGGTTTTATCTAGTATAGCCTTATGCGTGGGAGATATGTGAAGCAGCTCGAGTATAGAAATTTTTGCAGGAGTCTTGCCTAGCTGGTCGATAAGGTTGAATTGAATCTTGTGTTGCCATTTCTTTGTGGTCGAGATGGGTTTTGACTGTTTAGAAGATGGGCTGAGTATGGTGATTTTGGGTTGCCTAGTAGGAGGCAGACCAGCTATGGTGACCTTGCCACTTTGAGTAGTAGCATTGCATTGAGGTGCTCTCTTGACTGTAATGGTATTGACGTATTCATTGTCAATTCAGACATTATTTATAATAGGTCCACTAGAATAGTCATACTTGGCTTGGGTGAAGTTAGCTTGATTATTGTTTATCTGTGGACCTGAAGTGGAAGCATTATCAGAACTATGGTCTTGCAGTGGGTTCTTATGAATAGTATGTTCTGATTTGGAGGAACATTGTGATCCATATACCTCAATGATATGACTCTCAATAAGGTCTTGTACCAAGTTTTTTAGTTGTCAATAGGTAGAAGTTTTATGTCCTTTTTCTTGATGATAATTACAAAATGCATTACCATCCCACCATGCTAGTTTGAATTGTCCTCGATCATATGGTTTTGGTTCTTGAAGTGTGATGACACCCTTCTTAAGAAATTTCTTGAGGATTTCCTTAATGGGTTCACCCAAAGGAGTGTATGTACGACCCCTAGGGAATTGTCTCATCTGACAGTATTGTCCTTGATTATTTTGGCTGCTCTTGTTGTTTGAAGGGACATTGGTAGGGGGTGTCAATATCGTTGTTGGTTTTTTTTTTGTTGAACCCCTTTTAGGGCCAGTACAGGACCCATAGTGTTTGTAGCCTTGGCGTCAACAACATTGTCATTTGTAACATGTTTATTTTTGACCTAGTATTTATTTTTGTTGACGGGAGGATTTACATTTATGTTTTTGGTACTATATCTTAGCTCTCCCTTTGCGATAAGGGCTTTCTCAATCTGGACCACTTTTTTGATTAGGTCTGTGAAGGTTGTGCAACAATGCACTTGCAATGCATATTTTATGGGACCTAGAAGTGTTTGAACAAACATGTCCACCTTTTCCCTTTCGGGTATGTCAATGTGACATCGACTAGCTAGACTTCTCCATTTTTGAAAGAATGGGATGAATGTCTCAATGGCATCCTCTTGTGTAAGATTGTACAAGCTAGTAATAGAGGTGTCCATGTCAATGTTGTATGCATAATTATTTATGAATTTTTTTTTAAGCTCATCCCATTTTTGGATATCCTTTTGAGTGGAAAACCATTCAAGGGTAGGACCTGCAAGTCTTTTAGAGAAAAGTCTCATCAAGTATTTTTATTCATAGATGATGTCCATACAATTGGTTGCAAATTCGTGGACATGTTTGATGGGGTTTGTTTTTCCTTTGTATTTTGTAAAATTGGGTGACACATATCCTAGAGGAAATGGTGACATGTATAAGCTCATGTTGAATAGGTATAAGTTTAGATCATATGACATTTCTGATTTCTTGCCTGATATTTGTATGTTTTGGATAGTTTTCTCTAGACCCATCAGTTTGACTTGTAAGGCATCTATAATAGGATAATTTTTGGTCCCATACATTGGACTAATTGGTACACCATTGGTCCTCATTTGTTGTGCATGGGTGTATTGTTGAGGGATTAAATGTTGTGGCATGTATGATGTGTTCGGATTTGTGTGTTGTTGGTGTTGAAAGTTTGAATTGGGGGTATGTTGGTGAGTATGAATATGAGATGTGTATGTTGGGATGTGCCCACAACCATTTGGGTTGATATTTGGGGAATATGGTGACCATGAACATTTTGGTTTATGAATGATGCCATACGCTATGTTTTTTGACTACCTTGTCCAATTTGCTGGGTTTGGACAAGGGGAATATTTGTATTTTGTCCTTGGGAGATGATGGAATTTGAATGTGTTGACATGATGAAATTTTGTTGTTGTCCTTGAATAAATATACGTATTTTTCCTCCGTCCAATTGATTTTCTGATATACCAATGGGAGGATATGATGAAGGTGTACTCATGGTAATAGATGTAGCTGTCAAGGGGGGATTGGTATGACTTGATGATGCCCTCATGGCATTTACCGTAGTGGTAAATATAGGATTAGAATAAATTGCCCACAATGCTGAGGAGCCAAAGGAGGTTCCTACTGATTGTGACAGTGTTGTGGATATTGTGGGCAATATGGCAGATTGGGTTCCTCCAATGGATGTGGCGTTTATTATATTGGAGGTGTTTGGGATGTTGGAGGTAGAATGCATGGTCGTTGTTGCATGAAAGAAAGTATTTCTTGTAGTGTTTGGAGGTTGACTAATATTTGTCATGTTATGTGCATTATTGACATTAGGGTTAGGAGATGTTGATCTCAATGTGTTAATGTCGAAACCATGGGGTAACTTGTCTCCTTGACTTAAAAGTATGGCCAAATATCTGTCCCTATCATATAGGACCATTTTTTCCATGAATTGGGAGGCCTCTGGATCTTGTGCCACTACCTCTAGGTTTTCCTCAAGTATTTGTTTGTAGTCATCCTTATGTAAGAATGGTTCAAAGGGATTGTTTGATGAGGATGGTATGGTCATGAGTGGTTGATTATTCTCATTGCCGAATGGGTCATTAAATGTCCAATTTGGGTCATACATGGGATTGTTGACATTGGAAATGAAGTTTTGTCCAAAATTTTCCATTTTTTGTTTCTATCTTTGGAGTCTTGTTTCCACCATAAAATGAGATTGCTCAAATGAAGATGACAACTAAGGATGACAATGCAAAACTATGTTTTATAGAGAGAAATCCAACTAGGATGACTAGGTGATGATGACATTGTCCAAGGAAATGATTAACATAAAATAACGACATTTTCAAAGACAAAATATTGAATGAGTACTAAGATGATAATCTTGACTAAGGACCTAATATGATAAATGCAAGGCCTAGGTTTAAAATGATGACTAGGATGAATTTAATATTTTTGGAATTTTTGGAATAACGTATGCAAGGTATAAACTAAAATGAAATTTAGATTAAAGGATACCTAAACACTTCTAAGCTCAATATTTGTTTTCAATTTTAGTTACTAAAGGACTCGTTGAAAATGAAAAAATGACAGGGTCAAAATGACTAGTGAGTTTTCCTAACTAGACTGTTGAGTTGGAAAATCTCACAAAGGGGACAATGAATGAAAAGGGGAATGATGATTAAGTCCAAGATAACCTAGTTTCGAAAGCAATGACGTTGCAAATTGTGCTGAGATTTTCCTAATCCAAAGTATGCAAGTATTAAAACATAGGGTCAAGCTAATGCCTAATGTATGCAACTAAAAAAAATGAAGGATGAAACCTATGGTCAAGAATGCAAACTAATGGTAAAATTTTTTGAGCAATTTCAAAGTTGGTTTCTAACAAAATCCCTTTGGAAATAGTGTTTGAAAAAAGATTGACAAAGTTTAGACTCATATTTGACTTTGTATCAGGGTATTACTTGTGACAATAAAATTCATCATTTGAGGTCTCGAATGCATCATATTGTCTTGAATGCGGTTTGGTTTGAGAAAATGCAACTCTGGGACTGAAAAATGCAACTTAGTTTTGTAGATGCGGCTCTATGAGGTTCAGATGTGTCGTGAAGTAGACAAATGCAGTGTTTCAAAGATCAAATGCAGTTGAATAGTGTGATTGCATCTCAGTATTTTTAGACGTGTCTCAGAATATTGAATGTGGTACAAAAAATGTGAAATAGTTTGTTAAAATTGAGTTTCTTGACATATTTAGGGAAAATTTGAGTTGTCTGATGGTGAATGTTTTGTCTAGAAATGTAAATGTGGTGAATAATGTTTGAGAAATCCAGCAAGGACTTGACAAGCACAATATTTTGAGTGTAAGCAAGCGCACATAAGACAATTACAATCCTAAAAGGCCAATAGGCCATGGGTTTGTATACTTGATATAGCCCACCAATATACCCCGAATTGGTGCTAAACACCTTTCCTTCTTGAGATCAGATAGCTTAGAATTTTGGTGGCATTGGCTCCCCTCCATGGCTCTTTAACATCATTTGAGCACACCAAATTTAGATTCTTGGGTAGTGATTTCCCAAGAATTTCTATCTCTACTCAAGGGGTTCAGTAGTGAGTGTCTTTAGGCATGATACTGTGCCCTACACTATATCAAGCAACGACCAAAAAAATGTTGGACTCTAAGACAAAAGGTGTTTAGTATGGGCATTTTGTTCGTAGGGCATGATCCATGCAGCGAGAGTCCCCTTTCAAATCCATCTCGTCGAAACCACACACATGATTCTTGGGTTTTTCCCAAGAATCCACTTTCATATACCAGCTGGAAGTACCTTGGGTTTAGGGTGCTACTAGTTTGAGTTGTCCTAGGGTGAGTACTTTTTTCCACCAGAAAAGCCCCAAGTTCTAGAGTTAGTAACCATTTCTCTTACACCCAAGATCACCCGAAAGTGTAAGGGGAGAGGATACTTCAATTACTAAGTCATGAGGGTAATAACACAGAAAAATGGGTCTTGTTTTCTTATCATCAAGTTTTCACAAGGTAAGAGCATAATCACCTACCATTTTCCAAACACATTCAGACAAAGTAGACACACAAGTTCATTTTTAATTGCACTAAAATGAAATGTGCACTAGTCTAAGAAAAAGATTTAGTCTTCAACACTCGAACCTGCAAGCCACAAGTTAGTAGTTTCTTATCCACTAGTCTTGGACCCATGAAAAGTAACCACCACATGCTACAAATTAAAATTAGTACCACAAAAAAAACCTATGCTAGGCAGAATGCAGAAGAAAACTAGAAGAAAAAGAATAGAAAAACATCAAAAATTTGAATGCAAATGAGCTCAAAAAATTTCCAGGAAAATGTGTCACGACAGAGCAAATGCATCCCTCTATGTTGCAAATGCGGCTCGTTATTTTAGATGTGGATTTCTAGACTTCAATTGTGGCACATTAGAGCAATTGTAGTGTTTTTTTACCATGAATGTGTCGTGATGCATCAGATGCGTCATTATGAAAGATGAATGAGTCTCTCCATACTAGTACCTACAAAAAATGACAGAGAACAAAAAAAATGTATGGAAATAATAAAAAATATAGAGTCGGGTTTACCAATGTATCTAATGGTTAAATTTTAGGTTAGATTAGATGTTAGCAAATCAACAATGTATATAAACCTAAAGAACTATTGAGTACAAAGGAAATTAAAAGGAAGAATGATTATACCTATCGTTCCTTGAATCTTCCATGTTTACTTACATAACACCTCCTAGCTTGTAGCATATGATTGATGCCATCAGATTTAGTGTGTGAGCATTTTTACTATGACATTGTCCTATGCAAGTTTTGAAGGATTTAAATATAAAACTATGCCTATGCCTATGACAATATTGACTCAAAAATGAAAAATAGCTCTAAGTATAAATGCATCAGAATAAAGTAATCTATGTGCGTAATCCAAAAATGAGAGAAAAATAGCATTTCATAGAAAATGTCATTTTGAATGGACAGACAAGATCCACTTTTGACAAAAGCCTAAAATTAGAGGACAAGATTAAATCTAATAATCCCTAATTACGGTTAGGGAAAAATCATTAAGTGAGTGGTTGAGATGTCATCTGAGAGAATCAAATTGGTAGTGGAGAATAAATGAGATAATTAATTAGAAAATAAAGATTTTTGAAAATCAAGGAGATAAAGATTGTGTGATTTGTGAGATTCAAAAAGTCCAGAAGATAAGAGTTGAACTAAAGATCAGATTTGAAAAATCAAGAATCTGCCCGATTACTTGATTTTTGGAGGAATATTACCATTTTGAATTAAATTAATTCAAAACATGGATTTTTTGAGATAATAAATAATTGATTTTTAGATTATTTACCAAAATGGACTATTAGTTAATAATGTGATATCATTTTAAATAATTTCATTTATTTAAAACGAGGGAAATGTTAATTTTAGCAATTAAATAATTAAAGATAATTATTTAATTTAGAAGATATGACTATTAATTAAATAAATTAATAAATTCATTTAATTATGAGGATTAGCGACATTAAATAAAGAAATAAAATTTATTTATTTTAATAATTAGGAAGAAATAAATAAAGAAAGGTAAAAATTTATTTAATTAGGGGAAGACTTAGATATTTAATAAATAAATAGAATTTATTTATTTAATAATCATGAAGAATAAAAGGACATGAATTAATTAAACAATTATGAATTATTTAATTAATAGTCGAATGTGGACCGAATAAATAATTAAATGTCATAATTATGCTAGGACAAAAGTGGTAAAAATAGAGCTTGTAGGACTAGGTCATTTTTTAGTGTCTACACCATCATATTGCCACTTTTTGGCCCATCATGATCCTACACATACCCTATGTTCAGGTCATACGATAGTTTGGACAAGTGCAAACACTACCTCAGAAAAAATCCTCTTTCAGGAGATTAGCGAGGAGTTCCTGGAGACTAGGTGATATAGTGCAACTCACTATCGAGCATGTAGCTAAGAGTGACTTTGACTGCTTTGATCACGACTAGTCGCTAATCTCTGATGTAGATGATGTCGGTGCCACAGGAGAGTATGAGAAGTGGTGGAGAGTAACTCAACCAGCACCAGTATTCCTGATGGATGAGCCCATGGGAGATGTAGAGCCACTGCTAGATAAGGGAGGTGACCTAGAGGATAGAGTCGAGGAGACATGCTGTAGGGCTGCCAATATATTCACGGATGTGATTGATGATGAGTATGATGAGGATGTTGATTCAAATTATGATGTCTAGGAGGGAGAGGAGGAGTATGAGGAGGAGGATGAGGAGGACGAGGAGTATGAGGAGGAGGAGAAACCCCTAAGTGAGAGTGATGAGGTATGAGTTGAGGACCGACAGGAGTGGGGAGATCCCTCTCCCATCTGTATGATGAAGTGACAAGCAACAACTATAATAGGCACTAGTACTCATAGTTGAGAGGAGGCTAGCACAACATCCATTCCCCTTGCACAAAATGACATTGAAATTTCCCAGCCCAATGGTGATATAGGTGATTATATTAGATTTCATACATGGATTTTAGTTCTTATGTCTTTCTTTATATATACATATGATGATGATGTTTACTAATTATATATTGTGTCTATCTTGGAAGAGCGATGAGAGATTGGTGAGAGTTCTATCATTAGGCTGTTGTAGAGATAATACTTATAATCAATAGAAGGTTTGATAATTGGATGAATAGTGAATGTAAAGTCTTTGGAAGGATCTTGAGGGGATATAAGAGAAGTAGCAATCGCCATTGCATCTGCAAACTGATTATATTTTCATGGTATATTATCAATGGTGTAGGTGTCAAATTTCTCTAATGATTACATAGTAAGATCCTTGTATTTACATAATTTTTCATGTTTTTCTTGATATGACCCATTGATTTATTTAATTATAGGTTCGGAGTCACCATATATTTTAATATCTTTGACACCCATGATGATAGGAACATTGAATCTAACAATTAATGCCTCATATTCAGTTGTGTTATTTGTACAAAGGAAATTTAATCAATATGACAAGGGAATAGGTGGTCTAATTAGTGGGATTAATATAACTCTAGCACCAGATCCAGTTTGACACTTAGAGCCATCAAAATATAATTTCTATATTTGAAAATCGATTGTCATCACATTGTCATCAGGAAAGGAGGGATTATTAGGTAAAGCGAGAGAAGGATCACCAGCTAAGTGATTGGTCAAGGCTTGGCCTTTGATTGCTATTTGTGAAACAAACTTAAGGTCCAATTATGTTAACATCACCCACTTAGCTAAGAATCTAGATAAGTTAGTTTTATTAAAAAGATGTTTAAGATGATCATATTTTGTTATGACTTGTATTACAACATTCAGTAAATAATGTTGCAATTTACTAGTGGCAAATACTATTTCCCTACATTGGTTTTCAATTTGTGTTTATCATGTTTCATAACCGATTAAGGTTCCACTGATGTAATAAACATGATGTTCTTTTCTGGATTATCATCTTGTTGGGCCAAAAGTGCTACAAGAGCATGGGTTGATAATATGATATAAAGAATGAATGGTTTGTTTGGTATAGCGGGTTACAAAATAGGTGGAGTAGCTAGGTATTCCTTTAAACTCTCAAAATCCTATTTGCAATCCTCATTCCAAGAAAAATGCACATCCTTTTTGAGGATATGTGTGAAGAGTAATGTACAATCAACTAAGGAAGTGACAAAATGATGAATAGCTTGAATTCACCCTTGTAGGGTACACAATTGAGAAATATTTTTTAGGAGGTGGCATGTTGATTATAGCATCAATTTTCTTTGTATCCACCTTGATGCCTCTATGAGATATTATAAACCTTAAAATTTTACCACTATCTAGACCAAAGACACACTTTTTTAGATTGATTCTCATGTTGTATTGTCTCATGTGTTAAAATATCTTTCATAATATGGGAACATTATCTTGTCATTTAAAATATTTAGCAAGAATTTCATCAACATAAGCTTCCAAGATTTTATGTATGTAATCATGGAATATCAATGTCATTACTCATTGATAAGTTACACCTATGTTTTTTAGCCCAAAAGGCCTCATGACCCAACAAAATGTTTACCAAACAGATGTAAAGGTTGTTTTGTATTGATCTTGTGGGTTGATAAAGATTTGATTATAACCAAAAAATATTTCCATGAATGAAAAAAAGCATGTCTGACAATTGAATCAACAATCGTGTCAATATTAGGTAGTTGAAAATCATCTTTTAAAGATGCTAAGTTTATGTAACATCCCGCTACGCAAACCCTAAAGGGTAAGAGCCAAAAGAGGGCAAGATAATTTTTTTTTTTTAAAACATAGAGGATAACATACACAAAAGAATCTTCCAACACATTAAAAATGACCTCATACAAGGCAAAGTATGTCCTAATGCAGCCCAAGGGAGAGGATTAATCTACCCAACAAAGAAAAACCAAATAGTACAATTAAGATAGCTCCAGGGAAGATGCTCTGGAACCTTAGCAGTGATGCTTCGAAACTTACAAAGCTACTCTAGAACTTACAGTGCTGCTCCGGAACTCTAACAGTGCTGCTTTGGAACTTGCAGCTTGGTGCCGAAACTTCCAACTCGACATCAGAACTTCCCAGCTTGGTGCCAAAAATTTCTAGCTTGGCACCGAAACTTCCAACTCAGTGCGAGAACTTCCTAGTTCGACACCAGAACCTTTGGTAGCGCTACTCTAGAACTTGAACATCACTGCTCTACAACTAATGCAACAACAACACAACCCAAGAATTGAAAGAGAGGATGCTCTAGAACTTGTACAGCAGCAACACATGACATCAACAAAGGGCGGCAATGCCCCAAAACCTTTGCAACCACAACACAAGGCATTAACAAAGGGAAGTGTTGCTTCAAAACCTTGGCAACCTAAAACACAAAACATTAACAAAGGCGGCAATGCTCCAAAACTTTTGCAGCCTATAACACAAAACATTAACGAAGGCAGTGATGCTACAAAACTTTTGCAGCCTATAACATAAAACATTAACAAAGGTGACGATGCTCCGAAACTTTTGCAGCCTATAACATGAAGGTAAAATACAACCAGAACTCTGATTTTTACAAGAAAGCTTGTGAAAGAAAAGCCATTATGATCATCAAAATACATGGAAGTCTAATACCAATACCAAAACTTGTAAATTAAATGGAAAACATCATATTTCTTCTCATTAATTTATATGATTACGTTTTCGCTCTCAAGCAAGTACAATATACATGAGTATAATATCCATAAATGAATGTACATGAAATAAAAGGCATAGCCATGAAATAAAATACATCAACATATAAGATGAGAACAAGAGGGATCAACTTTGAATGGTGCTCCAGTAACCTGTACATCAGTCCCCAATCACAGTGGAAATGCCTCCCTACCATGTGGACTCAAAAGAGGAAACCCCACCATGCTCAAGGGTAGTCATAATGCACAAGCAACAAACAAGGTAAGGGTAACAAAAAGGCCAACTCTCACATCACACACAGAGCAGACGTGGAATACAATGCATTGAAGTTAATGTCACAACATGAATATGCTCAAACAATAATAGGCTGATTACTACTCATAACTGCAAAGTTTGAAGCACAAAAGTATAGACTAGATGAATAAAACTCGAACATGCCCAAATCAATGCCCTGCAGACAGATAACTCAATGCTGTATAGACAGATAGGCCTTCTCGTTTAACCAAATGAGGAATCCATATCAAAAATGAAACAATGAAAAGACACAAAACACCATAAAATCCAATTAAGATAGCCAAGAAACATTGCTGCTAGATCAGTTTAATGGATAAAAACTATCAAGATACTGTGGCACAAGACAGTTTCAACTAATTTTCAATGCATGAGAAAGAGGCATAAAAATCCTAAAAAGATAAAAGTGCTCGGATCTAAAATCGAACAACAAACCAGTTCGTATTTTGATATTTCCAATTGGAATACAACTATATTATTTTATTTTACAACCCAAAATAGCGCGTTGTTCAGAAAAATGCCATTTAATGCATGGCTGGGAAAAATCAAGAAAAATGAAAGTGTCCAGATTAAAAATTGGACGAAGACCTAGTTCATATTTTGACGTTCCTACACAGAATCCAATTTTATTTTACATTTTTATCAGAGAGCTAAGGAGCAGCAAACAAAAATGTCATTTAGAGAGGGCACAAATTTTGCCCAAAAATGAAAGTGTCTAAAATAAAAATCTGGCAAAGACCCAATTGAGATATTTGCATTTCTACTTGGGTTCCATATTTTTTTTGAATTTTAATGGGTGGTTTATGAGCAGAAAATAAAAATGTGTTTTAGCAAGTTGGGAAAAATAGAAATAATTATCAAATGAAAGATCCCAAAAATTCTATTTTTCCAGCAACTCATTTTAGATTTGTTTGAATGCACAAAATCTGCCATAGGCAACTACCAAGCAGCAAATCGAAACCATAACAACCATTCACCACTTCCAAAGCATTCACAAAAATTGAATCAAAGAATAAATCTGCTATGAGGAATTACAAAGCTTCCATTCCCAACTAAATCATATTCAAAAACCTCCATAAATTCAAGGAATCAAGAACCATGTAACATACCTCAAATACTACCCAAAACTAAAAAAAAAGATTTCTTTAAGTATAGGGCACATTTCTTGGTTCCAAACTAGGATAGCCAGGAGGAAAAGACATGCTGAAGTCAACAAGCAAGAGCCCACAAAATCTTCTCAAAAAAACTCCACAATACTCTCAAAATCTACTGCCCAATTCCAGGGTTTTTTCTTCCTCCATGCCCAAAATAGAAAAATTCCATTTTTCCTCAAAATAATCCCCTCAAAATATTTATTTTTTCCCTTTTTATATTTTATTCTCCCAAAGATGTCTCTCACAAAATGAATAAAAGTATAAAATATAATTCAAAGAAAGGTTGCCCCCTTTCACTTTTTTATTTTAACAAAACTCCTCCACACAATATAAAATAAAATAAAATATTTTGTTAAACAAGTTATTAAAACTCCCCAAAACAATTAAATAAATTCTATAAATATCCAAACGTTAAAATACATAAAGCTCCCCAAAAGGATTTAATAAATTCATTTATAATTTTTGAATGAAATATGTCATTCTCAAATGATCAATAAAAATCATTTAAAATGTCATATTTAAATCTCAAGGCTAAAACCATTTAAATCTCCCATCAATAAAATACTATAAAATGACATATTTAAAATTACAAAAATGCCAATGCAACCACATCAAGACACCGACAACCAAAATATATAGCCATAAAAAAGATTCATCAAACCATAACAAAAATGCCTCAACAAAACATACTGGTAAGGCACATACAACTAAAGGGTGCGTCAGAACATACAGTACAAAGGTGCTCCGAACATTATCATTAGGTAACTGAATGGTAAGACATCAACAATGAAAACACTGCCCTAACAGAGTACAATGCGCTAGGGTAGGGGAAATTGGCCTGTGACTACCTCCAATAACTACCATCAAGGATATGAGTATGTTCAGGCCTGTGGATCTAGGTGGAGTCAATACTTGGTGCCTGCATCACTTTCAATTACACGTTAAAGTACATGTGCATATAACATATATCCAAAGAAACATCAATCATTAGGAAGTGAGTCATGATATCATAAGCCTCTCGAATATGAGTGTTACAACATCATCCCTTTCCTAGCCATAATCATTCGTAAGCCATGATAACAATATATAAGCTTGTAATCTAGAATATTAACTAATCATGATAACCTTTCCATACTCATCAATGTATAATCTCATTATGACAACATTTAACATTTTAAAATATCAAATCAAAAATCAAAATGCTACCTTACCAGCTTGAGATTAGAGAGGTGTTGCATCCTCCCTCCCTAAGATTTGACTTACTCATGGAAGTCATGTAAACTCAATATGCAGCCACGTCACACATTAATACTCAACATATAATAATCAACATTAAACGATTGTACTTCATTCCAGGGATGAGAACTATAATATACAACATTCATCACTAAACGAAATGGAAAGGACATCCATATATCATTTACCTTTCTAAGAATCATTATCAATATATTGACATTTATCTTACTCATGAGGTATCAACTTGAAACAAAATAGCATGATTAATGCTTCTAACATCACATGAGCCACAATTCTCATCATAAACATTTATTTTAACATCCACATTCATTTAGGAATAGTTTAATCTACACATTAATCCCACTAAGAAAAGGGTAAAGAAGATGTGTAAGCACTCTATTCTTTCCAAAATACTATAATTTGCAGCAATATTTGTTATCCACACACTTCCAATCTCACACATGAGAACATATTTATCATTATTTTCAACAAAATCTAACAATTTACACTTTCTAAAGCATACTAAGCCAACTTTTGAACTTTTCATATGAAACCATATCCAAGATGAAACATGCATTTATACACACATACATACTTACATCACTGGGAATCACATCACAAGGCTACACAAGGGTCCATCTGGACACTGGTAAGCAACTTACTATTCCATGATACATAATCCATGAGCCAAGAGCCAATATCCATCTCACATAATCTATACCTCACACCCAAAGGTTAGATGGTGTTAGGCCACACACACATGGTGAGACCATCCAAACAAGAACACAATGACCTATCTCTTGTTGAATAAGGTGGTTAGCCTCTAAGAGATAGTCATCACACATAGGTGGGTAGTGGATCCTAGCTGTATAACAGCCTCACAGACCCCCATCCTCAAGGTTCCTTGCATCTTCTTCCTCGCATACACTCAACCAAGTCCGGCTCTCCCATTCTCGATGAGGAATCACATTACAACACAAGACCAAAATTTGTAAACAATAAATAGAAAACTAGTTTAGCCACCAAAGATCATAAATAAATATCATATAAAGATTCAATTTCATCACTATTTATCAAATGTAACCAAGAGGGATATGAGCAAAGAAATTTCACAATATATGGCTAAACCATCACAAACAAGATAAACCAATTTTTTTCGGTCCTCACAATCAAAGTGAAATCATCAATAACCAAAAGAAGATTCAAAATCTTCGGAATGGAACAATATATAACTATGTGACTAAACTAGCCACCAAACGAGGAAGGAGGGAACAATGTCTAAATATCGCAATAGCCCCTTATGTGTGGTGGAGTGATCACAATAACCATATGGCATGAAGTGTACTCCTCAGCTACACCTCGTATCACGTTGTCACATGGCATGGACTCTACAAGTGGCCCACACACTGCTTGGCTATCCACATGGAATGTGCACCTGAACCCATCCTGCAACACATCTCAGCACGGCATGGTCATACACCAACTGGAGAAGGAACGTACTAGTCGTACACCGCATGGCAGTGTGTCTATCGCTCCATGGAAGTAGGGACGCACAAAACACACCCTGCATAATGATACCTCATGGAAAGGTCACACATGCGTACTCACCATAGCTATAGGTATACATGGCATCATGGTAGAACATGTGCAGATATGGAATAAATAGTGCATATATAAGTTTATCAATATGGGGATACTTGAGCTTCACCTCTCATGTGGACGAGGTTGAGTCGCTAATGCTAGCTCAACGTCCCTACAAACGGCCAGGAAAAAACTAACAAACCAATGTTTTTGTACTCAAAGTTGGGGATTAGGCTAGCACATATGGATCAAGTACCCTGAATCATCATAAGGGGAAGTAGTGAGTACTTTCCTCGAGATCGATTAAGCTAAGCCTGCTCTGCACCACAACATGTGTATGTTGTACACTCCACCTAAGAAACTTTGTGGCTGCTACTAGCCCTTCACAGATCGAGGGACTAGAGAACCAAAAGAAGAGATTCTACGAAAAAATCTCTTGGTTTCCCTTAATATATATGTAAATTTGAACCACATGTGGGTTGGCCCTCAATCAGGTAACAATCATACAGGTACACATAATGGTATGGTTAATCCCACACCCCAAATACATCATATCCTCCATGGATGGGTACACAGTCTCACCATCCCATGGGCACATAAAACAAGCACGGGGTATTCACAACACTCAACATGTGCACTAACATAGGATGTTCACATAACATGGAGTACCCTTTTCCAATTTCCTCTTACCAAAATAAAACCATTTTCCACCTCTAACTATGCAAGGTCAATACAACTTTTCAAGAACATGTACTCCCAACATCCATACAATGAATCATAGTGCTACATGGAGTAATTCAACAATGCCTTGGAGACTCTTACATTCACATTCACATTCACTTTTATTAAGCGGTAATTCACCTTACTACACACATATGATAACCACATTTATTTCTCACACATAGTGCAATATCATTACAATGTTTATCCAAGACACGGTATGCAACATTATCACTTCAACATACATTTACCATTTTGTATTTTGAATCTAGGTACAATAATTTAACATCTACATGATTTCTTAAGACTTAACAATAAAGTTGGGGACATAGGCCTCACAAACAAGATGCACCTATTATGCAATTATCATTAACATGCCAATGGTTTCAACATTCCCTTTTCCTCTAACTTTACTTAATGCAGAATGATTTTCTACTCATATTCATACATGTTCCATTACTAAGAATGCAACTTGGGGACTTAGGTCCTTTACCCAAGGATGAACTAATAAAACAAAAATTCATGAATGTATAAACATTTGCTCATAAGAGACAAGCATACCATGGATCTCAATACACCACACATTCAAGGATAGGCATCTTCATTAAACCAATATGAAGATAGAGAGAGAGAGAGAGGGATTTACAATTCTAACAAGCACAAATGCAAACATGGTCTCATCATCATATAAGCACTTCCAAAAAATGCATCAATCATACAAGATCACTCAATAATCTCTATGAAATCACAACATGAGCATTCATTTTCTATTACCATATTTAATAATAATAATTCCATATAACATGTATAAGCAACTCCAAAACCACATAGGGTCAATCTTGCAATCACTTGCATAATGAGGTAAGCACAAGAAAGTATGCAGTAGAAGCTTTGCATGGTAATGAAAAACAACACGAATCAAGAAGATAATACACACAAATGAAACTTATTGACACCCTCAAGGTCAAAGAGACCTTCCAACAACATAAACAAAAAAACCAAGTAAATACAATTTTAGGCAACACATTTCACCTACAACCCACCAACAAACTAAGGTCCAACATGCCCACTCGCAACACAAGATAAAGAAAGTAATCAATCTCAACCTCGGGAGAGATTCAACCAAGGGAATCACTCAAGGGTCACAACCCTTTACATAACGAAAGAGCCACACATCAAGAAGGAGACCAATCTGAATACACTCCTCAGTAGGCTCGGGGTCTAACTAACCCTCACACAAAAGCATTCCTCAAGAGGACATGCAAGGGGTGGGAAACAACAAAACCTGTTGCCATCCACCACACATAAGACAACAAGCAGGCATCAACCATAAGTAGGGATCCCAGTGCTGCAACATGGGCTCCACCTCTAACTTTTCCTCTAGATCTACCCTTAGGGGCATCCTAAAGAAAAAAGGGACACATTTATATAGATCATCACAAGCATGATCTATTCATCATACTGAGGCATGAACGCTAATCAACATGACAAAGAAAACAATATAACAAGCTCACGCCACACACACAAAACACAACATAACATAGAAGGCTCAAGTATGCCAGAGCTCCCAATGTGTGAACATGTGCTCTGATACCATATGTAACATCCCGCTACATAAACTCGGAAGGGTAAGAGCCAAAAGAGGACAAGATAATTTTTTATTTTCAAATATAAAGGATAACATACACAAAAGAATCTTCCAACACATTAAATATGGCCTCATACAAGGCCAAGTATGGCCTAATGCAGCTTGAGGGAGAGGATTAATCTACCCTCCAAAGAAAAACCAAACAAAACAATTAAAATAGAACTAGCGAAGATGATTCGCAACCTTAGCAGTGCTGCTCCAAAATTTGCAGAGCTGCTCCAAAATTTGCAGCGCTGCTCTCAAACTCTAATAGTGCTGCTCTAGAACTTCCAGCTCAGTGCCAAAACTTCCAGCTGAACTTTAGAACTTGCCAACTCAATGCCAGAACTTCCCAGCTCAGTGCTAGAACCTTTGGCAGTGCTACTCTAGAACCTTTGGCAGTGCTGCTCCAGAACTTGAACAACACTACTCTAGAACTAATGCAGCAACAACATAGCCCATGAATCAAAAGTGATGATGCTTTGAAACTTGTACAGCTGCAACAAAGGACTTCAACAAAGGGCAGCGATGCTCCCAAACCTTTGCAACCACAACACAAGGCATTAACAAAGGGCAGTGTTGCTCTGGAACCTTTGCAGCCTAAAACACAAAACATTAACAAAGGCGGCGATGCTCTAAAACTTTTGTAGCCTATACCATGAAGGTAAAATACAACCATAACTCTAATTTTTACAAGAAAATTTGTGAAAAGTCATTATGATCATCAAAATACATGCAAGTTTGATACCAACACCGAAACTTGTAAATTAAATGGAAAACATCACATTTCTTCTCATTAGTTTATTTGATTATGTTTTCGCTCTCAAGCGAGTACAATATACATGAGTATAATATACATAAATGAATGTACATGAAATAAAAGGCATAGCCATGAAATAAAATACATCAACATATAAGATGAGAATAAGAGGGATCAGGTTGAATGGTACTCTAGTAACTTGTACGCGAGTCCCCAATGGCGGTGGCAACGCCTCCCTAATATGTGGACTAAAAAGAGGCCACCCCACCATTCTCAAAGGTAGTCACAAGGCCCAAGCAACAAACAAGGCAAGGGTAACAAAAAGGCCAACTCTCACATGAGACACAGAGAAGACGTGCAATACAATGCATTGAAGTCAATGTCACAACACAAATATGCTTAAAAAATAATAGGCTGGTTACTACTCATAACTGCATGGTTTCAAGCACAAAAGTATAGACCGAATGACTAAAACTCAAACATGCCTGAATCAACGCCTTGTAGACAAATAGGCCTTCTCGTTTAACCAAATGAGGAATCCATAGCAGACATGAAACAATGAAAAGACACAAAACATCATAAGAGAAAACTAAGAAAGCCAAGAAACATTGCTAGTAGATCAGTTTAACAGATAAAAACTTTCAAGAGACTGTGGCACAAGATAGTTTCAACTTATGTTCAATGCATGAGAAAGAGGCATAAAAATCCTACAAAGATAAAAGTGCCCAGATCTAAAATTAGACAACAACCTAGTTCCTATTTTGACGTTTGCAATTGCATTCTATTTATATTATTTTACAACCTGAAATAGGGTGTTGTTAAGTAAACGCCATTTAATGCATGGCTGGGCAAAATCAAGAAAAAATGAAAGTGTCTGGATTAAAAATTGGATGAAGACCCAGTTCATATTTTGATGTTCGTACACAGTATATAATATTATTTTACATTTTTATCAGACAGTTAAGGAGAAAAAAACAAAAATGTCATTTATAGAGGGCACAAATTTTACCCAAAAATGAAAGTGTCCAAAATAAAAATTTGGCAAAGACCCAATTGAGATCTTGGCATTTCTACTTGGGTTCCATATTCTTTTTGCATTTTTAATGGGTGGATTAAGATCAGCAAAGAAAAACTTGTTTCAGTAGGTTGGGCAAAATAGAAATAATTATGAAATGAAAGATCCCAAAATTTCTATTTTTCCAGCAACTCAGTTTAGATTTGTTTGAATGCACAAAATCTTGCATAGGAAACTACCAAGTAGAAAATAAAAAGCAAAAAAACCATTCACCACTTCCAAAGCATTCACAAAAATTGAATCAAAGAATGAATATGCTATGAAGAATTACAAAGCTTCCATTCCCAACTAAATCACATTCAAAAACCTCTAGAAATTCAAGGAATCAAGAACCACATAAAATACCTCAAATACTGCCCAAAACTAAAAAGAAAGATTACTTTAAGTATAAGGCACAACTGGGTTCCAAACTAGTATAGGCAAGAGGAAAAGACATGCTGAAGTCAAAAAGCAAGATCCCAAAAAATCTTCTTAGAAAAACTCCACAATACTCCCCAAATCTGCTGCCCAATTCCAAGGTTTTTTCTTCCTCCATGCCCAAAACAAAAAATCCCTTTTTCCTCAAAAGAATCCCCTCAAAATAATTTTTTTTTTCCTTTTTATATTTTCTTTTCCCAAAGATGACTCTCCCCAAAACAAAATGAATAAAAGTATAAAATATCTTCAAACAAGCATGCCCCCTTTTATTTTTTTATTTCAACAAAACTCATCCACACAATACAAAATGAAATAAAACATTTTGTTAAACAAGTTATTAAAACTCCCCAAAACAATTAAATAAATTCCATAAATATCCAAATGTTAAAATACATAAAGCTCCCCAAAAGGATCTAATATAATCATTTATAATTTTTGAATGAAATATATCATTCTCGAATGATCAATTTAAATCATTTAAAATGTCATATTTAAATCTGAAGGCTAAAACCATTTAAATCTCCCATCAATAAAATACTATAAAATGACATATTTAAAATCACGAAGATGCCAATGCAACCACATCAAGACACCGACAACCAAAATATATAGTCATATAAAAGATTCATGAAACCATAACCAAAATGCCTCAACAAAACATATTGGTAAGGCACATACAACTGAAGGGTGCGCCGGAACATACGATAGAAAGGTGCTCCAGATGTTACTATTAGGTAACGACAATGTAAGAAATCAATAAGGAAAACACTGCCCTGATAGGGTAAAGTGGGCTAAGGTAGGGGAAATTGGCCTGTGACTATCTCCAATAACCACCATCGGGGATATGAGTATGCTCAGGCCTATGGATCTAGGAGGAGTCGATACTCGGTGCCTGCATCACTTTCAATTACACATTAAAGTCCATGTGCATATGACATATATCCAAAGCAACATAAATCATCAGGAATGGATTCATGATATCGTAAGCCTCTCGAATATGAGTGTTATGAAATCATCCCTTTCCTATCCATAATCATACATAAGCCATGATAACAATATATAAGCTTGTAATCTAGAATATTAACTAGTCATGATAACCTTTCCATACTTGTCAATGTATTATCTCATTATGAAAACATTTAACATTTTAAAATATCAAATCAAAAATAAAAATGCTACCTTACTAGCTTGAGATTACAGAGTTGTTACAGTTCAAGTGACCATGAAAATCCATACATATCCTAATACGATTGTCAAGTTTGGAAACTACGACAGTCTTTGAAATACAAGGATAATAATCTATAGGGTGAATGAAACTTGAATCAAAGAGTTTTTCATGTTTTCCCTTGACATGCAAGGCTATCTTAGGATACATCTTACAAATATTTTGGTGAATAGGTTTAGCATTTTCAGCAAGAACAATGTTGTGTGATACTATCTTGGGATCTATTCCTAGCATGTATAAATATTTCAAAGAAAACAGTTCAGGAAAATCATGAAGTAATGTTGCATTCTCTTCTTGTTCTTCATCATCAAAGCACTTCCCAACATTAATAATTTTTTCTTTATTATTTATTTCCATTGGAACATCAATTGTATCCCCTAATACGAGTGCATTTGACCTAGGAAACTCAAGATCATATGGTGTTGTATGTGTATCCTACTCATTACCTATATCAGTTTTCTTGGTATGAATCATACCACAAGTAACTTGTTTCATGTGAGGAGTAGAGGATGTGTTATCATAAACTCCTAACATTTATTTTAGAGCTTCATCACTTTCAACAGATTCTCATGATGTTGATAGATTGATATCAAGTAACTCAAGATGTTTTATTGTGAGGGTATTTCTTGGTTTACATGAGATCGTGTTGATGTTCAAAGATGGTTGTTGAGAAGATTTCATTGTCTTAGAAAAAGAATATCCCAATATAGTTTTTTTCTCTTGAGGATTAGGTTCAATGGGAACTTGAATACCTTGTTCATTTTTCCCACATCCTTTTCCATTGTAGCCTAATTGTTTCACAAGTTGATAACCTCATCCATAAATTCTTTCAATTTCCTTTATATTAGGAGCTTTTTGATAATTTATTTCATCAAAATTAGTTGTATAAGTTATGTTTTCATCCAAACTAGATGTTGTAAGCGTTGAAGAAGATTTTGTTATATTCCAAGTGTACATAATCATGGGTTGTTCTTATTTTTCTTCCACTTTGTGTGTAATGATGTATTCTCCCATAAAGGAAGGTGTGAATTCTAAGGACCCCCAATCATCGCCAAATAATTTAAACACAGGTCCCTCCTATTGTTTTTCAATTTAAATAATTTATATATGAGATGTTGGAATCAATGTATCCAGAGGACTTGTGGTTCCTTTTTCAAGTTGTAAGCAACTTTAAGGCTCGAGGTCTATTTCAATTTGATATATTTTGTTGTTGTAGACATATTGAACATTATATGATGAAGGGTTGAGGGAACTGCATTCATCCCATGAATCCATGGTCTTCCTAGAAGAAGAGTATACAAAATATCATAGGGCATGACATGAATAGGGGTTTACAAAGTAACCACTCCAACTGTAATAGCAAAAGTGATTACACCAAGAGGTTGCTTTGTGCTATTATCAAATCCTCAAATACATAAGGAATCATATTTAATTTGTGACTTGTCAACACACAATCAATGGAGAAGGTTGACACTACCCACATTGAGGTAGATCCATTATCAACAAGGGTCCTTTTAATATTGATTTGATTAAATTGGGATATGATCATAAAGGCTTCATTTTTATTTTGTAAGTTGAGGGGAGGGATCTCATGTCAGTAAAAAGTGATGTCTAGATTAACTCTATTAATTCCTTCTATAAGAGCTACCACATCATTGGAGGTTGTGTTGGGAGGAACCACTATTTGTTGTAACACTGTTTGAAGGATAGTATGGTAGTTTGGTGAATTTTGAAGAAAATCCGAAAGGGATATTTTTGTAGGAATGTTCTTAAGTTGCTCAACAAGATCATACTCCTTTGTGTCTAAAGTAAAATGAGGAGCACTAGAAACGATACAACAATTAATGTTGATGAAACTCACCATTTTAATTTTGTTGGCCTTCTCTATCGACTTTCCAAACTATATTAAGTGTAATAAGAAAAATCGGTTTCACCATTGGTGACAGTGGTGGCCAATGTATCTTCTTGCTTGGTTTGTGTTTGGTGGTGATGGTTTTTCATGGATTTATTACTGTGACTTTTTGTCTTTTGTTGGTTTTTCCATTTGGAATATTTTTGTAAACAATATTGTTTCATTTATGGTCTCCATTTTGTGGCGATGGTTGCAATGTAATAGAATAGTTAATGTTATACAATTTATGTTGTTTTTCCTTCTTTTGTTGTGTGCCATTTAATTTTCCCTATGTGCATGTATGTATATCTATGGAATTACATGCAAACAACATTCATATGTACAACAACCTATATATTAAGTGTAATAAAAAATATTCATATCACCATTGAATATGCTGGTGGAAAATGTATGCAGGCTTGCCACAAAATAGCATAAACTATTTTATGACTTCAACAAGTTTTAAATGCAAGGTCTGGAAAACCAGAATGAAACATATCAATCAATAAGAGAAATAGGAATGTACCTTTGAGTCGTATTATGCAATAATTGAATCATGAAAATATTACTATAAGTATTTAACTAATAATATTTTTTTGATTGATCCTTATGCTCCTTATTCTCAAATTCCATGATTAAATCTTTTACTTTGAGCAACTTATTATGACAAGTATCGTATGAATCATGAAACATTATTTAGATAGGTAAACAAAACATTCACACTCAATAACCTCTGGTTTCTCTATATTTTATATTCTCACATCCAATGTATGAGGGTTTCCCCTTATAAAATGATGAATTTATGGTGTTTGAAATTATTTCCAACTTGTACATCTTTATCAAAAACAATAAAAGAAGAAAATCAGGACATGTTGATGTAGGAGCATCCAGTGGTGTAAGGGAAATCTTGCATCACCCAAAAATAGTTAAATTTCAAGTTTCTCAGTTTTTAGATGTTTTTACATTTTTGGATACGCTTTTCATCATAATGAAATTCCCAATTTATAGTTTTTATTTTCTATTCCTGGGTTGAAAGATATTGCAGTTTTAGTTACCCAAATTTGCACCTAAAAGTATTCTAAGTTAGATTTGAGGCACTTAGATTTCCTGGATCTGCCCTGAAATTTACCAAAATTGGCATAGAATATTTTGAGCATGTTGTTGACTTCGAGACCTTTCCAACGGTTCGTGAATTGGAGTCCCAGATCAAAAGTTATGGCCCCGGGAAGTTGGTGCACTTTCTAGAAGATACAATTGCAAATGTTTTTTTGAATTTTGAACTTCAAGTTGTAATTTTTTGGTGCCAAACCACCTAAACTCAAATTTGAATGTTGTTTTGGCTCCAAACTAAAGATGAGCTCTATTTATGGGTAGGTTTCTAATTTTTGGGTAACTTTTTGGGGACAAGCTTACATATTGCGAAAGGGTTATTTTGTAGCTTTCTGTAGCTTGCATGTGTTGTAGAACTTGGGGATTTGAGATCCTCTACATGTAAGAAGCTCCATTTTCTGAATAATAAAATTATTCTCTTGTTTGTGGGTTATCTTTTGTGTCTCGGGTTGTGCGCTCATCAAGTGGTATCAAAGCGAGGTTTTCTTGAGCATGTGGATAGATCGCCGATCGTGAGGCAGTTCGCACCAGGACCGTGGTTGTGGGTCGAGGTCAAGAAAGATGCCTCCAAGAGTGATGCCTGGTAGGCATGGTGGTGCCAGAGGTGGTTGAGATGGCAGAAATGTTGGTGGAAGAGATGCACTAGCAGCCCTCCAAAGACAAATTGACGCATTACAAGAGCAGGTGAGGAGAGGGTTAAACCTGAGGGAGGAAAGTGAGGATGAAGGAGAGGAAGAAGAAGCAATTGATCAAGACCAAATGCAGCTAATAAGGGCCATTTCAAATATCGGGAAAAGACCCAGAGCAGAAGTCCTCAGTTATTCTGGAAGTCTGAACCCAAAAGAGTTGATCGACTGGATCAATGAGCTAGAAGAATATTTTGAGTATGAGGAAATAGAGGACCCAGATCAGGTTAAGTTTGCAAAAATGAAGCTGAAGGGCCATGCCAATATTTGGTGGAAAGAGGTCCAATTAGAAAGAAATTGAAGAGGAAAAGGAAATATCACCAAATGGGATTGCATGGTAGAGAAACTGAAGAAGAAATTCATACCAGTGGACTACGAGTTAGATCTGTTGAAGAAATTGCAAGGGTTGAAGCAAGGAAGCAGGTCTGTGAAAAAATATACTGAATATTTTCACAAAATAATCATCAAAATAGGCCACATAGAGGCCAATAAGGAGAAGGTAGCCTGATATCTTAATGGGTTATGATTGAGCATTCAGGAGGAGTTAAGCCTAGTCAGAATGACCACTGTTGAGGATGTGTATCAGTTTGCTCTGAAGGTGGAAGAGAAGCTGAACAAAAGATTTGAAGGAAAGCAAAAAGGATGAGGAGGTCAAAGTGGAAGGTGCAGCGGAAGACCTTCAGGAAGCCGAAATGATGATGAAAAGAAAAGTGAAGATGTGGGTACCAGCCGAAGCTAAAGGAATGACAATTTCTACCGCCCTCATGATCAAAACAGTGGTGATGAAAGAGGTAGAGGACAAAGGAGATATGGACAAGGATCTGGAAGAGGTGGTTTCAAAGAAACATGTTTCCAGTGTGGTGAAGAACAGCATCGAGCCTATGAATGTCCACAACACCAAGGAAGGGCAGACAAAAGGCAAGAAGTTTGTGGAAGGGTTGTACATGCAGATGAGGAGGCCCATTCTAAACATTTAGATGATGCTGAAAGGGGAGAAGCCCTAGTGATTAGGAGAGCCCTCGTGACTGAGGAAAAGGAACCAGAACAGAGGAAGAATCTATTTCACACAAGGTGCAAGTGTGAAGGAAAATGTTGTGATGTCATTATTGATGGTGGGAGCACTGATAATCTGGTGTCAGAAGAGATGGTCACAAAGTTGAAGCTGAAGAGGGAAAGACACCCACATCCTTATCGGATTGCTTGGTTGCAAAAAGACCACAAAGTTTTGGTCAATGAGCAGTGCCTAGTAAAGTTCAAGATCGGGAGCTACAATGATGAGGTACTCTGTGATATCATCCCCATGGATGCATGTCACATGTTGTTGGGGAGGCTGTGGTAGTACGATAGGTGAGCTATACATGATGGCCATGCAAACACTTATTCTTCGACAAAGGATGGGGTTTGTCACCAGTTGAAACCCCTGAAGGAGACTGAAGAAAAGGTATGTAGTAGTGCTAGAATTTGTTATGTAGATGGAAGAAAATTTTTAGAAGGTATGAAGCATGAGCATGTGTGTTATGCATTGATTCCTAGAATGAGTAATGAGGATAGTGAGAAGGTTCCAGAAGAAGTTTCTAGTATGTTGGATGAGTTTCAAGATGTTGTTTCTAATAATGTACCTAAGGGTTTACTACCAATAAGGAAGATCAGTCATCAGATTGACTTGATTCCTAGAGCCAGTTTGCCAAATAAGGCAGCTCATAGAATGACCCTAGCAGAAAATGAGGAGTTGAATAGACAAGTTCAAGTGTTGTTGAGAAAGGGTTTGATACGGAAGAGTTTGAGTCCATGTTCAGTACCTGCAGTACTAGCACTAAAGGATGGGGAGTGGAGGATGTGTACAGATTCCCGAGCCATAAACAAGATAACAATCAAGTACAAATTTCTCCTACCAAGGATGGATGACCTGATGGACTATTTGAGTGGAGCTCAGTACTTCACAAAGATTGATCTAAAGAGTGGATATCACAGATCGGATTCGAGAGGGAGATGAATGGAAGACTGCCTTCAAGACCAAAGAGGGCCTGTACGAGTGGTTAGTCATGCCTTTTGGGCTAACAATGCACTGAGCACATTCATGCGGCTCATGAATGAGGTACTAAAAGAATTTCTGGGAAGTTTTGTTATTGTGTATTTAGATGATATTTTAATTTTCAGTAAGACATTGGATGAGCATCGATGCATATTGGAGAAGCTTTGAGAAGTTAAGAGAAGAGAAATATTGATTAATTTGAAGTGTAGTTTTGTGAAGAGGAGTTAGTGTACTTGGGGTTTGTTGTCTCGGAAGAAGGTCTCAAGATGGACCCAGAGAAGGTGAAGGCTATTCTGGAATGGCCTACCCCAAGAACTGCTACCGAGGTGAGATCTTTCCATGGTTTGGCTAGTTTTTATAGAAAGTTCATTAGAAACTTCAGTAGTATTTGTGGACCCTTGACTAAAACAATGAGAGGGGATAGAAAAGAATTCAAGTGGAGCACTAGAGTGACAAAAAGTTTTGAATTTTTGAAGCAGAAGGTGATAGAGCAACTTGTTCTAGCCCTCCAAGATTTCAACAAGGTGTTTCAGGTGGATTGTGATGCCAGTGGTTGTGCCATTGGAGCAGTGTTGAACCAAGAAGGTAAGCCCATTACCTATTTAAGGGAAAAGTTAAATGATGCCAAGAGAAAGTATTTTGTATATGATTAGGAATTTTATGCAATAGTTCAAGCATTAAAGAAATGGAGACATTATTTGTTGCCAAAGGAATTTGTTCTAATATATACTGATCATCGAGGCCTTGTAATACCTAAATAGTGGGAAAATTCATCGTAGGCATATGAAATGGGTAGAGTTTTGTAGAGTTATACTTTGTTTTGAAACATAGAGTGGAAGTCAAATTGGGTTGCAGATGCCTTAAGTAGGAGGCATGCGATGACAAAGATGCAGATTGAAGTGGTTGGGTTCAATGAACTTAAGACATGCGAGAAAATCCTAATTTTGCGAGGCACGGAAAGCAAGGAACTGTTATAGTGGGCGGGACAAGGTGGTTGGATTTCATATCCCGAGGATGGGATGTTATTTAAGGGAAGTCAATTGTGTATCCCGAGGAGTTCCATGAGGGAGAACCTGATAAAGGAGAAGCATAGTGGAGGAATGGTAGGACATTTTGGTGGGATAAGACCATTGCCATTATCAGTGAGCATTATTATTGGCCTTAGTTGTCATAGGATGTGAAGAAGTTTGTACAAAGTTGCAGAGTATGTCAAGATGGCTAAAGGAGTGAGTCAAGAATACAGGATTATATCAACCCTTACCTGTACCAGAGAGGCCATGGGAGGATATAAGTATGGACTTTGTTCTTGGTTTTCCAAGGACACAACGAGGGAATGATTCAGTCTTTGTGGTGGTTGATAGGTTTTCGAAGATGGCACATTTCATTCCATGTCAGAAGACCCATGATGCAGTCCACATTGCTGAATTGTTCTTCAAAGAGGTGGTGAGGCTACATGGTCTGCCAAAGAGTATTGTTTCAGATCGTGACACCAAATTTGTGGTGTACTTTTGGAGGACCTTGTGGAAGAAGCTGAAAGACAGAGTTGAAGTTTAGTTCTGCACACCATCCACAAATAGATGGGTAGACAGATGTTGTTAACAGGAGTCTGGGTAACCTATTGAGATGTTTGGTAGGAGATAAACCCAAGGGATGGGACTTGATCTTACCCCAGGAAGAATTTTCTTACAACAATTCTATCAATAGTAAGCCTGGTAGATCACCATTCCAGATTATGTATGGAGCTAGCCCCAGAACAGCTCAGAATTGAGGAAGATGGACCAAGAGAAGAAAATAAGTGCTGAAGCCAAAGATTTTGCAGAACACATCAAGGATATACATGAGAAGGTAAGAGAACATATTAACAAGATGAATATGTAGTATAAGGCTAAGGTAGATCAGAAGAATAGGTATAAGGAGTTTCAGATTGGTGATGAAGTGATGGTCCACTTGAGGAAAGAAAGGTTTCCAATGGGAACATATAACAAATTGAAGATGAAGAAGTTTGGTCCCTGTAAAATTTTGAAGAGGCATGATTCAGGGAATGCAAATGAGGTAGAGTTGCCAGATGGATTCAACATTTCCCCTGTGTTCAACATTTCAAATTTGACAGAGTATCATGAAGGTTGTGCAAAGGAAGTACCAACAATGCAACAATGTGGGATTCCGACACCTACCTCAAAAAAGGAGGAGATTGAAGAAATCGTGGATAGTCATGTGGGAAGGAGTACTAGGAACATACAATATGAAGAATATCTAGTGAAATGGAAAGGAAGGCCTATTGAAGATTCATCCTAGTTTCCTAAGGCAGAGGTTGACCGTTTGGGTTTTCCTTCACCATCTGAGACATGATGGGGTCACTTCTCAAATTACCCCGGGTGTCTAATGCAGGAGCATCCAGTGGTGTAAGGGGAATCTTGCATCACCCAAAAATAGTTAAATTTCAAGTTTCTCTATTTTTAGATGTTTTTACATTTTTTGGATACCTTTTTTATCATAATTAAGTTCCCAATTTACGGTTTTTATTTTCTATTCCTGGGTTGAAAGATATTGCAATTTTAGTTGCCCAGATTTGCACCTAAAAATATTTTGAGTTAGATTTGAAGCACTGAGATTTCCTATATCAGCTCTGAAACTTTCCAAAATTGGCATAGCATATTTTGAACGCGTTGTTGACTTCGAGACCTTTCCAATGGTTCAAACGGTTCGCGAATCGGAGTCCCGGATCAAAAGTTATGGCCCCGGGAAGTTGGCGCACTTTCTAGAAGATATAATTGCAAATGTTCTTTTGAATTTTGAACTTCAAGTTGTTAATTTTTGGCACCAAACTGCCTAAACTCAAATTTGAATGTTGTTTTGGCTCCAAACTAAAGATGAGCTCTATTTATGGGTAGGTTTCTAATTTTTGGGTAACTTTTTGGGGACAAGCTTGCATATTGCGAAAGGGTTATTCTATAGCTTTCTGTAGCTTGCATGTGTTGTAGAACTTGGGGATTTGAGATCCTCTACATGTAAGAAGCTCCATTTTTTGAATAATAAAATTATTCTCTTGTTTGTGGGTTATCTTCTGTGTCTCAGGTTGCGCCCTCATCAGTTGTCTTCAAAACTAAGAAATAATTCTGCTTTATAACCATGGAAAGAAGATCATTCTTCATATATCAATAAATAGTGAAGGTATCGATGAACAGTTTAAAATCGTTACTTATTTGGAGTTATACATGACATGGGATCCCATTTATTATTGTTTGGTTATTGATTATGATCAAGTTATCATAAATTAGTTGGTGATTCATTGGTGCATAACCATACTATTATATCTTGTAGTTTCTAGGCATGGCTTAGTCACTATGCTCGATTAAATTCAAATGTACTATGCATTATGGTGTTAAATTTTATTGCACCACAATTAGTCAAAATGGAAAAATATTAACATATTTATTTTTGTAACCCATTATTTTATGCATAAATTTGGATAGCAGGTTTTATTCTAATGAAGCTATTCTGAAAAAAAATAGAACAATCCCGCAACACAACACATTTTTTAAAATACTAGATTACATGGGCATTAGCACAAAAGTAAAATAATTCACAACAACAAACACATTCAAGGGGGTAAAGAAGAAATCCCAACAACATATTTTATTAACTTTCCTTGAAACCATTAGCACCACACGAAAAGTGTAAATTAAACAATATTGGTTTCAACAACGCCTTATAAAAAATGAAACAATATTGCCAAAGCTATAAAACAACAGTTGAAAATGCCTAACAGATAAAAAAATAAACTCTATAACATGCACTATTTAATTGTGTATAAAAAATGAAACAATATAGCAAAAGCTAGAGAACAACGATCACCAATCCCTTGTGGAAAACAACATAAAATGTATAATATTGCAACCATCACCATAAAATGAAAGCCTTAAATGAAACAATAATGGTTTCAACAACAACCTCGAAGATTCTTTTTTGAGCAATACCTTCTCAAAAATAACCATATACACGCATACACACCCACACACATATATATAAGCATTAAAAATAACAAACACCAATTGTGGAGATATAAGTGTATGTGGCAATCAAACTAGACAGGAAGAAAATAATTATATTGATATTAAAAACTAGACATATCTATATATAGATAAATGAATGAACTCAAATATACATGTAGAAAATGCATATACAAACATACACACTCACACCTTAAATGAAACAATAATGGTTTCAACAACAACCTAGGAAATTATTTTTTCAACAACACCTTATCGAAATGGAAACAATATAGCCAAAGCTATAGACCAATAGTCAACAATTCCTTATGGATAACAACATAAACTCTATAAAATTTAGTATTGTATTAAGAATAAACTATGAAACAATATAGCCAAAGCTAGAGAACAACACCCAGAAATTCCCTATGGAAAATAACATAAACTCTAAAACATTAACTATTCTACTCTGTTACAACCATTCACACAAAATGGAAGCCATAAATGAAACAATATAGCCTAAGCTAGAGAAAAACAATCAACAATTCCTTATGAAAAAAAACATGAAATGCATAACATTAACTATTTTATTGCATTGCAATCATCACCACAAAATGGAAGCCATAAATGAAACAATATTGGTATCAACAGTGACCTAGATGGGAAAACTTGCAAAACACAAAAATTCATAGTAGAAAACCTATACAAAACCATCGCCACAAAAGGCTAACCATAAATCAAATAATATTGGTTTCAACAAACTATATAGTAATTTTTCATCAACACCTGATCGAAAAGGAAACAATATAGCCTAAGATAGAGAACAACAATCAACACTACCTTATGGAAAACAACATAAACTATATAACATTAACCATTTCATTGTGCTGCAACCATCACCACAAAATGGAAGCCATAAATGAAACAATATTAGTTGAAATAGTGACCTAGATGGAAAAACCCATAAAACAAAAAACACACAGTAACAAACTGATTCATAACCTTCACCACAAAATGCAAACCACAAATGAAATGACCATAAAATATATAGCATTGCAACCATCACCACAGAACAAAATCCTTAAATGAAACAATAATGGTTTCAACAACAACCTCAAAAAATATTTATTGAACACCTTATCAAAAATTACCATATACAAACATACATATAAACATTCAAAATAGTGAACAACAATTGTGGAGATATAAGAGTATGAGGTAATTGAACTAGATAGGAATCAAATAACTATATTGAGATATAAAATTAGACATATGTATATATAGATAAATGCTGACCTCAAAGATACATGTAACAAATTCATATACAGACATACATACTCACACTTTAAATGAAACAATAATGGTTTCAACAACAACCTAGTAAATTATTTTTTTCAACAACACCTTATCGAAAAGGAAACAATACAGCCAAAGCTATAGACCAATAGTCAAAATGTCTTATGGATAACAATATAAACTCTATAACATTTACTATAGTATTTCCAATCGAATATGAAACAATATAAAAAAAGCTAGTGAACAACACTCAACAATACCCTATGGAAAACAACATAAACTCAATAACATTAACTATTTTACTACGTTGCAACCATTCACACAAAACAAAAATCATAAATGAAATAATATAGCCTAAGCTAGAGAACAACAATCAACAATATCTTATGCAAAACAACATGAACTACATAACTTTAACTATTTTATTACATTGCAACCATCGCCACAAAATAGAAGCCATAAATGAAACAATATTGGTATCAATAGTGACCCAGATGGGAAAACCCATAAAACACAAAAATTCATTGTAACTAAACCATACAAAACCATCACCATAAATCAAACAATATTTGTTTCAACAAACTATATAGTCTTTTTCAACATCACCTTATCGAAAAGGAAACAATATATCCTAAGCTAGAGAACAATAATCAACACTTCCTTATGGAAAACAACAGCAACTGTATGACATTAACTATTTCATTATGTTGCAACCATCACCACAAAATGAAAACCATAAATGAAACAATATTGGTTTCAGCAGTGACCCAGATAGAAAAATCCACAAAACACACAAACACATAGTAACAAACCAATTCAAAACCTTCAACACAAAATGTGAACCACAAATGAAATGACCATAAACTGTATAGCATTGGAACCATCACCACAAAACAAAAGTCTTGAATGAAGCAATAATGGTTTCAAGAACAACTTCAAAAATTATTTATTGAACAACCCCTTATTGAAAATTACCATATACACACATACAAACCTACACATACATATAAACATTCAAAATAGTGAACAACAATTGTGCAGATATAAGAGTATGAGGTAATTGAATCAGATAGGAAGCAAATAACTATATTGATTTCAAAATCAGACATATCTATATATAGATAAATGCATGACATCAAAGATACTTGTATCAAATGCGTATACAGACATACACACTCACACCTTAAATGAAACAATAATGGTTTCAACAACAACCTAGGAAATTATTTTTTTCAACAACACCTATTCGAAAAGGAAACAATATAGCGAAAGCTATAGAACAACAATTAACAATGTCTTATGGATACCAATATAAACTCTATAACATTTACTATAGTATTGTGAATTAAATATGAATATATATAGAAAAAGTAGATAACAACACTCAATAATACCCTATGGAAAACAACATAAACTCAATAACATTAACTATTTTACTACATTGCAACCATTGACACAAAAAAAAAGCCATAAATGAAACAATATAGCCTAAGCTAGAGAACAACAATCAACAATGCCTTATGCAAAACAACATGAACTACATAACTTTAACTATTTTATTGCATTGCAACCATAGCCACAAATAAAATCCATAAATGAAAAAATATTGGTATCAATAGTGACCCAGATGGGAAAACCTATAAAACACCAAAATTCATAGTAACAAACCCATACAAATCCATCTCCACAAAAGGTGAACCATAAATCAAACAATATTCTTTTCAAAAAGCTATATATTCTTTTTCAACACCACCTTATCGAAAAGGAAACAATATAGCCTAAGCTAGAGAACAATAATCAACACTTGCTTATGGAAAACAACAAAAACTATATGACGTTAACTATTTCATTGTGTTGCAACAATCACCACAAAATGAAATCCATAAATGAAACAATATTGGTTTCAACAGTGACCTAGATGGAAAAACCCACAAAACACAAAAAACTCACAATAACAAGCCAATCCAAAACCATCACCACAAAAACATGAACGATAAATGAAATAATATTGGTTTCAACAGTGACCTAGATGAAAAAACCCACAAAACGCAATAATTCATAGTAATAAAACAATGCAAAAACAAACAATAATTCCTTCCAATCATTGTGACTACACATAAACCATAAATGAAACAATATAGCCTAAGCTACATAACAACAATCAACAATGCCCTTTGGAACATAACATAAACTATTTTTGAAATACTCTAGATAGGGTTTTTTCAATTTGCACCTTTTTCTGCTTGCTTCAAATGAACCTCTTCTCACTTGTTTTCTCTCTACTCCCTTCTTTCTCTAACACCTACAAAAAATGGGCAAAGAATTATCACAACCGACACTTTTGTATTGCTTTTGCAACCATTGCCCCATGCAAAAAACACAAAATAACCTCCAACCAGCTTCATAGAAATTCCACAATGAATAATCATTCTTACACCTTGACAAAAGCTTACCCTCCTTACTCATAGCTATGATAGAAGGTAAGTCCGTAAAATGACACCCAACAATGCCTTATCAAAAATTGTGTAGACATTCACCATGTTTTCTGAGATTTTAAATGGTAGGAGTTACATACAACCATCACCACTACACACAAACCATACAATAATTAATGCTGATTCCATTGAGCATTTAATTTCACTCACCTTCTCTATTGTCAAACCAAACACCTTCTCTATCAGCATGCCAAATGATTTTAATTAAAAAAAATAAAAAATTGCCACCTTTTTATGATCGATAGCTTGACGCTAGAATGATTAAAAACTCAAAAGGATGATGAAAATTCCTACCAAAGTTCACACATTTAGTCGATCAAATAATTACCATTCCTTATCATTTTACTTTTTCATTCACTAGGCTTATGACCAAAATTATTGTAAGCATAGCACTTCCCATGAAATTGTTGAGAGTTCATAGCATCAAGTACCTTTGAGGCCTGAATCAATTCCTACTCATCTTGTTTCTACACTCAACTACCTTAAGACCAAACTTATTACAAGCATAGTAGTTACCATTGAACCTAATAGAAGTAGTTTATTTAGGGGAATATTTTCTAAAATTATTCTTCTTGTTCTAGACAAGAATGAATCTACCTCCTTTCTTGCTATCTTCATTTATATTTTCATCTCTAGAGGATGCCTCCTTAGGATTTTCTGTGTAAACTTTCTCCTCCTTTATTTCAAACTTCCCTTCTGCTTTGAAGTTATCTTACTAGTTTGTAGATGTATTGGACATAGGATTTCTTCCATTTTCAAAACCCAAACTATATTTCTCTTTTCATGGTTTTTGAGAGTTAATCAACTCATCAAGAATTTCAGAACCTCCTTTCAATTTTAGACCTAAGTTGTCAATTTTCTCTTTTGATTTTTCAAGATATTTACTCAACGATACAATCTCCTCCTCAAGCTTTAAACATTCAAAAGTATTATCATTGAGTTTGGTATTCAAAAAATTCTCAATCCACTTGTCTTCTTCAACTTTGAATTTTAAGTTGGAGACCACATCTTTAGATTCCTTTAATTTTATTTCACATTCATTTCCTCCTATTTGAGCTTTATATTTGTCAATTTATTCTTTTGATTCTTTAGCTTTTTCCTTTAGTTTTTCAATTACATCTTTTAATTTTTTTGGAATGTACTCATATTTGAAATTTTTTAATCTTGCTTCATCCAGACAAGATTTCTCCTTCAAAGTAAACTTCAAAATCATCAGGATTGATGTCCCAATGTTTAGGTTATATTGCATCTAAATCTGGTTCTAAAATAAACATGTCATTGATTTTTTAACAGACTCCATTTATTCAAGATTATGATCAACCTTAGTTATTAAGCTTCTCAAGGAACTTAGCTTTGATACCAATTGTAGAACACAATGTAGTGCTAAGAGAGGTTGAATCAGCATATACTAAAACTTAACCATTCCCATTTGTAGATTAAACATCACATCACGTAATCTAAAAGAAGAGAATAGGAGAAAAAATGCACCACACAAAGAAACCAATATTTTTACGTGGAAAACCCAATGAGGAAAAATAATGGTGAGAATTCACTCATAACAAATAAAGCTCACTGCTTACAAAGATTACAATGTTGTTTAAGACTCACTACCTATGAACTTTTGAACTAAATTGTATAAGGGAAATATATAATGGACCTAATGAGACTCATTGTCTCAACGTAGGATACATTGAAATTATAATGAGAAATATGAATATGAACTACTATGAAGAAGCATCCAACATACATTGATGTTGCAGTCCTTTTTTCACACAATTAACCCTTCACAACAACTTCACACAGTTTATCTTCAACAAACTACTCACTCACAACACTCTAAAATTGTGATAGCTTCACAAATGAATTTTATCTTTTGTATATATCCTCTACAAAAAATCAAAACCTTAATTAGGTTGGAAACAAGATAACCTCTAGATGAAAAAAATGATATTGCATGGGTCAACTCCAAAAATACATCGAAAATAATGGAATCTTAGTTATAGAATAGCCCAAAAATATCATAACATATTTATCAAAGGAATATTAATTGATTGGGATTAACCATAGATAAAAGAACCAATTTTGTGGGCCTAATATCAGAAAAACTACCATTGTTTCGATTTGCATCATTAGGGAGAAAGCAAGTGTTGCATGTACATAAATTTTTATTTGTTTTTTCATTAGGTTTGGTTGACCTGGTGTTTACACTTCATATAAAGAATAAAATTTAATTATGGAAACATGTGGTTCATCTGAGACATTATTTTTGGTCTTGGTTAAGTGTGTAATTGGTGCACTCTCATTCCTTTCCACTGTGGGAATTTTGAGTTGCCAACATAATTTGAATTTATGAAATGAAGCTTATGTGGCCAACCTTGGAGAAAGTTTCTAAAGGTTGAAGATGGTATAAATGAAAGTTGAATTGTGAAGAATTGAGTAATGTAAAGTAACAAAGTAAGCCACAAATTAAAAGAGAAAATTTGTGTGAAAGTGAGTTGAGGTAGTAGTACTTCATTGTGTTAGATTCCTAAAGGCAGTGAGCTAAAGTTTTGTGCTATGTTGTTCATTGTGTTGATTTTACTTTTTTTTATCTGCATTTCATGTTCATAAATAATAATAGAATAGTGTGGTTGTGGAATTGATAAGTTTTGAAGTTTAGAGTTTAAATTTGGTGACAACTGATTCACCCCCTCTCAACTGTCCCATGCATTTTAAAAATTGGTATCAGAGATTTGGTTCCTTGGTGTAGAGCTTGGCCACTTAAGGAAGATCATATGGCTCATAAGTTGGTGATCCCTATGTTCAATGGATCTTATTACAATGATTGGAAGGTACATTGAGAGGATTTATTATTTCTCTTGGTTTCAAGACTTGGAAGGTTTTTTACATGAATTATGTATTCCTGATGGGTGGTCTTACTACTACAGATGATATTTTTCCTTATGAGGAGAATGAGAAGGAATGCTATCTTAAGTGCTCTATCTAAAACTACGCAAACTAAGGTTCTTTCTTTGAGAACTACACATGAAGTTTGTAAGAAGTTGAAAGAGCTCTATGAAGGAAATGAAAGAGTGAAATTGACAAAGAAGCTGGCTTGAAAGCACATATATGAGAATCTGAAAATGGAATATGGTGAAGATTTTACAAGCTATTTCCAAAGGGTTGAACTTGCAGAAAATGAAGTTAGGAATCAAGGGGGAAACTTGATCGATGAAGATATAGTTGAGAATATCTTTATCACCCTACCAGAGTGCTACAATGACAAGATCTCAGTGATTGAAGAGATGTATGATCCTAAGAAGTATACTAAAGAATAGTTATTAGACACCTTGATAGCATTTGAGATGAGAAAGTTTGGAAAGTAGGAAGAAAAGATAGAGACAAAATTTAAGGAAATAAAGATTGAAGATGAACTAGATATTTATATTTTTGATGAGTTGGAAGCAAGTTTCACCATAAAGTTGAAGAAATGCACTGGAAAGTATAAAGGTATGTTTCCCTTTAAATGTTTCAATTGTGGTAATATTGGTCATTATGCTTCAATATGTATGGAGAGATGTGTACATAAGAAGAACACGTATTATAAAGATATGGATATAAAGGATAAGAAATATAAGAAGTATTATTTTAAAGAAGTTAGAATGTCTAATGATGAATCTGAATATGAGGGTGATGATAGTGAATGCCTATTCTTAGCTTTGGAGAATAAATTTGTATCTACTAACCTTGGAAAATATGCAAGGGATAATGTTTTAGAGAATAAAAAGAGTGATATGGAAAGTATTGTGGTCACCTCTATTCATGCTAAGCAGGCTAAATATTTCTAGATGATTGATAGTGGATACTCTAATCACATGACTAGAGATAAAAGTAAGTTTACTAGACTTGAGAAGTATGTTGGTGGTTTGGTCATGTTTTGTGATAACTTTGTAGGGAAGATTATTTGGAAAGGTACTATTCGTTTTAATGGAATTCATAGGACTAATAATGTATATTATGTAAAGGGTTTGAGGCATAACCTTTTGAGTATCGAAAAAATATGTAGCAATAGTTTTAAACTTGTGTTTCAGAATAATACCTGTGAACTCAAAGAAAGACCTGTAGATATGGTTGTTGTTGGAAGGAGAACACATTGAAACATCTATCAAATTAAAGGAGTTGATGGTCAATGCCTTGTATCTCAAGTCAATGAAAGTTGGTTATGGCACTAAAGAACAAGACACATAAACTTTGATAATCTAGCCAGGATAAGGTCAAGAGATGTTGTCCAAGGTCTACCTAGAATCACAAAGCTTGCTAATACTATTTGCAAAATTTGTTAGTTGGGGAAACAAACAAGAAGAAGTTCTAAGGGAAGGGAACAATCTACTGCCAAAATGTTGGGGTTAATTTATACTAACCTCTATGGTCTAAGTAGAATAGGAAGCATAAATAGTGACATGTATTTTATGCTCCTTATTGATGATTATTCTCGAATGACATGGGTTTATTTTCTTATAGAAAAGACTCAGGATCTAAATAGGTTTAAAGTGTTCAAAGAAATAGTGGAAAATGAAGTATATGTTAGAATGAAATGTTTGAGATTTGATAGAGGAGGAGAATTCACTTCTAGTGAATTTAATACATTTTGTGAAGAGCGTGACATAGAAAGATAGTTTTCTACTTCGAGAACGCTTTAGTAGAATGGAGTTGTTGAAAGGAAAAACTAGACAGTACAAGAAGCTGCAAGAATGATGATGAAAGAATCAAATGTACTGGATGTGTAATGGAGAGAGGCGATACACACTATTGTTTATGTTCTTAATGCAGTTTAAATTAGAGGAAACAACACAAAGACTCCTTTTGAGTTATGGAATGGTAAGAATCCTACCGTGAAGTACTTTAAGGTAATTGGAAAAAAATATTACATTAAAAGAGATGATTAAAATCTTGGAAAGTGTGATGCTAGATGTGATGAAGGAATTTTTCTTGGGTACTCTACTACTACCAAACCATATAGATGCTTCAATAAAATATTGAGGAAGATTATTGACTATGATAATGTGATAGTTGATGAGGCCATGCACAAATTTATTCAGATAAGTGAAGTAGAACATGATGATCCTATCTATGGACAAGTACCTGAAGAGAATAAGGAGAAGGAAGAAGAAGAAGACAAAGAAGAAGAAAAATAGATTGAAGAAGAAGAATAGGTTGAAGAAGAAGAAGAATAAAATGAACTAGAACTTGTTTCTAAGACTTTGAAGTATGTATAGAAGAATCATCTAGAGGAACAAGTAATTGGGGATAAGGGTGAAGGTGTGAAGACTAGAAGTAAACTAGTAGCTAAGGTAAATTTGTGTTTACTCTCTAAAATAGAACTTAGGTCTATGATTGAAGCATGTGAAGATGAGAGTTGGATGAGAGCTATGAAAGAAGAGTTACAGTAAATATAAAAGAATAAAAAATGGGAATTTTCTCCTAGACCTATGGATAAGAATATAATTGGTTCAAAATGGGTGTTATAGAATAAGTTGAATGAAAATGGTGAAGTTATAAAAAATAAAGCAAGGCTTGTATGCAAGGGATATTCACAAGTTTAAGGAATAGATTTTGAAGAAAAATTTTCCCTTGTGGCTAGAATGGAAGCTATTAGGATTTTTATGGCATTTTCTACATACAAGGATTTCAAAGTATATCAGATGGATGTCAAGTTACCATTTTTGAATGGAGAATTGGAAGAAGTATATATGGAACAACCTAAAGGATTTCAGTTATCTAACAAACTGGATGTGGTTTGTGAGTTGAAAAAGGCATAGTATGGACTGAAACAAGCTCCCAGAGCTTGGTATGCAATATTGGATACATACTTGAAAAAGAAAGGATTCAACAAAGGCTCCGCTGACAACAATCTTTACATCAAAGTGAAAGGTAAGAAAATGATGATAGTAGTACTATATATTGATGATATCATATTTGGTGGAAATGAAGGCATTTGTAAAAGATTTGTAGAAGAAATGCAAAAAAGAATTTGAGATGTCAATGATTGGTGAGTTGAATTTCTTTCTCGGTCTTCAAGTAAATCAAATTGGTAAGGGGATATTAATTTCATAATCTAAGTATGTGAAAGAGCTATTGAAGAAGTTTGGAATGGATGATTCCAAACTAATTAGTACTCCTATGGTAACTGGATGTAAGTTGAGAAAATATGAGGAATCTGCTAAAATTAATCAGAGAAAATACAAATCTATGATTGGTGGGTTGTTGTATCTTACTACTACCAGACTGAATATTATGCATGTAATATGTTTAGTTGCTAGATTTCAAGAACATCCTAGAGAGGCACATGTTACAAAAGTAAAGAGGATATTTAGATATCTTAAAGGCACACTAGATTATTGCTTATGGTATCTTAAGGGTGTTGATTTCACCTTGAGTGCTTATACTGATGCAAATTGGGCTAGTTGCGTGGATGATCAAAAGAGTACCAGTGGAGGTGTTTTCTTTCTTGGTGGAATATTGGTTTCAGGGTTGAGTAACAAACAAGACTTGGTTTCTTTATCCACTACAAAAGCATAATGTATTGCTACAACATCCTATTGCACACAGGTTTTTTGGAAGAAACAAAATATGAAAGATGTTGGAGTGATATGTGATGACCCTATTCCTATCTTCTATCAAAATACAAGTGCTATAAACATTTCAAAGAACCAAGTGATGCATTCAATAACAAAACACATATCTATAAGATATCATTTCCTGAGAGAAAAGGTGTTGGAGAACGAAGTTAGGATGGAGTGTGTGACAACAAAGGAACAAATTGCATATATATCTACTAAGGATCTTCTGAAGAATGATTTTTTTTTATCTTAGGGATAGGTTGTGGGTCATTAGCCCTCTAAACTAGGTTCACATGAAGTTGTATTAGTTTTTGAATTCACAAATTATTCATTTATCTAGACTAATGAATGGGTCTACTCTGCAGGGGACTAGAAAAGTTTTTCATTGTTTTAGTATGAGTTAAATGGGTGTACTCCTAAGGGGATTAATTAGATTTTTTGATATTTTCCATTTATGACAAAGAGTGATCCCACAATAGTGGTTTACAACTTTTTTACCAAATTGGACATTGATTTTTTTTTAAACTAAATCTTCACATTCGGGCACCTATTGGGGTTAAACCATGAGGAATTTGAAGATCATGAAAACTAGAGTCTTCTCACATTTTGTCTATAGATTCTAAAAATATTTTTTTACAAATTTTTGGAATTAGATTGCACTTCTTTTTCCATCTCCCATGAAAAATGGTTTTTCTCAAAAAAACAACATTTTTAAAAAGTGATGCACAATGTATAATGCATAACTTTTTTTCCTTGAAAGATAAAATTCTAATTATTTTGAATTTAGATTTATAACTTCGATATCTAGTTCTTCCACTTGGTTAGATAGTTTTTTATTGAATATTTTTTCTTTAATCAAGTTTCAAAGTCAAATCAATTACAATTCAGACATAACACGACCGTATAATGCATAAATTTTATTGTATGTATCAATTTTTTTTTTGTCTGATCAAGGACTCCAATATCGGTGCACTCATATTTTTAATTTTTTTGATAATCTTCTATTTTTCCACATGTGTAGAACAAAGAGTTTTGTTTTTTGTGAAAAACCTATATTTAATAAAACTTAAAAAACAAATAGATAATATAATCAAAACATATTAAAATTATATTCATTGGATAGCTCATTTCTGAGGGAAACCTAATACCAGTTGGGTTTCTAAGATCTCCTCCATTTTCATTCTCAAATCGAGCTTCAAAGTGAAAAATTATGAGCAATTTTGGTGCCTCATAGGATGTGGGTGAAAATAAGTGGGTTCGGTCAAACATTTTAAACATGTTTGGTTGAACCCCCTCTATTAAAAATCAATTTTAATATTAATATAAATATAAATTATATTATTTTTAAATTATGACTTGAGAGAGAGATATCAAGGGAGTGGGAGAGAAAGGGAGAGTGGGGGTAGGAGGGAGATACTTGAGAGAGAGAAGGGGGAGTGGGAGAGAGATAAAGGGTAGGGGGTATAAGGTTTTAGGGTTTAAGGGATAAAGGTAGAGGGGAGAGAGGGAGATGGCATAGGAGGGAGAGACTTGAGAGAGAGAAGGGGGTGAAGTGGGAGAGAGATAAAGGGTAGGGGGTACTAGGATTTAAGGGTTAAGGGTAGAGTAATTAGAGAGGGAGAGTGGCTAGGAGGGAGAGACTTTCAAGAGAGAGAAGGAGTGGGAGAGAGATACAGGCAGGGAGCAGAAGGTTTAGGCCTATGGGGTTATGGTAGAGGAGAGGGAGAGGCAGAGACATTGGGCTGAGAGAGAGGAGGAGGGAGAGATTAAAGGTAGGGGTGTACAAGGTTTAGGTTTACAGGGTGAAGGGTAGAGGAGAGAGGAGAGGGGAGAGAGAGACTTGAGAGAGAGGGAGCGGGAGTGGGAGAGAGATAAAAGGTAGGGTTTAATGGTTTAGGGTAGAGGGGAGAGAGGGAGATGGGGTGGGAGGGAGAGACTTGAGAGAGAGAGGGGGAAGTGGGTGAGAGATAAAGGGTAGGTGGTGTACAAGGGATTAGGGTTTAAGGGTTAAGGATAGAGGGGGGAGAGTGAGAGGGGGTGGGAGGGAGACACTTGAGAGAGAGTGGGGGGGAGTGGGAGAGAGATAAAGGGTAGGGTTTAAGGGTTAAGGGTAGAGGAGCTCGAGAAGGAGATTGGGTAGGAGGGAGTGGGAGAGAGATAGAGGGTAGGGAGTAAAAGGGTTTAGGGTTTAAGGGTTAAGGGTAGAGGGGGGAGGGGGAGAGGGGGTAAGATGGAGAGACTTGAGAGAGAGAGGGGGAGATTGGGAGAGAGATAAAGGGTAGGGGGTGTGCAATGGGCTAGGGTTTAAGGCTTAAGGGTAGAGGGGAGAGAGGGAGAGGGGGTAGGAGGAAGAGACTTGAGAAAGATAGGGGGGAGAGTGGGAGAGAGATAAAGGGTAGGGGGTGTACAAGGGTTTATGGTTTAAGGGTTAAGGGTAGAGGGGAGAGAGGGGGAGGGTGTAGAAGGGAGATACTTGAGAGAGAGAGGGGGGTAGTGGGAGAGAGATAAAAGGTAGGGGTTGTACAATGGTTTAGGGTTTAAGGATTAAGGTAGAGGGGAGGGGGAGGGGAGGAGGGGAGAGACTCCTGAGAGAGAGGGGAGGAGAGAGAGACAAAGGTAGGGGTTTAAGGGTTTGTACATAGGGACAGAGGAGAGGGGTGAGGAGAGACTGAGAGAGAGGGGAGGAGAGATAAAGGGTAGTGTGGCCAAGGGTTTAGGCCTAAGGTTGGCAGAGGGGAGAGAGGAATAGGGGGTAGGAGGGAGAGACTGAGAGAGAGAGGGGGAATGAGAGATAAAGGGTGGTTTTAAAGGGCTCGTAGAGGGAGAGAGGGAGGGGTGAAAGGAGAGACTCTGAGAGAGTGAGGGGAGTGGAGAGAGATGAAGGTAGGGTTTAACAGTTGCAGTAGAGGGAGCCTGGGAAGAGGGAGATTGGGTAGAGAGAGGGAATTTTATGAGAGAGAGGGGGAGGGAGAGAGATATAGGGTAGGAGTAAAAAGGTTTAGGGTTTATGGGGTTAAGTGTAGAGGGGAGAGGGGTAAGAGGGAGAGACTTGAGAGAGAGAGGGGGGATTGGGAGAAAGATAAATGCTAGGGGGTGCACAATGGTTTATGGTTTAAGTGTTAAGGGTAGAGGGGATATAGGGAGAGGGTGTAGGAGGGAGAGAATTGCGATAGAGAGGGGGGTAGTGGGAGAGAGATAAAGTGTAGGGTTTAAGGGTTTATGGTAGAGGGGAGAGAGGGAGAGGGGATGGGAGGGAGAGGGGCTGGGAAGGAGAGACTTGAGAGAGAGGGGGGGAGTGGGAGAGAGATAAAGGGTAGGGGTGGCAGGGGGTTTAGGGTTTGGCGTTAAGGCAGAGGGAGAGGGGATGGGGTAGGAGGGAGAGACTTGAGAGAGGGGGATTGGGAGAGAGATAAGGGTAGGGGTGCAAGGAAGGGTTTAGGGCTTTAGGGTGAAGGAGGGAGAGAGAGAGGCAGGAGGGAGACACTTGAGAGAGAGAGAGGGGGAGGAGAGAGACAGTCGGTAGGGGGGTGCAAGCAAGGTTTAGGTTTAAGGGTTGGAAGGGTAGAGGAGGAGAGGGAGGGGGTGGAGGAGAGAGAGAGACTTGAGAGAGAGAGGGGGGAGGGAGAGATGTTAGAGGGTACAAGGGTTTAGGTTTAAGGGTTAAGGTAGATGGGAGAGGGGGAGAGGGGGTAGGAGGGAGAGACTTGAGAGAGAGAGATGGGGGGAGTGGGAGAGAGATAAAGGGTAGGGGGTGTACAAGGGTTTAGGGTAGAGGTGAGAGAGGGAGAGGGGGTAGGGGGAGATAAATTGGAAAGAGAGAGCGGGGAGTGAGAGATTGAAGGCAGGGGTGTACAAGGGTTTCTAGGGTTTAAGGTTAAGGCTAGAGGAGAGAGAGGAGGGGTAGGAGGAGAGACTTGAGATAGAGGGGAGTGGGAGAGATAAATGGTAGGCTTATGTTAAGGGTAGAGGAAAAGAGGGGGTGGGAGGGAGATACTTGAGAGAGAGTTGGGGGCAGTGGGAGAGAGATAAAGGGTAGGGGGTGTACAAGGGATTAGGTTTTAAGGGTTAAGGGTAGAAGGGAGAGAGGGAGAGGGGGTAGGAGTGAGTGACTTGAGATAGAGAGAGGGGGGGAGTGGGAGAGAGATAAATGGTAGGGATTAAGGGTTAAGGGTAGAGCAGAGAGAGGAAGAGTTGGTAGGAGGTAGAGACTTTGAAGAGAGAGAGGGGGAGCGGGAGAAAGATAGAGGGTAGGGGGTACAAGGGTTTAGGGTTAAGGGTATAAGGTTTAGGTTTTTTTTTTTATTTGCATTGATTTAGGTTTTATATATGTGTAGAATAATTTTATCATTAGATAATACTTAATTTTAAAATTTAAATAGTTTCCCATGGAACAATTTGATGGAACAGATTATATAAGTTGTATATAAGTGTATATAAGATTCTTTAACTTTAGAATTCCATAAAAAAAATATAAGTTGTTTATAATTGTATATAAGGATTGAAAGCATATATGTGGGTTTACATGCAGCCAAAAAAGGTGAGAGATGATGCTATCAAAGATTCTTGAACTTAAGAATTTTCCATGGAACAAATATGTGCATATAATTGTAATTTAGGAAAAAATATTGTAAAAAAATTCACTACGTTTCAAATAAGGATTGAAAGGATATATATGGGTTTACATGCAACCAAAATAAGTGAGAGATGATGCTATCAAAGATTGTTGAACTTAATAATTTTCCATGGAACAAATATGTACATAAAATTGTAATTTACAAAAAATGATTTACAACTATGTACAAGTTACTATAAGTTCTCATTTGAACATGTATAGGGTTACAAATATGTACAAGGTAAGACATATGAACATGTGCAACATTTTCATACTCAAGGTTTGTACAATATATATTTAATTTTTATAATGTAATGTGCACGTGTGAATACAATGTATATCAAAGTTTAAATTCAAACTCACCTGTGGGAAATGACATTCCATCACTTGTTTCAGGTTCTGTAGCTTATTCCTCTCTTTTGTGCAATGCAATAAATAATAGCTAACACCTTCGATCCTTCCAGGCTCTTCTATGACTACAAAAACATCTCCTGTACCCAAAATTTACACCAAAAAAGTCTAAAAAAATTAGAAATGTCTCTAAAGATCATTCACTAGATATCTATAATATTTAAATTATTGAAAACTTACACATGTGTACCTTTTCTAACCAATCCTAAAATATGGTCATAATCAATTGAAATCAAAGGAATGTCTTCAAATCTTTCTTCCTCATTTTCATCATACATTTCTGAAACAAATAGTGGCACCGTATCCCATTTACCAACATATCCAAGTTCTTGATTGTTGCATGCATAATCAGAGTTTCCCTCAATGCACTCAGTGCACAAACAAGAGTAAGCCCTTGTGTCTAATATCCATCCATGGAGACTATAACTCCTAACACAATGCAAAGATCTTGATCTTTCTACCCTCTTGCATCCATGCATCAATCTTCTATCCACACCTAGATACATATGTACAACAAAAAACTTATGTGAACAAATATGTATATATATATATTAAATTTAAAAAAATTCAAATTTTTGATTTAATTTAATTTATACATACCCAATATCTCCCAAAACACTCTATGTGGAATGTGTCAGTTTGTTCTTGAAGATGTGTTGACCACATTTGATGCAGAGTGTTTCTTGCACCATTCAACAACATCATGTGCATTTTCTAGAAAATCTTCTATATAACTCATTTGATGCTTTCTTAAAGCTCATTTGATGCATGCTCATGCTCCATCATGCTCACCCTTTCCATGCCCACTCTCTAAAAAACTCCAAACATGTGGTATTTTGTAGATTTTATGATATCTACAAAGTGCATAGAATGGCCGTGAAGATTTGAATTGTGCCACACATCCATCTGACCATACAAAATGATTTTCAAATTTTACACCCCTGCTTCTCAAATTCTCAAAAAATATTGTAAAGAAATGTTGGACAAAAAGTGTGTCATGATCTTTATCATCACTAATATAAAAGTGATATTCTTTCTTAATGGCTCGTTCTTCATCTGTACTCTCAACACCATCCAATTTGGATTATGCATGTCAATAACACACATGAACCATAATAGTGATCTGCTTTGAAAAGTAATACTTTGATTGAATCTCCTTTTGATGTACATAGGAGTAATTTTATGCAAAGTCAACTACTGATAGAATTGTTCCATGTGGGAAAGTATCTCTCAAATTTTGGAATTGTTGTGTTTGCCACTTAGAAAAAAAGGAATGATGTATGTATGGTGGTATCAAATTTCAAAAATCTTCCATAAATTTTCCAATGGGAATCTCCTCTTCTACATAGTTCAACCTTGTGGAATCTTTCCCAAAAAAAATTTGCAACTTTACCTACTTGTACCTGTGTCAGTAAAATATGTGAATAACTAATAAAACACACTTGATCAATGAAACATTACATCAAAGATAATCCAAATAACAATCTATGAGAAATTGAAAAAAATAAACTCTCTAAAAATAATACTTACCTCTTGCAATTTTTTGTCTTTGTTAGGTCAGTATCCTCAATTCTTGAACTAAATTTAGCCAAATTTCCACATTTCTAACAAATTCCTTTTATGAAGTTTATTTGAGGTCCATTTTCATGATCACATAATATAGACTTTATGAACAAACTTTCCTGTTTAGGAGGTGCATTTTGAAATCCACATCTTTCTTCTCTCATCTTTCGAAATGCCTGATAGTAGAAATCAAATTCAATATAATAATGACAACAAGTTTAAAAAAAAAAATTATCTTCACATAATATGGCTTTAACCTTTGAAACATTGTTTTCCCAATCTTTACATGAGGATATACATTACAAAAGTTCATATACATATCAAATTGTGTTATATCTAGCCAATTTTTGATATGATTTTCATAAATACTAGGTCCAATCCTGTGTCTCATAACATCTCTAGTATTTGATAATGGACGAGTCTGATCATGCCAAAATCCTGAGACCAAGTTCCTAACATCTTCAATCCTGTTAGAATGGGGAGATCTACACATAATTTCCCAATTTCCTTCTAAAATCTCATCCAAAAATTCTCTTTTTCTCATATTTTATCAATGTGGTTCTACTATAACCAATTTTATTTGAAAGTGTAGACATTTTTCTTTTTCTTGCTATATCTTGATGTACAATAGATGTCAACATCACCCTCCTTGTAGTGGCCTTATCCACTAACTGAGATCCTTTCCCAATGGAATCTAAACCCTTTTTAACATTTTGAACAATATCCTTTTGTAATCCCATGTTTTTCTACTTATTTGATGTCGAATGTACACCCAAACATTGTAATGACTCTTTGAACTCATCATGAAGAAGTAAACGTGATAACAATTGGGTTTTTTCAAGTGTATGAAGATGATTGAAATGATGATTGATCATTCCATTTATAGATTTAGTCATTGACCTCTTTCTCTTATTATAAGGCTAGTTGGCATAATATTTCAGTTTCTCCATATCCATTTCAAGTAAATGATTTAAATTTCTATGAGAAATTTGTTTCCTCACCTTCTCAGCTAGTTTTATATGCTTATCCATACCAGTAGGAGGAAGTTATCCTAACCCCTCTCCAACATGCATTGTTTGAACTTGTTCCTCCTCCCTATTTTCATGGACCATGCATTCTTGAGCGGATTCATTTGATCCAATGTCTATATTTGGCTTGAATTGAGCATGGAAACTTCATGCTTGTTTTGTCCTTCCTACATGTCACAAAATATTTTACAAACAAAAGTGAGAGATGATGTTATATAAGTGAATTTTATGTATGCAAGCAAAAAAACTGATAAAACATGATGTTATAAGTGAGAGAAGCTTGTGCTAGTTTTATATGCTCATCCATACCAATAGAAGGAAGTGATCTTGATCCCTCTCCAAGAAACATTGTTTGAACTTGCAACTTTACATACTTGTACGCGTACCTGTATCAATAAAATATGTGAATAACTAATAAAACACACTTTATCAATGAAACATTACATCAAAGATAATCCAAATAACAATCTATGAGAAATTGAAACAAATGAACTCTCTAAAAATAATACTTACATCTTGCAATTTGTTGTCTTTGTTAGGTCAGTATTCCCAATTCTTGAACTAAATATAGCCAAATTTCCACATTTCTAACAAATTCCTTTTATGAATTTTATTTGAGGTCCATTTTCATGATCACATAATATAGAATTTATGAACAAACTTTCTTGTTTAGGAGGTGCATTTTGAAATCCACATCTTTCTTCTCTCATCTTTCGAAATGCCTGATATTAGAGATCAAATTCAATATGATAATGACAAAAAGTTTCAAAAAACTTTTTTATCTTCACATAATATGGCTTTAACCTTTGAAACATTGTTTGCCCAATCTTTATATGAGGATATACATTACAAAAGTTCATATACATATCAAATTGTGTTATATCTAGCTTATGTTTGATATGATTTTCATAAATACTAGGTCCAATCCTGTGTCTCATAACATCTCTAGTATTTGATAATGGATGAATCTGATCATGTCAAAAACCTGAGACCAAGTTCCTAACAACATCTTCAATCCTGATAGAATGGGGAGCTCTACACATAATTTCCCAAATTCCTTCTAAAATATCATCCAAAAATTCTCTTTTTCTCATATTTTATCAATGTGGTTCTACTATAACCAATTTTAGTTGAAAGTGTAGAAATTTTTCTTTTTCTTGCTATATCTTGATGTACAATAGATTTTAACATCACCCTTCTTGTAGTGGCCTTATCCACTGATCGAGATCCTTTCAGATTGGAATCTAAACCCTTTTTAACATTTTGAACAATATCCTTTTGTAATCCCATGTGTTTCTACTTATTTGATGTCGAATGTACACCCAAAAATTGTAATGACTCTTTGAACTCATCACAAAGAAGTAAACATGATAACAATTGGGTTTTTTCAAGTGTATGAAGATGATTAAAATGATGATTGATCATTCCATTTATAGATTTAGTCATTGACCTCTTTCTCTTAATATAAGGCTAGTTGGCATAATATTTTAGTTTCTCCATACCCATTTCAAGAAAATGATTTAAATTTCTATGAGAAATTTGTTTCCTCACCTTCTCAGCTAGTTTTATATGCTCATCCATACCAGTAGGAGGAAGTTATCCTGACCCCTCTCCAACATGCATTGTTTGAACTTGTTCCTCCTCCCTATCTTCAAGGACCATGCATTCTTGAGTAGATTCCTTTGATCCAATGTCTATATTTGGCTTGAATTGAGCATGAAAACTTCTTGCTTGTTGAGTCCTTCCTACATGTCACAAACTATTTTACAAACAAAAGTGAGATATGATGTTATATAAGTGAATTTTATGTATGCAAGCAAAAAACTAATAAAACATGATGCTATAAGTGAGAGAATCTTGTGCTAGTTTTATATGCTCATCCATACTAGTAGAAGGAAGTGATCTTGACCCCTCTCCAAGAAACATTGTTTGAACTTGGGTCTCTCCCCTAACTTCAAGGTCCATGTGTTCTTCAACTGATTCATTTGATCCAATATCTATATTTGGCTCGACTCCAGCTTGAGGAATCCTTAGAGCATAAAACATAAAAATAATTTGAGAACATTGAAGTGATGAAAATAAAAGACCAAAGACACAAAACACAAATATTGAAACAAAATGAATTGGCTTAAGGAATTGGAGTCAAGGATCATATAAACATTGCAACGTACATGAGCAAGATGATTTCAGGACATTTAAAAGTATTTATAGTCATTCAAGTGAAATGATGGTTAGAAACCTGCAAAACAAAGCTTTGTTAAGACATAACTTAAAGAATAATCCTACCACGCCCCTGACTAGCATATGGTGGAATGTCCAGGTAGTTAACTTTGAGGCCCAGATGGACCTCAACATACAATTACTGAACAAAATACAATGGAATATGGTCATTGTTTGGGTATAGACCATGTGCTATGAGAAATCATGGGTAGATCAATGAGGCCATATCATGATTGACACATCTAGTGACCTGGTATCCCCTAACCTTACACAAATTTTGATAAAATGGAAAACAAGTGGCTTTTATCATTTCTTTGGTGACACTATCCTATATTTGTTTAAGGGGAATGTCACCATGTACATCTTCTTGCATGCATGAAAGAATAACAGTCACTCTATCTGGGGAATATGCATGAGTCCTCTCAAGTTCATCTTTTAGTTTTTCTAGACTATGCAATATTAACATGCATGGTTCACTATATATCCCCAAGTTTGCACCCTATGCTAATGAATCTCTCATTTTTTTAATCTCATTACTGGTATTTGCAAACAAAGAATTTAGCACAGGTGGAACATAATATGCATTTTCCATGTTATATATATATATATATATAGTACACCTAAAAGAGCAATGAGACTTTGGTAAATAATATATCTAGATAAAGGGAATAAAAATCTAAAATAGTTGTAATAATTCATCTACTCATCAATAATATTTTCATACCATTAACAATTTAAAAATAATTGGAAGACAACTATAATCTATAGCATAGCATCCTTAAATGGTTCAAATTTTAAATGAAACAATGAAAGAAAGAATAAGAATACAAAGATTAGTATAAAATTATTTGAAAATAAATAGGGATAAAAATATTTAATCTAATAGTTGTTAACATAAATGAACTTAAAAATAGGATTATGTAAGTGAAAAAAATGTTCTATTTCCTTCATTGAACCTAGATTTATCTAGTTAAGATATGTCTAAAATTAAGAATTCACACTAGAATATCAATATTCCATAAGAATCTTATAAATAGGATGAATATAATGGAAGATAATATAAAATCCTCCATATGAGGATGAATTTTATCATTACAATATGAGTGAATCATCTCAATTATATAGCCAAGAACATAAAAAAATTATAGATTAGAAAGCAAAATAATTAGAAATTTATCATATTTCTATATGTATAAAGTTTAGATACCATCAAACTATTTAAACTTATAGACTGCATAAAGCTATAAATTTAATAGTTAAAACTAATTTATATAGAATAAAATCTAATAATGTTTGACTTCATATTGCATACTTGTTATAAATATATCACTAATCCAACCATACATTTTATATATGTTAAAAAATATATAATTTTTATGCCCATAATTTTTCACTATATCTTGACGTGGATCTCCTTCAACTAGATCAATTAAAAATTATTTGTAATGTTGGAGGAAAATGGATTTAATATCATTAGAGTTGTCATGGAACTACCTCTCTTGATCAACGATAGATATTATCCACTATCGAGAATGTAAATATGTTCGAGATAACTAAAAAATAATTTGTATCCCTTATATCGTTTCATCCAATGTAGCATATCTCTTAATTGAGATCCTCTACCACAATTAACTTCAAATCTTCTAAGTTTTATTTCAATGGAAGCAACCACTCATTGTAGAAAAGTTATTAGTAAGTGCTAAAGCCAAAACAATTTTTTTTTTCTATTTGGATCCATATATTTTTTCCATTCTTGATCTCTTTCTAGGTATATTCTTATTGTAAGATCATAGTAAGGTAGTGCAATAGATTTAATCGAATCATTCCACAATTGTATCCACTTACAATTTTGATGAGGTCTAGGAACATCAACCAAAGGGATATTGGGGAAGAAAGGTGATCAATTTGATTGAGGTGGGAAGTGTTGAGCTTGAAGGATAGATTATTAGGTATGAGGAATAAGAAGTTTGAAAAGTTTAAAGAATTAGGAGGTGATATGTGAGATAGGTTTAATAGAATCTACTTAAATAAGGGTGTTTTGTGGAGAGGGGACAATGGAAAGAGAATTAACTATGTTTTAATCTATCAATAAAACTAAGTTTACCATAGTTCACCATCTCTTTAGTTGGTCCAAGTGAACTAGTGATCAGAATAAGAATATTTTTTTGTCTAAAATGGGATCTAAATCCCTCATGATATTTCTAGTTAGGATGTAGGAATTCAATTACTTTTTAGAGAGTTTATGAGAACTAAACCAAATTGTATCGTGGTTTTTTCCACCATATCATATTCACCTCCTTGTATCCATTTAGTCATAAGGAGGCCATAAAAATCCATTCCCACAATTTAACTTGAGATGAGGAGTAATTAGGAATACAATAAAGAAAAAATGAATAGGTATTCCTTGGATTAGTAGTAAGCACTAAGAACAATTGTTGTTGGGATCAACTCCTCAATAGATGATAAACTTAGCCAAGTATTGGGAAAGGTGGGTCAACCTTGCATCCTAATATTTTGATTTATTATTTTGTCCTCATATTAGGAAATGAGGCATCTCACTTTGTGTTGGTAGTTATTTCTCATTTGTTGAATGCTTCAAGGGAGGATTCTAATATTTTCTAAATGCATATAATATTATTATAGCTTTATAAGATGAAACCCTCTTATGACATATTCTTATGACATTTAAGAGCATGACTATAGAATATTTACAGTAAAGTATTAACCAACATTATGAAAAATCATAAGAAATCTTTTAAGAAATAGCAATTGTGTCAAGGAAAAAGATGTGGACATTTACAAGAAGCTTTTTTTTAGGAAAAAGTGGGATACCACTTATAATTTTATTTATATATCATATTTTGCATATAGCTGGTTTAGGCAGACATGCTGGTGGGAAAGAACCAGCAAGAAAACCCCTAGTTGCAATTCGAGTAACAAATTTTATAAAATATCAAAAAGACCAGTGAGGTCCTAGTACAAATGACCAATTGTCTGATTACAATGTTACAAAAGCACATTGGTTGAATACATCAATACATATGCACATTCTCTTGTGCACCAAAAATACCCAAAAGAAGACATCATTCTAGATATACCCATGACCTGAATACAGAGCACAATGGAGATTACAAAACCTTACTAAACATATAAGACTGATAAGCTAGGAATCCACTTTCAAAAAGATGCAGATTTTCCACCAACATGCTGAAAGCCATTAATCAAACTTTCTTTTTTTTCCACTCGTTTACCTTTGTGTTGGTGATCATGCTCAAATGAAGGTTTTAATTTTTTAATATCAGGCACATAACAATAACATAATTTATTTTTGGATGAAGATGGAAGTTGCAAATCATGAATGCAAACATGAATTATCAAGAAAGAAATGGCATGATATTTTCTTTTCAAATCATCAATCTCCTCCAAGGAAATGGTACATCTGTATCTGTTTAGAACTTGGTAGAGATGTGAAGAAGTGTCATGCATTGTGGATAATAACATGCCTTGGAATATGTGAACATAGGTCTCTCATGAAACAAAACCTTCTTTGAATAATTAACATTAGAAATTAATATAGTTTGGCGAGCATATTGTATAATCACACTAGAAACCAACAATGGAAGATTGAGAGTCTCAACTAAGAATTCCACCTTATAGATAACATTCATACTCGAAGCCAACAACTAAAGACCAAATTTCATAAATAATGTTCATGTGTTATATATCATGCCTTTGAGGGGTCCACGAGTACCATGAGCCTTTTGAAATCCTTCTCCATCTAAATGCATCCATTCCAAGACCATTGGGAGGTGGGTATACAATATGAGCCAAGTATTAATTTCTAGTTTTAATTATTGAAAGAAGGTATATAAATTATTCGAGCATCTTAATTCTCATACAAAGTTACATCTTAGTCAATTTCTCAATGTATGAGTTCCATATATTTGTAAATTTTTCTTAATATAAAAACATATTTTATTTCATTAAAATTAACCTATCTATTCCATGTTACAAAGGATTCTCTTATTTTAAATTATAAGTATATAATTCAAAATTAATTAGTAATTTTCAAGATAGAGTACACACAATTTCATTAGTTAAAATAAAATAATATTCTTATTTCCATGTGAGAGTTATGTAGAATGGTAGTTTGATGTCTCAAAAATATTTCTTTCATATCTACTAATTTTTTATCATTACATTATGAGTGAATCATCTCAATTATATATCCAAACACATAAAAAAATTATAGAGTGGAAAGAAAAATAATCACACATTTATCATATTTTTGTAAGGTGTTCAAAAAGACTAAAAGTTTCCCTAGAAAGACCTAATTAATGAATAAAAAAATTGAAAGTGTCAACCTCATTGTATGTTGACCTTTCCCATATAAAAAGATCATGGAAATTCTAAATGAGTTGATATAAGAATTTTTAAGAATGAAGGAAAAATTCATAACACTAATTCTAAAAGCAACAAGAATGGAAATGAATAAAATCTTCCTAGTTATTTTGAAAGAAACTTTAAAAGGTTGTAAATCCCCTTCACACCCCTTTCTAAATGAAGATAAAATAAATAAGTTACCAAATATTTCTTAGAGTTTAAGGTGGTGATTTTAATATTATTTGAGAATAAATAAGATAAATTAGATGAAATAAAGTTTTGTTGTAAAGGTGATGAATTTTGGGGGAATAAGATGAAAATAATTTTGAACCTAGTTGACTCATTAAATGGCAATAAGATAGAATTTAAAGGGGTTTTATTTAAAATATGTAATAGTTAGACATGTACTAATACATTATATTCTCTATTAGATAGTTATTTCTTCCATAAATATTTCTTACAATCTTATAATTTATTAATAATAGTGATGTGTGCATCCCTAGACACTCTTTGATAACCACACTATTAATGTTTCTATTTTTAGTAGAGGACACTCTAATTGAAAAGCATGTAAAGAGGAAGGATTAGTTAACCTTGAAATTAATGCAATGAAAGGTGGGATTATCTTGATGGCATCAAAGCTATCTTAAAGATATATTGAATCTTTTTATTCTATGCCTGAACATATTTAGTGAAATATAATGAATATGTGTTATCCTAGAAAAATATATATAGCATTAAGGATAAAATTTATACTTTAAGTTGAAAAAAAATTGTAAATATTTAGAATAAAAATGGTGGGGATGGAATACAAGCTTCAAGAATCTCCTTGTAATAATTAATTACAATAATAAATGATTAAAACTAAACACGAATGCATATGTCACCAATAATTTTTTAGATAAAAGGATTAAAATTAGAGCCAAGATATCTTAGTTTAAGTATCAGGATAAAGGTATCAAAATCTTATTCAATGCAAACATAGCTGAGTTTGATAGATAAAAAGTTGTCCCCATTAATACTAGGGGAGCATTGTCTAATGAGATTAAGTTGACACTATTCAATTTTTAGAAGTTAGAACCCTAACATTTATATGAGGCTTGTAAAATATAACCTTATTAGGAAGAGTAGGAGAGGAGAAATGAACCCATAATAATTATACTTATACAAATAAAAATAATAATAATGTTTAACTATTTCAAAATGTTAAATTTGTTTCACTATGTTGATCAATAGCTAATTTGTACAAGGAGGCCACAATTTTTAGGGAAATGAAAACTGCATAAGAGGAGAATTTATTAACATAGTAGCTTGGTTGTAGTTGTTTCTTTAGCATTAACTATTTTCTCTTTTTTATTTTATTGTTGAATATTTTATTTGATCTCTTAAAACTTATCAATGGTACTTGATCTTCATAATGATTATTTTCTTCTTTTTCAATTATTATCATCTTAGAAGGAATACCATTTTAATTTAGAGTAGGGAGGAATGCATTTTTCTTTTAAAGTATTTAAAATATTATATTTATTTGATGGTTCCTTCTTAACCTCTTCCACTCCTTGGAGAAAATTATCCAACCACTTGAATCTCCTTATATTAATCAATTTACTTCTATGAATTATGTATGTGTTTTTAGTGATTTACTCTTTATCCTTTCAATTTATTCATGATATACTTTAATATAGTTATAACAAGTATATAATAGTTTTTCATAATTGGATATTCCTTAAGAAACTCTTTAAATGTGAAATTATTTGATGAGGGATGATATAAATTAAGCTTATTCTTTCTTACTTACCTCATGCTCATCCATATTTTTTGTCCATAAATGTCTCAAATCAAATTGGATTTTTCAAAGAGGATAGCTATATTTTAAATATTTGCTCTTAGTCAAAGTCATTTATTTCTTTGTACAAATTTAAAATTGATTTATTTCATTTAATTTTTAATAGTTTTGACATGGATATATGAAGAATAGTTTTAAATATATATATATATATATATATATATATATATATATATAGTAAAGTGGACATATTTTTATATTTTCCTAATACTATAAAATTTATTAATACCTTCATTCCTTCTAATCCTAATAGAACTATTTTATTATGCATTTCATTCAAACAATCTAGTTTCTTTCCTCTAAATTTATTCTTTGATTCATACATTTAGTTCACCAACCATTTTTGGAGTAATGTCATAAGACTCAAAGGCAAAATATGAATAATTTTATCCAGGTTTCCATTGTATGCACCCTAAATTTTATATCATGAATTGTTTGATATAATTTCTCAAATAAATTTGTTAATGAACTGTTTGACATAATGCCTTAAATAAATTTCCAATAGTGTTTTTGACGGAGTATGATAGAAATAGTGTTTTTTATATAATGCCTCAAATAAATTTCCAATAGTGTTTTTGATATAATGCCTAAAATAAATTTGTAAATGAACTGTTTGATATAGGGTGCATACAATGGAAACACTATTTCTATCATACTCCATCAAAAATTACCATGAACTATTTGATATAATGCCTCAAATAAATTTGTTAATGAATTTTTTGATATAGGGTGCATACAATGGAAACACTATTTCTATCATACTCCATCAAAAATTACCATGAACTGTTTGTTATAATGCCTCAAATAAATTTGTTAATGAATTTTTTGATATAGGGTGCATATAATGGAAACACTATTTCTATCATACTCCATCAAAAATTACCATGAACTATTTGATATAATGCCTCAAATAAATTGGAGGTGCCCTAGTAGAAATGTATGCAAAATGTGGAAGCATAGACATGGCATGTTAATTTTTTGACAGAGTAGAAATGTATCATAGAAATAGTGTATGTTGAAAAGGCTTTAGAAACTTTCAAACAAATGCAGTTTCAATTCAACAAGTTTGAAATTTTTTGCATTTAGGGTTTATAAATTTAATAAAAAACACATTTTGAAGTCTATGAAATTCAAATTTGATAAACCTGGAAGTTGGGTTGATGAACTGTGAAGAGATGCAGTCTAGTTTGTTCACCATCCATCATTCACCACACAAACGCAACATAGGGAAAGCAGAAAAAAAGTGAAAAAATGACAGTGACAAGTTGATTTTTTTTATGTCTTATTTGAGGGGGTTCAGTCAAACCCATGTTCAACTGAACCCCTTAAAATATTAAATTTTTTTTTATGTTTTGTGGGCTCGGTCGAACATAAAAGTTGGTTCGATCGAACTATTGAGTTTGACCGAACCCTTCAAGTTTGGGGAAAGGAAGAAAAATGAAATTTCCTTCCTCATAAACTCTATAAATGAATATTGTGGTTTGACCCCAAAGGGGGAGAGAAAGTCATGTGAAAAATAGTAAGAAAAGGAAGAAAAGGTGTTCCCGAGGAATATTGTGCAGATTGTTGTCTTTGATGGTTTTTCACATTATGTGTTGCCATCAATGACAAAGGGGGAGATTGTTGCAAGTATAAAAAAGTTTGGTAGTGTTGTCATTAATGTTGTCATTGATGTCAACGCAATTTAGAATGTTGCAGATTGTGCATGTATAGTTCAGATGTTGAGATGTTACAAGTACATGGACCTATCCTTATGATGTTGTAGATGTGTTCAATTGATGGGTTTCACACTAATTTTGAGAAAATTAATCAAGATTAAATTCAAAGCTATGTATGTGTTTAGAATGTGCTTTGCATTTCTCCTATGTTGATCCTATACTTGTTTGGATATGAATTTTTTTTTTGATGATTTGATTGTAATATCTACTAATCTATAGCTTCTGGGTGGATGGTATGCGAATGTTGTGTTCACTGATGTGTGAAATGTTTTGGTAGAATTGATTTTCTATGGATTGGGAGAAATGTTTCTAATCGATAGTCCTTCCTTGTTCTGGTTTAGATCTTAAGGATCTAGAATATTTCTTATAATGGTTTTCTCTTGGTTCTGGAAAAGATGCTTGTGGTTTAGTGATGTGGAAATTGAGTTTCAAGGTTCTTGTATTTGTTTGCATGATCCAGATTGACTGATGGAAGGATTTCATTGTATGAAGGTTTTTTCACTTGCTATGTATCTATTTGAAGGAACTTGAGATGTTTTCTCATTCATAATGAAGTGTGTTGCATCTCTCGCATATTATCTTCCTATTGCAAAGTGTGTACATCAATGTTCATTTGTGTTTTCATTAGGATTGGCTGACCTGGTGTTTACACTTCATATGAAGAATAAAATTTAATTAAGGAAACATATGGTTGATCTGAGACATTATTTTTGGTCTTGGTTAAGTGTGTAAATGGTCCACTCTCATTATTTTCCATTGCAGGAATATTGAGTTGCCGACCTAATTTGAATTTATGAAATGAAGCTTATTGGTTGATCTTGGAGAAAGTTTCTAAGGTTGAAGATGGTATAAATTTAAGTTGAATTGTGAATAATTGAGTGATACAAAGTAATGAAGTAATCCACAAATTAAAAGAGAAAAAGTGTGCAAAGGTGAGTTGTGGTAGCAATACTTCATTGTGTTAGATTCTTGAAGGAAGTGAGCTAAAGGTTTCTACAATATTTTGATCAAGGCTATGAGTGTTTTTAAATTTTTTTGGTGGATATTTTTTTTTCTTTTGTATCTATAGGAAGTGCACCTCCATATTGGACAATGATTCCTTTCTATAGGAAGTGAGCCTTTGTATCTAGATAGTGAGTCCTCTTCTAGTCACTGAGCCCTTGGTGGTGAGCCTTTGTATTTAGTTTTGAAATATCTTTTTATTGTGAGTTAATCCTCACCATGTTTTTTCCCTCATTGGTTTTTCCATGTAAATTTTGGTGTTCACTGTGTTGATTTCACTTTTTTTTATTTCTATTTCATGTTCATAATCAATAAAAAAATAGTGTGTTGTGGAATTAATTAGTGTTGAAGTTTTGAGTTTAAATTTGGTGACAACTTATTCAACCCCCCTCTTAGTTGTCCTATGCCTTTTAACACCAAGACCATCATGTAAACCAAGGATAAAGAATTTAATTCCATGCACAGTATCCCTTCAACTATTTCCTCAAGTATATGATCATCATTTGTTACCACAACTCAAAAAACCTGTAACGCCCTGTCGTGCGAACCCCAAAGGAAAAATAAACAATAATCACAGCACAATTTTTTTTTAAAAAGTAAACATAACATACATGTAATACACATTAAGTCATAACATGAATTTCATTTAAATAGATTCATTAACACATACATCCCTTGGGGTACACAAGGAATCATTACGCGTCTTAGATCCATTCAATGACAATAAAGAATAAAAGCCAAAGATATAATCCATAACAAAATAAACATTAACAAATGTAACATATACATGATAAATCATTGATAAGAAACCATTTTTGTACATAAATATAACATAAACATGATTAACTCAATACATTGAATAACAACTACCACGGCCAAAATCTACACCGAGTTTAACATTACATTACAGTACTATGTTCTAGAGATACAATGATACAACAGTGTTTCCAAACATAAATGGAAACCATACACAAGATACCATGGTGCACAATATCATAACTGGCTCCAAGACAGATACAACTCTGGAGTCGCCGCAACTAACACCAATTCACACCTCTCAATCCTTGACTGGGGACCCAATGGGGTGCTTAGCACGTTCCTCCCGACCACGTGAGTCCGAAGACCCACCCCCTGTGGTAGTAGCTGACAAGAAAGAGTCTTCAACCAAGAACATCCAAACATGAAACCACAAGACTCAACAACATACAAAATTATCATAAAGCTCAAGGATTACAATGACATAATCAACAACATCCAAGAGTCAACATAATAACTTAAAGTCATAAATCTCATCACATGAATCAAAGAAATGACCAATAAACAAGTAACCAAAGGATGATCATGAAACACTTCCAGATCAACTGAAAACATAATACAATAACATCATATCATAGTACCAAAAGAGTACAAGGTCATCAGTCAACTATCAATGAAATCATAAAAGACCATAAAGTATACCAAAGATGTATCAAAGCAATACTCCATAAATCAATATAATTCTATTCAACCACAATCTAAACCAACTCCCATAACATACTTCCAGAGGAACACAATCAAGTAAAACACCTGGGCAACTAGGGGAGAGTGTCATCGCATGGCTTAACATGGATTCTCTAGGCTACTGATTGCAAGGTACCACCTCCATCTACTGACGGATTATCTAGGAAACCAAGCACTAGGAACCACCTCCATCTATGGTTATCTAGGATACCTATCTCCAGGAACCACCCCATAGGGTTGCTCATGTGGAACTGTTAACCTTTGAAGACAAGGCAACGATCTTGCCAACCACGGCCTTCTCAATCCCCTTTAGCCTGTGATAGCACTAAAAGGAGGATGAGGCGTCAATTATCTTTTGAATGTGATTCTACCCACCCCCTAGTTAATTACTTAGGTTTTCACTTATTAATCACACTCTAACGAGGGCTATCCTGGTGCCCCTTTGTGCACCGACCACCCACTTAGAGCCACTCTCACTAGAGACCCAACAACATCAAACCAAAAAAAACCAAGGGTTGTACAACATAACAGGAACATTAGATCGCAATAGAGGAACATGCGAGGCATTACCCATCTTGCTATAAATACATAATCAAGGTCTCAACGATTCCCGTACAACCCTTTCAAAATCATGAAACCAAAACACTTGCCACATCAAGGGCACATAAAGAGAGAACATTAACTGACAATCATCTCAAGCCTCTGGAAGCCAAAAATAATGATAACCCACAAACAAGGGTAAAATGAAACAACAAGAGTTTTTCCCCAATAATTCCAATGCAAAGATAAAATTTCCCTCAAACATGAGATTAACTTAGAAAAAAAAAACACTAAAAAGAAGATTCATCAAGACCCATCCACAAATCAATCATCCCTAACACAAATACAATCCACATATCAACAATGGTGTCACCTCAAAAGATAATCATAGAAGAAAATCAACCTTTGATTCAACAAAAATCACTCAACATCCAAGAGCCATCAACTAGGCCTTCCACGTGAGACCTCAATTTTCTCCTCACAAGAACCCCTTAGAGTGGTACGTAAATCACCTTCACAAATTCAGCAACATGACACGACAACGATAATCCATTTATATTCCCAAATAAAAACCAACCTACTCAACAACAAAACAATTACAATAACTATCCATGATTAGACACTCGAATTGTCATAAAGTGATCCACTAGCTAACAATCCAAATGAAATAATTAAGAATGAAAACTCAATTCAAGGAATAATTTATTTTGTTGATTCAATTTATAAAACTACCATAATGAAGTCAAATAGAGTTTACTATAATACTTAACCATGGTAAAAGATACACAATTCCACTATTTAAGAGTTCAGTACAAACACCCATATTATGCGATACTCAACAAGTAGAATTATAGGGAATTTAACAATCTATACATTCCTACTCTATTTTATTTATTAAATACATTCTTCTTTGACTACATATAATAAAATCAATCCACAAGGTCAACCAATAGTAATATGCTTGCAAGCAATAATACTTTGACCAAGAACTCCACGAAAGATTGAAAATGGGACAAAATGAAATAGTTTTCTTATTTGATTAAATTAACAATTGTGAAATGATATCCCAAGGTAGCTCCATTATTAAAGAAACATTTACTACAAAGCCCTAGCATTAAATTTTGACTCTAAAATCATGCTATCATGGCCCTAATAAACAAAAGCTCTTACAATACTAAATTAATAGTAACCATACATGAACATCAATCCAATTGAATGCTGATCTAGGCATGTTAACTAAATTTTAGCACACAGAAATAGTCAGTGACTACGCCTATATTGATTTATCATAATCCATATAATAATTTTCACTTTAACAATTAGCAAGTCCCGAACCTACTGCAGGTTGTTAATATGAACCAAAATTGTAAGACTTATGGTATACTAAACAAAGTGTTATGACTGCGAAACTATGATTGGGTTCTGCTAAAATTTCCACCAAGAATCAAAGATTACAGATAGCATGAGAACCGTAGTCAAGCCACTAAATCTATGAAACATGTTTTGAGCTTAACATGTAAACCATTCAGAGATTAAGGAGAAGGATGCATTTATTAGTCATTTGTAAATATTTTGAGTGTTAGAACGCAATAAACGGTCAAAGTGAGCCATCTACTATCAAGCATGACTGCGAAACTATGATTGGGTTCTGCGAAACTATGATTGGTATACTAAACAAAGTGTTATGACTGCGAAACTATGATTGGGTTCTGGTAAAATTTCCACCAAGAATCAAAGATTACAGATAGCATGAGAACCGTAGTCAAGCCACTAAATCTATGAAACATGTTTTGAGCTTAACATGTAAACCATTCAGAGATTAAGGAGAAGGATGCATTTATCAGTCATTTGTAAATATTTTGAGTGTTAGAATGCAATAAACGGTCAGAGTGAGCCATCTACTATCAATCATGAGAATCAGGCTTATAAGCATTATAATTCTCAAAGAGAACTAGATATATTAAACCAAATGCACATCGCAGTAAGAAGCTAACAAGGAGAGTTAAGTTTAATGTACAGGAACGCCAACTACAAAATTCAAGGAAGAAAAAAAACATGACTCTAAAGTGCGGTCGGTAAGTCACACAACAACATCAAGTAATTAAAGGCAGGACACAAACGAATAGCATAAACAATCATCCACCTTAGGGGATACCGGGGACAAAGTGTGTTCATGAAATAATCCCACAATTCTCCTATTGAGAAAAGGAAAATATAAATCATAGCTGGAAGTGTGTGAGCTTCTCTCAAGGCATCAAATCCAAACAACACAGACTTAAGTAAGGCAATGGTAGGGACAAAGCTATAAGGGGGTGCAAATATATACTGAACATTATAAGGAATTTATATCTCTCAGTACGGTTACAATTGCCTTGGTGAACATGCATGGAACACTGTAACCACAAGGAAAACATTCGAATAGATGACAAGGAATGCAAAAAAGATCTCAAATCGAGCTATGAACTACCCAAAATTCATACGGCTAAATTCAGATCAAAGCTCTAATATTAATTCAAACGATTAAGAGAGGGATCTTTTAAATCTATACACCCTACCAAGATCAAGTGCGCCACTAACAGGATAACAATGAAACCAAAGAGATTATTAAATTTACTACACCTTTGCAAGTTGAAAAGTTGCAGCTATGAAAGGTGATCAATGATTTCAGGGAGACTGTTAAATTTTGTACAATCTCTCAACTCTAAATGCCATAACAGGGATAGGTTGCCAAGTATATTAGAAAGTGAATATTGTTATTTGGAAATATTGCTATCTACTTGCATTAATATCAAATTCCAAATGTTATCCACAGACATTAACGAAAAGAGAGAGGTGAGAAGCAAATACGTGACTTAAGAGAAGGATAATTAATGAACAACTTTTCTTTCTGTTTGGCAGTGAGTTTCTAGAGACGCACTCAGAATGAATTTTTGGGAGTTAAACTCCACCACGATCAAAGGTGAGCATTCTATTATGCTAGAATAATGACAATATTTAAATTTCAAGTGCTGCAACTATGATAGATTATCAGAAGAATCGAGCAGATTATTTAAATCCTTAAACTTCCTATCATGATTAAGCGCTGCAGCTTAGATGGGTTGACAATGAAATAAGAGAGATCATTTAAAATTTTAAACTTCCTATCAGAGGAATTATTTAAATCTTTAAACTTCCTATAAACTTCAAGTGCACGGGAGAGAGGACTGAAAAGAAGGATAAGGTTCAGGCAGAAAAGATGACAATTGATTTTAACTAGAACATAGCATAAAGCTAAAGGTATTGACTCCTTCGCATTTCTCCTTTCTCAATTCCTATTATCAACTCACAGGTATAATAATGTGATGACAACTTAAGATCTTGAACAAATTGTGTCCTCTATACAGGATGTCAGAACCAAAAGGTAGAGTTTGCAGAAAATATTTATATTGAAATCGAATGAAACCCTTAGATATTCAAGAAGACCCAATAGGCAGATTAGATGAAGGATAAATCTTGAGATATTGCTAGGCATTGCCAGAGACTACGATAGAATTACAATTAAAATAATAACGACTCACCATTCGAGCCTGAATCTATGCTTGGCTGCTCGTGGGATTCTAATCTTCTTTGTGCAACACCTCCCCCGTGTAGGATGCATTGCTTTCCCCTTATTTTCTTTCTTGGTTAGTTACAAATCAAGAACGAATTCCCAACCTCCTCCCTTCTCTCCCCCTGTCCATAAGCTAAATATAGCTATTATTTATTTTGCAAATTCACCAGTTCTCTTCGACTTCCAAATGCTCAAAACGTGAAGTTTCTTTTCTTGTTTTAAAATACTTCAGCTTCCTATCTCCTTATCTATTTAAATTTCTTATTATAATAATTATGTTTTCAAGATTATTTTGTTCATAATTATTATTAACTTCAATTTAACAATTTAAATCAATTTATCTAATAATATCACTTTTACTTTTAATGAATTAGTTTAATTTAATCATTTTCTCTAAATCATTTGATTTAATTTAATCGATTATTACTTTAATTTCTAATTATATTTTAAATAACATTGTAAATCACTTATGATTTAATTAATTATTTAAACATGATTACTAACATATGATATTTTTCACACAATCAAATAACACAGTAATCAATGAAGCACACACAAATACTCACACAAAAGTCCAGAACAATCGACACGAAGGGGCACTACAAAACCCACTGGATATATCAGAACAAAATATACTAGATAAGCTAAAACAAACTATCATTTGAAAACTAATCTTGCAGACTAAGAAAAACACCTGAAGCTATAATGTAGTGTGCATTAATCATTACCGATTATTTCTATAGAACCACAAGGCCAACACTTCACTTTTAGAGGAAAGCAAAGCATTCCGACAAGTCTTCCTCATTATATTCCATAGATTGGAATAGTATCAACTATAACTCTTACTATGGAAGGTGTAAACGATTGAACTTTTGGAACTAGAAACTTTACAACACAATGATCTTACCTTTTGAACTGAAAGACAAAAAATTATTCTATGGAAGGATATGGACCATCAATCACATGCTAAAACACTTATATCAGTCATGAGATAGTCATAATAACCCATGAATAAAGAAAATAAATGGTTATAAAAGTAAATAGTTTTAGTCTCCTATGGTAGTCAAAATTGAAACATAGCTACGTGGCATAAATATCACACAAAATATGAGAAAAATAGATCAAATACTAGTTTTTGATAGTCAAAAAGAGGGTTTCCATGATAATCATAAATTAATTTTTTCATATTATATGTACAATTTTTTGTGCCAAGGAATAATTTTTCCAAAAAATATATTTTGGGTTATTGTGAGGTGGACAAAGTTTATTTGGGATTATTTTTAGTGTCTTATTCAATACTTAGTTATCCATAACCATCATCATAACACCTTTTCTACATATTTATGATGAAAATACTCTCCTAGACATATGATATTTTTCACAAATGTAAACACCTTAAACCCAATTTTCCAATTTTTTATGCACATTGAGTCCAATCCAACTTGTTCTACATTCATATTTGAACAAAAAATGGAAAACAATATTACTTACCTTGGATTTGAAAAATCATATTACTTGCATCCAATGGGAAAACATCAATTAGTACCTCATCCTCGTATTCTAAATGTAAACCAAACACCAAATTGTATTGTTTCATTTCCTTCATATATACTCCATGTTGTAGCCAACCTAAAGAGCATGTGGATGTCGGTTCAATTCAAATCCCCAAACCCAACTCACTAACAAACCTCAAATAAATAATATTATATTGTGAACATAATTGAAAAACAACATTTGTATTCTTTTATTTCACTTGAAACTTGGCTTGGGATATTGTGGTGAACTCGCCTTCTCCACTTTTGATTTATATGTCATTATTTATACAAGTATCATTATTATATTTACTCTTCATTTATTTGAAGGATACCAATTTCAATTGTAATTTTGAATAACTTTCTTATAAGAATCCATCTCTATCACAATGTGGGAAATGAGACCCTGCTTTATCTTTATCCTCTATATTAATTGAGGAGATGCAATTCATATTAATTTTTCCTTTTCCACTACCCTCATTTTTGTTACCACCAAATTTTCCTTTTCTATTACACAATTTGAGGGTTAAAAAATAAAAAAATTGAAGATTATATTACTTCCCCTAATTTATTTCTATGAACAATTTGGAAGCTAATGAGGTAGGCACAAAATTTCAAGCCATAAAAAGAAGGATTCTTGAGAATTCATGTCAAATCATAATATTCTCTTTGATACTCTTATGTGTTAATTTTGTACTTGGTTTGTGATGGTGATTAGTTCACCAGATTGGTTGTGTGTGGATTCATAGTTTGGTTGGTTTTCTACACTTGACATTACTTATGATGTTTGATGACACATTATGTGGTGATTACATTATTTAATTTGGTTATTCTATGGTTTTCTTTTAGAATATATATGGTGATGATGTGATTTTATGATGCTATGGTTTCTGATGTGTTTGCTAGTGATTCTTGGTGAAAGGACATAGTGGCATCACTTGCTTGCAAGTGCCCTTCTACCCTGTGATTACCTTTCACAGTGTGTTTGCAATGGAGATTTACATGCTACTTTAAGTTTGTTTCTATGCAGGATGCAGGTATAGGACACTCACTCCACCTGCTTGACAGGTCTAAGCATGTCCCACAAACCCAACAGGTATGATGATGAAAAGGGAGTTGATAAGGAAGTGTGCCAATCCCAAGTCTATCACCTCATTGTGAGTCTTATGGTGTCATTCTTTTGACCATGTCCTTGTTTCAGTATTGGTTGTTGTTGATTATTTATTTCATTTGTGGATAGTTTTCATTTAATTTATCTTTATTTTATATAGGATTAATTAATGTTATTTTTTTGATATGATTAATTGTAGGTGATTGTAATTCAATTAAATGTTGGATTTAAATATTGTAAATCAAAAAATTATTTAATTAATTAAAAATTCTAAATAAATTAATTTAAATAAATAATATTTTATGATAATTGTAAATTATCTTTTTCAAAATGTTAATATTATAAAATCTAATGATAATATCATGTGAAGATAAATGGGAAAATAATGAATTTTTAATTTTTAATTAAATTATTGTGAGAGGAAGAAGTTTCTCTATACACGGGAATGGTTTTTGTTTTTGGGAAGAGAAGTAACAATAGTTGCAGAAAACTATGTGTGTGCTTCTCTATTAAAAATTGTTCTTTGTAAGGAAACATATAATATTGGTCCAGAAGTTAGGTGAAAGAAGGAATTGGAGAAGGAACTACAAAGCAAGTCTATTTTCGAAAGATGAAGAAGGGCTGCCGTGTTTGGATTCGAAATAAAATGGAATCTAGGTTCTTTTTGATTTATTAATTATTTTGTTTTGATAGTTTTGTAAGGGAAATGAAAATCATGTCTGCAATATTTGAGATTTATATCTATGTTTGAAAATGAATTTTGTTGTTGAAAATATTTTTGTGTCAAATTTTAGATCTTGTTTAGAAAACTATTGAGAAACCCTCTGATTTTTCTTCAACAAAACTAGTTATGAAATTCTTGATTTGAAAAGAAAACAAATTAATTATGGGGATTATAATTGCATGCCTCGATTTACAATTTCTCTGAAAGGAAATTAGATTTATATGTATTTTAATTTCTTTTAATATATATTTTTGCATATATATATATATATATATATCAGTTTTCCAAACACACATATATGTATTCATACTATTCTTTTTTATAAAATTTTTTTGTGTCAAATATATATATATATCAAGGTCTGATTTCTGGTGTTTTTGTTTTTTAAAAAATAATTATAGAAAAATTTATATATATATATATATATATATATATATATATATATATATATATATATATATATATATATATATATATATATATATGTTGGGGAGTGGTCGGTTGTCACCATACCACCCCACTTCCCATTGTGGACTGTGATAACCACCACAAGCTACACACAACAACCGATGGCAGATATAGGCTCGGCCTCCCAACAAGGAGGTACGCAGACTTTGCAATGTGTTTTTCTTAATTTTTTTTTTTAAATTCAATTTTAATCATTTATTTTTCTATAATATATATATATATATTATATATGAATATATATGTATTAATATATACATATATATATATAGTTGTATATTACAATGAATTATATGGGTAATTTTTTAATGTGATTTAATTGCATGATTTTAATTGTATGTTTTATTTATATATAAATATATATGTATATATGCGTAAAAGCACACACACATATATATATATATAGGTGGTTATTTATGTTCTAATCATGGAACAATTAGATAATGTTAAAATTTGCAATGTTGGATATTTTAGTGTGATTGATTAAATTAGAAATAAACTTTGTGGTTTAAATTAAGTTGAATGTTCTCGAGTGAATTAATTTATTTATTTCTTGCTGAAATTATTTTGTAACAAGATATGTTATATGGTTTTGCTTGAATTTTAGCTTATTCGTGTACGTAATTATTTACTCTTGAAATTTTCAATGAGTCAATTATGGTTTTCTCTTAATTGGTATTATGCCTTGTGGGAAAAACCCTTAAGCCAGTTATCCTTTTGTAGGAGCTTAAGCTAATTTTTAGGGACTTCCAAAGCCATGGGGAAATGATGTGTATTTATGATCTTTTAATTTTATTTTATTTTCCCTATTTTAGACTATAGTTGTGATCTTGAGTTTACATTTGGGGTTGTATCATTTTATGGGTGTATATTCATATGAGTTTTGGTGAGATGGTTTTTCCTCGTGGTTGTTCTATTTTGTGGTTTAGTGTTCTTGTTGGTACAACTCCTTGGTATTGTATTTTATCTTTTGGGTTTCTAGGGATAGTGGCTCTACGTGTGCATTGGCGCATGAAGGGGTTGTCGGGATAATCCACGTTAGAGTTAGAGTAAAATTGATAACCTAATTAATTAATTAGGGGGTGGGTAGTAACACTTTAATAAGATAATTATGAATGCATCATCTACCTGTTACGGATTTCATAGACTAAATGTGGGCTGAGAAGGTCGTGGTTGGAAAGATCGTTGCCTCATCTCCATGAGATGTTAACGATTTTGCATGAGTAACCCTATGGGGCCAGTGGCTAAAGAGGCTGCTAGGATAACTATAGAAAGGGGGGACACCTAGAGAAAGGTAGTTACGATAACCCATGTAGGACTATGTAATGACACTCTCCTCTAACATTCCTTTGAGTTGTTTTTTTTGCTAACCTTTGAAAGTGGTCTATTGATATGTTTTGGTGTTCTAGTGTTGTTATGCTTTGGGAGTGGTCTTTTGATACTATGTTCCCATTGTGTTCTCTTGCTTTCCATGTCTGGTGTTTAGTCTTTCATATTTTGTTTGGAAGTGCTTGGCTGGGGATCCTTCCTCATTTACTCCTAGCACAGGGGTGGCTGGGTGGAATGTGCTACACACCCCGTTGGGTCCCCTATGATGCAGTTGTACCATTCATTGTAGAGTTTGCAGATGTAGTTTGATCCAGGGTTCATATGTTACCGGATGTATATTTGTGCTCTAGATGTATTCTATGTGTTGATGTATCATTCCCACGTGCATTGGGAAGACTTATGATGTACCTTTTGTATATGTGTTCATTGAGATGTACTAGAAGACTGATGTATTATATTATCACACCATGCAAATCATTCTAGAACTACAATTTGTAAATACTTTAATGTTATGTTGTATCTATGGAAATATGTACTTTATATTTTCCTGTTTAATTTATTATAATTTACATGGATGGTTTTATATGGATTATTCTTATCATTTTGGTTATCGTTAATCAATGTTTAAATCAAGATATGTGAATAAATGGATTACATTATTGAAAATTGAATGTTACATCAGTTAACTTTGTAATGGGATAGTTTAGGTAATGTCACCTCATGTACCCCAAGGGACTTAGGTGTTTAATTCGTAATCATTAGCTATGTTAATTGCATTAGTAAACTTAGTGTTTAATCTTTATGTTTTAAAAAAAAATGTTTCATTTTCTTTTAGTTGTTTCTTTCAGGTTTGCGCAGCAAGTCATTACAACTTGGTATTAGAGCTAAGGTTGCTAATGTTGGGTTCTTTAGGTAGTTTTTGTTTGTTAGGAAACCTTTGTGTTAACTCTTGATCTCACATACCCCTAATTGATGTGTAGGATCATGCCTTAGGGTAGAGGTCATGGGGCCAACTTCCAAAGTCCATCACCACTGAGTTCTCATGGTTCAGAGTGTGAGGAATGACAAAGTTCTCAAAACAATCCATCAGGTGGTGGTCAAAACCCAAAATAACCTGGCCTAGATGGATAGTTGCAACATTTACTGGAGGAGTTACTAGGTCGCTTAGGCCCTAGGAAGGTGGAAGAATAGGGGTTGGAAAGGGAAAGGGAAAGATCACCTAGATGTGAGGAAATAAAAATTGATCAAAATGCAGTAGTGGTTGGTCACATGAGAGACCTATTGAGAGCATGACCTCCCACCTTTGATGGATTTGGTGGGGATCTTAAGGTAGAGACATGGCTGATTGACCTAGAAAAATGCTTTACTATGCATCCCTATGGTAGTAATACCAAGGCTAGGTATGCCATCATGCACCTTAAAGGCATTGTGTCCACTTGGTGGTGGCTAAGAGAATAAAAATTACATATTGATATCAACATGGTGACTTGGGAATTTTTTATGGAGAGATTCAGGTCTCGTTTCCTTTCTGATCACTGGAGGTAGTGTAGAGCAGATGAATTTCATGAGTTAAGAAAAATGGAAATGTCTGTGGAGCAATATGAGCATCCTTTTTATGAGCTCAAATAGTATGCAAGGATTGGTAATGATGAGGCAATGCTTGTGCAACACTTTTTCAGGGGCTTAAATTCCTAAATCAGTGGTGGAGTTAGAGTCTTTGAGCCAAAGATAATGGAGGTAGCTATTGAGAAGGCTCATCTTGTAGAAGAAAATTTGGAAATGGCATTGGGAGGTCACACAAGAGTTCAGATCGATAATGTTCGAGCATCAAGTTTTGGTTCTAGAGGTGGGCAACCTCAAGCTGTATGGTCTTTCAGGAATTTTCGGGCATCCTCTAAGGGTGGTTCATAGTAGCAGTAGTAGTCACAACCCAAACAGAATAAATCACAGTCTTAGTAGGGAGACAAATCTCAGAGCAGGAAGAACTAAAGCTAGTAATGAATTAGGCTGGATCATTTTGAGCAGCCTACACAAATCACACAGTGCACACCCTCACAAGGCAATTTTCAATAGTAGAGTACATTGTCTAGTGTCAAAGGATTTGGGAAAGGCACAAGATGTTTCTCTAATGGGAAAAAGGGACATATTGCTAGATAGTGTCCACAAATGAGCATTTCATCTTTTTGTTAGAGACTAGTTGCTTCTGAACCGAGAGTGGGCAATGTGGGTAGAGCACATTGAGTGTTTGCGGCAGTGGACAATTGTCAAGTAGAACATCACGGCACTATAATCGAGACATCAAGTGTTTTGAATGGCACTAGTATTTCCATTTTATTTTATTTCAAAGCATCTGATTCATTTATTTCTCCTTCAGTAGTAGAGCACTATAGATTGGTTGCAACAAGGAAAGGCAATAAGTGATAGGTCAAATTGGCCTCCAAGGCTAAGGTAGTGGTTGAGACTTTGGTACAGGGTTGTAATTTGAAAATTGGGTCACTCATGACTATGGTGGACCTTTGAATCCTACCTCTTGGTTCTTATGATGTGGTTCTAGGTATGGATTGGTTAAGTGGCCACCATGCTATAATTGATTGTTGATGCAAGGTTTTGCATTGCATTGATAATACAGGTAACGAGGTTGAGATCATTGGTGTTTAGAGACTTATATCACTACATTTGATCTTAACCATGCAATTAAAAAAGTGCTTTAGATAGGGTTTTCAGTTATTTTTCATGTCTACTAATGATTTGGACATAGAAGAGAGTCAAGGGGTTTCATTGGATAACTACCCTCTTCTTAAGGAATACTCTTATGTTTTTCCAAGTGAAATTCTAGGGATGCCACCAAAACATGACATCGACTTCAAAATCAACCTTGTCCTTGGAGCTAAGCCTATATCATGGGATCCATACTCGATGACAACAAAAGAATTGTAGGAGCTCTATTTGTAGTTAGAGGAACTTTTAGAAAAAGGATTCATCTGTCCTAGTGTTTCTCCTTGGGGAGCACCAGTTATATTTGTGAAAGAAAAGGATGGTTCACTCATATTGTGTGTTGATTACAAGCATCCTAACAAAGTAACAATCAAGAATCGATATCCTTTATTGAGAATTGATGACTTGTTCGATCAAATAAAAGGATCTCAATTTTTCTCCAAGATTGATCTTAAATCTGGTTATCATCAGTTATGAATAACTGATTCTGATATACATAAAAATGCATTTCACACTTGATACAAACATTATGAGTTCACTGTTATATCATTTGGGTTAACAAATGAACCATCAAGTTTAATGTGCCTAATGAATGGAGTCTTCCAAACCTATTTGGATAAGTTTTTTCTTGTGTTTCTTGATGACATCCTAGTTTACTCTAAATCAATGGAGGAGCATGAGGAACATCTGAGATAGGTATTACAATGTTTGAGGGACAATCAGTTGTTTTTTAATTTGGCTAAATGTGAGTTCTACAAAACAAAAGTAAAATATTTGGGGCACATCATCTCTAGTGTAGGTATTGCAGTGGATCCATCTAAGATCTAGGCTATTGTTGATTGACCAACACCCAAGAATGTGCCAGAGATTTATAGTTTCATGGGGTTAGTGGGATACTATCAGTGGTTTGTACAATATTTTTCTAGGATCTCACATCCCATTACTTATCTTCAGAGGAAAGGGACGAAATTCATTTGCTCTAATTAGTGCTAGAAAAAATTTGAGACCCTTAAGGACAGGTTGACTAGTGCAACAATATTGGTAGTGCTTGATCCTACTGGGGTTTTCATGGTGTGCATAGATGCTTCCTTGGAGGGCTTAGGAGCCATCTTCATGCATGAAGGTCATGCATTTTTTTATGAATCCTGCAAGCTCAAGGATCATGAGCTAAATTAACCCATGAATGACTTGGAATTAGCTACAGTGGTTCATTTCCTTGTGAGATGGAGACATTTTTTATTTGTCATAGGTTCAAGCTTCACAGTGATCATCACAGTTTGCAATACATTTTTATGCAGTCGAACCTAAATGCCAGGAAGAGGAGATGGATGGAATTCCTCTATGAATATGATTTTTAGATCAAGTATGTTAAGGGAAAGGAAAATGTAGTGGTGGATCCTTTGAGTCAGTAGAGACATGAATTTTTTGCAGTTGCTCTCGAGGTTAATTTGAGGAGTCAAGTCCTCATCAGACTTCCCATAGATAGCTGGTATTAGGAAGTGAAGGCTGAAATTGAATCAGGCAGAGCTTTGGAAGGAAAGTTTGTAGGGTATTCACTGGAGTCTGATGGTATTTTGAGGTATTTGGGTTGTATCTACGTGCCTTCTACTGAGGGTCTTTAGACTCTAATTATTACTAAGGCACATCAAGCTAACTATTATACTCACCCGGGAGTTAAAAAGACGTATGCAGATCTTCGTACATTGTACTTTTGTGCTGGCATGAAGAGGGGTATTGCAAATTTGGTGGCTAGGTGTTTGGAATGTCAAAGAGTCAAGGTTGAACACCAACATCCCACAAGTCTCTTACAACTATATCTCATTCTAGAATGGAAGTGGGACACAATTTTAGTAGACTTTATTGTGGGATTACTTATGAATTCTTGATGACATGATGCTATCATGGTCACAGTTGACAGATTGACAAAGGTGGCACACTTCTCCCCTATCCAATTATCTTACATTGCTTCTTTGGTTGCTAGAATCTTTATGGAATATATTGTTCATCTGCATGGTATTCCACATAGAATCATTTCTAACAGGGAGCCAGTGTTCACATCTGCATTGTGGACATCATTGCAATGTGCCTTAGGAACTCAACTGAATTTTATTTCTTCCTATCATCCTAAAATAGATGGTTAGATAGAGATGATTAATCAGGTTCTTGAGGACATGCTTCATATGTACGTGATGGATAAATAGTCACACTGGGAGGATTATTTACATCTACTAGAGTTTTCCTATAATAATGGATATCATAGCTCAATTTGTATGGATCCCTTTTAGGCATTATATGGTCGTCCCTACAGGACCCCATTAAGTTGGGACCATCTTGAGGATAGAGTTCTCTTAGGTCTCGAAATGCTTTAGGACATGGTGTATCACCCCTGCATTTTGGTTTTTTGATCGGTAGTCTTCTTCCTTGTTATGTTGTTTCTATTTATGCTTTGATTTTGGAACTTGGTTACTACTTCATCTCAAACTGTAAAGTGATGCGAATGTTATATTTTGATGTGATGGTATTTTACTCTAATGTTATCATTATGGCATGTTTTAGATTAACTTAGCATATATTGAATTAATGATATTTTATGCTTTTGATCATATTATTGATGTTAGAATCGTCAGTTAGTAATTTTGTAATGGTGAAAGGGATGGGATTGTACCACTCGCTTGTGAGTGCCCTATGATTCTGAGATTTCATCTTCACTATGTATTTGTTCATATTATATATATGCATGTTTGATATACTCTTTGTTCATAGGTTGACAGGTACAAGACATTGACTCCACCTGGTTCGCAAGTTTGAGCGTGTCCATTGACCAATGGTATTCAATTGGGAGATAGTAGCTAGGTTTTCCATGCCAAGTCATCACCCTAGTCATAGTGTGTCATTAGGTTGTAGTCGGGTTAAGTTGCTTCTTTGTTGTGCATCCATTCTTGTTTTCATTTAAATTGCAAGTTGAAAAAAAAGGTAAATGAATGGCTTTATGTATTTAAGTTTATTAAATTATCTAGTTACAAGTTATAAATGTTATTTAATTTATTCATTAATTTAATTTAGTTAATAAAATGATCTAATATTGGATTAGATTTATTTTCTTGATTAATTAAATTAATTATGTGGAAATAAATCAAGTGATTCATTTTGGAAATTGTAAATGTTAAATTCTTTTGAATTTAAAATTTAAAAGGATAATTGTTAACGTTGTTTTGAAAAGAAAATTGTAAAGTTGAATGTTTTTTTTGAAATGTTTAAAAACATTTAAATTCATTCGGAATAGAAATTTTAAAATAAATAATAAAGTCATGTTGAAAAGAATTTTGGTTTTAAATTTAAAATAAATTCAAAATATCCCCAAAAAAGGAAATAACTATGGTGGATGGGATATTTTTGGTAAGTTGCCTAAATTTGGGGAAGTTTTTCATTTTTGGGAAGAAATTGTTGTTAAAAGAAAAAGGAAGGTATTCTTGTTTGGATTATGGATTGTTGGATTTGGAAAAAGATTTTGGAAAAGCTTTGGAGTAATTGGAAATTGCAGCTCATATTTCTTTTCAAACTGTCCATCCAGCTTCAGATTTGAGGTTCCATTTGTTTATTGTTTTAGAAACTTGCATTTTCAATTTGGAAAACTTGTGCAAACAAATTTTAGAAACCTTGTTAAAATCTTGAAAGAAATTAGATTTTTTGAAGAAAACAAACTCTCCCAACTAAAATTTCCAAGTTTTAACAATAGAAAAAAAAAAGGAAAACAAAAGAAAAGTTTAAAACCTCTTTGTTGGATTTGGGGAATTTCCATAATTTATATCATGAAATGGTGTTTAAAATTCTTCTTCTTAGATTTCTTCTCTAGAAAATTTGCCCAATCTGGCTACAAAAATGAAATATATATATATATGGAGTATATATATATACATATATTGTTATATATGAAAATTGATTTTTTTTTATTATGAAGAGATTTTGTGAAAAAATTTATAAAATGAAAATTTTGTCCTTGAGTTGTAGGGAGTCTGTGTTTTTAATTTTATTTTTGTAAAAAAAATAAAAATATTATAGAAAAAGGAAATACATGGGTTTATGGGGGTGGAGGCTGCGCCCAACGCTGCCCCCATAAGGGAAGGTTGCCTAGCAGTCAACCCTACATGGGAGCCTGTGTAGCAGTCCAGCAGGGGTTGCGTCCCCTGTTTTGGGCTGCACAACCTTAGATAGAGTTAGGGTTATTTTTTTAAAATAGTTGTTTTATTTATATAATTATATATATATAATATATATTATAAATATATTAATATAATATATATAATATATATTATATAAATATATATAGTGTTTTTTTAATTATTATTATTATATATATATAATATATATACTTTAAATGATGGGGAATTGAAATTGTTTTTAAATAAATAATTATTTAAATAATATTTATATAATTAAATATATATGTATGCTTAATATATATTTATATTTAAATATATTGATCTTGAGATGGTTATTTTATTATAATAGATGCATAAAATTTATTTAAAAATCAAAAGATTTATTTAAATAATAATAATAATAATAATAATTTTGATTATTATGGATAATCAAGGGAAATATGATTAATTGGTTAGTTTAAAATTCCTTAAAGTTGCTAATGTAATCTTATTTACTTTTGAGTGTTTGCAATACTGTTAATTATTTAATTGATTTCATGCACTATGTCATTGCTTGGCTTGGATTTAGGAAATCCTATAATTAGTTTAGTGAGTTGCCTAAAATACTTTCTAAGTGATGTTTTTGTTCATTCTCAATGTTGGGAAATTGAGTCATTTGTTTCTGTGAGTCTTCTAGATGGGGGTTTTTAGTTTATTGTGTGGGTTTTCGTAAAATGTTAGCCAACCTTTGGATTGTCTTGGGTAGCGCGTATAGACGTATCATGTTGTTTTACCCAATTTTCTCGAACGGGGATGGTTTGTGCCTCCTTTGGATTAGGAGTGGCTTATGTGGTTTGTGCCTCCTTTAGAAGGAGTGGATTGTCTACTTTGTTTCCTCTAGTGTTTGGACTGAGTTTTCATTAATTGTTGCCTCCTTGGATTGGAGTGGTTGACTTATCTAGTTACCCATTGAATTTTGGTTTGGTATTGTGTGTGTTATTAATAGGAGAGTGACTCTTTGTGGGGGTCTGACACATAAAGGGGTGCCGGGGTAACTCACTTAGGGTTTAAGTAAGTGATAACTTAAAAAGAAATAATGATAAAACTCTCAGACTAATTAAGATAATAAATGCCTCTCTTACGACTCATTCACTTTTAAGGTTTGAGATGAGATGAGAAGCACAGTTTGTATGAGGGTCCGGCGGCTAGTAGAGGCAAGCCAGGGTAACCCAAGATGGGGGTCTGGTAGCCTAGGAAGGTCGAGCTAGGGTAACTCAAAGCATATGATGTGTGACACTCTCTATGTCAACCAGAAGTTAGTTTGTTGTACTGTGTAGATGATCATTGTTCCCTGGAAGTAGTCTAACCTTTGTGTTAAGTAATATTGTGTTGTATTTGATTTAGTTCAGTTATGTATTAGCTTGCCTCTAGAGGTAGATGGTCTTGTATATGATTTCCTTGTTACTATCTCCTAGCATGGGGAGTGAGCCTTTGGGTATCACATGGTTGGGTGGAACGTGCACCTTAATCTGTTGGGCCTTCTTCTTGTTCGTGTGGACGAGATTTTCAGTTGGAGAGCTTGTGGGATCCAGTTTCATTTCATGTTTTATTCATTTCAGTTGATATTGTATTTTATTGCCCCTCATTTGTTATCGAGGTGGAAGATGTAATTTATAACCATGCTTATTCGATTTATCTCATTCAAGGAATGAGTGTTGTAATCTTACTATAAATTTATGGTTATCTGAAATCATGTGGTATCTCTTATCCTTTGATGTAATTTTATCTTATATGGAATGTATGTGAATTTAATTTGTTAAGTAATTAAATGTTATGGTTTCAATTCATGTTCTTGTTTAGGTTTTAAAGTAATCTCAGTCTCATAACCTTAGGGGTTGTTGGCAATGGGTAGTGAACTTGCATGTTAATTGTACTTAAACAAAAAAAAATATTGCATTTGAGTAGTTAATTGCAACTTCCCCTAGGGTTGTGTGGTGGGGCGTTACACAAGTTAATTCTTGAGGACATGCTTCATATGTACGTGATGGATCAATAGTCATGCTAGGAGGATTATTTGCATCTAGTGGAGTTTTCCTACAATAATGGATATCATAGCTCAATTTTTATGGCTCCCTTTTAGTCGTTATATTGTCATCCCTGCACGACCTCATTAAGTTTGGGCTGTCTTGAGGAAAAAGTTATCTTAGGTCTCGAAATGCTTCAGGACATGGAGCAGTAGGTAGTTCGCATCAAAGAGCAACTTGTGGCAGCACAAGATAGACAGAAGAAATATGTTGATGTACATAGAGTTGATTGTTATTTCTCTGTTGATGATCGATTCTTTTTGTGAGTGGGACCATGAAAGAGCCCAATTCATTATGGAAAGGGTTTGAAGCTCACTCCTTGATTTGTTAGACCATGGAGTAGTAGGTAGTTGCATCAAAGAGAAACTTGTGGCAGCATAAGATAGACAGAAGAAATATGTTGATGTACATAGAGTTGACCATTAGTTCTCTATTGATGATCAAGTCTTTCTGCGAGTGCGACCATGAAAGAGCCCAATTCATTATGGAAAGGGTTCAAAGCTGGCTCCTTGATTTGTTAGACCATTTGAAGTTCTAGAAAGGATTGCCCCTATTTCCTATCACTTAGCATTGTCACCCAATCTATCGTGATTCATGATGTTTTTCATGTTTAAGTTCTTAGGCCATATTATCCAGATGTTACTCACATACTTGATTGGAATGCTCTATAGGTCAAGGATGGATAGTTAGCAGTTGAGCCCATGGTTGTGCTACAACAACAAAGACTCACCCTTAGGGGTAGAGATATTGAATAGGTTCAGGTTGTGAGGACGCATCCTATATTAGAGAGGCTTGCCCATATTTATTTAGTGGCTTCCAGGACTAAGCCATGTTCATGGGGGGGAGGATGTAATACCCCTCACATTGTTGATACTCTTCGATACTTTTATGTGTTGGTTTTGTACCCGGTTTGTGATGGTGATTAGTTCACCAGATTGGTTATGTGTGGATTCATAGTTTGGTTTGTTTCCTACTCTTGACATTACTTATTATGTTTGATGATACATTCTGTGGTGATTATATTATTTGGTTATGCTATGGTTTTCTTTTATAATATATATGGTGATGATGTGATTCTATACTGCTACGGTTTTTTATGTGTTTTCTAGTGAGTCTTGGTGAAAGGACGGAGTGGCATCACTCACTTGCAAGTGCCCTGCTATCCCGTTATTACCTTTTATGGTGTGTCTACAATGGAGATTTACATGCTACTTGACATTTGTTTCTATGTAGGATGTAGGTACAAGACATTGACTCGAGCTACTTGATAGGTCTAAGTGTGTCTGATAAACCCAATGGGTACGATGTTGAAAAGGGAGTTGATAAGGAAGTGTCCCCATCCCAACTCCGTCACCTCATTGTGAGTCTTACAGTGTCATGGTTTTGACCTTGTCCTTGTTTCAGTATTGATTGTTGTTGATTATTTATTTCATTTGTTGATAGTTGTCATGTAATTTATCTTTATTTTATATGGGATTAATTAATGTTATTTTTTTTATATGATTAATTGTAGGTGATTGTAATTCAGTTAAATGTTCGATTTAAATATTTTAAATCAAAAAATTATTGAATTAATTAAAAAGTATAAATTAATTAATTTAAATAAATAAAGTTTTCTGATAATCGTTAATCAACTTTTTCAAAATGTTAATATTGTAAAATATAATGATAATATCATGTGAGGATAAATGTGAAAATAATAAATTTTTAATTAAATTTGTGAGATAAGTGTGAACTTTTAAAGCAAGAAAAAAAAACCAATGCATGTTGTGGATTTTTGAAAAAAAAGAAGAGCTCTATTTATCTTTCTTTATTTTTATTGTGAGAGGAAGAAGTTTCTCTACACACGGGAACGGTTTTTGTTTCTGGGAAGAGAAGTAACAATAGTTGGAGAAAAATATATGTGTGCTTCTCTATTAAAAAATGTTCTTTGTAAGGAAAATATAACATTGATCTAGAAGTTAGCTAAAAGGAGGAATTGGAGAAGGAACTACAGAGGAAGCTTGTTTTCGAAAGAGGAAGATAGGCTGTCGTGTTTGGATTCAACATCAAATGAAGGATTCTAGGTTCTTTTTGATTTATTAATTCTTTTGTTTTGATAGTTCTATAAGGGAAATGAAAATAATGTCTACAATATTTGAAATTTACATCTATGTTATAAAATAAATTCTATTGTTGAAAATTTGTTTGTGTCAAACTTTTAGATCTTCTATAAAAAACCATTGAGAAACCCTTTGATCTTGCTTAAAAAAAAAACTAGTTATGAAATTCTTGATTTTAAAAGAAAACAAATTGATTATGGGGATTATAATTGCATGTCCAAATTTACAATTTGTCTCAAAGGAAATAAGATTTATATGTATTTTAATTTCTTTCAATATATACTTTTGCATATATATATATATATATATATATATATATATATATATATATATATATATATATCTGTCAAAAATATATATACATATCCAGGTCTGATTTTTGGTGTTTTTGTTTTGAAAAAGATAATTATAGAAAAAATAAAAATAAAATAATATATATTAATATATATATGTATGTTGGGGGGGAGTGGTCGGCTGTCGCCGTATGACCCCACTCCCCATGGTGGATTATGCGCAGCCACCATAGGCTGTATACAATAGCCGATGGCTACTAGGCGTAGCCAGGTGGAGGTTGCAGCCTCCCCACAAGGAGGTATGTAGTACTAAGTTGCAAGCTATGTTTTTTTTCTTAATTAATTTTTTTTTTAAATTCAATTTTTATTTATTTTGTTTTTTATAATATATATATATATTAGTATATACATATATATATATATTAATATGTGTGTGTGTGTGTATAGCTATATATTATAGTGAATTATATGGGTAATTTTGTAATGTAATTTAATTGCATTATTTTAATGTATGTTTTATTTATATATAAATATATATGTATATACAAGTAAAAGCGTATATATATATAGGTGGTTATTTATGTTGAAATCATGGAACAATTAGATAATGTTAAAATTTGCAATGTTGGATATTTTAGTGTTATCGATTTAATTAGAAATAAACTTTCTGGTTTAAATCAAGTTGAATGTTCTCGAGTGAATTTATTTATTTATTTCTTGGTGAAATTATTTTGTAATGAGATATGTTATATGGTGTTGCTTCAATTTTAGCTTATTCATGTACATAATTGTCTGATCTTGAAATTTTGGTTGAGTCAATTATGGTTTTCTTTTAATTGGGATTATGCCTTGTGGAAAAAACCCTTAAGTCAGTTATCCTTTTGTAGGAGCTTAAGTTACTTCTTAGGGACTTCCAGAGAAATGGGGAAATGATGTCTATTTATGATCTTTTAATTTGATATTTTCCCCTATTTTAGACTATAGTCATGATCTTGAGTTTACATTTGGGGTTGTACCATTTTATGGGTGTATATTCATATGAGTTTTGTTGAGATGATCTTTCCTTGTGGTTGTTTTATTTTGTCGTTCAGTGTTCTTGTTGGTACAACTCCTTGGTATTGGATTTTATGTTTTGGGTTTCTAGGGAGAGTGACTCTACGTGGGAACTGACACACAAAGGGACTGTTAGGATAACCCACGTTAGAGTTAGAGTAAAAAGTGATAACCTAATTAATTAATTAGGGAGTGGGTAGTAAAACATTAATAAGATAATTATGGATGCCTCATCTGCCTGTTAGGGCTTTCATAGACTAAGGGTGGGCTAAGAGGGCCATGGTTGGAAAGATTGTTTCCTTGTCTCCACAAGAGGTTAATAGTTCCACATGAGTCATCCTATGGGGCTGACACCTAGAGAAGTTGTCAGGATAACAATAGATGGGGGCAGTGCCTAGAGAAAGGCAGTCAGGATAACCCACATAGGACTGTGTGATGATACTCTCCTCTATTGATATGTTTCAATGTTCTTGCACGTTGTTATGTTTTGGTAGTGGTCTTTTGATACTATGTTTCCATTTTCTTCTCTTTCCTTTCATGTCTGGAGTTTATTCTTGTGTCTTTTGTTTGGAAGACTTATGATGTACCTTTTGTATATGTGTTCATTGAGATGTACTAGCAGACTGATGTATTATATTATCACACCATGTAAATCATTCTAGAACTACACTTTGTAAATACTTTAATGTTATGTTGTATCTATGAAATATGTACTTTATATTTTCATGTTTAATTTATTGTAATTTGCATGTATAGTTTTATATGGATTATTCTTATCATTTTGGTTATCGTTAATGAATGTTTAAATGAAGATATGTGAATGAATGGATTACATAATTGGAAATTGAAAGTTACATTAGTTAACTTTGTTATGGGATATTTTAGTTAATGTCACCTCATGTACCACAAGGGAATTAGGTTTTTAATTTGTAATCATTAGCTATGTTAATTGCATTAGTAAACTTAGTGTTTAATCTTTATGTTTAAAAACAAAATTGTTACAATTTTTTTAGTTGCTCCTTTAGGGTTTTTACGGCGAGGCATTACAACTTGGTATCAAAGCCAAGGCTGCTAATGCTGGGTTCTCTAGGTAGTTTGTGTTTGTTAGGAAGCCTTTGTGTTAACTCTTAATCTCACATACCCCTAATTGATGTGCAAGATAATTCCTTGGGGTAGAGGTTGTGGCTGAGGAAGAGGCCAAGGTGGTGGTTGTGGAGCCAATCGCCAATGTCCATCACCACTGATTTCCCATGGTTTAGAGCATGAGGAATGAAAGAGTTCTCAAAATAATACATCAGGTGGTGGTCAGAACCCGAAACAGCCTAGCTTAGATGAATAGTTGTAACATTTACTGGAGGAGTTATTGGGTCAGTTAGGCCCTGGGTAGGTGGAAGAACATGGGTTGGAAAGGGAAAAGGAAAGGTCACCTAGACGTGAGGAAATAATAGTTGATCAGGATGCAGTAGTGGCAGGTCACATGAGAGATGTGTTTTATTAGATATATGCTCATTGTAAAGGCCTAATCTATTGTGAGTAGGGAATTATTGAGCCTTTATCCTATTAAAATATAAGAGAAGATGAAAAATAAAAGGCTTACATAGAGAGGGGAGATATGCTATGCTAATTTTATGGATGGTCACTACATTTTTTTCCATTCTTATTTTAATCCTACTCTCTTTTATCACATGGGGTGTGTCTCAAAAGGCATGTCCCTTGACCTATTATTATTTGGAATATAATATTTGGTACTCACATGGACACCAACATTTCCTACTAGATGAGGCATAGTCATTAATATAGTCAATCATGAGCAATCAAAGAAAGAGAAGTGCATTATGTGGAATTATATAGATCATCAACTCAAGCCCCTTTTTCATTTTTCATCTAGGAGAAAGCAACCAGTTACATCATTTTTTAGTACTAGTTTCCAATCAAAATGTTTGGCTCCTTGAAACCAAATGGATATGTTTTTTATGGTATCTACCTCTTCTGAGTATTATTTCACTATCATTAATAATATAGTGAAATATTAGCAACAATCACCATGGTGATTTTCTCCTATTTTTTCTTGAATGATCCATCTTTTTCCTTGATTTACACTTCTCTTTCTCATTCCATTAATTTTTTTATTAGATATTTAATAAATTCTTTTAGTAGATATGAATCTCCATATATGTATTATGTGAGAGGAATGCGTTTTCTTTATACTTTTTTTTCTAAATTGGAAAAAAAAAATTGAGCATCTTGTTGACTTAAAACTTATGTGCCCCACCTCCTTTGTTGGGAATTATTTAGAAAGATGAAAAGAAAGGGGTTGCTGAGAAGTCTTCTAAAGTTGGGAGAAAGAAGGATTTGGAGAAAATAAAGTTGATGGGGGAAACTTTGGTGGAGTATGGGTCTTTGAAGACCCTGTAATCCTATTTTTCTAACCCTCCAAAATGATTGTCCTCTCCTTGAATGTAAAGGGATTGAATAGTGACCCTCCAACAAAATTTATTCATGATTTTCTAAGAAATCGTTCTCTTGATGTTTTGTTTTTATAGGAAAGTATGTCAATTGTTGAAGGATCATTGGTTTATTTCCTAAGCTATGGGGGTGGGGCAGTTGCTAGTGTATTTGGACTCATGGTAATGTAGGGGGTGTGGATTTCCTATGAAACCCATTGAAGATTCATCCTCTTCGGTGGTTTTCCTCCATGTATTCCATTTCTATGGTTGCTTCAATTTTGGAGTTGAGGGAAACTATTCTTCTTTCAAACATCTATGTGACTATTGATTTTCCTACTAAGCACTTATTGTGGTCTCACATTAATTTCATTTGAAGCATCGCTCCTTTGTTCCCTTGGATTATTGTGAGTGATTTCAATGCCATTATTGAATTGGAGAAGAAGATGGGTGGCATTGCAAGATTGGAGCCCTCTACTTTCCTTTTTTATGATAACATTTCTACATTGAATCTAGTTGACATTAAGCCTTAGAATGGTTAGTTTACTTGGAACAATAGCTAATTGAGGGAGAGTCTTATTACTGAGAGACTTGACCATTTCCTAGTGTGCTATTTCCAGGTTGGTGGATGGTTGTTTACTTGGTCTAAGATTTTGGATTGGAGGGGTTCAAATCATTGGCCTATTTAGGTTATCTACTAATTTGGTTTATGTTGCTTGATCCTCATCTTTTAAGTTCCAGTTTATGTGGTTAAGATATTCTTCTTTGTAGGTGCATGTGGTTGAATGGTGGAGGAGTGGACATCCTTATTTTGGCACTCCTATGTATTCTTTCTCTAAACTACTGCAATATGTAAAATATCAACTTAAAAGGTGGAACATGTAGTGCTTTGGCAATACCTTACATGCTAAGGTTCCTACTCAAGCTGAATTGGATGTCATCACTCGAGAGATAAGGTATTTTGGTCTTTCTACAGATTTAACGAGGAGGATTCCAGGGCTTTGAAAGCTTTGGAAGAGTGTAAGTTGCATGAGGAAATTTATTAGAAACAAAAGGCTCAAGTTGAATGGTTATATGAGGGAGACAGAAGCACCACTTTCTTTCTCAACTCAATGAAGGCCAAGAGACATGGTAATTCTATGCATGTTCTTGTGAATGACAAGGGTGAGTAGTTATCTGCTTCATAGGTTGTGTCTAGAGAAGCTTCATAGTTCTTTGCTTCATTATTTAAAGAGGATACTCAGGATGGTTTGGTGGAATAAAACCAGGTTCTTTCTTCTATCCTCTCTTTGGTCACTAGCGAGATGAATGAGAATCTTTTGAGCAATATCTCACTAGAGGATTTAGATGCTATTTTTTTCCAAATGAAGAAAGGGAAAGCCCCATGCCTTGATGGTTTTCTAATTGAATTTTATCAAAAAAATTTGGATATCATTAAGCTAGACCTTTTGGAGGTGGTCTATGAGTCTCAAAAGAATAAGTAGATGTCGTGGGTTTTAAAATTTACATTCCTTGCTCTCATTCCCAAATATGAGGGAGCATATCATCTGATTCAGTTTCAAGCCATTTACCTTTGTAATGTGGTTTATAAAATCATTTCCAAGCTAATTGCTAAACAGATGAAGCAATGGCTTAGAGGGCTTATCTCTAAGGAACATATTGATTTTGTGGAGGATTGATAAATTTTGGATTGTGTATTCATTGCTACTGAGACCATTCATTCTATGGAATCCTCAAAAGAAAATCCTATGTTCATCAAGATAGATATGGCAAAGGCCTATGATAGAGTGAGGTGGCCCTCCTTGTGAAAAAATCTTATTAATTTTGGTTTTGTTAAGGAGTGGGTCCAGTGGTTTATGTGTTGTGTTAGCTCCACTTCTTTCTCAATGTTGATAAATGGTGGGCCTTCTTCTCTTTTTAGTGCTTCTAGGGGTCTTTGTCAAGGGGATCCTCTCTCTCCATATTTATTTATTCTTCTTGTTGAAGGCTTGGGGTGATTGGTGAAATTTAATGTGGAGTTGGGTTTTATCCAACGATGGAGGTGGGGTAATGGTTTGCCTCCTCAATCTCACTTGCAATTTGTGGATGATATTGCCTTGATGGATTTGGATAAAATAAAAGAAGCTGAAAATTTGTGCAAGGCTTTAGATATCTACTATGTTGCTTCTTTTCAAAGGATTAATGAAGATAAATATTCCATTTTCTTCTTCAATACTCTGAGGCTTATTGAACAAAAGATTTATTGTATCTTGAGGTTCAAATTGGTTCTCTCCCTTAAACTTATCTTGGTATTCCTATCTCTATTGGTAGACTTCCTAGGGAACCACCATTGAATATTTTGGACAAGTTTCATGTGAAGGTTAATCATTAGACTCATATATGGTTTCCCTTTGTTGTTCGTGCTCAACTGCTAAAGTCTATATTGAAAGATCTTCCTATTTATAGGTGCATGTTACAGGTTGCTCCAGTTAGGTTTGTGAAGGATTTAGAATCTCTAGCTATACAATTCTTATGGGTGGGTAGCTTGTCCTCATCCAAGTGTAGCCTGGTAAAGTGGGATATTGTGTGTAGCCCAAGGAAATTTGGGGGTCTTGGATTGTACCAAGAGACTTGGTCTAGGTTAGCATTGGCTATAAAGATTTACTGAGGTGGTGTGTGTCACAAGATCATATCTCGGCTAGGATTGTATCTCATAAGTACCTTTTGGGGTTTTTAAGGAGGAGCTTCTCAAGTTTCCTCTGATGCGGAAAGGTTTTGTGATTGGGAATTCTTGAGAAAGGGGTTGTGGTAATCAAGGAGGGCATGTTCTACATATGTAATAGGGGGGTTGAGGCTCTCTTTTGGTTTGATGTCTTGGGATGGATTTTCCCCCATTTTGTGTCAATATCATAATTTGGTGAATTTATTTCATCTCACTTTGGAAGATGGTTGGTCAAGGGTGAGTGATTTTAAGATGTTCTATCCATATGGGTAGGTGGAGGTGGCTAGGTGGAAGGATCATTGGGATATGCCTATTCTTGGGTTAGAAGATGATTTTGTTGTGCATCAAAATGTTTTTCTAGTAGACAATGTAGCTCCCTTAGGTAAAAGGATATTCTGGCTTGGATCTAGAATCCTAAGGGCACTTTCATTGTGGCTAGTGGATACCAAGAGTTTTTGTCTCATAAGTTTATGGGGATCGAGGTCCCTTGGTGGAAAAATGTGTGGAACCAATTTTCATGGCCTACATGTAATTTTTTTCTGTGGACTCTAGCTTGGAATAGATGTTTGATATGGGACAATCTTCGTAAGTGGGGATTATAGGGTCCCTCTATTTGTGTTCAGTGTGACTGTAGTGAGGAGGATTCTTCCCATTTGTTTTTCTATTGTCCTTATTCTATGTTGCTCTAGAATTTGTGGTGTGGTGTTTGGAAACATCCTCATGTTCATGCATCTTCCCTTGTTGAGTTCTTGAGCAATTGGAAAAGACCCCTGTCCCAGGCCTCTTTCCTTCAGATTATGTGTATCATTGGTCATACATTCATTGTTTGGAAAATTTGGTTGGAAAGAAATTATAGGATTTTTCATGGTGATAGGGTGATATTTCAACAGGTTTGACACATAATTGTTGGTATGATCCAAGAGATGGTGGAAGCCAAATATGAAGTGGCTTTTCCATTGGAAGGAAGTGATGATGAGATTGTGAATAGATTTTACTTGCAGGGGTTGAATTCAGTCTCTACTTGTGTCAGGAGTGGAATGAGGACTAAAAGCAAGGTTCAAAGGGTTGGAAGATGGTTGCCTCCTCTAATGTATTTTCTGAAGATTAATACAGATGGTTCCTCTAGGGGTAACCTTTGGCCTACTTGGATTTGTGGAGTTGGTAGACACTATTCTGGTTTGATCATTTTCTTTTTCTCCATCCATAAAGAGGGGCATTCTAACAAGTTTATAGAAGGGTTGGTGATTCTCTAGGCTATTCAACATGCTTGTACCTTGGGTTGGTAAAATATTATCTATGAATCTGATTGACATATTACTGCTAATGTGTTGCTCAAGCAAAAGGTGGTTGAGGTTAAGTGACATCTTTTGTCCATATTTTCTGAGAATGGATGATGAGGGCACAACCCAAGACTAGAAAATAACCCATAAACAAGAGAATAATTTTATTATTTAGAAAATGGAGCTTCTTACATGTAGAGGATTTCAAATCCCCAAGTTCTACAACACATGCAAGTTACAAAAAGCTACAGAATCACCCTTTTGCAATATGCGAGCTTGTCCCCAAAAAGTTACCCAAAAATTAGAAACCCGACCATAAATAGAGCTCCTCTTTAGTTTGGAGCCAAAAAAATATTCAAATTTTAGTTTAGGCGGTTTGGCACCGAAAAATTACAACTTGAAGTTCAAATTTCAAAAGAACATTAGCAATTGTATCTTCTAGAAAGTGCGTCAACTTCCCGGGGCCATAACTTTTGATCCGGGACTCCGATTCGCGAACCGTTTGAACCGTTAGAAAGGTCTCAAAGTCAATAACGTGCTCGAAATCATTACGCTGATTTTGGAAAGTTCTGGGGCTGTTCTAGGAAATCTAATTTCCTCAAATCTAACTCAAAAGATTTTTAGGTGCAAATCTGGGAAACTAAAACTGCAATATCTTTCAACCTAGGAATAGAAAATAAAAACCATAAATTAGAATTTCATTATGAAAAAAAGGGTATCCAAAAATGTAAAAACATCTAAAAACTAGGAAACTTGAAATTTAACTATTTTTGGGTGATGCAAGATTGCCCTTACACCACTGGATGCTCCTACATTAGACACCTAGGGTAATTTGAGAAGTGACCCATCACATCTCAAATGGTTGAGGAAAACCCAACCATTCAACCAATGCATTAGATAGCCAGGATGAATCTTCCACAGGCCTTCCTCTCCATTTCACCAGATATTCTTCATATTTCCTATTTCTAGTACTTCTTCCCACATGACTATCCAATATTTCTTCAATCTCCTCCCTTTCTGAAGTAGGTGTTGGAATGCCATACTTCCCTATTGTTGGTGCTTCCTCTATTCCACCTTCATGATACTCTGTCAAATCTGAAATGTTGAACATAGGGGAAATGTTGATTCCATCAGACAACTCTACCTCATATGCATTCCCTGAATCATGCTTCTTCAAAATCTTATAGGGACCGAATTTCTTCATCTTCAATTTGTTATAGGTTCCCATGGGAAACCTTTCTTTCCTCAAGTGGACCATTACTTCATCGCCACCAAACTCTGTATTCCTCCTTTTCTGATCTGCCTTAGCCTTATATTGCAAATTCATCTTATTAATGTGTTCTCGTACCTTCTCATGTATATTGTTGATGTGCTCTACAAAATCTTCAGCTTCATCACTTATTTTCTTCTCTTGGTCCCTCTTCCTCAATTCTGGAGCTATTGTGGGACTACCTCCATACACAATCTGGAACGGTGATCTACCAGTGCTTCTATTGATAGAATTGTTGTAAGAAAATTCTGCCTGGGGTAAGATCAAGTCCCATCCCTTGGGTTTATCTCCTACCAAACATCTCAGTGGGTTACCCAGAATCCTGTTAACAACCTCTATCTACCCATCTGTTTGTGGATGGTGTGCAGAACTAAACTTTGACTCTATCTTCATCTTCTTCCACAAGATCCTCCAAAATTACCCCACAAATTTGGTGTCATGATCTGAAACAATACTTTTTGGCAGACTATGTAGCCTCACCACCTCTTTGATGAACAAGTCAGCAATGTGGACTGCATCATGGCTCTTTTGACATGGAATGAAATGTGTCATCTTCGAAAACCTATCAACCACCACAAAGACTAAATCATTCCCTCGTTGTGTCCTTGGCAAACCAAGAACAAAGTTCATACTTATATCCTCCCATGGCCTCTCTAGTACAGGTAAGGGCTGATATAAGCCTATATTCTGGCTCACTCCTTTAGCCATCTGACATACCCTATAGCTTTGTACAAACTTCTTCACATCCTATGACAACTGAGGCCAATAATAATGCTCATTGATAATGGCAATGGTCTTATCCCAACCAAAATGTCCTTCCATTCCTCCACTATGCTTCTCCTTTTTCAGGTTCTCCCTCATGGAACTCCTCAGGATACACAATTGACTTCCCTTAAATAACATGCCATCCTATATTATGAAATCCAGCCACCTTGTCCTGTCCACTATAATAGGTTCCTTGCAAGCTTTCCAAGCCTCTACGAAATCAAGATCTTCTGTGTATAGTGTCTTAAGTTCATTGAACCCAAGGACTTCAATTTGCATCTTTGTCATCAATGTATGCCTCCTACTTAAGGCATCTGAACCCTATTTGACTTCCCACTCCTATGTTTCAAAATAAAGGTATAACTCTGCAAAAACTCTACCCATTTCATATGTCTCTAATTTAATTTCTCTAACTATTTAGGTACTGCAAGGCTTGATGTTCAGTATATAGAACAAATTCCTTTGGCAACAAATAATGTCTCTATTTCTTTAATGCTTGAACTATTGCATAAAATTCCTGATCATATACAGAATATTTTCTCTTGGCATCATTTAACTTTTCACTGAAATAGGTAATGGGCTTACCTTCTTGGCTCAACACTACTCCAATGGAACAACCACTGGCATCACAATCCACCTGAAACACCTTGTTGAAATCTGGGAGGGGTAGAACAAGTTGCTTTGTTACCTTCTGCTTCAACAGTTCAAAACTCCTTGCCGCTCCAGTGCTCCACTTGAATTCTTTCTATCCCCTCTCATTGTTTCAGTCAAGGGTCCACAAATACTACTAAAGTTTCTAATGAATTTTCTATAAAAACTAGCCAAACCATGGAAAGATCTCACCTCAGTAGCAGTTCTTGAGGTAGGCCATTCTAGAATAGCCTTCACCTTCTCTAGGTCCATCTTGAGACCTTCTGCTGAGACAACAAACCCCAAGTACACTAACTCCCTCTTCACAAAACTGCACTTCTTTAGATTAATCAATAGTTTCTCTTCTCTTAACTACTCAAAGGCTCTCTGAATATGCATTAGATGCTCATCCAATGTCTTACTATAAATTAAAATATCATCTAAATACACAATAATAAAAATTCCCAAAAATTCTCTTAGTACCTCATTCATGAACCACATGAATGTGCTCGGTGCATTGGTTAGCCCAAAAGGCATGACTAACCACTCGTACAAGCCCTCTTTGGTCTTGAAGGCAGTCTTCCATTCATCTCCCTCTCGAATCTAAATCTGGTGATATTCACTCTTTATATCAATGTTTGTGAAGTACTGAGCTCCACTCAAATAGTCCATCAGGTCATCCATCCTTGGCAGAGGAAATATGTACTTGATTGTTATCTTGTTTATGGATCTGGAATCTGTACACATCCTCCACTCCCCATCCTTCTTTGGTGCTAGTACTATAGGTACTGCACATAGACTCAAACTCTCCCGTATCAAACCCTTTCTCAACAACTCTTGAACTTGTCTGTTCAACTCCTCATTTTCTACTGGAGTCATTCTATGAGCTGCCTTATTTGGAAAACTAGCTCCAGGAATCAAGTCAATCTAATAACTGATCTTCCTTATTGGTGGTAAACCCTCAGGTACATTATCAGAAACAATATCCTGAAACTCATCCAACATCCTAGAAACTTCTTCTAGAACCTTCTCACTATCCTCCTTACTCACTCTAGGGATCAATGCATAACACACATGCTCATGCTTCATACCTTCTAAAAATTTTCTTCCATCTACATAACAATTTCTAGCACTACTACATACCTTTTCTTTAGTCTCCTTCAGGGGTTTCAACTTGTGATGAACCCCATCCTTTGTCAGGGAATAAGTGTTTGCATGGCCATTATGTATAGCTCACCTATCAAACTGCCACAGCCTCCCCAACATGTGAGATGCATCCATGGGGATGATATTACAGAGTACCTCATCATGGTAGCTCTCGATCTTGAACTTTACTAGGCACTGCTCATTGACCAAAACTTTGTGGTCTTTCTGCAACTAGGCAATCTGATATGGATGCGAGTGCCTTTCCCTCTTCAGCTTCAACTTTGTGACCATCTCTTCTGACACCAAATTATTAGTGCTCCCATTGTCAATAATGACATCACAACATTTTCCTTCACACTTGCACCTTGTGTGAAACAGATTCTTCCTCTATTCTATTTCCTTTTCCTCAGTCACCAGAGCTCTCCTAATCACTAGGGCTTCTCCCCTTTTAGCATCATCTGAATGTTCAGATTGGGCCTCCTCATCTGCGTGCACAACCCTTCCATGACCTTCTAGCCTTTTGTCTTCCCTTCCTTGGTGTTGTGGACATTCATAGGCTCGATGCCCTTCTTCACCACACTGGAAACACATTCCTTTGAAACCACCTCTTCCAGATCCTTGTCCATATCTCCCTCATCCTCTACCTCTTTGATCACCACCGTTTTGATCATGAGGGCAGTAGAAGTTGTCATTCCTTTGGCTTCGGCTGGTACCAACATCTTCACTTTTCTTTTCATCATCATTTCAGCTTCCTAAAGGTCTTCCACTGCCCCTTCCACTTTGACCTCCTCATCCTTTTTGCTTGCCTTCAAATCTTTTGTTCAGCTTCTCTTCCACCTTTAGAGAAAACTAATACACATCCTCAATGGTGGTCATTCTGAATAGGCTTAACTCCTCCTGAATGCTTGGTCGTAACCCATTAAGATATCGGGCTACCTACTCCTTATTAGCCTCTGTGTGACCCGTTTTGATAATTATCATGTGAAATTCTTCAATATATTCTTTCACAGATCTGCTTCCTTACTTCAACCCTTGCAATTTCTTCAACAGATCTAACTCGTAGTCCACTAGTATGAAGTGCTTCTTTAGTTTCTCTACCATGCAATCCCATCTGGTGATATTTCCTTTTACTCTTCGATTTCTTCCCAACTAGACCTCTTTCCACCAAATATTGGCATGGCCCTTCAGCTTCATTTTCGCAAACTTAACCTAGTCTGGGTCCTCTATTTCCTCATACTCAAAATACTCTTCTAGCTTGTTGATCTAGTCGATCAACTCTTTTGGGTTTAAGCTTCTGAAATAACTGGGGACTTCTACTCTAGGTCTTTTCTCAATCTTCAAAATGGCCCTTATCAGCCACATTTGGTCTTGATCAATTGCTTCTTCTTCCTCTTCTACATTTGAACCTTCTTCCTCTCGTTCATCCTCACTTTCCTCCCTCAGGTTTAACCCTCTTCTCAACTACTCTTGTAACACATCAATCTGTCTTTGGAGGGCTGCCAGTGCATCTCTTCCACCAGCATTTATGCCACCTCAACCACCTCTGGCACCACCATGCCTACCGGGAATCACTCTTGGAGGCATATTTCTTGACCTTGACCCACAACCACGGTCCTAGTGCGAACTGCCTCATGATCGACGATCTGTCCACACACTCAAGAAAACCCACTCTAATACCACTTGATGAAGGCATAGCCTGAGACTGAGAAAATAACCCACAAATAAGAGAATAATTTTATTATAAAGAAAATGTAGCTTCTTACATGCAGAGGATCTCAAATCCCCAAGTTCTACAACACATGCAAGTTATAGAAAGCTACAGAATCACCCTTTCGCAATATGCGAGCTTGTCCCCAAAAAGTTACCCAAAAATTAGAAACCCACCCATAAATAGAGCTCCTCTTTAGTTTGGAGCCAAAACAATATTCAAATTTGAGTTTAGGTAGTTTGGCGCTAAAAAATTACAACTTGAAGTTCAAATTTCAAAAGAACATTTTCTATTGTATCTTCTAGAAAGTGCGCCAACTCCCAAGGCCATAACTTTTGATCTGGGACTTGGATTCGTAAACCATTTGAACCATTGGAAAGGTCTTGAAGTCAATAATGCACTTAAAATATGCTACGCTGATTTTTGCAAGTTTTGGGGCCATTCTGAGAACTCTAATTGCCTCAAATCTAACTCAGCAGATTTTTAGGTGCAAATCTAGGAAACTAAAACTACAATATCTTTCAACCCAGGAATAGAAAATAAAAACCATAAATTAAGAATTTCATTATTATGAAAAGGGTATCCAAAAATGTAAAAACATCTAAAAACTAAGAAACTTGAAATTTAACTATTTTTGGGTGATGCAAGATTGCCCTTACACCACTGGATGCTCCTGCATCAATGGATTAGGGCTGCTAACTATTTGGCTAATTGGGCTTGAGAGCTTGAGGATGATTGAAATATTGAGGGGTGGAGACAGTTATCCCTTGGTTATGTTCATGATTTAGAGAGGGTCATTCCTGATGATATGGAGGGACAAGATGCTTGTGGCTATATGGATGGTGGTTTTTGTTTTGGAAGGATGTTTTGGTGTTTTCCTTTGTGAGATCTTACGGGTTCCTTGATCCTTATGTACTATAAATTTCTTGGTTTCCATAAACATTTTACCCCTTTCTATTTAAAAAAACTTACCTCCCCCAACTTGTGTTCATCATCAAATCAAATAGTGTGGATATGTCCTCCAACAAGGAAATATACTTTGTGTGAACCTTTCCTTGTGTTTTTCTTATATTCTTTCACTTCAATGGAAGTTTCTAAGGGCCTCTAGCAAGATCATAGAGACAAAGAGAAGAGTGAGGTAGGTAGAGAAAGAGAAGATATATATACACATACAGAGAGAGAGAGATGCAGGAGGTGGATGGAGAGAGAAAGAGAGAGAGGGTGTTAGGTAGGGATAAGTAGTTAGAGGGATTAAAGGAGGGAGAGAGGGAGGGAGGGAGAGATAGAGAAGGTAGAGAGAAATGAGATATATTGAAGTAGAGAGGAATGGAGGGAGAGGGAGAGAGAGGAAATGAGGAGGGAGGAAGAAGTAGAGAGGAGAGAGAGAGGTGAGATAGATTAGTGAGGTAGGGAAGGATGGAGGGAGATAGAGAGACAGAAATAGGTGGAAGCAGAGAGGGAAAGGTAGGTACAAAGAGAGTGATATGGGAGATGATGATAAGTAGAGAGGAGAGAGAGATGAGATAGAGAGAAGTAGAGAGTAAAGGAGATTGGGATTGAGAGATAGCTCTAGATATTCTAGGAAAGAGAGATAATTAGATAGAAAGAGAGGTAGATAAAAGGAGATATATAGGGAGAGATATGTTTTTTCATTAAAAAAAATTACTTTATAATGCACTCAATTTTATGTGAAGAGAAAGGTAGTAAACATGGGATAATTTTTTCTTTATAGGAATGCACTCATGATATTTATTTCTTTAGGAATTTTGAACCCTTAGTATTGGGTTTTCCTTAGGCATCCAACCTAAAGTGTTGGATTCACATTTCAACACTCTTTAGCATTTTTTTTTTGCAATTTCTCAAAAAAAATATAATCTTGAGCATGATATCCTTCATGTTTCCATATATTTTAATGTTGAGTTAAAAAATACAAAAAATATGTTGAGCTCTCTCTTAGCTTTCTAAATATGTGAAGGTTTTGGTCTCTAACTTCTTCAACAATTTTATTAGATTTTTCTCAAAAACATACATATGGTATTTTTGACTTCATTTTTAAGTCATTCATAAAAATAAAATAAAAATACATTTTTAGAAATTAGATTCTATTCTACACACAATAAAATGTATGCTTTTAATTAGTTCCCCAAAAAAATTGTGGGTGCATGCTGTATTTTTTTTTAGGATGTATCAACTTTGAGAACTAGTTAAAACTCATGCATTTATTAAAAAATAGTAGAAAATTTAAGAATTAACTACATCAAGCTAGCTAATTTCTCATCAAAATGATTATTCAAATACTAATAAAATAGTTAACATTATAGGAGCAACACACCACATCTTATGTTATGTTGTTGAAAGAAACATAAGAACATGTGCTCCCCCTTTTAAAAAAACTTAATATCCACCATTTAAAAAAAATTGTAGTTTAGAAAGTAAGTTCAAACACTACAACTCTTGTTCTTTTTTTTTTCTTCAAATTTATAGTCTAACTATCTTCAATTTCTCATGCAAGATTATTTTTTCATGATTTCAAAATAAGATGGCAACTTAAGACCCCCATTTGGTCCCCCATTTCTATGCACATACCCCTTTCTACCTTCTCTTCCTTAAATTTCTATGCAAGACTTATTGTTGTAAATTTAGACACTCTCATTTTATATGAAAGGAATGCTTGTTTCTATTTATCATTAAGTTGTGCAAGTTATCATTTAGTTTGCATTTTGATCTTGGCCACTCGAACAAATATAACATAGAAACACATACCTTAAATTGTCATACATGAATAGACTTCAAAACCTACATTGAAAAGGGAAATGAAATTTATACAACAAACTCTCTCTAGTATATGCCTATAGTAGAAATATACATTCAATGATTGTCATGTTCTCTTATTGAATTGTGACAAGGAGATAGAATAATGTATTACCTTTTTCTTGATAACTATTAAAAAAAATATCATGCTACATTTTATGTTCTACTATTAAGTGTTTTATAAATTTAAATATTGTTAACTTAGACATTACAAAAAAAAATTAACACTTATATGAAGGGTAAAAATTAGGATAAAAAATTAAAATGTAAAACTTAGTGAGTAGTCTAACCATCCCACGGTGCTACCTAAGACATATTTTTGGGATAGGTTTCCTCAAATAGAGCATTGAGCTAGCATGTTTGGAAAACTTGATGAAGTTGGATGTGATCATAGATTTAATTAGAAGATAGATATGTCCACCACCAAAATATTGGAAGTTGATAAATAATTAAAATATTTTATATGAAAGTTGGAAATGTTGTATGTAGAAATGGAAGAGGTGGGCCAAGATGCCATCATATCAACCAAATATTAATCAATAAATTTGGACAATACTTTGCTAGAGATATTCCTAGAAAAATATTTCTACCTTGCAACTATTAGGTAATCAATTGGTAAATGATTTGACAATATATGTATTTTAGATTTCACATAAAGGATAACGAGGAATATATCAAGAAAAAAAAATTGTATTAGGAAACCCTATAATACCTTGAGAAAAATAAGGGAAGAATTTTCTATCAACTATAGTTTCCAAGATTATTTTTTCTACCAAACATACTATGGTGTTGGACTTTGGAAACATCCACTAGTTAGAATCTAAGAGTATCCTATAAGACTTATAGATGGAAGCTAGATTAGATAAAAGTATTTTAGAGAGTAATATATTATTGAAAATTAATGTAAATGGTTCTCTCACTATTTGTATCCTTATGCTACTTCAAAATCATAAGAAACTATGATATAAAACATTCAAGCTAGTGGTAATTTTAAAGCTAAGTAGCCCACTTAACCACATCAATACTATATGTCAAAGTTTTTCAATTTGGAGTTGAGGTAACTAACTAACAACTAATTACAATAGGTTTTTTAAGTTTATGGGATGCTTGTTTCAGATAGCATATCATCAAATTGAAAGGCTTATTAAGAATATCATGAGGATCATCTTGTTAATTTTATTGAAATGCCTTCAAAGATATAGTGTGATTGTTTGCTACATTTTTGGTACTCTAAGGTACAAAGGTAAACCATATACCACTAGATCTATGAGTTTGGTAAAGTAAGATTTTAAAAAAAATTATATTTTTTATTTTATCAAAAGTATTGGCTATGAACTGCTATTTTTTAAAAAATTTGCATCCATGTTTCAAAAATAGATAAGTTTGATTATAATATAAGGAAAAATTTTCATATGTACATAGAATTATATTTTCACTCTAACACCATAACCAAGACAATTTGCTTAAATACACCATGTTTTAGTAGTATAGTCTAAGCAATTACTACATGAATGATCCATGCTTCAAGCCTACTATGGTTGCTTATTTTTTATCATAGTGTTGGGTAATGTAATGGAAAAAGTTGCTTCTATATCACATGAGTCACGAGATAGAAATGTATTTCTTTGCATTTACCTTATATTGTGTGAAGATAGTGGCTTTTCAAGACCAAGTAGGTGCAAAAAGTTCAATCCATAAAATGTTCAAAAACTTAGAAATATTTTTTCTTTTCAAACATTTTCATAGTTAGACTAAAATGCTGAAGACCATACACAAATTTTTTAAAAATTATACTAATATGAAATGTAGTGTTTTGAGTTTAATTTTCAACAATGTAATTTATTTTAATACTCAAATGAGACAAATAATTCTTTCAAAGTCATGTATAGGAACCACTTTTTAAAAGTCACTTTTTTATGACCAGACTATGCATATGTATGACTGCCATTATTTGACCTAAATAAAATTATTTTTATAATTCCTTTTAGGAAATGATGTGTATAATACTAGAGATTTATGAGGATACGTTTTTATAATTTTTTTCTAAATATTTTTTTAATTAATTTTTTATTGGTTCTAATTGTTGTTTTTCGAAAACCTTCATATGTGACCACCATAATCTGAGATAAACTAATCTTTTTTTAATTTATTTTTATTGTGTAATGAAATATTTGTAGATTGATGTCATATGATTGTTTTATAAGAAAGCTGAAAAATTAAAAGTTATTAAGAAATATGAAAAATTGACATTTTAATTTTATGGACCAATTTCCTTATAAATAAATTAAAAATAGAAAAAATAATCTAATTATAAAATAAATTACATATTTGAAAACTACACATTGTCATCTATAATGGGTTTTAATATCACAAAAAAATTTTGAAAAGAAAAAAACATATTAGCCATATTACCAAAGTTAGATTTTTCTCTTGGCAATGTCATGATCTTGTACTTTCAGGTCCAAGACTAAGAATTAGGTTAATGCACATTTCTTGAGCCTAAAACCAAATCATTAAGTGGGTTTGGATGTAAAGGTTTTTAGAATAGGTACCTATTCTATTTTACAAATGAGTACCCATTTTAAGATGGGTATTCTATTTTATAAATTAGAAATTAAGGAATGGTTATCCAACCTCTCAAAATCCAATAAAAAAGAGTCACAAAACATTGACCTTAAAATCTAGCCAATTGAGTAGAAAAAATATTCTTGCATGTTTTAGGTTTGAATGTTTGCAAAATAAACTATTGAGAAAATGAAGCCATAGATATACAAAGTGAACTTCATATATGAAATAGGATAATTTATTGTTTTACTTGAGTAGAAAAGAAAAAAAGAAAAGAAAAAAAAGAGACTTACATTTTTTAGCAATGAGTTTTCAATAGTGCCTAAGTAAGTTGGGATAATGTTCTAGGGAATATTAAACTACTTTGCAAGGCCATGACCATCTAGATTAGCAAGCATACATAATGCATTATTCTTAATGGAAGAAAATGCACCTTATTACTACTACTCCTTGGTCACTACATTCCCACATTTCTCTATAGTTTCAATGGAAGAGGGTATGCTTTACAAAGACTGCTGCTTTAAGCATTAAATAAATATTTGGGATATAAATATGTAGGGAAGTTCATTATAAATTTGCAGGTAGTGTAATTGGATAATGGAGATAAATTTGATAAAATACTTGGAGAATACTTGGGATAATAATTGTTGCTTTTTGAAACCTCTAGTCTATATCAACCAATGCCATTGACCATTATTTTCTTACATAGATTTGTAATTTATTTTGTATGTCATATAAAAATATCAATTCCAATAGAAAACTATTATTCACCATTGTCGTTTTGCACAAATTATGTTGTTGAGTTAATCATACAAGCCACATAATCAAAAAAACATATTAGTTTTTTGGAAAAATTAAATTGAACTAGTAATAAAATTGGGTTTTTATGATTGTTGCAATCTAGGATTTTCCACATGCCTCAGAAAAGAACGTAAACAAAATATTAAGTTGGAAATAAGTCTTTTCATGTCAATGGGAAAAGGAAATAAAATAAATATAATAAGATATTGAAGAAAGTTTAAAAATTGGATTGTTAAAAAATTAATGGAAAATACTTTATTTCATTGCTATTTGTAAAAAATATAAAAAAACAAAAACAACTTGAAATAAAAAATCAAATTTCATAGACACTTTCTTATGATTGAATTTTATATTGTACAAGATTCCCAAATTTTTATATAGTATGACCATAATATCAAAAAATAGAAATGTAATAAATTGTTGCATCCACTAAAATTAAAATTTCTTTTATATTCAATATAGTAGTCATCTCTATTGTGTTCTACATTTTTATTGGATAAGAATATTACATAAATTTACATCCAAAGACGCGTAAATATACCTGCCCTTATGGCCAAGAAATAAAAGAAACCATTACAAAAATTATATCTACTACTTACGCACAGTTTTCTATTTGTAACTATCGTAGCATAGTAGATATGTTTTACATACAGGGGTATATTGCATTAATGCAAACCAGTCGGTCTAGTCACATATACGACAAATAAACTATTAGGCTAAGTTATTTACAAGTGAAGAAAAAGATCCTGGATTAGGAGGGACTGTCATCTCCACTGTTCCTTCCAGCATTTGGAGCACTTTCTTAATTGATGGCCTGAGAGAAGGATCTTCTTGAATGCACCAAAGCCACGCCAACACCATTCTTTCCAACTGTTTTACCTCCATACCTGTGCAATCTTGTTGCTCAACTAACTTTATAAGTCTCCCATGTTTGAAGCAGTCGTACACCCAATCAGACAACATTATTTCATTTTCTGGAACATCCAATTCCAACATTTTCTTGCAGCAGATGAATTCCAAGAGCACCACTCCGAAGCTATACACGTCTACGTTGACAGAAATTGCCATGGTCTTCTGCCACTCAGGTGCCATGTAACCCATGGTGCCACGGGCCAAAGTAAATGTCCTCGTTTGTTCTACCCCAAGCAATTTGGATATTCCAAAGTCAGATATCTTAGCGCAGTAATTTTCATCCAGCAGGATATTTTGAGGCTTTATGTCACAATGGATGATATGGGTTCTGCACTCTTCGTGTAAATAGAGGATCCCTCTCGCAATCCCTAAAACAATCTGAACACGCAGCTCCCAATCAAGACTGTTTGTACCTTTAAATAGACGGCTGTCCAGAGACCCATTCGGCATATACTCGTACACTAGAATCCTGTGGGAGCCCTCGTCACAGAAACCATAGAGTCGAACAAGATTTTTGTGATGGCTCGCTCCGATGATAACCATCTCAGTTCTGAACTGCTTTTCCCCATATTGGAAGCTTTCTTTCTTGAGCAGATCGTCAAGCTTCTTGACAGAAATTGCTCTTCCGTCAGATAGAGCGCCCTTGTAGACAGTCACAAAGGCGCCCCTTCCTATTCCTATCTTGAAACCTTGAGTTGCAGCGTCCAGCTCCTGATAACTAAATGCCTTGAGCCCCATCGGATTAAACCTAAGATCCTCTTGGAAGACTTTCATCTTGGTTCGGCATATAAACAACCAAAAGAATAACAAAATTACTGCAATGATTAAGGAGCAACCCATAAGGCTTATTCCAACAACCGCAAGCCCCTTACCCTTTTCCTCCTTTCTTTGCTTTGCCGGCGTGGGGGGAACAACTTCCACGACTCCGCTGTAGATTTTCACAAAAGCTATTCGTGTAACGCTTGCACCGCCGTTCTTCAGAGGCATTTGTTTCTTATAACAGTATTCTCCGCCGCTAACATTAGCGTAGATGGCCACTGTGCATAAGCAATCTTCAATGCATGCCTGCTGGCAGGCACTTTGATTCGTGGAATTCGTCCACTAATAATCATTTCCAGGCCAATCTATCTGCTCAACCTTCTGCATTTGTGCGCCAATTACACTGCAGCTCTGTAGCTGGGATGTGTTCTGAAAGCATCCCTTTGATTTGATATCGGTGTCTGCAAAGTGGAATTCTGGAGGACAACTGCAAGTTCTTAATTGATCGGAGATTTGGCAGATTCCATTCAGCCCACATACCCCACCAATTTCATCAGCATTAGTGACTGTACAAGGATTATCTTGCTGCTGAGCCAACAGACTGGTGACCAAGAGAAGATAAGTAACATATATGAGATGAAGAACCGTTCTTTTAAATCCCATACAAACAGACACAGACACAGACATAGCCATATAATGAATGCAAAGGCAAGTTCACGCGGATGGAATGAAACTAGAAGTCTACTTTAGATAGAAAAAATTGTTGCAGGGCACAGGATATCTTCTGTTGTGGAAAATATATAGCTTTCCATGGAAGAAATGGTCATCCATGATTATGCCCTATAATTGTCCAAAAAATAAATAAATAGGATAATTCTTTTTTTCTTCTGGAGTTCTGGATGCCTCAGAAACGATTAAATAATATGATAATTAATGGCGAGGAACGAAACAGGAAAGGTCGGCCATATAGCAGTCTATTGCTGAGTCAATGATTTTACTAGGCTTGTTTAAATTTGCAAACGGAAAACTGAGAACAAGACGTTAAACAGAGGACGCTAGACCAGTATTTAAGATGACAATACGAGGCAGTGGTAGTCTGGTAGTAATAGGTATCAACCATCCAATAACATTTTCCAGCTTTCCACTCAGGATATAAATATAGTGCCATAAAACAGTACATAAATTAGGATAGTAAATTAAGTAGGTTTGACATTGGGAAATTTTATGATTAAATATTTTAAGTTGGATTGATATTGAGAAGGGTGATCTTCAGGGAAGTCTTGATGTTCTATTTATGTGAGCATCATTTAAATGTAATAAGTGTTGAGTGGATCATTCTTGGTTCAGAGCAATAGTTTTTTTGTACACAACAACTCATGAAGCAATATGAAGCATATGACTACCTTGAAAGGGAAATCAAAATCAGATTACGGTTAAAATTGAAGCATCATTGTAACATATGGCTATAGCAACAGCTTTAATGAAGTGTCTTCACATATGTGGAGCTTAGAGTATATAAAATAGATGAAGTCCTCGTTACTCCCAGCTTCTCAAATATGGACAGTGTTAGTGAAGAAACAAAACATAAAGAACCAAGCTTGTGGGTATGTTTCCTCCCTGACTCCAATCTTTATGAGTTAATGCATCAGTTGGCCAATGACATGTAGGTTATAGGGACTCAAGTATGTACCTTTGAGTTGTTACTTCTTAATTGTTGTTTTGAATACATGGTGAATGTCATTCAGAATTTTCTTGCTCTACATGTTTGGAAGTTGTAAGGAAAGTTGATTATATAGCATTAGATGTAAATAGCATGTAACTATCAAATATATCGCTAATACGGAAGATTTTCTTAAACCTAAAATATAACTACTAGACATAAACTATGGTTGGCATTCTTCACCAGCCTCAAAATTCCTTGGTTTCATATGACAAGTCCACTCCAAGTCTCCATGATAGAACAACTAACCTGCTCTAGACTTTGATATCTGACAGATGTAAATCGAAACAAATATTTTGTGAAAGTGTTAGAACTAACTAATCCTAAAGGAAAACATTTCAAATAGTGCATTTCTATGATATTTCTTCCATCTGAAAGGATTTACACTTAGTTTTAATGGGATGGTTTGAGTAATAAAGAAGGTGTTATAAGTTTTAAAATTTTCATACCCTTAGCTATCACCTCTTTATAATATTTCAAAGCGTTAACTATACCATCATTCTCTTTTTGTGTTCATCAAGCCTTTCCTATTAGCACAGCTCTCACATATTGTTTATCTCCTAAAATATATGTATCATACTTCCCACATTTTTAATTAGGAAATACCCCTTCTCTACTTTGTAGAATCATCTAAATCATAGATTCTTTCCAATGCTACCATTCTTTTTAGTACATTATTATTTTTCAAATTCATACCTTTTTCCTTAAAGAACCCCAACATTATTAATAAATTCTAGAATGCATTTTTCATCTTTAAATACCTAGAATTACCTTATGTTGTCTAGGACTGCAATGATAGACACCAATTCTACTTTTTTAAAAATCTAGATTCTATAGGAGGTTCTAGAGTACTCACAACAATTTCTAAAGTAAAAATAATCTAATTATTCTTTTTGGGAATTAATTTAATATTAAAAGTATCAAAATCCTTAGTCAAATCCAATACTCTATTCCTCTAAATGACAATCTTTTGTTAGGGTATTCATATTGACTTCTAGTTTGTCTAATTACTAGTTGGGAATCTCCATGTATCTACATATATTTTATCCTCTTTTGATATGCAAGGAGGATGCCTTTTAGCAATATTTCATAGTCTACCACATTGTTAGTGCATGTGAACTACATCAATATTTCATATTCTACCACAATATTTTGTTGTGAATGCTCGAGGAGGAAGAATATCTTTCCCTATTTTATGTTAATACTAACCCAACTTCTAGAAATCAAATTTATTTATGTTAAATGTTTCAACTTCTGACTAAGTGAGCATGTTTCAAAAGAAAGACATGAAGTTTTTAGGAGACTCAAATAATCTAAGGAATAACTTAGAATTATTATCCATGCATTCTTAAATGATTAAAGAAACATAAGTTTTCTATGATTTATATATATATATATATATATATTATTAAACATATATTTAATAATATTTAAGTTCAGATGATTATTTATTTTATAAAAATTTAACAAATGATATGGTTATTCTAGTTATAGTTTTTTTTGTCAATTTTTAAGCTAAAGGATGAAAGTTATGGGGAAAACTATTATCATGCGTAAATTTATTAGGATTTAATTGACATATGAACACATAAAATCTTGTGAGAAACTCAAGAATATATATGCATGCATGATTTTTAATTTTTCACTTAGGTAAATAACTAGTTACAAAGGTGTTTCCATGGATTAGGATGTAAAAATTCATGAATCAATAGCTAATGGAAAACATGAATGAGTAAATTTGGAAATTCATTGATGGAGTATTTATATAGCAACCAAGAGCCACATAAAAGAAGGAATTGGTATTAGACACCAAAATTTGTGTTAGCTACTATATATCTAAGTAAAGTTATACACCATTGAGTAGAGATTAATCCTTTGATTCAATTTTGGATCAAAATTTTGGATTATAATTTTTATTGTTGACTATTTCAAATGATATAGAGAGGTACATTTTCCATATAATTATAGTGGGAGAATAAATTTTAAAGGGAATGGGAAAATTTGAGTATTGCAACATTGGCATGAAGCACCAAGGAAAAAGTAATCAAATATGAATCCCAAGAAGACTTTGACAAGAGAGAGTGAAGGATTAGAAGATTGAAGGGAGCACAATGATTATTGAGGGGAAAGAGGAGTTTATAAACTCAAACAAGGAAATAGTGTTGAGAGAGATAATATAAAAGGTGGGTAACAATCCAATCAAGCTAAGATGAAGGAAATAGTTGATAGTGTTCTTGAGAGATGAGATAGCAATAAGGAATTTTCTAGATATATGCATAGAGAGAAACTATGCTCAAAATATTAGAGTATCACATGCAAAAATAATAAAAGGTAATATGAAATATCCTAGCAAGTTGTATTGGAAGTGATGATGAAAAAATTGGAGATAGGTAGGACAAGAGAGAAGAAAAAAAAGTAACGAAGATGACGGTTGTAACAATGAAGGGCATGCAGAAAGGATCTTCGGCTCAAATAACTAAATATTGTGATAATGGAGGAAAGAAACACCCCCTCCCTCTCCAAGAAATTATGAAGATTGTATGATAGAAAATTTAGGCATTTAATGTGCTCAAAAAATTTAGTTTTGTTAAAATGCAAAGAAATCTAAAATTTAGATATTGTTTTATCATACGAAAAGAAAGGTGAAAGGTGAGGAATTGATAAGCATAGTAAAGAAAATATCAATCAGTACTAAAGAGGTGATAGTAAGTTTAAAAGGGATAGTCTAGGAGGTTCAATAATATTCTTTTGGATAATAGAATATTTATATGATTGTCACTTTGGGAGTCCTTATTTTCACTATATGTTTGACAAACTTGAAATAATTAATCTTAGTGCTAGAGATATTAATGATTTTGACAGTGTATAGAGAATATCAATTATCTACACATCATCAAAATAATACCAAATTAAATATATTAGTTCCCTTTAAGTGTTATATAACTTTTTTGAAGGATTTATTTTTTTAGTAATTGATATTGTTCAACTATCTAAACCAAATTATTTTTACATATCACAAATGGAAGGATATATGTTTTATCTAGATATACATGAAGAGTTAATGGTGAGCTACAATAGAATCACTCTCACATATCTATTCATATCAAATTTGTCTCGAAAGGATTTGTATACCTTAGAACCTTCCCATTGTAATGTAATTGAGAAGTGAGATCAAATTAACTAGCAAATGAATTTGATATTTGTCTACTAATCTTAGTTGTAGGCTCTCATATTTTGTAAGAATATTTTCTACTAATTTAATTTGTATCCCTTCTTGTTGTGCATGAGGATTTTCTACAGCCAAAATTTGGCTACTAAAGGATAACTTTTAGTTATCTTTCAGAACAATCCACCTCAAAATAATGGAGTCTAGTGTAGTGGTGATAATAAATGATATTGTGCCAAGAGTTTAATATATATTGTCAATAATAATTTGATAAATTTTCTAAAGAATAATCATTATTATGTCAACCATTTCACACTCCAGTACTCAAAATTATCTAATCATTCCTTCAAACTCTAGTTGAATTAGTAAGCCTGATTAATGGTTTGTATTTGAGAAACCACACTGTTAATTTTTTTTTTCTTATAATGAATGAAAAAAGGAAATTATGGTAACTTGTATTTGGTGTCAACACCACCATGCCATCCATGGTTTGAATTGCTTGTGGTTGGGGGGATGGAGTTGGACATTCCCACTAGCATAGCAACACAATAAGAAGATTTTAGTTTCGATTTTTTATTTTGAAGGGAAGTTTTAAGATGAAAATGTATACAAAGAAATAGAGAGATGAAGCAATAGGGAAGTCATAAAAAGGGTAGTAGAATAATATACTTGTACAAGAAAACTTGAGTGAGAAGGAACATAATGAATATTGAGAGAGATATAAAATCTCTCTAATCTACAAAGTTTCCTATCCAGCCTACCTCTATATTTAAGCAATGCGAATCAATTCTATGCATGGCTTTTATACTTGTAATGTAAGGGATCATCCACACTAAAATAATTGCTATAGTGAATCTAATTTTTTAACTATCTTTGTTGATTGTCGTATAATTACACAAATTATGGTCACTACAGTACTCTACAATATTAAAAGATTCTCTTAAACTTCAATTTTTGTTGTTGGAAATTCTAAACATCAAATTTTAAATTACAACTTATTCTTTGACATCATTACAATCATATTTGAAACATAATCCAATAATTTGTCCATTAGAAAATGTAAGAACCCAAACATAACTATATGAATAGTCCTTACTTTTTCTAATGGCATGCCTGAAAATCCACAATGATATCTTTATAAAAATTCCTTAACTTCCATCATGATGAAAAGTACACATAAACAGATATTTCGATATAGTTTTAAGAGTAACATCAAGACAAACAATATTTAATTTGACTTCTTCCCAAAAAAAAATTATATCATATTTCCAATTATTGATAACTTGCATAATTTTATATTTGTAAAAAATAAATAGCAATCCATATAACATAGTCCATGGTGAAGATCAAGGAATAATGTCATCATTTCAATAAACAATTGGAAAGCAATGCAAGTTGATCATGGTTGTTTTAATTACTAACAGTTGTAAACGACATCTTGATCTTTAATGCAGGCTATGGGGCTTAGAGGTGGAATACCAACTGAAACAATCAAGCGAGGATAGGGATGTAAAAGGAGAGCACCCACAAGGAGGAGGAAGATTCCATTCCCTCCTCGTCTGCGTACTTGTAGAGACAAAGATAGTATTAATAAATGCAAACCTGATAACAATTTTTTTCATTAAGTTAAATTAAGTTCTGTCCATCTTGACACCACTCTACAAAATATATGACAAGAATATGTAGGGCTTGCCGTGGAAGAAGAGTTGTTTTGCGGTTTTTAATTGAATAAAATACAAAGGTCTGACTTTTATCTTATCAGCGAGGTAAGGCGACGTTCCAATGCATGGGATAGATAGCGAAGTTCCGGTAGTCGTATGTCTCACCTATTCAATAATAGTTTCCCGTCAACGTCGAAGAGGATAACATGCCCTCAGGAAATTTGTTTACTCAGGTCAATTCGCTTAAATTATTCATATTCTGAATTGGATGACATTGACGCGCAAGTTGCATCCTTTTGAATAAAATGGATTAACATAATATCTAATATTCTTTCTATTTAAAATTTTAAAAATTATAGGTTGACTTTTTTAAAAAATAAAATTTATAGTAGCTCATCAACTTTTTATGTTATTAATATTTTTAAATATTAAAAACGTTTATATTTATATTAAGAATTAAAATTATAAATTATAAAACAATTCAATTTTGTTTCTAAATTAAATAATAATATTAAAAAATCACGAAATCCTTTTAAATTATTCTAAATGTTATATTTCTAAAAATAAGTTTTCAATTTATAAACCATCAAAGAAACATTTATGTGTATGTCTTATTATTAATTATGTAATCCATGCTATATTAAAAGTAATCACAAAGAATAATAGATTAAAATATTGATCTTGATTTCACAATAAAGAAGAAAGCTATTCGTGTAACGCTTGCACCGCCGTTCCTCAGAGGCATTGGTTTCTTAAAACAGTATTCTCTGCCGTTAATATAAGCGTAGATGGCCACTGTGCATAAGCAATCTTCAATGCATGCCTGCTGGCAGGCACTTTTATTTGTGGAATTCGTGTACCAATAATCATTTCCAGGCCAATCTATCTGCTCAACCTTCTGCATTTGTGCGCCAATTACACTGCAGCTCTGTAGCTGGGATGTGTTCTGAAAGCATCCCTTTGATTTGATATCGGTGTCTGCAAAGTGGAATTCTGGAGGACAACTGCAAGTTATTAATTGATCGGAGATTTGGCAGATTCCATTCAGCCCACATACCCCACCAATTTCATCAGCATTAGTGACTGCACAAGGATTATCTTGCTGCTGAGCCAACAGACTGGTGACCAAGAGAAGATAAGTAACATATATGAGATGAAGAACCGTTCTTTAAAATCCCATACAAACAGACACAGACATAGCCATATAATGAATGCAAAGGCAAGTTCACGCGGATGCAATGAAACTAGAAGTCCACTTTAGATAGGAAAATTTGTTGCAGGGCACAGGATATCTTCTGTTGTGGAAAATATATAGCTTTCCATGGAAGAAACGGTCATCCATGATTATGCCCTGTAATTGTCCAAAAAATAAATAAATACGATAATTTTCTTTTCTTTTGGAGTTCTAGATGCCTCAGAAACGATTAAATAATATGATAATTAATGGCGAGGAACGAAACAGGAAAGGCCGGACATGTAGCGGTCTATTCCCTAGTCAATGATTTTACTAGGCTTGTTTAAATTTGCAAACGGAAAACGGAGAACAAGACGTTAAACAGAGGACGCGATACCAGTATTTAAGATGACAATACGAGGCAGTGGTAGTCTGGTAGTAATAGTTATCAACCATCCAATAACATTTTCCAGATTTCCACTCAAGATATAATTATAGTACCATAAAACAGTACAGAAATTAGGGTAGTAAAAATTAGGGTAGTAAATTAAGTATGTTTGATATTGGGAAATTTTATGATTAAATATTTTAAGTTGGGTTGATATTGAGAAGGGTGATCTTCAGGGAAGTCTTGATGTTTTATTTTTGTGAGCATTATTTAAATGCAATAAATGTTGAGTGGATTATTCTTGGTTAAGAGTAATGCTTTTTTTTGTGGACAACAACTCATGAAGCAATATGAAGCATATGACTACCTTGAAAGGGAAATCAAAATCAGATTAAGGTTAAAATTGAAGCATCATTGAAACATATGGCTATAGCGACACCTTTAATGAAGTGTTTTCACAGATGTGGAGCTTAGAGTATATAAAATAGATGAAGTCCTTGTTACTCTCAGCTTCTCAAATAGGGACAGTGTTAGTGAAGAAACAAAATATAAAGAACCAAGCTTGTGGGTACATTGCCTCCTTGACTCCAATCTTTATGAGTTAATGCATAAGTTGGCCAATGACATGTAGGTTATAGGGACTCAAGTATGTACCTTTGAGTTGTTACAAGTCTTAATTGTTGTTTTGAATACATGATGAATGTCATTCAGAATTTTCTTCCTCTACATGTTTGGAAGTCGCAAAGAAAGTTGATTCTATAGCATTAGATGTAAATAGCATGTAACTATCAAATATATCACTAATACAGGAGATTTTCTTAAGCCTAAAATATAACTACAAGAGATAAACTATGGATGGCATTCATTAGCAACCTCAAAATTCCTAGGTTTCATATGACAAGTTCACTTCAAGTCTCCATGATAGAACAACTAATATGTTGTAGACTTTGATATTTGATAGATCTAAATCTAAACAAATTTGTTGTGAAAGTGTTGAACTAACTAATCCTAAAGGAAAAACATTTTGAATAGTGCATTTCTTTGATATTTCTTTTATCTAAAAGGATTTACACTTAGTTTCAATGGAATGGTCTAAGTAATAAAGAATGTGTTATAAGTTTTAAAATTTTCATACCCTTAGATATCACCTCTTTATAATATTTCAAAGCCTTAACTATACCATCATTCTCTTTTTGTGCTCTCACATATTGTTTATCTCATAAATTATATGTATCATATTTCCCACATTTTGAATTAGGAAATACCCTTCTTTACTTTGTAGAATCATCTAAATCATAGATTCTTTCCAATGCTACCATTCTTTTTAGTATGTTATTATTTTTCAAATTCATACTTTTTTGCCTAAAGAAACCCAACATTATTAATAAACTCTAGAATGCATTTTTCATCTTTAAATACCTAGAATTACTTTATGTTGTCTAGGACTACAATGATAGACACCAATTCTACTTTTTTTTTAAATCAAGATTCTATAGGAGATTCTAGAGTACTCACTACAATTTCTAAAGTATCAACAATCTAATTATTCTTTTCGGGAATCAATTTAATATTAGAATTATCAAAATCTTTAACCAAATCCAATACTCTATTCCTATAAATGCCAATCTTTTGTTAGGGAATTCATATTGACTTCTAATCTGTCTAATTACTAGTTGGGAATTTCCATGTATCTACATATATTTTATCTTCTTTCAATGTGCAAGGAGGATGTATTTTAACAATATTTCATATTCTACCACATTGTTAGTGCATGTGAACTACATGAATATTTCATATTCTACCACAATTTTTTTTTTTAATTCTTGAGGAGGAAGAATATCTTTCCCTATTTTCTCTTAATACCAACCCAACTTCTAGAAATCAAATTTAATTATGTTGCATGTTTCCTCTTGTGACTAGGTGACCATGTTTCAAAAGAAAGACATGAAGTTTTCAGGACACTAAAATAATCTAAGGCATAAATCAGAATTATTATCCATAAATTTAAGAAATATATTTTTTGTATTATTTCTACTTACTTATTTATATATATATATATATAATTAATTCTACAGAAAAAATTAAACATATATTTATAAAATATTCAATAATATTTTGATTGAGAGGATTATTTACTTTATGTAAATTTAACAATTGATATGGTTATTCTAGTTAGAGAAATCTTTGTCATTTTTTAAGTTGAAGGATGAAAGTTGTGAAGAAAACTATGATCATGGGTATATTTATTAGGATTTAGTTGACATGTGAACACATAAAATCTTATGAGAAACTCAAGACTATATATGCATGCATGATTTTTTATTTTTCACTTAGGTAAATAAGTAGTTACAAAGGTGTTTCCATGGATTAGGATGTAAAAATTAATGATCAATAGATGATGGGAAACATTAATGAGTAGATTGGAAATTCATTGATGGAGTATGTATATATCAAGCAATAGCCACATAAAAGAAGGAATTGGTAGTAGACACAAGAATTTGTGTGAGCTAGTATATCTAAGTAAAGTTATACACCATTTAGTAGAGATTAATCCTTTGATTGGATTTTGGATCAAAAACTTAGATTATAATTTTTCTTGTTGCCTATTTCAAATGATATCGAGAGGTACATTTTCCATATAATTATAGTGAGAGAAGAAATTTTAAAGGGAATGGAAAAAAATGAGTATTAAAACACTGGCAGGAAGTACTAAGGAAAAAGTAATCAAATATGAATCCTAACAAGACCTTGACAAGAGAAAGAGAATGATTAGAATATTGAAGGGAGCACAAATATTATTGAGGGGAAAGAGGAGTTTATAAACTCAAACAAGGAAATAGTGTTGAGAGATAATATAAAAGGTGGGTAACTATCCATTCAAGCTAAGATGAAATAAATAGTTGATAGTGTTCTTGAGAGACAAGATAGCAAGAAGGAATTTTCTAGATATACTTATGGAGAAAAACTAGGCTCAAATGATTAGAGTGTCACATGCAAAAATACTAAAAGCTAATATGAAATATCCTAGCAAGTTGTATTGGGAGTGATGATGAAAAACTTGGAGATAGGTAGGACAAGAGGGAAGAAAAATGAAGTAAGTAATATGAAGGTTGTAACAATGAAGGGCATGGAGAAAGGATCTTAGGCTCAAATAACTAAATATTGTGATAATGGAGGAAAGAAATACCCCCTCCCTCTCCAAGAAATTATGAAGATTGTATGATAGAAAATTTAGGCATTTAATGTTCTCAGAAAATATAGTTTTGTTAAATTTCATAGAAATCTAAAATTTAGATATTATTTTATCATAGGAAGAAATGGTGAAAGGTGAGGAATTGATAAGCATAGTGAAGAAAATAGAAATGGTTACTAAAGAGGTGATAGTAAGTTTAAAAGGGATAGTCTAGGGGGTTCAATAATCTTCTTTTGGATAATAGAATATTTATATGATTCTCACTTTGAGATTCCTTATTGTCACTATATGTTTAACAAACTTGAAATAATTAATCTTAGTGCTAGAGATATTAATGATTTTGATAGTGTATAGAGCATATCAATTATCTACACATCATCAAAATAATACCAAATGAAATATATTAGTTCCCTTTATGTGTAATATAATTTTTTTCAAAGGATTTAATTTCTTAGTAATTGATATTGTCCAACTATCCAAACCAAATTATTTTTACATATCATAAATGGAAGGATATACATTTTATCTAGATAGAAATGAAGAATTAATGGTGATCTACAATAGAATCACTCTCATAGATCTATTCATATCACATTAGTCTCAAAAGGATTTGTATACCTTAGAACCTTCCCATTGTAATGTAATTAAGAAGTGAGATAAAATTAACTAGCAAATGAATTTGATATTTGTCTACTTGTCTTAGTTATAGCCTCTCATATTTTGTAAGAGGATTTTCTACTAATTTTAGTTGTATCCCTTGTTGTGCATGAGGAGTTTCTATAGGAAAAAATTGGCTACTAAAGGATGACTTTTAGTTATCTTTTGGAACAATCAACATCAGAATAATGGAGTCTAGTGTAGTGGTGATAATAAATGATATTGTGCTAGGAGTTTTGTATATCTTGTCGATAATAATTTGATAACTTTTCTAAAGAATAATCATTCTTATGTCAACCATTTCACACTCCAGTACTCAAAATTATCCGAGCATTCCTTCAAACTCTAGTTGAATGAGTAAGCTTGATGAATGGTTTGTAATTGAGAACCAACACTATTAATTTTTTGATTCTTATAATGAATGAAAAAAGGAAATTATTGTTATCAATATTTCACATTTCCCTATTTTAAAAAAATTAGAGAGGATAAGTTATAAAAAAAAGTTGGAGTTTCTTTTCTAGTAACTTGGATGTGGTGTCAACACCACCACTCAATCCATGGATAAAATCTCTCTAATCTACAAAGTTTCCTATCCACACTACCTCTCTATTTAAGCAATGTGAATCAATTATATGCATGACTTTTAAACTTGTAATGTAAGGGATCAACCACACTAAAGGAATTGTTATAGTGAATCTAATTTTTTAACTATCTTTGTTGATTGTAGTATAATTACACAAATTATGGTCACTAGAGTACTCTACAATATTAAAAGATTCTCTTAAACTTCAATTTTTGTTATGGAAAATTCTAAACATCAAATTTTAAATTACAACCTATTCTTTGACATCATTACAAGCATATTTGAAACATAATCCAATAATTTGTCCATTAAAAAATGTAAGAACCCAAACATAACTATATGAAAAGTCCTTACTTTTTCTAATGGCATGCTTGAAAATCCACAATGATATCTTTATGAAAATTCCTCAACTTGCATCAAGATGAAAAGTACACAAAAACACATCTTTCCATATAGTTTTAAGAGTAAAATCAAGACTAACAATATTTAATTTGACTTCTTCGAAAAAAATTATTAATAACTTGCATAAGTTTATATGTAACATAGTCCAATTATTAATAACTTGCATAATTTTATATTTAACATAGTCCATGGTGAAGATCAAGGAATAATTTCATGATTTCAATAAACAATTGGAACGCAGTGCAAGTTGATCATGGTTATTTTAATTACTAACAGTTGTAAACGACATCTTGATCTTTAATGCAGGCTATGGGGCTTAGAGGTAGAATACCAATTGAAACAATCAAGCGAGGATAGAGATGAAAAAGGAGAGCACCCACCAGGAGGAAGATTCCATTCCCTCCTCATCTGCGTACTTGTAGAGACAAAGATAGTATTAATAAAAGGAAACCTGATAACAATTTTTTTCATTAAGTTAAATTATGTTCTGTCCATCTTGACGCCACTCTTCAAAATATATGACAAGAATATGTAGGGCTTGCCGTGGAAGAAGAGATGTTTTGCGGTTTTTGATTGAATGAAATACAAAGGACTAACTTTTATCTTATCAGCGAGGTAAGGTGACGTTCCAATGCATGCGATAGATGGCGATGTTCCGGTAGTCATTCGTCTCAACTATTCAATAATAGTTTCCCGTCAACGTCGAAGAGGATAACATGCCCTCAGGAAATTTGTTTAGTCAGGTCAACTCGCTTAAATTATTCATATTCTGAATAGGATGGCATTGACGCGCAAGTTGCATCCTTTTGAATAGATTGGATAAACATAATATCTAATATTCTTTCTATTTAAAATTTAAAAAGTTATTGCTTGACTTTTTTTTAGAAAATAAAATTTATAGTAGCTCATCTATTTTTTATGTTTTTAATATTTTTAAATATTAAAAAAGTTTATATTTATATTAAGAATTAAAATTATAAATTATAAAAACAATTCAATTTTGTTTCTAAATTAAATAATAATATTAAAAAATCATTAAATCCTTTTAAATTATTCTAAATGTTATATTTCTAAAAACAAGTTTTCAATTTATAAGCCATCAAAGAAACATTTATGTATATGTCTTATTATTAATTATGTAATGTAGCATCTAGAAAATGCAGAAAGAAAAGATTAAAAGCAAGCATGCAATGCAAATCTAAATGCAATCTAATGCTAAGCAACAAAGAACAAAGGCAAGTCAAAAACGTAAATAAAGAAATAATCTCACCCAATCTACATTCTTTCATGATTTATCTCCGTTGTCCTTCGTTTCGCTTGTAGTAGTATAATTGCCCTCAGATTTTCAAAGGTTCATGCAAGTATAGCCTATGATAATGATTTAGCAAAACATCGAAGATTCAAGATAGGTGCTCCAAAGAGTCATAAGATTTTGAGAGAGATTAGAATGATGAAGACCAGATCAATTTATAGAAAATTGATTATTCGAATGACAGGCCAGGGTTGAAAGATCAACAAACAGTTGAGATTGACTAATTAGTCATGCATTTTGATAACATTTAGTAATGACATGAGTGATATAAATTAGAAATAGAATTAAAGATTGAATAAATGATTTAATCTTCAAGTTTGGTATTTGAAAACAGAAGAATTATCTTTGCATGACAAAGATAAAGATGGATTAAAGCAACTCTCTATTTGAATGCACACACAAGATTTAATGAATTAAATAAGAATATTTAATTAATATGCATGTGTACACAATTGAGTTAGAACTAGATGACTGAATAATATGACAAATAGATTACTTGTGAAATCCATTCAGACATTAATCTAGAGTTAACTGACCGATTAAAATAGATGTCAAGTAAAACTGAATACTTAGATAACTCACACAATTATTTAAATATAGAGGAATATGTTAAAATAGAATTCATGAATTAAATAATTCATTTAATTCAAGATTTGATATTTGAAGAATAATTAAATAAATAAGATTTATTTAATTAAGCGATGAAGGGATTTAAATGAATAATTAAATAAATAAAGAATTTATTTAATTATAGTCGAAGTATGATAAAGAGTAAATTAAATAAGAATTTATTTAATTTGACAAGAAGGATAAGGTTAAATAGTAACATAATTAAATTAAAAATATTTATTTAATTAATTAGATAGAATAAAAAAAAAGTGTGAATTAATTAAATAATTAAGATTATTTAATTCATAGAAGAAATAACAGAAGAATTATCTTTGCATGAAAAATATGAAGATGGATTAAAGCAACTCTTGTTCGAATGCATGCAAAATGTTTAATTAATTAAATAGGAATATTTAATTAATCCACATGTACATGCAAATGAGTTAGAACTAGACGATTGAATGATTTGACGAAGAGATTACTCAAGAATGCCACTCAGAAATTAAATCAAGAGTTAAATGAGCAATTTGAATAGATCTTTGAGTCAAGTAAAAGTGAATACTTAGATAACTCACACAATTATCTAACTATAGAGGAATGTGTTAAAATAGAATTCATGAATTAAATAATTTATTTAATTCAAGATTTGATATTTGAAGAATAATTAAATAAATAAGATTTATTTAATTAAGTGATGAAGGGATTTAAATGAATAATTAAATAAATAAATAATTTATTTAATTATAGTTGAAGTATGATAACGAGTAAATTAAATAAGAATTTATTTAATTTTATAAGAAGGATAAGGTTAGTTAGTAACATAATTAAATAAAAAGTGTTTATTTAATTAATCAGATAGAATAAAGAAAAGTGTGAATTAATTAAATAATTAAGATTATTTAATTAATAGATGAAATGAAGTCTATAGAGAATAATTAAATAATTGACATTATTTAATTAGGACCATGAAGAATATTGAAGTCACAGGCTTGAACCAAATTTTAGTGTCTAGATTTGCCCCTCTTTGATACAATGTCATTTCGGCCTTTTGTCAAAGAAAATCAATAAGAAATATGCCCCAGTAATGCCTCATTATAAAACAGGTGAAGGTATGCCCCCTCGGGAGGACAGGCAGGTTCAAAGAATATGAGTGTGCTCTCGAAATCAATGAAAGAACTAGAAGATGAAAGAAATAAAAAAATGATAGAGGAAAATAGATAATGGTGGTGAAGATGTAGAAAAGAAGAAATGTTAGTGTAAAAAGAAAGATGAATAATAAAAGACCATGATGTTAGTATTAGCAATCTTCGATGTTTCATCGTATCACAAAAGGCATTTCACTTTATCATCATTAGGCAGGACTAATACAAATGGAGAAAAACACCAGGATATGACATAGATCAAGGTGTGCAAGGTCATCCACTTGCTAACAACAATCAGTCGTAGACAAGGAGTGTCATTAACTCACACTAAGGACACAAGTTGCCCCAGTATTTTTGTCAAGACAAAACACAGACAACAAACAAAATAAAAGATGGGTCATGAGACATCATTGCTCCTCTAAATCCTTCATGGGACATCCTTGAGGAAACTAGTAACATGACACAAAAATCAAAGTTAAAAGACAATTGACAGACATCAGCCAAAGAAAACATAATTCTGATACATCGTTGCTTCTCTAAATCCCTCATGGGACATCCTTGAGAAAGCTAGTAACATAATTCCCATCATAAAGTCAACTGAAAAGATAAGATAAATAAGCCATAAAGTCAAAAAACCAGTAAAATATTTTCCAAAACTTGATCTGTTTGATTGATTCATTTTGATTGATAGAAGGATTGATTGATAGAGTCTGATGTCATGAGATACACATACCAGATAAGATTGTGAGTCTGATTTCGATATTATGACTATCTATATAAGGCATGACAAAGCCTAGTTTTAGAAAGACATGTATCATATAAGACGTTGAATCAGATGTCATTGATGTGATAACCTTTGTAAGGCTATGTTTGATTGTTTGACAATGTCAATTTATGAAGGAAGGACTCATCTTGTATAAAACATAGATTGTTTTTCTGATATTAGTATTCAGGAAGGACTCATCCTGAATAAGATAGAGGTTGATTGTTTTGATGATATATGGTTCCAGGAAGGACATATCCTATAGCAAACATTAGTTGATTTGTTTTGATTGTTTCCTTGGAAATTTGGTTAATTTGACTTAGAGACATTGTCAACTTGTTCACAAGATTAATGCATGACTTGATATGACGTGTTGACAATTGACTGTGTGTGATGACAAACCCTAAAGGACTGACCTAGTGCAGCTTCAGGGGCTCATCGATTGATGGCCTTGCCTACATTATACATGCAGAGACCTCGTAGTTCAACTTGACTTTGACTGACAAGACTGACTACAAATAGAAGACATGTGTGAAAGTGAATGTAATGAAGCCTAATGGACTGACCTAGTGCGGCCTCGGGGGCTCATCGATTGATGGCCTTGCCTACATTATACACGCAGAGACCTCGTAGTTCGACTAGACCAATGACCTTGTCATATAGACATATGGATTAAATTATGATTTTATACAGACTAACCTAAACGGATTGACCTAATGCCTCGGGGGCACATCGGCAGATGGCCTTGCCTACATCCAGTCGTAGAGTCAATGCAGTTCGATAAACAACAAAGATTGACAAGTGCGACTGACTTTGACTCTATTTTTGGATTTTTGAAATGTTTTTATTTTTTGTCTTTTTGAAGTTTTCTAATTTTTTTGTGTTTTCTTAGGTCATTTTGTGATGTTTGTGGATTTTTCCATGGTTTTACATCTTCAACATTTCCAATGGAAGAATCAATATGACACACATCAAGTGTTTTCCCCCAGTCGAGTATGAGACCAATTGATTATGAATAGGGTAAAATGGGGGATATGAAATGCACTCGATGTCAATTGTTCCAAGTTATGGGAAAGACTACCACTTATTATGAATGGTATATACAAGTGATGGATATGAAAGATAAGCTATATATATAGGGATAGGTAGTATGTACAAGGATAAGGACTATGGACAGGGTAGTGGACTATGTACAGGGATAAGCGATACATACAGGGAAGTGGACTATGTACAGGGAAATGATTCCTACAAGAAACCAAGAAACCATGCACAAGAATCCAAGGAAAACCATGGTCTTTTCCCTAGTCAAGATGAAAACCAATTGACAGGTGATGAGGATGGTGACAATGTTGTTTGACATAGGAAGGAAACATCCTGAAACAACATGAGGATGATGATAATATGACTAAAGGATCAAGGTTTGCAGCCATGCTAGAAACAAAGCCAAGGAATTTTTTGAATGATGCACTAGGATGCATAGAAAGATTGTATGGATTGGGCTTGTATTTGGAATGAATTTTCAGGATTAGATGGTATGATGGAAGATCGCTAGACCATTGACAAGGGAAAAAAACAAGGCATGTGATAGGTATTTCATATAAGGATAACTCATTTGGAAAAATGCTATGAAGATTATTACATGATATTTCATGGATAGTGTATGACCAAAGGATAGACATGTCAAGAGTTTTTCCAAAGCACAATTTATGTTTGCACCCTAGTCCTTATCAAGATCAAAGTAGGTGGGAAAATGGGCATGAGTGGTAGGGCTTAGATGGATAGATGCAAATGTCATATGAAGGGTATGGGAGATGAGACAACTTGCCCCCGATTGTAATAGTCCACATAGATGATTTCTTATGCATGACACTTCTTTGCCAGGTTTTCATCATAGTACTTATCCAAAGCACCATAAGAATGGTTTTCACTAGTGGATGAAATTTTTCTCTTGTCTCTTTTTTTTTTAGATGGCCTTGATGCTTTAGATGATCATTGACTATGTTGAATCCATTGATGGTGTTGATGTAGAGATTGGTGCCATGATATGCCAATAATTACCTTGATGAAGTAGTTGCCTTGTCAGGATCATAGCACTTGCATACAATTGATTTATGTCATTGTGATCCTTGTTGACACTAAAGAGTTGCTGCCAAGATGTGACAGATTTGTAACATAGGATTTTTAGACTTTAGGTGAGATGTAGGATTATGACGGATGATGGTAGACGTGTTTGGCAATTTAGATGTAGGAATTTTCATTTTCCAAACTTGGGGTGACGGATGATGGAGACTAGGTTTCAGATTGGGATAATGTTTGGAACCATGACTTTTATATGCCTTGTATGATGACCATTTTGAAGGAGGTGGAAATTTATTATATGTGGGAGTCCTCTTTTTTTGTGGCTCCACATTTTGATTGACTTTTACTTTTGAACTATTTTCTTTTCTTGATCCATTTTTCTTTGGGATTCATTTTCACTTTATTTGTCCACTTGGATTTTTGATTGATTCAATGGCCTTTGATATTTGATTTTGAATTTTGAATTTGTAAGACTTTTGTTTTTGTTGGTTCCAAATGGAAGGTTTATTCATGTTGGAATGACAATTTATGGTATGGATGGAAGGAGTGGTGGCAACAACATTATGGTAAGAACTACTCATGGCCTCCATTTTGATGTTTGTATCAAATAAATTTTCCCCCAATATCAAGAAGATACCATTAACATCATTAAATTTGTTGACTGAAGGATAACCAAGACCTTGATATCTAGGATTTTCCTGAAACTGTATTGGTTCTAGAATTCCTTGCTCGTGTATGCCTAGTCCTTTTCCTTGATACTGCATGCTCTAATAGATTCTATTTGCGATGGGGTATTTTTTGTTTTGAAAGTAAGATGCTAACCCATCACTATGCATGTAGAAACTATTACTTGGAATCTTCTCCTCTACAAGAAAGCCTGATTTGATAAAATTGGATGATCCTAGTTGATAGGATGTCTCAGCTTCATTGACATGTTGGATATCTTTGGTGTGATTTTGTGACATATTAGATTCAGATGATTCCATTAGTGCTTCCAACTCGATGTCAAAACTATATTTATGGTCATTGTCATAGAGTCCAATGAACTTAGCTATAGCTTGATCATTTGCTAATATGTCTAGAGTAGGAAACTCTTGTTCAAAAGGAATATCATCTATGTGTCCAAAGGAGGCAAGTGTCTCATTTTTGGAAATGGATGTGTTTGGTACTTGGATAGGGTTGTCTTCAAATATTTGATCCTGAATGGCATAAAGGTCAAGGAGTGGATCATTTTGGACTTCTTGCTCAATAGTAGTGTCTTGATCAAAGACGGGTTTGTCTGGAATGATATGGTTGGGAATGGAATCTTGATCAAAGATAGGTGTATTATGGATGCCATGATTATCTAGAAGGATTTCTTGGATGGACTTAAATATAGGGTCATGGGATAGACTACTTTGATCTTGACATGAAGGTGAAGCCATGAAGTCGTGCTTTGGACTTTCCATTTGACATTTATCCTCAAGTGTAGTAGATGGGATGTGACTTTGGAGACCATGAGTAGATGTATTTTCATGACTATATGTAGATTGAGATGGAGTGGTTTGGAAGGAATTAGTGGATGAAGGACTATGATAGGATGTGGAGGATTGGAAGGGATTAGTGGATGAAGGACTAGGATAGGACATGGAGACTTTGAAGGGATTAGTGGAAGGTTGATTTCCCTTGTCAAGGTTAGCATAAGGTTGATAAGTGGACATTTGTTGTGGATTCATGACATGGATTATGCTAAGGGACTCTTGATGATGAGGGTAGATGGATGGACGACTAGGGCTTATCGATTGTTGGTAGGAAGGGTATGTGTTTAGTTGTCCATGGGTTGACATTGATTGGCATTTGGATTGGATAAATTTTCTTTTGAAGTCTATGGCCTATTGGCATTTACTATTATAGAGTAACTGCTATTCAACTTGACTAGCAAGCATATCAAGGTAAATTACAAACATGGTGGTGAGGTTATGACAAAAGATGGAGTATGAATAAGGTATGTGATATGAGGTTTAAGGTATGACAATGCAAAGAGTAACTTAAGTCTAAGGTATGCAACCTAATCTATGTTTTTGGGATTTTCTAGGTGCAAATAAGGAATGAATGTAGCTATATTTTTTGGTATTTTTCTCTGCAAATAAGGTATGTCTAAAATGATTCTATCCTAGGATGATAGTTTCTAAAGTTGCAAAGTCTAAGCAAGATTCTAAGGTAATCAATTTTGTGAACATGAGACGAGGTTACCAACTACCTAAAGTCTAACCAAGGCATCAATTTAGTTAAGTCAAGGAACCAATGTAGGATGAGGATCAAAGACAAGTTGAGTTTCCTAACTAGACTAATGAGCTGGGATGGACTCTCTGTAGGACAAAGGATAAAATGATAGGACTAGGTTCAATGACAGATTTCATTGATGCTATGATTTTTCTAGAGTATAGATGGTGCACCTATCCTAAAGTTTGTAAAACTGACCTTCCTAGAAGTTTACTCTAAAGGAAAAATGTATTCTAAGATAAGACCAAACTATGAATTAGGACAACTATGGTAATGACCAAATGAGCCTAAAGGATACAAAATTGAGCAAATTGTTTCCTATTTCTATTCAAAGTCTGCTTGTGGGAAGTAAACTGAAAGACTGGTATAACCATGTTGACTGGAAAGTAATTGTGAATTCTAGTTTTTTAATTAGGAAAATGCATCTCAGGATTTCACATATGTGGTTAAGTTTACCAGTTGCAGTTAAGTTTCATAGTTGTAGTTTTCTGATGATCAATTGCAAGTTTTTGGTAAATGTTCAATATTTTTTTTAGACAGATGTGGTCAACTTTCTAACATATGCGACTCGTAATGGGAATTGTGAATCAGAATATAACATATGTGGTCTTTCGCAAAGTAATGGCAAGCTAATCTGGCAGATGCAACTGAAAATGATAGATGCAACTCGAAGTTAAATAGATACGACTCTAAAAATCAATTGCAAACTTATGGTGAATAGTTGCAACTGTCTATGCATTTTCAGTGATTTAAGATTTAAAACTGACCCTATTTTTCGTGATCAAATTTTGGCAAACAATGAAAATCATAAGACAATGTTTTTAGTTTGATTTTGGACTCAAAGAACATTTAAGTTGACAATAGACAAGCACATCCTAATAGGCCAAAAGGCTAAGGGTTTGTAAAGTTGGTATAGCCCGCCTAAATACCCTGGATTGGTGATAAACACCTTTCCTTCTTGAGAGCAAATAGCTTAGAAATTTGGTGGCATTAGCTCCCCTCCATGGCTAAATAACGTCATTCAAGGACACCAATTTTGAATTCTTTGGGCAATGACCTCCCAAGAACTATTATCTCTACTCAAGGGGATTAGTAGTGAGTGTCTTCGGGCATGATACTGTACGCTGCACTATACCAAGTAACGGTCAAAAAAAGGTTGTTCTCTAAAACAAAAAGGTGTTTAGTACGGGCATTCCATTTGTGGGGCATGATCCATGTGGCGAAAGTCCCCTTTCAGATCCATCTCGTCAGAACCATACTCGTGATTCTTAGGCTTTCCCTAAGAATCCACTTTTATATACCGATTGGAAGTCCCTCGGGTTTAGGGTGCTACTAGTCTGAGTCATCCTAGGGTGAGTACTTTTTCCCACCAGAACATGCCAAAGCTCCTGAGTTGGTAACTGTTTCTCTTACACCCAAGATTGAACGGATGCACAAGGGGAGAGGATACTTCAATGTACCAAATTGTGAGGGTAACTGAATAGTTGTGCTTTCGCACCAAACACAGTAGACACTTGTTAATTTTAATCCAAATGAAAGATTTGCTACACTACCAAACAATCTATTTCAAAAGTTTAACTATGGTCTTCGACATGCATTTTGTAGAAAGATTCATTAGTAGTTTTCAATATTGTCTTTGCCAATCATCCTGCATAAACTCGTTAACTCCTCAAGACACATGCTGAAAATAAAAGATTAGTGCAAAATAAACAATTAAAAAAAATAGCAAACTAAAATAGTGATAACTTTATCAATTTAACTAAACAAAATTTTAAACTATAGATATCTATGGAAAGCTAAGACATAGACCTTCAAAACCCAGAAAACATTTTGGAGAATCCTGCAAGACAAAAGTGTTATAAACAAAAGAAAATTTGTGTTTTAACAGCTAAAGCTTAAAAAAATATTATCACTAAAATGGCCATAACTTTCTCAATTCTTAAGAAAGTTTTAAATCATTTGAAGTTTCGAAAAGCTAAGAACGAGACTGAGAAAACCTAGATAATTGTTTTAAAATATTTTATCTACCCATTTTTCTGTGCTCAAAAGAAGATAACAGGATTTCATATGAATTCTTGGTTGTAACCTGCTAAACAATGAAAATAAACAAGAAAACACACAAATTTCTCTACAATAACATCAGGTTCACCAATGTAACATCTAGAAAATGTAGAAAGAAAATATTCAAAGCAAACATGCAATGCAAATCTAAATGGAATCTAATGCTAAGCAGCAAAGAACAAAGGAAAGTTAAAAACGTAAATAAAACTTGAACAATCTCACCAAATTTGTACGTATTTCCATGATTCATCTTGATTTCCCTTCTCCATTTTACTATTGTAGTATAATTTCCCTCATATTTTCAAAGTTCATGCAAGTATAGCCTAAGATAGTGATTTAGTAAAAAATCAAAGATTCAAGATAGGTGCTCGCAAAAGTAATACGATTTCGAGAGAGATTGGAATGCTGAAGACCAGATCAATTTATAGAAAATTGATTATTTGAATGACATGCTAGGATTGAAAGATCAACAAACGGTTGAGATTGACTGATTAGTCATGTATTCTGATAACAGTTAGTAATGACATGAGTGATATAAATTAGAAATAGAATTAAAGATTAAATAAATGATTTAATCTTCAAGTTTGGTATTCAAAAACAAAAGAATTATCTTTGCATGACAAAGATAAAGATGGATTAAAGCAACTCTCTGTTTGAATGCTCATACAAGATTTAATTAATTAAATAGGAATATTTAATTAATATATGTGTACAAAATTGAGTTAGAACTAGATGACTGAATGATATGACAAATAGATTACTCCTAAAATCCATTCAGACATTAATCCAGAGTTAACTGACCAACTAAAATAGATGTCAAGTAAAAGTGAATACTTAGATAACTCAAACAATTATCTAAATATAGAGGAATGCGTTAAAATATAGAATTCATGAATTAAATAATTCATTTAATTCATTTACTTCAAGATTTGATATATGAAGAATAATTAAATAAATAAGATTTATTTAATTAAGTGATGAATGGATTTAAATGAATAATTAAATAAATAAATAATTTATTTAATTATAGTTGAAATATGATAAAGAGTAAATTAAATAAGAATTTCTTTAATTTGACAAGAAGGATATGGTTAATTAGTAACATAATTAAATAAAAAGTATATATTTAATTAATTAGATAGAATAAAGAAAAATGTGAATTAATTAAATAATTAATATTATTTAATTAATAGAAGAAATAAAGAAGAATTATCTTTGCATGACAAAGATGAAGATGGATTAAAGCAAATCTTGTTTGATTGCATGCACGAGGTTTAATTAATGAAATAGGAATATTTAATTAATCTACATGTACACGCAAATGAGTTAGAACTAACGATTGAATGATTTGACAAAGAGATTACTCGAGAACGCCACTCAGACATTAAATCAAGAGTTAATTGAGTGATTTGAATAGATCTTTGAGTCGAGTAAAAGTGAATACTTAGATAACTCACACAATTATCTAAATATAGAGGAATGTATTAAAATAGAATTCATGAATTAAATAATTCATTTAATTCAAGATTTGATATTTGAAGAATAATTAAATAAATAAGATTTATTTAATTAAGTGATGAGAAGGGATTTAAATGAATAATTAAATAAATAAAGAATTTATTTAATTATAGTTGAAGTATGATAAAGAGTAAATTAAATAAGAATTTATTTAATTTTACAAGAAGGATAAGGTGAATAAGTAACATAATTAAATAAAAAAGTGTTTATTTAATTAATCAGATAGTATAAAGAAAAGTGTGAATTAATTAAATAATTAAGATTATTTAATTAATAAATGAAATAAAGACTATAGAGAATAATTAAATAATTGACATTATTTAATCATGACCATGAAGACTACGAATTATGAAAAATATTGAAGTCACAGGCTTAGACCAAATTTTGGTGTCTACATGTAATTCATGCTATATTAAAAGTAATCACAAAGAATAATAGATTAAAATATTGATCTTGATTTCACAATAAAGGATAAAAGCTAATAAATTTTATTCTAACTTTTTATACCTTTTCACAATGTTGTAGTGGTTTTTTTAATGAATTTCTAACCTTAAATTTATTAACCAATGAATCATTAATAGTTCAAGTGACCTTTTCTTTAACATTTTAGTTACCATTGACTAGATTGTGGGTGTTGATATGTTTTTTGGATAGTTTCACATCAAAGTCCTACCATCTAAATTTAATTTCCTTTTTTTTTCTCTTCTTTTGATCCTCCACTTTCAAATTTGATAATTTCTTATACAATTACAAACTATAAAATCTCATGTTAAACAACTAGGTTCTTGTGCTCAACAACAAACTAAAAGCAATAGTTCATCACCAATATCTTATATGATATTATTGTAGAATCATAATCTTATCCCCAAGAATTGGATCATAAAGCATCATAGAGTTTGCATCAACATTTATATTAGAAAATACTAAACTACATTATCGTTGGCATCTATGTATTTTATTTCTATATATCTACTAATTCAATATCCACAAAGGAGATTGATCCATTACCATTAAAGTTCTATATCTTCCCTTAAGAAACATAGACATTGAGTTACCACTCATCATATGTTAAAATATCTAACATCAATGTGAATTAAAAATAAAAGCTAGAAACTATTTTAAAGTTATCCATATACTACCATTCAAATCCATGGAGATAGTGGCCAAAAGTGACCCAAATTAGCATTAAAATATCAAACTTTTATAACAATATATCTCTCTCTCATACACACTCTCTATTAGGGAAAACTTTAGTGGTGAAATTCACCAGTTGGTGAATTCTAGAAATCAGCCAAGTTGAAATTGTAAAATTAATTGCACCTAATAGGGTGTCCAAATCATCTGGATTTTATGAACTATAGGTCCAATGCATTCCCATTCGCCAATGAGTTTTTTTATGAGGCATATTTAAGAAAAAAAATTGCCATAACAAACTACGCGTTTCAAATGGGCTAGCTAATATTTTCACCTGAAATCCTAGAAGCATTTAATAAAACATCTACATATTTTCCAATACTATTAAAACAACATTGTATTAAGACCCATTTTGCTAATTAAAATTTACAAATAGTTGCTTGTGAAGACCCATTTTTCCACTTTAAATTTATAAATAGCTGCTTATGAGGACATATTTCGCCAATAACATTAAAAAATAATTACATTTGAGGACATATTTTTCCTTGAAAATTACAACATATCATTGTATAAGCACACAAGATTTGCCAAATTTTTAATATACCATTTAAAATCCCACATAATTTTCCAATATATGGAATCATGGATTGATATAAATAAAATTGAAAGTGTCATTTATTCTTACACATTTTGTTTAGTTATATGGTTCTATTGCTCGATTCATAAGTCAGTGAAAGCCAAAAATGTAGACTTAAAGGTGATTCATCATTTTTTTCATAGTGTTATTAGTTATAATAATAATTTTTGTTTATCTCTTTTCCATTCTTGCTTCAGTCTTAAAGGTGATATTGAGTATGGAATGGGATCTATATTCTCTGTCCTTAAATAAGAAGACATTTTGTCCAGTTTTTATTCAAAGTGAGAGAGCAATATGTTGAGTGATTCAAGCAACAAAGGTAAGGTTTTTTCCACTCCTCATGGTGGTGAAGAGACCAGGAGGTCATCAAAATGCCCAAAACTTAGACGTACCATATAGTCTTACTTTAGAATTGCCAAAGCTGCTAATCCATTAGGTCAAGATCGAGCTACATCATCAACTCTTCCACCAAATATTAATGAAGAATGAATTCACAATACCTCACTTCCACAAGAAGGTCAAGTTGAGATTATCATTGGGATAAATCAAAATGTATCAAATGAGGATGGAAATACCATAGAAGATGTTCCAGGGGATACCCTAGTTAGACAGAATGAGATAATTGACTTGGATGAGGATGATGTTGGTAGCAAGAAAAGGAAAAAAAAAAAAGGGGTGCAAGTGGAAAATTACAAGGAATTTTTAACTTTTTTGGTTGTCAAAGTACCCATTCATTGTACCAATGGGAAAAGCAAACAATATTGAAAGTGCAACATTGCCCAAATGTATGATTTGTAGTGTAAATGTGGATGAGACAAGATGTTACAGCTAAAGATTAACACTGTAGAGAAGCATATCGATAAATTTTATGAAAATCAAATCATAGATGGAAAGGAATAATCAATCGTACGATAGAAATCAAAGGAAGAATGTCTTCATGTTAGGTATGTCGCAAATTATGAAGAGCATGACCAAAGAATGTCGAAGCTTGTTGCATGTAAAGGTATACTTGAGGCTCAATTTGGAAAAGCAATGGAAGCAAAAAAAATTTCAAAAACTATTCAAATGAGTGTTTTTGTTCATATTTTGTCCAAAGGGTGCATCCTATTATAGACTACCCAAAATATTTAGGTTTATTATCTTATTTGAATGTTCCTCACTATCCCTACTCACATTGGTTAGTAAAACCTACATGGGAATGGACAAATTATCTTGTTGTAGTGGAAAAGGAAGATTTAAAGGATAAAGTAAAAGAGTCAAATTTCATTGCATTATCTTTAGATGAAGTTATTGTGGTAGACAATACTTCTTGGGTCTGTATGCATTTGTATACTATAGAATGACATGTTTTCCAAGCTCATCTTCTTTGTGTTCATAAAAAGAAGGACAATTCAACATCACAAAATCTATTTGAACTAGTCAAGAAATCTTTGAATGAAATTGCAAGTATGAATGAGTTGACAATTCCAAAAAAATTGGTGTACATAAGAGCTAATGAAGTTGCAGTGATGCAAGGTCAAAGGACCAGTGTTTGCACAAATTTACAAACTACTTGTGCACCATACATGCTTGGCATTCACTACATGGCCCATAGAATGAATTTACCATTGAAAATTGTAAGCAAGTTTCCTATAGTATCAAAAATCAAAAACCCAGTCTGCGAGATCAATGCATACTTCTACCGAAGTCCCAAACATTTCACAAAATTTCAATTTTTTTCTAAGGGAATAACATTAGGAAACAAGCTTCTCAAGGATTTTAATGCTAGATGGATATGCCTACATAGACCAACACAATGAGTTCTTTTAGAATATCAATCCTTGATTGGAGTGATGTACAAAAATTGTAACATAGTAGACAAAGCTCCTAACCTCTTTCATAGGTTAAATGATATAGAGACACTCTTGAATTTAGCTAGTCTTCCTCCCTTCTCAGATGTGATGAACATTCTTGTGATGAAATCCGAAGAAAGAACTATGTATATTAATGAATATGCCAATCTATGTAAACATACATGCTTGGCCCTCAATCATCTATATCTAGATCTAACTCAAGAAGGTCCAAATTATTTCATGTGATAGAAAATTACCAATTTGAATGGTCTTGATAATTATTTATAGTTTAATGCAAGTGGGTACTTATGTATATGTGTACATGGATATGGGATACAAATGTACCAATGTAAGATAGCTAGGTGGTCTAGTAGAGAAGTATCTATTAACGAGAAATATTTTAAAGGTGTTATTAGATTTGTTAGTGATAATTTGAAGGAAATTGCAAAATCTCTTTCCTCAAAGATTCATGAAAGATTCCATGAACATGAAATACTTGAAGCCATGGGTATTGTGTATCCTCGATTTTGGGAAAACCAAGATAACCCAAAATATTTTCATGATCAAGTAAAAGTCTTGATCGAACAATATTATTGCATGTTTTAGGTTTGAATGTTTGTAAAATAAACTATTGAGAAAATGAAGCCATAGATATACAAAGTGAACATCATATATGGAGTACGATAATTTATTGTTTTACTTGAGTAGAAAAAACAAGAAAACAAAAGGAAAAAAAGACTTACACTTTTTAGCAATGAGTATTCAATAGTGCCCAACAAAGGTGGGATAATGTTCTAAAGAATATTAAACTAATTTGCAAGGCCATGCCCATATAGGTTAGCAAGTATACATAATGCATTATTCTTAATGGGAGAAAATACACCTTATTACTACTACTCCTTGGTCACTACATTCCCACAATACTCTATAGTTTCAATGGAAAATGGTATCCTTTACAAAGACTACTGCTTTGAGCATTAAATAAATATTTGGGATATAAATATGTAGGGTAGTTCATTCTAAATTTGCAGGTAGTGTACTTGGATCATGGAGATAAATTTGATAAAATATTTGGAGAAAGCTTGGGATAATAATTGTTGCATTTTGAAACCTCTAGTCTATATCAACGAATGCCATTGACCATTATTTTCTTTCATTGATTTGTAATTTAATTTTTTATATGTCACATAAAAAGATCAATTCCAGTAGAAGACTATTATTCACCATTGCCTTATTGCACAAATTATGTTGTTGAGTTAATCATAAAAGCCACATAATCAAATAAACATATTAGTTTTTTGGAAAATTTAAATTGAATTAGTAATAAAATTGGGTTTTTATGATTGTTGCAATCTAGAATGTTCCACATGCCTCGGAAAATAACATAAACAAAATATTAAGTTGGAAATAAGTCTTTTCATGTCAATGGGCAAAGGAAATAAAATAAATATAATAAGATATTTGAAAAAAAAAAAAGAATCGGATTGTTAAAAAATTAATGGAAAATAATTTATATCATTAATCTTTGAAAGAAATATAAAAAAGCAAAAACAACTTGAAATAAAAATCAAGTTTCATAGACACTTTCTTATGATTAAATTTTATATTGTACAAGATTCCCAAATTTTCATATAATATGACTATAATATCAAAAAATAGAAATTCAATAAATTGTTACATCCACTGAAATTAAAATTCAATAAAAATATATATTATTTTCTATTCATATACTAATTACTCAACTAATAAATAAATTAATAATTTAAAATCAATAGAAATAAATATTCAATATAATAGTCATCTTTATTGTATTCTACATTTTTATTGGATAAGAATATTACATAAATTTGCATCCAAAGAAGCCTAAATATACCTGCCCCTATGGCCAAGAAATAAAAGAAGCAATTACAAAATCTATATCTACTACTTATGCACAGTTTGCTATTGGTAACTATCCTAGCATAGTGGATATGTTTTACATAGAGAGGTATACTGCATTAATGCAAACCAGTTGGTCCAGTCACATATACGACAAATAAACTATTAGGCTAAGTAATTTACACGTGTGAAGAAAAAGATCCTGGATTAAGAGGCACTGTCATCTCCACTGTTCCTTCGAGCATTTGAAGCACTTTGTTAATTGATGGCCTGAGAGAAGGATCTTCTTGAATGCACCAAAGCCCCGCCAACACCATTCTTTCCAACTGTTTTATCTCCATACCTGTGCAATCTTGTTGCTCAACTAACTTTATAAGTCTCCCATGTTTGAAGCAGTCGTACACCCAATCAGACAACATTATTTCATTTTCTGGAACATCCAATTCCAACATTTTCCTGCAGCAGATGACTTCCAAGAGCACCACTCCGAAGCTATACACGTCTACGTTGACAGAAATTGCCATGGTCTTCCGCCACTCTGGTGCCATGTAACCCATGGTGCCACGGGCCAAAGTAAATGTCCTCGTTTGTTCTACCCCAAGTAATTTGGATATTCCAAAGTCAGATATCTTAGCACAGTAATTTTCATCCAGCAGGATATTTTGAGGCTTTATGTCACAATGGATGATATGGGTTCTGCACTCTTCGTGTAAATAGAGGATCCCTCTCGCAATCCCGAAAATAATCTGAACACGCAGCTCCCAATCAAGACTGCTTGTACCTTTAAATAGACAGCTGTCCAGAGACCCATTCGGCATGTACTCGTACACCAGAATCCTGTGGGAGCCCTCGTCACAGAAACCATAGAGTTGAACAAGATTTTTGTGATGGCTCGCTCCGATGATACCCATCTCAGTTCTGAACTCCTTTTCCCCATATTGGAAGCTTTCTTTCTTGAGCAGATCGTGAAGCTTCTTCACAGCAATTGCCCTTCCGTCAGATAGAGCACCCTTGTAGACAGTCCCAAAGGCGCCCCTTCCTATTCCTATCTTGAAACCTTGAGTTGCAGCGTCCAGCTCCTGATAACTAAATGCCTTGAGCCCCATCGGATTAAACCTAAGATGCTCTTGGAAGACTTTCGTCTTGGGTCGGCATATAAACAACCAAAAGAATAACAAAATTACTGCAATTATCAAGGAGCAACCCATAAGGCTTATTCCAACAACTGCAAGCCCCTTACCCTTTTCCTGCTTTCTTTGCTTTGACGGCGTGGGGGGCACAACTTCCACGACACCGTTGTAGACTTTCACAAAAGCTATTCGTGTAACGCTTGCACCGCCGTTCCTCAGAGGCATTGCTTTCTTCCAACAGTGTTCTCCGCCGCTAACATTAGCGTAGATGGCCACTGTGCAAAAGCAATCTTCAATGCATGCCTGCTGGCAGGCACTTTGATTCGTGGAATTCGTGTACCAATAATCATTTTCAGGCCAATCTATCTTGTCAACCCTCTGCATTTGTGCGCCAATTATACTGCAGCTCTGTAGCTGGGATGTGTTCTGAAGGCATCCTTTTGATCGGATATCGGTGTCTGCAAAGTGGAATCCTGGAGGACAACTGCAAGTGCTTGATTGACCGAAGACTTGGCAGATTCCATTCAGCCCACATACCCCACCAATTTCATTGGCATTACTGACTGCACAAGGATTATCTTGCTGCTGAGCCAACAGACTTGTGACCAAGAGAAGATAAGTAACATATATGAGATGAAGAACCGTTCTTCTAAATCCCATACAAACAGACACAGATATAGCCATATAATGAATGCAAAGGCAAGTTCACGCGGATGGAATGAAACTAGAAGTCTACTTTAGATAGGAAAATTTGTTGCAGGGCACAGGATATCTTCTGTTGTGGAAAATATATAGCTTTCCACGGAAGAAACGGTCATCCATGATTATGCCCTGTAATTGTCCAAAAAATGAATAAATACGATAATTTGTTTTTCTTTTGGAGTTCTAGATGCCTCAGAAACGATTAAATAATATGATAATTAATGGCGAGGAACGAAACAGGAAAGGTCGGCCATATAACGGTCTATTCCTGAGTCAATGATTTTACTAGGCTTGTTTAAATTTGCAAACCGAAAACTGAGAACAAGACGTTAAACAGAGGACGCGATACCAGTATTTAAGATGACAATACGAGGCAGTGGTAGTCTGGTAGTAATAGGTATCAACCATCCAATTGAAAAAGTTAAACAAAGTGCAGATGAAGATGCAAAAACAAAGAATATAGAAACATAACAGAATACACAAGATGACACCGATATTTTATCGTGGTTCACCATTAATGGCTACGTCCACACTAAGAGCAGAGAAATATTTTATTAGCAACCAACCAATACAAATGATACAGCAGCAAATATAAACATGTATTGGAGAAGCTGAAGAGTCAACAATTGGTGGGAAACACAAAGTGTCTATTGGGCTTCAGCGCTTAACAAATCTCCCACTTGAAGTCCAACGGAAGCTGCAACCGCCAACCATTCCCCTGCTCTAAATTTATGGTTACTTCTTCTTAACCAGACCAAGAGATGTCCTGGCACATTCGAACTTCTCTTTGCCTACAACTTTGGTAAAAATATCTGCCGGATTGACCTTTGTGTCAATTTTTACAACCTTTAACTTGCCCTCTTCAACCACATGACGAATGTAATGAGCATGACGGTCAATGTGTTTGGAACGCTGCTGAGATGAATGATTGTGAGCCATAAAGATGGCACTATGGCTATCAAAAAACAGAACATACTCTCATTGTTGACACCTCAAATCGCTAAACAATAGCTGTAACCAAATCATCTCCCTAGAACCTTCAAAAAGAGCCAAATACTCAGCTTCAACAAAAGAAAGAGCGACAGAATGTTGCAGCCTTGAGACCCAACTAATGGCTGCACCAACAAATAAAAAAACATAGCCAGTGGTAGACTGGCGTTTATCCAAATCTCCGCCAAGATCAGAATCAGTGAAACCTTGTAGCTAAACATTATTTCCACCAAAACACAAAGCATAATCAGCAGTACCTTTAAGATACCTTAAAATCCACTTGACTACTTCCCCAATGAGACTTCCCAGGATTGCTCATGAACCTGCTCACAACTCCCACTACATGAGCAATGTTAGGACGAGTGGAAACCATGGCATACATAATACTGCCAACTACAGATTGATAAGGAATGTTCTCCATAAAATCTTTATCCTCTTGGGTTTTTGGACTCAAATCAGAAGACAAATGGAAATGAGCAACAAGAGGAAGAGAAACAACTTTTGCATCAGCCATACCAAATCTATCAATAACCTTGTTAAGATATGCCTCTTGTGATAATATGAGTTCTTTCTTACGTCTATCTCTACTGATCATCATACCAAGAATCTTCTTGGATGCACCTAAGTCTTTCATAGCAAATTGTGTAGCTAATTGCTCCTTCAACTTAGAAACAATCCTCTTACTAGTACCGGCTACCAACATGTCATCTACGTAAAGCAAGAGAATAACAAATTCACCAGTAGAAATTTGCTTGTAATAAACACATGGATCCGCGTCACACCTGACAAACTTGTGCTCAATCATGAAGCGATCAAACTTAATATACCACTGTCGCAGGGCTTGTTTGAGCCCATACAAGCTGTGCTTCAGCCTATAATAAAGATGTTCTTGTCCTTGTTGTTTAAAACTTCCGGCTGGTCCATGTACAATTCTTCATCAACATCACCATGTAGAAAAGCTATCTTGACGTCCAACTAGTCAAGTTCAAGATCCCAAACTGCAACCAAATCCAAAAATGCCCATATTGTATTCATTCTCACAACTGGAGAGAAAATCTCATTAAAATCAATGCCTTTTTGTTGAGGATACCCTTTGACAACCAGCCTGGCACGATAACGTTTCCTGCCTGCATCCTCTTCTTTCAACTTATACACCCAACAATTTTTCAAGGGTCTGCGATTAGGTGGAAGTAGCACTAAATCCCAAGTGTTATTAGCCTACAATGAACTCATTTCATCTTGCATTGCATCATGCCATTTATCAGAATCAGATGCTTGACAAGCTTCTTTAAAAGTAGCTGGTTCAGATTGATCAATAATTAAAAGCTTAGGCTCAGCCTCTTCTGAAAACAATAACTCATAATCAAAAAAATTTGAAGGACATCTCTTCTCCAGGGTAGACCTCCGTAACTAAGGAACCTCTTGTGGCAAATTAGAATCATCTAGATTCATTCGCTGTAGTTGAGTTGGAATACTTGTTACCTCATTTTGCAAAACACCTCTATTCAAAACATGTTCTGAATGACTGTGCTTCTGTATATCCCTTGATGACATAATCCCCTGTGCCATGTTTCCAACCGTCTGCCCCTGCATACCAACTGGCTGATGTTGAGTTGGTGAATGTAATGCCTGATGTTGTATGGACTACGCATCAAGTGAAGGAGCTAAGCGCATCATAGAAGGTAAGGAAGGTGGACTGAGTCTATAGAAGCTCGCGACTCAAGATTAGAAGCCTGCGTCCCAAAATGTGAAACCGGAGAAGGGTGAAAGGAAGGTTGCGATGGAAATTGAAATAAAGGCATGCCAAGTGAAGAGTTAGAGGATAGTGGACCTTGTCCTACACACTCAATGCCCTGCACATTGTGACTGAAACTACCACACACACTTGGAATATGGCCCAAAACTGGCACGGGTTGAGAAAGAGGCACAGAAAAATTGCTAGCCACAGGTATTCCCTTATCCAAACCGGATGAAAAAGAATGATGGCCATGATTGTTTTCTTTAGAGGAAGATGGCAAGGCATTCGAAACCATAGGCTCACCAAAGTGTGGAGCCCGACCAATGTCAGGAAAAGCAGTATCATAATTTAATTCCCTTTGCCATGGGAAAAGAGTAGTATTCGCTAACTGTGGAGAGGAAGAATCCAAAGACACAGAAGATTGTATGGAGTGTTCACCCCCCGAGGACACAGAGGTAGAAGAAACAGGGGGTGTTAAAATAGAGGTGAGTGAATTATTTATTCCACCTACATTACCTGCCAGCGAATTGCCTGAAAAGGAATGAGCATTTTCAAAAATTGAGAGGGGTACATACTCCGTAGAAACTACTACCTCTATCTGCAAAGCTGGAAAAACATGCTCATTAAAAATCACATCTTTGCTGCAAATAATCTTATTGGCGATAGGATCCCACAACCAAAATCCATACTGATCTTCGCCATACCCAACAAAGATGCACTTCTAAGATTTGGGGTCTAGTTTGGATCTTTTCTCCTTGGGAATAAGAGCAAATGCTTCACATCCAAACACCCGAAGATGTGAATAGGAGATCCACTTTCCAAGCCACTCCTCCTCTAGATTACCAAAATCTAACCGCGATGATGGGGCTTCGATTAATTAAATAAACTACTATGTTGCAAGCTTCAGCCCAGAACTCTTTGCCCAGTCCAGCATTAGAAAGCATACAATGTGCTTTCTCCAAAATTGTTCTATTTAACCTCTCTACAGCCCCATTTTCTTGAGGCGTAAAAGGAACAATTTTGATCCTCTGGATACCATTGTCAGCACAAAAATTATCAAATTCTAGTGAGAAAAATTCACCACTGTTATCCATTTGCAAACATTTGATGGTATGCCGACTTTGATTTTCAACCAAAGCTTTAAAAATTTTGAATTTGCTAAAAACTTCATACTTCTTGTTAATCATAAAAATCTAGACTTTCCTAGTGCAGTCATCAAGGAAAGTTACAAAATAGTTAGCCCCTCCAAGAGAAGTTACCTCAGTCGGTCCAAAGACATCCGAGTAGACAAGCTCCAAAGGTGAAGTACGCTTTTCACGTCCCGTCTTCAAGAAGCTGACCCTTTTCTGTTTGCCATAAAGACAATGTTGGCAAAAGTCCAAATCCACTGATTGCAAACCCGATAATTGATCTCTTCTGACCATCACTTCAAGACCTTTTTTACTCATGTGTCCAAGACATTGGTGCCAAAGTACGGTCTCGTTGTTTGTTAGTGCCATAGCAGCTCCCACATGAGAATCATTCTCAAAACATATAAGCTGCCCACTCTATCTCCTTTGGCAATCTGCAGAGCACCCTTATTGACTTTCCATGAATCCAGAAAGAAAAAAGTATTGCAGTCTTGTGAAAAAAGTTGGCTTATAGAAATCAAGTTCTTCTTGAGTTTTGGAATATATCTAACATCTTGTAAAAGCCATGTGGAACCATTCTTGGATTGTAAGAGAACATCCCCTTTACCAATGATCTCTAAAGATTTGTTATCCCCCAAATAAACATTCCCAAGCTATCCTACCTAATAATTAGAGAAGGAATCTGTACAAGAGGTAGCATGAAAAGATGCACCCGAATCTAAAACCCACAAGTCTGAAGTAACTTCGCTTACGGACAAAACCAAAACACTATCATTGTGTTCATAACAGCATTAACCTTGCTGTCTTTAACCTTCTCTTGTGCTTTCTTATAGGAATAACAATCTTTTTTAGTGTGACCAGGCTTACCAAAAAACCAACAGTTGCCAATTCTACCTCTAGATTTTGATCTTTTTGCAGATTTAGATCTTCTCCTATTATTGTCTTTGCCTCTATGACAAGGCCTTCCTCTACTAACAGCAATTAGAGCTTCGCCTGAAGAGTTCTCTTGGTTCTTCCTTCGCATATCTTCGCTGAGAAGAGTAGCAGCAACATCATCAAACTTCAATTTATTTTTCGCAGCCACAAAAGTACTCACAACCATAACAACTCCCTCCTAGCTATTAGGTAGTGAACACAACAATAAAATTGCTTTAATTTCAACATCCAGGCTGATGCCCATAGAAACTAATTGAGTAACTAGCGTATTGAAATCATTAAGGTGGTTGGACACAATTCCACCTTCTTTCATTTTCAGGTTATACAACCTTTTCATAATAAAAACTTTATTAGACGCTGAAGCCATCTTGTACATCGAAGAAATTTTATCCCACAATTCCTTCAAAGTTTTTTCTGTTGAAACATTGAACAATACATTACTGGACAGCGAAAGAAAAATTGTAGCCTTTGCCTTCCTGTCTAGCTTCTCCCACTCTTCATCTGTCATTGAACTTGGCTTCTTCGCTTTCCCATCAAGTGCGAGTGAGAGGTCTTGCTTTATCAGCAATGACTCCATTTGCACCTTCCACAAATCAAAATTCTAACCCGAGAATTTCTCTATCTTCGCTTCCTCCATAATTTAGGAAATTCATCACCAATTTCCCAATCAGCTATACCATCGCCTATACAGCTCTGATACCAATTGAAAAAGTTAAACGAAGTGTAGATGAAGATGCAAAAACAAAGAATCTAGAAACAGAACAGAATACACAAGAGATGACACTGATATTTTATCATGGTTCACCATTAATGGCTACGTCCACACTAAGAACAGAGAAATATTTTATTAGCAACCAACCAATACAAATGATACAATAGCAAATATAAACATGTATTGAAGAAGTTGAAGAGTCAGCAATTGGCGGGAAACAGAAAGTGTCTGTTGGGCTTCAACGCTTAACACCAATAACATTTTCCATCTTTCCACTCAAGTTATAAATATAGTGCCATAAAAGAGTACATAAATTAGGGTAGTAAATTAAGTAGGTTTGACATTGGGAACTTTTATGATTAAATATTTTAAGTTGGATTGATATTGAGAAGGGTGATCTTCAGGGAAGTCTTGATGTTCTATTTATGTGAGCATCATTTAATTGTAATAAGTGTTGAGTGGATCATTCTTGGTTTAGAGCAATAATTTTTTTGTGCACAGCAACTCATGAAGCAATATGAAGCATATGACTACCTTGAAAGGGAAATCAAAATCAAATTAAGGTTAAAATTGAAGCATCATTGAAACATATGGCTATAGTGACACCTTTAATGAAGTGTCTTAACATATGTGGAGGTTAGAGTATATAAAATAGATGAAGTCCTTGTTGCTCTCAGCTTCTCAAATAAGGATAGTGTTAGTGAAGAAACAAAACATAAAGAACCAACCTTGTGGGTATGTTTCCTCCTTGACTCCAATCTTTATGAGTTAATGCATAAGTTGGCCAATGACATGTAGGTTATAGGGACTCAAGTATGTACCTTTGAGTTGTTACTTCTTAATTGTTGTTTTAAATACATGGTGAATGTCATTCAGAATTTTCTTGCTCTACATATTTGGAAGTTCTAAGGAAAGTTGATTATATGGCATTAGATGTAAATAACATGTAACTATCAAATATATCACTAATATGGAAGATTTTCTTAAACCTAAAATATAACTACTAGACATAAACTATGGTTGGAATTCTTCAGTAGCCTCAAAATTCCTAGGTTTCATATGACAAGTCCACTCCAAGTCTCCATGATAGAACAACTAACTTGCTATAAACTTTGATATCTGATAGATCTAAATCAAAACAAATTTGGTGTGAAAGTGTTAGAACTAACTAATCCTAAAGGAAAACATTTCAAATAGTGCATTTCTTTGATATTTCTTCCATCTAAAAGGATTTGCACTTAGTTTCAATGGGATGGTTTGAGTAATAAAGGTGTTATAAAATTATTTTAAAATTTTCATACCCTTAGCTATCACCTCTTTATAATATTTCAAAGCATTAACTATACCATCATTCTCTTTTTGTGTTCATCAAGCCTTTCCTATTAGCACACCTCTCACATATTGTTTATCTCCTAAATTATATGTATCATATTTCCCACATTTTGAATTAGGAAATACCCTCCTCTACTTTGTAGGATCATCTAAATCATATATTCTTTCCAATGCTACCATTCTTTTTAGTATGTTATTATTTTTCAAATTCATACAATTTTCCTTAAAGAACCCCAACATTATTAATAAATTCTAGAATGCATTTTTCATCTTTAAATACCTAGAATTACTTTATGTTGTCTAGGACTGCAATGATAGACACCAATTCCACTTTTTTGAAAATCTAGATTTTATAGGAGGTTCTAGAGTACTCACAACAATTTCTAAAGTAAAAATAATCTAATTATTATTTTTGGGAATTAATTTAATATTAGAAGTATCAAAATCCTTAGTCAGATCCAATACTCTATTCCTCTAAATGCCAATCTTTTGTTAGGATATTCATATTGACTTCTAATTTGTCTAATTACTAGTTGAGAATCTCCATGTATCTACATATATTTTATCCTCTTTTGATATGCAAGGAGGGTGCCTTTTAGCAATATTTCATATTCTACCACATTGTTAGTGCATGTGAACTATATAAATATTTCATATTCTACCACAATATTTTGTTGTCACTGCTCGAGGAGGAAGAATATCTTTCCCTATTTTCTGTTAATACCAACCCAACTTCTAGAAATCAAATTTATTTATGTTAAATGTTTCCACTTCTGACTGGGTGATCATGTTTCAAAAGAAAGACATGAAGTTTTTAGGAGACTCAAATAATCTAATGAATAACTTAGAATTATTATCCATGCATTCTTAAATGTTTAGAGAAACATAATTTTTCTATGATATATATACACACATTCATACATATATATATATGTATGTATGTATATATATCATAGAAAAATTTAACAAATGATATGGTTATTCTAGTTATAGAATTTTTTGTCAATTTTTAAGCTAAAGGATGAAAGTTATGAGGAAAACTATTATCATGCATAAATTTATTAGGATTTAATTGACATGTGAACACATAAAATCTTGTGAGAAACTCAAGACTATATATGCATGCATGATTTTTAATATTTCACTTAGGTAAATAACTGGTTACAAAGGTGTTTCCATGGATTAGGATGCCAAAATTCATGAATCAATAGTTGATGGAAAACATCAATGAGTACATTGGAAATTCATTGATGGAGTATTTATATAGCAACCAAGAGCCACACAAAAGAAGGAATTGGTATTAGACACCAAACTTTGTGTGAGCTAGTATATCTAAGTAAAGTTATACACCATTGAGTAGAGATTAATCCTTTGATTCGATTTTGGATAAAAAATTTGGATTATAATTTTTATTGTTGCCTATTTCAAATGAAATAGAGAGGTACATTTTCCATATAATTATAGTGGGAGAATAAAGTTTAAAGGGAATGGGAAAATTTGAGTATTAAAATATTGGCATGAAGCACCAAGGAAAAAGTAATCAAATATGAATCCCAAGAAGACTTTGACAAGAGAGAGTGAAGGATTAGAAGATTGAAGGGAGCACAAAGATTATTGAGGGGAAAGAGGAGTTTATAAACTCAAACAAGGAAATGGTGTTGAGAGAGATAATATAAAAAGTGGGTAACAATCCAATCAAGCTAAGATGAAGGAAATAGTTGATAGTGTTCTTGAGAGATGAGATAGCAATAAGGAATTTTCTGGATATACGCATGGAGAGAAACTAGGCTCAAAATATTAGAGTCTCACATGCAAAAATACTAAAAGGTAATATGAAATATCCTATAAATTTGTATTGGGAGTGATGATGAAAAAATTGGAGATAGGTAGGACAAGAGGGAGGAAAAATGAAGTAACAAAGATGAAGGTTGTAACAATGAAGGCCATGCAGATAGGATCTTAGGCTCAAATAACTAAATATTGTGATAATGGAGGAAAGAAACACCCCCTCCCTCTCCAAGAAATTATGAAGATTGTGTGATAGAAAATTTAGGCATTTAGTGTGCTGAAAAAAATTAGTTTTGTTAAATTGCATAGAAATCTAAAATTTAGATATTGTTTTATCATAGGAAAAGAAAGGTGAAAGGCGAGGAATTGATAAGCATAGTGAAGAAAATATCAATCATTACTAAAGAGGTGATAGTAAGTTTAAAAGGGATAGTCTAGGAGGTTCAATAATATTCTTTTGGATAATAGAATATTTATATGATTGTCACTTTTGGAGTCCTTATTTTCACTATATGTTTAACAAACTTGAAATAATTAATATTAGTGCTAGAGATATTAATTATTTTGATAGTGTATAGAAAATATCAATTATCTACACATCATCAAAATAATGCCAAATGAAATATATTAGTTCCCTTTAAGTGTAATATAACTTTTTTTGAAGGATTTACTGTTTTATTAATTCATATTGTTCAGCTATCTAAACCAAATTATTTTTACATATCACAAACGGAAGGATATATGTTTTATCTAGATATACATGAAGAGTTAATGGTGATCTACAATAGAATCACTCTCACATATCTATTCATATCACATTTGTCTCAAAAGGATTTGTATACCTTAGAACCTTCCCATTGTAATGTAATTGAGAAGTGAGATCAAATTAACTAGCAAATGAATTTGATATTTGTTTACTAATCTTAGGTGTAGCCTCTCATATTTTGTAAGAATATTTTCTACTAATTTAATTTGTATCCCTTCTTGTTGTGCATGAGGATTTTCTATAGCCAAAATTTGGCTACTAAAGGATGACTTTTACTTATCTTTCAGAACAATCCACCTCAAAATAATGGAGTCTACTGTAGTGGTGATAATGAAGGATATTGTAAAAAGGTTAGAGAGGAACATAATGAATATTGAGAAAGATATAAAATCTCTCTAATCTACAAAGTTTCCTATCCACTCTACCTCTATATTTAAGCAATGCGAATCAATTCTATGCGTGGCTTTTATACTTGTAATGTAAGGGATCATCCGCACTAAAGGAATTGTTATAGTGAATTTAATTTTTTAACTATCTTTGTTGATTGTAGTATAATTACACAAATTATGGTCACTAGAGTACTCTACAATATTAAAAGATTCTCTTAAACTTCAATTTTTGTTATGGGAAATTCTAAACATCAAATCTTAAATTACAACTTATTCTTTGACATCATTACAATCATATTTGAAACATAATCCAATAATTTGTCCATTAGAAAATGTAAGAACACCAACATAACTATATGAATAGTCCTTACATTTTCTAATTGCATGCCTGAAAATCCACAATGATATCTTTATAAAAATTCCTTAACTTCCATCAAGATGAAAAGTACACATAAACAAATCTTTCGATATAGTTTTAAGAGTAACATCAAGACAAACAATATTTAATTTGACTTCTTCGAAAAAAAATTATATCATTTTTCCAATTATTGATAACTTGCATAATTTTATATTTGTAAAAAATAAATAACAATCCATATAACATAGTCCATGGTGAAGATCAAGGAATAATTTCATCATTTCAATAAACAACTGGAAAGCAATGCAAGTTGATCATGGTTATTTTAATTACTAACAGTTGTAAACGACATCTTGATCTTTAATGCAGTCTATGGGGCTTAGAGGTAGAATACCAATTGAAACAATCAAGCGAGGATAGGGATGTAAAAGGAGAGCACCCACAAGGAGGAGGAAGATTCCATTCACTCCTCGTCTGCGTACTTGTAGAGACAAAGATAGTATTAATAAATGCAAACCTGATAACAATTTTTTTCGTTAAGTTAAATTAAGTTTTGTCCATCTTGACGCCACTCTACAAAATATATGACAAGAATATGTAGGGCTTGCCGTCGAAGAAGAGTTGTTTTTGGTTTTTAATTGAATAAAATACAAAGGTCTAACTTTTATCTTATCAGTGAGGTAAAAAATGACGTTCAATGCATGGGATAGATGGCGATGTTCCAGTAGTCATACGTCTCACTATTCAATAATAGTTTCCTATCAACGTCGAAGAGCATAACATGCCCTCGAAATTTATTTAGTCAGGTCAACTAGCTTAAATTATTCATATTCTAAATAGGATGACATTGACGCGCAAGTGCATCCTTTTGAATAGATTGGATGAACATAATATCTAATATTCTTTCTATTTAAAATTTTAAAAATTATAGCTTGACTTTTTTAAAAAATAAAAAAATTTATAGTAGCTCATCTACTTTTTATGTTATTAATATTTTTAAATATTAAAAAAGTTTATATTTATATTAAGAATTAAAATTATAAATTATAAAAACAATTCAATTTTGTCCAAAGGGCATTCTATTATAGACTACCCAAAATATTCCTGTTTATTATCTTATTTGAATGTTCCTCACTATCCCTACTCACATTGGTTAGTAAAAGCTACATGGGAATGGACAAATTGTCTTGCTGTAGGGGAAAAGGAAGATTTAAAGGATAAAGTATAAGAGTCAAATTTCATTGCATTATCTTTAGATGAAGTTATTGTGGTAGACAATACTTCTTAGGTCTGTATGTATTTGTATACTATAGAACGACATGTTTTCCAAGCACATCTTCTTTGTGTTGATAAAATGAAAGACAATTCAACATCACAAAATTTATTTGAACTAGTCAAGAAATCTTTGAATAAAATTGCAAGTGTGGATGGGTTGAAAATTCCAAAAAAATTGGTGTGCATTAGAGCTGATGAAGCTATAGTGATGCAAGGTCAAAGGATCCTTGATTGGAGTGATGTATGAAAATTGTAGCATAGTAGACAAAGCTCCTAACCTCTTACATAGGTTAAGTGATATAGAGACACTCTTGACTTTAGCTAGTCTTCTACCCTTGTTGGATGTGATGAACAAGCTTGTGAAGAAATCCAAAGGTAGAACTATGTATATTAATGAATATGCCAATCTACGTAAACATGCATGCTTGGTCCTCGATCATCCATATCCAGATCTAACACAAGAAGGCCGAAATTATTTCATGTTGTAGAAAATTACTGATTTGAGTGATCTTGATAATTATTTATAGTTTAATGCAAGTGGGTACTTATGTAGTTATGTACATTGATATGGGATACAAATCTACCAATGTAAGATAGCAAGGCGCTCTAGAAAAGAAATAGCTATTAACAAGAAAGATTTTAAAGGCATTGTTAGATCTGTTAGTGATAATATGAAGGAAATTACAAAATCTCTTTCCTCAAAGATTCATGAAAGATTCCATCAACATGAAATACTTGAAGCGATGGGTATTGCGTATCCTCAATTTTGGGAAAACCAAGATAACCCAAAATATTTTCATGATCAAGTAAAAATCTTGATCGAACAATTTTCAAAAACTATAGCATAAAATGAGTAGAAAATAGAAGGAATTCTAAATGAAGCTAAGCTTAGAAAAAAATCTAAGAGTTTTGCAATAGCTATGAGGGACTAGTATAAATCCATGTGTGTGGACAAGGCATTTGAACCAAGATCAATAAAAAAGGTTTGGAAAAACTTAGGTGAAAGTGAAATATTGTGTGATTCGATATCAAAATATTTTAAACTTGTTGATTTGTTTCGAACAATGATATTGGGGTTGGTGGAGGATGAGAGAGCTTTCAGAACATTGGGGTTTTTGAAATCAAAGGTATGAAACAAACTAGACAAGAATTTGGAAAATTACTTAAGGATGAAAGTAACAGCATATAATGTCTTTAATTTTCTTTTTGAAAGGCAACTCACAATCTAGAGGTCCACATGTGAAAGAAAATAGACCGTGTTGTGCAACACTCCAATTCCAAAGGTTGGTACTAGTGCCACTAGCAGTGGCAGTGGGACTGGGACATATGACATTGACAAAAATCACACAATGAATGTTGAATTTTAGACATAGGCCGACGAAAATGAAGAGCATACTCAGAATCAAGATGACTCTTTTACTTTATATCAAGATGAATGCTAGTTTGAGGACCCTAACTCCATTTAGGAAATTGAAGATAATTAGTGGATTTTATGTATTTATATTGCACTTCATGATTCATGAATCAGTTTCCATTGTTCCAAACTGTAGTTGATGATATTTTATATTGTATTCAATAAAAATTGAAATTGTGAATCATTACACTTCATGATTTTTTTTTATATTGCAATTCATGAATCATACTCCAAACTATAGTTGATGATATTTTATATTGTATTCCATGAAATTGTGATATTTAATATTTTATATTGTATTCCATGGTATTGAATTTGATATGTGATTTTGCATCATTTTTAAAGAATAACACTTATCACACTACTTATAAATTCCCATTGCATTTCCATTCACACAATCTTTTATAAAAAATTGAAAGGAATATTAACCCATTCCTTGAATAGAATCTAGTAGGAGCTAAAAGTTCAACATAAATAATTTATAAAGGCATCCACACAACTTAAACAATAAAGGCTTAAACTACCAAATCACCTAAATTATATTGAGAAATCCTTACACATCCATGACCATAAAATCTTTATTTACAGATAAACATTGCACAACAATGAAACTAACCAAAAATCTATCATTCAAATAATAGACAATCCACTAGAAAAATACTCAACAAAAGCACAATAAATCCACACAATGCACATTATAACTCAAAGATTGCACATGCATGAACTTTACCATTCTATTTACATATTAAAATAATAGAAAAGTAGTAAAAATAGCAAAGTTTTTTTTTGTCATGAAAATAACTATGCATCACTTTTCCACTTCATCTTCTTCATCTTCTAGAACTTCAACCACTTCATGTTCCAATGCCTTTTCCTATGCCCTCATTTTGGACCTGTAATCTCGATATTTGGTGACAATTGCAAATATTTCGTTCCTCCCTAGCATTGTAGTAATTTGTAACCTAGTTCTCCATTTTACCAAAGTAGTTTTAGACTCAACCAACATCTTACGTATTTTCTCTTCTCCAAATTTATAAGAATTTAGGTGGATCTACATTCCTCTAAGTTTTGAGGACTCCCATGTCATTGTAGTAGGATCAGCTATTTCTTTATTGAATATCTCTCTAAACTTCATAGAGATCTCTTTTATATCTAGAATCCTTTCATGAAACACACCAGTAATTTCCACTCCTAGAATACAACAATCATATTAAATTTCCACCTACATTTCAAATTATTGATCAAGTGTTTTATGAATTTCCTTCACCAGATTATCATACATATTCAATTTCCATTCCAATGAATCAGACCAGGAAGGGTCTAGCTCCTTAGGACTTTTCACAATTTTCTCACCAATTACTATCTTCCAATCCATAGAGATCAATTTTTTCATTTCTTGAGAGCACACATAGAGACTAGTTTGATCTTTTTAACTTGTTGAAGTTTTGTTACTAACTCCTTCCTCTTGTTAATAACTCAAGTGTAAAAGAGAACACATTTATTCATAAAGACGATAACCTCTTGATACATTTTATCGATCCCCTCACAAGTAGATCTGGAATGGCTCAAATTATTTTAATTTGTTGTATGATGAGCACATTGATTCCCTCTACCTAAGATCTTGAGGCTTCATCAGTTCTAAGAGAAGTGGCCATCGAAGAAATAAAATTACCCAATGTGAGGACTTGAGATAGTAGTTTTATGTTTTCTTTCCTCTATTCTTTGACTCTTTTAATCAAGAAATTGACTAAAGAATTGGCATAGTACAAATAACCTTCCAATGTTGGAGGCCCCTTATCAACATGTGTGAATTTTTAGTTCACCTCCATTATTGCATCTTCATTTAAATCCTTCATAGGCTTAACAATTTATAACATTTGATTTTTAGAAGTAGCATCAGCCACCATCCTTGACATTCTCTTGGATTTCTTAGGTTTTGAAGAGCTTTGAAGTAACTTTGTAACTGTATCCACTGCAACTATCATTGTAGGAATATGATTTCTCTTCTTCTCCACTACTTCTTTTAGCCATCCTAGGGAGTCTACTACCAAACCGAAATCTTCATTTCCACTAATAGTTTCTTTACGATCTCTATGAGTGATAGGTGGATTATTATCTAGAGAAAAAGGAACTTCGGATAGAGGAGGAAAGATATTATCTTCAACGATCTGTTGAAAGATAGCTTTCGAAATTGCATTTGAAATTGCAGGCACAAGTTTTTATTGATTGGTCTTCTTCTTATGGGTAGGAGAAAGCATGCTATATTGTTCACAAATGGTCTTCAACTTGACTATTTCTTTTGGCCTATCACCATCACCTCGTGACTAAAAATTTTCACTAGAGGACCTAACATAAGATGTCCTCAATGATACACTTGCACTAGATGCTTACATAGAGCCCTGTTCATTCTTCTGTGATGACTTAGACTCCTAAACAAGACCATCAACCTGCCACCATTTCCCATCCAACTAGTCCTATGTAATTTTAGGTGTTGGGGTAGCACACACCCTCAAATATGAAATTTCACTTTGGCTCCAATCAACCCTAGGGTGGGATTTATCAAACAATTTTTCATATCCAAGATCTATGATTGTTGAATCCTCAACTACATTTTTTGAAATCTAAAATGAGAGACTGAAAGCTTATATCTATTTTAGCATTAGCCTCATATAATCTCTTCTCAAAAGTTTTTTCTCATCGACACAATCTTCCCATAAATATTTAATAGATGGGTGATGTTGATATAAGCTCCCTCCTTAGATATTCTACTTCACAAAACCCTTAATATCAAAATTAGCTCTCATAGATAGATACTAGAGGTTATATTCCTCAAGAACTCCTTCAACTCCCTTAGCCACCTGGTTTGTTTTCCACATAAAAGAAGGGGTCTTCAATGGGAAGATATACCCTTGTTTTCCCATGTTCATATACATAATAATAACCATGGCCATTTGTCAAAAAACTTCCAAAATATCAATAAATCTTTAGGATACCAAGGTAATGTCAATGGGGTTTTCTCAAAACCCCCTATTCTCAGATAGGAAAAATTATCAAATTGGATGTAAGAACTCCCAAAATTTGATATAAGAGAAATTGATTCAAGGGAACACATTTTTAGATTTCCATCTAGATTCCTCATGTGCTCCATTAAAAATTTGTCATTAACATGACAAAAATCACCCATTGCAAATTGTTTAGTGAACTAAGGAAAGTGTTTATACATAGGAATATCAGAAGTTGGGGTTCCTTGTAGCTCCAACAAAGACCAAAAGGACCTTTGAATAGCTACAATGTATGTCAGGAAAGAACACATACAATAGGTAGCAATTTTATGGAAATTAATTAATTGCTCATTCAAATGGAAGAAAATAAATTCATCCCAGTCAATGAAAATGTTCTCATCACATATTATCAAGATAAATTGGCACATCCAATCGTCAAATAACTCAACTTGTGCATTCCCAACAATGTTGTGCAATAAAGTAATAGCATATGCAATTTCTTCCTTAAAATGTACTCTTTTGAGTTTAGTCAGTAGTTGCGACTTACCTTTCCTTTCAAACTTCAACCATGTTTTGGCCATGGAGTTCTTACACTAGTCTTCATTCGCTTTGAAAAATTCACCTAACACCATGACAAAGATTTCTTCTATAGGTTCTCTTTCTGGAATCCTCATCACATGAGAAACAACTTTGGCAGAAATTTCTACAATTACAAACCCATCTGTGGCTTCAATTTCCCGTGTATCTAGAATGTACCTTCTCGCACATGAACTTATCAAGTCCACACTCAACATAGTTTCTAGAAACCCTCCAACATGAGCTAGCCCACTTTCTAACAATTTTATATTCAGCTCAAACTTCTCGTCACTCTGTAGGCATGCCAAAAAATCTTCTAACTTAAATGGTTTGAGCTCCATATCTCTTACACTGAGCCAATGATTTTCTATTATGGATTGCATGAACTCCCAACACATAAAGAAACACGCAAAAACCTAGAAGAGTACATTGCAAAAAAAGGAAATGCAGTTGCAAAACTTAGCAAATGTTTTAGAAATTTTAGTGTCCCTCATGCCAAACTAGTCATTTTGAATTCCACTTTACATGAGCGTAAATTCACAAAGATAGGTTGTTTTCACTTGAGAAGTACTGGACTTGGAAAATAACAAGAATGTAGGCTAAATGTCTAAGTAAAACTTCACCACACACTTATGTCATTATTTTTGATAGGGCGTGCATTAATTGCAATATTCAATTTCATTCCTCAAAAAGATAGCCTTTAAACCTACAAGCTTTTTGAAATTCCTAAAAAGACAACTCAAGGTTAGTCCATACATATCATTCAATGAGATGTTAGATGATGGTGCCTTTGAAAGGAAAGGTAAGTCCATAATGTTGTGTTGTTGCTGAAAGTTGGAACCTTAGAACCAAAGTTTGAAGTTTTGATGTTTTCAAAACCTTTGACCCATCAACTAAAAACATGACCAAGAAAGACTTGCTACTCAAAAAAGTGAACCAAGTTGGGGAATTGGGAAGTTACAAAAATTTAGAACATCATGACAAGGTTATAAAACTCTAAGGAATAGTGAATAAGGTTAGGAAAAACACCAAAATGATGACTTTGAGTGATAGTAACCACAACAATGAAACTAACCTAAAATATATCATTCCAATTCTAATAATACATAATCCACCAAAAAACTACTCAACAAAATTATAATAAATGCACACACCATAACTCAAAGGTTACATATGCATGAACTTCACCATTTTCTTTCTATATTGAAATAACTCTCTCATCCTCAACTAACTACAAAGATGACCAACAAAGACTTGTAATTCAGTTACTCAACAAGTGAACCAAGTCAGGGAATCAAGAAGTTATGAAAATTTAGAACTCCATGAAAAAGTTATAAAATTCATAGGAGTAGCGACTAAGATTTTTTTTCTCCCTTATTTTAAGTTTATCATCTCTCCAGTTGTAACATTTTACATGAATTATTAATGAAATATGATCAGTGATATTTCATTAAACTTCTTTGTCATTATGCATTGATGTATGTTTTAATTTTGGCTCTCGTTAAATGAACTTGTTAAAGTAACTTGATTAAAGCATGAATTCATATAAATGTTTAGTGGATTTGATAAGTAGTCATGGAGATTGAGTATTGATGTGTGAATTGTAATGAAATTTCACTAATATTATGGATGCTTGGAATTAAAATAACCTTATAGTTCATATTTTAATTATGTTAAAATTAAAACTTGAACTTGTACTCAATGATTCATAACTCAACTTAATTCTTAATAACATATTAACAATAGTATTAGTAGCATATACTACAGTGAACATCAGAAATCATTTAAAGTGTATCTAGTAGTTGAAACCATTACTTGACTTTTTCTTCAAATGATAAAATAAATAATACATATAATTGAACATCAACACATTACTAAAGTTTGAATATGAGATTTTTTATTGATTATCACATGAAGGAATAAACAAAGGCATTGGAAATAAAAAATATTGCTCAAAGATAACTTTGCACAAAGCTGAGTTGGAACCTGGAAACTCATATTATCAAAAAGAAAATTACTGCAACATCTTTTCTAGCAACTTCTATTGTTTAGGTCATGGAATTCTTATTTGTTCTAACTGATGTTGTTTGACATGAAGATTTGTTAACAATTCATGATTCAAATTGGAACCTATCTTGGATTATTCAATCAATTTTGCATTCAAGGTTAGCAATGGTTTGATGGAATCCAAATAGTTCACCACATCTAAGCTATGAGAAAACTGGCCCAAATCAATCTTTAGTGCATCCTCCATATTCTTTTTGAAATCATTCTTTCCAATGAATTTCTCATTTGTGTCAAAAGCCTTTGGAAAACCAAGCTTTGTGAAGTTCCTTACCTTTCCATCCACCTTCATTTGTTTGTAGAAAAATGCAAATATTCCTTTGTTTCACACATTCTCATACACTTTTCAATGATATTTGACAATGTCAATGATGTATCAAGCCGATTAGTAATCCCTTTTGATTTCAAAACATTTTCATTGGCTTTGTAAACTATTTGTTGAATTTGATTTTCAGATTTCTCTAATGCCAGCACATTTTTGTTGTCCACTAAATATTTTTTGAGATTCTTATGATGTTTTCTAATAGCATTAATCAATTGAAAAATGTCACATAAATGATTAATCCTCTACATTATTTCATTCTAGATATTTTGTTTCATATGCCTCATTGTTTATCTACAAAATGTAGATAACTTATTTTGATAAGACTTAATTTCATTTTTTTCTTCCATTAGCTCTACCTCCAATCTTTCATTTCTTTTTGTCTCCTTGAATTTTTGTTTCCACTATTTTTTTCCATTCACAATGCTTAGTATTAATTTTTATGAAGTGGATTTTTCCTCATCATATTTCTTTTTGCTCTCATCTAGCCTTTTCTTCAGTTCATTCACTGTAGTCTCATTCTGCTTATCCTCTTTTCTTGTTGATGTAGAGGTAGATTTTTTTATTCTTTTTTCTAATTCATTGCACTTGTTATCAACTTTCCTCTTTGCTTTCTCATTTGCTAGGTCTTCCTGGAAATTTTCAATTTGAGTTTGCAACCTTCTTTTCTCTCTATCTTGCTTTAGCAATTATGTTTACACCAATTAATTATTCTTCTTTGATACATGAATTTTGTTAGTATTTCTTAGTCCAGAAAAATCCAATTGAATATTGTTCACTTTGAATTTAGATCAAGCCATGTAACTTGCTGGTTTTTTTTCAACTATGGGAGCAAGAATTGTGTACTCCATGATTTATTTATTTGTGTCAAATGTGGGTAATACCATGGTTGTTACAAGCTCTGAAGTCATAATAGACACACTCTCCATCAATTTCTTCTTTTATTTCTTATTCATGTCAGATTTCTCTTTAAACTCTTCAATGTAATCAAAACCTAGGGACACAAGAACAATGGAATGCTTGAATGGAAAAGCAATAGGAGTACTTGAAGTTGCTAATTATGTTGCAACTAGACTAACTAGTAGTGGGTGAGCACTTGGAAATAACTCATTTGTGGTGGATCCACTAGTAGTGTGACTCTGACCTGTCAAAATCCTTTGCCTCTTCTATATGCCTTGATCACCTAGTGTTTTTTTGATATATTGTTTTGTTTTCCCCTTATGTGTAATTTGTTGTTGTAGCACATGTTGACCACTACTAGTACTACTACCCATACAATTGCCACTAGAGGAAATGCCAGTTGGACTAAGCTCTCCACCTTGGGCATGCCCTAGTTATGATTGTGTCTGGCCATGAGGATGAGGATTTGAAGCTCGAACAAATTGACTTGTTTGACATAGGTCTAATTTTTCACCTCAAATACCAAGGCTATCTTTATCAAATTATTTTCTTTAGGATCCCAAAGGACCACCTTCATAACCCATTTTTCAGCTGTGGCTGCTCCTATAGTATATGTTTCTTTTGTGGCCTCACTTAAACCAAGTTTTAAATTGACATGGCTTTCTTATTCCCTATCATCATAAGATTCATCATCACTTTCTTTATTTCCTCTTTCATTTGGATGCTCTATATTCTAAATTTTTTTAAATTCATGATCTTCTTTGTTATGTCTATACTTGGAAAGAGTTCTTGGATCACCTAGCTCCTTTGTCATAGAACAAAAGGTAGTAATTTTTGGTTGTGACCAATTTTTTTCTATAACTTCTTTCTCTAGAGAATCTGACATTTTTACTCTACTAAATGGTTTATCACTTTTTCATTAAAATTGTTGTACCTCTTGATTTTGTTTCAATGTAATGCCATAATTTCTACTAACATTTGTTCAAAAGAAATACTATTCTTAGTAGAATTTTTCTCCATTGCAATTTTGACTTCATCCCAAGAATCCTTGTTTACTTTGATGTTGAATTCTACTTGCAACATTCTTATTAAGCATAATCATTGGTTTCATGGTGTCACATGGATCATACTACTAGTGAAAGATAACATCAAAATATTATGTGCCACACTAAATGCTTTTCTCTCGAATGTGAACCCTCAACATGAGAAGGTAAAGAAGGAAATAAGGTCTTCTTTTGCTAATAAAAAAATTGTAGTTCATTAGTATTTTGCATCTGTCACATGTATTGGAAGTTTGTATGGTTGTACTCCTGATCCATAAAACCTTAGCACAATATATTCTTCCATTAAGTACCAATAAGCCAATTGTATTTCTTTTCTGAGTTGAATGTAGTTTTTACATCACATAGACAATCTAGGCATTGGAGTATTTGTAATTGCTTGATGCAATGGAGCCAAAAAGTACTATAAAAAATGACTATAGTTCCTTTAAGAATCATGCATCCTTATCCTAGTTGTTCAGTCATATATTGGATCCATTTTTTTTCTTCAACATTACTATAGGGCTAAATCTGAAGCTTGTTGGTTTGAAACATTCCTTGAAATTTGAATAGAAAAAGATAGCACAAGTAGGTTGTGAACCTAAATGTATTAATGGAACCTCCTTTAATCATTAAAAAATGTTTATGCATCGATTCTACAATTTTCCCATTATATTTGACATGTAGAACATCATTATGGATATTATATACCATTTCAAGGAGGCTTGCACCCACTTCCAAACTGCTATCTAGTCTGAGACAAAATGCTAGCATGGAAATAGTATCCTAAACCCATGGTTTAAAAATATCCAAACCATAAGGAGGCTTATGATCACCTTTCAATTTGTGGGTATGTGCATGATCATCATGGAAAAAACAGGCCCTTAAGTAGCAAAAAATTTAGAAAAATCAATGTTAGGCAACTTGACGTAAAAATTTGAATAAGTTATCTATATTATTTCAAAAATATGTAAGAATAGAATTTGTATAAAATTGAATGTAGTTTCTAAACTACTAGGTTTATTTAAAAATAAATAAAATCTATTTGGTGAAAATTTAAAATTTCAATACAGTAGTACTTAAATTTCAGGGAAAAAATAAGAAGTAGGTGTCTGTCTGACCACCCTAACCATAATAAAATGATAATATTTTTTTATAAGAATTTATATATAAGTATAGGACTCATGTTTGGATGTGATGCATATTTTTTTGTAATTTTTGTCAAAGTAAATAATTAATTATGATTTTTTTATTACAACTTTGAAAAAATATAAAAACTCGTATGTCTGACCACCTTAACTTGGTCAAAACTTCATGAAATTTAATTTTTCTTTTTTTAATCCTATAGTATGTGCAGCATATAATGTGACGTATGTTTCAGATTCAAAAAATGTGATACCATTTGAAAGTTATAGATGTTTTTCAATCAACCTATTGATCAAGACTTTAGTCATAATTTTAATAGAAAATAAATAATAGTTATTTATTAAATTCAAATTAAAGCATAATTTATATTGGTGGAAAGCTGAGAATATCCTCTCAAAACCATTTTCATTTTATCAATTTTGGATTAAAAAAAGTTGCCAGCTACATACCCTACAAATACCCATAATATTGCCACTTTTTAGCCCATCATGATCCCGCACATACCCTTGTTTCTATCCTAAACTATTTTATTTAAGAAATATTTTTTCTCTATTTCAGCCACTGCTTCATAATTACTAGCAATAATTTCTAGGTCAATGTGGTCTTTTCCAAGTTCTTCTACATTAATGGATAATAATTCCTCCTGCCTATCTTTATTAACAATTGGTCTTTTGTTATGATCATAATTTTGGGCACAAACCACGATAAATTATGGGCAATGGAAAACCTCATGTAACATCATGCACCCTAATCGAGTTACCCACGATGCGCTGATACTATTAACTTGAATTTTGTTTGAGGCCTTATTCTGAGATGAAAATCTAAGTTTTTAGGTACACCTACCATATTTTTTAAGATGATAAATATCATGGAATTCATTGGTGAAACCTGGGGTATTAAGCAATTTTTCACAATGTATACTTTTATTTGGCATTGCTCTAGTAGTATTGTTGGTAGACATGCTTATACAATACGAAACTATATGAACTCCCTATTAGTCCACCTTAATTTTTCTTAATTCTTAAGTCTCTTAACCCTAAACCCAAACTTCAAAGTTTGACAAAATAAGATTTTAAGAGACATAAAATGATGAAACATACCTGTAGGAATTACTTCACTTACCCAGATTTTGATTCTTGAAAAGATTGATGTTGATAGTCATACAAACAAGGTTACTGGAATGGCTTTGTTGGAAGTGGAACTATGGAACCCAAAATAGGGTGGTCCACTATAATGAGCAAACTGAAGATTTAAATCTCCCCATGTGCTAACCCTCTCATTTAAAAATAAATTCACTTAGCAGTAGAAAGTAGTTTTTTTTTCAAACATTAAAGTGAATGAAACCAAAACATCTACATTTTTCTTTTGGAATACACAATTAGTACATGGCTAATAACATTTAAAACAAGCCATTTAGTCATGCATTGACAAAAAATTTGAAACCTTTGATCATTGTAAATCTAACGATTATAGGGTGATTCTAGAGGTTTAAGTTCACAATCCTAGTGCTCTGTGCATTTCATTTCAAAATGAAACTACAACCATAGATCGAATGCTCATCGAATAGTTAAGTAATTTATGATATAAATAATAAAAATGTGCTTTAAATTTGTTTTAACCTTTAATTCACTAGGGTTGACATCAAGGCCTTAATAAAATAAATTACAATATCACATCTATAGCACAACCATTAATAGCACTTAACATTGCAAAGGACTTAATAAAATTAATTACAATGTCACATTATTACATAGTACAAATACAAATGTAAGCATAAGCACCAAGCTTCTCCTAGACCACTAGTGAAAACATAAATCTAATACATGTTTCTTCAAAAATAAATGGGAATTATCAGGTCAACCATGTGCTCTAGAAATAAACACGGTTCTTGGCAGGTCAGCCATGGGCTCTAAAAGTAAATGCATGGGGAATGGGGGACCAATCAAACTGGGGAAATGGGAGCTATGAAGATACATGATGCACTTATCCCATTTTAAAATTAGATTCATGCAAAATATGAGAGGTTGTAGAACTACTCCCATCTTCTACTTGCAACTTGCATGCACTAGGAGACCACTTATCTCCATTAGAGCTCCTCATCTTGTCTCAAAACCTGTCTGAGAAGTCAAGTCAACCAAATCAACTTCTTTCCAGTTCCAACCATTCTGAACTTGAGGGAAATTGGTGTTTTACTTTGGGTGATCACACAATAGTGGTTTACAATTTTTTACCAAACTATCCACACTGAAATAATTTTTTTTAACTAAGTCTTCACTTTCAGGCACCTATAGCGGCTAAACTATGAGGAATTTGAAGATGATGCAAAGTATAGTTTCATGAAATTTTTAATATAGATTCTAAATATATTTTTTTCAATATTTTTTGAATTAGATTGTATTTATTTTTAAATCTCCCTCAAAAACTAGTTTTTTTCATAAAACAACATTTTTAAGAAGTGACACCCACTGTATAACACATAACTTTTTTCCTGGAAGGATAAAATTCTAATTCTTTCAAATTTATATTTGTAACTCTAATATATAGTGCTTCCACTTGGTTAGATAGTTTTTTACTAAATATTTTTTCTTTAATCAAGTTTTGAATTCAAACCAATTGCAATTCTCTTTTTGTTGGATCAAGGACTTCAATATATAGTGCACTCATATTTTTCAATTTTTTTTTGATAATCTGTTATTTTTCCACATGTGTAGAACAAAGAGCTTGATTTTTGGTGAAAAACCTACATTCACAAGAAATAAAAGATAAATATAATAATCAAATTAAATTTTATTAAAATTATATTTTTTTGGAAGCTTATAATAGGACTATATACTTACAAAAAAATAAATTTTAAATGAATTCATTTGATCCCCCAAAAGTTAAATCAAAGTGTTTTCTTATCAACATTTTGATAGGTGTAAAGGAGACTCCATTATAGGTATGGTTTAAAACTAACGGGGTTCTATCCAAGGGGGCTTGGTCTAAGGTGGTCTGATAAAACCCTCTTCAATTGGAATCCTTTAAATGGAATATTTCAAGGCTGATATTATTATATTTTCTAAAAATATGTGATTTCAACAAAAACTAGGATCTCCCAGAAATTGTAAACCACTATTGTGGCAACACCCCTTTGTAACTACATAACTAGAGGTAGGATAATTTAGAGTATCCCATATAATACCACATCATCTTCTTCCTGAATCCTTATTAACCCTACAAAATGAAAACTCTTATGAAAATTCAAAAATTGTACTCATTACTATAGCCTTTACCTGAATGATTTCAGTTGTGCTCACTATCCTTATTTATGAGCCAATAGTGCCAGTACTAGCCTTGTTCCTATGTACACCACACATGTGTCAAGTGTGAGGTTGGGTATAGTCATAATCATGGGTCACACAAACATAAAGACCAACTTAATTGATTCATGTAACTTAAGCCTTACATTTAGAGTTTAAATGTTTAATTTGATTGATGTCTGAACTCTAAGTGCTTGGATACATGCAAAATGTACCTCAAGTTGACAAGCTATCAATTTTCAAAATCACTAGTGCCACTCAAATGATCTAAAATAATTACAAATCTTGTTTCACTAGCCATTTAGTCATGCATTGACAACAAATTATAAACTATTGATCTTTGTAAAACTAATAGTGAAAGGGTATTTCCAGAGGTTTAAGTTCACAATCCTAGCATGCTGCAAATTTCATTATAGAATGCAATTACAACCATACATCAAATTTTCAATGAACAGTTGAGTAATTTATTATGTAAATAATAAACATTTGTTTTAAATTTATTTTAAACTTTAATGTACTAGGATTGACATCAAGGCCAAGGGGTCAGTAACTTAATGTTGCAAAGGAATTAATAAAATTAATAATGATACCATAAATCAAGGGAGAAGGTCAATGAAAAATTAGAAATCAATAACACTTCGGTAAACCCTAACAAGAGTGACAAATTTTAGTGTTTATAATGTGTTTTTTCAATTTGATGACAACTTTCTTTTTCATTTGTATTAATTTATGTTTTACTTTTAAATATACATGCAATTATTTCATAAATAGATAATACTTAATTTCTTAAAGGAAAAAATTCTGATTTGAATAGATTCATAAGCATTGAACTCAAAAAATAACTCTTTACTATAAATGAATAACAAAGATTAACACAACACAAGCATTTATTTGATTACAACTCAATTAGAATGCTACATTATTGCATATCTTTGTGAAGATGAGTAGATGTAGAGTAGGGAAACTCTTGTTTTGTATAAATAACATTTCACTTTAGATAGAAATATTTTATTCCAAGTTGTTGCTCATGACAATGGAATACAAGTTGATTCCAATTTCCAAGCTTCTCTTGGTGATAGCGTAATACAAATTTGACACTAAAAATAAATGCATCATTCCAAAGCTTCTTCTAGTGAAAACATAATAAAAATGTGGCTCTAGAAATAAATGCAAGGGACTCACTTGGCCAACCATTTTAGAGAATCAAGAGATGTGAAGATACAAAATGTACTTATCCCCTTTGAGAACCAAAGTCATGCAAAAGATGAGGGTTAGTAAAATTGCTCCCATCTTTTACCTATACCGTCCATGCATCGAGATAGCACTTATCTCCATTAGAGCTCCTTATCCTAGTTGAAAACTTGTCTAAGAAGTTAGGTGAACCAAATAAACTTCTTTCCAATTCCGCCCATTCTGAACTTGAAGGAAATTGGTCCTTTACTCTTTAACTACATAACTAGAGGTAGGAGAATTTAGATTATCCCCAATAATACCACATCATCTTCTTCCTGAATCCTTATTATCCCATAAAAATGAAAACCCTTATGACACTATCCACTATCACTATCCCTATATATGGCCCACCAGTGCCGCTATTAGCCGAATTCGTACAAACCAAAAAACCAAATTAATTGATTCATGTAACTTAACCCTTACATGTACAAATAAAATGTTTAAATGATTGATTTCTAGCTACATGCAAACTATACCTCAAGTTGACAAGCTATAAAAATTGTCAGACTCTAGTTGCACTCAAATGATATGAAATCATTACAAATATTGTTTCATTAAAGCTATGATTTGTCCAATCAATCACTTTGGATGTTCATATGGCATTAATCACCACCTATAGTACATATACCATACTTTCTTCAAAAATATTGAAAATTTGAATTAAATGAAATGTAGTAAGTCGAGGCATTGAAAAGAGACAAATGATCCTTGATCTTGCCATGTGTCTACATCTGATGGTTCTAGTGTTATTCCAGATGTTTCAATTTGCAAGTCTACTACTTTAGAGATTTACTTCCAGAATGTAAATACAACCATCCATCAAAAATTCATTGAATGGTCATGGTTATATTTATTTTCCTTTACAACCTTTGTGTAAAATGTTCTTAAGTTTTTAAGCCTTGGTACTACATTCTTCCTAGGTAGTCCCTTTAAAAAAAAAATGTATGCATGTGCATATTTCTACCACTTAAGTTCTTGTATCTCTCATCGCCAAAATCCTTCAACCCACCATGTTCATTATCATGATGAGCGACGAGCCTTGATCTCGCCATGTGTTTGAATCTAATGGTTCTAATATTATTCTAGAGTTTTTAATTCAAAATTCTACTACTTCATAGATTTACTTCTGGAATGCAACTACATTTGTCCATCAACAATTCATCGAACAATCATTGTTATATTGATTTTCACTGACATTTCGCCAATGAAATTTTTTTATTAGTTTGATATTATGTTTAATTCACAAATGTTTTTTCTTAATAATTTGAAAATAGGTTTAAATCACCAATGCACATTTTTTTAGTTTGAAAAAAAGAATTAATCGCTTTTTTTTTTCTATTTTGAAAATAGGTTTAATTCGCCAATAGAAATATTTTCCAAGTTTGAGAATAGATTTTAATTTCCAATGAAACTATTTTAGTGGTTTAAATTTTTTTTTAATTCACTAGGATTTTCCACAGACTTCTAGCGATTAGAAAATATTTTCTAATGGAGTTTTTTTTTTTTTCACAAAAAAATGAAAAAAATTGCCACTAAAATTAATATTTTTATTAGGAAGTATACAAGATTCACTAGGATTTTACATCTTCACCGAAGGGGGGTTTCTTAAATTTTTCTCTTCTCTCTCTCTATATATATATATACCTTTTCATCTACCACTATCTCTTTTTTTCTTTCGCTTTAATATCTACATTTCTCTCCCCTCTTTCTCTCTATCTATCCCTCTCTATGTCTCCCTCTTTCTAACTCTCTCTATCTATATCTTTTTATCCCTTCCCCCCTCTTTATCTCTTTGTGTGTTTCATTTATCTTTCTCTCTTCCTCTATATCTATGAATGCCTCCCTCCCTCTCTCTTTTTCACCCTATCCCTCTCAATCTCTTAGTCTCTCTCTATCTCTCCTCTCCTTTTTATATATATCTCCCTCTCTATCTTTATCTCTATTCTACCTCTCTCTCATTCTTTGCCTCTCTAACTCTATCCTCTCTGTCTCCCTCTCTCTCTTTACCTCTCTTTATCTATTTCTCTCCCTATCTCTAACTCTATCATTTTTATCTATAATTCTCTATCTATATATTTCCATCTAGGTATGTGCAAGATCATCATGAAAAAAACAAAGCCTTAAGTGGTAAAAAAATTAGAAAAATCAGAGTTAGGAAAATTGATATTAAAATTTGAATAAGTTATCTATATTATTTAAAAAATATGTAAGAATAGAATCTGTAGAAAATTGAATGTAGTTTGTAAACTATTAGGTTTATTTTTAAAAAAAGAATTCTATGTGGTGAGAATTTGAAATTTCAACGTAGTAGTACTTAAATTTTAGGGAAAAAATAAGAAGCAGGTGTCTATCTAACCACCCTAACCACAATAAAATGATAATATATTTTTATAATATTTTATATATAAGTAGAGGACTCATGTTCCAATGTGATGCATATTTTTTTGTAATTTTTTTCCAAAAAAAAATTAATTATGATTTTTTTATTACAACTTAAAAAAAATATAAAAATTTGTATGTCTAACCACCTTAAATTAGTCAAAAATTCATAAAACTCAATTATTTTTCTTTTAATCCTATAGTATGTGAATCATAGAATGTGACACATGTTTCAAATTCAAAAAAACTAATACCGTTTGAAAGCAATAGATGTTTTTCAATCAGCCTATCAATTAGGAATTTAATCATAATTCAAATACAAAATCAATAATAATTATTTATTAAATTCAAAGTAAAGCATAATTTATATTGGTGGAAATCTAAGAATATCCTTTAAAAACCCTTTTCATTTCATCAATTTTTGGTTAAAAAAAGTCGTCAGCCACATACACTACACATACCCATCATATTGCCACTTTTTGGCCTATCATGATCCTGCACATACCCATCTCTTTGATTTTCTCAATAAATATCTCTCCCTCTTTGTCTACATATCTCTATGTCTCATATTTATCTTTATCTCTACATATTTATCCTCTAGGTAAAAATATAAATTTGTGTCATAGTTTTAGCCAACTTATTAGCACAACTAATTTTTAGTATTTCTAACTAAAATTAATTTTGGTCAAATAAATAATATAGTAAGATTAATTGTTGCTAAGTTATATATTTCCACAAATTTTCCAACTAAAACTATAGGCTAAATGCATATGTAACACTAATTTAAGACTAATTTATTGAAAAATAATGACTATTTGAGAAAACTGATGTTCAACTCGTACTCATGTAAATAATATTTTTTTAAAATATAAAAATCACCCTTTTGTAGATACATAAGTGTAGTTTTCACATACGCACACACACACACACACACACACACACACACACACACACACACACACACACACACAAACACACACATTATTTTTATTAAAAGTAAGTTATCAACATGAAATATTAGGTTGATTCTCATGTCAAAGAAAAATAGTAAAACTTATTAAAATTTTTGGAAAACATATAATGCACTAGATAAAATAATGTATATCAAAATGTTATATTTTTATTCTAAATTTTAGATAAATATTTAATATAATATTGGGTACCAAATGAAAATAACTATGTTTTAATATACACATTTTTATATTTATTGAAAACATATTATTTATCAAAATTGAAAAAAAATATACATGCACTAAAGCTTCAAGTTATAAAAACACAAAATAATTTGAAGGGAAATAATTAAAATTTACTATATAAAGATTGGCACATCATATAACTTCATTTTCCAACATTTTATCAACAACTAAATTATAGCATTAATTTATTAAAAAATATATGTATATATATATATATTTTATTTATTTTTAAATGCAAACATAAAATATACTAACAAAAACACATTTTATGAGTTTACATCAATTAAAAGTTCAAAACATATTTCATTTTTAGTGTTTCAAGTTTAAAATTTGGATGATTAATATTGGTTGTTTCTTTTATAAAATTATGACACAAATTTGTACTTTTACCTCTCTCTATCCATCTCTCTGCCTATATGTATATCTCTCTCTCTATCTCTATCTCTCCATGGATATGTGTATCTCTATGTACCTTTGCCTCTCTATATCTTGGACTAGTGTAGGATCATGGGGTTCCAAATTAGGCCCCTGAGTGGCAATGAAAATCAAGAAAAATAGAGTTAGAAAAATTCACATAAAACTTTGAATAGGTTATTAATATAATTTGAAAAATATTTAAGAACATAATTTGTAGAGAGTTGAATGTAGTTTCTATGCTAATAGCCCTTTTTTGGAAAAAGGTAAATCTATTTTGTGAAAATTGAAATTTCAATGCAGTAGTACTAAATTTTTAGGAAAAAGATAAAAAGTAGGTGTATGTCTGATCAACCTAAGTATAATAAAAAATAATATTTTTTCCTAAAAAAATCAATATAAGTAGAAGACACATGCTTGAATGTGCCACATTTTTTTTGTAATTTTTTTGCAAGTAAATAGTTAGTTATGATTTTTTTATTAGACCATTTTAAAATTATTAAAATGTGTTTGTTTGACCACCATAACTTGGTAGAGAATTTATGATTTTTTTTTATCCTATAGTATGTGAAGCATAAAATGTGACACATCTTTTAGATTTGAAAAAAATGAAATAGTTTGAAAATTATAGAAGTTTTTCAATCAACCTATCAATCAGGACTTTAGTTGTAATGTATGTTAAAAATACAATAATGATTGTCTATTAAATTTAAGGTAAGACACATATTATATTGATGCAAAGCTAACAATTTACTTAATAAACCCTTTTTGTACCATCAAATTCAGATAAAAAAATGTCATCATTTATAAGGGCAAATTTTTGAAAACTATGAATATTTTATAAACATTTTTTTTAGTTGACTTTCTAGGTATGACAATCTTGAGCCAAATCCTAAGGAAAATATCGAGCCTAATTATTTTTTCATATAAAACATATATTTGTTTCTAATAGATATCTGTTACATTCATTATTTATAATATTTTGTATTATTATTAGTAATATATAATATATAATATACTAATAGATACTATATACTAATCTATTAATAATTATATATTATATATTATATACTTTGTATGGGTGGGTGCAAAAAGTTGAGAGGCCAAAAAGTGGCCAATTTTTTTAAAAAAAATTAAAAGGCTATAACATGAGCAAGTTATAAGGTGCTCAAATTATTAAAAAATCATGTTATGGGTTGGTGTCACTAATCCTAAGGCTTGGTCACACCAACCTTATAAAATGCTCATGTTATAGTCGATTATAATAAGAAAAAGAAAATCAAATTCATTTTATTTTGAACTATCATATTTTCTTAGCCTATGGAAAACAAACCCTATCATTGTGTGCTCATGTTCCTAGAGAGGTCAAATCCTACAATTTCTTCATTGAATGTTTGCAATTTCTTTTCCAAGATGCTACCATGTCAACGGGGAGGTCGAATGAGTAAGCATTCTTTTTTTTTGTGAATTTGTTGTTAAAAATAGTTAAATTTTTTTTTTTTTATGTTCATTTCTTTAATTTATAGGAGTGGAAAATCAACACGAAATTCTTCTTCAAAATAAGTCTCCTCCTCATGAACAATCACATGAATAAAATCTTGAAAAACTAAAACAAAAAACTACTCTAACAATTCCTCAACATCCTCCTAGAACTCAAGAAAATTTAACGGGGGAAATTAAAAACAACAAAAATAAAAATTGAGGAGTTAATTGTAAGGTCAAACGATCCTATAAGTTTAACCTTGGAAAGGATCACACTTACAAATTCAATGCCTTCTCTATGTTACCACATTTTTTGTACATGTCTTCTAAGGAATTCTATCAAATGATTTACTACCTTTCTCCCATGGATAAAAGCCTAAACAAGGTTCTCTCAAAAAATCTATGGATAGGGAAAATAGTAAGCATGATAGTAATAAATAAATGGTTCAAAATGTACTCAAAATTTTATTCATTATCTCATACATTATAAGCCATGACCTTCATTACTATTGTAGTTTTTCGTGATTGAATAATTTATTGTTTAATTTTTAGATGTTGCGAGTAGAAACACCTCCATATGTTCATAGGGAAATGGAGCTTTGTGTTTCTTTGGTTTTAGACTAATCGATTCCTCTTATAGGGGTTTTCCTTTATCAAACCCCTCATTGGTAATCAAACCCAATAAAATGAAATGGAATATAGAGAGAATGATAAATAAATAACATGTAAGTGTCATAAACTTACCAAAATCCTTGATTAAAATATGAAGATATGCAATGAAGAGCTCTAATGGATGACTTGATTAAGCTTAGAGTGCTTGAATATTTGAAAGATAGAATGCTAAATGCATGCAAGAAAGTATGAGATTGTAGATGTAAAATGAGGGGAAAACCATTATTTATACTTGATTTTAGTAAATTACCCAAAAATAACACATCACAGGTTGACCTTAAGGTTAAGAAGACAAAATCCTATGAAGAAATTGAAATTATTTTAATTTTTGTGCAACATGGGACTAAGTCGCCCAAGGTGGCGAATTAGTCTACCTAAAAAAAATTTATTGGATTTCAGGATTTTTTGGGGCATTAAACTTTTTCTAACGGGAATATCCTTAAAAACATACTTATGGGGGCCTATAAAGTGTATTAGAGGGTCATTTAAACATAAGAAAGGGTTAAATTAATGAAGATTAGTCTAGAAAAGCATGAAATTTTGTTACAAAACTTCACAACAGTTTAAAACAAGACTTGGTAAGTGATAAAAAGGAATTATTATGATGAATTATGATAAGAAGAGTCTCAAAAAGTGTAGAAATGTTTTACAACACTTCACAACACCTTCATAGGACACCTTAGAAGACTTAATGAATTAAATATTCAAGACCTAAAGTCATATTATAACTCTAAATCTAGAGAAAATCAAGTCAAAAGCCACTAGAAATTCCTAAACATGAGAAAAAGTATAAGGGTTACTTTTTCCGTGTCCATATTTAGCCCCCACTTTAGTGAGAGGATGAACTTGCTTCAAACTCACACTAAAGTAGCTGATCATTCAACCAAAAAAGATCCAAATGTACTAATGATTAGTAAGATGAAATGTCAATAATCAAGAAGGATGAGCAAGCCCCCAAGATCATGATCACATGGTAAACCAATCATAAACACAAAGGAACACAAATGATGAGATAAAAGCTTCGATCGTTTGCCCAACTCATTGTGGATTAGATCTAGGCTATTTGTTTAGAAAGAAAAGAAATCTATACTCACTCTAGGGCGATGAAACTTTTGGCTATCTGCGGAGTGAGAAATCCCAAGTGTACTCACACTGGGGCCACAAAATTTTTGGTTATCTACGGGGTGAGAGTTCCATAAAAAGGTGGCTATGGGGAAATTCATGCATCAGAATGGGCTTCCTACTCAACCATATCAAAGTTATTCTTCTTGATAATTTTAATAAGGAACCACAAAGAAAAATGATGGTTCATGCTTCATGAGACAAGCAAAGCATCATATGCTTAGAAATCATGAACATAATGCAAAAGGGTACCACAGGCTTGCAAGCTACATTATGAAAGGTGGCAAGAAATGTAAAAATGTAAAAATGTTCAAAGGAGTCTTGTTAAGATCATGCAAGGTAGTCCAAGTTCACCAAAATGTAAACAAATAATTTAACAATCTCTATTGGACACTTATGCTTATAGGATCTTTCACCTTAAAAGGCAAGGAATAAGGTTAAAATTTGTTGTTTACCACTCAAAGATGAGATGTAAATGGGATGAATGATGGCTAAATGAGATTTACTAATGCACTAATTTGAAAATGGAATGATATTATGATGCAAAACATAACAATTATAAAGTTTTGGAAAACATAGTGTGATATGCAAACATGAAACAAACAATCTAAAAATGCAAATAAAACTATAAGGAAAGCTACCAACCAGAATGAATGCACCTAGAAGATGAAGAGGATCTGAATGAAGATTGTAGAGATCTCTAGAATTCTAGAAATTCTGTTGTTGAAGCCTGATGAGACTAAATCACTACATGGGGCGATTTAGTCCATTTTATGGGAAAACTTCCTAAAGCAAGAATCTGCCAGATTGGTGTCTGAAAGTACATAAATCACTATTCTAGTACTAAAGTGGAACTAAATAACCAGGAGGGAAGATTTAGTCCTCCTATAGGTTTCAGGAATCTCTAGACTGTATCCTATAGCTTCAAGTCTACAATCCCTTTTTTAAATGTGGGTTTGGATCTGAATCTTCAAAAATTGATTTGTAGAATATATCCAAACTTGAAATAGGGTTGTGATGACTTAAAAAACTTTTTTTACTTGTTGAACACCTTTATACACCTATTTTCTTGATAAATATGCATACAAAACTCTACAAACACACATGCAAAAGGGGAAAAATGGTTGAGGTTTAGATTATAAGGATTTTCCTTGGTCAAACCCACTTTCGTAATCAAGCCCAATAAAATGAAATGAAATGTAGAGAGAATGATAAAAAAATAACATATCAGTCTCATAAACTTACAAAACCCTTCATGAAAATATGAAGATATGCAATGAATAGCACCAATGGATGACTTGATTAAGCTTAAAGTGCTTGAATATTTGAAAGATAGAATGCTAAATGAGTACAAGAAAGTATGATATTGTAGGAGATGTAAAATGAGGGGAAAAACCATTATTTATACTTGATTTTTGTAAATTTCTAAAAATAAACACATGACAAGATAGCCTCAAGGGTTAAAGGACAAAATCTTGCCAAGAAATTGAAATTATTTTGATTTTTGTGCCACATGGGACTAAGTTGCCCAAGGTGGAAAATTAGTACACCTAGGAAAAATTTATTGGATTTCAAGAGTTTTAGGCCCATGAAATATTGTTTAATAGGAAAATCCTTAAAAAACCACTTAAGAGGGGTCAAAAATTTTATTTAGGTAAGTGATAAAGTGAAATTATTATGATGAATTATGATAAGAAGAGTCTAGAAAAGTGTATAAATGTTTTACAACACTTCACAACACCTTAAAAAGACACCTTGGAAGACTTAATGAATTAAATATTCAAGACCTAATTTCATATTATAACATTAAATCTAGACAAAATCAAGTAAAAAACAACTAGAAAGGCCTAAACATGAGAAAAAGTAGAAGGGCTACATTTTTTCGTGTCCATAGAGGGTAATGAATTTTAATTATAGGGTCATTTTTTGTATGCCTATATGGCATATTTGGACATATATTGATGTATTCTTACATGGCTACAAATATTTTTATTTATGATGTTAATATTTGCATTATAAATCCATGCTTCAATAGATATGAGTTACATGTATTCAAGTGTATACTTTACAACTTACGTGTATACTTTGTGACTTATTTATTTTCATGTGTATACCTTGTATTCATGTATAAACTTTGTAATAGTGAATATACTATGCATTCATGTGTATACTTCAGGGATTACATGTATTTGATTACTTGTGCTTCACTTATTCACGTGTATACTTATTAATTGGATAGCCCTAGCATTGCTCATTATTTTCCTTCATGGTTTGTCCTGAATATTTATTAATTGATGCTAAAAGGCTTTTTTATTTGATGCTAAAAATCTTAAATATTTCCAAAAATGATTAACCAACAATTTATCATTTGCTTATGTGCTAATTCAATATGGAATCCAAAGAAGAATTTAAAAGGGATAGAGCTAGGAGGAGAGGGAAGATAGACATTTAAAGTGGAACCTATTGTACCTTCTCTATACAAGCCTCTAATTGGTCTTGTATGCTTTGCTATTCCATTTTCTACTTTTCATATCCCATTTTCATTGGCAGATCATCACTTCTATCAATTTTTCCCTTTCTCCTCTTCTAGGTCATCACCTCCACTTTTGGTATTCTAAACTAAGTTACAATTTGTGGTGGGAATCTACTAAGATTCAAAGGAGTCATTAGTTTTTCCTTTAGTTTTCTTGGGTGATTTTATTATTTCTTTGTTGGTTACAATGTACTTCATAGTTAATTTTGTAGAGATGGAACCTCTCATTCTTAGCTCAGTAAGACATTTTAGGTATATTCCTCTTCAATAAGAGCTAGAGGTAATTGTTTCTTTTTTTTTCTTTGAAATACTCATTATAATGGAGTCATGATACTTTTAAATGAAATATATGGTTGAGAAAATGCATAGGTTGTGAATTTTTCTATCAAAAAATCTACCTATATAATTAGCTATTTGGTTTAGAAACATGGACCTATTTTGATTTTTACTCCTTTTTCATCACCAAATGATATTATTATTGTTTCACTTAATTGGATTTGAGGTTTTTTTGGAGTGAAGGAAGAGGTAGGATTGAAATTATCCTTCTCATATATGTCATCCCAATTATTAGCCCAACAAAAGTGACTTTTTTGTCCACCATCTGTCCAACTTCTTGCCCATATTTTCACCAATTACTTATTCTATATTCACTCCAACCTACCTTCTTCAAAGAATGCATTTTTTTACAAATGGGTGATATGCAAAAAATTTCTTCTAGAACATTTGATATTATTGTGAAGGGGTAGGAAAAGGGGTTGTAATATCTCATGTATCAACATATATTTATACCACTTCTTTGGTCTATTTTTAGCTTCTACTTATGGTTGAGGCTCTAGTGTGAACTTATGAATGTAATTGTTCTTGATTATTTTTAGCTAGGTCATAAGCCACCGTGTGGGATCATATTTTAATTCACCTATTATTAGGTTAAGCTATAAATATTTCAATTTATTTTCGAATCTTGAAAAATTTCCTATTTACAACAACCATATTGTTGTAAGGGAAAGGAGGATAATTAAAAAATTTCTTGCCCTTGCTATACTTGAGAATTATCATACAAGATTTTAAGAGTAATGTAGCCTTCCCATTTGTGATTAGAGGAATTGTAGGAATAGTAAAGTTACGTAAATACTAATATTGATAATAATCATTTCAATGTAAGTATGAGATCCACATATTAACTGGATCATAACCCCTTCAAGAACAAAAGGGCTCAAGATTTTCTCAACTATTTTGATACCCAAATGTTTTACCTCTTGAAAGTTAGAAAATAGTCGCTCTATAGTTTAGGACATAGAACAACAAGTTTTCTTCATTTCTCATTCAAGGAAACCCTAAATATCTCAATCCAAGGATGGAATGAGGGAAAGAGATATGCAATAGCGATGTACTAGGCTATGATAAAGGAATAAAATGGGTTTCACCAATTCTTCAAGTCATAGACCAAATTTATTCTTAACAACTTTCTGAGATGTAATCAACTCATCAAGCATTGTAGAACTTGTCCTGAATATTTCTTCATGACCTTACACTTTTTCTAGATTATCTCTTAGGGTTACTACTTCTTGTTCAAACTTTGTACATTCATTAATTTTATTTTTGATCTCAAATTTCTTACATTCCTCAATTTGCTTCTTCTCTTCTACTTGCCCCTTTAGTCCAATAATGTCTTCATTGGATATTTTAGTTGATCACTAACTTCTCTAAGCCTTTCCTTGAAATTTTTGATCTACTCTCTCAACTTCCTAATGCAATGATTTGCTTCCTTTAGATTTCCTTTCATAGTTTCCTTTTCATCCTCACTTCTATCCAATTCCTCAAGAGTAGCATTGATTTCTTTAGATAGAGAGTTTTCTTCTAGAGGAACAAAATAGTATTTCTCAGCCACGTATTCAAATTTTAGGACCTTCCTCAAGATGTAAGACATTTTTAGAGGAACCAAGCTATAATACCAATTGTTGAATACATCGAATACTAAGAGTGTTGGTGAATCAATATTTTTGTAGAAAAATTAATTATTATCCATCCAATTATAAATCCACATATAACCACAATAGTGAACAAAAACATAAAAGAGATCATAGCACATTGACACCAAGATTTTTATGTGGAAAACCCAAAGTGGGAAAAACCATGGTTAGGATTGGCTCACAATATATTATAACTAGTCATAAGATATTATAGTGCTCACTTCAAGGACTCGCTATCCTTGAAAGGCTAATAGCTTGAATAAAAAACATGGTTTATAGCTAGGATACAAAATGGTGTGGCTCACTACCAAAAATGAATTGAAGAAGTGGACCTATAGAGTACAAAAATTATTTTTAGTTAGGGTCTAAAAATACTAAAAATTATGCTTTGATTGTCAATGTACAAGCACTACCATTAACTTCACACTATCACACTTGTCACATTGCTCACATACCATACTCTATGTCTATATCTCTATCTATATCTCTTTTTTTCCATCATACACACACATATATACATGTTCATGTTTTCCTGTAACAATTTGGTTGGCCTAATTGAATGTGAACACCCAATGTTCAAAATGTCTTGTCAAATCAATACAAAATTCATTTTGGCACATATAAAATAATGTGTTATCCAAACATTAGGTTGACCCGGACCTAATAAGGAACACACAAAGGAAAAATAGTTCATAAGCTTTTTGGACAAAAGAATACAAAAATACAGTCACTTTTATAACTCAATTGGATCACACAAACTAGATAAAGAAATTGTTTAAACCTATAACCGATACTCTTGAGAAACATATCAAAACCTCATAGGATTAACTTTTACTAAGAGTATTTCTTGACCAAAATATGGGATTAACATGGACACACCATTACTTAGTCAATCACCAACCAATGTTGGCATAATTACAACAAACCCAGAGGGCGGCTTCTTCATTCTTCCAACAAAACCTATGTTACCTATAGCAAGAAAATAATTAATGATCAAGACACTCATCACTCCAAGAAATGACCTTCAGTTAGATAAATGCTTCAATGTAACCTCAATAAATATCAATGACCTAATTAGAAGAAGGTTTAATAAATGGCATGTAAATATATATAGACACATATACATACATACATACATATATATGTATATATCTATATCTATATTTATATATATATATATATATATATATATATTTATATATCTATATGTATACATACATATATATATATACATACATATATATATCTATATATATACACAAACATATATATATACATATATGTACATACATATATATATACATACAAATATATATATACATACATATATATACATACATATATATATATACATACATATATATACATACATATATATATACATACATATATACATAAATGCATACATACATATATATATATATATACACACACATCGATATGAAGGGTTTTCCTATGATCAATATTATGCATTTGTTTGATCCATCAGATCGATTCATATAATTTAAACAAAAGTGTAACATTTCCATCATTGCTCCATCATTCGAAAAGATTGATTTTGACATAATTCTACTATAGTAATGAATTTCTACTCGATAAGTTTAAAATTTATTTTTAACACCCTATAGCTACAATAGACCAATATTTGACCTAGTTGATATAAAAATACAATAGTAAAAGAAAAGAAATAGAGGTAATACTATTGTTCCATAAGGGAATGATAAAAGATTTTTCCATATTGTTTTCAAAAAAAACAACACTGCTATTCATATGTAATCTAATAGCCATAGATTAGCATAAAAATCTCATGCATGAAACTACAACTATAGCTGATAGTATTACAACATCTTTCCTTGGCATCGCTTGGCTAGCAAGCCATAAAAGGCTCAAATATAACACTCAAAAGGATGGTATTGATATAAAAATGGATTTTCTCCAGTCATAGGCTTATTGGCTCACCTGAAAGCCATGTGATTATCTCTGTAGACACACAAAATTGGCATAATGCATTCAATTAGGTTATATTCATCCATTCAAAAAATAAATCAAGTTTATTTATCAATCTCGTAAAGTCATCAGTTTAAATTAAATAAATCAAGCCTTTTATTTAATTAAATCTGAAATCACCTTCCATCCCTTTTGATTTAAATAAATCAAAACATTCAAGTCAAATGGGTCAAATAAACTAATCATCATCTAAGCTAATCCTGATTAAATATAATCTAATGCACGTCGCATCCTCTTGCTTTTCCCACTTGCGCCAATAAATCAATTTATTCATTTATAAAATCAACATTTTCCATCAACATGGTATCTTTGAGGAATATTCCATCAAATTTGAATTGAAAGGGATTAGTGGATGAAGGACTAGGATAGACATGGAGACTTTGAAGGATTAGTGGAAGGTTGGTTTCCTTGTCAAGGTTAGCATAAGGTTGATAAGTGGGCGTTTGTTGTGGATTCATGACATGGATTATACTAAGGGACTCTTGATGATGAGGGTAGATGGATGGACAACTAGGACTTATCAATTGTTGGTAGGAAGGGTATGTGTTTAGTTGTCCATGGGTTGGCGTTGATTGGCATTTGGATTGGATAAATTTTCTTTTGAAGATCTATGGCACATTTGGCATTTACCATTACAAGTAACTGCTATTCAACTTGACTAGCAAGCATATCAAGGTAAATTACAAACATGGTGGTGAGGTTATGGCAAAAGATGGAGTATGAATGAGGTATGTGATATGAGGTCTAAGGTATGACAATGCAAAGAGTAACTTAAGTCTAAGGTATGCAACCTAAGCTATGTTTTTGGGATTTTCTAGGTGCAAATAAGGAATGAATGTAGCTATATTTTTTGGTATTTTTCTCTGCAAATAAGGTATGTCTAAAATGATTCTATCCTAGGATGATAGTTTCTAAAGTTGCAAAGTCTAAGCAAGATTCTAAGGTAATCAATTTTGTGAACATGAGACGAGGTTACTAACTACCTAAAGTCTAACCAAGGCATCAATTTAGTTAAGTCAAGGAACCAATGTAGGATGAGGATCAAAGACAAGTTGAGTTTCCTAACTAGACTAATGAGCTAGGATGGACTCTCTGTAGGACAAAGGATAAAATGATAGGACTAGGTTCAATGACAGATTTCATTGACGCTATGATTTTTCTAGAGTATAGATGGTGCACCTATCCTAAAGTTTGTAAAACTGACCTTCCTAGAAGTTTAATCTAAAGGAAAAATGTATTCTAAGATAAGACCAAACTATGAATTAGGACAAGTGTGGTAATGACCAAATGAACCTAAAGGATGCAAAATTGAGCAAATCATTTCCTGTTTCTATTCAAAGTCTGCTTGTGGGAAGTAAACTGAAAGACTAGTATAACCGTGTTGACTGAACAGTGATCGTGAATACTAGTTTTCTAATCAGGAAAATGCATCTCAAGATTTCACATATGCGGTTAAGTTTACCAGTTGCGGTTAAGTTTCACAGTTGCAGTTTTTTGATGATCAATTGCAAGTTTTTGGTAAATGTTCAATATTTTTTTTAGACAGATGCGGTCAACTTTCTAACATATGCGACTCGTAATGGGAATTGCAACTCAAAATATAATATATGTGGTCTTTCGTAAAGCAATTGCAAGCTAATCTGGCAGATGCAACTCTATGCTAAATAGATGCAACTAAAAATGATAGATGCGACTCGAAGTTAAATAGATACAACTCTAAAAATAAATTGCGAACTTGTGGTGAACAGTTGTGACTGGCTATTCATTTTCAGTGATTTGAGATTTAAAACTGGCCCTGTTTTCTGTGATCAAATTTTGGCAAACAATGACAATCATAAGACAATGTTTTCAGTTTGATTTTGGACTCAAAGAACATTTAAGTTGACAACAGACAAGCACATCCTAATAGGCCAAAAGGCTAAGGGTTTGTATACTTGGTATAGCCCACCTAAATACCCTGGATTGGTGATAAACACCTTTCCTTCTTGAGAGCGGATAGCTTAGAAATTTGGTGGCATTGGCTCCCCTCCATGGCTAATTAACATCATTCAAGCACACCAATTTTGAATTCTTTGGGCAATGACCTCCCAAGAACTATTATCTCTACTCAAGGGGATCAGTAGTGAGTGTCTTTGGGCATGATACTATACGCTGCACTATACCAAGTAACGGTTGAAAAGGGGTTGTTCTCTAAAACAAAAAGGTGTTTAGTATGGGCATTCCATTCGTGGGGCATGATCCATGAGGCGAGAGTCCCCTTTCAGATCCATCTCATCAGAACCATTCTCGTGATTCTTAGGCTTTCCCCCAAGAATCCACTTTTATATACTGATTGGAAGTCCCTCAGGTTCAGGGTGTTACTAGTCTGAGTCATCCTGGGGTGAGTAATTTTTCCCACCAGAACAGGCCTAAGCTCTAGAGTTGGTAACTGTTTCTCTTACACCCAAGATTGAACGGATGCACAAGGGGAGAGGATACTTCAATGTACCAAATTGTGAGGGTAATTGAATAGTTGTGCTTTCGCACAAACACAGTAGACACTTGTTAATTTTAATCCAAATGAAAGATTTGCTACACTACCAAACAATCTATTTTAAAAGTTTAACTATGGTCTTCGACATGCGTTCTGAGAAAGATTCATTAGTAGTTTTCAATATTGTCTTTGCCAATTGTCTTGCATAAACTCGTTAACTCCTCAAGACACATGTTGAAAATAAAAGATTAGTGCAAAAGAAACAATTAAAAAATAGCAAACTAAAATAGTGATAATATAATTTAACTAAATGTTAAAATAGATATCTGGATTGGAAGTCCCTGGGTATAGCAAACTCCTAAGAATCCACTTTTATATACCGATTGGAAGTCCCTCGGGTTTAGGGTGCTACTAGTCTGAGTCATCCTAGGGTGAGTACTTTTTCCCACCAGAACATGCCAAAGCTCCTGAGTTGGTAACTGTTTCTCTTACACCCAAGATTGAACGGATGCACAAGGGGAGAGGATACTTCAATGTACCAAATTGTGAGGGTAACTGAATAGTTGTGCTTTCGCACCAAACACAGTAGACACTTGTTAATTTTAATCCAAATGAAAGATTTGCTACACTACCAAACAATCTATTTCAAAAGTTTAACTATGGTCTTCGACATGCATTTTGTAGAAAGATTCATTAGTAGTTTTCAATATTGTCTTTGCCAATCATCCTGCATAAACTCGTTAACTCCTCAAGACACATGCTGAAAATAAAAGATTAGTGCAAAATAAACAATTAAAAAAAATAGCAAACTAAAATAGTGATAACTTTATCAATTTAACTAAACAAAATTTTAAACTATAGATATCTATGGAAAGCTAAGACATAGACCTTCAAAACCCAGAAAACATTTTGGAGAATCCTGCAAGACAAAAGTGTTATAAACAAAAGAAAATTTGTGTTTTAACAGCTAAAGCTTAAAAAAATATTATCACTAAAATGGCCATAACTTTCTCAATTCTTAAGAAAGTTTTAAATCATTTGAAGTTTCGAAAAGCTAAGAACGAGACTGAGAAAACCTAGATAATTGTTTTAAAATATTTTATCTACCCATTTTTCTGTGCTCAAAAGAAGATAACAGGATTTCATATGAATTCTTGGTTGTAACCTGCTAAACAATGAAAATAAACAAGAAAACACACAAATTTCTCTACAATAACATCAGGTTCACCAATGTAACATCTAGAAAATGTAGAAAGAAAATATTCAAAGCAAACATGCAATGCAAATCTAAATGGAATCTAATGCTAAGCAGCAAAGAACAAAGGAAAGTTAAAAACGTAAATAAAACTTGAACAATCTCACCAAATTTGTACGTATTTCCATGATTCATCTTGATTTCCCTTCTCCATTTTACTATTGTAGTATAATTTCCCTCATATTTTCAAAGTTCATGCAAGTATAGCCTAAGATAGTGATTTAGTAAAAAATCAAAGATTCAAGATAGGTGCTCGCAAAAGTAATACGATTTCGAGAGAGATTGGAATGCTGAAGACCAGATCAATTTATAGAAAATTGATTATTTGAATGACATGCTAGGATTGAAAGATCAACAAACGGTTGAGATTGACTGATTAGTCATGTATTCTGATAACAGTTAGTAATGACATGAGTGATATAAATTAGAAATAGAATTAAAGATTAAATAAATGATTTAATCTTCAAGTTTGGTATTCAAAAACAAAAGAATTATCTTTGCATGACAAAGATAAAGATGGATTAAAGCAACTCTCTGTTTGAATGCTCATACAAGATTTAATTAATTAAATAGGAATATTTAATTAATATATGTGTACAAAATTGAGTTAGAACTAGATGACTGAATGATATGACAAATAGATTACTCCTAAAATCCATTCAGACATTAATCCAGAGTTAACTGACCAACTAAAATAGATGTCAAGTAAAAGTGAATACTTAGATAACTCAAACAATTATCTAAATATAGAGGAATGCGTTAAAATATAGAATTCATGAATTAAATAATTCATTTAATTCATTTACTTCAAGATTTGATATATGAAGAATAATTAAATAAATAAGATTTATTTAATTAAGTGATGAATGGATTTAAATGAATAATTAAATAAATAAATAATTTATTTAATTATAGTTGAAATATGATAAAGAGTAAATTAAATAAGAATTTCTTTAATTTGACAAGAAGGATATGGTTAATTAGTAACATAATTAAATAAAAAGTATATATTTAATTAATTAGATAGAATAAAGAAAAATGTGAATTAATTAAATAATTAATATTATTTAATTAATAGAAGAAATAAAGAAGAATTATCTTTGCATGACAAAGATGAAGATGGATTAAAGCAAATCTTGTTTGATTGCATGCACGAGGTTTAATTAATGAAATAGGAATATTTAATTAATCTACATGTACACGCAAATGAGTTAGAACTAACGATTGAATGATTTGACAAAGAGATTACTCGAGAACGCCACTCAGACATTAAATCAAGAGTTAATTGAGTGATTTGAATAGATCTTTGAGTCGAGTAAAAGTGAATACTTAGATAACTCACACAATTATCTAAATATAGAGGAATGTATTAAAATAGAATTCATGAATTAAATAATTCATTTAATTCAAGATTTGATATTTGAAGAATAATTAAATAAATAAGATTTATTTAATTAAGTGATGAGAAGGGATTTAAATGAATAATTAAATAAATAAAGAATTTATTTAATTATAGTTGAAGTATGATAAAGAGTAAATTAAATAAGAATTTATTTAATTTTACAAGAAGGATAAGGTGAATAAGTAACATAATTAAATAAAAAAGTGTTTATTTAATTAATCAGATAGTATAAAGAAAAGTGTGAATTAATTAAATAATTAAGATTATTTAATTAATAAATGAAATAAAGACTATAGAGAATAATTAAATAATTGACATTATTTAATCATGACCATGAAGACTACGAATTATGAAAAATATTGAAGTCACAGGCTTAGACCAAATTTTGGTGTCTACATGTAATTCATGCTATATTAAAAGTAATCACAAAGAATAATAGATTAAAATATTGATCTTGATTTCACAATAAAGGATAAAAGCTAATAAATTTTATTCTAACTTTTTATACCTTTTCACAATGTTGTAGTGGTTTTTTTAATGAATTTCTAACCTTAAATTTATTAACCAATGAATCATTAATAGTTCAAGTGACCTTTTCTTTAACATTTTAGTTACCATTGACTAGATTGTGGGTGTTGATATGTTTTTTGGATAGTTTCACATCAAAGTCCTACCATCTAAATTTAATTTCCTTTTTTTTTCTCTTCTTTTGATCCTCCACTTTCAAATTTGATAATTTCTTATACAATTACAAACTATAAAATCTCATGTTAAACAACTAGGTTCTTGTGCTCAACAACAAACTAAAAGCAATAGTTCATCACCAATATCTTATATGATATTATTGTAGAATCATAATCTTATCCCCAAGAATTGGATCATAAAGCATCATAGAGTTTGCATCAACATTTATATTAGAAAATACTAAACTACATTATCGTTGGCATCTATGTATTTTATTTCTATATATCTACTAATTCAATATCCACAAAGGAGATTGATCCATTACCATTAAAGTTCTATATCTTCCCTTAAGAAACATAGACATTGAGTTACCACTCATCATATGTTAAAATATCTAACATCAATGTGAATTAAAAATAAAAGCTAGAAACTATTTTAAAGTTATCCATATACTACCATTCAAATCCATGGAGATAGTGGCCAAAAGTGACCCAAATTAGCATTAAAATATCAAACTTTTATAACAATATATCTCTCTCTCATACACACTCTCTATTAGGGAAAACTTTAGTGGTGAAATTCACCAGTTGGTGAATTCTAGAAATCAGCCAAGTTGAAATTGTAAAATTAATTGCACCTAATAGGGTGTCCAAATCATCTGGATTTTATGAACTATAGGTCCAATGCATTCCCATTCGCCAATGAGTTTTTTTATGAGGCATATTTAAGAAAAAAAATTGCCATAACAAACTACGCGTTTCAAATGGGCTAGCTAATATTTTCACCTGAAATCCTAGAAGCATTTAATAAAACATCTACATATTTTCCAATACTATTAAAACAACATTGTATTAAGACCCATTTTGCTAATTAAAATTTACAAATAGTTGCTTGTGAAGACCCATTTTTCCACTTTAAATTTATAAATAGCTGCTTATGAGGACATATTTCGCCAATAACATTAAAAAATAATTACATTTGAGGACATATTTTTCCTTGAAAATTACAACATATCATTGTATAAGCACACAAGATTTGCCAAATTTTTAATATACCATTTAAAATCCCACATAATTTTCCAATATATGGAATCATGGATTGATATAAATAAAATTGAAAGTGTCATTTATTCTTACACATTTTGTTTAGTTATATGGTTCTATTGCTCGATTCATAAGTCAGTGAAAGCCAAAAATGTAGACTTAAAGGTGATTCATCATTTTTTTCATAGTGTTATTAGTTATAATAATAATTTTTGTTTATCTCTTTTCCATTCTTGCTTCAGTCTTAAAGGTGATATTGAGTATGGAATGGGATCTATATTCTCTGTCCTTAAATAAGAAGACATTTTGTCCAGTTTTTATTCAAAGTGAGAGAGCAATATGTTGAGTGATTCAAGCAACAAAGGTAAGGTTTTTTCCACTCCTCATGGTGGTGAAGAGACCAGGAGGTCATCAAAATGCCCAAAACTTAGACGTACCATATAGTCTTACTTTAGAATTGCCAAAGCTGCTAATCCATTAGGTCAAGATCGAGCTACATCATCAACTCTTCCACCAAATATTAATGAAGAATGAATTCACAATACCTCACTTCCACAAGAAGGTCAAGTTGAGATTATCATTGGGATAAATCAAAATGTATCAAATGAGGATGGAAATACCATAGAAGATGTTCCAGGGGATACCCTAGTTAGACAGAATGAGATAATTGACTTGGATGAGGATGATGTTGGTAGCAAGAAAAGGAAAAAAAAAAAAGGGGTGCAAGTGGAAAATTACAAGGAATTTTTAACTTTTTTGGTTGTCAAAGTACCCATTCATTGTACCAATGGGAAAAGCAAACAATATTGAAAGTGCAACATTGCCCAAATGTATGATTTGTAGTGTAAATGTGGATGAGACAAGATGTTACAGCTAAAGATTAACACTGTAGAGAAGCATATCGATAAATTTTATGAAAATCAAATCATAGATGGAAAGGAATAATCAATCGTACGATAGAAATCAAAGGAAGAATGTCTTCATGTTAGGTATGTCGCAAATTATGAAGAGCATGACCAAAGAATGTCGAAGCTTGTTGCATGTAAAGGTATACTTGAGGCTCAATTTGGAAAAGCAATGGAAGCAAAAAAAATTTCAAAAACTATTCAAATGAGTGTTTTTGTTCATATTTTGTCCAAAGGGTGCATCCTATTATAGACTACCCAAAATATTTAGGTTTATTATCTTATTTGAATGTTCCTCACTATCCCTACTCACATTGGTTAGTAAAACCTACATGGGAATGGACAAATTATCTTGTTGTAGTGGAAAAGGAAGATTTAAAGGATAAAGTAAAAGAGTCAAATTTCATTGCATTATCTTTAGATGAAGTTATTGTGGTAGACAATACTTCTTGGGTCTGTATGCATTTGTATACTATAGAATGACATGTTTTCCAAGCTCATCTTCTTTGTGTTCATAAAAAGAAGGACAATTCAACATCACAAAATCTATTTGAACTAGTCAAGAAATCTTTGAATGAAATTGCAAGTATGAATGAGTTGACAATTCCAAAAAAATTGGTGTACGTAAGAGCTAATGAAGTTGTAGTGATGCAAGGTCAAAGGACCCGTGTTTGCACAAATTTACAAACTACTTGTGCACCATACATGCTTGGCATTCACTACATAGCCCATAGAATGAATTTACCATTGAAAATTGTAAGCAAGTTTCCTACAGTATCAAAAGTCAAAAATCTAGTCTGTGAGATCAATGCATACTTCTACCGAAGTCCCAAACATTTCACAAAATTTCAATTTTTTTCTAAGGGAATAACATTAGGAAACAAGCTTCTCAAGGATTATAATGCTAGATGGATCTTCCTACATAGACCAACACAATGAGTTCTTTTAGAATATCAATCCTTGATTGGAGTGATGTACAAAAATTGTAGTATAGTAGACAAAGCTCCTAACCTCTTACATAGGTTAAATGATATAGAGACACTCTTGACTTTAGCTAGTCTTCTTCCCTTCTTAGATGTGATGAACATTCTTGTGATGAAATCCGAAGATAGAACTATGTATATTAATGAATATGCCAATCTATGTAAACATACATGCTTGGCCCTCGATCATCTATATCTAGATCTAACTCAAGAAGGTCCAAATTATTTCATGTGATAGAAAATTACTGATTTGGATGGTCTTGATAATTATTTATAGTTTAATGCAAGTGGGTACTTATGTATCTGTGTATATGGATATGGGATACAAATGTAACAATGTAAGATAGCTAGGCGGTCTAGTAGAGAAGTATCTATTAATGAGAAATATTTTAAAGGTGTTATTAGATTTGTTAGTGATAATTTGAAGGAAATTGAAAAATCTCTTTCCTCAAAGATTCATGAAAGATTCCATCAACATGAAATACTTGAAGCCATGGGTATTGTGTATCCTTGATTTTGGGAAAACCAAGATAACCCAAAATATTTTCATGATCGAGTAAAAGTCTTGATCGAACAATATTCTTGCATGTTTTAGGTTTGAATGTTTGTAAAATAAACTATTGAGAAAATGAAGCCATAGATATACAAAGTGAACATCATATATGGAGTACGATAATTTATTGTTTTACTTGAGTAGAAAAAACAAGAAAACAAAAGGAAAAAAAGACTTACACTTTTTAGCAATGAGTATTCAATAGTGCCCAACAAAGGTGGGATAATGTTCTAAGGAATATTAAACTAATTTGCAAGGCCATGCCCATATAGGTTAGCAAGTATACATAATGCATTATTCTTAATGGGAGAAAAAACACCTTATTACTACTACTCCTTGGTCACTACATTCCCACAATACTCTATAGTTTCAATGGAAAAGGGTATCCTTTACAAAGACTACTGCTTTGAGCATTAAAGAAATATTTGGGATATGAATATGTAGGGTAGTTCATTCTAAATTTGCAGGTAGTGTACTTGGATCATGGAGATAAATTTGATAAAATATTTGGAGAAAGCTTGGGATAATAATTGTTGCATTTTGAAACCTCTAGTCTATATCAACGAATGCCATCGACCATTATTTTCTTACATTGATTTGTAATTTAATTTTTTATATGTCACATAAAAAGATCAATTCCAGTAGAAGACTATTATTCACCATTGCCTTATTGCACAAATTATGTTGTTGAGTTAATCATAAAAGCCACATAATCAAATAAACATATTAGTTTTTTGGAAAATTTAAATTGAATTAGTAATAAAATTGGGTTTTTATGATTGTTGCAATCTAGAATGTTCCACATGCCTCGGAAAATAACATAAACAAAATATTAAGTTGGAAATAAGTCTTTTCATGTCAATGGGCAAAGGAAATAAAATAAATATAATAAGATATTTGAAAAAAAAAAAAGAATCGGATTGTTAAAAAATTAATGGAAAATAATTTATATCATTAATCTTTGAAAGAAATATAAAAAAGCAAAAACAACTTGAAATAAAAATCAAGTTTCATAGACACTTTCTTATGATTAAATTTTATATTGTACAAGATTCCCAAATTTTCATATAATATGACTATAATATCAAAAAATAGAAATTCAATAAATTGTTACATCCACTGAAATTAAAATTCAATAAAAATATATATTATTTTCTATTCATATACTAATTACTCAACTAATAAATAAATTAATAATTTAAAATCAATAGAAATAAATATTCAATATAATAGTCATCTTTATTGTATTCTACATTTTTATTGGATAAGAATATTACATAAATTTGCATCCAAAGAAGCCTAAATATACCTGCCCCTATGGCCAAGAAATAAAAGAAGCAATTACAAAATCTATATCTACTACTTATGCACAGTTTGCTATTGGTAACTATCCTAGCATAGTGGATATGTTTTACATAGAGAGGTATACTGCATTAATGCAAACCAGTTGGTCCAGTCACATATACGACAAATAAACTATTAGGCTAAGTAATTTACACGTGTGAAGAAAAAGATCCTGGATTAAGAGGCACTGTCATCTCCACTGTTCCTTCGAGCATTTGAAGCACTTTGTTAATTGATGGCCTGAGAGAAGGATCTTCTTGAATGCACCAAAGCCCCGCCAACACCATTCTTTCCAACTGTTTTATCTCCATACCTGTGCAATCTTGTTGCTCAACTAACTTTATAAGTCTCCCATGTTTGAAGCAGTCGTACACCCAATCAGACAACATTATTTCATTTTCTGGAACATCCAATTCCAACATTTTCCTGCAGCAGATGACTTCCAAGAGCACCACTCCGAAGCTATACACGTCTACGTTGACAGAAATTGCCATGGTCTTCCGCCACTCTGGTGCCATGTAACCCATGGTGCCACGGGCCAAAGTAAATGTCCTCGTTTGTTCTACCCCAAGTAATTTGGATATTCCAAAGTCAGATATCTTAGCACAGTAATTTTCATCCAGCAGGATATTTTGAGGCTTTATGTCACAATGGATGATATGGGTTCTGCACTCTTCGTGTAAATAGAGGATCCCTCTCGCAATCCCGAAAATAATCTGAACACGCAGCTCCCAATCAAGACTGCTTGTACCTTTAAATAGACAGCTGTCCAGAGACCCATTCGGCATGTACTCGTACACCAGAATCCTGTGGGAGCCCTCGTCACAGAAACCATAGAGTTGAACAAGATTTTTGTGATGGCTCGCTCCGATGATACCCATCTCAGTTCTGAACTCCTTTTCCCCATATTGGAAGCTTTCTTTCTTGAGCAGATCGTGAAGCTTCTTCACAGCAATTGCCCTTCCGTCAGATAGAGCACCCTTGTAGACAGTCCCAAAGGCGCCCCTTCCTATTCCTATCTTGAAACCTTGAGTTGCAGCGTCCAGCTCCTGATAACTAAATGCCTTGAGCCCCATCGGATTAAACCTAAGATGCTCTTGGAAGACTTTCGTCTTGGGTCGGCATATAAACAACCAAAAGAATAACAAAATTACTGCAATTATCAAGGAGCAACCCATAAGGCTTATTCCAACAACTGCAAGCCCCTTACCCTTTTCCTGCTTTCTTTGCTTTGACGGCGTGGGGGGCACAACTTCCACGACACCGTTGTAGACTTTCACAAAAGCTATTCGTGTAACGCTTGCACCGCCGTTCCTCAGAGGCATTGCTTTCTTCCAACAGTGTTCTCCGCCGCTAACATTAGCGTAGATGGCCACTGTGCAAAAGCAATCTTCAATGCATGCCTGCTGGCAGGCACTTTGATTCGTGGAATTCGTGTACCAATAATCATTTTCAGGCCAATCTATCTTGTCAACCCTCTGCATTTGTGCGCCAATTATACTGCAGCTCTGTAGCTGGGATGTGTTCTGAAGGCATCCTTTTGATCGGATATCGGTGTCTGCAAAGTGGAATCCTGGAGGACAACTGCAAGTGCTTGATTGACCGAAGACTTGGCAGATTCCATTCAGCCCACATACCCCACCAATTTCATTGGCATTACTGACTGCACAAGGATTATCTTGCTGCTGAGCCAACAGACTTGTGACCAAGAGAAGATAAGTAACATATATGAGATGAAGAACCGTTCTTCTAAATCCCATACAAACAGACACAGATATAGCCATATAATGAATGCAAAGGCAAGTTCACGCGGATGGAATGAAACTAGAAGTCTACTTTAGATAGGAAAATTTGTTGCAGGGCACAGGATATCTTCTGTTGTGGAAAATATATAGCTTTCCACGGAAGAAACGGTCATCCATGATTATGCCCTGTAATTGTCCAAAAAATAAATAAATACGATAATTTGTTTTTCTTTTGGAGTTCTAGATGCCTCAGAAACGATTAAATAATATGATAATTAATGGCGAGGAACGAAACAGGAAAGGTCGGCCATATAACGGTCTATTCCTGAGTCAATGATTTTACTAGGCTTGTTTAAATTTGCAAACCGAAAACTGAGAACAAGACGTTAAACAGAGGACGCGATACCAGCATTTAAGATGACAATACGAGGCAGTGGTAGTCTGGTAGTAATAGGTATCAACCATCCAATTGAAAAAGTTAAACGAAGTGCAGATGAAGATGCAAAAACAAAGAATATAGAAACATAACAGAATACACAAGAGATGACACCGATATTTTATCGTGGTTCACCATTAATGGCTACGTCCACACTAAGAGCAGAGAAATATTTTATTAGCAACCAACCAATACAAATGATACAGCAGCAAATATAAACATGTATTGGAGAAGCTGAAGAGTCAGCAATTGGCGGGAAACACAAAGTGTTTGTTGGGCTTCAGCGCTTAACAAATCTCCCACTTGAAGTCCAACGGAAGCTGCAACTGCCAACCATTCCCCTGCTCTAAATTTATGGTTGCTTCTTCTTAACCAGACCAAGAGAAGTCCTGGCGCATTCAAACTTCTCTTTGCCTACAACTTTAGTAAAAATATCTGCCGGATTGACCTTTGTGTCAATTTTTACAACCTTTAACTTGCCCTCTTCAACCACAAGACGAATGTAATGAGCATGACGGTCAATGTGTTTGGAACGCTGCTAAGATGAATGATTGTGAGCCATAAAGATGGCACTACAGCTATCACAAAACAGAACATACTCTCATTGTTGACACCTCAAATCGCTAAACAATAGCTGCAACCAAATCATCTCCCTAGCACCTTCGGAAAGAGCCAAATACTCAGCTTCAGCAAAAGAAAGAGCAATAGAATGTTGCAGCCTTGAGACCCAACTAATGGCTGCACCAGCAAATAAAAAAACATAGCCAGTGGTAGACTGTCGTTTATCCAAATCTCCGCCAAGATCAGAATCAGTGAAACCTTGCAACTGAACATTATTTCCACCAAAACACAAAGCATAATCAGCAGTACCTTTAAGATACCTTAAAATCCACTTGACTGCTTCCCAATGAGACTTCCCGGGATTGCTCATGAACCTGCTCACAACTCCCACTGCATGAGCAATGTCAGGATGAGTGGAAACCATGGCATACATAATACTGCCAACTGCAGATTGATAAGGAATGTTCTCCATAAAATCTTTATCCTCTTGGGTTTTTGGACTCAAATCAGAAGACAAACGGAAATGAGCAGCAAGAGGAAGAGAAACAACTTTTGCATCAGCCATACCAAATCTATCAATAACCTTGTTAAGATATGCCTCTTGTGATAATATGAGTTCTTTCTTACATCTATCTCTATTGATCGTCATACCAAGAATCCTCTTGGCTGCACCTAAGTCTTTCATAGAAAACTGTGTAGCTAATTGCTCCTTCAACTCAGAAACAATCCTCTTACTAGTACCGGCTACCAACATGTCATCTACGTAAAGCAAGAGTAACAAATTCACCAGTAGAAATTTGCTTGTAATAAACACATGGATCCACGTCACACCTGCCAAACTTGTGCTCAATCATGAAGTGATCAAACTTAATATACCACTGTCGCAGAGCTTGTTTGAGCCCATTCAAGTTGCGCTTTAGCCTGCAATAAAGATGTTCCTGTCCTTGTTGTTTAAAACCTTCCAGCTGGTCCATGTACAATTCTTCATCAACATCACCATGTAGAAAAGCTGTCTTGACGTCCAACTGGTCAAGTTCAAGATCCCAAACTGCAACCAAATCCAAAACTGCCCATATTGTATTCATTCTCACAACTGGAGAGAAAATCTCATTAAAATCAATGCCTTTTTGTTGAGCATACCCTTTGACAACCAGCCTGGCACGATAACGTTTCCTACCTGCATCCTCTTCTTTCAACTTATACACCCAACGATTTTTCAAGGGTCTGTGATTAGGTGGAAGCAACACTAAATCCCAAGTGTTATTAGCCTGCAATGAACTCATTTCATCTTGCATTGCATCATGCCATTTATCATAATCAGATGCTTGACAAGCTTCTTTAAAAGTAGCTGGTTTAGATTGATCAGTAATTAGAAGCTCAGGCTCAGGCTCTTCTAAAAACAATAACTCATAATCAAAAATTTTTGAAGGACATCTCTTCTCTCGGGTAGACCTCCGTAACTGAGGAACCTCTTGTGGCAAATTAGAATCATCCAGATTAATTTGCTGTAGTTGAGTTGGAATACTTGTTACCTCATTTTGCAAAATACCTCTATTCAAAACATGTTCTCCATGACTGTGCTTTTGTATATCCCCTGACGACATAATCCCCTGTGCCATGTTTCCAACCGTCTGCCCCTGCATACCAACTGGTTGATGTTGAGTTAGTGAATGTAATGCCTGATGTTGTATGGACTGTGCATCAAGTGAAGGAGCTAAGCACATCATAGAAGGTAAGGAAGGCAGAGCAGAGTCTATAGAACCTTGCGACTCAAGATTAGAAGCCTGCATCCCAAAATGTGAAACCGGCGAAGGGTGAAAGGAAGGTTGCGATGGAGATTGAAATAAAGGCATGCCAAGTGAAGAGTTAGAGGACAGTGGACCTTGTCCTACACACTCAATGCCCTGCACATTGTGACTGAAACCGCCACGCACACTTGGAATGTGGCCCAAAACAGGAACAGGTTGAGAAAGAGGCGCAAAAAAATTGCTAGCCACGGGTATTCCCTTATCCAAACCGGATGAAAAAGAACGATGGCCATGATTGTTCACTTTAGAGGAAGATGGCAAGGCATTCGAAACCATAGGCTCGCCAAAGTGTGGAGCCTGACCAATGTCAGGCAAAGCAGTATCATAATTTAATTCCCTTTGCCATGGGAAAAGAGCAGTATCCGCTAACTGTGGAGAGGAAGAATCCAAAGACATAGAAGATTGTATGGAGTGTTCACTCCCCGAGGACACAGAGGTAGAAGAAACAGGGGGTGTTAAAACAGAGGTGGGTGAATTATTTATTCCACCTACATTACCTACCAGCAAATTGCCTGAAAAGGAATGACCATTTACAAAAATTGAGAGGGGTACATACTCCGTAGAAACTATTGCCTCTATCTGCAAAGCTGGAAAAACATTCTCATTAAAAATCACTTCTTTGCTGCAAATAATCTTATTGGCGATAGGATCCCACAACCAAAATCCATACTGATCTTCGCCATACCCAACAAAGATGCACTTCTAAGATTTGGGGTCCAGTTTGGATCTTTTCTCCTTGGGAATAAGAGCAAATGGTTCACATCCAAACACCCGAAGATGTGAATAGGAGATCCGCTTTCCAAGCCACTCCTCCTCTGGAATACCAAAATCTAACCGCGATGATGGGATTTGATTAATTAAATAAACTGTTGTGTTGCAAGGTTCAGCCCAGAACTCTTTGCCTAGTCTAGCATTAGAAAGCATACAACGTGCTTTCTCCAAAATTGTTCTATTTAACCTCTCTGCAGCCCCATTTTCTGGAGGCATAAAAGGAACAATTTTGATCCTCCGAATACCATTGTCTGCACAAAAATTATCAAATTCTAGTGAGCAAAATTCACCAGTGTTATCCGTTTGCAAACATTTGATGGTATGCCCACTTTGATTTTCAACCAAAGCTTTAAAATTTTTGAATTTGCTAAAAACTTTAGACTTCTTGTTAATCATAAAAATCCAGACTTTCCTAGTGCAGTCATCAAGGAAAGTTACAAAATAGTTAGCCCCTCCAAGAGAAGTTACCTCAGTCGGTCCAAAGACATCCGAGTAGACAAGCTCCAAAGGTGAAGTACGCTTTTCACGTCCCGTCTTCAAGAAGCTGACCCTTTTCTGTTTGCCATAAAGACAATGTTGGCAAAAGTCCAAATGCATTGATTGCAAACCCAGTAATTGATCTCTTATGACCATCACTTCAAGACCTTTTTTACTCATGTGTCCAAGACGTTGGTGCCAAAGTATAGTCTCGTTGTTTGTCAGTGCCATAGCAGCTCCCACTTGAGAATCATTCTCAAAAACATATAAGCTGCCCACTCTATCTCCCTTGGCAATCTGCAGAGCACCCTTATTGACTTTCCATGAATCCAGAAAGAAAAAAGTATTGCAGTCTTGTGAAAAAAGTTGGCTTATAGAAATCAAGTTCTTCTTGAGTTTTGGAATATATCTAACATCTTGCAAAAGCCATGTGGAACCATTCTTGGATTGTAAGAGAACATCCCCTTTACCAATGATCTCTAAAGATTTGTTATCCCCCAAATAAACATTCCCAAACTATCCTACCTGATAATTAGAGAAGGCATCCGTACAAGAGGTAGCATGAAAAGATGCACCCGAATCTAAAACCCACAAGTCTGAAGTAGCTTTGCTTATGGACAAAACCAAAACACTATCATTGTGTTCATAAATAGCATTAACCTCACTGTCTTTAAACTTCTCTTGTTCCTTCTTATAGGAATAACAATCTTTTTTAGTGTGACTAGGCTTACCACAAAACCAGCAGTTTTCAATTCTACCTCTAGATTTTAATCTTTTTGCAGATTTAGATCTTCTCCTATTATTGTCTTTGCCTCTATGACAAGGCCTTCCTCTACTAACAGTTGTTAGAGCTTCGCCTGAAGAGTTCTCTTGGTTCTTCCTTCGCATATCTTCACTGAGAAGAGTAGCAGCAACATCATCAAATTTTTAATTTAATTTTCATAGCCACAGAAGTACTCACAGCCATAACAACTCCCTCCCAGCTATTAGGTAGCAAACACAACAATAAAATTGCTTTAATTTCATCATCCAGGCTGATGCCCACAAAAACTAATTAAGTAACTAGCATATTGAAATCATTAAGGTGGTTGGGCACAATTCCACCTTCTTTCATTTTTAGGTTATACAACCTTTTCATAATAAGAACTTTATTAGACGCTGAAGCCATCTTGTACATCGAAGAAATTTTATCCCACAATTCCTTCAAAGTTTTTTCTGTTGAAACATTGAACAATACATTACTGGACAGCGAAAGAAAAATTGTAGCCTTTGCCTTCCTGTCTAGCTTCTTCCACTCTTCATCTGTCATTGAACTTGGCTTCTTCACTTTCCCATCAAGCACGAGTGAGAGGTCTTGCTTTATCAGCAATGACTCCATTTGCACCTTCCACAAATCGAAATTCTGACCCAAGAATTTCTCTATCTTTGCTTCCTCCATAATTCAGGAAATTCATCACCAATTTCCCAATCAGCTATATCGTCACCATACAACTCTGATACCAATTGAAAAAGTTAAATGAAGTGCAGATGAAGATGCAAAAAAAAAGAATATAGAAACATAACAGAATACATAAGAGATGACACTGATATTTTATCGTGGTTCACCATTAATGGCTACGTCCACACTAAGAGCAGAGAAATATTTTATTAGCAACCAACCAATACAAATGATACAGCAACAAATATAAACATGTATTGGAGAAGCTGAAGAGTCAGCAATTGGCGGGAAACAAAAAGTGTCTGTTGGGCTTCAACGCTTAACACCAATAACATTTTCCAACTTTCCACTCAAGATATAAATATAGTGCCATAAAACAGTACATAAATTAGGGTAGTAAATTAAGTAGGTTTGACATTGGGAAATTTTATGATTAAATATTTTAAGTTGGATTGATATTAAGAAGGGTGATCTTAAGGGAAGTCTTGATGTTCTATTTATGTGAGCATCATTTAAATGTAATAAGTGTTGAGTGGATCATTCTTGGTTTAGAGCAATAATTTTTTTGTGCACAACAACTCATGAAGCAATATGAAGCATATGACTACCTTGAAAGGGAAATCAAAATCAGATTAAGGTTAAAATTGAAGCATCATTGAAACATATGGCTATAGCGACACCTTTAATGAAGTCTCTTCACATATGTGGAGGTTAGAGTATATAAAATAGATGAAGTCCTTGTTACTCTCAGCTTCTCAAATAGGGACAGTGTTAGTGAAGAAACAAAACATAAAGAACCAAGCTTGTGGGTATGTTTCCTCCTTGACTCCAATCTTTACGAGTTAATGCATAAGTTGGCCAATGACATGTAGGTTATAGGGACTCAAGTATGTACCTTTAAGTTGTTACTTCTTAATTGTTGTTTTAAATACATGGTGAATGTCATTCAGAATTTTCTTGCTCTACATGCTTGGAAGTTCTAAGGAAAGTTGATTATATAGCATTAGATGTAAATAACATGTAACTATCAAATATATCACTACTATGGAAGATTTTCTTAAACCTAAAATATAACTACTAGACATAAACTATGGTTGGCATTCTTCAGCACCCTCAAAATTCCTAGGTTTCGTGTGACAAGTCCACTCCAAGTCTCCATGATAGAACAACTAACCTGCTATAAACTTTGATATCTGATAGGTCTAAATCAAAACAAATTTGTTGTGAGAGTGTTAGAACTAACTAATCCTAAAGGAAAACATTTCAAATAGTGCATTTCTTTGATATTTCTTCCATCTAAAAGGATTTACTCTTAGTTTCAATGGGATGGTTTGAGTAATAAAGAAGGTGTTATAAAATTGTTTTAAAATTTTCATACCCTTAGCTATCACCTCTTTATAATATTTCAAAGCATTAACTATACCATCATTCTCTTTTTGTGTTCATCAAGCCTTTCTTATTAGCACACCTCTCACATATTGTTTATCTCCTAAATTATATGTATCATATTTCCCACATTTTGAATTAGGAAATACCCTCCTCTACTTTGAAGGATCATCTAAATCATATATTCTTTCCAATGCTACCATTATTTTTAGTATGTTGTTATTTTTCAAATTCATACCTTTTTCCTTAAAGAACCCCAACATTATTAATAAATTCTAGAATGCATTTTTCATCTTTAAATACCTAGAATTACTTTATGTTGTCTAGGACTGCAATGATAGACACCAATTCCACTTTTTTAAAAATCTAGATTCTATAGGAGGTTCTAGAGTACTCACAACAATTTCTAAAGTAAAAATAATCTAATTATTATTTTTGGGAATTAATTTAATATTAGAAGTATCAAAATCCTTATTCAAATCCAATACTCTATTCCTCTAAATGCCAATCTTTTGTTAGGATATTCATATTGACTTCTAATTTGTCTAATTACTAGTTGGGAGTCTCCATGTATCTACATATATTTTATCCTCTTTTGATATGCAAGGAGGATGCCTTTTAGCAATATTTCATATTCTACCACATTGTTAGTGCATGCGAACTATATCAATATTTCATATTCTACCACAATATTTTGGTGTCACTGCTCGAGGAGGAAGAATATCTTTCCATATTTTCTGTTAATACCAACCCAACTTCTAGAAATCAAATTTATTTATGTTAAATGTTTCCACTTCTGACTGGGTGATCATGTTTCAAAAGAAAGACATGAAGTTTTTAGGAGACTCAAATAATCTAATGAATAACTTAGAATTATTATCCATGCATTCTTAAATGTTTAGAGAAACATAATTTTTCTATGATATATATACATACATACATACATTATATATATATATATATATATATATATATATATATATATATATATATATATATATATATATATATATATATATATATATATATATATATATATATATATATATATATATATATATATATATGTATGTATGTATATCATAGAAAAATTTAACAAATGATATGGTTATTCTAGTTATAGATTTTTTTGTCAATTTTTAAGCTAAAGGATGAAAGTTATGAGGAAAACTATTATCATGTGTAAATTTATTAGGATTTAATTGAAATGTGAACACATAAAATCTTGTGAGAAACTCAAGACTATATATGCATGCATGATTTTTAATATTTCACTTACGTAAATAACTAGTTACAAAGGTGTTTCCATGGATTAGGATGTCAAAATTCATGAATCAATAGTTGATGGAAAACATCAATGAATACATTGGAAATTCATTGATGGATTATTTATATAGCAAGCAAGAGCCACACAAAAGAAGGAATTGGTATTAGACAGCAAACTTTGTGTGAGCTAGTATATCTAAGTAAAGTTATACACCATTGTGTAGAGATTAATCCTTTGATTGGATTTTGGATCAAAAATTTGGATTATAATTTTTATTGTTGCCTATTTCAAATGAAATAGAGAGGTGCATTTTCCATATAATTATAGTGGGAGAATAAAGTTTAAAGGGAATGGGAAAAATTGAGTATTAAAACATTCGCATGAAGCACCAAGGAAAAAGTAATCAAATATATATCCCAAGAAGACTTTGACAAGAGAGAGTGAAGGATTAGAAGACTGAAGGGAGCACAAAGATTATTGAGGGGAAAGAGTAGTTTATAAACTCAAACAAGGAAATAGTGTTGAGAGAGATAATATAAAAAGTGGGTAACAATCCAATCAAGCTAAGATGAAGGAAATAGTTGATAGTGTTCTTGAGAGATGAGATAGCAATAAGGAATTTTCTAGATATACGCATGGAGAGAAACTAGGCTCAAAATATTAGAGTCTCACATGCAAAAATACTAAAAGTTAATATGAAATATCCTATAAAGTTGTATTGGGAGTGATGATGAAAAAATTGGAGATAGGTAGGACAAGAGGGAAGAAAAATGAAGTAACAAAGATGAAGGTTGTAACAATGAAGGGCATGCAGACAGGATCTTAGGCTCAAATAACTAAATATTGTGATAATGGAGGAAAGAAACCACCCCTCCCTCTTGAAGAAATTATGAAGATTGTGTGATAGAAAGTTTAGGCATTTAGTGTGCTCAAAAAAATTTAGTTTTGTTAAATTGCATAGAAATATAAAATTTAGATATTGTTTTATCATAGGAAAAGAAAGGTGAAAGGTGAGGAATTGATAAGCATAGTGAAGAAAATATCAATCATTACTAAAGAGGTGATAGTAAGTTTAAAAGGGATAGTCTAGGAGGTTCAATAATATTCTTTTGGATAATAGAATATTTATATGATTGTCACTTTGGGAGTCCTTATTTTCACTATATGTTTAACAAACTTGAAATAATTAATCTTAGTGCTAGAGATATTAATGATTTTGATAGTGTATAGAAAATATCAATTATCTACACATCATCAAAATAATACCAAATGAAATATATTAGTTCCCTTTAAGTGTAATATAACGTTTTTCGAAGGATTTACTATTTTAGTAATTCATATTGTTCAGCTATCTAAACCAAATTATTTTTACATCACACAAATGGAAGGATATATGTTTTATCTAGATATACATGAAGAGTTAATGGTGAGCTACAATAGAATCACTCTCACATATCTATTCATATCACATTTGTATCAAAAGGATTTGTATACCTTAGAACCTTCCCATTTTAATGTAATTGAGAAGTGAGATCAAATTAACTAGCAAATGAATTTGATATTTGTCTACTAATCTTAGGTGTAGCCTCTCATATTTTGTAAGAATATTTTCTACTAATTTAATTTGTATCCCTTCTTGTTGTGCATGAGGATTTTCTATAGCCAAAATTTGGCTACTAAAGGATGACTTTTAGTTATCTTTCAGAACAATCCACCTCAAAATAATGGAGTCTACTATAGTGGTGATAATAAAGGATATTGTAAAAAAGTTAGAGAGGAACATAATGAATATTGAGAGAGATATAAAATCTCTCTAATCTACAAAGTTTCCTATCCACTCTACCTCTATATTTAAGCAATGTGAATCAATTCTATGCGTGGCTTTTATACTTGTAATGTAAGGGATCATCCACACTAAAGGAATTGTTATAGTGAATCTAATTTTTTAACTATCTTTGTTGACTGTAGTATAATTACACAAATTATGGTCACTAGAGTACTCTACAATATTAAAAGATTCTCTTAAACTTCAATTTTTGTTATGGGAAATTCTAAACATCAAATCTTAAATTACAACTTATTCTTTGACATAATTACAATCATATTTGAAACATAATCCAATAATTTGTCAATTAGAAAATGTAACAACCCAAACATAACTATATGAATAGTCCTTACTTTTTCTAATGACATGCTTGAAAATCCACAATGATATCTTTATAAAAATTCCTTAACTTCCATCAAGATGAAAAGTACACATAAACAGATCTTTCGATATAGTTTTAAGAGTAACATCAAGACAAACAATATTTAATTTGACTTCTTCAAAAAAAAATTATATCATATTTCCAATTATTAATAACTTGCATAATTTTATATTTGTAAAAAATAAATAGCAATCCATATAACATAGTCCATGGTGAAGATCAAGGAATAATTTCATCATTTCAATAAACGATTGGAAAGCGATGCAAGTTGATCATGGTTATTTTAATTACTAACAGTTGTAAACGACATCTTGATCTTTAATGCAGGCTATAGGGCTTAGAGGTAGAATACTAATTGAAACAATCAAGCGAGGATAGGGATGTAAAAGGAGAGCACCCACAAGGAGGAGGAAGATTCCATTCCCTCCTCGTCTGCGTATTTGTCGAGACCTGATAACAATTTTCTCATTAAGTTAAATTAAGTTCTGTCCATCTTGACGCCACTCTACAAAATATATGACAAGAATATGTAGGGCTTGCCGTGGAAGAAGAGTTGTTTTGGGGTTTTTAATTGAATAAAATACAAAGGTCTAACTTTAATCTTATCAGCGAGGTAAGGTGACGTTCCAATGCATGGGATAGATGGCGAAGTTCCGGTAGTCATACGTCTCACCTATTCAATAATAGTTTCCCGTCAACGTCGAAGAGCATAACATGCCCTCAGTGAAATTTGTTTAGTCAGGTCAACTCGCTTAAATTATTCATATTCTGAATAGGATGACATTGACGCGCAAGTTGCATCCTTTTGAATAGATTGGATGAACATAATATCGAATATTCTTTCTATTGAAAGATTAAAAATTTATACCTTGACTTTTAAAAAAAAATAAAATTTATAGTAGTTCAACTATTTTTTACGTTTTTAATATTTTTAAATATTAAAAAGTTTATATTTATATTATGAATTAAAATTATAAAATATAAAAACAATTCAATTTTGTTTCTAAATTAAATAATAATATTAAATATTCATGAAATGCTTTTAAATTATTCTAAATGTTATATTTCTAAAAACAAGATTTCAATCTACAAGCCATCAAAGAAACATTTATGTGTATGTCTTATTATTAACTATGTAACTCGTGCTATATTAAAGGTAATCATGAAGAATAATAGATTAAAATATTGATCTTGATTTCACAATAAAGGATAAAAGCTAATAAATTTTATTCTAACTGTTTATACATTTTCATAATGTTGTAGTGATTTGTTTAATGAATTTCTAACCTTAAATTTATTAACCAATTAACCATTAATAGCTCAAGTGACCTTTTCTTTAACATTTTAGTTACCATGGACTAGATTGTGGGTGTTGATATGTTTTTTGGATAGTTTCACAGCAGAGTCCTACCATCTAAATTTAATTTCCTTTTTCTTCTCTTCTTTTGAGTCCTCCACTTTCAAAATTTGATAATTTCTAGTACAATTGCAAACTAGAAAATCTCATGTTAAACAACTAGGTTCTTGTGCTTAATGACAAACTAAAAGCAATAGTTCACCACCAATATCTTATATGATATTATTGTAGAATCATAATCTTATCCCCAAGAATTGGATCATAAAGCATCATAGAGTTTGCATCAACATTTATATTGCAAAATACTAAATTACATTATCATTGGCATCTATGTATTTTATTTGTATATTTCTACTAATTCAATATCCATAAAGGAGATTGACCCATTACCATTAAAGTTCTATATCTTCCCTTAAGAAACATAGACATTGAGTTACCTTTCATCATATTTTAACACATCTAATATTAATGTGAATTAAAAAAATAAAGCTAGAAGCTATTTTAAAGTTATCCATATACTCCCATTCAAATTCATGGAGATAGTGGCCAAAAGTGACCCAAATTAGCATTAAAATATCAAAATTTTATAACAATCTCTCTCTCTCACTCACTTTCTATCAGGGAAAACTTTAGTGGTGAATCTTCGCTAGTTGGTGAATTCTAGAAATCGGTCAAGTTGAAATTGGAAAATTAATTGCACCCAATAGGGTGTCCAAATCATCTAGATTTTATAAACTATAGGTCCAATTCATGCCCATTCGCCAATGAGTTTCTTTATGAGGCATATTTAAGCAACAAATTCACCATAACAAACTATGAGTTTCAAATGGACCGACTAATATTTTCACCTAGAATCTAGGAAGCATTTAATAAACACCTACATATTTTCCAATACTATTAAAACAACATTATATCAAGACCCATTTCGCCACTTAAAATTTACAAATAGTTGCTTGTGAAGACCCATTTCACCACTTAAAATTTAAAAATAGTTGCTTATGAGGACCTATTTCTCCAATAACATTAAAAAATAATTACATTTGAGGACACATTTCACCTTGAAAATTACAACGTATCATTGTATAAGTGATCTCGGTCGATCCATAATACCTCAAAATTTCACAGACTCAAAATTCATCCAAAGTAGCATCAGTGCGTAGAGCTCACTAACATGATCCTGAGGTAACTTGAATGAGCTCAAAAGGAGTCTGTATGCAAAAGTTGTGCTCAGTCAAAGGATCGGTCAAACTAGTGAATCAAGCATTCAAAAAGGAAAAAAAATTGATTTTTTTGAAATGAGGAAAAAATGATGCCAGGTTGTAGTGCTCATCATGTTGATTCTGGTACTATATTCAATTTTGAAAATGGAGCTGGTATGTGAAAGTTACAGCTGGTCAAAGGTTGGTCAAAAATTTGACTCTAGTTGACTTTGATGACATCAACATGGTGATGTGACAGGTGGTGACATGGCAAGAGTATATGACATGGCATAAATATATATTAAACCATAATTATTAAGGAAAAAAAATGTATGGTTTAAAAATCAAATTTAAAAAAGAAAGAAGATTTGGTGGGATTTTATTCCTTAAAATCCTCTTGCCTTCCTGATAAAACAAGGACAAAAATAAACCCCGTAAACTTATATTTCAACAAATTAACCCCTTTAACCACCTTTCTCATATTTCAATGAATTATTATATTTTAAGGAGCTTAAAAGAATTGGTTGCATATTTTTATGATTTAAAAGCCTGGGGGTCTAGTATATTTCAAGGATTATCTTGTAAGGCTCAAATTATAAGAGCCATTATTTTTAAAAGGGGCTAGGCTTACTTGAACATATTTTGAAATATTTTGGAGATTTTTATGTAATTAGGGGGAATTGGTTGGAATTTTTACTTGTAAACGGGAGATATGCAATATTTGCAAAATAATATGGTTAAAGCAATATTAGAAAATAAATTTGTATAAAAAAGGGGTCTTATTTCCTTCTAAGGGGGAGAATTTCATTGGAGAGAAAAATAGAGATTAGAAATTATTGGAAAAGGTGGAGAGTTAGAGTTTTTTTTGAGAGAAAATTATGAGGTGTTTGCATACACCAAAAATTGTAAAAGAGTGAGAGATTGTGGAGAGATTATTGTAGGTTCTTGGAGCTTGGGTATTGTACAACAAAGCATAATTTTTCTTTCCAATATCAATAAAGCAGTCCCAACATTGAGAAGTGGACCCAGAGACATAGTCCACATTAGATGAACTTCGTTATCAATCTGTGCATTGTGATCCTTCTATTTCTCTGTCTCATTCTTCTCTCTTCTGTCTTAAATTCTCCCTTGTTAGTTGAGTATTTTCAATTATCATTTGAATTCTAATTACTTGAGTTTAGTAATTAGTTAATTTCACTAAAAAGTGTAAAAAATGTGCCTCATTTGTAATTTCAATAGCTAAACAACATAGTCATGCAATTTTGTTTGCGATCGGTAAAAACTGTAATTAGGATTAATTTGAAAGTTATTTTCCAAACCTTTAATTACAGATCAAGTTGGTATGAGAGTAGTTTAATAGGAAAATTGCAAGTGGTGAATGTTAACCAGGTTGAAACTGAAACAAGGAGAAGGTGCACTTACTGAGTTCAATCCTGAGATTGGAAAATGAAGGACTTTTCCATGATCAGAGATGGCAGCTAAACAAATTCCTATAGAGATTGATGAGAAAGCTTTCTAGAAAGCATTTTTCAAAATGAAGGCTATGGTGGAAGTTATTTTCCAAGAGAGGCAAGAGAGACAGAGGAAAAAGGAACTCAAGAACAAAAAGAAGAAGGAAACTGAATCCACATTGAAAGATGACAAAGGTAAAGGAGTAGGAGGTGGTAATGACCCTCCTAAACCTCCATCTCCATCCTCTTCATCTTCTTAATCCTGTTCTTCTTCTTCATCTAACTTTTCTAAGAAAGAACAACCTGTGAAATCTGAAATTAATTCACCTTTGTTAAAGCTTGATGTTAAATTTTATTTTCCAATCTATAATGGAGAACTAGATGCAGATAAACTAGATAATAGGATAAAACAAATTGAAGTTTATTGTAGAGTTCAAAAGTTTACTGAGGATTCTCAAAAAATCCAATTAGCTAATCTTCGCCTAGGAGGCACAACTTTAATTTGGTGGGAGAGTAGAACATAGGAGGATCTAAGTCATTATGGAAAAATTATTTCTTCTTATTTTGAGTTTATATATGCATTAAAGAAACAGTTATATCCATTAGGACATATACAAAATCTATAATGAATTGGCAATTATTAAAGCAAGAAAAAGGAAAAAGTGCACAAGAATATACACAGGATTTTAGGAAAAGGGCTTTAATTTTGGGCATTCCATTGTACACACAAGAGACTTTATTAAAATACATAGGTGGATTACATGAGAAGTTGAAACATACCATACTTATGTTTAATCCAACTAACATTGATGAAGTTAGTGTACAAGTTATCCATTTGGAAACAAGCTCAAGGAATAACCACGACAATCTATTGATTAACTCAAGTAAGCAAAAAGGAAGTAAGAAAGGGAAAGAGAAATCACAACAAAAAAATAGTGTAAAGAAAGAGGACGAAAAGCCTTATTGCTCACATTGTAAGAAGGAAGGGAACGAAGATGCAAGATGTTGGAAACTGCATCCTGATCAGAAGACAAAATGGGTCAAGGATCAAAAGGGTAAGCAAAAAATTATCGCTATTGTGCAGGATCTCGGATCCAATTCCGATGATGAAACCAAGATCTCAGTTGTGGGTATCAATGGTAATATTCCTTTTGTCAGTAATAGTTCCTATGTTTCTTCATCAAAGTGTAATGAAGTACTTGCTGAAAGTAAGAGGAATGAATTGTTTCATAGAAGGGCTATTGCTAAACAAACTAAGATTGATACACTAATAGATATTGGGTAACAAGTTAACCTTATCTTAGAACAAGTTGTTAAGAAATTGGGATTAAAAACAACTCCTCATCCAAAGCCATATCCATTGGGTTGGGTGAATGATAATTCTCGGCTACATGTGTCAAAGCAATGTAAACTCTGATTCACAAGCACATCCAAGTTTGTTGATGAGGTATAGTTAGATGCTATTATGCTTAACATTTGTGGGATGCTTATAGGAAGTCCTTATTTGTATCATAGAAAAGCCATTTTCTACATGGAACATAATAGGTATCATATTTTTAAAGATGGAATTGAATTCAGTGTTAGAGCTCATCACATGAAGAATGATAGAGCTGTTGTAAACACAGGGCATATGAAGATGATTGTAAATGCAAGAAATAAATTAACCCTTATGTCTGTAAACTGGTGGTACTAAGCATGATGCTAATCATGATAAGGTGTCACATATAGCACATTGTGAGGATCAGTTGTAATCAAAGTCAGGCCTTCAGCCAATGGTGGTAAAAGAGGGCTTGAATGTGTCATTTTCTAATAATGTTCCTGTTCAGGAGATTCATAATGTTGATACTATTTCCTTCACATCAATTTATTCAGTACTGTTGCTTGTTATTCTGCTAGTTATTTCTATGTGGATGTTGAATGTGATAATGAATATTGATGAACATGTAGTTGACTATATTAGTAAAGCTATCTCATATTTCTTTGTGTTTATGATGGGTCATATGTTCAAAAATTTAGTAGGAAGGACAAATGATACTGGACAAGTGGGGCGATATTTTCCTAGCTCAAATTGCACATAAAATAGACTTTTGGAGGTCCAAAAGCTTCTCAATGGGGAGGAATGATCCAATTGGATCCATAATACCTCAAAATTTCATAGTAGATCAGAATTCATCCAAAGCAGCATCAATGCATAGAGCTTGCTGACACGATCCTGAGGCAACTTGAATGGGATAAAAAAGATTTTGTATGCAAAAGTTGTGCATAGTGAAATGTTTAGTCAAATAGGTGAATCAAGCATTCAAAAAGGAAAAAAAATTGATTGTTTCAAAATGAAGCAAAAATGATGCCAAGTCATAGTGCTCGCTGCATTGATTTTGGAACTATATTTGATTTCAAAAATGGAACTCGTATGTGAAAGTTACAGCTGGTCAAAGATTGGTCAAAAATTTGACTCTAGTTGACTTTGATGACATCAGCATGGTGATGTGGCAGGTGGTGACATGGCAAGAGTAGATGACATGGCATAAATATATATTAAACCATAATTATTAAAGAGAAAAAACATGTATGGTTTAAAAATCAAATTTAAAAAAGAGAGGATTTGGTGGGATTCTATCCCTTAAAATCCTCTTGCCTTCCCCATAAAACAAGGAGAAAAATAAAACCTGTAAACTTATATTTCAACAAATTAACCCCTTTAACCACCTTTCTCATATTTCAATGAATTATGATATTTTAAGTAGCTTAAATAATTGGTTACATATTTTTATGATTTAAAAGGGGGGTTTAGAATATTTGAAGGATTATCTTGTAAGGCTCAAATTATAAGAGCCATTATTTTTAAAAGGGGTTAGGATTACTTGAACGGATTTTGAAATATTTTGGAGATTTTTATGTAATTAGGGGGAATTGGTTGGAATTTTTACTTGTAAATGAGAGATATGCAATATTTGCAAAATAATATGGTTAAAGCCATATTATCAAATAAATTTGTATAAAAAGGGGTCTTATTTCCTTGTAAGGGGGAGAATTCTATTGGAGAGAAAAATAGAGATTAGAAATTATTGGAAAAGGTGGAGAGCTAGTGTTTTTTTTGAGGGAAAATTACAAGGTGTTTGCATACACCAAAAATTGTAAAAGAGTGAGAGATTGTGGAGAGATTATTGCAGGATCTTGGAGCTTGGGTATTGTAACAAAGAATAATTTTGATTGGAAATATAAATAAATTGGTCCCAACATTGAGAAGTGGACCCAAAGACATAGTCCACATTGGATGAACTCTGTTATCAATCTGTGCATTGTGATCCCTCTATTTCTTTGTCTCATTCTTCTCTCTTTCGTCTTAAATTCTCCCTTGTTATTTTAGTATTTTCAATTATCATTTGAATTCTAATTACTTAAGTTTATTAATTAGTTAGTTTCATTAAATAGTGTAAAAGTGTGCCTCATTTGCAATTTCAATGGCTAACCAACATAGTCATGCAATTGTGTTTGCGATCAGGAAAACTTGTAATTAAGATTAATTTGAAAGTTATTTTGCAAACCTCTAATTATAGATCAAGTTGGTATTCGAGCAGTTTAATAGGAAAATTGCAAGTGGTGAATGTTAACCAGGTTGAAACTAAAACAAGGAGAACGTGCACTTACTGAGTTCAATCCTGAGATTGGAAAATGAACGAATTTTCCATGATTAGAGATGGCAGCTAAACAAAGTCCTATAGAGCTCGATGAGAAAGCTTTCCAAAAAGAATTTCTTGAAATGAAGGCTATGGTGGAAGTTATTTTCCAAGAGAGGCAAGAGCGACAGAGGAAAAAGGAACTCAATAACAAAAAGAAGAAGGAAACTGAATCCTCATTGAAAGATGACAAAGGTAAAAGAGTAGGAGGTGGTAGTGACCATCATGAACCTCCATCTCCATCCTCTTCATCTTCTTCATCCTATTCTTCTTTTTCGTCTAACTTTTCTAAGAAAGAACAACCTGTGAAGTCTGAAATTAATTCACCTTTGTTAAAGCTTGATGTTAAATTTTATTTGCCAATCTATAATGGAAAACTAGATGCAGATAAACTAGATAATTGGATAAAAAAATTGAAGTTTATTGTAGAGTTCAAAAGTTTACTGTGGATTCTCAAAAAATCTAATTAGCTACTCTTCACCTAGGAGGCACAACTTTAATTTGGTTGGAGAGTATAACATAGGAGGATCTAGGTCATTATGGAAAAAATATTTCTTCTTGGTTTGAGTATATATCTACATTAAAGAAAGAATTCTATCCATTAGGACATATGAAATTTTTTTAATGAATTAGTAGTCATTAAAGTAAGAAAAAGGACAAAGTGTACAGGATTATACACAGGAGTTTAGGAAAAGGGCTTTAATTCTAGGCATTCCATTGTACTCACAAGAAACTTTATTAAAATACATAGGTGGATTACATGAGAATTTGAAACATACCATAATTAGTTTTAATCCAGCTAACATTGATGAAGTTAGTGTACAAGCTATCCATTTGGAAACAAGCTCAAGGAATAGCCATGACAATCTATTGATGAACTCAAGTAAGCATAAAGGAAGCAAGAAAGGGAAAGAGAAATCACAGCGAAAAACTACTGTAAAGAAAGGGGACAAGAAGCCTAATTTCTCACATTGTAGGAAGGGCACGAAGATGGAAGATGTTGGAAACTACATCCTAATTAGAAGCCAAAATGGTTAAAGGATTGAAAGGGTAAGAAGAAGACCACAACTATCGTGTAGGATCTCGGATCCAGTTATGATGATGAAACCAAGAACACAATTGTGGGTATCAAAAGTAATATTCCTTTTGTCAGTACTAGTTCCTATGCTTCTTCATCAAAGTGTACTGAAGTACCTGTTGAAAGCAAGAGGAATGAATTGTTTCATATAAGGGCTATTGCTAAAAAAACTAAGATTGATGCACTAATAGATAGTGGGTCACAAGTTAATCTTATCTCAGAATAAGTTGTTAAGAAATTGGGGTTAAAAACAACTCCTCATCCTAAGCCATATCCATTGGGTTGGGTGAATGATAATGCTTGGCTACATGTGTCAAAGCAATGTAAACTTTGATTTTCAATCACATCCAAGTTTGTTGATGAGGTAGAGTTAGATTTTATTCTGCTTAACATTTGTGGGATAGTTCTAAGCAATCCTTATTTGTATCATAGAAAAGCGATTTTCTACAAGGAACATAATAGGTATAATTTGTTTAAAGATGGAATTGAATTCAGTGTTGGAGCTCATCACATGAAGAGTGATAGATTTGTTGTAAACACAGGGCATATGAAGATGATTGTAAATGCAAGAAATAAATGAACCCTTATGTTTGTAACAGCTGGTGGTACTAAGCATGATGCTAATCACGATAAGGTGTCACATATAGCATAGTGTGAGGATCAATTGCAAACAAAGTTAGGCCTTCAACCAATGGTGGTAAAAGAGGGTTTGAATGTGTCATTTTCTAATAATGTTCCTGTTCAAAAGATTCATAATGTTGATACTATTTCCTTCACATTAGTGTACTCAGTACTGTTGCTTGTTATTCTGCTAGTTATTTCTATGTGGATGTTGAATGTGATAGTGAATATTGATGAACATGTGGTTGATTGTATCAACAAAGCTATCTCATATTTCTTTGTGTTTATGATGGTTCATATTTTTAGAATTTTAGCAAGAAGGACAAATGATACTGGACAAGTGGGGTGACATTTCCCTAGCTCAAATTGTACATAAAATAGACTTTTGGAGGTCCAAAAGCTTCTCAATGGGGAGGAATGATCCAGGTGGATCCATAATACCTCAAAATTTCACAGTCTCAGAATTCATCCAAAGCAACATCAATGTGAATAGCTCACTGACACAAACTTGAGGCAACTTGAATGGGCTCAAAAGAAATCTATATGCAAATGTTGTTCTCAATGAAAGGTTTGATCAAATAGGTGAATCAAGCATTCAAAAAGGTGAAAAAATTGATTGTTTCAAAATGAGGTAAAAATGATGCTAGGACCTAGTGCTCGTTGCGTTGATTCTGGAACTATATTTGGTTTCGAAAATGGAGCTCATATGTGAAAGTTATGGCTAGTCAAATGTTGGTCAAAAAATTGACTCTAGTTGACTTTGATGACATCAACATGGCGATGTGGTAGGTGGTGACGTGGTAAGAGTATATGACATGGCATAAATATATATTAAACCATAATTATTAAAGAAAAAAACATTTATGGTTTAAAAATCAAATTTAAAAAAGAGAGAGGATTTGGGGGGATTTTATCCCTTAAAATCCTCTTGCCCTCCACATAAAACAAGGAGAAATAAAAAACCAGTAAACTTATATTTCAATAAATTAACCCCTTTAACCACCTTTCTCATATTTCAATGAGTTATGATATTTTAAGGATCTTAAGATAATTGGTTACATATTTTTATGATTTAAAAGGGGGGTTTAAATATTTCAAGGATTATCTTGTAAGGCTCAAATTATAAGAGCCATTATTTTTAAAAGGGGTTAGGATTACTTGAACGGATTTGAAATATTTTGGAGATTTTTATGTAATTAGGGGGAATTGGTTGGAATTTTTACTTGTAAACGAGAGATATGCAATATTTGCAAAATAATATGGTTAAAGCCATATTAGAAAATAAATTTGTATAAAAAGGGGTCTTATTTCCTTGTAAGGGGGATAATTATGTTGGAGAGAAAAATAAATATTAGAAATTATTGGAAAAGGTGGAGAGTTAGAGTTTTTTTTTAGAGAAAATTACAAGGTGTTTGCATACACCAAAAAATGTAAAAGAGTGAGAGATTGTGGAGAGATTATTGTAGGTTCTTGGAGCTTGGGTATTGTAACAAAGCATAATTTTTTTTGGAAATATAAATAAAGTGCTCCCAACATTGAGAAGCGGACCCAGAGACATAGTCCACATTGGATGAACTCCGTTATCAATCTATACATTGTGGTCCTTCTATTTCTCTGTCTCATTCTTCTCTCTTTTGTCTTAAATTATCCCTTGCTATTTTAGTATTTTCAATTATCATTTGAATTCTAATTACTTGACTTTAGTAATTATTTAATTTCATTAAATAGTGTAAAAGTGTGCCTCATTTGTAATTTCAATGGCTAAACAACATAGTCACGCAATTGTGTTTGAGATTGGGAAAACCTGTAATTAGGATTAATTTGAAAGTTATTTTACAAACCTCTAATTACAGATCAATAAGGATGCATGATATGCCAAATTTTTAATTTACCATTTAAAAATCCCCTAGAATTTTCCAAATATGGAATCATGGATTTATATAAATACAATCGAAAGTGTCATTTATTCTTAAACATTTTGTTCAATTATAAGGTTCTACTGCTCAATTCGGAAGTCATCAAAAGCAAAAAATGTAGACTTAAGGGTGAGTCGTCATTTATTCATATTGTTATTAGTTATAATAATAAGTTTTATCTATCTCTTTTCCATTCTTGCTTCAGTCTTAAAGATTATATTGAGCACTGAATGAGATCTATATTCTATGTCCTTAAATAAGAAGACATTTTTTTCTATTTTATTCAAAGTGAGAGATCAATATGTCGAGTGACTCGAGCAACAAAGGTAAGGTTTCTGCCACTCCTCGGGGTGGTGAAGAGACAGGGAGGCCATCAAAGTGCCCAAAACTTAGATGTACCATATTGTCTTACTTCGGAATTGCCAAATCTTCTAATCCATCAGGTCAAGATGGAGCTACATCATCAACTCTTCCACCAAATATTAATGAAGAAGGAATTCACAATACCTCATTGCCACAAGAAGGTCAAGTTGAGATGGTCATTGAGTTAAATCATAATGTCTCAAATGAGGATGGAAATACCATAGAAGATGTTCCAAGGGATACCTTGGTTAGCTAGAGTGAGATAATTGACTTGGATGAGGATGATGTTGGTAGCAAGAAAATGAAAAACAAATGAAAAATGGGGCACAAGTGGGAAATGACAAGGAATTTTCAACTTGTTTGGTTGTCAAAGTACCCATTCATTGTACCAATGGGGAAAGAAAATGATATTGAAAGTGCAACATTTCCCAAATGTATGATTTGTAGTTGGAAATGTGGAAGAGACAAGATGTTGCAACTAAATATTAACACTATAGAGAAGAATATCAATAAAGTTTATGAAAAAAAATCATAGACAGACGTGAACAATCAATCATACGATAGAAATCAAAGGAAGAATGTCTTCATGTTAGGTATGTCATAGATTATGAAGAGCATGACCAAAGAATGTCGAAGCTTGTTGCATGTAAAGTTATACTTGAGGATCAATTTGGAAAAGCAATGGAAGCAACAAATCTATCAAAAAATATTCAAATGAGCTGTTTTTCATATTTTGTCCAAAGGGCATCCTATTATAGACTACCCAGAATATTTTGGTTTATTATCTTATTTGAATGTTCCTCACTATCCCTACTCACATTGTTTAGTAAATGCTAGATGGGAATGGAAAAATTTTCTTGCTATAGTGGAAAAGGAATATTTAAAGGATAAAGTAAAAGAGTCAAATTTCATTGCATTATCTTTAGATGAATTTACTATGGTAGACAATACTTCTTGGGTTTGTATGCATTTATATACTATAGAATGACATGTTTTCCAAGCTCATCTTCTTTGTGTTCATAAAATGAAGGACAGTTCAACATCGCAAAATCTATTTGAACTAGTCAAGAAATATTTGAATGAAATTGCAAGTATGGATGAGTTGAAAATTGCAAAAATATTGGTGTGTGTAAGAGCTGATGAAGCTGCAATGATGCAAGGTCAAAGGACCAGTGTTTGCACAAAGTTACAAACTACTTGTGCACCATACATGCTTGGCATTCACTACATGGCCCATAGAATTAATTTAGCATTCAAAATTGTAAGCAAGTTTCCTACAGTTTCAAAATTCAAAAATCTAGTCTGCGAGATCCATGCATACTTTTGCCGAAGTCCCAAACATTTCACAGAATTTCAAAAAAAATCTAAGGGAATAACACCAAGAAGCAAGCTTCTCAAGGATTTTGACGCTAGATGGATCTTTGTACATGGACCAACACAATGAGTTCTTTTAGAATATCAATCATTGATTGAAGTGATGTACAAAAATTGTAGCATAGTAGACAAATCTCCTAACCTCTTACATAGGTTAAGTGATATAGAGACACTCTTAACTTTAGTTAGTCTTCTCCCCATGTTAGATGTGATGAAAAATCTTGTGAATAAATCCCAAGACAAAACTATGTATATTAATGAATATTCCAATCTATGTAAACATACGTGTTTGGCCCTCGATCATCTATATCTAGATCTAACACAAGAAGGCCCAAATTATTTCATGTGGTAGAAAATTATTGATTTGAATAATATTGACAATTATTTATAGTTTAATGCAAGAGGGAACTTATGTATCTATGTACATGGATATGAGATACAAATGTACCATTGTAAGATAGCCAGATACTCTAGGAGAGAAGTAATTGTTAACAAGAAAGATTTTAAAGGAATTGTTAGATCTGTTAGTGATAATTTGAAGGAAATTGCAAAATCTCTTTCCTTAAAGATTCATGAAATATTCCCTCAACATGAAATACTTGAAGCCATGGGTATTGTGTATCCTTGATTTTGGGAAAACCGAGATAACCCAAAATATTTTCATGATCAAGTAAAAATCTTGATCGAACAGTTTTTGAAAACTGTAACATACAATGAGTAGAAAATAGAAGGAATTTTAAATGAAGCTAAGCTTAGAAAATAATCTAAGAGTTTTGCAATAGCTATGAGGGACTAGTATAAATCCATGGGCATGGACAAGGCCTTTGAACTGAGATCAATAAAAAAGGTTTGGACAAACTTAGGTCAGAGAAAAATATTGTGTGATTCAATATCAAAATATTTCAAACTTGTTGATTTATTTCAAACAATGATATTGGGGTTGGTGGAGGATGAGAGAGTTTTCAAAACATTGGGTTTTTTGAAATCAAATTTATGAAACAAACTAGACAAGAATTTGGAAAATTACTTAAGGATGAAAGTAACTATGTATAATGTCTTTAATTTTCTTATTGAAAGGAAACTCATAATCTAGAGGTCCACATGTGAAAGAAGATGGACCGTATTGTGCAACACTCCAATTCTAAAGGTTCGTACTAGTGGCACTAGCATTGGCAGTGGGACTAGGAAAGATGACATTGACAAAAATCACAAAATGAATGTTGAATTTAAGACACAAGCTGAAGAAAATGAAGAGCATACTCAGAATCAAGATAAATCTTTTACTTTATCTCAAGATCAACGTTAGTTTGAGGACCCAGACTCCATTTGGGTAATTGAAGAGAATTAGTAGCTTTTAGAGAATTTTGATATTTTATATTTTATATTGTATTCCATGGTATTGAATTTGATATGTGATTCTGCATCTATTTTAAAGAACACTTATCACACTACTTATAAATTCCTATTGCATTTCCATTCACACAATCTTTGATAAATAATTGAAAGGAATATTAATCCATTCCTTGAATAGAATCTAATAGTTCCACATCCATAACTTATAAGCTAATAGAAGCTAATAGTTCAACATAAATAACTTATAAAGGCATCCACACAACTTAAACAATAAAAGATTAAACTACCAAATCACCTAAATTATACTGAGAAATCCTTATGCATCCATCACCATAAAATCTTTATTTACAGATAAACGTTCCATAACAATGAAACTAACCAAAAATATATCATTCCAATAATAGACAATCCATTGGCAAACTACTAAACAAAAGCACAATAAATCCACACAATACACACCATAACTCAAATATTATGCATGCATGAACTTCACCATTGTCTTTCTATATTGAAATAACAAAAAAGAAGTAAAAATAGCATAGTATTTTTTTGTCTTGAAAATAACTATGCATCACTGTTCCACTTCATCTTCTTCATCTTCTAGAACTTCAACCGCTTCATGTTCCTACGCCTTTTCCTATGCCCTCATCCTAGACCTATAATCTTGATAGTTGGTGAGAACTGCAAATATTTACTTCCTCCCTGGCATTGTAGTAATTTGTAACCTAGTTCTCCATTTTCCCAAAGCAGTTTTAGACTCAACCAACATCTTAGATCTTTTCTCTTCTCTAGATTTATAAGACTTCAGGTGGATCTACATTCCTCTAAGTTTTGAGAAATACTTCCATGTCACTATAGCAAGATCAACTACTTCTTTATTAAATATCTCTCTAAACTTTAGAGAGATCTCTTTTATATCTAGAATCCTTTCATCAAATGCATCAATGATTTCCACTATAATAATACAACAATCATCTTTAATTTCCACCTATATTTCAAAATATTAATCAAGTGTTTTATTAATTTCCTTCACCAAATTATCATACATATTCAATTTCCATTCCAATGAATCAAACTAGGAAGGGTCTAGCTCCTTAGGATTTTTCACAATTTTATCACCAATTACTATCTTCTGATCCATAGAGATCAATTCTTTCATTTCTTGAGAGAGCGCATAAATACAAGTTTGATCTTTTTTGACCTACTGAAGTTCTATTACTAACTTGTTCCTCTTGTTAATAACTCGAGTGTAAAAGAGGACACATTTATTCACAAAGAAGATAACCTCTTGAGATATTTTATCAATCCCCTCACAAGCAACTTTGGAATAGCTCAAATTATTTTTAATTTGTTGTATGGTGAGCACATTGATGCCTTCTACCTAAGATATTGAGGCTTCATCAATTCTAGGAGAAGGGTATGTGCAGGATCATGATGGGCCAAAAAGTGGCAATATTATGGGTATTTCTAGGGTATGTGGCTGACAACTTTTTTTAATCCAAAATTGATAGAATAAAAAGGGTTTTTAGAGGAGATTCTCATATTTCCACCAATATAAATTATGATTTAATTTGAATTTAATAAATAATTACTATTTATTTTCCATTAGAATTACAACTAAAGTCCTGATCGATAGGTTGATTAAAAAAAATCTATAACTTTCAAACAATATCACATTTTTTTAATTTGAAACATGTGTCACATTCTACGCTTCACATACTATAGGATTAAAAAAAGAAAAATTAAATTTCATGAAGTTTTAACCAAGTTAAGGTGGTCAGACATAGAAGTTTTTATGTTTTTTAAAAGTTGTAATAAAAAATCATAATTAATTATTTACTTGGAAAAAAATTACAAAAAAGTATGCATCACATCCAAACATGAGTCATCTACTTATATATAAAATCTTATAAAAAAAATATTATCATTTTATTATGGTTAGGATGGTCAGACAGACACCTACCTCTTATTTTTTCCTTGAAATTGAAGTACTTCTACATTGAAATTTTAAATTTTCACCAAATAGATTTTATTTATTTTTAAATAAACCTAGTAGTTTAGAAACTACATTCAATTTTCTATAGATTCTATTCTTACATATTTTTGAAATAATATAGATAACTTATTCAAATTTTTACATCAAGTTGCCTAACACTGATTTTTCTGAATTTTTTGCCACTTAAGGGCCTACTTTTTCTATGATGATCCTACACATACCCAGAAGTGGCTATGGAAGAAATAAAGTTACCCAATGCAAGGACTTGAGATTGTAGTTTTATATTTTCTTTCCTCTATTATTTCACTCTTTTAATCAAGAAATTGACCGAATAATTGGCATGGTACACATCACCTTCCAGTGTTGGAGGCCCCTTATCAACATGTGTGACTTTGTAGTCCACCTATGTTATTTAATCTTTATTAAAATCCTTCATAGGCTCAACAATTTCTAACATTTTATTTTGAGAACTAGCATCAGTCACCATCCTTGACATTCTCTTGGCTTTCTTAAGTTTTGAAGAGCTTTGAAGTAACTTTGCAACTATATCCACTTCAACTGTCATTGTAGGAATATGCTTTCTCTTCTTCTCCACTGCTTTTTTTAGCCATCCTAGGGAGTCTACTACTAGACCAGAATCTTCACTTCCACTAATAGTTTCTTTAGGAGTGTTATGAGTGATAGGTGGATTATCAGCTTTAGAAGAGGGAACTTCAGACATAGGAGGAAATATATTATCTTCAATGATCTATTGAAAGATAGCTTTTGAATCTCTAGGCACAAGTTTTTCTTGATTGGTCTTCTTCTTATGGGTAAAAGAAAGCACACTATCTTGTTCACAAATGGTCTTCAACTTGACTATTTCTTCTGGCCTATCACCATGACCTCTTGACTGAGAGTTTGCACTAGAGGACCTAACATAAGGTGTCCTCAATGATACACTTGCACTAGATGCTTATGTAGACCCCTGTTCATTCTTCTATGATGACTTAGGCTCCTGAACAAGACCATCAACTTGCCACCATTTACCCTCCAACCAGTCCTAGGTAATTTTAAGCACTGGGGTAGCACACATCCTCAAATCTAAAATTTCACTTTGGCTCCAATCAACCCTAGGGTGGGATTTATTAGGAAATTTTTCATATCCAGGATCTATGATTATTGAATCTTGAGCTAAATTTTTAGGAATCTAAAATGATAGACCGAAAGCCTATATTTGTTTTAGCATTAGCCTCATATAATCTCTTCTCAAAACATCATACTCATCGACAAAAGCTTCCTAGAAATATTTGATATATGGGTGATGCTAATATAAGCTCCCTCCTTAGAGATTCTACTTCACAAAACCCTTACTATCAAAATTAGCTCTCATAGACAAATACTAGAGGTTATATTCCTTGATAAATCCTTCAGATCCCCTAGCCACCTGGTTTTTTTTGCACATAAAAGAAGGGGTATTCAATGTGAATACATACCCTCATTTCCCCATGTTCATATACTTAATATTAACCATGGCCATTTGTCAAAAAACTTCTAGAAATATCAATAAATCTTCAGGATACTGAGGTAATTTCAATGGGGCTTTCTCAAAACCCCTTATTCTTAGATAGGTAAACTTATCAAATTGGATATAAGAACTCCCAAAATTTGATACAAGAGAAATCGATTCAGGGGAAAGGCACATTTTTTGATTTCCATCTGGATTCCTCACGGGCTCCATTAAAAATGCATCATTAACACGACATAAATCACCCATTCCAAATTGTTTAGTGAACTAAGGAAAGTGTTTATACATAGTAATATCAAAATTTGGGGTTCCTTGCTACTCCAACCTAGGCCAAAAGGATGTCTGACTAGCTACTATGTATATCAAGCACGAACGCATAAAAAAATAGTAGTTTATGGAAATTAATTAATTACTCATTCAAATGGAAGAAAGTAACTTTTAAATCCCAGTCAATGAAAATGTTCTCATCACATATTATCAAGATAAACTAGCACATACAATCTTCAAATAACTTAACTTGTGCATTCCCAACAATATGGTGGAATAAAGCAAATATCATATGCATTTTATTCCTTAAAATGCACTATTTTGAGTTTAGTCAACAGTTGCAACTTACCTTTCCTTTCAAACTTAAACCAAGTTTTGGCCATGGAGTTCTTACACTAGTCTTCATTTTCTTTGAAAAATTCACCTACCACTATGACAAAGATGTCTTCTATAGGTTCTATTTTTGGAATCCTCATCGTATGGGAAACAACTTTGGGAGAAAGTTGTGCAATTACAATCCCATCCACGACTTTAATTTCTGGTACATCTCTAGAATGTACCTTCTCACACATGAACTTATCAGGTCCACACTCGACACAGATTCTAGAAAGCCTGCAACATGAGCTAGTCCACTTTCTAACTGTTTTATATTTAGCTCAGTCTTCTCATCACTCTCAAGGCATGCCAACAATTCTTCTAACTTAAAAGGTTTGATCTCCACATCTCTTACACCGAGCCAATGATTTTAAATTCTAGACTGTATGAACTCCCAACACATAAAGAAACACACAAAAACCTAGAAGAGTAGATTGCAGAAGAAGGAAATGCTGCTGAAAAACTTAGCAAATGTTTCAGAAATTTTTGTGTCCCTCATGCCAAACTAGTCATTTTGAATTCCACTCTACATGAGCCTAAATTCATGGAGATAGGATGTTTTCACTTGAGAAGTACTAGCCTTGGAAAAGAACAAGAATTTAGGCTAAATTTCTAAGTAAAACTTCACCACACACTTATGCCATTATTTTTTATAGGACATGCATTAAATGAAGTATTCAATTTCATTCCTCAAAAAGATAGCCTTTAAACCTACATGCTTTTTGAAATTCTTGAAAAGACAACTCAAGGTTAGTTTGTACATATCATTCAATGAGATGTTAGATGATAGTGCCTTTGAAAGGAAAGATAAGTCCATATTGTTGTGTGGTCACTGAAACTTGGAACCTTAGAACCAAAGTCTGAAGTTTCAAAGTTTTCAAAACCTCTTACCCACCAACTACAAAGATGACCAAGAAAGAATTGCTACTCAACAAAGTGAACCAATTTGGGGAATTGGGAAGTTACAAAAATTTAGAACATCACAAGGTTATAAAACTTTGAGGAATAGTGACTAAGGTTAGGAAAAGCACCAAAACCATGACTTTGAGTGATAGTAACCACAACAACATGAATTTGAGTGATAGTAACCACAACAATGAAACTAACCAAAAATCTATCATTCTGATTCCAATAATAGATAATTCACTAACAAACTAATCAACAAAAGTATAATAAATCCACACAACATAACTCAAAGGTTATGTACACATGAACTTCACCATTTTCTTTCTATATTGAAATAACTCTCTTATCCTCCACCAACTACAAAGATGACCAACAAAGACTTGCAACTCAGTTACTCAACAAGTGAGCCAAGTCGAGGAATCAAGAAGTTATGAAAATTTAGAACTCTGCGACAAGGTTATAAAACTCAGAGGACTAGCAACTAAGCTTGTTTTTCTCCCTTATTTTGAGTCTATCGTCTCTCCAGCTGTAACATTGAACATGAATTATTATGAAATATGATCAATGATATTTCATTAATCTTCTTTGTCATTATGCATTGATGTATGTTTTAATTTTGGCTCTGGTTTAATGAACCAGTTAAAGTACCTTGCTTAAAGCATGAATTCATCCAAATGTTTAGTTGATAAGTAGTCATGGAGATTGAGTATTGATGTGTAAATTGTAATTAAATTTCACTAATATTATGGATGCCTAGAATTAAAATCACCTTATAGTTCATATTTTAATTATGTTAATAGTAAAACTTGAACATGTACTCAGTGATTCATAACTCAACTCAATTCTTAATAACATATTAGCAATAGTATTAGTAGCATATACAACAATGAACATAAAAAATTGTTTAAAGTGTATCTAGTAGTTGAAACCCTTACCAAAAATTTTCTTCAAATGATAAAATAAATAATATAGATAATTGAACATTAACACATTTCTGAAGTTTGAATTTGAGATTTTTTATTGATTATCACATGAAGGAATACATAGAGGCATTAGCAATGTAAAATATTGCTCAAAGAAAACTCTACACAGAGCTGAGTTGGAACTTGGAAACTCATATTATCAAAAATTAAATTACTACAACACATTTTCTAGCAACTTCCACTATTCAGGTGGTTGAATTGTCATTTGTTCTAACTGTTGTTGTTTGAATTGAAGAATTGTTAACAATTCATGATTCAAATTGGAACTTGTCTTGGATTCTTCAGTCAATTTTGCATTCAAGGTTAGCAATGGTTTGATGGAATCCAAATAGTTCACCACATTTGGGCTATGAGGAAACTAGTCCAAATCAATCTTCTTTGCATCCTCCATCTTCTTTTTGAAATCATTCTTTCAAACGAATCACTCATTTGTGTCAAAATCCTCTGGAAAACCAGGCTCTGTGAAGTTCCTTACCTTTCCATGCACCTTCTTCACCTTGTTTTCAACCAAATGCAAATATTCCTTTGTTTTACACATTCTCAAACACTTTTCAATGATAGATGACAATGTCAATGATGTATCAAGCCAATTAGTAATCCCTTTTGATTTAAAAACATTGTCAATGGCTTTGTAAACTATTTGTTGAATTTGATTTTTAGATTTCTCTAATTCCAACACATTTTTGTTGTCCACTAAATATTTGTTGAGCTTCCTATGATGTTATCTGATAGCATTAATCAATTGAAATATGTCACACAAATGATCAATCCTCTACATTATTTCATCCCAGATCTTTTGTTTCATATGCCTCATTGTTTCTCTACAAAATGCAAATAACTTATTTTGATAAGACTTAATTTCTTTTTTTTTTTCCATCAACTCTACCTCCAATCTTTCATTTCTTTTTCTCTCCTTCTTATATTTTTGTTCCCACTATGCATTTCCATTCATAATGCTTAGTCTTAATTTTTCTGAAGTGCATTTTTCCTCATCATATTTCTTGTTGCTCTCATCTAGCCTTTTCTTCAGTTCATTCACTGTAGTCTCATTCTAATTATACTCTTTGCTTGTTGATGTAGACGTAGATTTTTTCTTTCCTTTTTCTAATTCATTGCACTTGTTATCAACAACTTTCCTCTTTGCTTTCTCATTTGCTAGGTCTGCCTACAAATTTTCAATTTGAGTTTACAACCTTTTTTTTTCTCTCTATATTGATTTATCAATGATGTTTACACCAATTAATTATTCTTCTTTGATACATTAATTTTGTCATTATTTCTAAGTCCAGAAAAATCCAATTGAATATTGTTTACCTAGAATTCAGATCAAGCCATCTGATTTGCTAGTTTTTTTTGAACTGTGGGAACAATAATTGTGTACTCCATGATTTCTTTATTTGTGTCAAATGTGGGTAATACCATTGTTGTTATAGGATTTGATGTTACAATGGACACACTCTCCATCAATTGCTTCTTTTATTTTGTATTCATGTCTGATTTCTTTTTAAACTTATCAATGTAATCAAAACCTAGGGACACAAGAACAATAGAATTCTTGAATGGAAAAGAAATAGTACTTGAAGTTACTAATGATGTCACAGTTAAACTAACTAGCAGTGGGGGAGTTCCTAGAAATAACTCCTTTGTGGTAGGTCCATTAGTAGTGTGACTTGGACCTATCAAAATCCTTTGCCTCTTTTGTATGCCTCGATCACCTAGTTTTTTTGTGGTATATTATTTTGTTGTCCTCTTGTGTGTAATTTGTTGTTGTAGCACATGTTGACCACTACTAGTACTACTACCCATACCATTGCCACTAGAGGCAGTTCCAGTTGCACTAAACTCTCCACCATGGGAATGTCCTAGTTGTAATTATGTTTGACCATGAGGATGAGGATTTGAAGCTCTAACAAATTGATTTGTATGCCATAGGTCTACTTTTTCACCTTGAAGACCAAGGCTATATTTATCAACTTCTTTTCTATGCTCTACATTTGTTACTGTCCAAGGGCATTGTCTTTAGGATCCCAAAGGACCACCTTCATAACCCATTTTTTAATCTATAGTTGTTCCTATAGTATATGCTTCTTTTGTGGCCTCACTTAAACCAAGTTTGAAATTCACATGGATTTCTTCTTCCCTATCATCATTAGATTCCTCGTCACTTTCTTTATCTTCTCATTCATCGGGATGCTTTATATTCCACAATTTGTTAAACTCATGATCTTCTTTGTTATCTCTATATGACAAGAGCTCTTGGATCACCTAGCTCCTTCCTCATAGAATAAAAGGTAGTAATTTTTGGTCGTGACCAATTTTTTTTATAACTTCTTTCTCTAGAGAATCTGGCATTTTTACTCTACTAGATGGTTTATCACTTTTTTCATAAAAATTGTTATACCTCCTGATTGTATTTTGATGTAATGCCATAATTTCTACTAACAATCGTTCACAAGAAATACTATTCTCAACATCAATTTTCTCCATTGCAATTTTGACCTCATCCCAATAATCCTTGTTTCTCAAATTTTCAAGCAAGGGTTTACTTTGATGTTGAATTCTACTTGCAACATTCTTATTGAGCACAATAATTGATTTAATGGTGTCACATGGATCATACTACTAGTGAAAACTAGCATTAAAATAAAAAAAATTCAAAAGATTATGTGCCACACTAAATTCTCTTATCTCAAATGTGAACCCTCCACATGAAAAAGGTAAAGAAGGAAATAAGGTATTCTTTTGCTAATTAGAAAAGTGTAGTTCATTAGTACTCTGCATCTGCCTTACATATTCCAAAGAAAAAACCCTTTCTGTCACATGTATTGGAAGTTTGTATGGTTGTACTCCCAGTCCATAAAACCTTAGCACAGTATATTCTTCCATTAAGTACCAATCAACCAATTGTATTTCTTTTCCTAGTTGAATGCAATTTCTACATGACATAGGAAATCTAGGAATTGGAGTATTTGTAATTGCTTGATGCAATGGAGCGAAAAAGTAGTCTACAAAATGATTGTAGTTCCTTCAAGAATCATGCATCCTTATCTTAGTGGTTCATTCATATACTGGAGCCATTTTTTTTTCCTCATCATTACTAGAGGGTTGAATTTGAAGCTTGTTGGTCTAAAACATTCCTTCAAATTTGAATAGAAAAAGATACCACAAGTAGGTTGTGAACCTAAATGTCTTGGTGGAACTCCTTTAATCATTAAAAAATGTTTATGCATGGATTCTACAATGTGCCCCAAAAAATATATATTTCACATGTGGAAAACCATTATGGATATTATATACCATTTCAAGGAGGCTTGCACCCACTTCCAAATTGCTATCCAATCCGAGACAAAATGCTAGCATGGAAATAGTATCCTAAACCCATGGTTTAAAAATATCCAAACCATAAGGAGGCTTATGATCACCTTTTAATTTTTTTCTATCTTGAACTATTTTATTTAAGAAAGATTTTTTCTCCATTTCAGCCACTACTTCATAATCACTAGCAATATTTTCTAGGTCAATGTGGAATTTTCCAAATTATTCAGTTGTAAAAATTGACACTTTTCCATGTTCTTCTCCATTAATGGACAATAATTATTCTTTGCTATCTTTATTAACAATTTATGTTTTGTTATGATCATAATTTTGGGAACAAACCATGATAAATTATGGACAAGGGAAAACCTCATGTAACATCATGCACCCTAATCCTATTACCCACAATGCACTAATACTACTAACTTGAATTTTCTTTGACGCCTTATTCTAAGATGAAAATATAAGTTTTGAGGTGCACCTACCATAGGTTTCAGGATCATAAATATCATTGTATTCATCAGTGAAACCTAGGGTATTAAGCAATTTTGCATAATGTATTTTTTTATCCAACATTGCTCTAGTGGTACTATTGGTAGACATGTTTATACAATGTGAAAATATGAATTCCCTATTAGTCCTCCTTAATTCTTCTTATTTCTTAAGTCTCTTAACCGTAAACCCAATCTTCAAAGTTTGACAAAATAAGATTTTAAGAAACATAAAATGATGAAACATAGTTGTAGGAGTTCTTTCACTTACTCAGATTTTGATTCTTGAAAAGATTAATGCCAATAGTCATGCAAAAAAGGTTACTAGAATGGCTTTGTTGGAAGTGGAAATTTGGAACCCAAAATAGGGTGGTGCACTATAATGAATAAACTAAAGATTGAAATCTCCTTGTGTGCTAACCCTCTCACTTAAAAAAAAAATCACTTAGCAGTAGAAAGTGCTTTTTTTCGAACATTAAAGTGAATGAAACCAAAACATCTACATTTTTCTTCTAGACCACACAATTAGTACATGGCTAACAACATTTAAAACAAGCCATTTAGTCATGCATTGATAAAAAATTCTAAACCTTTGATCTTTGTAATTGTAACAATTATAGGGTGATTGTAGAGGTTTAAGTTCACAATCCTAGTGCTCTGTGCATTTCATTTTAGAATGAAACTGCAACCATACATCAAATGTTCATCAAATGGTTGAGTAATTTATGATATAAATAATAAACATGTGTTTTAAAGTTGTTTTAACCTTTAATGCACTCGGATTGACATCAAGGCCTTAATAAAATAAACTACAATATCACATTTATATCACAACCATTAATAGCACTTAACATTGTAAAGGACTTAATAAAATCAATTACAATGTCACATTATTACATAGTACAAATAAAAATGTAAGCATAAGCACCAAGCTTCTCCTGGACCGCTGGTGAAAACGTAAATCTAATACATGTTTCTTTGAAAATAAATGGGAATTGTGGGGTCAACCATGAGCTTTGAAAATAAAAACATGGGACTTGTCAAGTTAGCCATGGGCTCTAAAAATAAATGCATGGGGAATTAGGGGCCAATCAAATTGGGGAAATGAGAGCTATGAAGATACAAAATGTACTTATCCCCTTTTAAAATTAGTCATGCAGAAGATGAGGGGTTGTAAAACTGCTCCCATATTCTACTTGCAACTTCCATGCACTATGAGTGCACTTATATCCATTAGAGCTCCTCATCCTAGCTTAAAACCTATCTGAGAAGTTAGGTCAACCAAATCAACTTCTTTCAAATTCCACCCATTCTGAACTCAAAGGAAATTGGTCTTTTACTCTGTAAGTACATAACTAGAGGTAGGATAATTTAGAGTATTCCCAATAATACCACATCACCTTCTTCCTGGATCCTTATTAACCCTACAAAATGAAAACCCTTATGACAATTCAAAAATTGCACTCATTAGTATAGCCTTTAGCCTTCAACGAATGATTTCAATTGTGCTCACTATCCTTACTTATGGGCCAATAGTGCTGCCAATAGTGCCACTACTAGCCTGGATCTTGTGTACACCCCACATGTGTCATGTGTGAGGTTGGGTATAGTCATAATCATGAGTCACACAAACCAAAAAACCAACTTAATCGATTTGTGTAACTTAAGCCTTACATTTATAGTTTGAATGTTTAATTTGATTGATGTCTAGACTCTAAGAGCTTGGCTACACGCAAAATGTACCTCAAGCTGGCAAGCTGTCAATTGTCAAAATCACCGGTGCCACTCAAATGATAGGAAATCATTACAAATCTTGTTTCACTAGCCATTTAGTCCTGCATTGACAACAAATTCTAAACCGTTGATCTTTGTAAATCTAATGGTTAAAGGGTAATTCCAGAGGTTTAAGTTCACAAGCCTAGAAATTTGTGCATTTCATTCTAGAATGGAACTACAACCATACATCAAATGTTTAACGAACGGTTGAGTAATTTATGACATAAATAATAAACATTTGTTTTGTTTTATTTTTAAACTTTAATGTGCTAGGATTGACATCAAGGCCAAGGGGTCAGTAACTTAATGTTGCAAAGGAATTAATAAAATTAATAATGATATCGTAAATCGAGGGAGAAGGTCAACGATAAATTATAAATCAATAGTTCACTTCAGTAAACTCTAACAAGAGTGACAACTTTTAGTGTTTATAATGTGTTTTTTCAATTTGATGACAAATTTCTTTTTTCATTTGTATTTCTTTATGTTTTACTTTTAAATATGCATGAAATTATTTCATAAATACATAATACTTAATTTCTTAAAGGAAAAAAACCTGATTTGAATGGATTCATAGACACTGAACTCAGAAAATAACTCTTTACTATAAATGAATAACAAAGATTAACACAACACAACCATTTATTTTATTACAACTCAATTACAATGTCACATTATTACATATCTTTTTAAAGATGAGTAGCTGTAGAGCAGGGAAACTCTTGCTTTGTATAAATAACATGTCACTTCACATAGACACAAGTTATTGCAAGTTGTTGCTCACGACAATGGAATACAAATTGATTATAATTTCCAAGCTTCTCTTGGTGACAATGTAATACAAATGTGACACTAAAAATAAATGCATGATTCCAAAGCTTCTTCTAGTGAGAACATAATAAAAATGTGCCTCTAAAAATAAATGCAAGGGACTCACCTAGCCAACCATGCTAGGGAACTAGGAGCTGTGAAGATACAAAATGTACTTATCCCCTTTGAGAACCAGAGTCATGCAGAAGATGAGGGTTAGAAAAATTGCTCCCATATTTTACCTGTAGCTTCCATGCATCAAGATAGCACTTATCTCTGTCAAAGCTCCTCATCCTAGTTCAAAACCTGTCTAAGAAGTCAGGTGAACCAAATCAACTTCTTTCCAATTCCACCCATTCTGAACTTGGAGGAAATTGGTCTTTTACTCTGTAACTACATAACTAGAGGTAGGATAGTTTAGAGTATCCCCAATAATACCACATCATCTTCTTCTTGAATCCTTATTAACCCATAAAAATGAAAACCCTTATGACACTATCCACCATCACTATCCATATTTATGGGCCACTAGTGTTGCTACCAGCTGGATTCACACAAACCGAAAAGACAACTTAATTGATTCATGTAACTTAAGCCTTACATGTACAATTAAAATGTTTAGTTTGATTGATGGCTAGCTACATGTAAACTATACCTCAAGTTGACAAGCTATCAAAATCGCTAGACTCTAGTGCCACTCAAATGATCTGAAATCATTACAAATCTTGTTTCATTAAAGCTACGAGTTATCCAATCAATCACTTTGGATGTTCATATGGCATTAATTTTTTCCTATAATACGACTACCATAATTTCTTCAAAAAGATTGAGAATTTCAATTAAATGAAATGTAGTACGTCGAGGCATTGAAAATAGACAAATGATCCTTTATCTTGCCATGTGTCCACATATAACGGTTCTAATGTTATTCCAAATGTTTGAATTTTTAATTCTACTACTTTAGAGATTTACTTCTGAAATGAAAATACAGTCGTCCATCAAAAATTCATCGAATGGTCATAGTTATATTGATTTTCCTTTACATCCTTTGTGTAAAATGTTCTTAAGTTTTTAAGGCTTGGTCCTACATTCTTCCTAGGCAGTCCCTTTTTAAAAAAATACTTTATGCATTTGCATATTTCTGCCACTTAAGTTCTTGTATCGCTCATCGCCAAAATCCTTCAACCCACTGTGCTCATTATCATGATGAGAGACGAGCCTTGATCTCACCACATGTCTGAATCTAATGGTTCTAGTGTTATTTTAGAGTTTTTAATTCATAATTCTACTACTTCAGAGATTTACTTCTAGAATGCAACTACAACCGTCCATCGACAATTCATCAAACCATCGTTGTTATATTGATTTGCATTGACATTTCGCCATTGGAATTTTTTTATTAGTTTGATATTATGTTTAATTCGCAATTTTTTTTCCTTAATCATTTGAAAATAGGTTTAAATCTCCAATGATTTTTTTTTAGTTTGAAAAAAAGTTTTAATCACCAATTTTTATTTTGTTTTTTTTCTGTTTTGAAAACGTGTTTAATTCACCAATGGAGATATTTTCTAGGTTTCAAAATATATTTTAATTGCCAATGAAAATATTTTAGTGGTTTAAAAAAATTACAATTCTTCAAGATTTTCCATAGACTTCTAGCGATTAGAAAATATTCTCCATTGGAGTTTTTTTTTTCACAAAAAATGAAAAAAATGCCACTAATATCAATATTTTTATCGAGAAGTATACAAGATTTTCCAAGATTTTACATCTTCACTGAGGGGGTATTTCTTAAATTTTTCTCTACTCTCTCTCTATATATATACCTCTTCATCTACCACTGTCACTTTTTTTCCTTCTCTTCCATATCTATATGTCTCTCCCCTCTTGCTCTCTATCTATCTATACTCCCTCTCTCTCTATCTTTGTTCTCCTGCTATCTCTTTATGTCTCTCCCTCTCCCTTTCAGTCTCTCTATCTATCCCTCTCTATTTCTCCCTCTTTCTAACTCTCTCTATCTATCTCTTTTTATCTCTCCCCCTCTTTATCTCTGTGTTTGTCTCATTTATCTTTCTCTCTTCCTCTCTATCTATGCATCCCTCCCTCCCTCCCTCTCTCTATTTTACCCTATCCCTTTCAATCTCTTAGTCTCTCTCTATCTCTCCTCTCCTTTTTCTATATCTCTTCCTCTCTATCTTTATCTCTATTCTACCTCTCTCTCATTCTTTTCCTCTCTAACTCTATCCTCTCTATGTCTCCCTCTCGCTCTCTCTTTATCTATTTATCTCCCTACCTCTAACTCTATCACTTTTATCTATAACTCTCTATCTATATCTTTCCATCTCTTTGATTTTCTCAATAAATATCTCTCCCTCTCTGTCTACATCTCTCTATCTCTCATCCCTATATTTATCTCTACATATTTATCCTCTAAGTAAAAATATAAAGTTATGTCACAGTTTTAGCTAACTTATTAGCACAACTAATTTTTAGTATTTCTAACTAAAAATAATTTTGGTCAAATATATCATCTAGTAAGATTTATTGTTGCTAAGTTAGATATTTCCACAACTTTTCCAACTAAAACTATAGGCTAAATGCATATGTAACACTAATTTAAGGCTAATTTACCGAAAAAATATGACTATCTAAGAAACTTGATGTTTAAACAAATCCTACTCATGTAAACAATATTTTTTTTAAATATAAAATTCACCCTTTTGTAGATCCATAAGTGTAGTTTTCACACACACACACACACACACATATTATTTTTATTAAAAGTAAGTTATCAACATGAAATATTAGGTCATTCTCATGTCAAAGAAAAATAGTAAAACTTATTGAATTTTTTTGAAAACATATGATGCACTAGATAAAAGAATATATATCAAGATGGTATAATTTTTTTTCTATTTTAGATAAATATTTAATATAAAATTGGGTTCCAAATGAAAATAACTATGTTTTAATACACACACATTTGTATATTTATTGAAAACATATTATTTATCAAAATTGAAAAAATTATCCATGCACTAAACCTTCAAGTTATAAACACACACAAAAAAAATTGAAGGGAAAAAAAAAAAATTACTATATAAAGATTGGCGTCTCATGTAACTTTATTTTTCAATATTTATCAACAACTAAATTACAGTGTTAATTTATTAAAAAAAATATTTCTAAATAATTTTTTAATTTTTCAAAAAATACAAACAAAAAATATACTAACAAAAAAACATTTTATTAGTTTACATCATTTAAAAATTTAAAACATATGTCATTTTTAGTGATTCAAGTTTAAAATTTGGATGATCAATATTGGTTGTTTCTTTTTTAAAAGTATGAAATAACTTTGTATTTTTACCTCTCTCTATTCATCTCTCTGCCTATATGTATATATCTCTCTCTCTATATCTATCTCTCTATGGATATGCATTTATGTATGTATCTTTACCTTTCTATATCTTGGGCTAGTGTAGGATCATGGGGTTCCAAATTAGGTCCGTAAGTGGCAATGAAAATTTAGAAAAATAGAGTTAGGAAACATCACATAAAAATTTGAATAGGTTATTAACATAATTTGAAAAATATTTAAGAACATAATTTGTAGGAAGTTGAATGTAGTTTCTATCCTACTGGCCCTTTTTTGGAAAAAGGTAAATCTATTTTGTGAAAAACTAAAATTTCAATGCAGCAGTACTAAATTTTTAGGAAAAAGATAAAAAGTAGGTGAATGCCTGACCAACCTAAGTATAATAATAAAAAAAAAAATTCCTAAAAAAATAAATATAAGTAGAGGACACATGCTCAAATGTGCCACATTTTTTTGTAATTTTTTTGCAAGTAAATAGTTATTATGATTGTTTTATTAGACCATTTTAAAATTATTAAAATGTGTTTGTTTGACCACCATAACTTGGTCAAGAATTCATGATTTTTTTATTTATCCTATAGTATGTGAAGCATAAAATGTGACACATATTTTGGATTTGAAAAATGTGAAATAGTTTGAAAGTTATAGAAGTTTTTCAATCAACCTATTAATCAGGACTTTAGTCGTAATGTATGTAAAATACCAATAATGATTGTTTATTAAATTTAAGGTAAGAAACATATTATATTGATGGAAAGCTGACAATTTATTTAATAAACCATTTTTTGTACCATCAAATTCAGATAAAAAAAGTCATCAATCATAAGGGTGAATTTTTTAAAACTATGAACATTTTATAAACATTTTTTTCAGATGACTTTCTAGGTATGTCAAACTATGATTCCTGACCCTAATAATTTTGCAATAGAAAATAGATATTTTTCTGTAATAGATAATTGTTAAGTGCATTATTTATAATATTTTGTATTATTGTTAATAATATATAATATATATAATATACTAATATATACTATATACTAATCTATTAATAATTAATAATTCTATATTTTATATATTATATATTATATATTATGTATTATAAATTATGTATAGTATACATTATATATTATATATTTTTAAATTATATATTATATACTTTGTATGGGTGGGTGCAAAAAGTTGGGAGGCCAAAAAGTGGCCAATTTTTTTAAAAAATTTTGAAAGGCTATAACATGAGAAAGTTATAATGCACTCACATTATAACGAACTCATATTATGGGTTGGTGTCACTGAGCCTAAGGCTTGGTCACACCGACCTTATAACACACTCACGTTATAGTCAATTATAATAAGAAAAATAAAATAAAATTCATTTTATTTTTAATTGTCGTATAATTTTCTTAGCCTATGACCATCATTTCCTATCATTGTGTGTTCGTGTTCCAAGAGAGGTAAAATCCTACAATTTCTTCATTGAATATTTGCAATTTCTTTACCAAGATGCTGCCACATCAATGGGGAGGTCAAATGAGTAAGCATTCTTTTTTTGTGAATTTTTTGTTAAAAATAGGTAAATTTAGATTGTTTTTATGTTCATTTCTTTAATTTACAGGAGTGGAAAATCAACACAAAATTCCTCTTCAAAATCATTATCCTCCTCATGAACAATCACATGAATAAAATCTTGAACAACCACAACAACAAACTACTCTAACAATTCCTCAACATCCTCCTAGAGCTCAACAAAATTTAATGGGGGAAATTAAAAACTACAAAAAACAAATTGAGGAGTTAATAGTGAGGTTGAACAATCCTATAAGTTCAACCTTGGAAAGAACCACACTTGTAAATTCAATGCCTTCTCTATGTTACCACATTTTTCATACATATCTACTAAGGCATTTTATCAAACGGTTTACTGCCTTGCTCCCATGGATAAAAGCCTAAATGAGGTTCTTTCAAAAAATCTATGGATAGGGAAAATAGTAAGTGTGATAGTAAGAAAAATATAGTTCAAAAAGTACTCAAAATTTTATTCATTATCTCATACATTATAAGCCATGACCTTCATTGCTATTGTAGTTTTTCATGATTGAATAATTTATCTTTTTATTTTTAGATGTTGCAAGCAGAAACACCTCCATATGTTCATAGGGAAATGGAGCTTGGTGTTTTTTCAGTTTTAGACTCATCAATGCCTCTCAGGAGGGTGGGAGATAAAATTACTAAATTTCAAATTATATTTATTGCTATAGCTGCTAGTTAGTGAAAAATCAAATGATTATTGATTCATAGTTTAATTTCTCTTAGGATGGTTTCTATAGGACTTCAACATGCCACATCATGGGCATGCAAATATTTCCTTTGAGGAGAGTGATTGTATAGAGGCAGTAAGTGAATATTTTGTTAAATACATCATTTCTTATAATGTAATTTCTATATATTAATGTCTTTACTTGTTATTGTAATGGATAAGGATTGATGAGGAACTAAACCCTAGGAGGAGCAGTAGCAACACCCCTTTACCTCAGAGTAAACAAGTGATAGAAAAATTACCATCCACAACCAATAAAGGGAAAGAGTTTTTTTTTAGATCTTGGAGGGTGTAAACAAAGATTATAACAATCTCTATTGGACACTTACCCTTCTAGGATCTTTCACCTAAAAAGGAAAGGAATAGGGTAGAAATATGTTGTTAAACACTAAAAGATGAGATGTAAAATTGATGAATGATGTCTAAATGAGATGTACTAATGTGTTAATCTTAAAATGGAATGATATTATGATTCAAAGCCTAAGAATTATAAAGTGTTGGAAAACATAGTGTAATATGCAAACCTGAAACCAACAATCTAAACATGCAAATAGAACTATAAGGAAAGCTGTGAAAAAGAATGAATGCACCTAGAAGATGAAGAGGAGCTGACTAAAGATTGCAAAGATCTCTGTAATTTTGGAAATTCTATTGTTGAAGCCTGATGGGACTAAGTCACTAGGTGGGGTGATTTAGTCTAGTTTCTGGGAAAACTTCCTAAAGCAAGAATCTGCCACATGGGTGTTTGAAAGTACAAAAATCACTGTTTAGGTACTGAAGTGGGATTAAATCACTAGGATGGGTGATTTATTCCTCCTCTAGATTTTGGGAATCTCAAAATTGTATCATGTAGCTTCAAGTCTACAATCACATTTTTGATGTGGGTCTAGATCTGAATCTTTAGAAATTGAGTTGTAGAATATCTCCAAGCTTGGATTAGGGTTGCGATGGCTTAAAAAAATTGTTGACTTGTTGACCACCTTTCAACACCTATTTACTTGATAAATCTACATACAAAACTCTACAAACACAAATGCAAAGGGGAAAAAATGGTTGAGGGTTAGATTACAGGGGTTTTCCTTTGTCAAGCCCCACTTTGGTAATCAGACCCATTAAAATGAAATTAAATATAGAGATAATGATAAATAAATAAAATACAAGTGTCATAAACTTACCAAACCCTTGATGAAAATTTGAAGATATGCAATGAAGAGCTCTAATGGATGACTTGATTTAGGTTAGAGTGCTTGAATATTTGAAAGATAGAATGCTAAATGAGTGCAGGAAAGTATGAGATTGTAGATGTATAATGAGGGGAAAATCCCTTATTTATAATTGATTTTAGTAAATTACCCAAAAATAACACATCACAAGTTGACCTTAAGGGTTAGAGGACAAAATACCGCCAATAAATTGAAATTATTTTAATTTTTGTGCCACATGGGACTAAGTCACCCAAGGTGGCAAGTTAGTCCACCTGAGCAAATTTTATTGGATGTCAGGAGTTTCGGGGCATTAAATATTGTTTAAAGGGAATATCCTTAAAAGCACACTTAAGAGGTGCTGGAAAGTGTATTAGAGGGTCATTTAAACATAAGAAAGGGTTAAATTAATGAAGATGAGTCTAGAAAAGTGTGAAAGTGGGTTACAACACTTCACAACACTTGAAAATAATACTTGGTAAGTGATAAAGAGGAATTATTATGATGAATTATGATAAGAAGAGTCTCGAAAAGTGTAGAAATGTGTTACAACACTTCAAAACACCTTCACAAGACACCTTAGAAGAATTAATGAATTAAATATTCAAGACCTAATGTCATATTATAACACTAAATCTAGACAAAATCAAGTCAAAAACAACTAGAAAGGCCTAAACATGAGAAAAAGTAGAAGGGTTACCTTTTTCGTGTCCACATTTAGCCCCCACTTTAGTGAGAGGATGAACTTGCTTCAAACTTACACTAAAGTAGCCGACTCACACTAAAGTAGCCGATCATGCAACCAAGAAAGATCTAAGTGTACTAATGCTTAGTAAGATGAGATGTCAATAATCAAAAGGGATGATCAAGCCCCAAGCATCATGATCTCATGGTAAGCCAATCACAAGCACAAAGGAACAAAAATGATGAGAAAGAAAGCTTCGATCGTGTGTCCAAATCGTTGTGGATTAGATCTAGGCTATTTGTTTAGAAAGAAAAGAAATGTATACTCACTCTAGGGTGACATAACTTTTGGCTATTTTTTGAGTTAGAAATCCCAAGTGTACTCACTCTAGGGCACAAAATTTTTGGTCATTCGTGGGCTGAGAGATCCAAAAAAAGGTGGCTATGGGGAGAGTCGTGCCTCAGAATGGGCTTCCCACTCAACCATATCAAAGTTATGCTTCTTGATAACTTTAATAAGGCACAAAAAGAAAAAAGTGAGTTCATGCTTCATGAGACAAGCAAAGCATCATATGCTTAGAAATCATGAACAAAATGCAAAAGGGTACCACAGGCTTGCAAGCTGTGTTATGCAAGGTGGCAAGAAATGTAAAAATGTAAATGCAAAAATGTAAAAATGTAAAATTGTAAAAATTTTTGGAGTCTTCTTAAGATCATGCAAAGTAATTCAGGTTCACCAAAATGTAAACAAATATTTTAACAATCTCTATTGGACACTTACCCTTCTAGGATCTTTCACCCAAAAAGGCAAGGGATAGGGTTAAAATTTGTTGTTTACCACTCAAAGATGAGATGTAAATGGGACGAATGATGGATAAATGAGATGTACTAATGTGCTAATCTAAAAATGGAATGATATTATGATGAAAACTTAAGAATTATAAAGTGGTAGAAAACATAGTGTGATATGCAAACATGAAACAAACAATCTAAAAATGCAAATAAAACTATAAGGAAAGTTGTCAACTAGAATGAATGCACCTAGAATATGAAGAGGAGCTGACTAAAGATTGCAAAGATCTCTGGAATTCTAGCAATTTTGTTGTTGAAGCCTGATGGGACTAAGTCGCCAGGTGGGGTGATTTAGTCCAGTTTTTGGAAAAACTTCCTAAAGAAAGAATCTACTAGATTGGTGTCTGAAAGTACATAAATCACTGTTCTAGTAATGAAGTGGGACTAAATCGCTAGGGGGGGTGATTGAGTCCTCCTATAGGTTTCGAGAATCTTGGGACTGTATCCTGTAGCTTCAAGTCTGCAATCACCTTTTTGATGTGGGTCCAGATCTTATCTTCAAAAATTGATTTGTAGAATATCCCCAAGCTTGAATTAGGGTTGTGATGACTTAAAACACTTTTTTGACTTGTTGACCACCTTTCAACACCTATTTTCTTGATAAATCTGCATACAAAACTCTGCAAACATATGCAAAGGGGGGGAAATTGTTGAGGGTTAGATTATAGGGATTTTCCTTGGTCAAACCCCACTTTTGTAATCAAACCCAATAAAATTAAATGAAATTTAGAGAGAATGATAAATAAATAACATGCAAGTTCCATAAACTTACCAAACCCTTGATGAAAATATGAAGATATGCAATGAAGAGCTCCAATGGATGACTTGATTAAGCTTAGAGTGCTTGAATATATGAAAGATATAATGCTAAATGAGTACAAGAAAGTATGATATTGTAGGAGATGTAAAATGAGGGGAAAAACCCTTATTTATAGTTGATTATAGTAAGTTTCCCAAAAATAACACATGGCAGGCTAGCCTCAACGGTTAGAGGACAAAATCCTACCAAGAAATTGAAATTATTTTGATTTTTGTGCCACATGGGACTAAGTTTCCCAAGGTGGCAACTAGTACACTTGGGAAAAATTTATTGGATGTTGGGAGTTTTAGGCCCATGAAATGTTGTTTAATGGGAATATCCTTAAAAACAAACTTAAGAGGGGCCAAAAAATGTATTAAAGGGTCATTTAAACATAAGAAAGGGTTAAATTAATGAAGAAAAGTCTAGAAAAGAATGAAATTGGGTTACAACACATCACAACACTTTAAAATAGTACTTGGTAAATGATAAAGAGGAATTATTATGATGAATTATGATAAGAAGATTCTAGAAAAGTGTATAAATGTGTTACAACACTTCACAACACCTTCATAAGACACCTTAGGATACTTAATGAATTAAATATTCAAGACCTAATGTCATATTATAAGATTAAATCTAGAAAAAATCAAGTCAAAAACCACTAAAATGGCCTAAACATGAGAAAAAGTAGAAGGGTTACATTTTTCATGTTCATAGAGGCTAATGAATTTTAACTCTAGGGTCCTTTGTTTTATTCCTATATGGCATATTTGGACATCTTTTTTATTGCATATATTTGAAATTGTATGCCTATATGTAATTCCTATAATCCTATATGACTATTTTCTATATATTTTATACTTATATTGACATATATTGATGTATTCATACATGTCTACAAATATTTTTATTGATGGTGTCCATATTTACATTATAAATCCACACTTAAATAGATATGAGTTACGTGTATTCAAGTGTATACTTTACAACTTACATGTATACTTTGTGACTTACATGTATTTCAATGTATACTTTGCAACTTATTTATTTTCATGCATATACTTTGTATCAGTGCATATACTATGCATTCATGTGTATACTTCAACACTTATGTGTATTTGATTACTTGTGCTTCACTTATTCATTAATATATTTATTAATTTGTTAGCCCTAGCATTGCTCATTATTTTCCTTCATGGTTTGTCTTGAATATTTATTAATTGATGCTAAAAGGCTTTGTTATTTTATGCTAAAAATCTTAAATATTTCCAAAAATGATTAACCAACAATTTATCATTTACTTATGTGCTAATTCAATATGGAATCCAATGAATAATTTAAAAGGGATAAAGCTAGGAGGAGAGGGAAGATAGACATTTATAGTGCAACCTATTGTACCTTCTCTATACAAGCCTCTAATGGCTCTTGTATGCTTTGCTATTCCATTTTCTACTTTTCATATCCCATTTTCATAGGTGGATCATCACTTCTGTCATTTTTTTCCCTTCTCCTCTTTTAGGTCATCATCTTCACTTGTGGTATTCTAAACTAAGCTATAGTCTGTGGTGGGAATTTACTAAGTTTCAAAGGAGTCATTAGTTTTTCCCTTAGTTGTCTTGGGTGATTTTATTACTTCTTGGTTGGTTACAATGTACTTGATAGCTAATTTTGTGGAGATGGAACCTATCATTCTTAGCAGTAAGACATTTTAGGTAGATTCCTCTTCAATAAGAGATAGAGTTAATTGTTTCTTTTGTTTTATTTGAAATACTCATTGAAGTGGAGTCATGATACTTTTAAATGAAATATATGGTTGAGAAGATGAATAAGTTGTGAATTGTTCTATCACCAAATCTACCTATGTAATTAGCTACTTGATTTGGAAACTTGGACCTATTTTGATTTTTACTCCTTTTTCATAACCAAATGATATTATTATTATTTCACTTAATTGGATTTGACATTTTTTTGGAGTGATGGAAGAGGTAGGATTGAAATTATCCTTCTCATATATGTCATCCCAATTATTAGCCCAAGAAAAGTGACTTGTTTTTCCCATCATACGTCCAACTTCTTGCCCATATTTTCAACAATTACTTATTTTATACTCACTCCAACCTAGCTTCTTCAAAGAATGTGTTTTTTTACTTCTAGGTGATATGCAAAAAAATTCTTCTAGAACATTTGATATGATTCTGAAGAGGTAGGAAAAGGGGTTTTAGTATCTCATGTATCAACACATATTTATACCACTTCTTTGGGCTATTTTTAGCTTCTACTTATGGTTGAGGCTCTAGTGTGAACTTATTAATGTCATTGTTCTTGATTCTTTTTAGCTAGGTAATAAGCCACCATGTGGGATCATATTTCAATTCACATATGATTAGGTTTAGCTATAAATATTTCAATTTATTTTAGAATCTTTAAAATTTACCTCTTTACAACAACCATATTGTTGTAAGGGAAAGGAGGATAATTAAAAAATGTCTTGCCCTTGCTATAGTTGAGGATGATCATACAAGATTTTAAGAGTCATGTAGCCTTCCCATTTGTGATTAGAAGCATGATAGGAATAAGAAAGTTACCTAAATACTAATATTGATAATAATAATTTGAATGTAAGTATGATATTCACATATTAATTGGATCATAGCCCCTTCAAGAATGAAAAGGTTTAGTCTTTCCTCAACTATTTTGATTCCCAAATGTTTTACCTCTTGAAAGTTAGAAAATAGTTGCTCTATAGTTCATGACATATAACAAGAAGTTTTCTTCACTTCTCATTCAAGGAAACCCTAAAGATCTCAATCCAAGGATGGAATGAGGGAAAGAGATATGCAATAGGGATGTCCTAGGGTGTGATAAAGGAATAAAATGGGGTTCACCACTTCTTCAAGTCATAGGTCCCAACTATATCGTTAGCAATTTTCTGAGATGTAATTAACTCATCAAGCATTGTAGAACTTGTTTTGAATATTTCTTCATGAGCTTTCACTTTTTCTAGACTAGCTCTTAGGGTTACCACTTCTTGTTCAAGCTTTGTACATTCATTAATTTTATTTTTGATCTCAAATTTTTCACATTCCTCAATTTTCTTCTTCTCTTCTACTTGCACCTTTAGTATAGTAATGTCTTCATTGGATATTTTAGTTGATCACTAACTTCTCTATACCATTCTGTGAACTTTTTGATCTGCTCTCTCAGCTTCCTAATGCAATCATTTGCTTCCTTCAGATTTCCTTTCAGATTTTCCTCCTCATCCTCACTTTTATCCAATTCCTCAAGAGTAGCATTGATTTCTTCAACTAGAGAGTTTTCTTCTAGAGGAACAAAATAGTATTTCCTAGCCATGTATTCAAATTTTGGGACCTTCCTCAAGTTGTAAGACATTTTCAGAGGAACCAAGCTCTGATACCAATTGTTGAATACACCAAATACTAAGAGCATGGGGAATCAGTATTCTTCTAGAGAAATTAATTATTAGCCATCCAATTATCAGTCCACATCTAACTACAATAGTGAACCAAAACATAAAAGAGATCATAACACATTGACACTAGGATTTTTATGTGGAAAACCCAAAGTGGAAAAAACCATGGCGAGGATTGGCTCACAATATATTATAACTAGTCAAAAGATATTATAGGGCTCAGTGTCAGGACTCACTATCCTCGAAAGGCTCAACTTAAATACAAAATATGGTTTATAGCCAGGATACAAAAAGGTGTGGCTCACTTCCAAAAATGAATTGAAGAAGTGCACCTATAGAGTATAGAAAATAGTTTTTGTTAGGATCTGATAATACTAAAAATTATGCTTTGATTGCCAATGTACAAGCTCACTACCAACAACTTCACACTATCACACTTGTCACATCGCTTGCATACCATACTCTATGTCTATATCTCTATCTATATCTCTTTTTGTCCATCATACACACACATGTATACATGTTCATGTTTTCCTTTATCAATTAGGTTGGCCTCATTGAATGTGAACACCCAAAGTTCAAAATATCTTGTCAGCTCAATAAAAAATTCATTTTGGTGCATAGAAAAAAATGTGTTATCCAAAAATTAGGTCAGTTCAGACCTAATAAGGAACACACAAAGGACAAACAGTTCATAACCTTATCAGCCAAAAGAATACCGAGCTATTGTCACTTTGATAACTCAACTGGATCACACAAACTAGCTAAAGAACTCATTTAAACCTATACCAGATACTCTTGAGCAACATATCAAAACCTCATAGGATTACCTTATACTAAGAGGATTTCTAGACCAAAATACCAGATCAACATGGATGCACATTTACTTAGTCGGTTACCAACCAATGTTGGCATAATGACAACAAGCCCGAAGGGAACCTTCTCCATTCTTCCAACAAAACCTGTGTTTCCTATAGCAAGAAAAGAATTAATGATCAAGTCACTCGTCACTCCAAGAAATGAACTTCATTTAGATAAATGCTTCAATGTAACCTCAATAAATATCAATGGCCTAATTATATATATATATATATATATATCTATATCTATATATATCTATATCTATATATATAGATATGTATGTATATATCTATATCTATATTTATATATAAATCTATATGTATATATCTATATCTATATATACATATATATATTTATATATATATATACATACATAAAAATATATATGTATATATACATATATATACATAAATACATATATATATACATACATACATATATATATATATATACATACATATATATATATATATATATACATCGACATGAAGGGTTTTCCTATGATCAATATTATGCAATTGTTCGATCCTTTAGATCTATTCATATAATTTATACAAAAATGTAATGTTTCCATCATTTCTCCATCGTTCAAAAAGAGTGATTTTGACACAATTCTACTACAATAATGAGTTTCTACTCCTTAAGTTTAAAATTTATTTTTAATACCCTATAGCTATAGCAAACCAATATTCGGCCTAGCTGATATGAAAATCAAATAGTAAAAGAAAATAAATAAAGGTAATACTATCGTTCCATAAGGGAATGATAAACGATTTTTCCATATATATATATATTTTTAAAACACTGCTAATTAGATGTAATCTGATATCCATAGATTAGCATAAAAATATCATGCATAGAACTACAACTATAGCTGATAGTATTACACCATCTTGCCTTGGCATCGCTCGACTAGAAAGCCATAAAATTCTCAAATATAACATTCAAAAGGGCGGTATCAATATAAAAATGGATTTGATTCAATCATAGGCTTATTGCCTCACCCGAAATCCATGTGATTAGCTCATTAGAAGAACATGAAATGGGTATACAAGGGGTGGTGAAATCACAACTTACAAAGAATGACATGTTCAACTTTCAAGCCCCTAGTGAAACATAAACAAAGCATATACATGAAAAGAAAGCCCAATATGGACATACTCACAATAGTAATATATATCTAAGTCAATTGAAGATTTTCATAAGGAAAATTGACAACAAATTTGATACAATTGTATTGATTCATCAATATATAACATGTAAATTTTTGCATTGAGATGGACAAAACTACAAAGGAAAGCAACATTTCATTGTTAAACATAAAATACCTCTATATGCAAGATTTTTCCCTTGGAATTTTCCATAAAGCTCAATGAACAACACCTTCACTTCCTATTGGAATTAATGATATCTCTCCAAAATGGCAACTTTCCTTTCTTTTCCCTGTGCCTCCACTAAGGTACCATTTCAAATCTTGATGTGCATTAATGTTTAGCTTCCCCATTCATAGAATTTGAATATTTTAGATAATTTTGATGGAAGTCCACTATCACATGAGATCTTTCTAGTGATTTTATTTAAATTCTATCAATTCGATAATGAAAATATTTTTATTTTGAATTTAATTGTTAACAATATATATATATATATATATACACATATATTGATATTCATATGCATTCACTCACATATGTACATTCTTCAATATATAGATGTTTTCATGTTTATATTCAACATTTAAATAAGGATAAACTTTTATTTTAATTTCAAACAAAAATGTTTAAATACAATGGCTTTTTCTTATCCTTTAAATAATTCTTGAGAAATACATACATTCATTTACATGTTAATTCACTATTATTTTCTTTTAAATTTACATACGCATAATCAAGATAGAAAACTAAATATGAATTTTCACATGTATTCAATTTCACAATTCTATCTTTTCAATCACTGAATCATTTCAGGTCAACTTAATATAATGTTCTACATGAATTTTCAAATGCAATTATGATGATTTTATGGTGTGTGCACCTAGATTCTAGTAAGTTTACCATTCGATCTAGCTAAATGATCCTACTTCAATCATGTTCTCGTTATCACCCTACAATTGCACACACTTGCACTTAAAAAATTCATTAGTAGCGTTCAACCTTCATAAAATATAAGATAATTCAAAAGATTCCATAGTAAATGATGGTCAACTTCTTTCAATCCTTTCAAAAATATCAAAATTTCCATTCAACTTATTGAACTTCCCCAATAATTCAATTTATCATATTATAATTAAAAATGCAATAAAATAGGGTTATGATATCCTTCCCCTCTTGGAAGAGACATCATCCCAATGTCTATTTAATCAAAATTTAAGCATAATTTCTATTTAAAATACCCATCATATTGTTCCAAATCAAAACATCATAATACTTCAATCCAAAATTTTCAAACAAAATTATCAAAGTCACTTTCTCAAGAAAGAAAATGTGGGAAGGAGAGTTCTATCTCTTCCACATCCTCCCAAGTAGCACTGTCTTCAAAATACTAGTCACATTGGACCATATTCTAAGCAATATCTCTGCTCTGCAACTTAACATTGCATCTATCTAGGATTCTAGTGGGCTTCACTAGCACCACTCCTAGATCTTGTACCTACAAGGATTGCCAATTAAGCACATGAGCTACATCAGGATTATATGGATCAAGTAAAGAAACATGAAACACATTATGAAGTTAAAATAGAGTAGGTGGTAGAGCAAGTCTATAAGAAACTAGGTTAATCACTTCCAAAACTTCAAATGGACCCACATATCTCAGGGCCAACTTGGAAGACTTTCTAAAGGAAATGGAGTTTTTATGCGGCTGGACTCTTAAGAAGACTTTATCCTTTTTTGCAAACTATCTAATAGTTTTATTTTGTCGATATGTTGCTTCCTTTAGTCTGCTCTTAATGACTCTCATTTTTTCTTCCATCTCCTTAATCGTTTTAGGTCCTACTATGATCCTATCCTCCAATCTATCCCAACTGATGGGCGTATGACACTTTCACCCATAAAGAGCTTCAAACAGTACCATACCTATAAATGTGTGATAAGAGTTGTAAGAAAACTTTACCAATGCTAAATATTCATTCCACTTATACTGTTGGACCATACACTACATTTAGAGGTCTTCAAATACCTAATTGACCCTCTCCATTTTCTCGTCAGTCTAAGGATGATAAGCTAAGATGAAATTCAACTTGGTTCCTAATGTAACATTTAGGGTCATCCAAAATCTTAAGTTCATTCAGGTGTCTCTATTAGAAATGATAGTCTATGGCACTACATGCAAATGGAAGATCTCTTGAACAAATTTATTGGCCAGGGTCAATGATCCATCCTTAAGGTTTCCTATAATACAATGCATCACCTTGATCAACTTATTGACCACAACCAAGATAACATCATGTTGATTTTTGCTAAAAGGTAACACTTGTATGAAGTCCATACTGATCACCTATCATTTATACTTAGGTATGTGCATGCTCATCCTTGACTCACTAGAACTCTAAGCATCTAGCTACATACTCCACTACATCCTTCTTCAGTTTAGGCCAAAAGTACAAATTTTTCAATTCTACGCTCATCTAGGATACTCTAGGGTGCCCTGAATAAGGTGCATTGTGAATCTCTTCTCAAACCAACTTCCTTAGCTCTCCAGAGTCTATAATATGAATTCTTCTCTAGTATCTCAGAATTCCATCTAGTTTGGTCTCATAACCATCAAACTGGTCACCTATAGGATTCTCTACTAGGGTGCTCTTCACTCTTTCGTAGTACTCATTCCCTAACAAATTTTGTATCACATTTTGTCTCAAATTAGACCTTGTCACTAGAATTCCCATTTCATCTATTGGATTAGTGGTTTATTTATAATACTAGGATTAGTATAGCTAAGGTATGCCTCCAACCTTCATCACTAATAGATTCTAATAATTCTTTTAGCTAGTAATAGTGAACAACCACTATCAAGTAAGAGACTAGGATATACTATTATAGCACTTGTATTATCACACAAGATGAATATAGGTTCATCATATGATAATATGATAGCTTTCAATGCCTACTTCATCTATAATACTTGTGTGTAGCAAGATGATGCAACAATATATTTTGTCTCTATAGTAGATAGTGACATTGAATCCTCCTTCTTACTTAACAAAGAAACTAGTATGTTTTTAAGGAAGAAGACACCTCCACTTGTACTCCTATCATTTGCACAACCTTCCCAATCTATATATATAATCACTGAAAGAGAAGTTAGCACCCAAGAGAATCCCATTGACCATAGTCTGAAGTGCTCTTCAAATATCTAATATCCTTTTGATGGTTGCCACATGTGATACTCTAGGATCTTCTTAAAATATTTCCATGAGACATACTTCATGCATAATATCATGTCTAGTTGCATTTAGATATAGTAATTTTCCAAATATAGATCTATACTTGGTCTAATCTATCTTACGAGATTCATCATTTTTTCTTAATTTACAATAAGTAACCATCAGAGTACATATTGGTTTAGAGTCCTCCATTCCAATCTTCTTTAACATTTTCTCAACATATTTTGATTATCAAATAAATATACCTTTTTCTGATCAACTGATTTGTATCCCAAGGAAGAAAGTCATCTCCCCAAACATCAACATTTCAAACTCATTTGGAATCTCCTCTTCAAAATTTTTACACTTTGTTTCATTTCCTCCAAATATTATGTCATCAACATACACAACCACAATCAAAATTTGATCTATCTCAACTTTGAAGTAAAGGTTGATACTTGCAGTACCCTTTTTGAATCCTTGTTGCAATAAGTACTTGTCCAATCTTGCATACCAGGCTCTAGGAGGCTATAAGAGCACATACAATACCTTCTTCAACCTGCAGAACACATTAGAAGATGCAACAAGGATTCAACAAAGAAAGAAATAATATTATATGCATCTTCTACATTGGATATTCTAATCTCTTTTGATGCCCTAGTCTAAAACCAATTTTTTTGTTTTAAAATAATTTCACAATTATTAGTATAATTTAAAAATAAATTAAGAACAACAATCTAATAATAAAAGAAAATTTTCCATTTTATTTGTTTTTTGTTTGCAAAAAAATCATTTTATATTTTAAAATTAAACTAGATTATAATTTAATATTAATTTAAATAAAAATTACTAAAAACAAAATTAATTTCTAAAAATAAACTAGAGTTATGCAAAGAAAAAATGCCACCTATAAATAATTATTCTATTTTCATTCCTTTTAGTATTAGTTTCTCCTTGAAAGTTATGTGACCCTTTTCAATAGCTTGAGTATCCACTATAGGGTCCAGAGCCAAGCTATCCACCACCTTTCCTTTCTTATAGACATGATTATTGTCAAGACCACCCTTAGAAACTTGTTTACCATGAATTTTTCTTATCTCTTGTTGAAAGACTTGAATAGTTAGGGTGGTGTTCATCATTTCCTTTCTGTAGATAATGACTTAGAGACATTACATGGTCTTTTCCTAGTTCTTGTGAATAGCGTTAATCTCCATTTGTAAATTATTTTTATCCTCTTCTATTCCAACAAGAGCTGTGATATCTTCCACCTACTTGTCCCAATTGGTCCAATGCTCAAATGACTTAGATAGGGAGGAAATCATATCCCAATGGCCACTATCCTCCACCTCACCTAGCCATGGGACCTGCTACTACAACGCCTTGTTTTCAAGAACTTGGATTCTTTCTTTTGTTGTAACAAGATGACTTAACAACTACTTGAGGATGTCGTTCTGGACACTAATAGTTTCCAATATTTTGTTAATATTATTGCGAAAGGGGGTCACCCAAAGCACAATTTCCAAAACCCACCTTGGGTTCAGCATGGGTTCCCTCCAGGTTGATGCAAAAATTAGGGTAATTTTGAATGTGAGGGTTAATGATAGGAGGGGTATTAGGGACATCAAAAAAATTCATGTGAAAAGAGGAGTGAGTAGGAGAATTGGCAGGAGTGGGATTCCTTGACTCATCATCTGAGTTATCCAAATTATCATATCTGGAAGTAGAAATAGGAGTAGGTTCCGACAAGGGAACAAATTTAATGTGGTCGGGGGGGGGGGGTTCCTCATTGGCAGGGTTTTTTCCATAGGCACGAGTGATATGATTAGTAATGGGTGGGGTCTCAACCAATGTGAAAGAGGGAATAGGGTTTGTAGGGGGTTCTATGGGGTCACAGATGGCCAAGGTGTTCTTTTAAATAGTGGCAACCTATTTTGGCACTCCCAGATTTCAACACGGTATTTTAGGTAGATTGTGATGCTAGTGGTTGTGTTATTTGAGATTTTTTGAGTTAATAAGGTAAGCCTATTGCCTATTTTAGTGAGAATTTGAATGATGCTAAGAAGAAATATTCTATCTATGATAAGGAGTTTTATGCTATAGTTCAAGTTTTGAATAAATGGAGACACTATTTGTCGCCAAAATAATTTGTTTTATATAGTGATCATTAGGCTTTGTAGTATCTCAATATTCAAGTAAAGTTAAATCAAAGGCACTTAAAATGGGTTGAGTTTTTGGAAAGTTATACTTTTGTTTTGAAGCATAGGAGTGGGAGGTCAAATAGAGTTGTAGATGCCTTATGTATCTAAGGAAAAAATGTTGAATAGAGATGAATATAGAGGTTGTTGGGTTCAACAAACTCAAGAATTTGTATCTAAGAGATCCAAAGTTTACAAAAGATTGGAAGGCTTGTTTGGAACATGTTACATTGGATAGGACAAGATGGTTGTATTTCCAAGATGGGATGTTGTTTAGACGAAGCCAATTGTGCATTCCAAGGAGTTCTATGAGAGAGAATATAATCAAGGAGAAGCATAGTTGAGGGTTGGCTAGACATTTCAGTTGAGATAAGACCATTGCTCTTGTTAGTGAGAAATATTACTGTCCATAATTACAACAAGATGTGAATAATTTTGTTTAGAGAATTTCAAATGGAAAAATGAACAAGTCTGAATACTGGATTGTATCAACCCTTACCCATACTTGAGAGGCTATGGGAGGAAATTAGAATGGATTTTGTTCTTGTCTTGCCAAGGACATAGAGAGAGCATGATTCCATATTTATGGTGGTGGATATATTTTCAAATATTGAACATTTCATTCCATGTCATCAGACCATTGATGTTCATATTGCAAAGTTGTTTTTTAGAGAGATAGTGAGACTACACGGTCTACCAAAAAGTATAGTTTTAGACAGAGATACCAAATTTATTGGATATTTCTAAAGGACATTATTGAAGAACTTGAAGATAGATTTGAAGTTTAGTTCTACACAACATCCACAAACTGTTGGAAAAGCATAGATGGTGAATAGGAGTTTGGGTAACCTACTAGGATGCTTAATAGGAGATAATCCCAATAGATGGGATTTGATTATACCATATGAAGAATTTTGTTACAAGAAATGTGTTAATAGGAGCACTAGTAAATCACCATTCTAGATTGTGTATGGGAGTAGTCCAAGAACTTCTTTAGAACTGAGAAAGATGGATAAGGGAGAGAAGAGTTGTGTTAATCTTGAAGATTTTGATGAGAGCCTAAAGAATTTGCATAAAGAGGTGAAAAAACATATCAATACGATGAACTCATAGTATAAGGCTAAGGTAGATTAGAGTAGGAGGTATAAGGATCGATCCAAGTAGGAGATGAATTCATGGTTCATTTGTGAAAGGGGAGGTTTCTAGTTGGTACATACAACAAGTTAAAGATGATGAAGTTTTGACCATGCAAGATCCTGAAGAAGCATGACTAAGGAAATGGACATGAGGTAGAGTTTCCTGATGAAATTCACAAATTATCTCTAAATTTAAGATTTTAAATTTAATATAATATCATGGAGGAATTGTTGAATAAATAATAGAAGCATAGAGGAATATCCCAACACCTACTTTAGAAAAGGAGGAGATAGAAGAAATTTTGGATAGTCGTGGGGGTAGAAGCAGAAGAAAAAAGCAATATGAAAAGTACTTGGTGAAGTAAAGAGGAAGGATTTTTGAAGATTCATTGTAGTTGTTTGAGTCCAATGTTAGCCATCTTAGCTTTCCTATAACTCTAGAGAAGTGGCAGGGTCACTTTTAAAATTACCTTGGGTGTTTGATGTAGGAGCATCTAGTACTGTAGGGCAATCTTGCATCACCCAAAAAAATGATTTTCTTTAATTCTTTAGTTTTTTTGGTTTCCATGATGGCACTTAAGGGGTGTAAGATAGTCAAAAGTTAGAAAAGGAAAAAAATAGTCACTTACTATTTTTAGTAAGTCAGCCTAAACGGGCTCATATGGACCTAAAAATCTACCCCAAGGAGCAGAACTAAAACACATTTTTGGTCGCAAAAGAATTGTATCAATACCTTGCACGGATAAGGAGATCCCAATAAATTTCTCCAATGTATCTTCACATTTAGATAAGAAAACCTTAGATGCCCTGAAATAGCTTGAAAAGTGGATGAAATGATCTTTGATGGTTTGAGATTATAGATCTATTTAAGATCTTTCCAATGATAGTTTATAATAGGAAATCAAACACATATAAAAAAATATGGCCCCATGAAGTTACCCCTCTAAAAATTGAATTTCATTAAAATATATTCCTAGGAAAGAAATCAAACAACGAGACTTTTGGCACTAAAACAAAAGGCAAAGTTACACTTTCTAGAGCATTCTAGGAAGCTTGTAGGGTAAAATAAAAAGGGATAAGTGGGGATTGTAGAATGTGGCTCCAGATAGTATATTTTATTTTCAGAGTTTATTTTGTTGTAATGAATCAAGCCCATGAGGTTGTAGCATGTAAGTTTTGAATTTGTAATTTGATTTTTTGAAAATAATTGAAAGCGAGTAATTTTTTTTTGTCTCCCATCTTCTATGTTGGTATCTATTATTGTGATTTGTGTGGGTTTCATGTAGTGTATCCCTCATCAAGTAGATTTAACCCCCATAATGAAGTGTCCTCAAAACCACTAAGAGAAGTCTGAAGCTGAAAGAGTGTCTAGTAATGAAAAACATGTCTCCTACTAGGAAGATATAAATCCAATTGTAGATGTTGAAGAAACACAAAATTCATAATGAAATGGGATGGAATAAGCCTCATATATGAAATATCTTAAGAAGAATCAAGTGCCTCCAAGGTAGTCTCACCAAGATCATGATCCCCAATCAAGGTTGAAAAATGGGATCTGGAGACTAAAGAAAACCCTTCAATGTGGAATTTTCATAGAGGAGAGATATCCCCTCAATAATTTTCTCCAAACTTGTAGAAATAGCCAAGTCTACAATACCTAAAACAAAGCCATCTTGTGACCCCAATTTGAAAAAATTGAATATTTCCTATTGGACAAGAATGATGGAAGCCTTAATCAATGACTTTGAACAATGAACCACTGAAGGTGAAGGTACATCAACTATCTCCAATGGAGAAGAATAATTTAAAGAACCATTGACATTCTCATCTCAAAATTCAAAGAATTCCAAATATGTAAGCTTGTACATAGCAATATCATCATAGGGAATCTTGTCCTAAGAATGAAGAGGCACATGACATTTTGAATCATGATCATCAGGGAATGGTGGAGTATCAAGATCTCCATATATATCCCAAATCTTAGTCCATAAAGTATGAGGAAAATCACAATGATCAATACCTTTCAAAATATCATCATCAACATGTAGTGCAATAACCTCTAAGACTTCATATCTTTTGCAACTCCAAGCAAAATTTTGGATACATTTATCTAGAGGGGGAACTAAACCATACAAATATGACAACAATTAAAGTGATTGAATATGGTTTATGATCCAATCTCTCCATTATCTATAGTTTCTCCTTTCCAACATAATCAGTGAAGGAGGAAATAAAAACCCAATAGAAAACTATGATTGATCTCCAATATTGCAAAGAAATTGACCTTCAATCTCAATTAGAAACTTCCAATTATGATGTGCAACTAAAAGTGAAGCCTCCTAATGAAAATTTATATGATTTCTCCAAATTGGAGTATGTCCAAGTTATCAAGTAAATTATTCAAATTTCAAAAACTGAATAGAATGAACTTGGGGCTGAATCTAAGAAAATTAGATGGAAAAAATGATAGAGCTCTAAATCAACTTCACAATGTTGCTAGAATCTCCAAAATTTGAAAAACTAGTGAAAATATATGAGGTTGGGAGTCCAAAGGAAAGAACTAAATTCAAGTTGTGATAATTTAATATTATAGGAATAAAATCCGATAAAACTTCCTGCACCACTCGATAGTGCTCAAAACAAACTTTCAAATGATTTCTTGTTTATGAAAAAATAATACCCGAGTCAAAAGTTACAATGGTTTTAAGAAAATTTCCTAATTAAGAAATGATGGGGCTTCCATTATGGTCATTTGGCCATCAAATTTAAGATATTTTCCTGATGTTTTTGAAAAAAAACCAAAAAGTAAATTTACCTTAGAATATGAAGTATTTATATCATGCCGACAAGAGAGTGGATTTTATTTTGCAACAAGGGGAAGGAAAATTTTTCTTGCAACTTGTATGATGTATACAATTCCCTTCCAATATCACTACACAAACCTATGATGGCCTCTAGATGATAAACTGAAATTTTGATGAATGGTTAGGTATTCCTTAGGTTTTCAGACCTTCTAAACACAATGGTGGGGTCAAATCTAACCAAAAGTTCTTCATAAATCAGCTGCCTTCCACATGAGAATGACTAGCCCTTCATGAGAACCTTCAACCTATGATAGTTTGCTCAACTTAATTTCTCGATATGAGATGGATCTCCTATGGCCTATGCTCTGCTACCATGTTGGAAATATGAATAATAACCTAAATGAAGCTATCCACACTTCAAATGATCAACCACAAAGAATACCATCAACATGAATAAGAAAGTGTTATAGCATGAGAAAGAAGATAACTTGATCAAATGATGATCTTGAATATATTGAGATACAACTCATGAGATCATTTAAAAATATACAAGAGCCTTGATTATATAGGCAAGCTGAGAGGAGGTAGGATAAAAACCTTGGTTAGAATCATTAAATGCCTAATACATAATTTTAAATGCATATTAATGAGATATCGTCCCACTAAATACTAGTTTCTAGATTGCCACCTAGGAAACTAACTCTTAAGTAAACTTATTAATAATGTGAATAGGTCCTCACTAATATTTAGTTAGGAAATATCCTCATTCACACTAACAATATATATGATAAATTTCATATATATATAATATATATATAATATATATATAATAAGTATAATAGGGTATGTGCAGGATCATGATGGGAAAAAAAGTGGCAATATGATGGGTATGGTGGCTGACGACTTTTACTTTATCAAAAATTGATGAAATGAAAAGGGTTTTTAAAAGAGATTCTTAGCTTTCCACCAATATAAATTATGATTTAATTTTAATTTAATAAGTAATTATTATTCATTTTCTATTCAAATTATGACTAAAGTCTTGATTGATAGATTGAATGAAAAACATCTATAGCTTTCAAATAGTATCACATTTTTTTAATCCAAAACATGCATCACATTCTATTCTTTGTATATTATAGGATTAAAAATTAAAAATTGAATTTCATGAAGTTTTGACCAAGTTAAGGTGGTCGATATATGAGTTTTTTATATTTTTTATAAGTTGTAATAAAAATTCATAATTAATTATTTACTTAGAAAAAATTACAAAAAAATATGTATCACATTGAGACATCAATCCTCTAATTATATCTAATATGTTATAAATTTTTTTTTATCATTTTATTGTGGTGAGGGTGGTTAGACAGACACCTACTTCTTATTTTTTCCCTAAAATTTAAGTACTACTGCATTGAAATTTAAAATTTTCACCAAATAGATTTCTTTTTTTTTAAACAAGTCTAGTAGTTTATAAACTACATCCAATTTTCTATATATTTTATTGTTACATATTTTTGAAATAATATAGATAATTTATCCAAATTTTTACGTCAAGTTTCCTAACTCTAATTTTTCTGATTTTTTTGCCACTTAAGGGCTTGTTTTTGTCATGATGATCCTGCACATACCCAATATATATATATTACATATTATATAATATATATAGTATATATATTTCTATACACCTAAAAATGGTCTAGATAAATCTAATTAATTAAATAAAATTATTTGATTAATTAATCTATAATTCATCTACTTATAAATAAATAGAAATATTTATTTATATAGTTCACTTCTCTTTTTTCTTCTATTTTAATCTAATTATTCTATGTTAATTAAATAAACAAATTCAATAGTTTTATTTATTTAATTATCATATCCTTTTATTAAATGAATAAATTTCAATTATTCATTTTATTTAGTAATATTTCTTTCCTAAAAAATTAAATAATTCCAAATTCAATTGAGCACATGTCTACAACTTTTGTCTCAGTCAAATTTGAATGTTTCAATTTAAGTCAACTGTACTTTATCTTTCCAACCAAATTTGGAACATTCTTGAGAGATTTGGCTTTCTTCCTCATCTTTTTCTTCCTAGACATTTGGAAAAATGTTTTATCCTCTCCATTATCTTCTCCAACTTCTTCATCCTATGTCGTTGATTTATCCAGATCAAATCTAAACCATTGGTTGCTGCTACATCACAATTTTCCCTCGAAAATTTATACAAGCAACATCTTTCTATAGGAAAAGGATCCCACTTTGAGAAAATTTACTCTGCACAAATCATATTAGAGCAATTGAGCATATTACATTTGAACAATCAAAATTTTAATCATATAGAAATTACATTAGATTATAGATCTTGGCTTCCATATTAGTTGCATTTTAATTATCATAAACACATCATAAATTTCATTATTAGTATCACATCATATAGATTTCATTATCAATCAATTCATCATAGCATATCATATAGTTTTTTATTCTCATTCTCTAGGTTGTCATTTTAATAATCATAGTGCATACAATCTGAGAGCCACTTTGATTTATTAAATCCTTGGAGATAGAGAGCAATGGAACAATTTTAGAGATTATATTATGTTTCAATTAGATCAATTTGTCTTTTGAATTCTATAATAATGTTTCATTGATGTGTGTTTGTTACTTTTTCATTTAAACACATTTTTTCCACACACTTACATTTGGCACCAACCGTGGGGCCAAAATCCCATATTTTAACATTTTTTTTTCTGGAAAGTGACAATAGGATATTGACGTGATTCTATTTTAGCATGACCGAGAGTTCTTATGATGAACCCTACAAATATTTTAGTGCATACAAATACTATTTTGGTGGATTCAAAAAATATTATAGCCCATTAAAATACCGTTACGATGCATCTAAAGAATTGTTTGGCGCATATGATTGATATTGTAACACATTAGGGGGTTTCTATAGTGCATCTAATAATTCTTTGAGCACATTCATTTATTACTTTAGCACCTCTATAAGTTCTTTTAGTGCTTCTAAAGTTTAGCACATATGACTAAAGTTTTAGTGCATCTCACTATTTTTATAGAAAATTTGAAATTTGAATATTTATCTCTATTTTTTGTGCTATAGGTACAAAGTACACTTGTCAAAGACAATTGTTTGAAGCATTTACACCAGTCAAAGAAAAATACTACAAATTACTAATGGTTTTTGCAAGGTTTTGAATTTATTATTGCTTTCCTTTATTTAAGATAAGCATCTAGCTTAAGTAAAAGGATCAATTGAACCCCTTGTTTACTATGGTTAAGTGATAGGTCTATGCTCTCCCCTTCACTAGGTGATCAAAATGCTAGAATCACTTTTCATGATTTCATTAACACCTTTAGAAGGTTTTCCATAGTGGGAAAAAGTACTCACCATATAGGAATGACCTAGGTGGGAACAACCAAAGCTAGCTTTTCCAACCCACTATAATCAAAATTGAATTTAGGGAAAGTCTGCAATTCGAAGGAAGTGTGCAAGATAACCGTCCCCAGAACCTTTTTTCTAGAGGTTCAGAGATCTCCTAAAGGATTTTATCTATTGATGCACTAAAAAAACACCCTATCTACGAACTTTAAGTTAGAATCCAACTGTGTCAGTTTCTAAACACTTTCTATATCATTGTGCAAGGGGAGGGAAGAATCTTTCCCCAAGACACTCACCATATAACTATTAGAGACCCTCATCAAAAGTGGAGGATTTGACTTTGGTTAAGACTTGTAAAAGGAAAAAACATGGGCACCCTCTAGGGGGTGACATGACTGTGCGAGCTAACATAGTTTTAAGATGTGGGATGTGATATTTTTAGTGACCTTTTGAGATTAGAAAAGTGCTTAAACTACCTTTTATTGTGTTATACTATTGGAAATTGAAACAATCAGACTTGATTCTAGAACACACATTAAATGTTTAATGAATAGAATTGAAACAACTTTTTACAAAATTGGTACTATGTGTGTAAATCATTTTCAAAAGAATCATCCAATAAATAAAATCAAATTCCATAATCCACAAGAAAAAAAAATAGACACAAAACCATTAATCGAAAGAAAATTCCCTTGAGACAACCAATTTAGTGATTAAAACCAGAACAAACAAACAAACTGTCAATACTTAATACTTATAGATTTTCTCATTCACTCTCTGTTCTAGCACATCCAATCTATTTAATAGCGCATCAACCAATCATTTAGTGCATCAGAGGAATAGTCTAGCACATAGGAGGAACAATCTAGAACATTGGAGGAATAGTCTGTTGCATTCAATCAATTTTCTAGCAGAAAAAACAATATAGCACATCCAACCCATTTAACAGTGCATCAAAACAATCTATTAGCACGTCTATCAATTATTTAAGTGTATATGAAGGCTATTATAGCACATCTAAAAAATTAAAACCTAGAGAGTAGAATTTACCAGTTATCAGACATTCAACTTCAGAATTCAGATTTTCATTAGAACATAAGCTTTCTTAAATAAAATCTTAGTCTTAAACCTAAAAAAAATGAATCTCACAAGTGAAAATATTCAAAATTAAACTATGATCTATCACTCTAAAGTGTATAAATCAAACACATTTGATTCAAAAATAAGTTTCATTATCAGGATCAATCATCCTACATCAAGAAATGAAGTTGTATAATCATACTTATCAACTTAGTCTAATCAATAAAATCTATCATTCTATTTGAATTAAGTTAATATCCTTGACACTATTTCAAACCAAGATCAAAGTTTAGTGGACAATTATAATAATTGTATGCTTATTTTGACAAGGTAACAAAGACTAAAACTTCAAGAAAAGGAAATAAAAATTCAAACAACCATGTCTGAGGGTGAAGAATCCCCATGCAACAGATCTAATTGATAGGATAATGATTAAATATCTGAAGAGGATCTTCAAAATATGCAACAAGACCCCAATTTCCATAAATTTACGGAGAAATTTATGGAGAAAGATGGGGAAAAGTTATCTTTTAATGCTAGTTGATCTAGGTGTTAAATTTCCAAAAGACTTTGATATTAATAGACTGAAAGAAACACCTACAAGAGCTGAGAATGAACCACAAAATATAGATGAAATGGTTGCATTAACACAACAAATGTAAACTTTCCAACAACAATTGAAATATATTACAACAAGAACTACTAAGAGACACTTGCTGCATGATATTTTCCCATATCCTTTTTTCCAAAAAGTGAACATGATTCCCTTTCCAAAACACAATGAATTCCCCAAGTATGATAAATACAATGGAAAGACGAATCCTCTTGACCACATAAGGGAATTTTGAGCTATGAGCTTAGAGTTTTCTCATGAAGAAACATACTTGATGAGGCTATTTCCATGAAGCTTAGGTAGACAATGTATGGAGTGGTTCTCTAAATTAACTCTAGGAATTAGATTTTTTGAAGATCTAGTTAAGAAATTTATAACTCAATACACCTATGATATACAACATGATATCATAATGAAGGATCTTTTCAATACTAAATAAAAGAAAGGTGAAACATTTCTCTCATTTTTACAAAGATGGAGAAGGCTATTTGCAAGATATCCTCCTTCCATACTTGAAAAGAAAAAAATGGAATTGTTCATTGATAATTTAAACGATGAAATGAGTTATAGACTTGAACTACAATGTCCACCTAAATTTGAGAAAATTATCATAAATGGGCTCAAGATAGAAGAAGCTTTGGTCAAGAGAGGAGTCTTAAAAAAATAAAATGAAGGATCAAACAATGCAAGTTCCTCTAATCACAACAACAAAAATGATAAACCCAAGTTTTGGAAGAAATATAGAAATATTGCTAACAATGATGTTTTGATTGAAATACAAAACACAAAACCAATATTCAATTTAATAATAGTTTCCTCTAAGACAAATCAAAGCAACAATCAAGGAAACAATCTAAATTCTAGTCAAAACAATAATTCGAACAATGCTAGATCTAAATCATCACCTTTCCAAAAGCCATCAAATCGAAGGAAATTCACACCTTTGGGGAAATCATTGGAATCAACATTAAAGGAACTTATTGAATCCAAACTTGTAAGATTGCAAGAGCCACGTAATTGGTATCGAAAAGTCAAACCATTTTGGTGGAATGAAGCATATTATTGTGACTATCATAAAAATAAGGGCCATAAAGCAAATGACTACTAGCAATTGAAACATTTGATCCAAGATCTAATTGATAGCAAGAAGATATTCATTGAAGGACCACAAATTTTTTTTTATCATGGAGCTTTCAAGAATTCTCTACAAAATTATGAAAAACGCGAATCATCTTTTGTAAATGGTAAAGGAAAAAATGTGAATTACATTTATGACACCATGATTCTTCATATTTCTATGGTTGAAGATCGAACTAATAATGCTCGAATCAATGATGAACACAATCTTGTTACTACTAAAAATCACATAAATGATATGGTGGAAGCTAATTATCAAACTTAAAATGCTGAAATTAATGACAATCATGACATCATTACAGTTGATCATCCAATCAAAAACATGGCTACATCTGAAAATTAGCTTCATGTCATTGACACCAACATAGAATCAAACCAAATCACACAACTAAATTTGATTTCAAACACTGCTACAAATGAAAATCAGGTTAATGTTATAAAAATTAGAGAGACAAGAATATCAACTGGTTAATGCAACAACAAGGGGGCAAGCTAAAGTAATACTGATAGGAGCTACATCCAAGACACCCACTACCCCATCAATCCAATACAATATTTTCAATCAATTGAAGAAGATACCAACACAAATATCAATATTATAACTCTTGAAAATATCTTTGGCACACAAGGAAATTCTAGAATAAGCTCTCATAGCTACAATAGTGCCCAATAATCTAGAAGTTGATCAATTCTAATATATGGTGGGACACTTGGCCGCTCCTCATTGCTTATCATTTTTTGAGCATAATGATGTATCACTAAACCATACACACAATGTTTTCCTCCACTTTGAGGTTTTCATTCACAAACACTAGGTCAAGTGTTTTCTTATAGATGGTGGAGTTGCTTTGAATATCTGTACTTTGAAACTTATCCATGCACTCAGGTACTCTAAAAATGCTATTGATGAAGAAAAATAACAATAAAAGCATATGATGATGAAGAGAGATCTTCCAAAGGATTTATTTTCTTACATATCCAAGTGGGACCAATTTTGAAAGACATAATTTTCCAAGTGTTGGACAAAGAGATGACATATAATATAATTTTGGGACGTCCATGCATTCACAAGATGCAGGAAATACCATCTACATATCACCAATGCGTAAAGTTTCCAATCAATGGACAAGAAATTACCATCTTAGTGGATTCCAACAATCCCCAACAATGTAACATGCTTAAGACAGCTCAAAAAACTTTTGTACCTCATAACAGGGAAGCTACCACTCCAAATTCATCAAACAATGAGAGGAAATTAAATGTTGTATTAAAATGGGTTGAGAAGAAGGACCAATCAAAGGATAAAGGTATTGTTGATCCTACTCCATCAAACAAGGAAAGTCAACTAAACTCTTTATCAAAGAAATTCAAAGAAAATATCTAGTTAATAGACAAAGTCATCAAAGAGTATTCCGCTTAACAATCCTTGTGCCTTTCACAATTGTTTCCTTCTCCAAGAACTTATTGGCAACCATCAATGTCAAAACAAAAATTATCACAACCTACCATGATTTTCGATGATAAATTTGTAAAGGATGGAACTTTAGTGGATGAATCAAAAGATAAGGTTGTTCTCAATTAGCTATATAAAGATGAGGAAGCATCTACATTAGCAACCGCTAACATTGAGAAAGATCAATATGGAAAAGGGAAAAATATCCTAGACAAGATGGGGTATGAAGGACAAGGTCCCATCAACAAAAGAAAAGAAGGAATCATAGAACCAATCCAACCTCTTAAACTTCATGCAAACGACAAGACTAGACTAGGATATATAGGAGAAACTAAAGAAGAAACAAAAGAGAAAATTTGTGAAAGAATCCTAAAACTACAAGAAAGTTATGAGACAAAATCTAATGAGTATGAGTGGGATTCATTGTCTGAGGAATCATGCCATGATACAAATATTGATGTAATACAAAGGTATGCTCCAACACTTGAGGAGGGACAAAGCTCAGGGAAAAGACCTCTTGTGTTTGGATCGCATGATATTGATGACTCAAGTGAGGATGGACAAACTCCAAGTGAACTAGATGATATAGAAGAGAGTAATATCATAGACCTCGACATCGCTATCGAACACCATGATGATATTTCAATTCGAACCCTCACCACCATTGAACTTAATTAATTTGATGATCTTGTACCTCTACTGCACCTTGAGCTTATTGACTGGGAGAAAATTGAGCCTTCCAATGTACCTATCTTTGCAAATGACGATGCCATCATTAACTTCCTATGTTCTAAAAATCCTGACACAAGTTCTAACCACAAAACTCATAACAATGCTTTGAGTCAAGATGGTGTCAAATCTCTAACCTACAAAATTGAAAATATGAAAAATCGATCTAATGGTGAAAACCATTTAATGGCAATGTTAGATGTTGAAAAAGTAAAAATAAAGGGTGTACCTGATAGTGAAAACCTCTCCAAGGCACTAAAATATGGGGGATTTGACACTCTTTCAAACATTATCATGAGAGAACATCAGCCTTGGTTGAACAAACTCAGTCTATCAATATGGCATAGCAGAAAAAGTGAAGGAATTTCATTTAGCAACATCCATGACTCAACAAGAAAAGCTTGAGTTCAACAAGTTCTTTGAGGAATGAAAAATTAAATTTGCTTGGTCTTACTCTGATATGCTAAGCTTAGACCTAGATCTCTTGATGCATCATCTATCTTTACCAGCTGAAGTGAAACCTATCAAGCACAAATTAAGAAAACTGCTCCCACATATCACATTGTTGGTGAAGGTAGAGCTCAAGAAATTTCTAGATGTGGGATTCATTCAGCCTATTGATTATGCTGAGTAGATCTCTAATATTGTACCTATTTCTAATTTTGATAATAGTATCCATATATGTACTGACTTCAAGGATCTCAACAAGGCATGTCCAAAGGACGATTTTCCATTGCCTAACATAGACATAAGTGTAGACTTGGCAGTAGGGCATGCCATGTTATCATTGATGGATGGATTTTCAGGTTATAATCAAATCAAGATAGCACTAGAGGATCAAGAGAAAACAACATTCACATGTCCATGGAGAAATTTTTGTTGGAACATCATGCCTTTTGGATTGAAGAATTTAGGGGCTTCATATAAGAGAGAAATGACCACTATCTTCCACAACATGATGCATACTTTTATGGAGGACTATGTGGATGATCTATTCAAAAATTCATATACCAGAGAAGGACACCTTGAGATCCTAGACAAAATCTTCACTCATCTGGAAAAATTTAATGTCAAATTAAATCCTAAGAAATGTGTATTTGGTGTGACATTTTCTAAGCTTCTAGGATACATAGTTTCAAAGAAAGGTATTGAAGTGGATCCCACCAAGGTCAAGGCCATCATGGAGATGCTGCCACCAAAGAATATCAGTTAGTTACGATCTCTACAAGGAAGGCTTAAGTCTATCCGGAGATTAATCTCTCAACTACCAAACAAGAGTCATTTGTTCAATCACCTATTACATACGAATATTTCCTTCAACCATGATGAAAAATGTGAAACTTATTTCAATCAATTAAAGCAATATTTTATCTCCATCCATATTGGTGCCACCTACATAAGGAAATCTATTATTACTTTATGTAGTCACAACTAAAATTTCTTTTAGCACTCTACTAGCACAAGAAGATCCTGAAGGAAAAGAATGGGCTATATATTATATCAATAGAAATTTGAATGGTTATGAGATCAATTACACCTTCATCAAGAAAGCTTGCTTGGTAGTAGTAGTTTCTACTCAACAACTACGCCATTACATGCTAACTCACACAGCTAAACTCATGGCTAAAATTCATCCATTAAAGTACTTTCTTAGTAAAGTTTCCTTAATAGGGAGGTTATCCAAATGGGTCATGATCTTGAGCAAGTTTGATATCTAGTATGTAGATCAAAGAGCCATCAAGGGTTAGGTGATAGCTAATCAACTAGTCGAAGCACCACTACAGGATAATCACCTAATGCATATTGAGTTGAATATTGATGTTGATGTACTTACTATCACAACACAACAATGGATGCTATATTTTCATGGATATTACATGCAACATAGGTCAGGAGTTGGAATCCTATTTGTCACACCTTAGGGGCATACCATCCCTAAGTCATATAGACTCATGTTTCCTTGCATGAATAACATAGCTAAGTATGGGGCATTAATCATTGGGATCAAAGTAGTGGTTGAATGGAAGATCACATAGGTACAGGTATATGGAGATTAACTAGTAATAAATCAAGTAGATGATGATTATCAGACAAAGGATGATAAGTTGTCGGCATACGAAAGAATGGTGGATGATTTCAAAAGTACTTTATTGAAATAAAATTTGAACAAATTCCCAGAGTGGATACCAAAGCTTCTGATGCAATGGCTACACTTTCTTCTCTCTTCCAAATACTAGAAAAGTGAAGATGTTATGAGTTTATAGTAGAAAAAATGTCTAATCCCACCGATGATGATCCTAAATCCCAAGTGATATGCCATATCATTGACCCTGAAACCTCCATCTATTGGAATATCTATGCTTACTTAAAGAACAACACGCTTTCACTTGACCTTTCTTGTAATAAAAAAACCTCATTTTCCAAGCCACACGACATACCTTGATTGCTGACATACTTTACCATCAAGGTCTTGATGGTAGTCTCCTACGGTGTCTAGAACGTAATGAATCTGAGACAAATTTACATGATATTCATGAAGGTATTTGTGGAACTCACTCAAGCGGTCTAACTCTAGGAAAGAAACTCCTTTGTTAGGGGTATTACTAGCCAAATATGGAGGAGTATTTTTAGTATTTTAAGAAATGCCAAAAGTGTCAGGTCCAAAACAACCTTATACATGCACGCGTACAACAGCAAAAACCCTTTGCATCAACATGGCTTTTTTGTCAGTGGGGATTGGATCTGGTAGGTAAAATTCACCCATCTTTATCCAACGGACACAGATTTATCAATCTATCCATGGTGTACTTTATGAAGTGGATTGAAGTTGTTGCATTAACAACAATCATAGGAAAACAAATTTCATCTGTTAACTTAAATTACCTTATCTGTTGGTATGACATTCCTCAATCCATTATCACTGAAAATGGTAGACCTTTTAAGAATCAGGATGTCCAAAAACTATGTGAAAGGTTCCATATCCAACATCACTTTTCAACACCATACTATCCTCAAGGAAATGTCTAGGCAGAGGCCTCCAACAAAACTATTCTAAAAATCCTAAAGAAAATTGTTAACGATGTTGGGTGTGATTAGCAAATTCAACTAAATCTTACTTTGTGGGCATACTAAATCAACATCAGAACACCTCTGAGAGCTACACCATAGGCCTTGGTATATGGATAAGAGGCCATTCGATCTATTGTGGTTGAGATACCATCACTCTATGTGTCACTAAAGGGGATGATTTCAGATGAGGATTAAATAGTGTCTAGACTTCAGGAGTTGGAGCTATTAGATGAGTTTCATCAACAAGTTGTGTATCACTTGAAATAATATCAATAGAGGATGTCTAGAAGTGACAATCACAGAGTCAAACCAAGAGTATTTGAAGTTATTGACTTGGTATTAGAGGAAAACCCTCACAATCAACAGGATCGCGAGAAGAAGGGGAAGTTTGAACCCAATTGCTTAGTTCCCTTCATCATCATATCAATCTACAGATTAGGAGCTTATCAACTATTTACACCTAAAGGGGATTTTTTCAATGAACCTATCAATAGTATCCATCTCTGAAAGTTCTATACTTGAATTATCCATTGCACATAAAAAGTTCTATAAAAATACAAAAAAATAGAAAAGCCTTGAAAAAATGGTAGCCTTGAAGAAAACCTGGAAAATAGGCATCTTGGTGACAACAAAAAAATCAAAATATCAAGAAAATACAAAAAAAAAGAAAAAGAGAAAATACAAAAAAAATGGAAAAAGAAAAATACAAAAAAAAAGAGTCAAAAAGTCAAAAAAGTGAAAAAGAGCATAAAATCTAAAAAAATGCAATAAAGAAAAAACAAGTAGTCAAAACCTAGCAACAAGCGCTATTTGTGATAAACTAGATTTTCCATCTATTCGAGTACGTCTTGGCTATTTTCTTTCTCCATTATTCTGCTTATCATTGGAAACCTCATGTATATATCTTGGCATCACAGTCATGTCTCACCCTATCTTGGGGGAAAAATCTTGAACTCACTAGGGGCAATAAATCTTTGAGCTAAAAAAATGGACAAACAACAATTTGACAAATGTAGCAAATACAGTGATCATAGGAAAATTCAACATTGAATAATTAGTCATCAATCAACAGAAGATTAAAACATCCAAATCAAACAGCTTAAATCAATCAAATCAAATCTAAATGGATGATATTATTTTGAATCATTATATTATCACTTTAGATTGAATGTTCAAGTGTTGTACTTTGACTTTTGTTATCATATCTTTAGAGAAAATTGATGATGTATTGAACTAGAGAAGCAAGGAAGGGGTGTGATTTTTCTTTTTCTTTTGTCTGTGAGTTAATCATTATTACCATGTGAATTGTCATGAGACGTGTTGTACTAAGTATCACTAATGACATTCAGAATTTTCATGGGAAAATGATTGATTATTGTCTATTTATGCAAGAAATTCTCAGGTTATCTTGGTTTTATTATACCTAGATGCTTGTGTTAACTTCCAATATCAAAACTCATGAAATTGGGTCATCATGGTCTAAATTATAGCATTGATGCTTGAACTCACTTTCAACATTTTAAAGGCTCAATGATGATAAAATATTGATAAATGGATTGTCAAGATGATAAATTTTGCATATGTACATTTGCATGGTTAAATTAGATTGCATTCATATTAGCTTTGCATTTGTAGAATAGATTGTTTCAAGGCTGGCAAAGATTTTAAAAAAGATGTTATCTCTATCATTAATGGACTAAGTATACTTGACATTAACAAAAACATTATCATTCTCATATAGTTACATAATCATTTGCATGACACATATATTTGCATTATCATATCATTAATCTATCCATAAATTTGATCATATTTACATTATCTAATCATACATTTATTTGTGCATTAGATCATACATATTTGCATTAAAAAAATATCAAAAACATATTGTATTACATATCATTTGCATCATCATAACTCCATTTCATATCAAATTCACATCATTTTTACACATATAAAATCATCATCTATGTGTCATATTATATAACATCAAGGTATATCATATATACATCATCCACAACATCAAATCATCATTACATTTAGGAATCATAATATTACATTAGTGCATATCTATAACATCATCATATAAGCATCACATGACATGTAGAATACAAAAATCAAATACATATATCATAGGAATCCATCATAGAATCATATAAAACACATATACATCAAAAATATGTCACATATCATATAAATCTCAAAAATCATAATGTCAAGTATATAATGATGTCTAAATAAATGTCAAGAGATATAATATCAAAATGGAAGTGAGTCAAAATCAGAGTGTACATAATCAAATGTCTCAAAATATATCAATGATCATCACATGAAGCTATGTGTTGCTGGCTCCAGATGGTGTCAGCCTTGTCATTCCTGTACCACCTCCTGATAGTCCTACACTTGGATCTTTGTGTCATGGTAGTCCTATCACTCCTCTTCTAGTGGTCCTAGAATGCATATGAGCACTAACAAATTGAGCATAGCTAACTCACTGCTCCAAAGGCACTAAATCATGATATATACCTCTATAATACTCTATCTCTCGGTTGACAAACATAACCTCTCTAAACATTCCAACTGTGGAGGTTCCCTCTTCTACTCTTTGCATCTTCTCTGCCATACCCTCTACCTACTCAACTCGCTACCTCAGCGTATCCCTTTCGGCCATAAGAGTGGCAATGTATTCCTATGTCCGAGCCTATTCCTGAGCTTGGGCCTAGGTCTATGCTTGTAGTAAACCCTGCACCTATGCCAACTGACCCTATAGTGTCTCAACCAAAACCTGCATTGCAGCTATCTATGTCTACTGCTACTATGAGGGTAATCCAATTTGTACATGTTGATGTGTCATAGCTACCAATGATCACCTCTTTTGAGGCACTAAGAAGTTTAATTTGAGATGTCTACCACCACCCCCACCACCACTGCCATCACCTCCATCAACCCCATCATCATCTCTACCTCCCCCATATCCACGATCTTCATCGTCATCATCTCCATCAACATCACTACTCTCTACCTCCATCACCACCTCTGCCTCCTCCTGAGCTACTCCATCTCTCCTCCACCTATGACCATGTACAATTGTCCTCTCCTCCTCATCTAACAATGGAAATCACTCATCTAGGCTAGAGATCCATGGGAATGGATGTAAGAAGAGATATTGTGCATACTCCTAAAATATCAGAGCCTCAATGACCTCTAGATGATAATCCCAAATAATATGCTATAAACTCTAGTACTCCTCAACTATAGCATCATATGATAGGGTAGGGCCCCACTCTATAGCATCCATTTGTCGTTGTGCATAATGATCTACTCCTTAAGGAATGCCTTGTAGCTGGTCATACTGTCACATCACTCTCCTTAATAGGAATCTCTCTATAACAAACAAAGTCCTCTTGATTAGGTACATTGACTGGCACACATATGGCATCTTGGTATTGTCCTCTACCCAAGGATCACAACCAATGTAGGGCCACCATACAACTATCTTGAGGTCATTGAGTACCCTCCTCTAGTACTCCAATTTTCCCACCCTATGTTGGAAAACTAGACTTGTGTAGCCATGAACATAAGCTCTCCCAATGGGCCACTGTCTATCTGCAATGGGACGGGCGATGACTATATGCTCCCATGCCCATATCTGTAACAAGGTGACTTTGGTTGACAAACTATGACCTCTGAGGTAAACCACCTTATGTAAATCATGATATAAATGGGATAGAATGCAACAGCCCCAAGCATATCTAGTACCCTGTAAAATCATCTACTCCAAGATATGACCCCATCCAACTAATAGTCCCTTTGACGTATGGTCAGGACATAGGAATCCTCTGATGAATCCATCAGCACAGATGGTAGTGTCATGTATTCATCAACCATATCTCTCGAGGGAATCTCATAAACACATATTGTGTCATCCTCGAACACTCTACACAAAACATCGGTCCCTCCCTCCTCATTTTGATCATACAATACTAGCTCTCCGATAACGGGTATCCTCAAAATATTGTACACATCCTTTGGGTTCACTATCATCTCATTGGTAGGTAGGTGAAAGGTGTTATGCTCACTATACCACCTCTCCACTAATGCTATCAAGAGACCCTTGTTAATCCTAATCTGGGGCATATCTAGTAGAGAAAATAAATTGCATTGTGCAATAACAGTTGTCTTAGCCTTCACAAGGTAAGGTATCAAATCCCATGTCCTAGGGAAATGCTCGTGAATCTATAGATTCACCAAAGGCTCCTATCATCACAAAAAAAATACAAATCAGTAATCTTGTCAATTAATCGAAATCAATCAATTTATCAATCTAATCAGCTCTATTGAGACTTTGATCAAATCTTGTGAGCATCAATCTATCATTCAACCTCACCTATCATGAGGTTAACCAATCAATTTTTCACTAAATCTTGCCTATCATGAGGTTTATCAAACAATCTATCATTACACCTCGCCTATCATGAGGTCAGTTAGTTAATCAAATTATAATTGTTCCTCATGTATGATGAGGTCAATTATCATCAATAAATCATTGAATCTCACCTATCATGAGATCAATAATTATCTAAATCTATCAGAATTATTAGTCAAAATCAAATCAAAGGTTGAAACGATATTAAATTATCAAAATCAAGGAGTTTACTACAAATTTAATCATTTTGAATTCGATGCGCTAAAACAATCTATCAAAGCACCAAATAAGCCAATGTGCGATAGAATCTTATCAATGGACCATTATAGTCTTTCAATACGTTAAAAAAACAAATGCACTATAAAATTTCATCTGTGTTGTTTTAGTCCATCAATGCGCTAGATCATTGGATGCGCTAAAGTTTGACTTCTATGAGTAAAATCATCAAATGCACTATTTTAGGCTATAAATGCACTAAATTATACTATCGATGCGCTAATCTAATGAATGTGCTACAATCTTATATCTATGTGCTAAAAAACCTAATCTATGTACAAAATAGTGAATGTGCTAAAATAGTAGTTTGATGCACTGCATCGGGCATTGTATGCGCTAAAACTATGAAAACCAAATTTAAACGAGAAAAAAATGCCAAAATTAAAATTGCACAAATCATGAGGGAGTTTATCTAGGTACATATTCGAGGTCCATACACTTTCGAGCGGTTGTAACATCGCATGCGCTTGAATCAATGTGTGTGGTATGGAATCACCATCTTGCTTAGAAGTTGCTAATTTGCTCAATCATTCTCAAATCTTCAAATTGCAAATGCACAAATGAATTTTAAAATCACCTTTTTAACCTTTTATAGGATAATTAAGTGGGATTTTTATGGGATTGATTTATTTTATTTTCCAAAAGAGGCTTAATTCACTAATTCATCAATGGGGTAGATTTCACATCATTTTTGGGAGATAAATTACTTCAATATCATTTCATTATCAAATCATCATAAAATCATAAAAATTCAAAAGAATTCAAAAATCCAAAAAATTCAAAAATTCATCGATTTATCTCCCGAGGGGGCATACATTCATTATCATCTAAAATTTAGTGTCTGGGGCATATCAGACAATTTTTGTTAGCACTAGCAACAAAATTATTCTTTTAAGCAATGTGTAAACACAACACTTCAAAGAGGCGCAAAATGTATACACCTAAAAATGGTCTGGATAAATCTAATTAATTAAATACATTTATTTTATTAATTAACCTTTAATTCATCTACTTATAAATAAATAGAAATATTTATTTATATAGTTCGCTTCTCTCTTTTCTTCTATTTTAATCTAATTATTTTATCTTAATCACTTCATTCTATATCAATTAAATAAACAAATTCAATAGTTTGTTTTGTTTAATTATCTAATTCTTTCATCTTGATTAAATAAACAATTTCAATATATTTTTTAATTTAATTATCATATTCTTTTATTAAATGAGCAAATTTAAATTATTTGTTTTATTTAATAATATTTCTTTCCTCCAAAATTGAATAATTCCAAATTCAATTGAGCACATGTTTACAACTTTTGTCTCAACCAAATTAGAAAGTTTAAATTTAATTTAGTTGTGCTTTATCTTTCCAACCAAATTTGGAACATTCCTAAGAGACTTGGATTTCTTCCTCCTCCTTTTCTTCCTGATCATTTGGAGAATGTTTTATCCTCTCCATTATCTTCTCCAACTTCTTGATCCTTTGTCATTGATTTATCCAAATCAAATCTGAACCATTGCTTACTGCCACATCACAATTTACCTTTGAAACACAATAAAAGAAGCCTCTTTATATAGGAAAAGGATCCCAATTTGAGCAAACTTAGTATGTAGAAATCATATTAGAGAAATTGAGCATACAACAATTGAATAATTAGCATTTTAATCATATATCAATCATATTAGATTATAAATCATGGCTTCCATATTACTTGCATTTTAATAATCATAAAAGCATCATAACTTTTATTATCAGTATCACATCATATAGCTTTCATTATCAATCATTTCATCACAACATATCATACAATTTACTATTCTCATTCCCTAGGTTGTCATTTTAATAACCATAGTGCATACAATCTGAGAACCACTTTGATTTATTAAATCCTTGGAGATAGAGAGAAATGGAATGATTTTAGAGATTATATTATGTTTGAATTAGATTAATTTTTCATTTGACTTCTCTAATAATGTTTCATTGAAGTGTGTTTGTTACTTGTTCATTTACTCATATTTTTTCCACAACTTACAATATTAATAAAGTACATATTTTCAAAAGTTAACATGCTATCAAAAATGGATATCCATTTTTGGGAAGTATAATAAAGGATTAAAGGTCACTAAAAATCTTTTTAACAATGATTGTTCATGGTCGAGAAGCAAGAAACAAATATTAGATATATCTGATAGTCATTTTTTATGCCATTTTCACCTCCTCAAACCTCTCTTCGCAAATTCCAGTACAATTTTGGTATGTTAAAATGTAAATTCTTAATTATTTTGATTATTTTATATGATATTTTAATGAAATATTAGGTTGTTTTATTGAAATTTTAGGAATTATTTGAAAATAATGTTAATTTATAAATTTATAATCTACAACAAGGTTAAAATGGAACAAGGTTTAGCAAACCCTCCACCAACTTTCCAATGATATCTCATCTACAAAAATTTGATAGTTGAATCGAAAGTTATGGAAATTTTAAGAAAACTTCCTAATTAAGACATGATGGAGCTTTCATGATCATCATTTGGCCGTCAAATTTAAGATAGTCACCCAATTTTTTGAAAAATCACCAAAAAATAAACTTCCCTTAGAATATGAAGTATTTTATATGATGTCGACTAGAGAGTGAAATTTGTTTCTATAGCTTGTATGATTTGTACGATGCCCTTCCAATAACACTGTAAAAATCCTCTAATGGGATATATATGAAAAAGTCAAATTTTCACAAATGGATAGGTGATCCTTACATTTTCCGATATTTTGAACACAATGGTGGCATCAAATTTGACCCAAAGTACCTCAAAAATCAATTTCCTTCCTAATGATAACAAATAGTCCTTCAAGAAAACCTTTAGCGTGTGATAGTCTCCTTAGCTCAACTTCCTGATATGAGATGGATCTCCTATGGCGTAAGCTCTTATACCATGTTGGAAATATGAACAATAACCAAAATGAAGTTGACCACACTTCAAAGGATCAACCACGAAGAATACCAACCAAATGAATAAGAAAGTGTTGCAACATGTGTAAAAAGACAACTTAATCAAATGATGATCTTGAATATATTGAGATAGAACTCATGAGATGATTTACAAATGTACAAGATCCTTGCTTATATAGGAAAGGTGAGAAGAGGTTGGATAACCACCTTGGTTGGAAACATTAAATGCATGAGAGAAATATTAAATGCCTAGATAACTACATTCCTATTAATGAGATATGGTGTCATTAAATACTAGTTTCTAGAATGCCACCTAGGATAAATCATTAATAATTTATGCTAATTAGGGTTCCTCTTATATATTTTTATTTTCAATAACTAATTTCACAATCTATCAAGCATTTCATAAATTAACAAAAATAATCCAACACTTGACCATATTCAAATTGTAATGATAGAATTTGTTCATCTAATGTCCAATATTTATAATAATATAGCACTAATAATTATGAATTTAAATTTTTTAGTGTTGACCTTTGTACACATAATTGAATGAAGTATATTCCTTAGATCTAAAAATCAAAAAATAATGTGATGCCACATTAATAGACTTAGGACTAGGATTAGGGTTCAATTAGGGTTAGAGTTAGGACTAGGTTGGGGTTTAATTAGGGTTAGGCTAGGGTTTTACTTATGGTTATAGTTAGGGTCAGGGTTTAATTAGAGTTAGGTCTAAAATTAGAGTTAGGTTTAGTGTCAAGGTCATAATCAAATTGGAATTAAAATTAAGGTTACAATAATGATTAGAATTATGACTACTTATGGTTAAGGATTGTGTTGGCATTACAATCGAGCCTAGGGTTCAATTGTGGTTAGGGTTATATGTTAACTAGGGTTGGGATCTAATGAGGATTACAGTTAGGGTTATGGTTTGGATATGATTAGTACTAGGTTTAGGGTTTGATTAGGATTAGACTTTAATTAGGATTAGGGTTCAGTTATGGTTAGGGTTAGGGTTGGGATTAGGATTCAATTAGGGTCAAGATTAGGGTTTAATTAGGGTGAGGGTTAGGGTTCAACAAAAATATTAGGGTTAGGATTAAGGTTATCGTTGGGGTTCAAAAAGGTTTAGGGTCATGGTTAGGGTTCAATTAAGATTATGATTTAATTATGATTCAATAAAGTTTAGATTTTATTTAGCATAAAGGGTTACTGTTGAGGTTAATATTTAATTACAATTTATAATTAAGAATTTATTTCAATTAATGTTAGGGTTTAATTAGTGATAGGGTATAAATAAGGTTAGGATTACAGATTAATTATGGTTAGATTTCAATTAGGATTATAGTTACACTTCACTTATAGTTAAATTTTTGTCAGGGTTTCATAAGTGTTAGGGCTAGGATTACAACCTTTAATTGATAAGGATGAGCATAGTGTTGATCGCAATGTTAGTCACAATAATAGCGAAGATAAAGTAAACTGTGAAGAACCTATCTTTACTTGAAAGACTAAACCAGGGCAACCTGAAAAGCAAAGTGAATTTCCTAAGGAAAAGGTTGACTTATCTTAATCCCAAAGCTCCAGTAGTCAAGTCTTGACCTTACTAGGTTTGCTTCAGGGTATCATGTGATATTGTTGTAAATCTCAAGGGGTCTATGGCTATCTCTAGTTTTTGTAAATGAATTATAAGTATCAAATAGAAGATTTTCAATCCAATAATTAAAAACTTTCATGAAATAAACAAATTTGCACTAATAATTCAAGAACACCGAACAAAGTTGCTATCACTTAAGTAAATTTAGCTTTAAGAATTCATCAATTTCATAGAAACAAAAGATTTGCAATAATATTTCCATTAATTCATCTCTTTTTTGGTACATTTTTTGAAATTTAACACCTAATCTAAAATAAAGCATTAAAATTACTTGAAAAGTAAAATTGTTCTTTGGAATTCTCCACAAAAGCCCCAAGATTTAATCAAATCAAAGCAAACCACTCTATGCTTCCCCAGATTACTTCACAACTAGGCGTAGAGTGGTGCAAGCTTTTAAAGAGGGGTTTATTTTGGACACTAAGTAGGTTTTGTATGCACCCGTAGATGACACATCATATAGTCTTTTCTAGCTAAATGAACAAACTAGCTACAAAAGATACATGAGATAGGTAGCTTTCAAATTTGATTTGATATTGATTAAGTTCTATGTATATACAATTTTTTAATCCAAAATGATTAAGAAAATAGGAAAAAAGAACAAAACTTAAAAAAGTTTTTGCTCTTTCAACATCTATAAATCCTGAAATTAGCTTAAAAAGAAGTATCCCCTGGCCTTTTATAGAAATAAGATGTAGGTAGGATAAGAAAAATACATGAGAGGGAATCCAAGGGATGAATCACATTAAGGCATGTGGAATATGACAATTGGAAAGACAATTGCAAATGAGGTCAATGGAGGTCAACCTTCATTTACATGTTAAAATCCTATGGGTGTTTCATCTTCTTATTATTGCTAGGAAAAATAAGTTGAATCCATAAAGTATTTAGGAACATTCTGATATATTTAGAATGATTTATTGATCACGATGTTCCTACATTCTGGTTTTTCCTCAGGATTTCTACTCTTAGGAATGGGCTCCCCCAGAGGTTGGCACTTTCCTTCGCTACATACGAAATACTAGGATCCTTGGTATTCAGATGACTCAAGCTCCTCCTTCGCATAATTTCTTGGAATGTGTAGCCTGATTTGGATATGATTCTATCAGTGATCCAAATTTTCCTCACTGTCCATACCCAAACATTACATCGCAATTTTCTTCTCCTACAATCACCAATTCCAATTTTAAAATCCCTTTTAATTTATTTTTTATAAAAATATCATGTAAATAAAACCATCATCAATTAATAATAATTTTAAATCCATTTTAAATAACATGCTTTCAGAAAATATCATATATATGCTCACATAATTATTCTTTTTAGCTAGTTTACTGGACAATCGAACCTTTTAGATAACATAATTTTTTTTTAAAATTCACTTTGCATTACTACTCGATACCTGGTACCTAGTGTTTAGATTTTATGGATAATTTTCCTAAACCTTGGCTTTTCATGGAACTTCCAAACTTACCAGGCCTTTACTCTCAAACCAGAATATTTTTGCTCAACACCTTGTATTACCTTTTACACTTATGGATTTCCTAGTTCCCGATACTTGGTACTAGGAACACTTGAATTATGAAGTACTCTTTTAAAAGATTTCCTTTTTACTTTATACTTTTGGTGATCTTTCCAACTAGCCAACACCTACCATAAGCGTTAGTTTTCACTTGGGGTCCCCAAGTCTTACAGTCTTGGGGCATTTTGTTAGACCACACAACACATAGTATTAGGGTTTGATTACAGTTAAATTTTAGTTAAGGTTAGGGTTAGTTCTCACTTAAGGTTAGGTTTAGGGTTCAATTAAGGTTCAATTTGGGTTAAAGGTTTCTATAATAAAGATTGGAGTTAGGGTTACAATTAGGGTTTAAATATAATTAGGATTAGGCTTAAATTTATCCTAAGCCTAATCCTAACCTTACCTTAATCCTAATCCTAATCCTAATCCTAACATAATTTCATATAACTATAACCCTCACCTTAATCCTAATACTAACCCTAATCATAACCATAACCTTGACCTGAATCCTAACTCTATCTTTAACCATAATTTTAACCCTATTCCCAAACCTAACCTTAATCTTAAGCCTAATCCTAATGCTAATCCTAACTTTAATCCTCATTCTATCTCTAACACAACCAAAATTCTAATTATATTACTAACCCTAAACCTAACTATTGTGCCCTTAGCACAGATGCCCCGTTCGAAATGGGGACTCTCTTTTTCTTTCGCCTTGTTGGGTCATTTTTGTCACTACCTCATTTTGCGTGCCTTGTTTTAGTGTCTCGGGTGGTCAGCATACATTCGAAGTCTCATCATGAGCCGACCATACTTTTCCCTTTTAATTTTATCAAGATTTGGCACCTTGTAGGGTCTCTTTGGTGGTTTGCCCCTGCTAGCGGCCTTCGCCCAGCTTGGCCTGCCCCTTTAGGTTTATTTGGTCTTGTTTCCCTGTTGTGTTTTCCGTCTCAGATGGCAAATGGATTGCATCCTACTGGACCCCGGAGCCTATCCCCTGACCTTCGTCCATGGAAATTTGCAAAGTTTTGGATGCCTTCGAGCCTACCGGGCCTAAACCTCTGGACTTCCGCTTCTAGAGTTCCGTGATGATTTCACCATTCCCGATGGCAAACTCATGGAAAAATTCTGAGATCTAGGCTCTGACTTCCCCTTTCCCACTGGTGATTTCTGAGTAGAATTTTTTAGATGGTCGATGCCTCGCGCCCTTCCACCTCCCGAGCCCTAGACCTCCTACTGTTGTTTGCAAATTTGTAATCAACCAACCCAATTGTCTACCATGCTTACATTTAATGCGGCCATTAATGGCGGTGTGGGTATAAATATCTTGCCCAAATCTATCATTCTCACTTGTCAGTGTTGTAGAGAGTGATCAAAGAACTTGCTAGAAGAGTCCACCGCCTCCGGTCATCATCGCCCTCACACCTCTTGCTGTCACTTGTCGATCATGAGTGGATTTTACACCTCCTCACATCAAGTGTCTGAGGTAGGTTTACCGTTTGCCCTCCCCGAGCACTTTTTGTGATTTTAAACCTAAAGTGGCAAGCAACCTGGATCTAAAATGCATTAGAAAGGTAAAACATGATACAGCCCATAAAACCCATGTCTTAAAAATTTGAGAAAACCTTCCAAAATACCCTCATGATCAATCTAGAGCTTCACTTCATCATGGCCATTCTTCACACAGAGGCGTTCATACTCTCTAGGCTTGGGAATGCTCTTGGCGGTCAAAAAAATGAAAACAATAAACATTTTCCAAATGGAAATTCAACCCACCGGGCCTGAGCCACCGAACTTCAGCATCTGGGGGTCCGCGAGGATGCCACCATCTTGAACGATGAAGTTGTCCTGTCCACCCAATCCTTGGGGCCCACCTTTCCCTTTGCCTTCTGCATTTGATATTTACTAAGTGCCCTCCAAGTTCCCAGGTCCCCACCCATAGACTTTTGTCAACGAGCTTCTGCAAGGTCTTCACCGTCCCGAGTGATGAGCACGTAGTGTACTCCAGCATCGTAGGTCTCATATCATCTTTTGTTGTGGAGGTTTCTAATGAGTAAACCTCGGTGCCCTCATCGTTGCTAGGTCCTGCCCTTCGGAAGTCCATTCAAATTTCACCACCCCTAACTTCAAATCTCTGGTAAAAGTCCACCCTCCAAGCCCTAATCTTCCCTCAGCCATTTGTATATGAGATAGATTTCAAACGGAAAATCCTCAGCGACCTTTAACTTCCCGAGCACTGGGCTTCCATGCGCCGCTACGAATCTGGAGTTAAACTTTAAGTGTCCTTGTCCTTGGACCGGCCAGGTCCCATACCCCAGGGTTCCTCTCCCAGAACTCTGTTTGTGCTTGGAAATTCCAAACAGCCATCTCTGGATGGCTTTCTGACCTTGTGGCTCTGGTTGCTCCCAAATTGACCCAAATGACCTCAAAATTGAAATCCGATCTTGACCCATGTGCTTAAATTTGACCCTTTTTTTTTTATCACTTTGAACCATCAACGTTCGATTGGGAAAGATCTCCTAGATCGCTCCACCCCGGTCGCCTTTCCAAAATAGCATTCCTTCTATGGAAGTCCAGCCCTCTGGGCCTGAACTATCCAAGAGCCCTTAATTAAAAGTTAATGACATCTAGAAAATAAAAGTATCATTTTATGAACGATAGATTATTTGAAGTTGATTTCATCCATGGGATTTCAACTATGGAGACTTTCATGATCAATTGCATTGACTGCATCGTCGCTTGCAGGATATATGGAATCAGGTGCAGGACCTTTAGGGGTGGTTGTGGAAAAGGACAAAGGAAATAAATCAGGCAAGATTCCTTGAGGAAAAGAGGACAAGGACCAAATGAAGTACCAATTCCAAGGTGAACCTTTGCACTCAAAGATTACCACAGATTGGAAAGAAATCACCGACACCAATATAGGCCATGTCAATATTGACGAGTTTACACAAGGGGTCAGGGTCAATCCAATGACCAAGAATGCAAGACTGATAAGACAAAGTGGAATTGCAAAATTTGTAGGATTCCCTCCATCCCTCGTGGCCCCTGAATTGGTCATGGCTTTTCGGCAAGCGTATCAACTCAACACAAGGATGATAGTTGACAGGAATGGTAACATTATTGCTGACATGTCGGCTGAAGGAATCACAAATACCTTCCACATTCCCACTTTTCAAGAAATGGAAACACCTACTGTAGAGGAATGCCAAGCAACATGGGATGGCAACCCGACAGGATACAAATGGTTAATAAATCAGCATTGGCTTAAAGAAAAATGGGGCAGTGCTATGAAGGTTCCTCATGAACTCTTTTGGAGTGATTTCCATGAGGATTACCACAACCTGGTCACAATGCTATGCAGGGTTATGGGTCTTCCTACGACGGCCTTCTTTCAAGAATGGATGGTAGACTTTATCGAACAGATCATTCGTGGGAATGAAGATGTTACCACAAAGACCTTGTTTTACTAGGGAGGTATGATAAGCGACTGCTTCCATGAGCAATTCATCAATGTGAAAAAGAGTTACAAGTTTTATATGACTTCATATCTCGTCTATTCCTTGGCAGACTAGAGACAGTACAACAGATTGTTTGTGGCACCCAATGAGGAGTAGGGTCGAAGACTCAAGGCCTTTAATAGATACCCCCAGCTCTAGTACCAAAACTTCAAGAAGGAATACTGCAGAGTAAATGACGCCTTCATCGGCCATATCATCAAAATGATTGCCAGGGATTTTGAGAGGAGGGTCTCCCACAGTGCCAGGGCATTCTTGAAGTAGTATGCCTTTCTCTTCATTCAATACCCGAAGTTCACATACATTTGTGCCCATGGCTTCATCGAAAGGCCAAACAAGTTGCCTCGATACCCCAATGAGCGAATCATCCTATTGGAGCTTTCTTGATAGCTCCAACACATACAGGTGATCTTAAGCAGCAAACATGTAGCAGACATCTCTTATCTCACGACTCTTGGCCAGGGCATGTATAAACTGCAAACTTTCCAGTGCGTTGGTAACTCTAAGAAAGAATTGAAAGATTACCATTTTCATCTACACACTGATCGCCCACGAGTGGACCCATATGGGCATGTAAGGAAGGCACTAGGACTGGGATTCACTCATTTGCACCACATTGAAGACTTTTGGAAGGATTGTTAGGATGATAAAGAAGTATATACAAGGCACTATATGTAGATGACTACGTATTTTGTAAGGAAGGTGCAGCCATTTCCCATACTAGACCAAGTTGAAGAAGATGAGACCACCATAATGGACCCCATGTACCCCATAGTCACCAATTTTCTAATACCAACAATTGACTGGGATGAGCAGGAGGTCGATCACCTAGATATTATAACCAAGCCAATCTTGGCTTGTACCAAGGAGTGGGTTGATGGGAAGGTAGCTCGATCAAAACAGCGAGGGGTGGTCCTGACATATGAAGGACTAAAGAGTGAACCAAGTGCCATGGAAGACGCTGCTGCCACCACTTCAATAGGTGAGACATCCAAGTCTCCTCTAGTTTCCAGATCCAAGAAGAGGAAAGAGACAGAAATGGAGCAGTCTCCTGACCCCAAGGTTTATACAAGGAAGGATCTGAGAGGCTTACCCTCCAAAAGACTTAAGAAAATAGGGGGCATGGTGGAGTAGCTCTTAACCCAAGAAGAAGAAGCAAAAGATACTAATAAAATAAAACCTGTTTTTGCTCTCATTGCTTTAGCTGCCCCAGTATCTACCTCCCTAGCTATGGTCACCACATCCCCACTGGTTGTGGACATCTCTGTCCATCTTGCCCCTTCACCCTCGAATGAGCCTGTGATTGTAATTGACTCTTCCTCCACCATGACTACTCCTCGTTCCTCCGCTGCCATGTCACCCAGTACATCACTCCCACTAGCTGCAATACCACCATCAGTACCCCCTCCCGAAATTCCTAAGGCCCTCTCAAGACATATGAAGAATCTCCCATTGAGCTCTCCCATATCCTTAAGGATCCCACTCTTCAGGTGACGCTTGTACAAGTCCTCGCTACTGCTAAACCTTCGCAACCGCCGACAGCGCCACTGACTATGGAGGCCACCATGTTAATCTCTGAGGAGTGGGAAAGTCAAGAACAAGAGTTCTCAAAGCCCTTGGAGGAGGAGGGTGATGAATACCATGAACACCTAGAGTATGAAGACCACACTATTGACAGGGTGACCTACAAAGAAGAAGGAACTGGCTCCTCAGAGAGCGGAGATGAGGAAGATGATGCTGGTGGTAGGGTCATTGTATAGACCTTCAATGATGACCTTGAGGAAGAAATGGTCTGCTAGCTAAAATATATTGAGGAGAAGGCAGAAAGGTCACCCCTTGAAGAAGAAGGAGAACAGTAGGAAGATAAACCTGACAGAGAAGCTCAAGTTGTCAAGAGCCTCAAAATTGAGCAATTCAAGGAACATGTGCATGAGGTTGAACAAACTAAGGGAAAGAATGGGGAGGAAATAGAAGAGAAAGAAAGTCCCCTACAACAATTATCTACCAAGCCTCCTATTAAGCACCTAGTGTTCATCTAGGACTCCAATAAAGGAGGAGATACTGCCAAGGAGGAAGAAAGGGTCTCAAAAGATAAGAAAATGGAAGCCTTGGCCAAGAAGGGTGAGGATGATCGTGAGTCACGTAAGGGAAAGTCTGTCGTGCTTGAATGGCTAGAGAAACAACTTGAAAGAAAAACTCCTATACTAAAGGACCTGAGAGAAAGACTGGAGGCTATACTAGCTAGAGCACAGATCACAACAAAGAAGGAGAAGAAGCCTAAGGTTAGATCCAAGGTAACAATGGATGCTTCTGGGTCTCAGGCCATACAAATAGCAACACCTGTGGTAGGCCAGGCTAGTGTGAGTTACAACACCTCCACCATTGACTTGGGGACTACCACCAGAGAATAGAAGGTAGGGCACCTTGAAGAATTAGTGCCTACTATGGTGCATTTGATAAAGTAAGACAAGATTTCAAAGGATGAGCTCAAGGCATAGGTGGCTGCCCTGAAGGATTACATCCAACAATGGTCTTTGGTGGATGACCTGCCTACCACATCCACGGCTCCACCCCAACTACTATCCAAAGAACTTGGAAAAGACTACAGAGAGCTGGTTCCGATAGGTCTTGTATGTCGTGAACATGGGAATTAATTGGGCTATGTGAATAGCCATCAAGTCCTTGGATTTGCTACAATCTTTTCAAGCAATGAAGAAGCTATGCACTGACTTCCCTGCAACATACGACTCCACCTTTCCAAAGATCAAGGCCATCCTCCAGTTTCCAAAAGCCACATGGGAAAAGGAGCTTGTGTTCGACAAGGACGACCACTGGTTGATGGATGTGTGGTGGCGGGACTTTGACAACAGGAAGGAAAGGTTGGATCAAATAATGAGTAAAGTGGATCTGAACATACAATGGATCAAAGAAATTAGAATGAAATGTGCTCAATACCTCAAACTAATGATGGAGTATGACATGCCCACAGTGTAGATGGATCCAGAAAAGGTAAAACCTTACATCCAGAAGAAGATGGAGGATGGGATGTCTAGTGAAATGATGGTAGAGTTCATGATTTTTTCTACCTATTCCTTTGACCAATCAGAGCTATTCAGGGATCAGGGCACAAAGTATGATGAAGACTAGAAAAAGCTAGAAGATAATGGGAAAGAGTGGAGCTACCAAATGCTGTGATATGAGATCATCAAGGTAGACAAACTCCAGCCACTCATCATGAAGTTCATGGAATATACAACATTGTAGAAGCAAGAGGAGAACCCTCTTGGTGGCGAAGAGGTCCTCGACGAACTTAGCTATAGTAAAACATCAATCAGTAAAAGGACAAAAGGCTACAGTGCCGTCACTAGATGATGAAAGAGGGAGAGGACAAAATGTCTTTTAAAATTATAAATTATTGAGGGTTGGTGAAACCCTATTTAGTAATGAATTATGGCCACACAATGAGAATTAATATTGGCCATTCATTTGACTTTTAGGACACTATAAATAAGGTTTTTCTGTCCTTTGCAAAGAGAGTTGAGTTGTTGTAAATACATGCTACAGAAATTTATAATGAAAGTACATTAACTTGGTGCATTTTTTGAGTTTTTCACATGTTACTTGATTCAACCTCCATTGTTAGATGCTTGACTTAGATTCATATTGTTGTTCTAGTTAGTTGTATTCTTGCTTTGATAGATTTTAGAAATGTTGTTTTATGGTTGTGAAAATTCTTACAGTGTAGATGCCTTCTTAGCCCATAATTTTTGTTGTCTGTTCATGGTAGATAGTTGTGTAAAGTTAGTCTAGGGTTCAATTCAAAGCTGCTCCACACTTTCATCTTTGTTCATGCATATAGTGAATGAAAGACGAAATTTTCATAGAACTTAGAAGATAGCACAAATTCCATGAAACTGTGAGATTTCTGGTTAAGTGGAATATTGTTTCCAAGAAGTTGTCCATTGTAGGAACTCCATTATCACTGTTCACAGTTAGTTGCAGGCCTAAGAACCTTCTTTCTTCCCTACCCTTTTCCCTTTTTTTTATAAAGTACCTTAGGAAAGGTTCATTGCACATTGTAAAGCTACATCCAATGATAAAAATGGAGTTCAAGACTATTGTTTGAACCTACAGCAAATGCACAACTTCCCCATCTTAGGAACTCCATTTCAAGACCCAACTTCCCATGCTTTGTAACTCATCTGTAAGTCTGCCTTGTGATTCCAGCAAATCACATCAAACAACTAAGATATTCCAAGCACTCTCAAGACTTGACATTAGAGACCTTGGGATAGTGTTTTGCAATCTGATTGTGGAAGACTATCTTTCAAGAGAGGTAGTGCACCTATGCATTCCTTGTTTTGAGAAGTGCGTAAAAAACACATCAACAGAATTGGCGCTAGAAGGAGGGTGACATGTTGGAAGTACAAAGCTAAGGGTTAAAATTGGAGCTAGATCGAATCGGATCGTTCTCTCCAAAAAGATTTCAAAGGTTATTATAGTCAACACCAAATAAGGGAGAACTCCAAGAGTTGTAGCCTCCTACCAGGGCAAAGCGAGTTAAGGGAAGTAGTGTTATTTTTTCCTCTTCCTCCATTCCTCCCACTTTCATTCCACCTTCACCCTCATTCAGCTAGCTTTCGTCTTCCATCCAACCATCTAAAACTGCATTTTCACCTCACATCTCCATTAGCCAGGAGATTGCTTCTCCCCCAGCCCTTCCAACCCAAGGTACAGTCCTAGACTGCTATTCTAGTGCAGATGCAAATCCAACTTGCTATTTTTCAACAGTAAATACCACCTCCACCTCCCACCATGGCTTGGTTGGCACATAAACCTTCACCCATACATTTCGCTACTTATCATGATATGCCCAAGAATCCAGAGGGCTTCTATTCAAAATTTAATCCTCATGACCTATAGAGAACAACTGAGGAACACATTAAAATATTTGATACAACGGTCACTAAAATGCAAGTCGACCATGAGGATGTTGCATGTCGCCTTTTTCCACATTCATTGGAAGAAGAATCCTTCTACTAGTACATCAATTTTCCTAGGGGATCCCTTACCTCATGGAATCTCATGAACAATGCATTTTTGCAAAAGTACAAGATCCCGATCAGCCCTTTAGAGTTGTATAGACAGTTTGTCTGTTAGGAGAGAAGTCAACCAACCAATTGGGTCCTTCAATGACCAATTTCATTATGCCTTTACAAGGCTTCATGACCCATACCTTCATAATGATGTCACAACTCTCTCAGTTTACTATGCGGCATTGGACAACCTCACATTGGCTTTGGTGAAAAGGATGCATCTGCCACCCGCCTCATTAGTAACAACCTGTACAGAGGTTGTTGTGGCCAGTGCATATTTGGGGCAGAATATCTCTATCCCACTGCCCTCATTGGGGCTAGTAGCTCACCTAATGCAGATTCAAGGGCTTAATTAGGCATTCACTCATTAGACCCCTCTTATGAACCAGGTAGCTCAGTTGCCCATTGTCCCATATCCGGGACAACCACTGAATTATGCACCTACCATGCCTTCCAATTTGCAGCCTCAACCATAGCATAACTATTCTCAAACTGCCCAACAACAACAAGTGTATTCCTAGTAGCCCCAGGCACCATTGTACCTACCAGGGCCAACATTTCCTCTAGCGCACCAGAATCAGCCAGTAGCTCAGCCTGTCTTTCTCCAAAATCTAGTATTGTAGCTAAGGAACATGACTGAGAAAGACAAGTTAGAGGAACTGACAAAGATGATAAAGAAAATGTCCACAAAAGTGAGACACTTAAGAAATAAGAATAATAAGTTATAGACATCCCATCATAACCTCCAGACCAATCTTAATAAGGACAACCGAGACAATAGGGACAATAGGGACAAGCGGGAAGCAAGTACTTCCTCTAGAAAAAATTATGACAAGGGACAAAACACTAATCAAAGTTCAAAAAAGAGACCTTCTCAGAGGCAGAATCGTTCGTGGAATACAAGGCCAAATAACGAAGGTGTCCCTATGCCTTTTGACCAACTGGCAAGCAATGAAAATATGACTAGTGGGGTATACCTTGCCGAGGTAGCCTTTTCTAGATGGTGCTAGATTCACAAAACTAGCAGACACTCTGAGTTGGATTGCCCCAAATTCCAAACAGCTACTAAAATATTCCAATTAGAAGTGCAAAATGCAGTTGATAGTGTCGGCTGTAGGGACATCATCCCATTTGAGCCATATGATTCCTCCTACCTCATGGTCAACCAAGCACCATTTTTGTGGGGTAACTATAATGAGCCCGAAGTCAAGCCTACTCCTGTTAGGAGTGAGGAGGTGCAGGAGGTAAGTAACGAACAAAATTTGGATCATCTTTTCGATTTAGTAGATAATGGTCCAATAGACGAGGAAGAACCATACGTAGATGAGGTCCACATGTTCTATCAAAGATCAACTCCATACTTCCTTAGAAATAGGCAGGTAGGTGGACACTTTAGGACCTCTACTCCACCAAACAATTTCACTACCCCACTTGACCCCAATGCCAGCAACAACCCTAGGCTTCCCCATGTACCTGTCAAATATCTTAACAATGATGGACCTCTAAATTAGATGCAGAATTAGCCTCAAGCCCAATCCCAAAACCAGTCTAGCCAAATGAAAGTCCAACCTCCTAGCTCTACAATAGGTCAAGCCTTTAGTTCAAAAATTGAGCAAATGGGTGAATATGTGGCAGAAGAGCTCAAGAGGGTTAAAATCAATTTGTCTGCCTTTGAACTACTCAGAGTCCCCGCCATAAGGAACACCTTCTTTAGGGTTCTCAATGGTACTTCATCCTGAAGTACAATGCAGGAAACATCAACTAAGAGAGTTACCTTTGAATAGCCTACGCAAGAACCAGTGATACGGGATAACACCGAGAAAAGGAAGGATGTTCCCATAAATCAATCTGTAGGTAGACAAATGGAAAATGAACCAGATTAGAATACTAGGCAGGATTCTAAAGATCAACCATCTAGCAGACTAAGGATAAAATTAGTAATAAGAACAGGGGTCAGGTAGCTCACATGGACATGCCTATGGGCATCTTCCAAGGAAAGTTGGAAACTCTGCCTTTCCTTACCACCATTCAGATATTTGAGAAGAACTTGCATAACTGCTTGCTTGATTCAAAAGCATCTACCAATGTTATGCCTTTGGCAGTATGTAAGGCTCTTGGCATCACTCCCATGCCTTCAAGAAGGAAAGTGACCCAGCTGGACAAAAAAGAGATCAACATTGTGGGAGAAATAAATTGAATCCTGATGCAAATTTCTACAGGCACAAGGATACAAAAATTCATTGATATTCAAGTGGTGGACATTCCCAATGCATATGGGATCATCTTGGGAAGGGAATTCACCAAAGCACTAAATGGATATACTACCACAGACCTTTCTCACATGTGGCTACTATAGGAGCTTCCAAATCAAATCTGTATCGACCGTGAACCCCATATGAAATATATGATAACGGAATACAATAGTCTCAATGAAGTTTTGTTTGTTGAGACAAAACTAAGAAATTACTACCCTTTCACTTGCCAAAATGAAGTTGAGCCTCAAGAAGAACACACTACTAAAGGACTCCTATTGTTCTACAGTCCTCCTACAGATTTTACTCAAATACCTCCAAGTACAAAAATGTTGGTAGAGTCAGATGACAAGCCTAATGAAGGTGACAACTAGGGATTACTCAGTGGTTTCTAGGAGTTCATAGAAAAGTGTGCCAAGGACCAACTCAGCTTAGGGGCTCGAATGAATTTCTAGGATCTCTTGTTGCCAAATTGGTGCAGGATTCACAATGCTGCCCACTTTGAGTTTGACTGTTCCTTATGTCAAATCATAGTTGAACATGTTAAAAAATTAGCTAATCCTCAGATAGAAATGCCAAAGGAGGCGCCAGCAGAACCACCCATTGATCAGTACACCAAACTAGAAAACTCCCCTAAGATCATGGAGGCAACCACCCAGCTAAAAGGGAGTAAGAATTTAGTTGGACCCAAAGTCAAAGAACTTCCCACATGTTGGACGCTCCAATTTGATGGGTCCAAATCAAAACAAGGAGTTGGTGTTGGGTTCGAACTCATCAACCCAATGGGTAAGACCTTTCTTGCACCCCATAGATTACAGTTTTATTGCACCAATATTGTAGCGGAATATGAAGCTTTGGTCCATGGCCTTCTTATGGCCTTGAAGAAAAATTTCAAAATGCTGCAAGTTTTTAGGGATTCAGAACTCGTAGTTAAACAAGTTAGGAAATCGTATTCCTGCCATGATAGAAGGCTAGCAAACAATAGGCACAGGGTTTGGGATCTCTTAGAAGGCTTAGATGCATTCAATATACAATTAATTCCAAGTTCTCAGAATCGTATAGCTAATGCCTTGGCTCAAGCAACCAACACTTTGCAACCCCTCTCTTTGTTCTGACTTAAGAAATTCACCATTGAGTTGACATCTACGCCATCTGTCCTAGATAATGTCACTCATTTTTAGGTCTTCAATGATGACAAGCATATTCTTGAATTCATCATGAGTTCTAATGTCCTCACAGCCCAAATAATTGATGAAGCAGATCCATAGGAGGTCGAATTGTATATAGGGGGGTTATTAGCCTCCAAACCAACATGATTCCCATTGGCATGGTTCAGATGGAATGTATATTTGATTTGGATTAGATCAAAGACCAGAACCAACAAACAAAGAAGGAGGTCATAAGCAACCAATGTGATGCTCACAACCTCAGGATAGCCAAGAAGATCAAGAATGTTTTTGTTGGAAAAGTGTGCACGCCCAAGGAAAAGATGGGAATCATTGGTACTTTGAGGAAGTATCCTAACATGGTGGCATGGAGCTATGAGGATTTAAAGACTTATGATACCTCCATCATCATTCACACCATCCCTCTCAAGACAGAAGTGAGGCCTTTCCATTAGTTGTAGCACCCAATCAATGCTATGTTGGAACCTGCCATTTACAAAGAAGTGAAGAAGTTGCTTTTGGCAAGGATTATTTTCCTAGTTAGGCATTCCACATGCATGGACAACTTGGTCCCAGTAAAAAAAAGAATGGGATGATTAGATTGTGTGTAGACTTCCGCAATTTGAACCAAGCTTTGGAGAAGGACAACTATCTAGTACCTTCATTGGATGAGGTGTTGCAGATCATCAATGGATCCCAAATTATTTCTTTCCTTGATGGGTACTCCGAGTACAACCAGGTAATGGTACAGTATGAAGACCATCATAAAACAACATTCACCACTAAGTGGGGGACATTTTCTTACAGGAGAATGCCTTTTGGGCTAATCAATGTTGGCACCACCTTCCAATGTGCCATGGATATCACCTTCAAATATTTGATTGGCAAGTGCATAATCTTCTACATGGATGATTTAACTATGTTTTCTAAAAGGCGGGGTGATCACGTCTCTGATTTATGCAAGGTGTTTTAGAGGTGCAGGGAGTTTGGAGTTTCCCTTAACCCCAAGAAGTGTATCTTTAGAGTGACTGAAGGTAGATTGATCAGGAACATCATTTCTAAATAGGGAATCTCTATAGACCCTGAACGTATTGAGTCCTTGCTGAAAATCCCACCACCAGGCAACAAGAAATAATTAAAATTCTTGTTTGGGAAGATCAACTTCATTAGGAAATTCATCATGGGTTTCACGGAGATTGTTAAACCTCTCAATGCTATGTTGAAATAGGATGCCAAAGTTGAGTGGACTCCTGATGCCAAACAAGCCTTTAAAGAAATCAAACATGCCATTTCTGAGGCACCTGTGTTACTCATCCTAGATTATCTTAAGCCTTTCTACATATACTCGTTCACTTCAAATCATTCTTGTGCTAGCATCTTGACTCAGAAAGATGATGAAGGAAATGAACACCCAACCACCTTTATGAGTGCTCCCTTGAAGGACACTGAATTGTGATACCACAATGTAGAAAAGCAGGCATATGCTCTTGTCAGAGGGGTGAACAAATTTTGCATTATATCCTGTGCAATAAGGTGTTTTCCATTGTCCCCGACCCAACAGTAAAAATGTTTCTTATACAAAATGAATTGGATGAGTGGAGATCCAAATGGGTCACCATGCTCTTGGAATATGATATCGAAATCCAACCCATGAAGCTGGTGATAGGACAAGCACTTACAAGCACAATTTTTGAAGCGGCAACAAAGGCTGGACCCGAACTCACTATGCAGTAGTACCAACTTGAGGATGTTTCCTCAGGAGAATGGTACAAGAATGTCATCTACTATTTATTGAACTGTAAGTGTCTGCCACACTTGTAAGGAGTTGAAAAGTGTGCCCTTAGATTGAAAAGAAATGGATAAATGCTACAAGGGTCCATTCTCTACAAGAATAATCATGAAGGCATTTACTTAAGATGCCTTGGTAAAGAGGAAGCAAGCTAAGTCTTGAAAGAGTTTCATGATAAATTTGGCACTGGCCATGGATCTGGCCCTTCAACCACACATTAGATATTGAGAGCGGGATATTATTGGCCAACTGTCTTCAAAGATGCTCATTATCATGTTCGCTCATGTTACACATGTTAGACAGCCGCCACCAAGGAAAAGAATGTTGCTGTCCCACTGCAACCTATGCTAGAGGAAAGGTTGTTCGTGCAATGGGGCCTAGATTTCATCAGTCCAGTAAGCCCTCCATCGTCTGTGGGACACAGGTACATTCTTGCCACTACTGATTACTGCACTAGATGGATGGAAGCAGTCATATGTAAGCAATGCACAACTAAAGTGGTTACTAATTTTTTGGAAAGTTTCATTTTAAATCACTTTGGTTGTCCTTATGCTTTGGTGTGTGACAATGATCCTGTTTTTGCGTCATTGAAATTTGCTAGTTGGGCATTCAACTACGAGATTGCCCTTAAGTTTTCATTTAATTACTACCCCCAAGGCAACAGCCTCATTGAGTCCATGAATAAGAACTTGATTACCATGATCAAGAAATTGCTAGATAGGAATCCCAAGGACTGGCATACCCAGCTCCATTTCGCCGTTTGGGCAGACTGCACTCGCCATAAGGCTACCCTTGGCGATTCCCCATTCCACCTTGTTTATGGCCTAGAGCCCATATTTCCTATCCATCTAAAGATTCCCAGTTTGTAGTTTGTCAACAAATTTTATGAAGGGGGAGATCGTAGGGAAGCTCGGTTAGCTAAGCTCTTGCATTTAGTGGAAGTTGAAAACTGTGCAATATAAAATTTCACCAAACATCAGGGTGTGGTTAAGAGATGGTTCGACCACCGAGCCAAAATCAAAGCCTTTAGAATTATAGATTTGGTCCTGTATTGGGACAGGGCCCACAAAAGGAAAGGGGGACACAACAAATTCGACAAGATTTGGCTTAGCCCCTTTCAAATAGCTGAGATTTTGGGAGACAATGCCTTTTGCCTAAAGACCTCAACTAGTGAAGACGTCCTGTTGCCGGTAAATGGGCAGCACCTGAAGCATTACTTCCAGGCTTGAGTTCATTCAAGCTCTTCTTTGTAAATGTTTGTATATAGGTTAGAGTAGATTTCCCTTTTGGTTTGCTTGCATCTTCCTATTTAGCTTTGCTCTCTTTTCATTTTTCCCTCTTGGTAGTTTTGTTTTTAAAGGATGTTCCCCACCCCCTAGCAGTGGTCGTGCTTACTTGACGAATGGTTCACTTTGTTGTTCGTCCTTGGTGTTCTTCGGCTAAACATTCAATCTCGACCATCGGTCTTTGAAGGCTTCCCATCAATGATTTCCTTGTTTGAACTCTACCTTAGAACTTGACCCTTGATTGGATCTCTTTACACACATCTTGGATCTTGCACAAAACATATAATAATCATTTCTAAAGGACTGTACCATGGTTGCTATAACATCCTTGTGAGTGAAAAATCTTAAGTCTACTCCAATGACCACTATGGTCCCAAACCTATGGAAGGCTTCAGTGCTTACCCGGTTGAGCAAAAGATAAATGAGAAAATGTGCATTGAAAGAAATATCAAAATGAAAGAGAAAAGGAATTCCAAAAAATAAGCGATCATATGGGTGTGCGGGTAACTCTATCAGGGCTATGGATGCCCGACCGACAGTAGAGTAATATCCATGGGATTGCAGCAACAACTTTGTTAGTGCTATGGATGCTTGACTGGCAGCGGAGCAATGTCTAGGTTACTTTTGGTGTTAGACAATTTAAGTAGCTTGCTCAGTTGGATTAGCAACCCCTGGTCAGCATCCCATGGAAAGGAATGAATTCAATACACACACTTTTGAGATGTCCTGTAAACTGACCCAATTAAGGATCTCATTCTCCCAGTTCACCTTTGGAAGCCACTCCTAGTCAGCGAAACCATAAATTTTGGGTCCTTGATGAATATTTATCTTTAGAACGCTTAGGAGTGTTTCTCAGTGGAGTCACCATTTGTTGTGCCCTCAGTACACACACCCCATTTAGAATGGGGACCCTCTTTTTCTTTCACCTTGTTGGGTCCTTTTTGTCACTACCTCATTTTGCATGCCCCATTTTGGTGTCCCAGGTGGTCAGTATACATTCGAAGTCTCATCATGAGCCGACCATACTTCTCCCTTTTAATTTTGTCAAGATTTGGCACATTGTGGGGTCTCTCTGGTGGTTTTCCCCTACTGGCGGCCTTGGACTTGGCCGGGCTCGCCCCTTTGGGTTTCTCTTGTTGGGTTTCCTTGTTGTGTTCGCCATCTCAGACGGTGAATGGATTGCATCCTCCCAGACCCCAGAGCCCGCCCCCGTGACCTCCGTCCATCAAAATTTGCAAAGTTTTTGATGCCTTCGACCCTGCCAGGCCTGAACTTTCATACTTCCACTTCCAGAGTTCCATGAGGATTTCACTATTCCTGACGGAAAACTCATGGCAGAGTTCTAAGATCTGGGCCCCGACTTCCCCTTTGTCACCGGTGATTTCTAAGCAAATTTTTATAGATAGCCGTTGCCCATGCCCTTGTGCCTCCCAGGCCCTGGACCTCCTGCCACCATCTACAAATTTGAAATCCACCAACCCAATTATGTGTTGTACTTGCATTTAATGCGACCATTAATGGTAGTGTGAGTATAAATATATTGCCCAAATCTGTCATTTTCACTTGTTAGTGTTGTAGAGAGTGATCAGAGAACTTGCCAGAAGAGTCCACCACCTTCATCGATCGGGGCCCTCTCATGTCTTGCTATCACTTGTCGATCATGAGTAGATTTCACACCTCCCTGCATCGAGTGTCTGAGGTAGGTTTACCGTTTTCCCTCTCTGAGAACTTTTTGTGATTTTAAACCTAAAGTGGCAAGCAACTCAGATCTAAAATGCATTAGAAATGTAAAACATGATACAACGCATAAAACCCATATCTTAAAAATTTGAGAAAACCTTTCAAAATACCCTCATGATCAATCCAGAGCTTCCCTTCTGTGTGGCCATTCTTCATAGAAAGGTGTTCATACCCTCTAGGCCCGGGAATGCTCTTGGCAGTCAAAAAACTAAAAACAATAAATATTTTCCAAACGGCAATTCGATTTACCGGGCCAGAGCCACCGGACTTCAGCGTTCGGGGGTCCGCGAGGATGCCGCCGTCTCGAACGGTGAAGTTGTCTTGTCCACCCTATCCCTAGGGCCTACCTTTCCCTTCACCATCTACATTTGATATTTACCAAGCACCCTCTAGGTTCCCAGGTCCCTGCCTGTAGACTTTCATCCACAGACTTCCGCAAGGTCTTCACCGTCCCAAGTGGTGAGCACGCAACATCCTCCCGTGGCGTGAGTCTTGGATTTTATTTTGCTATGAAGGTTTCTGACCAATAAACCTTGGTGCCCTCATCGCTGTCAAGTCCCACCCTTCAGAACTCTATTCAGATTCCACTGCCCCTAACTTCTAACCTTTGGTGGAACTTTGCCCTTCAGGCCCTTATCTTCCCTCATCTATCCGTATACGAGATAGATTTCAAAAGATAAATCATCGATATCCTTCAACTTCCCAAATCCTGAGCTTCCATGTGCCACTAGGAATCTGGCGTTAAACTTTGAGCATCCTCATCCTTCTCGGACATCATCCTCTGAGACATTGTCTTATCTTCGCCATCCCGAAATTGAAGACCTCATCTGTCCTTCCGAGCTCTACAATCAGCCTTCCTGATCATCGTGAAACTTGCGGTGAAAATATAGCGTCAAACTAAGGAATCGGGTCCGACCCATCGGGCCTCCCATTCTAGACTTGCATCTGACGATTGCCGTCTAGGATAGCGAAAGCACCGTGACATCCCATCCCCTTTGACCTAACTACTTGAAATTTACAAAATTGTCTGCTACCCTTAGACCCGTTAGGTCTCAGACCCCGGGGTTCCTCTTCCAGAACTATATTTGTTCTTAGACATTCCAAATAGCCATCTTCGAATGGATTTCCAGCCTTGTGGCTTCGGTTTCTCCCAAATTGACCCAAATGACCTCAAAATTGAAATTTGATCTCGAACCACGTGCTTAAACTCGACCCTCTTTGTTATGATCCCTTTGAACCATCAAAGTTCAGTCGGTAAAGATCTCCCAGATCATTCTGCCCCTATCACCTTTCCAAAACAACATTTCTTCTAGGGAAGTCCGGCCCTCTAGGCCTGAACTATCCAAGAGCCCTTAATTAAAAGACTAATGACAACTGGAAAATAAAAGTATCATTTTATGAATGATAGATTATTTGAATTTGATTTCATCCATTGGATTTCAACTAACATGAAGACTTTCATGATCAATTGCATTGACTGCACCGTCACTTGCAGGATATATGGAATAAGGTGTAGGACCTTCAAGGGCGGTTGTGGAAAACGACAAAGGAAATAAGTCAGGCAAGACTCTTCAGGGAAAAGAAGACAAGAACCAAATGAAGTACCAATTCTAGGGTGAACCTCTGCACTCAAAGGTTACCATGGATTGGAAAGAAATCATCGACACCAATATAGGCCATGTCAATATTAACGAGTTTACACAAAGGGTCAGGGTCAATCCAACAACCAAGAATGCAAGATTGATAAGACAAAGTGGAATTGCAAAAGCTGCAGGATTCCATCCATCCCTCGTGGCCCCTGAATTGGTCATGGCTTGTCAGCAAGCGTATCAACTCGACACAAGGATGATTGTTGACAGGGATGGTAACATTCTCGTTGACATGTCGGCTGAAGGAATCACAAATACCTTCCATATTCCCACTTTTCAAGAAATGGAAACACCTACTATAGAGGAATGGCAAGCAACATGGGATGACAATCCGGTAGGATGCAAACGATTAATAAATTGGCATTGGCTTAAAGAAAAATGGGGCACTGCTATGAAGGTTCCCCATGAACTCTTTAGTAGTGATTTCCATGAGGATTACCATGACTTGGTCACAATGCTAAGCAGGGTTATGCGTCTTCCTACGACAGCCCTCTTTCAGGAATGGATGGTATACTTCATCGAACAAATCCTTTGTGGGAATGAAGATGTTACCACAAAGACCTTATTTTACTAGGGAGGTATAATAAGCGATTGCTTACATGAGAAATTTGTCAATGTGAAGAAGTGTTACAAGTTTTATATGACTTCATATCTCATCTATTCCTTTGCAGACCAGAGACAATACAACGGATTGTTTGTGGCACCTAATGAGGAGTAGGGTCGAAGACTCAAGGCCTACAATAGATACCCCTAGCTCTAGTACTGAAACTTCAAGAAGGAATACTACAGAGTAAATGATGCCTTCATCAGCCATATCATTAGAATGATTGCTGGGGATTTTGAGAGGAGGGTCTCCCATAGTACCAGGGCATTCTTGAAGTAATATGCCTTTCTCTTCATTCAATACCCAAAGTTCACATACATTCGTGCCCAAGGCTTCACCGAAAGGCCAAACAGGTTGCCTCGATACCCCAACAACTGAATCATCCTATTGGCACTTTCTCGACAGCGCCAACACATACAAGCAATCTTCAGGAGAAAACATGTAGTAGGGATCTCTTATCCCATGATTCTTGGCTAGGGAATTTATAAACTACAAACTTCCTAGTGCGCTAGTAACTCTAAGAAAGAACTAAAAGATTACCATTTTTCATCTACACACTGCTCGCCCACGAACGAACCCATATGGGCATTTAAGGAAGGAACTAGGACCAGGATTCGCTCATCTGCACCACATTGAAGACTTTTGGGGGGATTTTTAGGATGATAAAGAAGTACGTGCAAGGCACTATATGTGGATGACTGCATATTTGGTAAGGAAGGTGCAGTCATTTCCCATACCAGACAAAGTTGAAGAAGATGACAGCACCATAATGGATTCTAGGTACCCCATAGTCACCAATTTACCAATACCAACAATTGACTGGGATGAGTAGGAGGTCAATGACCTCGATATTAAAACTAAGCCAATCTTGGCTCACACCAAGGAGTGGGTTGATGGACAGGTAGCCCAATTAAAATAGTGAGGGGTGGTCCTGACATACGAAGGACTCAAGAGTGAACCAAGTGCCATGGAAGACATTGTTGCCACCACTTCAACAAGTGAGACATCCAAGTCTCCTCCGGTTTCCAGATCCAAGAAGATGAAAGAGATGAAAATGAAGTAGTCTCCTGAACACAAGGTTTATACAAGGAAGGATCTGGGAGGCTCACCCTCCAAAAGACTTAAGCAAATAGGTGGCACAGTAGAGTAGCAACTCAAGAAGAAGTGAAATATACTAATCAAATAAAACCTGTTTTGGCTCTCCCTACTTTGGCTACCCCGGTATCTACCTCCCTAGCTATGGTCGCTACATCCCCACCGACAGTGGAAATCTCTGTCCATCTTGCCCCTTTGCCCCTGACTGAGCCTGTGATTGTAATTGACTCTTCCTCCACCATGAATACTCCTCCTTCCTTTGTTTCCATGTCACCTACTACATCACTCCCACTAGCTGCAATACTGACATCAGTACCTGCTCCCACCATGCCTGAGGCCCTCTCAAGACATGTGCAGAATCTCCCCCTGAGCTCTCTTGGATCCTTATGGATCCCACTCTTTAGGTGGCCCTTGCAAAAGTCCTTGCAACCGTTGACAGGGCCACCGGCTATGGAGGCCACCATGTTAATCTCTGAGGAGTGGGAAAGGTGGGAAAAAGAGGTCCCAAAGCCCTTTGAGGAGGAGGCCGATGAATACCACGAGCACCTAGAGTATGAACACCGCACTATTAACAAGGTGGCCTACGAAGAAGAAGGAACTAGCTCCTAAGAGAGCAGAGATGAGGAAGATGATCCTGGTGGTAGGGTCATTGTACAGACCTGTGATGATGACCTTGAGGAAGAAATGGCCCGGCAACTAAAAGATACTGAGGAGAAGGAAGAAAGGTCACCCCTTGAAGAAGAAGGACAATAGCAGGAAGATGAACTTGAGGGAGAAGCTGAAGCTATCAAGAGCTTCAAAATTGAGCAGTTCAAGGAACATGTGCATGAGGTTGAACAAACTGAGGGAAAGAAAGGGGAGGAAATAGAAGAGAAAGAAAGTCCCCTACAACAATTATCTACCAAGCCTCCTATTAAGCACCTAGTGTTGATCCAGGACTCCAATGAAGAAGGAAGAGATACTCCCAAGGAGGAAGAAAGGGTCTCAGAAGATAAGAAAATGGAAGCCTTGGCTAAGAGGGGCGAGGGTGATCATGGGTCACCTAAGGGCAAGTCTGTTGTGCCTGAATGGTTAGAGAAACAACTCAAAAGAAAAACTCTTGTACTAAAGGACCCAAGAGCAAGACTGGAGGCTATCCTAGCTGTAGCACAGATCACAACAAAGAAGGAGAAGAAGCCTAAGATTAGATCCAAGGTAACAATGGATGCTTCTATGTCTTGGGCCATACAAATAGCAACGCCTATGGTAGGCCAGGCTGGTGTGAGTTACATCATCTCCACCATCGACTTGGGGACCGCCACCAAAGAACAGAAGGTAGGGAACCTTAAAGAATCAGTGGCTACAATGGTACATTTGATAAAGCATCACAAGATTTCAAAGGATGAGCTCAAGGCACAGGTGGCCACCTTGACAGATTACATCCAACAATGGTCTTTGGTGGATGACCTACCTACCACGTCCATGACTCCACCCCAACTGCTATCCAAAGAACAAATTGATAAGGTGGGGAGGAGAAAGAACTTAGAAAAGACTACAAAGAGCTAGTTCTGATAGGTCTTGTACGTTGGGAAAATGGGAATTAGTCGGGCTGTGCGAATAGCCAACAAGTTCTTGGATTTTCTATGATCTTTGGAAGGAACGAGGAAGATCTGCACTAAATTCCCTGCAACATATGACTCCACCTTTCCAAATATCGAGGCCATCCTCTAGTTACCAAAAGCCACATGGGAAAAGGAGCTTGTGTTCGACAAGGACAATCACTAGTTGATGGATGTGTGACGGTGGGACTTTAACAATAGGAAGGAAAGGTTGGAGAAAATAATGACTAAAGTGGATTCAGACATAGAATGGATCAAAGAAATCATAATGGAATGCGCTTGATACTTCAAACGATTGACAAAGTATGACTTGCACACAGTGCAGATGGATCTGGAAAAGGTAAAACCTTACTTCTAGAAGAAGATGGAGGATGAGATGTCTAGTGAAATGATGGTAGAGTTCATGAGTTTTTTGCATGTGCCTTCGACCAATCAGAGCAATTCAGGGGTCAGGGAACAAAGTATGATGAAGACTGGAAAAAGCTAGAAGATAATGCGAAAGAGTGGAGCTACCAAATGCTGTGATATGAGATCATCGAGGTAGACAAACTCCAGCTGGTCATCATGAAGTTCATGGAATATACAGTGTTGAAGAAGGAAGAGGATAGCCCTCTTGGTGGTGAAGACGTCCTTGAGGAGTAGCTACAGTAAAACAACAATCAACAAAAGGACAAAAGGCTACAGTGTCATCACTAGATGACAAAATAGGGAGAGGACAAAATGTCTTTTAAAATTATAATTTATTGAGGGTTGGTGAAACCCTATTTAGTAATGAATCTTGGCCACACAATGAGAATTAATCTTTTCCATTCATTTGACTTTTGGGACAATATAAATAGGGCTCTCGTCTCCTTTGCAAAGAGAGTTGAGTTGTTGTAAAGACATGCTGCAAAAATTTATAATGAAAATACATTGAATTGTTGCATTTTCTGAGTTTTTCACATGTTACTTGATTCAACCTCTATTGTTAGATGTTTGACTCATAATCGTACTATTTTTCTAGTTATTTGTATTCTTGCTTTGATAGATTTTAGAAATTATGTTCTATGGTTGTGAAAATTCCTGCAATGTAGATGCCTTCTTAGCCCATACTTTTATTGTTTGCTAATGGTAGAGAGCTGTGTAAAGTTCGTCTGGGGTTAAATTCAAAGCTGCTCCACACTCTCATCTTTGTTCATGCATGCACATAGTGAATGAAAGACAAAATACTCACAGACCTTAGAAGATAGCACAAATTCCATGAGACTGTGAGATTTCTGGTTAAGTGGAATATTTTTTCCATGAACCTATCCATTGTAGGAACTCCATTATCACTGTTCACAATTAGTTGCAAGCCTAGGAACATTCTCTCTTCCCTACCCTTTTCCCTTTTTTTTATAAAGTACCTTAGGAAATGTTCATTGCACATTGTAAAGCTACATCCAATGATAAAAATGGAGTTCAACACTATTGTTTGAATCTACAACAAATGCACAACAACTTCACCATCTTAGGAACTCCATTTCAAGACCCAACTTCCCATACTTTGTAACTCATTTCTAATTCCGCCTTATGATTCCAACAAATCACATCAAACAACTGAGATATTCCAAGCACTGTCAAGACCTAACATTAGAGACCTTGGGATAGTGTTTTGCAATCTGATTGTGGAAGATTGTCTTTCAAGAGAGGTAGTGCACTGCCTATGTTGAGAAGTGCATAGAAAACACATCAACACTAACCATAATCCTAATAGTTATGCTAATCCCAACCCTATTACTAAACCTAACTCTGTCCCTAATCGTAACCTCAATACTAACATTAACCCCAACCCTATTTCTAATTTTATTTCTAACCCTAGCCCTAACTATGATATTGATATTGTAGACACACAAAATTTACATCATGCATATTCATATTCCATTCATCAAATAAATCAGGTTCATTCAATTCAATCTCCTAAGGTCATTCACTTAAATTGAATAAATTAACTTTATTTAATTTAAGCCTATCATTATCCCCCTTAGCTAAATAAATCAAATATTTATTTAAGTAAATATTTATAACCTTTCATCTCTCTTTGATTTGATTTAAATCCCTAAATCTAAGTCAAATGGGTCAAAAACATCTAACATCATCTTAATTAATCTAATTCATGATTAAATGCTAATCCTAATCACTTGCATTCTCTAGATTTTGCCACTTGCACATGAAATTGCATTTAATTGATTTATCAAAATCTTTATTTACTTTCAACTTGGCATAAAGGGAGAATATTCTCCAAGTTTTAATCTCCCCCCAAATTGGTATGTACATCCAACAAAGCAATTAATAAGCTCTTACATGTCTCTTGCACAAGTCAAGGTTAGCATTTAACTCATCTTGTCTCTCAAATTCAAATTTGAAATTTTCCCCTCTTGGGCACATTTCCCAAATCTTGCACATCCCTCAACCTATGACATGATGACAAGTGGCCTCTTTTCATTGGCTTGTTTTTTATCCCACATTGCTCTCTTATGAGCACTCTTAGCAATTGAAAGTCTATAAATCAAAGGCTTCATTCTTGATCAAATCCTCCACAATCATCCACAAATCTTATGCAAAGTCACTCTCCTCATTTGAGAACTGATTTTCCCCATCTTACTCCATCATCATTATTGGCATCTCATCATTTTAGCTTTTGAGCAAGGATTGGGAAAGGGCTTATTTCCATAGCAGCACCAATCAACTATGGAATAGATTATTCATTATGCTCATTAGGATTTAAATTAGTTTGTTTACTGTTATATTCATAGAGCATAAGGAATTATTTCATAAAGAATGCCATCTTGTTTGCTTTCTTTTTGACAAACTTCATGCCGATATACATTGAAATAGGATAAAAGTTGTAGATTTTTGGTGTTACATTTGGCACACACTGTGTTTGTTTAGTTGATATGGATTGCTGCAATAGAGAAAGAATATAAAGTCTTTGTATTTTGCTAAAACTATGTTTTCCTTTATTACATCAGTTTTCCTTTATTTGAACCATAACAATATCTTTTTTGAAGATTAATAGACCTCTATCATTTCTTTTTATTTCATGCATGGAAATGGAACAATAAGCTTGTCCTCATTCATTCTGTTACTAAAGTCAGGTTGCCCATAGACAGAAAAACTCTCTCTCTATGTCATATACTTTACAATAGTTATATTTATGCAACCCCCCATTTCCAGCCACCTATGTGAATCGATATCTATTTTCTTAAATGTACAACAAGAATATAGGAAGTTGAATATTTAGGCTGAGTTAGTATGTTTCTTTCTAAAATGCGGTAGTTGGCATCAAAGGATGCAGTCCATTCGTATGCCCGGACACCTAAGTTCACTCTCTACAGCTTGAAATAATCAACTGGGACCACCTTTTTATGTAAGAAAAAGTGTCAAGTGGCTCTCTTCAAATTATTTAAGATCATTCCACTTAGGCGTAGTCACCATCACCTTTGTATGGAGATTTCTTTTTGTTTATTTTTTTGTAGTGATATCTTTGTGAAGATCCTCCTCTGCACATAGATAATAACTAGCTGATTTATTCTTGGTTGATAATAATGACCGATCTAATCTTGACTCCCATCACACATTGTTATGTGTGTGTAAAAGGGGAATAAGATACAAAGACTGATTTTTACTACCTGTGCAACCAATCTGCCATTAATATCAATAAAAGCAAAAAATTTAGTCAAAATATTGGAAATAGAAAGAAATAGCGAATCAAGTAATAGAGGTCAAATCATAGGTCAAATATTGTTTCACGTAATAGAGGAAGTTTCATTCACACTGCTACTAGCTTTCAAAATTCTTTTTTTGTCTGTCAGGATCTTCGACTTATGTTAAAATCATTAATAGCTTTTGTATTGGAATTGGCTGCAGATATACAAAACCTCAACTTGAGTACTCGCATACACATTTTGCGTACATGTCTGCCAAAGCACTTCCAACTATAGAATTTTTGCGTACATACCTACCAATTGGATCAATTTGAAGGCCTGAGAAATTTATGATCAGTCAGATTGAAGCGACAGCTTGCAAGATTTATCAACGCATCTTGATAGAACAACACAAATTTTAAACTACATGTTGTTGGCCATGGACGGATAGGCTTAGAGGATAATGATTCACCTCCTGTAGTGCGCAAGTGGCAATGTTGGATGGTGTGCATCTTGATCTCCTAGAATTGTGGTTGTGATTCTAGCTTGGTCTGCAAATGCAGTAGTAGGTGGTGCACATTTAGTTTAGCCACAGCTTCTTAAACAACACGGTCATACTTACTCAAAGTCATGCCCTACATAAGCTGCCTTGGGTACACACTGCCACAAGATATGCAAATTAGTCAATTAGTGTTTACACATAGAGCAAGTAATCAAGGTAGATTTCTTGAGTCCCTCATTCAATAATTTTGTGCATCACTCATACAAGGACTGCCTAGATTTCTGCGCATATCCTGCAATCAATGAATTCCATTAGCTAACATCCTTTTCAAGCATTCTGTCAAAAAAAAATTTTACTTTATGCTCCCATTTTAACACTAATGTAGAGGAAGTTAGCAAAAACTACAGCGACTGAAAAGGAAGACTTATGGTAGAGGGCCTCCTATTGCAGTGAGCCTAAATTGAATGTTCACCGAACATTTCAAACCATCGCCCTTTCCATAGCAAATGGACGATTGCTGAATCTTCTAAAATTTAGGTCCTTCGATTGGAGTAGTATATGTTTTGAAATGTTCTATTGATTTATTTATTCAACCACCATGGGCATTGTATAACCATTACTTAGATACGCATAATTTAGTTACTACCTGTAGAATCTCTTATGGGACCCCCACTGATTATACTATTGATGCTTGACTAATAAATGTGAAGAAAATATTGACTTTTGTATGTAACACTAATGAATGTTTTTTTCCAGCATTGGTCGATGGCATCATGACATTAAAAGTATGGAACATCATGCAGTTTGGTGAATAGAACATACGAGAAAGGATGTTGTTGTGCGAATTCTCATAAGATCAAGATTTATATAAAGAGCGACTTAAATATTTCCTAACACAACCAACATAAATTTTTAATCCTAGTACAATGATTGTAGCAGGATATAGTTGTAGCCTTTTGCATACACAAATCCAAAGAACTCAACTAATGCTTTTGGGGTTTCTAATTCTTTATTAGCACGTAGTTGTGTTCTTGATTTCACCTTTAATGTGACTAATATGTCAAGTGTTCAGAAGAAGAAAAAAATGTGTATTGAATACGCGTTATATTCTTGATTTCGCTGACAAGAATTAGCATGGTGATGTTGAAAAGAGGAAGGTGAACTGACTGAAGTGAGAAAATTTGCACTTTATTGGTGATAGGAAAGGCGTTGGTGTTATTATTATTGTTGGGAAAAGTGTGGGACTCTGACTGAGGTCTTCTTCTGGTGAACATGTAGAGTCATCCTACCCATATATTAACCAAAGACTGGTAAAAGATCTCCATATTTATTGATGTAGCCTACGTATAGGATTTCCAACTGGGTTATGTTGGTGGGATGAATTTACTCTTGAATTGATAGAGTAGATGTCTCCTACAGTTGGTCGAGCACAATAAATTTCTAACGCTGGACGTAGATCTGAATTTGAAAATGGCTTTTCATATGAATTTTTTTTAGACTATTTGTATTGCTACACACATCTACAGGTGTTCACAATTCTCAAGGTTGCATGGGTAAAAACGTGAAGGAGTTTTAATCATTTCAAAAGTGCAAGTGATCCATTAAAGGTTAATGTGCCCAAGTCAAAGACTAGATAAGACATTAATCTAACCCATCATTTATGTGTGACTGTGGTATTTAATGTGACTTGCAAAGGTCTGATTTAAAGTGTTCTTTTTTTACTTGTTTTTTTTAATCATTATGCATAATCTGCTAAACGGTGCGCTCTGTGATCTGATTTATTATTTGGTGTGTAGACCATCTTTGGAGCAGCAATAAATTCCATTATTCCTTTTTGAGTGTTTAAATCTCAAAGTTGACTTCTAATGCTATTTAGTTAAATTTTATTGCATGCATTCAATAGCTGATACAAGTACTTTGGCATTAGATTTAAATTGTAGCTTCATTATCCAACTTTTATAATCTAGGGGTATAAAAGTTCTAACATATGAATGTTTTTTTTTATTATCTTGCAAAATTTGAAATAAATTTTATTTTTGATAGCTTTGTAATGTTTGCAGGATTGCATCAATAAGCAATGTTTGTCTCTCTTGCATGAGAAACAAATATGAGAGAATAACAAAGAAGATTCAGTTGAAGAATTGGGCATTGAACGTGAATCTAAAAAAGCATTTTTTAATGCTTGATGTAAAAAGCTTGAAGTTTCCATTTCCTGCTTTCATTTTCTATTTTTTGACAACTTGCTTTCAATTTGGATTTAAAATCAATCATTGTCTTGATCTTTTCGAAGTTGGTCTAAAATTGAACCTTAGACACCTACTAGATTTCAATTTGGGCTAAAATTGAACAAGGCAATTTCTCATATTTCGTTTGGTGCTTTAAAACAAATTCATCATTTCTTTGAGGCTTAAAATGAACATGTGTTTTTCATGTTTCATAATCTCTTATTCAAAGTAATCTCATCTAAAAGGGCGTATGCACTTCTCTCGTGCTTCACGGAGATCTTGAGAACCAAAAGTCCTCTTGATGACATTAAGTTGCATAAAATATTGCATCCACACTTTGATGTGGGTTTTAAATTAAACAATATCTTGTGCGAGTGTGAGTAAACCTATTGCATGTGTTCTCCCTTTGTTTCTAAACAAGGGTTGATCAAACTATGAATAGGTTTATTCACTTTTGTGTATCTTAGAGGGCCTACCTTGGGGAAAAAGTACTCACCCAAGGGAACGACTCAACCAGTAACACTCTAAAGCCAAGAGTATTTCCAACCAAGATATAAATGTGGATATTGGAAGAAACGCCAATATCACATGGTTGATTTCGACAAGATGGTTCTGAAAGGGGACTCTTGTCGTATGGGTCAATCTCAATGAATGAAAAGTCCTTATTAAAACCCATGTGCTAGAATTTTTCAAAATCCTTTATCTATTTGTTGGTGCAAGAACAGTCATTCTGAAGCCACCCCACACTTTTATGGTCTTTAGTAGAAATGGAAAACATGCCATGGGAGTTTCATGGGTGTTGATGCTTGGCTGCCCCATATAAGTGAGTGTTGTGGAGGGGAGCTAGTGGGGTCAAGCATCTAACCATTCGCTAAAGATAAGCAGAGTTGGACTTGTCCAAGTGGGGATCCAACAAATACTGTCTTTCACATCCATAGGGTTGTACTTGTTCTTGTTTGAAAACACAGTGCTTTGATTGAAAGCATTTGGAAACTAACATTCAACGTGAGCATCAAATCTCAAACCCTTTAGGAGGGGAAAATATCCTTGAACAAATTCACATGTTATTGCTTTCCCTTGGGATTCATATCCTTAGAGGCTTCTAAACTTTTGGATTTCATCTCAATTTGCTCCTACTAAGGTCAACATTAGTAAACCTTTGCCTTGATTTCCTCGATTTCCACATAATACACTTTGTGGGATGAAAGAGAATTAGGACATTGGACATTCAGTTTGAAATCTAATCAAGAGCATATTTGTGGTAAAAAGAATCCATTAAGCAAATATTAAATCAATTGGACCCCACATATGTGCTTGGCATATTTTGGTCGTATGGTTTTCGTGCAAACATTGGTCTTTTGATTTTGAATTACTCTTAGAGAAAGGCATGTTCTTCACCATCTTGGTCTTGTAAACAGGTCCTTCCTAGGTTCATTTAGGATCAAATCAAGCATTTCACCCATCCTAAACATCTATCAAAAATCCATCCCACCAAACAAGTTTAGAGCTTTGAAAACATCATTCTAGAATTGGGTAAATCATCAAAACTGAAAAAAAACCCTTGTTTAGTTAGGTGTATGGAAATGCATCCTTTCTGATACATTTAATTGAATTATCAATCCTTTGAACAATTTTATCCTAATATAACATCTATCATCTTACAGTTTACAAGTTCATTATCCAAATAAATTTAAACAATCAAAATCAAACCCTAAGTCTAGCATTGACACAAAGTCCCTAAATGTTCAAACAATCATATCATTTACCCCTTTCATCCTCCATCTCGTCATTGGTCCTAAGAACCTTAGAGGTCACTTTTGCAACAAGGTAAAAACACAAGAGGAACATGGAATATAAACTTGATCCATACATCATGAGTAATCCAAATCAATTGAACTTTCAAAGTCTTACAATGATGATTGATTATCAACACTCACACTTATACAATTCATACATGGGATCATTACCTTCTATGAATGTCAATGGCACAACAAGTGTGAGTATGGCCAAATCAAAGATTGGAACACCTTTCCCGATGGTAGATTGAAATCCAAACCTACAAGTTTGTCAACCAAATAATCAATGCGTGAGCCTTAAAACGAACAACATCATCCCATAAAATCCCTATATGCCAAATGTGAATGTACTAAGTACAACTCTACCAAACATGAACATTTTGAACCCAAAATTGGAAAAATTTGGGATAGATACGTTTGCAAATCAGACAAATGTTGTTCAGAGTCCAAACAAGATGTTAATGACTCCAAGACAAGGTAACACCATGCAAAATAAAAGTTACCTAAATCAAGACAATGTTCAATTTTAACCTATAAATCTGAACACCATCCCAAATCAGAACATTGTCCAAAATCAATTTGTTCATGATCCCATTGAAACACCACAAGTGTACATCCCAAATCTACTTGAACAAAAGCCAAATCAAGGGAGTCAAATTCAAAATCAAGATCAAATTTCACTAGAGCAACTTGCTTCACACGCCAAATTAATTGAATTTTTGAGTCAAGAGATATATTCTCTCCAAATTCAATACATTTCTCCATTGGTTGAACCATGTCATCAGAGCATTAAGTTGTGTCCACAACTACATCAAGAACAACATCTCCAATGGCAAGAAGTCGGGTATCCAGATCAACAACATAAACAATAAACCCAATCACCACATCTCCAAAATCAATCACCTCAAGGTCAATTTAAAGTGTAAATATCACAAGGAAACAAGCGAAAATACACACCACTTGGGAGACCAATTGAATCAGTCCTGTAACAATTGGTATAAGAAAATCTCATTAAAATCCCTGTTTATGTGAACTATCAAGAACCAACCATAAAATTGCCAGGGTATAATGAGAAGCACCTTTGTGATTATCATAGAATAAAGGGACACAAAACATCAGATTGTGTTCGACTCAAAAAACTCATCCAAGGCCTGATTGATTAGAAGATAATCACTATTGGGGACAATGATAGCATTGGAAATCTCTCCACCACAACTATTGAGAACAAGGAGCAAGATCAATCCATCACTGAGCACCTTGAAGCTATGTCTACTTCATTCAAAGATCAAATCAACATAAATCAAAAGTCACCTTTCAATCATGATGAAAGTCCACCAACAATACCCAACAATGATCCAATTCAAGAAATGTCAACATCATTTGACCCTATGGTTGAATACATTGGAAATCCCTCCACCATAATTATTGAAAACAATGCTCAAGATCTATCCATCAATAAAGATACTTTCACCTCATCGAATGAGGCATCGATCAATGATCATGTTGAAAATGTCTCTACATCACCTAACGAGTTAGAGGGCATATCTCAAGAATTTATTCTAAAGTATGATCAATGTCTTTCACCAAAGTCTAGCAATGGTCCTTTCCAAGACATATTGACATCCTTTGACCTCATGATTTTTGATATTGAAGGAATCTTCAACTCAACACCTAATCCAAGTCCACTCGAATATCAAGAAGATATTAAGCCACTTCCCATGCCTAATGAAGATATCCAATAACCATTTGTAAGCAATCCATCCTTTGAAACTGACTCATGTCAAGAACTTGATCCAAAGCATGATGAAAGCAACTCCAGAATCATTCAAGATCAAGAATTTGTATCTTCAAGATACTACAATAATCTAACGGAAACTCTCCTATCTATGCAAGATGATCATATCCACGGAGCACATACTTCTCCATCTACCCATGGGATGCTTTCTGCAGATGGACAGGTACATGATCTTCATTCATAATAGGATTCTTTTACTCCAAACATTATTGCACAAAAAGAGTAGGTTATTGATTCCCATAGTTAAACAGAGTTGTCAACATCAAGACTTGATATATCCCAAATTCAGACTAAGGACATCATGAATAAAGATATCTAGCATTATCCGCTCAAGACAGAACAATATATTTCAGAGTTAGTAGAGTGGAAAATTGAAACAATGTCATCTATAGTAGTCATTTTTTAGAGTATGTTTACTAAACAAGACATCTCAAAACAAGTAGAATCAAAGCATGAAGGTACTACTTGCACAATACTAGGGGAAACTTCATCTCAAGAGAATGTCTACATAGGGAGCAGAAAGAGTGCTTATGATGAAACCGATGTCAATACTACAACCAGTCATGTCATGAATCTTCATCCACCCATCACCCCATCCATGAATTGTGACTAACATCAAAAGAAAGAATTGAATCAAAATACAAACAATGTTATCAAAGAAAAAGAAGTTGAGAAGCATAATGGACAAATCAAATACAAATGGATACCAAAGAATAGAAAGAAAGATCATCCCTATCAAACTTCATCAGTCAAAGAAAATATGGGGCAAAATAAAAAAAGGAAAAGTATCCATCAAAGATGTCCACAAAAGCAAAAGTAGGCTTTTCAAGCAACGTACAAAGTGTATCAAGCAGTTGGTCCTAATTCCATGCGCACTTTCGTATCCACCCATCATTTCTCATCTTCCCAAGTTTGGAGAGTCAAGGATTCCAAGCTATCAACCAATTCATCTTTTATGATCCCTAAACACACTCCATCCATGCCTCCAGGCATAATATCCAATTCTCACATTGGCCATGTATTGGCACTGACCCTTCATCATAAGGATTATGAAGGCACCCTATCGTGATGTACGCACAGAGATAGAGTTAACCTCGATATCAATAAAGCAGATCAAGAATCTCAAAAGTTGCATTCAAGTGCATGTATCTTAGCAAAGAAACTTCTTCAAGTAGGATATAGATGGCACATTATGATAGGGGCATCTACATTAGCAACACCTTGTGATTCAACATGACCTTAAAATCTTTCAAAAAACTCAAATGAAAAAAAAATGAAAATCCAAAAAAAAAAAGAAAAAGGATTGAAAACAGTAAAGAAAAAAATCGTCCTCTAGTGAAAACCGCATGGGCAGTGCTTTGGGCAAGACCATGATGAGAACCTAGAAAATAGGTGTCATGTGTAGAATCGAGCATCTACGTGCGCTAGTTCAGTTGAAAGCATCTCATCCCATCCATAATAAAGCCATTATTCCATCCATCTCAGCCATAATAAATCTATTCATCCATAAACCATTTATCCAATCCATTTTCATTCATTTGCATACATAGTCCAAGATATCTTGATCTTGACAAGGTTTGGTGCACACTTTATTCTTGCTTATGGTAAACATCTTGATATAGGTCATTTTCATTGATCCTATCCTACCCAATGTTATCTGAGCCATGAAGCATTATCCAATGAGAATTCTTTATCTAAACACCTTATATTATCGCAAGATAATCCTTGGCATCCTTTGCATGCTTACCACATCCATCCATCCATACACTTATCCAAGCATCCATCCATAACATTCCAAACATTGCTAGTCACTGGGGGAAAATATTTACATATTGATTCAGGAATAATTCTTGATCTATATCCTCCAACTTATGTGGCAATTTGAACATTGGAAAACATGAAATCAAATTGGTCAAGCAGTTTTGATCCAAAAAACCAAATCACTAGCCCATGGCATATTTTGACGAGAAGACATTCCTTATCAGTCTTCATCTTTCAATGGAACATCGATTCAAACAATCAATATCAGTCACGTCTAATTCACACTTCAAATGTCACATCAAATCATTCAAACATCTTTTGTACAAAAACAAGCTTTAAACAATCTTGATCAATCGAATCCAATCAATCCATAATCTTGGGTTATCCTTCCTAATCATTGTGTTTCTTAACCCTATCCTTGCACTATTGTACATCCTCAACAGTGTTATCATCATCAATCCTAATCAATCAATCCTTTCATTTTTGTGCATCCTCAACAATGTTATCATCATCAATCCTGATCGTTCAAAATATTTGCACTGTTGTGTATCCTCAACAATGTTATCATCATCATCAATCCATCGATTCAATCATTCAACCTTAGCTTGGTTTTCAACAAAATCCAAAATAGAGCACTGATATCGTCACACATATCCATATCCAAATTGCCAAAATCATGCGAAAATCCAAAAACATTCAAAACATATCAAAATCCAAAAAAAATCCAAAAACATTCAAAAAACATCAAAATCCAAAAACATTCAAAAAAATATCCAAAACATTTAAAAAACCAAAACCAAAACATTCAAATCACATCAAAATCAAAAAACATTCATAAAATCTCAAAAAACCCCAAAAACATTGGAAAAGTTGAAAATCAAAACATTTGTAAAAATCCAAAAATACCAAAAATAGCCTCAAAACATTTCAAAACGTCAAAAAAATCCAAATATTTGAAAAAGTCGATCCATCTCATCTCGCTTTCACTCACAATAATCAATCATCCATAATAAACTTATTGTCACCTTCATCCTTTGGCAAAAAAAATAGAAACAACCACAACAATCAACAAAAGCAAGCTTCAATCGTAAAATCAAAAGCAAACAACAAATATTTAACTCTTGATCACTTTCAAACATGTCAATCAACCTTATATCAACAACCTATCAATCAACTTATCAAGCCATCATCATCCTATACAATGCATGTCCTAGGATATATCGTTCTGACAATGGGCATCATTTTGGATATCACCTTGGATTCTTATCCTATCAAAACACACCCCTCTGGCTGAAGGTATGAAGAACATTGGCTTGTTTGCGTACTTCATCTTTTCTTTTGATTTATCTTATTGCGCTCATTCCAAGGACCTCTCGATGATATCTGAACAAAGGATTTAGAGAGATAGGAATGGGGCAATGATCACTATCCTTTTGTCTATTGTGCTTGTTGGACGTTCTTGTAAAATAACTTGGCGAATACTTTCTTTGTTAGGTACGTCCTAGCAAGGTTTCCATATGTCAAGTGTGAACAAGAATAGTCCTATCTATTTGTCAATTCAAAGTCCATCACATAGGTACAATGCCATCCTGGTTCTTTATACCTTAATGCATCGTATTTGCGTGTGTAATCAAACATAAGGTAAGTAGGCCTTGTAAAATCCCAATCCTTGATAAGCAAATCATCATCATCATGTCTAATAAAGTCTCGTCAGATCATGGACTTGTTGGATCCTCTTGTCATCATCTAATTTCTTCTTTCTCTGCACTAACATCACGTCATGATTAGCTAATCATCATCGCCAATGCATCCATCCTACATCCATCCTACATCCACAAATCATCAACATTCAGCATATCATCTCACATGCATAATCATCATCATAATATAGATCTATTAGTCTAAGCATCTCATAAATCATATATTTGCATAAAACATCCATTGCATAATCATAGCATATGACGTCATTAATCTCATCCATCTCACATCATATCATCATTTAAGTTGTTTAAGATAATATAGATCTATTATTCGAAGCATCTTAAAACCATCTCATTTGCATCATCGTCGCACTCATCCATACCACCCATTTTGAACCTCTTTATCGCAAGATCGACCCTCAAATCAAATCTTTTTGCTCAATCTCTTGAGGGGGAAATGTACCAGTGTACTTCTTTTTGCTGGGGCATCTGAAAAATTAGAAATTTTTTAAAATTTGATCATGGTAAGTTTATTGAACTAATGCAACAAGTACATTGCTTCAAAGAGGGGCAAAATGTAGACACGCAAAATTTACATCATGCATAATTGTATTCCATTCATCAAATAAATTAGGTTCATTGAATTCAATCTCCTAAGGTCATTCACTTAAATTGAATAAATTAACTTTATTTAATTTAAGCCTATCATTATCCCCCTTAGCTAAATAAATCAAATATTTATTTAACTAAATCTTTATCACCTTTCATCTCCCTTTGATTTGATTTAAATCCCTAAATCTAAGTCAAATGGCTCAAAAACATGTAACATTATCTTAATTAATGTAATCCATGATTAAATGCTAATCCTAATCACTTGCATTCTCTAGATTTTTCCACTTGCACATGAAATTGCATTTAATTGATTTATCAAAATCTTTATTTACTTTCAACTTGGCATGAAGGGAGAATATTCTCCAAGTTTGAATATCCCCCCAATTTGGCATGTACATCCAACAAAGCAATTAATAAGCTCTTACATGTCTCTTGCACAAGTCAAGGTTCGCATTTAACTCATCTTGTCTCTCAAATTCAAATTTGAAATTTCCCACTCTTGGGCACATTTCTCAAATCTTGCACATCCCTCAACCTATGACATGATGACAAGTGGCCTCTTTTTATTGGCTTGTTTTTTATCCCACATTGCTCTCTTATGAGCACTCTTAGCAATTGAAAATCTATAAATCAAAGGCTTCATTCTTGATCAAATCCTCCACAATCATCCACAAATCCTATGCAAAGTCACTCTCCTCATTTGAGAACTAATTTTCCCATCTTACTCCATCATCATTATTGGCATCTCATCATTTTAACTTTTGAGCAAAGATTGGGAAAGGGCTTCTTTCCATAGAAGCACCAATCCACTATGGAATAGATTATTCATTATGCTCATTAGGATTTAAATTATTTTGTTTATTGTTATATTCGTAGAGCATAAGGAATTATTTCATAAAGAATGCCATCTTGTTTGCTTTCTATTTGACTAACTTCATGCTAATATACATTGAAATAGGATAAAAGTTGTAGATTTCTGGTGTTACAGATATTAACACTATTCTCAATCCTAATGCTAATTGTATGACAAAACCTAACCAAAACCTTAATCTTGATCATAATACTAATCCTAAGCCTAACCCTACCCTTCATCCTAATTATATCATGAATCCAACCACTAACCCTACTCCTTTATCTATCTCTAATCCTAACCCTAACCTTGACCCCAAACCTAATCCTAATTTTATCTCTAACCCTAATCCTATATGTATTCCTAATTTTTAACCCTATCCCTAATCTTAACCATAACCCTAACTCTAATTCTAATAATAACACTAACCTAAACCCTAATGCACTAATAAATTGTCTAACCCTAATCATAACTCTTATCTTGATCACAATTATAATTGTAATGCTATTATATCTCTAATTGTAACCTTAACCCTACCCTTGGTCCTAATTATATATGTAGTCCTAGCCCTAATCCTAATTTTAATGCTAACCCTGACCTTACTCCAATTATATTTTAACCCTAACCCTAATACTAATACTAACATTAACCCTAATCTTAATATTAACTTTATCTCTAACCCTAACTGTAACCCTAATCTTAATACTAATCATATCCCTAATCTCTAACCCTAACCCTAACCTTAATACTAATATGAATAGTAACCCCAAACCTAGTACTAATTTTATATATAAACCTATCCCTAATACTAATACTAACACTAACCCCAACCCTAATCCAAACTATATTTCTAACCATAAGCCTAATCCTAATGCTAACCATAACCTTAATCTTAACCATTATCCCAATCCTAACACTAATCCCAACTCTAATCCTCATTCTATCTGTAACCCAACCCAAATTCTAATTCTATCACTAACTCTATCCATAATCCTAATCATAATCCTAATATTTATGCTAACCCCAACCCTAATACTAACTATAACCCTAACCATATTCCTAAATCCGATACTAATGTTAACTCAAATCTAATCTGAATTTTATCTCTAACTATAACCCTAACCCTAATAATAATATTAACACTATTCCCAAACATAATACTAATTTTATGTCTAACCCTAACCATAACCTCAATCCCAATCGTAATCCTAATCCTTATCCTGACCATAACCCTAATCCTAAGTTTATCTCTAACCTTAATCATAACCATAATCTTAACCTTAATTATATCCTAATCTCTAACCCTCTCCCTAATATTAGCCCTAACCCTAACCCTAATACTAATACTAAGAGTAACCATAAGCCTAATGTTAATTGTATGCATTTAACCTAACCATAACTCTAATCTTGATTGTAATTGTAATTGTAACTTTAACCCTAATTATATCACTAACCCTAACCGTAAACTTACCCTTGATCCTAATTCCCTCTCTAATCTTAACCATAATCATAATTTTCATGCTAAGCCCAACCCTATTTCTAATTTCCCTAATCCCAATACTAACACTAACCCCAACCCTTATCGAAAATTTATCTCTAACCCTAATTGTATTCCTAATGTTAACCCTAACCTTAATTATATTTCCAACCCTAACCCTACCCTTAACCTTAACACTACCTTTGATCCTAAGTCCATCTCTAATCCTAGCCCTAACTTTAAGTTTCATGCTAATCCCAACAATAATTCTAATTGTATTTCTAACGATAACCCTAATCCTAATCCTAATTTTATGTCTAGCCCTAATTGTATCCTAAATCTTAACCCTAACCCTAAAAATTTAGTGTTCCATGACATGCTACAAATGCTACAATCATATATAAAAAATGTCGAGAGATATCCCTCTCGAAGAACCTAAATTTTAATCAATTTGTCACATAAAAGTGAAATAAACGCCTTCAAAAGATATCTCTTCATGCTTTTTATATATATTATTCAAAATATATAATGCTAATATTACTATTTAATTTACAAATAAACTTGAATTGTTTTGATAATATATAATTTTAATTCATAATATAAATACAAACTATTTAATATTTAAGAATATTAAAAAAAATAGATGACTCGCTATAATTTTTATTAATTATTTAAAAATTTCGAGCTATAAATTTTTAAAATTTAAATAGAAAGAATAATAGATATTATGTTCATTCAATCTATTCAAAAGGATCCAACGTGCGCGTCAATGTCATCCCATTCAGCATATGAATAATATAAGCGAGTTGACTTCACTAAAGAATCTACAGGAGGGCACCCTACTGTCTTTTCAAGAATAGATAGTGGAACTTCGCCCTCTCGAACGTCATCTTACTTGGCTACCGATGCTGATAAGATAAAAGTTAGACCATTGTATTTTATGGAATTAAAAACCCCAAAATAACTCTTCTTCCACGGCAAGCCCTACATATTATTTTGATATATTTTGAAGAGTAACGTCAAGATGAACACAACTTAATTTAAGTTAATGAGAAAATTCTTATCAGGTTTCCATTTATTAATACCATCTTTGTCTCTACAAGTACCCAGAGACGAAGGGAATCATATCTTCCTCCTACTTCTGGGTGCTCTCCTTTCTTATCCCTATCTTCGCTTGATTGTTTCAACTGGTCTTCTACCTCTAAGCCCAATAGCCGGGATTTAAGAACAGATGAAAGATCAAGATCTCTTTTACGATTGTTACTAATCAAAATAACCATGATCAACTTGCATTGCTTTCCAAATGTTTATTGAAATGATGAAATTATCCCTTCATCTTCATCATGAACTATGTTATATGGATTTCTATGTTTATTTTTCATTTAATTGGAAACATGATATCATTTTTCATCGAAGAAGTTAAATTAAATACTGCTTGTTTTAATGCTACTTTTCAAACTATATGGAAAGATGCTTTGTTTTTGTGTACTTTTCATTTTCATGGAAATTGAAGAGTTTTATAAGAAAATTATTGTGGATTTTCAAGCATGATATGAGCAAAATTAAGGACCTTTCATATAGTTATGTTTGGGTTCTTGCATTCTCTAATTGACAAACTATTGGATTTTGTTTCAAAGATGCTTCTAATCATGCCAAATAATATGTTGTAATTTAAAATTTAATGTTCAGAGTTTTCCATAGCACAAATTGAAGTTTAGGAGAATGTTTTAATATGGTAGAGCAATCTGGTGATCACAATTTGTGTAATTATACTACAATCAACAAAGATTGTTAAAAAATTAGATTCACTGTAGCAATTCCTTTACTGTGGTTGATCCCTTACATTGGAAATATGAAATTCATGCATAGAATTGATTTGCATTGCTTAAATATAGAGGTAGACTAGACAAGAAACTTCATAGATTAGAGAGATTTTATATCTCTAACTATCTTCATTATGTTCCTTCTCACTCATGTTTACTTGTGCATTTAGTTTATTCTACTACCCTTTTTATGACTTCCCTATTGCTTCATCTCTCTTTTTCTTTGTATGCCCCATCATCTCAACTTCCCTTCAAAACTAAAACTACAGACTTAAATATTCTTATTATGTTTCTATGCTAGTGGGAATCTTCAACTCCATCCCCCAACCACAAGAAATAGAAACCATGGATTGAGTGGTGACCTGATGACACCACATCCAAGTTACTAGAAAACAAAATCCATTTTTTTTAGAACATATCATCTTCATTTTGTTATAGTAGGGAAATATGGTATGTTGATAATGATAATTTCCTTTTTCATTCATTATAAGCGTAGAAAAATTCATAGTGTTAGTTCTCAATTACAAACCATTCATCAATATTAATCATTCAACTCAAGTTTGAAGGAGTGCTTTCATAATCTCAATTAATGGAGTATGAATGACTGGCTTAAAAAAGATCATTGTTTAGAAAATTTATCAAATTATTATTGGAAAGATATACAAAACTCTTGGCACAATATCATTTATTATCATCACTACACTAGATTCCATTGTTTTGGTGTGGATTTTTTAAAAAGATAATTAAAATTCATCCTTTAGTAGCCGAATTTTGTTTGTAGAAGCTCCTGATGCGCAACATGAATGGATCAAACTAAGATTATTAGAACATCCTCTTCAAAATGTAAGAGGCTACAAATAAGATGAGTAGACAAATATCAAATTCATTGCTAGTGAATTTGATCTGACTTCATAATTATATTACAACAAGAAGGTTCTAAGTTATACAAATCCTTTCGAGGCTAATGTCATATGAAGACACATGTGAGAGTGATTATATTTTAGCTCACCATTAATTGTTCACATCTATCTAGATAAAACATATATCCTTCCACTTATGATATGTGAAATTATTTGGTTAGGATAGGTTGACAATATCTATTACTAAGAAATTAAATCCTTCTAAAAAAAAATATTACACTTAAAGGGAACAATTATATTTATTTTGGTGTTTTAACGAGGGTACGTAGATAATTGATATCCTCTATACACTATTAAAATCATTAATATCTCTAGCACTAAGATTAATTCTTTCAAGTTTATAAGGGAAAATTTCATATGATTATATCCTTCCAAATGTTTTCTCATCCAAGGTTCTCATACTCCCAAAAAATTATATAATATTTTGGCTTATTATATAAATTTATTTTGGTTCTCACTTGTTTGGGCCATCCTAGTTAAAATGGCTTAATAATTCCTTGATTTAGTGTTGTTAAATGTACCCCTTTATATTTACACACTCACTTGGGTGCTCTTAACTAAATTGAGCCTAATTATGTCGTAATAAGTCCTAATATTCTTCTACAAGCCTAATAAATTGCAATTTATGACGGGGAAACCCAATAATAATTAATGCCAATGCATAACACTTTAAATTGAGCAATGCATGTTTTTTGGAATAGGGACCTAGGACCTATTTCCCCATGGGTGAATGGGTCCTCCCTAGGCTTTGGAACCCATTTTTAAATCATGTTTTGGTAGTATGTTTATGGTCCTAAATGCAAATTTCAAATTTTGGCTTGTAATGTTTTAATTTCAAGAAATTAACGATAAATGTCTATAAATACAAGGTGAACTTAACAAGAGGCGAGATTATTGTCAAGAGTACTCAAGAGAATATTTCTTCATCATTTGTTCTAGCATTCAAAATCTCAAGCATCTTATCAAATTTAGTTCATTCATGCATGTTTTTGGAGCTATCAATGCGATGTAGGTTTCAAGATCTAATACAACCATTCAATTAAAAGATTCAAAGAAAGATTCAAGCATCAAAATCCAAATCCATTGAAGAAATTTTATGCAAGATCAACATCAAGATTTCAGTCTTTCTAACTGAACTGTAGATTTTTAGATCTAATGTACACTCTCTAACTCTTCTAGGGTTTTTCACCTAAAAAGAGAGAGACTAGACCCAAAAATGCTAAAGGTTCACTCAAATTATGCTATGTAAGATGTTGTTCACGCTAAATGAAGAAAACTAAATGTAATTAAATGATCTAAATGAATGAATTTGAATGCAAAACTAAGATTTATGCTATGTTTGAAAACACACTATAATATGCAAACAATGAAGTAAATGAAGAAATGATGCAAAACAAAAGAAAATAGAATGAAATAGTGTGCACCTAGAAAAATTTTGATGAATCTAGAATGTTGTAAATTTTGACTAATGCTACAAAAATTTCTTAGTGGGACTCATTTTCCCAGGGTGGTGAATTAGTCCTCCTGGTGAAAAAGTGTCGGGAACAAGTTTTTGACTGTCAAGATTCAAAATCTAACAAAATTCAAATTTTTAGTCCTAAGGTGGGACTCATTCACCACTGGTGGTGAATCATTCCTCCCCCAAAATTTTCAAAAATTAGGAGATAATTCTACAACACCAGATTTTGAAATGTTTACTTGTTGGGTTGTCGAAGTCAGTTCTGCAAGAAATAAACATAAAATCTTCACCATGCTTGAAATATGAATAAGTTGACTTGAAGCACCATGTTGACTTGTTCTCCACTTTTCAACACCTAAAAGCTTGTTAAATCTACATACAAAAATTCTGCAAACACACACGCAAGAGGGGGAAAATGGTTTAGGGTTAGCAAAAAGGGGTTTTCCTTGGTCAAACCCCACTTTGATAATCAAACCCTTAATAAAATAATGTAATGAAAATGAATGATAAATTAATAACATGCAAATTCTATCAACTTACCAAACCTTTGATGATGAAAATCTAAAATAATGTCAATGGATGCTCCAAAGTGCTTGAATATTGCTTGATGAAATCTTTTAAGATGCCTGAATGCTTGAGATGATCAAATGCTTGAATGAATAAATGGATGAATGGGGGTTAGAATGGATGTAAAAACACTTATTTATACCTTCTTGTGCCTTAGTAACCATTCATACCTCATCACAGGCCGACATCAAATGATTTTGAATAAAAACCTGAAAGGATATATAAAATATTTTGAATTTTGGAGCCAAGGGGGACTCATTCATCACCCATGGCCAATGGGTCCCACCTAGGGCTTGAAACTAGGTGTGAAGAATTAAGTTGCATTTAATGTTATTTTTCAAGATTATATTAAAAAATACATGTAATTAAAGCATATGTTGGGATCAAGGGGTGAAAGAGTCATAAGAAAGGGATAAATAAGGGAAATATTCCTAGAAAAGTGTGAATCTTTGTTTAAATACTTTACAACACTTAAAAATAGGACTTGATGATGTGTAAAAATATTATTTTTAGGTGAATTGTAATGAATAGAGTCTAGGAGAATGTGGAAATTTTTTACAACACTTCACAATACCTTCATAAGACTTCATTATTTGAATTTTAGTACCTAAATATGAATGTTCAAGCCATGTTACATCATTAAATCAAAGAAAAATAGATCAAACACCATGAAAGAAGACCTAAAAGGCCATGAAAATGACAAGGGGCCACTTTTCTATGACCCATTTAGCCCCCACTTTAATGAGAGGATGAAGCTGCTTCAAAATTACACTAAAGTAGACATGAACATTGAGAGGAGGGTTCAAATGCACCTATGTTAGAAAGATGGTATGGCAACAATAAAGAGGGATGATCAAGCCCCCATAATGAAGATCCCATGGAAAACTAAGCATAAGAACAAAGGAACGCACAAGTGTTAAGAATTAGATGAAGCTTTGATCATCAATCCAACTAGTTGTGGATTAGATCTAGGATAAAAGAGAATGTGCACACACTCTGGGGAAAAAAAACATATGATGGTCTATCAGGTGAGAAGGCCCAAATATACTCACTCTGGGGCCATGGAACTTCTGACTGTCTATGGGGTGAGAAAGCCCAAAAAGGTAAGATACATATGCTAGTGGGAATGCACTCACAAACAAAAAGGTGGTTATAGGGAAAAGTCATGCTACTAGGTGGGCTTCCCGCTCAACCATATCAAAGTTATACCTCATGATAACTTTAACAAAGCACCACAAAGAAAAAGGAAAGTTCATGAATAAAAAGCAAGGTAACACAATCATGCAAGTTGTGTTATGCAAGGTCAAAAATGCAAAATGTAAAAATGCAAAAATGTAATCATGTTCAAAGGAGTCTTGTTTAGTTCATGTAAGGTTAGTCACTTAGGGAACATTGTGCATAATGTCTCCAAGAGAGGACCAATCAAAGAATAGTAAATTCAGATCTTAGGAGATGTAGTGTATCGCATCAAGCCACCAAGAGGAATGTGATATGCTAAGATACATCACACTTATGAAGGACATCACACCCAATGTCATACAAAAAGTAAAAAATGTGTCATATAAATGACAAGGCTACACTAAGAATCAAGAATGAAAATGAATTATGGTAATGTATGTCCCCAAATTTAAAGGAATTGCTACACATCATTATGTGAGCAATTAATTTAAAGTAGAACAAGAAATAAAATGTGTAATGGAAAACAAGACATGAGAGACAACTTGGAAAGCCATATGCCAAGTCATATGTTTTGGAGTTAAGATATGTCATGTCAAGGAAAAAGAGAAATAAAGAAAGGGAGTTTCCCCCCAAAAAAGAAAGCACACCAAACACATAAGGGATCTATGGATTTGGGGTTAGTATGTTCGTTGCTGCAATGTTTTTATGAAAGAGCGTGGAACTATCATCATTCCCCAAAGTACATAGAACTAGAAGAATGACACATAGAGAGCGAAAACAAAAGAAAAATAAAATTTGTTTTGGGTCAACATGGAAGAGACATTGTGGTCTCAACACCTTTCATCATCCTCAAAAGGAAAACACGAGAAAAAAAGAAAGAAAATGAAAGAAAATGAAAAATATTTTGGGTCAACATGAAGGATATATTTTGATCTCAATGCCATACATCATCTCCAAAAGGAAAAGCACAAGAAAAGACAAAGAAAAAGGAAAAGGGACCTTTTAGGTCAACATCGAAGAGACATATGGTGTCTCTATGCTTTGCATCATCCCCAAAGGATAACACAAATAAAAAGAGAAAAATACAAGGACCGTTTGGGTCAACATGGAAGAGACATAGGGAATCTCTACACTTTGCATCATCCCCAAAAGGAGAACACAAAACAAAAAAAAGAAAATTAGAAGGACTTTTTGGGTCAACATCGAAGAGACATGGGGCATCTCTATGTTTTATGTCATCCCCAAAAGGAAAACAAAAACAAAAAAGAGAAAAAGAGAAGGAATTTTGGGTCAACATGGAAGAGACATAGGGCATCTCTATGCTTTGTGTCATCCCTAAAAGGAAAACACAAAACAAAAACAAAAAAAGAGAACAAGGTGAAAAGCGATGTACAACACGTAGAAGAATAGATATACAAATAGAAGAAGTGTACAATGAGAGATAGAACACCAAATGCATGATACAGTGGAACACGGTATGCACATATAAAGGAAAAGCAAAAAGGAACAAGTAAAAAGGCTAGCAAAGTATATGAAAATCAACTAGGTAATAGGTAATCTACCTCCCAATCATGATCATTGTACTATGAGGGTGGTTGACTATCCAATGGAGGAATTGTAAGTGCCAAGCTAGGAGAATCATCAAGTTGTGCATTTGGTATAAGAGATTTATCATCTAAGCTCATAGAAGAGGAGAATAAATAATTAAAATTATTATGCACCTCTTCATCAATTTTAGCAATCTCCTCATCATCATCCTTATCTAAATTAATCATGATAGGAGGACGAAGAGTAATATCCAAGGAAGGATGCATCAACATTGGAGGTTGTTGTATAAGTTTGGTTTGTTGTGAGGGTGGTGATGGACTATCTTGTGGTGGGTCAAGAGGATTATCAAGAATTATTTCCATCAAAGGTGGAGGCTAGTTTTTTTTATTATTTTTATTTTGCATTTCTCTAGTGAGAAAATCATGATGATGACAATGCTCTCTAGCACCCTGAATTCATTTAATTCTATTTTAAAGTTGTTTGGATGTAAGAGAAGATTGATCAACTATATGCTCCTTTTTTTTAGAAGGAGATGAATCAATAACTTTCTCCTTAGCTTTATATAATTGTTTGATATGTGGTGGTAAGGTTGGATTACTATCAACATCTCTTGCTCTCTTAGACAAAGAAGATGAATGATCAAATTGTGATGGAGTGCGTAAGGGTTGGTCATGGTCACAAGTAGGTTGGAGCATGGTCTCATCTCTGATAGGAGGTATGGAAGTGGATAGGGATGTACCATGAAGAGACGATTCAAATATCCTTTTGGCTTTAAAATTTTGATATTTTATGAAAAATAAGTCCTTTTGAGGTATAATGGGTTCCATGGGTTTGAGCAAAAAGGATTCTAAGGAAAAAAATTGTTTAGAGGATAGGGGATTAAATCAACTATGGTGGATAGTAAATATTTCATTGTCATGTGGAAACTTCAAATACTTGTGAACAACTAATGGGACCACTTTTATTGATTGAAGCCAAGGGTGGCCTAGCCACAAACAAAATTGATCATATTGTGAAATTATAGAAAATATCACATTTGATATTTTCATTCCTATCTGTAAGGGTAGCATGATTGATCCAATCATAGGGCATGCAAAACCATTGTGTTTTTTAATCCATGCACTCACTTTATCATAAGTATCTTCATATAGCTCATGGAATACTAAAAACTCCTATGTGATCACATTCTCACCACAAGCGGGATCTATTAATATCCCATTAGTGGGATTATCATAGATTCTTCCAACTATGTAGAGAGGACCATCAAGAAGCTTTGGTAGTATGTCTTCATCAAAAAATGTGATATCAAAAGATTTAGTGTTTTGGCCCTTACGAGCAATAACATCTATCATATCTATGATGTTTTCCATAGGACTATCTTTAGTAAAAAATGGAGATATATCATGTTGCTCATTGTTTGTATCAACAATCATTACATTGGTGTTTGAAGGTTTGCTAGCCTTGAAAAATGAAGCAGTATGTTTAGGAATAGGATTGGTGAAAAGCTATAAATTTTGGTTAGGGGGTGCAATGGAATTATTTCCTTTATCATTAACACCCGCAATGGACAAATGGCCTGAATCAATGAGGTCTTAAACTAAATGTTTTAGACACTTGCAGTGTTCAATGTCATGTCCATTTTGGTGATGAAAATGACAATAACCATTAGGCTTGAAGGTGGGTGGTAATGGTTGGTTTGCACCAAGTGGTTTAATGGGCATAAAAGTGGGCATGCATTGCTGGATTAATTGGTTCATTGTATTATGGAGGGTATCAGGTAAAGGAGTGAATTGTCTCTTGGGATCCCCATAATGATAAGGCATGCCTCCCTTACTAGCAGCCATTGAATTTTGAAATTATTGGGTTGGTTGCGGTTGTGAAGGCGGATTCAACAGTAAGAATCCTCTATTTGGTTTGCAAAATTTTTGATTTTTATTATGGTTTTAATCGTTATATTTAGTTTTGTTAGCTCAGCTAGAAGTGGATGTTGAATCACGACTTGAAACTAAGTTAAGATATTGACACAGGGTTGTGCATAAGTGCATAAACAAATGGAATTTCATCATAGTGAGCTTATCTTGAAGATTTATGCGAAATTTTTTGATAAACATCTTTTGAAGATGTGCATCAGGAATCTTCACATCCATTTCAACATACAAGGATTAGTAACGTGAGATAAAATTAGTTATTTTTTCATCTGTGTTTTGTCTACATCACATGAGGTTAGCCATTGTATTTTTAGGTGTCATGTGAACTTGAAAGCTACTTTTGAAAGAATCCACCAACTCAATGAAGGAGTGGATGGAATGATTAGGAAAGTTGGAGAACCACTCTAAGGCAACATCTTTCAAGGTCCTAGGAAAAAGTTTGGCTAAAATTCTATCATTAAGGAAAAAATCACTACATAAAGTTGTATAAGCATTAACATGGTTGATAGGATCTCCTTTACCTCTGTATTTCTCAAACTGAAGCATTTATATCCCTTGTGGCATTGGGGTACATAATATTTCTAAGGATAAGGAGTTGCTACAGACATGATATGTGGGTGGAGCAGATTAACCATGGCTAATGGTGGAAAATGGATGTTGCATGGAAGAAATAGTGTTAAGCAGTTGTGTTTGAATAGGGTCAGGATATGTAGGTTAAGGTGGAAGAGAAAATGGTGATGGAGTGTAAGTTATGTTAGGGTAAGTGAAAGGAATGGTAGGGTGTGTAAAGGTAGTGGAAGGGACTTGTGATGCCACAAGAGAAGTAAGAATGCTAGGTGGAATTACAAAAGAAGGAGACACATAACTAACCTGTTGCATAATTGTAGTGACTTGTGGATTTGTATAAGTTGGAATGGATATTATGGTTGAAGGGGGAGGAACTTGAGGTCCTCCTTGGTTTACAATTTTTTTTCGTGGATTGGGTATTAGAAGAGGCATGTTTATTGTAAATCTCAACAATTTTTTTCATCACTAACAAGCCATCATCACTTTCAATCAAACGATGAATATTTTAAATAGTAGGTTTGATAGTTGTGGAGATGTTTTCAAGTGACAAGTCTTTTCGTAAATGTGCAAATTCTTCATGAATACTAAGGACCTTGTCTTGAGCAAGAGAATTGTTTTGGTTGTCAACATTCATTGGATGGAAAGGTGAAGGAATAGTAGTATTGTTAGTGCCTAATGCACCATTGTCCATACTAGGAGTAGGAGCTCTTGAGATCCCAAGGTCCACAACAAGAGTGCTATCATAGGATGTCATGATTCTAGAACTTCATCTCACCAAAGTATTATCAATGGGACACCAATCACTCATACAAATACCACAAAGGAGGGAGGTGAAATCAAATGCAAGTTAATCTAAGATGTTTAAATGCTAATAATAGAAATGTTGATAACTATAACATAAAACTAGCTAGAAAAAAGAGAAATGCAAGAGATTGCAAGAAAAATGTCAGAAATGCTATTTAAAAAGTGTAGAGGGACTGATTCTCCCTATGTGGTGAACAAGTCCCAGTATGATTTTTTTTTTAAGAAATTTTAAGATGATTTAAATGCTCTACAGAATGCAATTTAGGATGCAAAATGTAGATTTTTCAATTTTTTCAATGATATGTAATGCAAAAATGAAATCTAAACAAAGCCTTCACTAATGCAAGATGAAAAGACTTAGAATGCAGAATGAAAACAATGTCCTGATTTAATTTTGATGCAAATGTAATCTAGTACGAAATATGAAAATGAAATCAGAAAATGCAAAAGTGTTCAAAAGTCAAGTTCACCAAAATGAACCATAGATTTTTGGATCCAATGTACTCTCTAACTATTATAGGGTTTTTCACCTAAAAGGAGAGATATTACATCCAAAAATGCTAAGAATTAACTCAAATTATGCCTTGCAAGATGTTTTTTAGGCTAAATGAAGTAAACTAAAAGAAGTTAAATGATCTCAATGAATAAATTTGAATGCAAAACTAAGATTTATGCAATTTTTGAAAAAGCACTGTGATATGTAAACAATGAAGTAAATGGAGAAATGATGTAGAACAGAAGAAAATGGAATGAAATAGTTTGCACCTAGATAATTTTTGATGAATCTTGAATGTTTTGAATGCTAACTAATGTTATTAAAATTTCACAGTGGGACTCATTCACTGAGGGTGGAAAATTAGTCCTCCTCATGGTGAAAAAGTGTCAGGAACAAGTTTTTGACTCTCCGGATCCAAAATATGACAAAATTCAGATTTTCACTCCTAAGGTGGGACTCATTCACCACTAGTGGTGAACCAGACCTCTCCCAAACTTATGGAAAAATAGGAGAAAACTCTACAACACTAGATTTGGAAATGTTTACTTGTCAGGTTGCCAAAGTTAGTTCTGTAGGAAATGGATAGAAAACCTTAACCAAGCTTGAAATATGAATACTTTGACTTGAAGCACATAGTTGCCTTGTTCTCCACTTTTCAACACCTAAAAGGTTGTTAAATTTGCATACAAAAGTCTACAAACACACATGAAAGAGGGGGAAAATGTTTGAGGGTTAGCAAATAGGGGTTTGCCTTAGTCAAACCCCACTTTGGTAATCAAACCCTTAGTAAAATAATGTAATAAAAATGAATGATTAACTAATAACATGAAAATGCTATCAACTTACCAAAGCTTTGATGATGCAAATCTTAAGTAATGTCAATGGATGCTCTAAAGTGCTTGAATATTGCTTGATGAAATTGTAAGATGCTTGAATTCTTGAGATGATCAAATGCTTGAATGAATACTTGGATGAATGGGGGTTAGAATGGATGTAAAAACACTTATTTATACCATCTTGTGCCTTAGTAATTGTTCATACCTCATCACAAGCCGACATCAAGTGATTTTGAATAAAAACCCAAAAGGATATTTAAAATAATTTGAATTTTGTTGAAAAGGGGTCCGACTCATTTGCCACCCATGGTGAATGGGTCCCACCTAGGGCTTCCAAACTAGGTGTTAGAAATTAAGTTGCATTTAATGTTATTTTGTCAGATTATATCTCAAAAATACACTTAATTAAACTTCATATGATAGCATAACAAATAATACAAGAAAGGATATATAATATTCACCTGGATTTGATGCAATAACTTACTGGTATCTTTCATTGACATTTGGCATTGCATTGATATGTTTATGCCCGCAATAACCACCGATGGAAAATTGCCCCATCACCGACATTTATTTGCCATCAATTATGCTCGTTTGGTTCACTGGCCCTTCACTCTATCATCCATTTCCGCGCTCACTACCAAAATAGGGTTTGATACTGACAAACCCCCAATCAAAAAAAAGAAAAAAATTCCCTCTCTCTTTGTGTGTTGTAGATTTGTAGGTTCATATGTTGAAGAACACTTGAAAATAGTAAAAGTGAAAAATTACAAAGTTGAATTTATTGTCAGCTTTGTTTTCATCTCATGTGTGGATGCCAAAAATGGATGCTTCACTTCCTTGTCCACATAAAATGGATTAGAAGGAAGGGATCCAATTTAATAATATCCAGAGTAAAGGGTACCTTAGAGATATCAAGCAGATGAAGGATGTGAGAGACTTGGCTATAAGATATCCTTGGAGATGACTAATACAAGAAAGGGGTTCACCATGAAGTGTGAATTTGGAAAACATGAAATGCAAGAAAACATAGTCTTAGATGCAAGTATATGCTAAATGACCTTGAAATGACCATGAAACAAGACAGAAAGTTACAAAAATAGAAGTGTGCACTTGGAATATTGGTGGAGATAAAATGGAGCTCTAAAACCCTAAATACATTGATTTTTAAGCCTAGTGGGACTCATTCGCCATTCTAGGTGAATTAGTCCTAGTTCTAGAAAATTGCATTAGAACCTGTTTTAGCCAAAAGGGTATCAAAATCCATAAAAATCTCTATAAAACACATAGAGTGGGACTCATTTGCCACTAATGGTGAATGATTCCACTTTGATTTTTTTTAAAAATCAAAAGTGGAATCTGTAGCTCTCGGTCTACTCTTTTTGTTCCTCCAAATGTTCATATCTAAAAACCTAATTTATAGGGTTGTAAGTGACTTTTTGTGAGAATTTTAACCTTTCCAATAGGGAAATGACTCCAACAACTTTTTAAACTATTCTTCAATGATTTCCAAACCTTTAAAGCACCTAGATCTATAATCACACAAAGAAAGAGAAAGAAAATGTTGTACGTTAAGGATAGGGGTTTCCCTTGGTCAAACATCTTTTAGTTGATTAAACCAAAATGATGAAGTGTGAACATGAGATAAGGCAATTAGAAACTTTCCATGATGGTAGATCTTGAATTGTTGCAACAATGGATGAAGAATTTTTCCTTGAATGCCCTAGAAATGATCTTGAAAGATATCTTAATGCTCTTGTGAAGACTTCAAATTCTTAACCCTAGGTTGCATGACTTGATAACATGAATACCCTTATGAAACAATTATTTTAGGGCTTATTCATATAGGCAAGTCACTCAAATGGTAATTGATTTTATCCGCAAGGCCAACATTGGAGGCAATTAAAATTAAAACCCAATTTTTCTCACTCAAACATTGAAAATAACCCAAATGGGACTCATTCGCCATCCTTGGTGAATGAGTCCCACTTGGATGGGACTCATTCTCCAAAAGTGGTGAATGGGTCCCATAGGGGCTCTTTCTCCAGTCAGGATGTCAGGGAGTGAATAAGTTCAAGTTTTTTATTGTTCTAGTCAGAGGTATGTGCAGGATCATCATGGAAAAAATAGGCCCTTAAGTGGCAAAAAAATTAGAAAAATCAGAGTTAGGCAACCTGACATAAAAAATTGAATAAGTTATCTATAAATTATTTCAAAAATATGTACGAATAGAATTTGTAGCAAATTGAATGTAGTTTCTAAATTACTAGGTTTGTTTAAAAAGAAAAAAAATCTATTTGCTGAAAATTTGAAATTTCAATGCTAGTACTTAAATTTCAGGGAAAATATAAGGAGGTGTCTATCAAACCACCCTAACCACAATAAAATGATAATATTTTTTTATAAGATTTTACATATAATTAGATGACTCATGTTCTGATGTGATGCATATTTTTTTGTAATTTTTTTCCAAGTAAATAATTAATTATGAATTTTTTATTACAACTTTTACAAAATATAAAAAAATTTATAAGTTTGACCACCTTAGCTTTGTCAAAACTTCATGAAATTCAATTTTTCTTTTTTAATCATATAGTATGTGAATCATAGAATGTGACACATGTTTTTGAATTCAAAAAATGTGATACCGCTTGAAAGCTATAGATATTTTTCAATCGGTCTATCAATTAGGACTTTAGTGGTAATTTGAATAGAAAATGAATAATAATTACTTATTAAATTCAAAGTAAAGCATAATTTATATTGGTGGAAAGTTGAGAATCTCCTTTAAAAACTCTTTTCGTTTCATCAATTTTGGGTAAAAAAAATTTCATCACCCACAAACCCATCATATTGCCACTTTTTGGCCCATCATGATCTTACACATACCCTCAGGTTTTGATCAAAATATGGCTCAGGATGCACAATATGGGGTAATAAGGGCCTATTAATGATGATATTAAGGTCATAAATGAAATAGGGACCAAGATTCAATGTGAAATTATAAATAAAAACACTTTAGAACACTTAATTAATGGAAATTTGAGTCTATTTAGCTTAGAAAGGCCCTAAATCACATTACAACACTAGATTAGGCCTACTTGATTTAAAAGCCTCCAAAATTTAATGTGAAGATGAAAATAAATACATTTTACAACATTAATTTAGGATAGAGCTAAGCTAAATTAACTTTAAAAGGACCCAAGACCTAATGTGGATGTGTAAAGCACCTCACAACACTAGATCAAGGTGACATTAAGTTCAATTTATCATCAATTATTCCCATATCAAGTGTGAAAATTTCAAGGGATACATTTTTCTATGCTAGATTGGGAAATTGAATCCCTCTCCTTGTATCCATTTTGTGGACAAGGAAGTGAAGAAACTATTTCTGGTGTCCACATTTTGGTGAACCCAACTTTTGAACATCATAATTATAATTCGGAGTGCATTTACATCCTATATCTAGCTTGCATTAACTTTTCATTAGTTTTTGCATTAGTTAATTTATATTCTAGGGTTTCAAAATTTTGTATTACTAAAAGTGCATATTGGTTGCATTTTTGCATCTCAAATCATTAACAAACATTTGAAAACTACATTTGCACTTAGGCTTTCTACCATAGAAAAATTTCCCCTTGTCATTTTCATGGTCTTTTATATTGCAACATGGATTGAACATGCTAATTTCAAATGCTAATATTAATTATTGAAGTCTTGTGAATGTGTTGTGAAGTGTTGTAAAGCATTTCCACATCATTCCAGACTCTATTTAATACAATTCACTTAAAAATCATCAATTGGCACATCAAAAAGTCCTATTTTAAAGTACTGTTAAGTCTTGTAATCAAGATTCATGATTTTCTAGGCATTTCCCCCTTATTTATACTTTTCTTATGTCTTGTTGGACCTTCTTATCCACTCATAAGGTTTCTTTAAGTGTATTTTTGAATGATACCCCGACACACTACACTAAATAGCATTTAATTCTCGACTCTTGAACATACCCTCAAGGTGGGACCTATTCACCATGGGTGGTGACTGAGTCCACCTTGACACAAAATTCAAAATAATTCAAATTTCTATCAGGATTTTATTCAACTTTACACTTGATGTTAGCCTATGATGATGTGTATTTAGATAGTACAACATGAGAATGGTATAAGTAATCTAATTTCACCTCATTTTACATCCATCCAAGAACATCTCTAAGCATTCAAGCATATCATTTTGTCAAGTATTTTGCAATAGATCATTAAACAATCATTGATGCATCCTGTAGCAACCATTGGCATTGATTTGGATTTGCATCTTCAAGGGTTTTGAGGTAATTTATAATACTTTATTTTATTCATTTATCCTTTCCCTTGCATTTCATATATTTTCATTGGGTTTGAGTACCAAAGGGGGTTTGACCAAGGCAAACCCCTATTTGCTAACCCACCAACATTTTTCCCCTTTTTGTATGTGTTATTTTGTAGATTTAACAGGTCTAAAAGGTGTTGAAAAGTGGAATCAAGTAAATTGATCCCTTCAAGACATTACATAATCATTTCTCCTCTTCTAAGTACTTTCTGTTTGTTTTCTGCAGAATCTAACCTTGACAACCCAACACTTAAGATTTGATAGATCTAACATTGTAGAGTTGCTGACTATACTTCAAAAAATTTAGGATTTTAATGATTCACCACCCTCAGAAAATGAGTTCACCTTGTCATCCAAAATCCAAATTTTGTCAGATCCAGGATCCCAACAGATAGAAATTAGTTTCTGACACTTTTCCACTTAACAGTGGACTAATTCGCCACCCTTGGCAAATGAGTCCATTAGTGAATTTTATGTAATCTCAATCTACTTTCGAAACAAGTCAAAAAAATTGACTCAAGTCTAGGTGCACTCAAATTCAACTTATTACTTTTTCTTTTGCATTATTTATTTGATTTTCACGTTATTTGCACATCACACTGTGTTTTCCAGCATTGCATAAATCTTGGTTTTGCATCCCTCTTCATTCATTTAGATTAGTTAATTGCACTTATTTTAGTTCATTTAGAATAAACACTATCACACATTGCATAATTTGAATGAACCCTTAGCATTTTGGGACCTAATATCTCTCCTTTTAGGTGAAAACCCTTATAAGAGTTAGATAGACTTAGTGCAACAAAAATCTATGGTTCATTTTGGTGAACCCAACTTTTGAGCACTTTTCACTTTCTATATTCATTAGAATTACATGTTAAATTTCACTTTTCATTACAATTAAATTAGGTTATTGATTTTTTTTTGCATTCTATAATTTATTTTGTTTGCATTAGTGAAAGATCATTTAGATTTCCTTATTGCGTATCATATCAACTAAAAAATTAAATCATTCTACATTTTTTCCTATTCATTGCAATAATTTTTTGCATCACATTCCTTTAAAATTCTTGAAAATCACAAAAAAATTGCATTGTTGGACTCATTTGCCACCTAGGGCGAATCAATCCTTTTCTAAATTTTCAACATTTATTTTCTATATTTTTTGTCAAATTTTCTACATCTTAATTCTTTGTTCCTGCATTCTATTTTCATTTTCAGACTTTATGTTTTAAGTACCTTAGTGAATTTTCATTTCATTCATAATGGAATTCTCTTTCAATAATCTTTGGAATACTTTGAAGTCCTTGGTTGATATGTCTAATTTCACCTTTAGTTATGATCCTAATGACATTGAACTTCCACATGCTCTTTCAACTCCTAATGATTTTACTCCTTGTGATGTTGAAACCCTTGGAGAAGATGATGTTAGCATGATTAAGTTCTACAATGAATGCTTTGAAAACCTACAAAACAATGTAAACTTTTATCCCTCTATGAAATCAGAAGACCTTCCTCCCTTTGTCATACCTAATCACTTTGCATATCTCCATCCTAAAACAACTAATGGATCTAGGATTCCTCCTCCAAGTGAACCTAGTTCCTTTTCTCAAACATAACCACATCTCTTCTACACTCATCAAGTCACCAATAATCCAATGAACCTTGAAGAAACATATGGTAGAGGCTTTACCATTTTGAGTCAGCAATGTTGTGACACACACACTAAGCATAACAGTCATCAATTTCTTGACCAAACTCCAATTGAAGCACATATAAATGGATTAGGTTATCATGATCCTTCTCATCCTAATAGACATCCTTTGTAGCCTCAGGGACCTTGAGATTCTGGTATAGTGATCTTGAATGCTCCTCATAATTTGAACATGCTTCTCCCACAAGGACATCCCTATTCTCCTTCTAATGGTAAGGAAGGTAGGACCCCAAGGGCTCCTCCTCCCTCTATTCATGAAAAAGGATAATCTAGCAAGAAGAAGTGACCTTACAAAATGAAACTGATAAATTTTCCTACACATCCTCCATTTGAATGTTAAAGGAAACTGCAATTACTTTTGAACAAAGGTCTTATACACTTTCCACCTTCCAATAGGATGGTTATTCATCCTCTTAATTCCAATGTTCCTTATTGCAAATAACATTGCATTATTGGACATAAAATAGAAGCGTGTTGGACATTGAATGAAATACTCCAAAATTATCTCTTTACTGATACTGACTTCTTTCCTCTCATTCCTTAATATATTTACCCTCTCATGTAATAAGTTTTAGAATATTTACATTCTCACTATTGCATGATCCTTTTTCATCTTCACCATTAGGCTCATGGTTTCTTTTCTTTTTTGCTTACAAGACATTGATAGCCTTTGTTATTGTCATGCACTTGCCTTTGTCTCTTAACTATATTATTTCTTTTCCACTTAATATTGAGAAACCAATAACATATTTAATGGTTGAATTGAATTTGCATTACTTATCTCTTGTACATTATTTTTCATGTGTGTATCATGTTCCCCCATATCATGTGTTTGATGTTATTCTTTCTTTTTGTACACATCTTCTATTTGTATCTCTATTCTTCTATATGTCATAAATTGTCTCTTACCCTTGTTTTGTGTTTTTCCTTTAGGGATGACACAAAGCGTAGAGACACCCTTAGTCTCTTCCATGTTGACCCAAATGGTCCTTGTCTCATCTTTTTTTGTTTTGTGTTGATCCTTTGGGGATGACACAAAGCATAGAGATGCTCTTAGTCTCTTCTATGTTGACCCACAAGATCTCTTTTCTTTTCTTTTAATTTATATTTTATTTTGTATTTCCTTTTGGGGCTGACGCAAGGTATTGATATCAGAATGTCTCCTTCATGTTGACCCAAAAACCTTTTTCTTTTGTCTTTTTTCTTGTGTTTTCCTTTTGGGGATGATGCAAGGCATTGAGACCACAATGTCTCTTCCATGTTGACCCGAAATAAATATTTCTTTTCTTTTTTTTTTCATTCTCTTTTTGTCATTCTTCTCATTCTATGTCTTTGGGGGATGATGATAGTTCCATACTCTTTCATAAAAAACATTGCAGCGCAGAACATACTAACCCCAAATACATAGATCCCTTATGTGTTTTTGTTTGTTTTATTTTCTAGGGGACAACCTCCCTTTCATTTTACTTTCTTTTCATTTTTCCTTGACATGATAAAGCCTCACTATGAAACATATGACCTGACATAGAGCTTTCCTAGTTGGCGCTCATGTCTTGTTCTTATTTTTCATTTTCTTTCTTCTACTTTAAAGCAATTGCTCATGAACGAGGTGTAGCAATTACTTTAAAGTGGGCGTCATACAAAACCATACTAACTTTGCATTCTTTGTGTAGCCTTGTCATTTATATGATGTGTTCATTACTTTGTGGATTACATTGGGTATGATTTCCTTCTAAGTTTGATATCTCTTAGCATACTATATTCCTCTTAGTGGTTTGATGTGATGCACTACATCCTCTAAGTTGTGAATCTACTATTCTTTGATTGGTCCTCTCTTGGACACATTAAATACAATGTTCCCTAAGTTATTAACCTTACATAAATTGAAGATCCTTTGAACAATCTTTCATATTACATTTTTTCACTTTACATTCATTACATTTTTCATTTGGCCACCTTGCATAATATAGCTTGCATGCCTATTGTGCCATTTAATTTTGTTCATGAGTTATAAGCATATAGAGTTTTTCTTGTCTCATGAAATTTTTAAATTAACATTTACATTTGCATTTCATTTTTGTGGTGCCTTGCTAAATTTATCAGGTGGTATAACTTTGGCATGGCTTAGTGGGAAGCCCAACTAGTAGCATGAATTTTCCCCATAGTCACTTTTGTGTTTTTGAGGGCATGCCAACTAGTGTATGTTACTCTTTTTTCTTTTTATGTTTTTGGCCCTTCTCACCATGTGGATGATCCAAAAGTCTATGGGCCTAGAGTGAGTACACATCTTCTCTTTTTTCCTAAATCTAATTCACAAACATATTGGATCAATGATTAGAGATTTATTTAATGTCTCAACACTTGTGTGTTCTTTTGTCCTTATGTTTTGTTTGTCATGGGATCTTCATCCTAGAGGCTTGATCATCCCTCTTGTTTTTTATTAGTCCATCTTGCTAACATAACTACATTTGAACCCTTCTCCTTTTGAAGTCCATGACTACTTTAGTGCGAGTCTGAAGAAACTTCTTCCTCTCACTAAAGTGGGGGCTAAATGTCCCATAGAAAAATGACCCCTTGTTATTTCCATGCTCCTTTAGGTCTTGTCTCATCATGTTTTCCATCTATTGTCTTAATTTTATATTGCAACATGGCTTGAACATGCTTATTTTAAATGCTAATATTAAATATTGAAGCCTTGTGAATGTGTTGTGAAGTGTTGTAAATCATTTCCACATCATTCCAGACTTTATTTAATACAATTCACTTAAAAACCATCAATTGACACATCAAAAACTCTTATTTTAAAGTTTTGTTAAGTCTTGTAATCAAGATTCATGCTTTTCTAGGAATTTCCCCCTTATTTACACTTTTCTCATGTCTTGTTGGACCTTCTTATCCACTCATAAGGTTTCTTTAAGTGTATTTTTGAATGATACCCCAACACACTACACTAAATAGCATTTAATTCCTGACACTTGAACACACCCTCAAGGTGTGACCCATTCACCATGGGTGGCGACTGAGTCCACCTTGACACAAAATTCAAAATAATTCAAATTTCTGTCAAGATTTTATTCAACTTTACACTTGACGTTAGCCTATGATGATTTATATTTAGATACTAAGACATGAGAATGGTATAAATAAGATAATTTCACCTCATTTTACATCCATCCAAGAACATCTCTAAGCATAGCATTTTTTCAAGTATTTTGCAACAGATCATTAAACAATTATTGAAGCATCATGGAGCAACCATTGACATTGATTTGGATTTGCATCTTCAATGGTTTTGAGGTAAGTTGTAATAATTTATGTTATTCATTTATCCTTTCCCTTGCATTTCATATATTTTCATTGGATTTGAGGACCAAAGTGGGGTTTGACCAAGGTAAACTCGTATTTTCTAACCCACTGACATTTTCCGCCTCTTTGTATATGCTATTTTATAGATTTAATAGGTCTAAAAGGTTTTGAAAAGTGGAATCAAGTCAATTGATATCTTTAAGACATTACATGATATTTTCTCCTCTTCTCAATACATTCTATCTATTTTCTATAGAATATGACCTCAGTAACCTGACACTGAAGATTTGATAGATCTGATATTACAGAGTTGCTGACTGTACTTCCACAAATTCAAGATTTGACTGATTCACCACCTTCAGCAAATAAGTCCACCTTGACATCTAAAATCCATATTTTGTCAGATCTAGGATTCCAACAAACAAAAAATAGTCTCTAACACTTTTTCACTTAAGAGTGGACTGATTCGCCATGCTTGGTGAATGAGTCCATCGGCGAATTTTTTGTAATCTCAATATGCTTTCTAGACACTTCAACAACATCAACTCAAGTCTAGGTGCACTCAAATTCAACCTATTACTTTTTGTTCTACATTATTTATTTGATTTTCATGTTGTTTGCACATCACATTGTGTTTTCTGGCATTGCATAAATCTTGGTTTTGCATCCTTTTTCATTCATTTATATTAGTTAATTTCACTTTTTTTATCTCATTTAGTATAAAAACTATAAAAAATTGCTTAATTTTAATGAAACCTCAGCATTTTTTGACCTAATCTCTCTCCTTTTAGGTGAAAAACTTTATAAGAGTTAGAGAGACTTAGTACACAAAAAATATACGGTTTAGGTTACACATAATACAACATAAAAGGCATAAAAATCCATTGAAAAATCCTAAAATTTTTGGAAAAAATCCATATTGTGACTCATTCACCACCTTGGGTGAATTACTCCCTATACAAATCTGAAACAACCTGTTATAGCACTAAAAACCTTGTTTTTAAGATTTTTTTCTTTCATTGGTTATTTGTTTCGTTGGGTTGACTTTTTGTTTCATGCATTGCTTAATTTCAAGTTTGCATTCACAATATTTCATTTTTAGATCATTTCATAGTGAAATCAATAAACTATCTTTCTTGAAAATGGAAAATTGCATTTCATTTTAAGTCCTTGCATTGCATTTTAAGTTTTTATAGATTAATTTTCACAAATATTAGTTTCGATCTTCTCCAATTTTGCAAAGAAAAAGTTAGTCAATAAAATTGTTAGTCATTCAGGCAATGCATTTCCTAGTTATGAGAGTCTCTAAGTGCAAGAGAGTGAAAATGTCAAATTTTTCCTTAAACTTACACCCCCTCCTATCTCTCCTATTTGTGAGGATGATGTGATAAAAGAGAATATAAACAAGAATAGCCATGATTATAATAATTGTAGTTCTCCTGATACCTCTCCTTTTAGTGACAAAGGTATCTTGGAAAAAGAAGATACAATCATTGAGAATCATAAATTTTTTGTTTGTCCTTCTCCTCATTCCCCTTGGGTAGATAGTATAACAATAGAAGATGAATTCATTTCCAATACTTTACTTAGTCTCCATTCATCTCCCAACCCCTCCCCTATTTTTGAAAATGCTTTAGTCAGTAAGGATACAATCATGTACACTCATGACAAAAACATTTGTGAGGATGATATATTGGTATCAAGAGACCCAATTATTGAGAGTTATACCATTATTTCTCTCCTTCCTAGTGTTCCTAACTTTTGGAAGGGTCTATTTGAACAAGAGGATCCAATCATTGACACACATGAAAATCATAGTTGTCCTTCTCTTCATGCCTTCCCTACTACTAACAAAGTTTCTTTACAAAATCTAACCATGGAATGTGATGAAAATATTACAAGCTCTCCTACAAGGGTAGATAATATGGCACAAGAGAATGATACCTTAGAGAAAAAAACAATCAAATAGCGCCTTCTCCTAATATCCCCACTATTGATAATCAAGAAAATCCAGCCATTGGTCATTCCCCCACTTGTGATGAAGTCATTTTAGAAGAACCAATTTCCTTGAATGTCAAGAACATTTGGTTTTTAGTTCTCCTAAAAAATCTCCTCCTAGGGAGGATATCATGGTGCAAGAAAAGTATAACATTGACAATAACATAGTGTCCTTGGAAGAAGATGATGAGGCAACATTAGAATCTCCTTCACTAAGGGACATTAATATTATTCAACCTCATCTCATCCTTTGCCCACCCTCAAAAAAACCTCCAACTAAAAATAAACTTGAATTTGTCCTCTACCCACCTAAGAATAATATTTTGCACCATCCAAGTCATAATACCATTTCTCATACATATAACACTATAAATAATCTACAACTACAACAACCAACCCCAAAACCCCTACCTTTTCCTAACCCAATCTTACCAAGCCCTCCTCGTTTATCTCCACCAAGTGGAAAGAAGTACAATCTTGTTGAACAACTAAAGAATACTCTTGCTATGATATCATTATGGGACCTTATTCAAGCCTCCCCTCACTACCACAACATGATTCAAATATCCTTACAACAAGTTTATATCCCTTCCAATGCACAACCAAATGATATAGCAGTCATGATCCAAGGAATAAATGTTGACATTGTTTTCCACCAAAGTGAACTCCCCCCTTTGGAAGTCCAAAAACAAAATGAAGCTTTCATAATAATATCTCAATACAAAAGAAAATGGATAAAGAGAACTCTTGTAGATATCATATCTACCCTTAATGTGTGTAGCTTGAGCATTCTCGATAGGCTTGATGTTGAAAAATCAAACATTCAACCTAATTCTTTATCTATTAAGGAATTTGAAAATGTAAAAAAAAACCTACTTAGTGTGATTACTTTACCTATTACAGTTAGGAAGGCCACATTGGAAAGAAAAATCCATGTTATGCCTCATGAAATTTCATATAATCTTCTTTTAAGTAGACCATGGATTCATGGAATGAGTGGGGTGCCCTCTACTCTTCATCATAAAATGAAATACATCTACATTAACAAAGTGTACATACTTGAAGCCGACCTTGACCCAAATAGTTGTTTGAACATTAAGAAAAAAAAATAAAATCCTTTGGAAACATTAACACCAACTACATAGATGGAACCTATGCAAACAAAAGAAAAATAAAAACATATCAAGCAAGCCACAAAGCTATTAGAATATGATTGGGGTTCCTTAGATTTCGAACATGCATTCATGGAAAAATATAAGATAATACACAAAGACTCTAAAAAATGAACTAGAGAAATCAGTAATGTCAACACAAAATTTAGAAGACCCTTCAAAAGCATCCACGTCAACCACTTCACAACACAAGACAACATAGTACACAAAAAACTTTGATGCATCTGATCACGAACAATCTCCAGATCCAAAAGAAATGAAAAAGCTTTATGGAAAAAGGTTATGAAGTTATGAAACAACTTGGATATAGTGGAAAATGATTTTGTGATACATAAAAAGGTATTTGCAACCCTATAGAGCCTAACACACAAGAAATGGCTCATGCTCTTGGTTATTGTCCTTAAATAGAAATAAAAAAATCCTCACTTAATATCAACACTATCACAAAACATCCTTCTAAGATGAATTTAACAATAGTACATCTTGAACTGATAGACACTAGTGGTCTCAAAAGTTATCCTTTGCAAGAAATGAAAAAAAAAAAAAATGTTCACTTAATGTCAATTTCATCTCACAAAGAACTAATGATTTGATTTCATTAGATTTGACACCCTCCTATAAAGGAGAGAACAAAATATCACAATCTAAAGAGTCTTGTGTAGGTATGACATCTTCTACATAAAGCAAGATATATCTTTGTCACATAATAAAGGAATGTCTTCTATAAATCAAGAGAATATCTTCTCAAAACTCCTCCAAGATCACTTGATATCTCACCCTCCAAGAACTCAAGAGAAGTTATATTATTTTTTTTCTTTTTTTTGCATATCACAGAGTTCATGGTCATTCTACTAATAAATTTAAGGCTTTGAGTAGTAAAATACAACATCTTAAGGAGTTTGGTGCTCTCCCTTATTTGGGATTACCTAATTCCTCTAATTGATATTGATTTTCATGCTAGCATGTTTCTCATCAATCATTTTGGCTAATCCTTGTCCTGCACTAAGTGGGGGAAAAGGTTTAGATAGCCTTGTTCTTGTATGTCACTTGTTGTCTCTTTTGGATAGTTGATCCATTGTGAATTTTATAAATACCCAAAAGTGGAATTTGAAGCTCTCAGTTTTCTCCTTTTGTTCCTCTAGATGTCTAGATTTGAAACCTTGATTTTTGACACTATGAGGGAATTTTCTTAGATATTTTGACCTTTCCAATAGGGAGATGACTTCAACAAGTTTGAAACCTATTCTTCAATCATTTTCAAGCCTTCAAATTAATTAGATCTACAATCACACAAGGAAAGAAATTTTAAATGCCAAGAATAGGGGTTTCCGTTGGTCAAACCTCGTTTAGCTAATTAAACTAAATGAAGAAATAAGATGAAGCATGAACATGAAATAATGGAATCAGAAACTTGCCATGATGATGGATCTTGAAGTGCTACAATAATGGATGAAGAATCTACCCTTAAATGTTTTAGAAATGAGCTTGATTTATATCTTGATGCTAAACCCTAGCTTGCTTGACTTGAAAATACGGATAAATGAATGATTTAAGAGAGAGAAGGATGATAGATATATTCATATGAAAATGAGTAGAAAAACCTTATATTTATATGCAATTATGCCCTAATTCTTGAAAATACTACGTCACATGCCGACCTTAGGTCTAAGAGAAAAAAAAAACCCTCTAGAATTTTGAATTTATTTTGATTTTTGGGCCAAAGGGGAATCATTCGCCCCTAATGGTGAATGGGCCCCTAATGGTAAATGGGTCCCACTCAAGGAATTTAAGTGGGTGTTAAAAATTAAGTATTGTAAATGGTGTTTATTAGGTTTATTCTCAAAAATACACTTAATTAAGGCCTTTAGACGTAAAGTGGGGCCAATTAAAGCATAAGAAAGGTATAATTATTGATGAAAAGCCTAGAAAAGCATCAAATTTTGTTACAACACTTCACAAAACTTAGTAATAACGCTTGGTAAATGATAAAAAGAGGTTATTTAAGTGAATTACATTAATAAGATCCTAGAATAGTGTTGAAGTGTGTTACAACACTTCACAACACTTTTACAAGGCATCATAAAATTCTTATTGATTCACAAGGGTGCAAGACCTAATGTGAATGTGTTAATCACATTACAACATTAAATCAAGGAAAAACTAGGCCAACATCCACAAGAAAGACCCAAATGAGCATAGAAATGTCCAAAGATCTATTTTTCTACGCTACAAACAACCTTCCATGGTTCCTTTTGTTCCTCCCCCTAGTGAAGAAAATAAACCTATAGCTGATAAACCCACTCCTACACAAACACAACTTGAAAATTTTAATAAAAGAAATAGAAATGCTATAGAGAATAGGCATAGACGCCATGCTCTTTTTTTAAGGTTAAACAAAGAAAATTAAAATCCAAATTTGATAGAAGCAATACACGATGCGTCTCCCTCTTCACTAAAATAAAAAGATCCTATATCACAATTGCAACATGAGTTAAATCCTTCTTTGGAAATTATCATTCAACCTCCATTGTGATTAACATGGATGATGATGATGAGGTTGCTAAGATTGACGAAGAAGTGCATAATGAATTAAATACATTATTTTCCTCTTCTATGAGCTTAAATGATAATTCCCCTAGGAAGAGTGTTGAACTTGGTGATAATCCTAGTTTGACACTTGCTATTGTCTCTTTAGCTAGTTTTCTACCTTCTTTATTGATGAACAATATTGGGATATAGATGACCTGCTATAGGTCAACTCACATGTTCCTTTCGAGTCTTTGTTTTGTTTTTCCATGTTTCTTTTATTTCATGTAAGTAATGTGATCCCCTGAACTTTTATGTTTGATGTCTCTCTCTCTCTTTGTTATGTTCCTCTATTTGTACATACATTTTACTCTATGTCGTGAACCTTTTATCTTTTCTTTGTCTTTTATTTTCCTTTTGGGGATGATGCAATGTGTTGAGACATTCATGTCTCTTCCATGTTGACTCAAAAGCTTTTCCTTTATCTTTTATTTGTCTTGTGTTTTCCTTCTGGGGATGATGCAAGGTGTTGAGACATTCATGTCTCTTCCATGTTGACCTGAAAGTATTTTTCTTTGTTTTCACTCTCTTTGTGTCATTCTTCTTGCTCTATGATTATTTGGGGAATGATGACAATTGTGAGCTCTCTTAAAAACATTGTAGCAAGAACATACTGACCCTAAATCCATGGATCTCTCGTGCATTTGGAATTTCATTTTGGGGGAAACCCCTTGTCCTTTTCTTGATGTAGCTTTATTCGGAAACATATGACTTGGCATAGGGATTTCCAAATAAGCTCTCAAGTCCTCCTTATTTTTTAGCAATTTCTTTAAAGTGGGGGCATACTTTGGCATTATTCTCTTACATTTCATGTTTCATTGTTGTACCATATAAAAATGGATCTTTGGACATTTTCTTGGTCATTTAGTTCTTTTTCCTATGATGCTTTACCTATTTTACTTAGATTATATTTTGTAATGTGACTTATACATTCACATTAGGTCTTAAATATTTAAATTATTAAGACTTTATGATGTCTTGTAAAGGTGTTGTGAAGTGTTGTAACACATCTCTACACTTTTCTAGACTCTTCTTATTAGAATTCATATAAATATTCTCTTTTTATCCCTTGTCAAGTCTTATTTTAAAGTTTCATAAAGTCTTGTAACAAACTTTCATACTTTTCTAGACTTTTCATCAATAACTACACCTTTCTTATGCTTTATTTAGCCCCTTTATGCACTTACATGCTTTAATTAAGTATAATTTTGAATATAAACCTGGTAAATATCATTAAATGCAACTTAATCCCTGAAACCCACTTGCATACCTTGAGTGGGACCCATTCGCTAGGGATGGAGAATGAGTCCCTCTTGGTTCAAAATTCAAAATAATTTCAAATTTTGTTTAGGTTTTTATTCATTAAGACCTAAGTTCATCCTATGATGTATTTTCAGTAAATTAAGGAAGAAGTGTGTATAAATGAGTGTTTTTCTATCCATTTTAAGCCCCATTCATTCATGCATTCATTCATGCATTCATTCCATCATAGCATTCAAGCATTTTTCATCATTCAATCAAGCATCATCAAGTCATCCATTTCATTCATTGCATATCTTCATATTTCTACATCAAGGGTTTGGTGAGTTTATGACATTGCATGTTGTTTATTAATCATTCTATTTCTATTTCATTTCATTATCTAGGGTTTGACCAAGGAAAACCCCTATACTTTAACCCTTAACCATTTTCCCCCTCTTTGCATGTGTGTTTGCAGATCTTATAGGCATATTTTTCAAAGAGATAGGTGTTGAAAAGTGGTCAACAAGTCATCAAAGAAATTAAAGTCAACAAAGATTTAATTCAAGCTTGGAGACATCATTCAACCCATTTTCTGCAGATTTGAATATGTCAACCTGACAAGCAGACAAGTACAAATCTGGACCCATAGAGTTGACTTCAAAATTTGTAGATTTTTGTAGGTGGTCTAATTTTTCCATCTATGGTGAATCAGTCCCACTACCAAGCTAGGAAAAGTGATTTTTGAGGTTTTTAGTTCATGAGATCCCAAAACCTGTTTCAACAAAATTTACCTAAAGAAGGACTAATTCGCCATCTGTGGAAAATGAGTCCCAGTGGTCATCAACAATAATTTTTGAAGCAATTTAGAGCTTTGCAGCATCAACATTCTACCTTTGCGTGCATGCCATTCAATCTCATTAAGTTCTTTTTTCATTTGTTTATGTTTCTAGTACATTTCTATGTATCACACAGTGTCTTCAAAAACTTCATATTTCTTAGGTTCTGTATAAATAATCAATCCATCTTATTAGCTTGTTGCATTTAGGTCATTGCATTTAAGAATATTTTCATTTTACTTGCAACATTAGTTTGAGTGAACCACCAAGATTTTGGGGTCTATCTCTCTCCTTTAGGTGGAAAACCCTAATTAAGCAAGAGAGTCATAACACCTATACAAAAAACTCTATGGCTCATTTTGGTGAACCTACATTCTGAACATTATCTTTATGATTTAAATTTGCATTTACATCTTGGGACTCATTGCATGGCCTTTTGCATTTTTTTGCATCCTAGGATTTTCAAAATTGCATTAGTGAATATCTCATATAGATTTCATTTTTGCACTTTAAAACATTAAAAATACTAAAATTTTGCATCTGCATCCTAGTTTTTCATTAGAAAATAATTAAAATCATTTTTTTTTGAAAAATCACAAAAAAATTCACCCCTAGACTCATTCACCACCTTGGGTGAATCAATCGAGTTGCACTTTCTACACAACAATTTATGTCATTTTCATAGTTTTTTTGCATTTTTGTTTTTTGTTATTGCATTTTTATTTCAGTTTACTAATTTTTTTTTATTCACATTTTATTGTTCCTAGTTTTCATTTGCATCCAACGCACCTTTGGTGGTATTTGTATGAGTGATTGGTGCCCTATTGATAATACTTTAGTGAGATGAAGTTCCTAACTCATGGCTTCCTGCAATAGCACATTCATTGTAGACCTTGGGTTATCTAGAGCTCCTTCTCCTGGTATTGACAATGGTGCATTAGCCATGCATACTACCACTAGTACACCTTTTCCTTCCCATAAAATGCATGTTGACACACAAATTAATTCCCTTCTGCAAGAAAAAGTAGTTAACATTCATGAGGACTTAGCACATCTCCAACATAGCTTGTGTCTTGAAAAAATTTCAACCACTGCCATTCTTGCTATAGAGAACACCCATAAAATGCTTGAAAATGATGAAGTATTAGATGTTATGAAATTAATTGTTGAGATATATCAAAAAAATGCTTCTTCCACCTCTAGCACATCTCAACTAGCAAAAAATGTGGTTAGCCAAGGAGGATCTCATATTACTACTCCTTCAACCCTCGCATCCATACCCACCTATACCACCCCTCAAGTTACATCAACCATGCAACAAGTTAGTCATGTGACTCCTTCCTTTGCTATTCCTACTAGCATCCCTAGTTCTTTTGTGGCATCAAATGCTCCATCCTCCACCACCTTCACCCCTATTAGTGTCCCCTTCACTTTTCCTAACACTACATACACTCCATCACCATTCTCTCTTCCACCTCATACCACTTACACTGACCCTCTCATAACACAACTCTTTCACACTATTTCTTCCATGCAACAAAAAATATCTACCATAAACCAAAGCCAAAATATGCCACCCACCTATTATGTCTGTAACAGTCAATTATCTTTGGAAATCTTAAGAACATTGATGCCACAAGGAATTGGGATACCTAGGTTTGAGAAGTACATAGGAAAAAAAGACCCTACTAATCATGTCAATGCCTATACCACCTTATGCAATGATTTTTTCCTTGACGATAAACTATTAGCTAAAATTTTTCCTAGGACTTTAAAAGATATTTCCTTGGAGTGGTTTTCCTCTTTATCGAATCATTCAACTCATTCATTAAATGAACTTTTTGATTCCTTTATAATTCATTTCCAAGTCCATATGACTTCCAAAAAGATAATGGTTGATTTAATGAGGTGTACACAAAATGGGGATGAAAAAGTAACTAATTTCATTTCAAACTATCAGTCATTATATGGTCAAGTAGATGTCAAGGTTCCTCATTCACATCTCCAAAATATGTTTATTGAAAACTTGCAAACTCACATTTAGGATAAATTGATCATGATGAAATTTCCTTCTTTCATGCATTTATACATAGGCCTTTGTGAGTATCACAACTTAGTTACTAGTAGTGATGGAAAATCCACTAGCCAAGTTGAGAATTCCAAACAAAGCAACCAAAAAACCTCACAAAACTTTAGAAAAAAAAACAAAGACTTCTTACAATTTAATCCCCCTCCTCCATAACCAACTCAACCCTGTTAATAACTAAGTGGAAGTTGTTAAAACAGTGGTGCCCTTTACCAACGGGGACTTGAAGAGACAGTTCACCCCTTTACCTAATACTCTCCATAACATAATGAATCAACTGTTACAACAATAGATGATCACTTTTCCTATAGTTAAACCACTTGATCCTACCAAGCCTTTACCCCCCACCTTTAAACAAAATGCTTATTGTAATTTTCATTTCCAAAATGGACATGACACAAAACAATGCAAGCATCTCAAGAACCTAGTGCAAGACCTCATTGATTTAGGTTGTCTATGCAATGCTAGTGTTAATGATCTAGGCAATAAGTCCATCACCCCTCACAATCAGAATTTGAAATTTTTTACAAACCCCGTGCCAAAAAAAAATGTTTCATTTATCAAAGCCAATGAACCTTCAAACACTGATGTAATGAATGTTGATGAACAACATGATCTTACTCCAAATGTTACCCATGTTAACCCTATGGATGAAATGATGGGTTTGATAGACGTTATCCCTCATAAGGGCCCAACTAACAAATCTATTGATATTACTTTTTCTTCTCATGATATACATCAAAAACTTCCTAATGGTCCTCTTTACATAGCTGACAACATCTATGATAAGCCCACCAATGGGATATTAATAGATCTTGCCTGTGTCAAGAACGTGTTCATGGAGGAATTTTTAGTATTACATGATCTTTATCAAGATGATTATGAAAAACCAACAACATGGATTAAAACACATACTGGTTTTGCATGCCTTGTATGATCGGATCGATCATACTCCCATTGCAGATAGAACCTAAAACATTGGATGTAACATTCTCTATCATTCCATAGTCAGATCAATTTCGTCTATGGCTAGGTCATCCCTAGCTTCACTTGTTGAAAGTTGTCCCTTCAGTCATTCACAAGTGTTTGAAGTTTATGCTTGAAAATGACATGTTTACTATACACCATAGTGGCTATAATCCATTGTCTTCTAAAGGTAATTTTTCCTTGGAAGCCTTCCGGCCTAAACCTATGAAACCCATCACCCCTCGCATAGACTTCTTTTTCATTTCCTATCAAAAGTTAAAAGCCAAACAAATAGCCGAATTGTCTCTTTGCCACATGTCCCCATCCACTTTTGAAACTCCTATCCTAGATGAGATTATGCTTCAACATAAATCCAAACCTAAACAAACATTACAACCTTTAGAGCAACCAACAATAAACACTTCACCTTCATTGTCTAAACACCCAAGAGATAATGAAACCAACCTCCTCATGCCTCCTTACATTAAATTTTTTTATAAATTAGAAGAGAAAGTGATTGGCCCATCTCCTTCAGTTCCTTACATTCCTACCCCTCAGGAAGAAAAGGAGCCTATAGTGAATCAACCTAATATTATGGCTAAATGACTTCAAAACAAAATTTAAAGAAACCAAGGTGCTAGAGAGTGTAGGAATTGTCTTCGTCTCCTTGCTTGTCAGTTACATGCATAAGAAAACAAAGAAAATTAAAATCCACATTTGATAGAAGCAATACATGACCACCTTCCTCCTCCTATCCCACTACAAGATAGTATAATACAACCATCACAATAAGAGATACACTCTTCTTTAGGGATATTGATTCGTCCTCCTGTTGTGATCAACTTAGATGACAATGAAGAAACAAAAAAAATTGATGACGAGATAGAAGATGAATTAAATACATTATTTTCCTCATCTATGAGCTTCATTGAGATATCTCCTATCTAGGGTGATGATCCTATCACTTCACCTAGTGTGATCCTTTCTCTTGTCCCTCTCACCAATTGTTCACCTTTTGACCATGATTGGGAGGTGGATGACTTGTTACAAGGTTGACATGCATTCACCTTACTAGTATTTTTACATTTTCCTTTTACTTTTTCTTTTCTTTGGTGTAATTTCATGTGTGTATTGTGATCCCCTTAATGTATGTTTGATTTTATCTCTCTTTTTGCAAATTCTTCTATTTGTACCTTCATTCTTCTATATGTCATACATTTCTTTCTCTTTTTCACTTTTGTTTTTTTTTTTTTTTCATTTCAGGGATGACACGAAGCATTAAGATGCCCTATGTCTCTTCCATGTTGACCCAAAAGGTCCCTTTTTCCTTTTACTTTGTCTTTTCTTTTGTTTTCCTTTTGGGGATGGCACAAGGCAATGAGACAAAAATGTCTCCTTCATGTTGACCCAAAAGGCTTCCTTTTTCCCTTTCACCTTTTTTTGTTCTCTTTTCACTTTTGATTTGTGTTTTACTTTTGGGGACAATGCAAAGTGTTGAGATGCCTTATGTCTCTTCTATGTTAACCAAAAGGATTCCTTTTTTCTTTTGTTTTTTCTCTCTTTGTGTCATTCTTCCAATTCTATGTATTTAGGGAATGATGATAGTTCCAAGCTCTTAAGAAAACATTGCAGCAATGAACATACTGACCCCAACTCTATAGATCCCTTATGTGTTTGGTGTGTTCCTTTTTGGGGGAAATCCCTTCTCTTTCTTTTTATTTTTCCCTTACATGACCCAACATTACTTGAAAATGTATGACTTGGCATAGGGGCTTTTCAAGTTGGCTCTCATGTCTTCTTTCTTTTTAAAATTTTTCATTTGCTACTTTAAAGTAATTACTCATAGAACAGTGTGTAGTAATTCCTTTATAGTGGGGGCATACATTGGCATTATTCATTTTACATTTTTCCTTTTTCCTAGTTCTTAGTGCATCCTTGTTACTTCATATGATGCATTTGTCACTTTGTGGATAACATTGGGTATGATTTCGTTCATAAGTGTGATCTATCTTAGCATATTGCATTCCTCTTAGTGGCCTGATGTGACACACTACATCCCCTAAGTTGTGAATATTCTATTCTTTGATTGGTCCTCTCTTGGATACATTAGACACAATAATCCCTAAGTGACAGACCTTACATGAACTAAACAAGACTCCTTTGAACATCTTTTGCATTTTACATGTTTACATGTTATATTTTGCATTTATATGGCCACCTTACATAACATAGCTTTCATGCCTATGGTTCCATTTTGTTTGTTCATGAGTTCTTATAATATAAAGCTTTTCTTGTCGCATGAAGCTTGAACTAACATTTTTCCTTTGTGATGCTTTATTAAAGTTATCAGGAGGTATAAGTTTGATATGGTTGAGCAGGAAGCCCATTCTGAGGCACGAATTTCCCCATAGTCACCTATGTGTTTGTGAGTACATGCCAGCCGAGCCTATGCTTCTCACCTTTTGGGCCTTCTCACCTGATGAACAACCTTGAGTTTAGTTGCCCCAGATTGAGTATGCATTTTTCTTTTTCAACAACTAGCCTAGATCTGATCCGCAACTAGCTAGAAAAATGAGAGAAGCTTGATACAACTTTCCCTTTTTCTTTTTGTCTTTCATATGTGTGTTCCTTTTTTCTTATGTTTAGTTCTCCATGGGATCTTCATCTCGGGGACTTGATCATATTTATCTCATCTTGCTAGCATAAGTACATTTGTATCCCTCTCCATATGCATGGCTACTTTAGTGTGAGTTTGAAGCAAGTTCATCCTCTCACTAAAGTGGGGGTTAAATGTACCATAGAAAAATGGATCTTTGGACATTTTCATGGTCATTTAGGTCTTTTTCCTATGAGGCTTAGCCTATTTTTCTTAGATTTAATGTTTTAATGTGACTTATAAATTCACATTAGGTCTTGAATATTTAAATTATTAAGACTTTATGATGTCTTGTGAAGGTGTTGTGAAGTGTTGTAACAAATTTCTGCACTTTTCTAGACTCTTCTTATTATAATTAATCTAAATATTCCCTTTTTATCACTTACCAAGTCTTATTTTAAAGTTTTGTCAAGTCTTGTAACAAACTTTCATGCTTTTCTAGACTTTTCATCACTAATTACACCTTTCTTATGTTTAATTTGGCCCCTTTATGCAATTACAAGCCTTAATTAAGTGTATTTTTTAAAATAAAATTGACAAATATCATTCAATGCAACTTAATCCCTGACACCCACTTGCATGCCTTGAGTGGGACCCATTCACTAGGGGTGGCAAATGAATCCCTCTTGGCACAAAATTAAGAATAATATCAAATTTCTTTCGGGTTTTTATTCATTAAGACCTAAGGTTGGACTGTGATGTTATATTTTGGGGAAATTAGGGCATAAGTGTGTATAAATAAGTATTTTTTCTATCCATTTTAACCCCAATTCATTCAAGTATTCATTCATGCATTCAATCCATCCTAGCATTCAAGCATTTTTCATCATTTAATCAAGCATCATCAAGTCATCCATTGGAGCACTTCATTGTATATCTTCTTATTTCTACATCAAGGGTTTGGTGAGTTTAAGATATTGCATGTTGTTTATTCATCATTCTATTTCTATTTCATTTCATAATCTAGGTTTTGATTACCAAATTAGGGTTTGACCAAGGAAAACCCCTATACTCTAAACCTTAACCATTTTCCCTTTCATTACATGTTTGTTTGTAGTTCTTGTAGGAAGATTTTACAAAGAGATAGGTGTTGAAAAATTGTCAAAAAGTCATCAAATCTATTCAAGTCAATAGACTTAATTTTATCTTGGAGACAACATTCAACCCATTTTCTGCAACTTTGAATCTGTCAACTCAACAACCAGACAAGTATAGATCTGGACCCATAGAGTTGACTTCATAATTTGTATATTTTTGTAGGTGGACTAATTTTCCATCTGTGGTCAATCAGTCCCACTACTAGGGTGGAAAAAGTGATTTTTGAGGTTTTCAATTCATGGCATCCTAAAACCTGTTTCAACTGAATTTACTTGAAGTATGACTAATTCCTCATCTAGGGTGAATGAGTCCTAGTGGCCATCAATAGTAATTTCTAAAGTTGTCCAGAACCTTCCAACATCAACATTCTACCTCCAGGTGCATACCATTTAGTCTCAAATTAAGTTTTGTTTTCATTTGTTTATGTTTCTAGTTCATTTCTGCATATCACACTATGTTTTCAAACACTTCATATTTCTTAGGTTTTGCATAAATAATCAATCCACTTTATCACTTTTTTTATTTAGGTCACTATATTTAGGTATATTTTTATTGTACTTGCATTAGTTTGAGTGAACCACCTAGATTTTGGGGTCATCTCTCTCCTTTAGGTGAAAAACCCTAATTGAGCAAGAGAGCCGTAACACCTATACAAAAAAAATCTATGGTTGAATTGTGTAGTGATGTTTCTTTCACTTTTTGGTTGATGTTGGGTGTGATGTCCCTCAAGAGCATGATCTCTCTTAGCATAATATATTCCTCTTAGTGGCTTGATGTGACACATTGCATCCCCTAAATTGTGAATCTTCTATTCTTTGATTGGTCCTCTCTTGGAGACATTAGGAATAATCTTCCCTAATCTAAGAACTTACATGAACTAAGAAAAAATTCTTTCAATGTACCTTACACTGTTTTATAATTTTTGTTATATGGCCACCTTGCACAACACACTTTGCTTGCCTATGGAGCCATCTTGTTTTTTCATGAGTATCAAGCATACAAAGATTTGCTTGCCTCATGAAGCTCGAAGTTCATTATTGTGTGGTACCTTATCAAAGTTATTAGGAGGTATATATTTGGTCTGGTTGAACGGGAAGCCAAACTTAAGTGTTACTTTCCCATAGACACTTGCTCATAAGCATATATCAACTGCATGCATGTTTTAGAATTTTTGTTATATTGCCACCTTGCACAACACACTTTGCTTTCTTATGGAGCCATCTTGTTTGTTCATGAGTAGCAAGCATACAAATATTTTCTTACCTCATGAAGCTCAAATTTCATTATTGTGTGGTACCTTATCAAAGTTATCAGGAGGTATAGATTTGATCTAGCTGAATGGAAAGCCAAACATAAGTATTTCTTTCCCATAGACACTTGGTCATGAGCACATATCGACTACATGCATATGTGTCTCATCTTTTTGGATACTCACCCAACAGAAAGCCTAAAGTTCCATTTCCTTAGAGTGAGTGTGCATTTTTAGACAAACAACTTAGATCTGATCCACAACATGCAGGGAAAATGGTTGAAGCTTGATCCACCCCTCTTTTGTTTTTTTTTTCTTTTCTCTTTTTCTTTGGTAGTGTATGCTTGTGCTTTTTTTTTCTCTTTATATAATTTTCATGTGTGTGTCTCTCGTACTTATGTTGGTTTTCCATAGGATCTTGATCCTAGGGGATTAATCATCCCTCTTGATCATTGTCATCCTATCTTACTAGCATCGGTACACTTTGACCCCTCTTGACATGAGTTTTTCTACTTTAGTGTGAGTTTGAAGCATGTTCCTCTTCTCACTAAAGTGGGGGCTAAATGTGGAGATGGAAAAATTATCCCTCTACATTTTTCATACTTGTTTAGCCCACCCTATTAAATTGAGGTTAATGCTGCATTGATTTAGTGTTTTAATGTGTTTAATACATTCACATTAGGTCTTGGGCCATTGTAAACTAAGTGGACCTAGTTGTTCCCTATTTATGGTGTTGTAAAGTGTACCTTTACATTTTCAAACTAATCTCTAGGGTTTTTATTAATAAATTGGGCTTCTTTATGCCTTATTTGGCCTTATTTTGCATCCACAAGATTTAATTAATGCATATTTTAGAGGATAATCCCAACATATGCCAATATCCAATCATAATTCAGGTCTTCTTATATTGTATGGCCTTGATTGAGTGACTTAGGACTCATACACCACGTTGGGCATATGATTCCCACCTAAGTTTTGAAGCCTTGATCTATAAATTTAGTAGTTTAGAAGCAGACTGAACTTTCAATCATTTTTTTTTCCATCAAAAAATTTTGACTATCCTCCTCATTCACGTCCAAAATGTTTTTCCTTGAAGAAAAAAAGGACTTTCACCCTTTTTGAACCATCTTGTGGTGTTATATTTATATATTATTTTCCTAAGTTTGGTAGTTGTTATTTCATCATTTTTCATTCTCAAGTTTTCCTCCAAAATTTCCACTGCAATTTTTTTAAAAAAAAAGGTTTACATCAAAAACCCCTACTTAAAAAACATAAACCCTTTTCTTTCTCATGATTTGTCTATTTTAAGATATATTTGTGATATATTTTTTGGAGAGGTTGAAAGTCTAAATTCAAGTCAATGTTGTCAATTTTGAAGAAGATAAAAAGATTACAAAAAAAAAAAACAATTTCTAGAATTAGTTTAAGAAGAAAGAATAGAGGTTAAGAGCAGGTTAATATCTTGATTCTCCAAAAAATACCAAGTAGGACTGATGCAAAAATTTTGGCATATGAGTCCCAATATAGTGGACTTTCCAGTTTTTAGGTGTTCCATACTTGTCTCTACCAGATTTTTATTCCTGCCTAGAAACCCTAATCTGGGACTAAATCGCCCAACTTGGTGTATGAGTCCTAGTGTGAATTAAATTTAGAATTTTTGACATTTCAAACCTTCATCTGAGCCTCTACAGTTTGTAGCGTGCACCTCTCTAATTTCCCAATTTACTATTTTATCTTGCATTCATTTCTAGGTCATTTTTTGTAGTCTTGCATATCATTGAGTCTCATAATTAGATCTTGCATGTTACTAGTCTTTCCAAGAAATAGCTTGGTGGTGAACATCTCTTTAGTCATTATCCATACCCTAGGACAACCTTTAGTAGATATCTTTCCTTCATTCCATCTTGGGATTGAGATCGCTAAGGTTTCCTTGAATGAAACAAGAGTGAAATAAGAGGACCCTACCCCTTGTGCTTCATCTCCTAAAAGGTAGAGAGACACCAATTTATGTTGTTTCAAAAATGTAGTTTCAACACTAAATCAAGGCAACACTAAGTTCAATTTAACATAGAGAGATAAACAAGTACATAAATTTAGAGGGATACATTTTTCGTTTCCACATTTAGCCCCCACTTTAGTGAGAGGAGGAACTTTCTTAAAACTCACACTAAAGTACCAAGAGAATTCCAAGAGTACCAATGCTAGTAAGATAGGATGACACTAATCAAGAGGGATGATCAAGCCCCCAAGATCAAGATCCTATGGAAAACCAACATAAGCACAAAATAACACACATGAAAATGATATAAGGAGCAAAAACAAGGCACAAGCATACATTTTCAAAGAAAAAGAGAAAAGAAAAACAAAAAAAAGAGGGGTGGATCAAGCTTCAACCATTTTTCCTACATGTTGTGGATCAAATCTAAGGTGTTTTTTCCAAAAATTCACATTCACTCTGAGGCAACAAATCTTTAGGCTTTTCATTGGGTGATTACATCCAAGAATGTGAGACACATACACATACAACTAGTATGTTCTCACAAGCAAGTGGATATGGGAAATTCATGCCTAAGCTCAGCTTCCCATTCAACTAGACCAAAGTTATACCTCCAGATAAATTTTATAAGGCAACACACAACAATGAACTTTGAGCTTCATTAGGCAAGCAAAGCTTTTTAATGCTTGATACTCATGAACAAGTAGTTTAATGTTGGAATATGCAGTTTCAAACCTGACATGGGACTAAATCACCTAGAGGGGCATATGAGTTCCAATCAGGGTTTTTCATGGATTGAAATTTTGAATAAGGGTCACCACAAAATACCCATAAATCAAGAAAAATTACCTATATTGAGACTAAATCACCTAGAGCGGCATATGAGTCCCATATTAGGGTGTTTGCAGCATTTTAAGCAAATTCTATGTAAATGTTATGTTTTCTTGTTTGTATGATGTCTATACTAAGTGAAAATGCAAGTTTCAAATGAAATTCAATGATGCAAGAGATAAAAATGCAACCTATATTCACTTTCACTAATGCAAGATTTAGAAACCCCATATGCAAATTTACTAATGCAAACCCTAATGCAAAGTTAATGCAAGGTATATCTAGGATTTTAATGCATTCCAAATCAGAAATAAGTTCTAAATGTAGGTTAACCAAAATGAAACAACAAAATTTGGGGTCTCTCTACCTTTTAGGAGATGAAGGAAAAGGGGTAGGGTTCTCCTATTTCATTCTTGTTTCATTCAAGGTAACCTTAGAGATCTCAATACCAAGATGAAATGAAGGAAAAATATCTATTAAAGGTTGTCATAGGGTATGAATAATGACTAAAGAGGGGTTCACCACTAGGCTAGGTCTTAGGAAGACTAGTAACATGAAAGATCTAATTATGAAACTCAATGATATGCAAGACTATAACAAATGACCTAGAAATGAATGCAAAAAAGAATAGTAAATTGGGAAATTAGAGAGGTGCACATGGAAACCTATAGAGGCTTAGATGAAGCTATCAAATGATAAAAATGTTGAATTTACATTTGCACACTAGGGCTCATATGCCAGTTTGGGAGATTTAGTCCTAAATTAGGGTTTCTGGGTAGGAACAGAAGTTTGGTAGAGACAATTCTAATACACCTAAAAAATGGAAAGTCCACTATATTGGGGATCATACCCCAGAAGTGGCATATCAATCATGCTTGGAATTTTTAGAGAATCAAGATCTAAATCTTCCCTTATATACCTCTATTCTATCTTCTCAACCTAATTTCCAAATCTAAATTGTTGATTTTTTCTCTGTAGATGTCTTTTTGTGATCTTCCAAACAAAGTGACAACTTTGAAAAAATTTAACACTTGAAAACCTCTTTCCAATCTTGCTCTTCAATGTATCTTCAACCTAGACCTACAAATCACACACAAAAGAGATGGAAAAATATTGTTTTGTTAGTGGATAGGGGTTTGTCTTGGTCAAACCTCATTTTGGTAATTAAACCTTGCAATGAAATCAAATGGAAAGGAGGAATGATGAATGGAAAAAATGGTGTGTTGCAACTCACCAAACCCTTAGTATAAAATTCTACTGTAAACATGTATGAAATGACTCCAATGGATGTGGATCTTAACTCTTGCTAGAATGATATGGATCTTGAACTGAATGCATGCTTGAATCATAAAACCCTACATCACAAATATTAGCTCAAAAATAAACATGCAACATGATGACTTTGACATGATGCTTGATACTTGAATAAAGGTCCAAAACACTTGATAATAAAATATTGAATGCTATTGAATGCTCTTGTAAACTCTTGAATGCTCTTGTAAGCTCTAATTTTCTATGAGGATGCTTGCATAAAACTTCTAGGTGAAAAATGAGTGAAATAACCTTGTATTTATACTTGTTTATGCCAAATTTCCTAAAATTACAACAATACAAGCTGACATCACATCTAGGAAGATAAAATACCACCAATAATTTGAACTTAATTTAGATATAAGCCACACAAGACTCATACACTAGAAAGTGGTGTATGAGTCCCATTAGCTACACTATGGGACAAACATTTTAGGAAATGCTTAGATTCCTATGAAATCCAAATTGGGGCCCCAAAACTCAGGTGGGACTCATATGCCCAAGGTGGCGTATGAGTCCTAGATCACTAAATCTAGGTCATACAATCCAAAAACACCTGAATTATGATTGGATATTGGAAAATGTCAGGATTATCCTTAGAAAGATGCATTAGTTAAGGCTTGTGGATGCAAAATAAGGCCAAATAAGGCATAAAGAAACCCAATTTATCAATGAAAACCCTAGATTAATGTAAAAGTATAAAGGTACACTTTACAACACCCTAAATAAGTCATAATTAGGTCTAGTTAGTTTAGAAGGGCACAAGACCTAATGTGAATGTGTTAAACACATTACAACACTAAATCAAGGAAACATTAAGCTCAATTTAATAGGGAGGGCTAAAAAAGTATGAAAAATGTAGAGGGATAATTTTTTTGTTGCCACACACGCACACATATTTTAGAGATACATAGATACTTAAGTTTCCTATAGCATTCTTCATTACATTGAACTTATGTATCTATCTATCTCTACAATGTACATACATACATACATACATACACACATACATACATACATGTATGTATGTATGTATGTATGTATGTATGTATGTATATACTCTTTTTGTTCTTCAATTATAGTGACTATAAATATCAACCCCTCTCTATTACTACTATGGTAATAGCTCACTCCTATTTTTGTTATAACAATTTTTGAAACACCATTATGAAATCTATATATAACTTGAAACAACAATATGGTAAAAATATTTCCAACCATCTTGGATACAACATTATGATACATTTATATATAGAGAGATATATATTTAGAAGATAGATAGATACATAAGTTTCCTTATATTACCCTTCTTCATTTGCATTCAACTTGATTAGATTTATGCTTTTTTCTCTTCAATTACAATGACTCTAATATGTATAGATAGGTTGTTTATATGAAAATAATACTTTTGTTTCAAGTTAGAAACCTTCAAAATAATCATAGAAAAATTGTTCGAAATCTAAAAATCACTACCCAGATAGATAGATATATATGTTTCCTATAACCTTCTTCATTTACCATTCAACTTAATTATATTTATGTTTTCTTTGTTGTTCAATTACAGTTTCTATAACATGTATGGTAACCATTTCTAAAACAAAATTATAAAATTTTTATATAACTTGAAATAGTAGTTTGATAGAAATATTTCAAGCCCTTTCCAAAAAATATTGTTGTTTCAAGTTATATCATAATTTTGTTTGAAGTTATATTTGTATTTTATTTCTATTTTGAGTTATATATATTGGTATCATATTTTTGTTTCAAGTTATGTATATTCATATCATTATGTTTTTTCAAAAAGGTTTTTACATATTTTTATCATTATGTTGTTTCAAGAAGGGTTTTACATATTTGTATCATATTGTTGTTTCAAGTTATATATTACCCCTTAACTAACTTCTGCTTAGAGTAATCTATTAACATGATCACCCAAGGGTTTATAAGAGTTAGGATTGGGGATATGATAGTACAACATGCATTGCTTGTTCCATTGCACACATACCCATGTTCATTTACAATAAATTGAAAAAGATGTATGCTTAGTTTGTTCTTCACTTATACTCACTCTTACATGTACATGCATATGATCAAATCTATGTTATTCTAATTTTTTGCATATGTGATCAAATAATTTTGTGTATTCTATTTACTAATCTTATTCTTGGCTCAATGCAGAGGAATAAATTAGCAAAAAAAAGAACCACATGAGTTGTAACCAAGCAAAGGTGGGAAAATTCAATTCCTACATAAAAGAGAGGTGTGAGGTTGCCACATAGTGATGAAATTGACGTACTTTAGATTTAGCATCCAATCCAACCTATGGTTTTTACAAACAGTGATGAGGATGAACTAATTACTACTGAGAAGCTGACTAAATATGTAATCCAAACAAATCCAACTGTAACAACTAAAAGGGTTGTAGTGCACTAGGAATGGACCATAGCTGACATGGAACATGCCATGGTAGATGTTGAATACAATGACATTTCAACAAGAAATTTGAAGTGTACCAAATATGCAATAATGGGCCTAATCCCTTCACATATGGACTTCTCAGTAAGTCTTGGTGGACAGGGTTAAAGAAAAGCCATCACAATTTGTGTTTGAGGACAACACAAGGGAAAGATAGAGACTGCGTTGTCAATCTTAGGCCTATAGTTGTAGTTGCATTCTACAAAACACTGGAGAAGGCATACACAACCAAGAATTATGTACCACAAAGGACTTTTAATTGTGATGAGATCGAGCTACAAGCTAGGAAAAATAGTGAAGTGAGGGTGCGTTCGAAAAAGGGTGGCATAAGTGTTTCATATATTATCCTAAAGAGAAAAGAGTGGATCACAATTTTTTGTTGTGCAAACACTGCTGAACAAAAAATTCTAGGCTTTTTCTTGTTTAAAATTAAAAAACCCTCCATAACTATGTAATCAATTGTAAGCCAGGAGCATGTACGATTTTTCAACCTCATGCATGGATGATGAAAGACCTATTTCTGAGATGTCTGAAACATTTTAGTATGCAACTTGCACTTGGGGGTGTCTCATCTAGCCATAGATACCTCTTCCTATTTGATGTCCATGGTAGCCACATAGCCTTTTTCTACCATTATCAAAGCAAGGAAATTGTGCACTGACTTGCTTACCCTACTAGCCCACACATCACATAGACTACAAACACTTGATGTTAGTGTATTTTCCTCTTTCAAATCACATTTTAAAATGGAAAGAGTAGCATGGTCCACCAAATATCCAAATTTGGAGATAAGAACTTGGAAAAAATTGGCTACACTTAGCAACCTTTCTTTTGAGAAGGTGTTGACAACTGAGAACATAAAAGTTGGTTTCAAAAGGATGGGTATTTGGCCTCTTAATCTAGATGTGGTTCACAATGCTAGAGTTATGTAACACCAAGAAAAATAATATGGAATGTTTTTCCACATTTTTATAGCATTGGAGACACCTTTCTAATCAATTCCCTTGGTACATGCTTGGGAGACAAATGGTGACTAGATATTTGTTCAAAACCTAAATTAGGAAATGGACTTGCACTTGTAAATTCAATGTGAAAATTCCTTTGATAAAATGGAAAAATATCTTATTGCCAAGGGGTTGGTTAAAATTTGCGAAGACCATAAAGATAATAAAAATCAATCCAATAAAAAAATATTGATTTTAGTCCAAAAATAAAAATGTTGAAAATAATAATAAAAATGTGTAAAATATATAATCCACATCATAACACAATCAAAACAATGCACATCACCAAACTATTTCAAATAATGTCATTGTACCACAAAGGAAACCTAAGAAAAAAATCAACACAAATGCAAATACAATCCTTTAGGAGAAGATCCATAAAATTTATTTAAATGTTGAGAAAAAGGATCCCTTGGATGAGATGCACCTTTTCCTGTGGTTTCATTAAATGCATGAAATGGGAATGGGGATTTTAAGGATTTGGAAAAGGTATATGATTGACTTAAAACCTAATAGGTAGTCAACCAATGCTTAACCAAATTTGGAAATACCCTAATAATGAAATGGAGTAATGCAATTGACCTAATAATACAAATAATTTTTTTTATAGAAACAACAAATCTAAGATATTACAGGGAAAAGAAAACAACAAAAACAAAAAGGAGAGGACACTTTGCACCTAGCATGTAAATTTGAGCTTGAAAATGGGGAACATAGGTGCCCAATGTGCCACTATAGATTGTTAGGGCTTTTCCAAATCTATTTTCATAGTCTTCTAATGTCATGTCTGCACTTTCATATTCTACTTGCAAACTATTCCAATTGCTTATGGTTATTTCTACAAATAAGATTACATGAGTTGTCAAGACCTAGGGTTTCAAATGCAACAATGAGAAAAGTGTCTTCAAGTTTCCTTTGATCTTCTTCAACCTAATATCTACACATTCACAAAGAGGGGAAAATTTTGTGCAATATAGGGGTTTTCCTTAGTCAAACCCTAGGTAAGTGTTCCCACTTTCCAAAATGGTAACGTGAATGATAAACTGATAATAAAAAGGGAAGAAAATGATGAATGAAAAAATTGTTGTAACTCACCACACTTTAATGGCTTCATCAAAGGACTAAATTCATACACATCCCTTCAAGGGTATTTTATCTTTCTTGAATGCTTGAATGATTTAGATACCTACAACAACGTTAGTCTTCATAAAGCGACATGAACACATATATAATTTCACATGATACTAGGATCTTGAATTGCTACTAAAAATGAATGAAAATGTTGCTCTTGAATGGTCTTGAGAATAATATTTGCTCCAACTTTGTTTCTTAGATTTCAAATTATAAAATAACTAGGTATTTATAGGCATTGACTCAATTTCTCAGAAATTAAATTCTGACAACCGACTTTGAATATTTAAATTTCAAATAATAAAGTGTCACAACCGATATATTTAAATTTGGAGCCAAAATAGGGAGACATAGGTTCCCTAGGTGTCCATTTCTCAACCCTATTTTTAGAAGTTTAAAGGGTCGAGGAAAAAGTATTAACTGAGAAGATTCGTTTTATCCTTTTAAATTGTTGAAAAATATTTAAAATAGGTTGTGGAATGCATAATTTAGGAATTTGGATGCTCAATTAAGTCTAATAGTTTAAGGGGGACCAAAACCAAGTGTGAAATTGTCAAGGATGAAAATTTTCTACACTACAATTATATTTTGAATAAACCTACATAGGCTAAACTAATCAAGTTTCCCATAACCAAACCATTTGACAAAAGTCAACCAAAAAATTATAGCATATAAAGATATCAAATATTGTGAGTACCATAGGGGTAAAGGTTAGCATACACAGATATACATGAAGTTGAATAATCCTATTCAAGACTTGATTAATAGAGGAGAAATAAATATTAAAGAAAAAACACACACTTCTCCTAATGAACAACTCAAAATATATACACAACCTTTCCTTTACACATTGAAGGGAAAGCTTTAGAATCCAACATGGTATTTTCTTATACATATACCAGCACCATTCATGTCCATCATATGACTCCATCATAGGATATATATAGGAATATCATTATCAAATAGCCACAATGACCATCAAATCAAGTAATTTTGTCATCACTACATGTCATGATCAGATAAAAATCTAAATTGCATCTTCCTCTTCCTCTCCAACCTCATTAGATAAGTATAATATTATTGATAATCTAATAAAAAACTAGCCAAGATATCTATTTCATATTTTCTTCGAATCTCTCCTATACATAAACAAACCCTAGATAAACCTTGGAAAGAATCTTGTGTCCCAAGTGACATTAATGTTAATAAATTCTAAGCCATGATAGGACACCTCTCTTCCATACATCACCTTACATTTAAAGATAAAGAACTACATACTAATATACCACACAAAAAATAACTTCATATAGAAGCCCTTATCCACGAACATAAAATCAAATGTATTCTAATAGATGTTGGATCTGGACTCAATTTATATACTTTAAAATTAATAAAGGAATTGGGATATTCATGGTGCATCATCAAACCAAAAAATAAAATCACAATAAAATCTTATGATAATTCCAAATGGGAGTCAACTGGAACCATGCATTTACCTATATAATTTGGACCAATCATTATTGAGACCACATGTTAGATCTTGGACCTTGATGTCTCCTACAACATTTTTCTAGGTTGACCATAAATACATGCCATGAAGGCTATTCCTTTCACTTACTACCAATACATGAAATTTTTGTATAATGGTATTGAGCTCACTATCCTTATAGATCCTCAAGCTTTCCAATACTATAAATTCCTAGAAGGAAATTATATCCATTCTCACAATTGTTCAATAAATGATGATGCATTCACTTCTCCATCTTATAGATGCATCCTCACTTAAAACCTCATTCACCTCAAATTCCATCCTTGAGAACAAGGCCAAGATTATTGGCATAGGGTATGGTGAGTATGGACTACATGATTCTTCTTACATAGGAAAAATTCCACTCTCACCTAAATCACATGGCTAGCCAAGGCTTCTCAAAATAGAGAAAAAAGTAGTTTTCCAAAGCTTCAAACATTGGGGACTCCTAGATAAAGAGAATACTAAAGCATACATATCCTCATGGATCTACAAGGATGAAGATGAAAATATGTCAACATTGCAAATAGAACAATATCTCAAAGGTCATAGTATGTGTGAGAATATGGGCTACAAAGACAAGGGTTTAGGGATATATGAAGAAGGAATAATATAGCCAATACAACCTAAAGATAATATGGGTTACTAAGGACATGGATGTGGATCATATAAAATGGAACCTCAAGGGCCTGAATGTGCCCTCACAAAAGAAACTAAGGTCTCTTTTGTTGTTAATAGTACCAATGAGGTAATGCACAAAGAATCTTTCAAAAATATTTTCAAAATCTTCAATGACATAAGAGTTAATACCATCACGCCATTCAATAACATGGAACTTCCATTTATCTATCCCAAACTTATCAATTGGCACCAACAAGGACTTCCTAAGTGTGATACATTTCAAAATGACAAAGGAATTTCCAAACTTATGGGAGTCTGAGAAACACATATCAATAGGAGAGATCATAAGGTAGGATTTTACATCAAATTAAGCAAGGATGCATATTTTGGGGAATACATCTCTTTCCTTAGTCATAAAAACCAAAAAAAAAGGAAAAAATAAGAAAAAAATGTCACCTAGTGAAAACCTTGACGAGATGCTTTTGGACCATACAAAAGTAAAAATAAATAAAAATTATGTTCTCATGGTAGTGTCATGAAGAGAGGAGGGGAATCTAGACATATCAAATTTTCTCAAAAGAAGATTTAATAATTTTTATTGGTCTTATTTAGATATATTAGGCCTTGATCCATCCCTAGTGGTACACCACTTGACAATATATCTTGATGCTAAGCCAGTCAAACAAAATTTAAGAAAAATGCATCCACAAATTTTTTCTCATAAAATTGAAATGGAAAAAAATCATTGATGTGGGATTCATTCATCCCATTGAATATCTTGAATGGGTTTCCAACATCATACACTCAAATTTTAAAGATGTGAAAATAACAAGTTTTGTAGTACTCAAAATCTAGTTCTACTTTTTTTAATAAATGGTGGAGATTAAGAGGTTCAAATAGGGGGAGCACACAATGTTCTCCTATTTTTGTTAGAAAAGTATAACATAGCAGCTAGCATGCCTCCCATAAAATGCTGATTTTTTATAAGTATTTCACAAATGACTTCAATATAAAATTAGATAACTTCACATAGTTTATGTCTAATTTTTTGATAATTTTTAGTGGATATATGATTTGTTTCCAATTTTGAAAGTACATACAACAAATAAAATTGAGCATGTCCCCCCCCCCTATTTTTTAAAAATGAATTGGAAATATATTTTCCCAAATGTATATAGAATAGAATCTAGAATGTAAATATAATTCATTTCTAATTTGGATAAATGAATAAAAATCACACAAAAAATTAAGCCCGAATGAACGGGTAGTAGAGTTGGCTTGGGCAGTGGGTTTGATCCCCATTGGTTTCAAGTTTGACTCTGCTTCCGAGTTTAAGAGGTGGGACTTCTTGTGGGCAGAGGATCTCATCTGTAGGGGACTAGTCTCGTCCTAGCTCGCCTCAAGTACCCAAGGTAAGAGTTGATGGGCCGCTAGGCTGGGTATAGTATCAGATAAAAAAAAAAATCACATAAAAAAACTTTATACATAGGATTGCATAAGAAAATAGAAGACACTATAAAAATAAATTGAAGACCAAAACCTTAACATATTCAAAATTGGAAAAAATTACATGGTTAAAATGGTAAGAGAGATTTTGGTGTTATTGGGGTATTTTTCACATCAACATTAAAAATGTGCAAACCTAAAGGAGAGAATGCTCAACTTTTTGTTATTTTTTTAATATTTTCTAGAAAAGATGTCTTTGTGGATTGGATTTCCCTTAAAGATGTCTTTGTGGGTTGGATTCGTAAGGGAAATCCAAACCTAAGTGTTGGTAGTTTTCAAAACAAGTTATAATATGAACATTTTATAATGTTCTCATGTTATAACATCCTAGCATTATAAAATGCTCATATTTTCCATAATATGAATAAAGAAAACAATGCTCACAAAATGTGAACATACTATAATGTGCTTGCATTTTGTGATTTTTTTCCCCTTTTTATGACTCACACAATGTAAACATGTTATAACACACATTTTATGATTTACTCATAATTTAATAGACAAACAATTTATTTTGACAAATTTTTGATCCCTCATCTTTGTTCATATGCCCAATGTCATACTAGGGAAATTTATATTAGTAACATTCACTTGCTGAGCTAGTTCTGGGTGCGGAAGTGAAAAGATACCAGTTTATCCTTGATATCAAGGCAGGGCCATTGACGTGGCGTAGGACGCGGGCTGAGGAAGGAGCTAGGTTTTTAAATCGCTTTCTATATCTAGTGTTGTTTTAGGAATGCGGTTGGATGAAAGAATTTGCAGTTTATCTTCAGAAAATTGCTGAGAGGGAAGAATGATATGCAGTTTTGGTAAGTCTAATTTTTTGTCTTGTCTCTGACCTTCATTATTCAACAAGTGGTAATTTTTTGCAATAATACTTGATGCCTGGAAAATCTCTGTATGCAAAATTCCATTGTATGTAGATCTTTGACATGTAGTAGTAGATTGAATGCAGTTCTCTATATGTAGAATCCCACAGGAGGGAACTGGAAATGGTTGTTATGGCATGCATCGTAGGATGTTGTCAACTACGATGTCCTAGCGACATTTTGATGTAACTCATTTTTTTTTTAAAAATAATCTTTTACTTACACATCCAAAAAAAATAGTAATGACCTATGAAATAGACGAGTCATCAAAGATTCCAATAATGTGAAGGAAGTGAAGTTAAAATTTTAGTTCAAAGTCCCATTTGGATAACTACATAGATGTATTTCTCATTATTATTAATGATAAGTAGATATGATTAATGATTATTCTAATGATATTTACTTGATACCAACCTGTATGACATTGCATCTTAAGTCAAGTTGATAATTAGGTAAAAATCCACTTACATCATTATGTTATGACAATAATTTATATTCTTAACATTTGATGCCAATCTATTTAGTTGGCTAGTTACGGTTATTATTTATTTTTTCCTTGCTAAAGTGTAGTGTCTTTTTCTGTTTGTAGACACACTACAAATAATAGAGAAGAAGGTTTATGGTATAACCATTGATCTATTAGTTTTATTATTGATTATGATTTTAGTTGTGGTAAGTTCAAATGATATTTGAAATGAATTATATTGACACTTATGAGTTTTGGTGATTTCATGGTTGTGTGCTGCTAGTTTTTTATTAAAAACAATGTTATATGAATAACATCTGAATTAGTTTGCGATGTAGAATTGCTAAAATAAGATTATTGTTTCATAATATCATCTACACACTACTACTAATACATCCCTTATAAATGCATTGTGAATGTAGAGTTTCATGGTGTAAATGATACTTTCAAGTGCATCAAAGGTATGCTTAATTGGAGCATTAAGGGACCCAACTCTATAATATTGTTCCTAAAGGATGTTGTCTAGTTTTGTTCAACTAGCTAGATAAAATCTTACATGGCTTTGCACCAGGTTATAAATATTTGATGTGTCAACTATGGTTACAAAATGTAACAATTTTTTTATGTTTCTATTATGGTTCAAAGTACTAAATGAGTTAAAGCTTTCTTCCAGAAGAATAATGCACTATAGTTTATATGATGTATTATCATTAAACAATAACATTATAAAGGCTATAATAATAGTTCATTATTATTATTAGTAATAGTTTTACGAAAATGATATGTGATACAAAGTTTTATTTCATAAGTCTAAATATAAGATCAAGGAATGAGTTTTTAAAGATGAGTCTCCTATGTTTGGAAATTATAAATGAAAGAAAATTTTATGACATGGTTTTGATTGTTGGCATGTATTATTATAATTATAAAGGATCACACACTATAATATTATTATTATTGATATCATTGAATCATATTATAGTAGGACACCACTTGGAGCCATATTAGAGGTTTGCATAGTTCTTGCATTCTGAAGATATATTGACAACTACTATCATGTGCTAAAATGTGACTAGATTTATTTATTTTCATTATGTTATGTATATATCTATTTATGGTTCTAATTTTGGTAATGTAGATGTTGGTATGAATTTAGGATACATTGAAACATGATGTTTATCGTGTAAACTAGATATCAATTAGGAATTAGATTCAATTAAATTAAGTGTATACATTACAATGTTGTGTATCAACATTGGATGATAGGATAATTAGATCACATATGTTGAAATTAATGAATGCAATATTTCATGCCTTTTTGGAATCCAAATGGGATTGTATAGATCTTGTTTGACTTTATATTTATCTAGTGGGTCTATATAGAGAATTAAATGTGTGATTATTATGGATTTGTAAGCATTGCAATTTTTGTGGATTTATCACAATATGTATGTGTAAGAAAATATAATTATTATTGGTGAGTATTTAGATAAGCCTCTATGTTGATGACATGAGCCTCTAAGAGATTCAAGGATGCTCAAGTTGAATTTTCAATAATAAATTGATGAGGTTTAATTTTAGAGCTTGATTCCCTTGGAGGGGAGCTCTTTAGAACAATTTTTCTAAATTCATAATTTTGATAGGTTTCCCTACATAATAATAATTATTATTAATATTTGGGAGTCGTTTAGAATAACCTTGTTGGGTTATAAAGTTGCATTCTAGGAATTTGGAGTGCTCTTATTTATCAACAAACTTTGTGTTGTGGCTTATTTTGGAATGAGTATTTATCAAAAAACATTTTGAGGAGGTTTTGAGTTGTAAAAAGGTCTTATAGTATTGTGTAGATTATATGGATGATAAAACTTATCCAAATGGAGATAATTTTTTTGCCAAACACAATTAAAGGTCAAAGTTCTACAAATAGCAAGAATACAAACCCTATGAATACCAAAAGGAAGTGAGAAGGTTTTTTGGAGGTTTTGGGTTCTCTAGGATGATGTGGGGGTTTTAGAGATGATTGGATATATCCATATCTCAAATAGATTTATAACTTTCAACTAGAATAATGGAAAAACCAATATTCATATGAGGGTCAATTTTTGCAAAAGGTCGATAATCGAATAACTTTGAGGGGATGACGTTAATTTTGTAGTGAATTCCTCAGCAACCACATCTCAACCAATGGAGGCCCCAAAAGCGTATTGAACTCTTTCTTCACAAATTACAAAGGGAAAAGTGATGCCCATGTTGCATATATTCAATTGTAGATCCCTTTTTTTTAGGAAACCATTCATGGTTCATGTTTTGCAACAAATTTTGTGGGGGTTTATGCACTTCCCTTAGGAAAATAACCAATTTGGTGCATGGCAAGGAATTTGGAAATCTTTTTGACAATTTAGATCATATTCTGTATAGATATACATTAAATTTGGCAAGCTACAACTAAGGTTTCTCTCCTTGCCACACCATCTCTCTCCTATGCCTTTCTGAGCAATAAAAGGGATTTTTCTATTCTTGCATAATTATATTCTCGCATCCTCTAGAATTATTAGGCCTATACCTTTGCATCAATAAGATTGACATTTTCACCTTCTCTCTCTTCTTGCATTCTATTTAAATCTTATTACCTCTATCCTTGAATGAAAATTTACCATTATTTCTATAAATGTAAGTTGTGTTAACCTATTTCATAAGTGCTAATTTTGGATTAATTCTTCCCTTTTTGTGTCTATCAAACCCTTACCCCCATACTTATCACTAGGAGATGGTATAATAGAAAGTTGTGTTTGTAGACACATAAAAATGACCTAGGCCCCCGAACTACATTTTTCTATGTCAAATGTCCTCCTCGCATAATTAAATCATTTGATTATGTCCTAATGTCATAATTTCTAATTATTCCTCCATGATTATTTAAATAAATAAATTACATTTATTTATTTCAATACATCACTAATTAATCCTTATTCCCTCTAATTATTTAATAACATTACAATTTATCCTTCAATTAAATAAAACATATTCATTTAACCCACTTTTCATCCCATAAATAAATAATTAAAATGATTATTTATTGTTTTTTGTCTCATTCCCATTTAAAACAAATAAAACCATTATTTAATTCCTAAGTCAACCTTCCTCTATAAATCAAATAATTTCTATTATTATTTTATTTTACGACTACCTCTTTTTCTATCTCGTTCAGTTTCCACCATTGATTGTCTTCAACTAAATATTAGCCCTTTATTTCAAAACTTTCCCTTGTTTTGACCTAATGTTGCCCTAATTGTTATGTTTCTCATTGCATTGAATCCTAGCTTTTGATCTTAGGGTTTTTTCAATCTCTAATCATGGCCATCCATTCTCAATTTGGTATTCTTTAAAAGGCTCTCTCTCAAGTCATTTTAGACACACAAAGTTATTTTCAGCATACTTGAGAACTTGAGTATTTGAGCACACATTACTTCAATATTTTTCTTGTTTTTGGCATAGGTTGTAGTTGCACTTCAATTTGAGGGAAATTATACTAATTACAACAAGGTGGAGAAGGGAAATAAAGGCCAATCAAGGGAGGATTGAATACTAGGTGACTTTGTTTCATGTTTTCATGTTTCTTGCTTTCCAGTGTGCTCTATTGTTGATTGGGGTTTAATCTATTATGCTATTTGCAACAAAATCAGAAAAATATTTCTCTAATACATTTGGTGAACCTACTCTCTATTTGTGGCGATGCATATACTAAAACATCTATTTTTGTTGGTGGCCATTTAATTCTCTATTTTTTTGGGTAGTTGTCATTTAACTTCCTGATTTAATTTCCCTAGTAACACGTGTTTAAAAACTATATAGTTATGAATACTATCTTTGGTTGTGTGTGGTGTATTATCTAAGGGCGCTTTTATTGAAAGATTGTCAAATCCTCCAAAATCAGTGAAGGGTCTTTCTTTGATGAATTTATAATATATTTCCTCTATGTTGATCATGGATTCCTTCAACCTGTTCCAACATTCTTATTGAAAGGGAAAGGAGAACCCAACATGCACCTTACAACATCTTATATTTTTCTTAAACATATATTCAGTAACTTGATGCAAGCACATACTACTATGCCCTTAAAGTGGAAATAAACATATTTGATTTCTCATCTCATTAACCCTTAGAGGAAAGGTAATGTAGTTTATAAAATTTAGCAGCATAACAACATATATGTTAACATTTTAAGAACACGAAAAGAAGAATAATAGAAGAAATATAGACATAAGAGAAGAGACACCAATATACGTGGGGAAAACCCTTTTGGGTAAAAAACCCCACACTTCAAAGCATTGAACCAATGTATTAAACTGCAACAACAAACATGTTACAATACACTTGCAGGCTCAAAGCCTTAACATGGAGATTTAAATTTTGCTCCTCTAGAAGAAAAACTGACAGCATAACCCTACATAAAACTCTCCTCCCACAAACTTCTCCTCAATCCTCCAATTTATAGACTTTTGGCTATACAAGAAACCATCTGTAGTTTTACAAAACCATGTGCTTAACTTCTCAGCCAAGATTCCAATCTAAAAATAAGCTCTCACGTCCAAATTGTTCTCCCCTATTTTTGACTCTTACAGTTATCATAGAATGTATCATAATACATCTAAAAAATGTCCTTCCATGATATACTATCATGTGGGCATCTTTTGACAACTAATATTTCAATTTCAAGGCACCGACATGTGGCAAAAGTATGAATTACAAATTCAAACGCCCCTATTTTATGTTGGAACTGAATAAAATAATAACCAACTATGGGAAAATATTAAATGGAAAATAAAAATTAATAATGGAAAATTTTGCAAGGTTGAGACACCTAATTTTCCAACACTTATTTCAATGCAGAAGAAATGAATAGTTCCTTAATCTACATAATATGTTGATTGTGTTTTCATTTATTTGCAAAGGATTGACTATGGTAGTTCACAAAAAGCTCTAGCTCGATGACACCCTTATCTTAGAAGATCTCAAATATCATAATCACAAGAATCAATTCCTTATTTTGAGCTTTACGCCTGCCGATTTATACTTTTTCAAATGTTTCTAACAGCATGTTCAATAAATCCATTTTTTGTATATCCTGAGATCATTGTATTCCATATGATGACATCTCTTTGAAGCATTTTTTCCCTTTGTTCATGTCCCACTACATATTTTTTTCTCACTCATGCCTACAAGAAGCACATTTTACTTATACTCATCTGGATTAAGCTTTACAACGTAAGGAATTTTTCCCTTGGAGAAAGTTGAAATCACCTTCCCTATTTCTATGTCCCAAAGCCTGATGTTCCTATCATACTCTACACTCAGAAACCTGTAACCATCATTTCTAAATGATACGTCTCTGACTGCCTTGGAATGACCCATGTATGTCATGCATTTTTCATTGTTGAAAATAACCCAAATCTTGATCTTGGTGTCCATGCTAGTAGAAAGCAAGAGATAATTCACATGCCTTGTCTATGCATACACATTATGTAGAGATTTCTATTGATTATCTCGTTGTAGCGTTAAAAACAATTTGCATTTCTTTATTGATGATTTCCATGTTGCATTTAAAACCTACTAATGATTTTTTTTAAATGTCTCTTTATGTTTGGTTGTTATTATCTAGTGATCTCTGGGTTTCTACTCTAGGAAGATAATCAGAAAATTGTGGCTTTCTTCCAAACTATCGATTCTCTTCATCCCCTTTCATTTCATCCCCTTTCATGGTCATGAGTAGGATAGGAGGTGTGAAGATTTATAGCCATTACAGAATACTGATCTGCATCACTTATGTCTAATGCATGCTAACTTGTGGTGGTGGCATGGACTATGAGATTTAAACCTATCTTCACCTACTATTATTACTCCCTTGTCAAGCATACAAAAGTGAAATCTTAGGAATAAGAATAATATGCATTCAGAGTATCCAGTGCTAAAGAGTATGCATTCTTCTATTAGCTTATGCATTGGTTTTTTTGTTATTATTATCTGAAACTTAGAATTATGAATAAAAGGTAGAGAAATACACAAAATGGAGTACTTTCTATTATTGAATCAAGTAACAAAAACCACCATTACAGATAGGAAAACAGGGAGACAGAGTCCTATTCAAAAACAAACATTGACTATGCTATAAAGAAGCAAACTTATACAACTAAACAAATCTTAACAACATGTATACAAGTGAATTGTATTCTTCTGATGTTCTATCTTTTATTCAACAGAAAGCCCTAAATGATAATAGGAAACCCCAAATATTTGGCTAAATTTTCTACATATCTGACACTCCCACTTAGCCAAATATTTGTCAATCAGGCTATATTACATTGAATCCTTCTTTGCAAAATTCAAATTTGATTCTTGGTAATGCCTTTGTCAATACATCTGCCACCATCATTTCAATTGTGCAGTATTCCATTTGAATATTTTTCTCCTCAATTTGTTCACATATGAAATGGTATTGTGCCCCTAAATGTTTAACCCTTTCGTGATACTTTGAATGCTTTGTGATGGCTATGGAACTTTGGCTATCACACTTTAACACTATTGGTTGGGTCTGAGTAACCCCAATGTTCTGCAACAATTTTCTCAACCAAAATCAATTCTTTCGCAACTTGACATGCTGCTATATATTTTGCTTCCATCCTAGAGAGAGAAACAGTTGATTGTTTCTTACTTGCCCATGAAACTATGCCTCCACTAAGGATAAAACATAAACCTAAAGTTGATCTCTTGCTATCAATGTGCCCTACCCAATCTGCATCACAATACCCTATAAGTTGCAGAGATTTTTCTAAACTCCCACTTAATGTAATCTCATGATTAGTTGTTCCTTGAAGATATCTAAAAATTCTTTTAACTGCTGTGCAATGTTGTGGTCTAGGATTGTTGGAAAATTGGCTCACCATGCTTACAATGTGTGCAATATCAAGTCTGCTAGAAACCATTGCATACATTAGACTCCTGATAGCATTTTGATACAAAAATGTACTCATATAACTTTCTTCCTCTTGTGTTCTGGGATGCATTTCCAACAAAATTTGATTACCTACTTCCATTGGAGTGCTTATTGGCTTGCAATATTCCATCCCAAATTTCTTGAGAATGTTCCTAATGTACCTCTCTTGATTAAGATGGATTTGCTTCTTTTCCCTATCTCTTAATATTTGAATGCCCAAGCAATAATGTATCTCACCATAGCTGGTCATTTCAAATTTTGTAGCTAATTGAGATTTAAACAAGTCTAACATCTTAAGATCATTACTCAAAATGATGGTGTCATCTACATATAAGGATAAAATGATCACCAACTCACCAATATGTTTGATGTAGACATTTGAATCAGCATTGTAACTCATGTATCCTTCATTTTGGAGAAACCCATGAATACATTCATACCATGCTCTTGAGGACTATTTCAATCCATACAATGTCTTATGTAGCTTACATACCAACTGTTCTTTTCCCTCTTGTATGTAGTCTTCTAGTTGTTCCATTTTCTCATTAGCTCTTGTTGCTCCTTTCTTTGAGAAGGGGAATCTATGTTGTTTTCCCAAACAACAACCTTCACACACTCCCAACTTAATTGGCAGAGGCATATTTAAATCCTCTACAAGTTGCTCCCTTTTCAATACCTCAAGGGAATCTGTATTTGCATGTCCAAATCTATGATGCCAAAGCACCGAATCTAATTTTTTTGTCAACACCACTTCAGGTACTGTTGGACATAACTTGTACAAATTTCCATCTCTTCCTCCCTTAGCAATAGTAACTCCTTCCTCATTTTTTAGAACACAACACCTTATTGTCAAATTGTGCAAATATTCCAGCATTGGTAATCTTACTTACTGATAAAAGACATTTTGCTATAGCAAGGACATACCACACATCTTAGATTTGCTTATGTTCACCATCTGGCATGTTCAGTGAGACATTTCCAACTCCTATCATCTCAAGCTTGTTGTCATCTCCAAGATTGATAGTCTTCCCTTTGAGTACATCTTTGTAAGATGTAAACCAACCTTTTTGAGGTGTCATATGTTGATTTACTCCTGAATCTAAATACCAACACTTCAAAACATTAGAATTTTGGGATGTGATAACTAAAAACAATTGTTCTTCATCATTGCTTGAAGTCATGATAGATTCAAATGTCTTAATTTTCTTTACATCTTCTACCCATGCTAACCACTTTCTGCATTTTTTTTAAAAATGTCCAAGAGACCAATAGTGAAAATAGTTTCCCTTCTTTTTCTCCTCCTTTGTGTCTTTACCATTCTTTGAGACATTGGACTGAGAGGGATGAAATTTTTTTTCACTCTTCTTCTTTGCTTTTCCCTTGTTTGATACTGAAAACAAAGTTGTAGGGTTCTCAGCAATTAAACCCGCATCTTTCTTTTTGATTTCTTCTTGAAGTAGTGTTGCTATTATAGTAGAAAAATCTAGCTTAGGTTGAGTGTTCATTGCTACTACCACTTTAGAATAGGATTCTGGAAAACTCCCAAGAAGTGTCATAAGAACATCTTTGTCTCCAATTACCGACCCACACACTGCCAGTTGATTATTTAGAGATTTAAACTGGTTTGTGTGGTCTGATATCTTTAGTGATTCCTGCATTTTAAACTAAAAAGACTTTCTTTGAAGATATAGTCTTGTGCTAACATCATTTGATTCATATAATTTAATCAAGTAATCATGAGCATCCTTTGGTGTTTTTGCCTCACTTACATGCAAAAGCACATTATCACTCAGACTTAAAAGTATACAAGACCAAGCCTTACCTTCCTTTGTCTCCCACTTACTGATCAAATCTGCATCTTGGGTGGGCTTAGTCTCAGTGCCTTCAACTATATTGAGCAGTCCTTATTCAGCAACAACATCTACATCCTAAGCTTCTAGAGATTAAATCCAATGCCATCAAATTGTTCTACTATCCTTTGAGGATCTCCTGCAATGTATGAGGCCATCTCTCTGTCCTTTTTTTGATACTTCTCTTAGTAGCTTCAGATTCAACAAACTCTAATAGGTGTGCTCTGATACCATGTTATTATTATCTGAAACTCAGAATTATGAATAAAAAGCAGAGAAATACACAAAATGGAGTACTTTCTATTATTGAATCAAGTAGCAAAAACCACCGTTACAAATAGGAGAATAGGGAGATAGGGTCCTATTCAAAAACAAACACTGACTATGTTATAAAGAAGCAAACTTCTACAACTAAACAAATCTTAACATGTATTCAAGTGAATTGTATTCTTCTGATGTGTTGTCTTTTATTCAATAGAAAGCCCTAAACACTAATAGAAAACCCCAAATATTCAGCTACATTTCCTACATATCTGACATTGTTGCTTTCCCAAGCTGCAATAGTCACTAAAGAGTCAAGTATCTAGACCCATTCTCATCCAAATTTCTTCACTTTTTTGTGTGGATTAGACCCAACATGTAGCTTAGGCACAACTAGAGCATGTTTTTTTTTTCCACCCTGCAGCTTCCAAAATCTTTAGACAAGTTGGCATGCTTGTGGATGGCTCTATCATTCATCATATCTCCAACAAATTGGTGCTATTTGGTGCTCTTTCTAGCTTTGGACAACTCTACTATAAATGGCAACTGATGCATCAAGGAGATGTTTACATTAGTCAACGTGCAATAGTATCTTCTTCTCATCAAAGTTGTCTGAGGGGTAGCTGGTAGTTGGGAATTCATTCATTCTGCTTGACATATTCACTTTTGAAGTATTAAAACATTAATATTGCTTAATATCTTGCTTTTGAAATGTTGAAACATTAATTCTAATCGAAATTTTTCTTTGTAGTGTTGGAGCATTAATTCAGCTTGACATGTTTAAATTGAAAATTTTTGCATCAAATGTTGGTTGAGCACATAGAGACCAATCATTAATAGCTTCCACTATTGGTTTCAATTCCTCCAAACTCTCCATCGCTGGTATTGATATTACAGTTTTCCATTTTGGTGTGCTAAAGTCTAAAGATTGCCATAGAGAGGCTTTAAATTTTTATTGGCACATAGAGTTTTCATTTTTTTTATAATTAGTTAAATTTAAATCAAGTTCTGTTTGCTAACCTTTTTTTATTTAGTTAGGTTTTTTAAAGAATTTTTATTTTTTATCGATTTAGGTTAATATTAACTTTAATTTAGATTAGAATTAGAATTAATATAGATAATTTAGATTAATTTTAATTTTGATTTAGTTTTTTAACCTTGACTTTTGTTTGTCTTTAATTTAGTTTTAATAATTTTAATTTACAATTAATTTAGATAATTTAGTTTAATTTTTTATTTTTATTTAGATTTTTATTTTTATTTTTGTTTTAGTTTTTAATTTAACTTTTTAGAAACTAATTCTATTATAATAGTTTAGATTAATTTCGAATCTAGATTGATTTTAATTATTTTATTTTAACTTTAAGATTAGAGTAATTTACAATAATTGTTGCTTAAGTTGATTGTTGTTAGTTAGATTATATTAATTTTGTCAAATTATAGTTTTCTTTTTACTTTAGTTTTCTATTTCAGGGCTAATTTTGTGTGACTTTTGTGTAGGTTCGAATGACCAATATTTGAACATTCAACTTTTTCTTGTCAAATATTGGAGGAAAAAACTACTAATCGTGCTTTGGAGGGCTCTAGCTTTACTTTGTTTTATCTTGAGTGCCTTTTTCACATAGAATGATTAGTGGGCCTAAAAAGAACTTGAGTGTTTTATTTGACATCATAAGCAAATTTAAAATTTACTAGTGCTTGTGTTGTCTTATGGTTGGAATCAGAAATACCTTTAGATATTTTGTACAACCACCCACACATTTGGATTTTGGAATTAAAATGAACATTATGGGAGTGTGAGGCAAAGGTGTTTGTGTATGCCAATTGGTTTTTCACTCAAGCCGGTATATAAAAGGATAATACTAAATGGTCAAGTCCTCATGGTATGTAGGGCTTAGTCATGCAGTGCCACTTGAAATAGGGTGGCTTGTTGGATGCTTGTGAAGTGTCATGTCCCTGGGTATTCACTAGGAACCTTTGTTATAAATGCCAAAATACTTTTTCACTTGCTAGTGCAAGAACGGTTGTTCTGAAGCCACCTCACATCTTTACTAAGCATGTGTAGAGGCATAAATTCCTCTTTGAGAAATTGAGACTTGGTGACCCCAAGAAGTGAGTGTCATGGAGGGGAACCAATGCCACCAAGTCTCTAGCTTCCCTCCTTGTTTAAATGGTTGGAGAAATCTGAGTAGGGATCTAGCGAGTGGTATCTCTTGAGAAGCCTAGGTTGTGCATTATGTTTTCAAAGTGTTTTTCAAGACCAAACTAAAAAATTACATTCTCTCTGCTTGTGTTTTATGTGTGTTTCTTTCAAGAAAATAAGCAAACTAACCTTACACTTGACAATTGCAACACTTCACAGCATTACACCAACAACATTTTCAAACCAAATAGTCAAAATCAAGTCAAAATCTTGCCAAAATTAGGTCAAACTCTTGAGATCCATTTTCAAACCAACATGTTGTTGTGATCCTCATTTAAAACCAAAAACTTGCTTAATTCACCTTGCATATCATCATTCCATTATTAGGTAACCATTTTAGGTATCTCAACATCCTCATTACTTGCATATCCCAACATCATATTAGGCTACACTTTTCAAACTTTTAGGCTTGACACCTTGTGGATTTTAGGATAGAGGAATTGTCTATACCTTTTCACACATCATTGCTTTAACAAAAAATTATCATTTGACCAAGTCACTTTTTAACTTCATCCTTTTTCATTTTGGTGATAATTTCCTACTCACAATTATAGTCGAGAAACTCACATTGTCACTTTTTTCAATTGTCTTGGAAAAAGGCCATTTGACAATCCTAGTTGAAACATTAGTTTACCCTTGGATAGTTAGTGATCCTATTCTTACATCTTTCAACAGTGTTTAAGCCCTCAAGTTCATTATAGGTATCCATCATCTCTTAGTCCTTTGCATCCTTCATACCACAACATTTTAGACCTAAAAGAGCATTTTCCTCCATTTTAGACTTCATAACATCCAACATTACCATTATCTCTTCTACTCTTGTTGCATACACTAGACATCTTTTATCCTCAAAATACCAAAAAAACCCAAAAACATAGTTTAGGTTGGATACCTTAGGCTTAAGTCACACCTTTTCATTGTCATTTTCTAGGCTTCACCTCACCACCATTTCTTCAATTCACCTTTATATGCTTGCTAGTCAATTTGAATACTAGTTCATCCATAATGATCAAGCCCAGCAAGCCATAGAATTCAAGACACATTTTATTACTTCTCTATCCCAATCACCCACAACCCATAGTCAACCACCCATATATCCCTCTTACCAACAACTCATAAACCCTATCCCTTTGTCCATCTACCCTCACTATCAAGAGTCCCTTGGAAAAATTCAATCCATTAATCCACAACAAACATCCACTTATTTCCCTTATCCTAACCTTGACAAGGGAAACCTACTTTCCACTAATCCCTTCCAAGCCTCCATGTCTTATTCTAGTCCATTATTAAATAGAATCCATTCCAAGAAACCACATTTATCCTAGTCCACCATTCAATAATCCATACCAAGACCCTACATCCTATACTAGTCAACCTTCCACTAATCCATTTGAATCCACTACATCCCAATCTACTATACCATCTAATAAGACCATGGTAATTAATGCTCTCAAAGGATGACTAGCAAGGAAACTTGTTCAACTCTGAAATGAAAATAAAGTTTGACAATATAGTCAAATTGCTACTCCTACACCATCTAGCCATCTATGGCAATCATGGTTTCCATTTCCTAGCAATCCCAAAAAGGATCTGTCCATTAAAAATCCATCATTTCCATGTCCAAATATTGAGTCAATTGAAGAAAATCATATCATTTCATTGGCTAAATCATTTGACATATGTCAAGAGCATGACCCAAAGCATGGCAAAATAAACCTCCAAACAAGTCAAGATCAAGTTATCCATGATAGCCCAATCATAGATCAAAATATTGACCCTTCTCATGACATCCACATTTCAACCACCTCCACCATTACAGATGAGACAATTTCCCCAATGAGACCCATAGATGATCTTCCTTTAGAACAAGAGTCTCCTATTCTATACATATTCACAAATGTTCAAGCTATAGCTAAATTCATAGGACTCTATGACAATGACCATAAAGATGGTTTTGACATTGACTTGGAAGCACGAATAGAATCATCTAACTCTAATATGTCACAAAATTGAACCAAAGATGTTAATCGAAATTTTATCCCACATGTCAATGAAGCTACTATATCTTATCAACTACGATCATCTATCTTTGTCAGAGAAGGCCTTCTTACATATGAGAAAATATTGAGTAATGATCTCCACATACACAATGATGGGATTACATCTTGCTTCCAAAATGACAAATACCCCATTGCAAAAAGAATATGTCAAAGCATGTAGTATCAAGGAAGACGACTAGGCATACACGAGCAAGGAATTCGAGAACCAATACAATTTTATGAAAATCCTAGACATCAAGCTCTTGGCTATTCCTCAGTTAAAGTATCTAATGATGTTAGTGGTACCTCCTTGATATTGGGGGAAACTTTATTTGATACAAACATAAAAATGGGGGCCATGAGTAGTCCTTTTCATAAGGTTTTTTTCAACACTCCTTCCATCCACACCATAAAATATCATTACCAATATATTAAATCTTCCATTTGGAACCAATTAAAAAAAAAATATTACAAATCTAAAGTTCAAAATAAAATCTCAAAGGCCATTGAATAAAAAAAAGCCTAATGGACAAATGAAGTTAAAATGGATCCCAAAGAAAAATGGATCAAACAAGGAAAATATGCCAAATCCAAAAGTGAATCAAAATGTGGAGCCACAAGAAAAGAGGAATATCACATATAATAAATGTCCACCTCCTTCAAAATGGTCATCAAGCAAGAAATATAAAAGTGTTGGTTCCAAACACTATCCTAATAAAACTTCCAAAATCCACCATCCAACATTCCAAGCTTGGAAAATAAAAAATGATTCATCCAAACGTCCAAACAACCCTTCCACATCTACCATCATCCATCATAATCCTACATCACACCTAAACTCTAAAATGCATACCTCACAAATTCATCGCATCTTGGTAGCTACTCTTTATCATAAGGAATCTCATGACACTCTATTGTGATGTACATATTCTAATAAGGAAAAATATAGTATTAACAAGGATTGCAATGGCATCAATCATTTGTATACAAGTGCTATGATCCTAACAAGGAAACTGCTTCATACAGGTCACTATTGGCATATCATGGCCCTAGTCTCTACATTAGCACCATCAGTGGATTCAAAACATTCAATGATTAGCTAAAATATAAAGGCCATCTAAAAATATAAAAAATACAAACAAATTAGAAAATAAAAAAATGTCACCTTGATGAAAACCTAACAAACAGGCATCTTGGTGACATAAAAAAAATCAAGAAAAATAGTAAAGAGAAATTTTTTGTCCAATAGTGAAAACTATTTTTATGGCGCTTTGGATAAGTGGCATAATGAAAACTTGGTAAACAGGCGTCATGTGTAAGAGTAGTTATCTATGTGGAATTTTACACTTGGGGGAAATTTGTCTCATCTCCCATACCCTTCCCATGAAATTCCCATCCATCCATTTAATCCATATCATTCCCATCCATTTTCCCACCTACTTTGATCTTGATAAGGACTATAGTACAAACATAAATCATGCTTTGGGAAAACTCTTGACTTGTCTATCTTTTGGTCATACACTATCCATGAAATATCTTGTGATTGCCTTCTTAGCATTATCCAAACCCATACCTCAAAGAACAAATAATAATTCCTATGTGACATAGTCCTTGGAGATCATGTGCTAATTCTACCATCCAATAATCTTCATGTCTCCTATCCTTTACCAAAATTAATCCATTACCTTTTCATACCTATTGCTGGAACTTAGCTTTCCCTTGTCATTGATTTAAGGATTCTAATCCACTTATCCAACATCCTTCCATCATCCCATTCAATCCTAAAAAGAAGTCATTCCAAATGCAACCAACTTAATCCATACTGTTTCTGTGCAACCTGACACGTCGTCCAACACATTCCTTGGATTTATTTGTAGCCTTGTTGTAAACCTTGATCCTTTAGTCATATAATCGTCATCCTCATGTTGTTTCGGGATGTGTCCTTTCCATGTCAAACAATGTCATCATCATCATCACCTGTCAATTGGTATTCAACTTGACTAGAGGCAAGATCATGGTTGTCCTTGGATTCTTGCATGTGCTTGATCGCCCGCTTGTAGGCATCATTCATATGCATTTTTCACAATGCTTATAGTCTTCATCCATAATTAGTTCATCCTATACTCAACTAGGGGAAAATCTTTAACTTATGTTGAACTATGTCAAATATAGCCCAAAAGACAAAAAATCATAAAACTTCAAAAATCCAAAAAAATCAAAACATGCAAAAAACACCAAAACATCCAAATAATTTTCAAAACTCCAAAAATAGAGTCAAAGCTAGTCAGACCAGTCTTTTTCATTGTAGAACTATGACGTCTTTGAGTGCACAATGAGGTAAGGCCATCTATTGATGAGCCCCTGAGGCCACCTAGGTCTGTCCTTTAGAGTTTGTTACATTAGTCAAATAAGTCAAACATAGTCACACTCATACACAATATAGTCATTTGAACATCAACATTCCAATCGCGAACCAATAGACAACATAGTCCATTCAGTCATCCAATCAAAAATTAGTCAAATTTCCAAAACAATGTCGACCTAGTGACTCTATAGTCTCCTTCAAAATGCATCCTTCTTGGAATTGGACCCTGCCAAAATGTCATTTCCTTTTCAGGATGTGTCTTTCTTGATGACAAGCTCCATCATAGTCATTGGCCTTTTTAGAATGTGTCCTTCCTAACGACAAGCTTTGTCAAATCATCATCTACCTCTTCAAGATGTGTCCTTCCTAATGAAGGGCTTTGTAAAATCATCATCTTCCTTTTTAGGAGGTGTCCTAACCAAGGGCTTTGTTAAATCATCATCAAACCATCAAGCAATCAACCTTTGACAAAAAAATATTTGCAAACATATTCAATGGTTGTTGATTTTACTTGTCTATTTTGTCTTATCTTTGTATTTTTTTGTCTCTTGGTCATGTTATTAGCTACCTCGAGGATGGACCACAAAGGATTTAGAGGTGCGATGATGTCTCATGACCTAATTTTCCTTGATTGTTGTCTTTGGTGCATCTTGACAAAAAGATTGGGGCAACTTGGCCCTTAGTATGAGTTAGGGCATTCCTTGTTTGCGACTATCTATTTTTTTACAAGTGGATGACCTTGCACACCTTGGTCTATGTCATATCATGGTTTTTTTGGTCCATTTTTCATCTTTTACCACCCAATGATGATTATGCAACACCTATGAGGTTATTTAGAAAAATATTGAAGTACTCATTTTTTGTCCTAACATCTATCTCTTCCACGCTAATATTTCTTCTATTCCTTTCATCCTTTAGTCTTCTCATCCATTTTGAGATCACACTCATGTCCTCTAAACCTACCTTCCCTCTCAAGGGGGGATACTACTACCTCCTTGTTATCCTTCCTCTCCTCACTTTCACATTGGGGCATATTTTTTACTTGTTTTCTTTGACACAATGTGATAAACTGCATTATGTCAAAGAGGGGAAAAATGTAGAAACATTAAAATCACCTAGGCCCCTGAGCTACATTTTTCCATGTCAAACATCCTCATCACAACATTAAATCATTTGATTATGTCCTAATGTCATAATTTTTAAGGGTATGTGCGGGATCATGATGGGCCAAAAAGTGGAGATATGATGGGTATGTGTAGGTTATGCAGCTGATGACTTTTTTTTACCCAAAATTGATGAAATGAAAAGGGTTTTTAAAGGATATTTTAGCTTTCCACCATTATAAACTATGCTTTATTTTTAATTTAATAAGTAATTATTATTCATTTTCTATTTGAATTATGACTAAAGTCCTGATTGATAGGTTGATTGAAAAACATTTATATCTTTCAAATGGTATCACATTTTTTGAATCTGAAACATGCATCACATTATGTACTTCACATACAATAGGATTAAAAAAAAATTGTATTTCATGAAGTTTTGACCAAGTTAAAAGGAATGATAATGAGTTTTTATAATTTTTTAAAGTTGTAATAAAAATTTCATAATTAATTATTTACTTGAAAAAAATTACAAAAAATATGGATCACATCATGACATGAGTCTCTACTTATATCTAAAATATTATAAAAAATATTACCATTTTATTGTGGTTAGGGTGGTTAGATACACCTACTTATTTTTTCCATAAAATTTAAGTATTGAAATTTCAAAATTTTCACCAAATAGATTTTAAAAAAATAAACCTAGTAGTTTAGAAACTAAATTCAATTTTCTACAGATTCTATTCTTACATATTTTTAAAATAATATAGATAACTTAATTAAATTTTTTATGTCAAGTTGCCTAACTTTGATTTTTCTAAATTTTTGCCACTTAAGGCTTGTTTTTTCCATGATGATCCTGCACATACCCCTAATTATTCCTCCATGATTATTTAAATAAATAAATTACATTTATTTATTTAAATACATCACTAATTAATCCATATTGCCTCCAATTATTTAATAACATTACCATTTATCCTTCAATTAAATAAAATTTATTCATTTAACCCACTTTTCATCCCACAGACAAAAATTAAAATAATTATTTATTGTCTTTTGTCTCATTCCCATTTATGAATTAAACCATTATTAATTCATAAGTCAACCTTCCTCCATAAATCAAATAATTTCTATTATTATTTGATTTTCCAACTAGCTCTTTTTCTATCTAATTTATTTTCCACCATTGATTGTCTCCAATTGAATCTCAACCCTTCATTTCAATACTTTCCCTAATTTTGTTGTAATGTTTCCCTAACCCTAATGCTTCTCTTAAAATTGAATCCTAGCCTTTGATCTTAGGGTTTTTTCAACCTCTAATCTTGGCCATCCATTCTCAATTTGGAATTCTTTAAAAGGCTCTCTCTCAAGTCATTTTAGACACACAGTATTTCAGCATGCTTGAGAACTTGAGTACTTGAGCACACATTACTTCCATATTTTTCTTATCTTTGGCATAGGTTATAGTTGCACTTCAATTTGAAGGAAATTATACTAGTTACAGCAAGGTGGAGAAGGGCAATAAAGCTCAATCAAGGGAGGCTTGAAGACCAAGTGACTTTGTTTCATGTTTTCATGTTTCTTGCTTTACATTGTGCTCTATTGTTGATTGGGGTTTAATATGTTATGCTATTTGCAACTATAAAATCAGAAAATTCTTTCCCTAATATAGTGTGAAGCTTTTTCATGATTCGTATTGATTATTTATATACTATTTTAGGTAGGAAGAAACACATTCTAACCTTGGAACATCACCATCCTTTTTTTTTTGCATTACTCTCTCCCCTCTTCCATTTGTGAGTTGATAAAATAGGGTTAGTTCTAGATTTATTCAGCATTGGGTTTAATTCTTGCTAATACATATTGTTTTTAAAGTAACAAGTTAAATCTCTGGAATAAAAATTGGGACTACTTTGTGAGTGTACTTTTTTATGTATATGGAACCAAATAGAAGCACATTTGTGTGGATTCAATATGTTACTTATGTGTTGACCACTAATTTAGACCCCATGACTTAGAACACGATGTGTATAGGTTTAGTGATAACTTTATGTGGAATGTTACTAGATCAACTTGACTAGTATATGTGAATCCTTGTGATATCTATATTATGTGTAATTAACTATAAGGCAACCCCACATGTCAAAACCAAGTTTGATACTAATGTAGATGGGAAGTTGTGACACTACTATGTAGGAGATATATGCTAGGTGCTATCTATCTTATCTTAAGGATTAGTTGACTTTCATCAATAGAACAGAGGTGAAGATACTAGGATCTATCCATGAAATGATATATAAGTAGTCTAGCTAGTTGTCAATAATACTATGTAGTTGACAAATACCACTTGATCTAATTTTCATATCTTAGGGTTTAGCTTTCTTCCACTAGTGACATGAAGGTGATGGATGCCAAGACCTACCCTTGGTATGATAGGGCTTAGCTAGATTTCACCAATACCATGAAGGTGATAGATGTTATGAGCTAACTCATACTCAATATAACTAACTTTCAACAATGGAATGATGGTAATAAATGTCATGATCCTCCAACTTGAATGGTTTAGTGTACTATGAAAATATTATAAATGGCCTTATGTGTTGAATGTGGTTGCACTAGCACCTTTTTTGGTGATGAGTAATGCTTGTTGGTCTTCATAGTTGGTAGTGAATTAGTAAAAGGGGTGGGACCTATGGTTTAGCATAAGATGCACTAACATTACTTTTTTGGTTGGAATATACTAAAAGGTATGTGTTTGTTAACCAAGTAACGAGAATATTCATGTAGTGGGTCACATTCACTTCTTATTGTCAATTGGCCACAATGTATGCATGACTCAATAACTATGTATTTGATTAAAAATGGCCTCAAGTGTTATGCATATTGTTGTATTTATGCCCTTGCCAATGTTGATAAAATTTCTAGTATGGAATGCTTTCTTGTCATCCTAGATGACAATGGATTGGGAAAAAGGATAGGACCTATGGTGAGTATGGGATGTATCAACATTCCTATTTTTGGGTAGGATATACTTAAGGGCTTAAGTGTTACTAATTAAGTAAAGTGGATTATGCTTGGAATAAGGTAGCAACCACTTCTTTCTCACTTGTTAGTCTTTAGATATACTTAAGGGCTTAAGTGTTACTAATTAAGTAAAGGGGATTATGCTTGGAATAAGGTAGCAACCACTTCTTTCTCACTTGTTAGTGTTTAGTTGAACATGCAATGTTTGATTTATTCACATTATGTATGAGATAAATGCATGAGATAGTCACCCTATGTATACATGTTACATACAAAAGTTACCATAATGTGTATATGTGATGTGTGTGAATTATTTTCATTGTGTATATATGATGCATGCTTAGTATAGTCAATACGTGTACTTATGATGTCGGTATGAGCTAGTCACACTAGGCATATTTGATGTATGCCTAGAAGCTAGTCACAATGTGTACTTGTGATGTGGGTACGAGCTAATCACATTATGTATACATGATGTATGCCTAAGCTAGTCACTATGTGTACCTTTATGTATAGGTGGCATACTTATGAGTTTATCACCATCTATACCCATGAGGTATACAAGAGCTAACCACCTTATTTATGTGTGACACAAGCAGGAGCAATGTTGTTGTGTATATATGATGTAAACATGTGATGTTTGCATGAGATGGCCGCTATGTGGTTTTGTGCATATCCACACATGAATGTTCATTTGATCTAAAATTTGATGAGAATGCACTTTCTATCATATTATTCTGAATGGAATGAATTGGAAACCTAAGATTAATAAATGGTTGTGAATACATATTGATATTGAAGATCTCATATCAAATAAGAGGATAAAATCTCTGTAAATTATTAATGTGCAAACTATGAAGCCCTGCTTTCCAAAAAAGAATACATGAATAGGCCGTTACGAATAAACCCTCGAGATTTAAGTTTAGATCTAAAGATCACTCTAAGATCTAAGAGCTTAGTATATTGATACATGTACATAAAATTATGTCTTTGGCAAAGACTATAAGAGAAGAACCCAAGCAACAAATCAATGAAATCGATCACATGAAAATGTATGGTGTTAGGTACATGACGATCCAAAATGAGATTCATAAGACCAACATCTGTCCACAACTTGAAAATGAGATTCACAGGAAACAACCTGTCTGGGCCCTACAATGCCGTCTGCGCGAGGTAGGCAGAAATGGACATATTTTCTGCGTAGACGGCAAAGCCTCTCATCAAGCTTGACGTCATCAAATGCACTTCATTAAACTAATTGGATGGTAATGGTGATGGTGTATTCAAATTTTCATTGAAATGGGCGGTCGCTTACGCCCAGGAGAAAGGGCAGGGCAGTACACAAAATTGAGGGCAGATGATGTTTAGTGAGGTTATTAATGATTTGTTGACGTCGTTGCCCACGAGTAGGGGCAATGGTATATTGTCAATGAACATTTCCCGTAATGTAGGTCTGGTAATGTTTAAAGGAAAATCTATAATGAGTAGAAGTAGGTCTAGTATATGTTTAAAGGAAAATGTATAATCAATTGAAGTAGGTCTGGTATATGTTTTAAGGAAAATATATAATCAATTGAAGTGGATGATAAGTAACTCCTAATTTTATTTGATCAGATAGTTAATTTTAATAATTGTATGTTAGCAAAAATAAATATATTGTAAATTAGTTTGCATTCTTTTTTTAAAATTTTAATGAAAAGTATGGTAAATTTTAGTGTATTTGAATTTATTATTGTTGTCATATTAAACATAAGCTTTCATGGAAATGGTGATGATCTATGTCAATTTACATTTTGTGATTTTTTTATCTAATATCAAAAGTGTAAAGCCACCACTTTTAAATTAAGAAGTTCTTATGTCATACTATAATCCTTTCTTCACTAATGACGGACATGTTGCATTCTAATCTTTAATACATTTGTTTACAACAAAAAACTTGGTTGTATTGCATAATGGACATATGCTTAGACCATTGGGGATGTTGGTTGCTCATTATAATGTACAACAAACAAGGGGGTAATTGTATTCACATTTTTAGGATACTCATTGTGTATTTACCCACAAGTTATGCTCAATTCACACTTATGAGTCATAACAAGTCATATGAATGAAACACTAGGATAGCTTATTGCTATCATGTACAAAAGTGAGAGCAACCCACAAAATTTTCTACACTTTGTTGTGGGAAAAAATTATGTAGGTCCACCTTAGAATACATATGATCTTTAATTTGTGTCAATTGTTCTAATTACTCATAGTAATCGCTACCAAATCCTTGTTTAGATGGTGTGAGTCTTGATAATCCACAAATCCCAATGTCCAACACTTGAAAGAATATAAATTGAAAAAAAAAATAATAATAATCTTTAAGGCCTCACACTCACTACTATCTCCCAAATCTGACATCTTATTAATCTATGAATCTCCCCAACCTTAATTTACTAGAGGTCAAGAAAGTGCTTATGTGTCTATGATGAGGCTAGAAGATAATCCTCTTTGTACAATAATAATCTTCAATTTTTAAATTTTACATCAACCATGAACTCCAATCCTTTAACATAACAATGTAGAAAACAACTTTCACTCACAATAAATATTGTTTCATTTTCTTTAAATTCTCCAAAATTTAAATTAAACTTCTCCATATACTTACTACATATTAAATACAATTGCTAATAATTAATTTTATTTAAAAATTATAAATTTTAATTACATCTAGTTTTTAAGAGAGCCAACTTCCGAAAAATTACATTTATTAATAGTATGTCATCTATCATAGTTGGAAATTTACATCTACTTTTGAGATAGACAATCTCAACTCTTTTCCCTTGGCTTCATGTGAAAAGTGCGTTGAAATCAACTGGGTTCAATATGTTTATTAGTTGTATGTCACCTCAGCATGCCGTGCATAAAGACGGTCAGATGAGTGTTCCATCTGTCTTCTCCCTTTCCACTAAAGTTGTTTTTGAGATTTCATTGTTTATAAAAAAACACATCCAACAAAAGAATGTACCCATTTGTATTATACAATGCATACGTCTATATAGATATATTTTAATACAACCAACTACGTATTGTTACAATTCATTGATGCTTTTTCTTTAATTTCCTCTCGACATCTCTCTTGAATCTCTTATAAATACAAATGCTAATAAATAATTTTATTAAAAAATAATAAAATTTAATTACATCTACTTTTGCGATAGACAATCTCAACTTCTTGGATTCATGTGAAAAGTGCTTTGAAATCAACGGGATTCCTTAGTTTATCAGTTGTACGTCACCTCAGCATGCTGTGCATAAAGGCAGAAAGAAAATTACCCATTGACTACTGTTCTTAATCAATAAATTAATGTGGCACGGCGGAGAACCATGAAACCATTTCCATGCCGTCCTTGACTGTGAAATATCATTCGACTTACAATTATATTTTATAAAATTGTTATTGACTTTTCAAGATATTTGAAACTAAGTCGTCTCAAACAACTTGGACTTGGTTATAAATATATATCCCTAGATCTAATTTGTTTGCATTGGTGATTGTTTACTCTTCTATTTCACTAATGGCTTTTCATCTGTTTTTCTTGATTTATGTGCTCTGTGTATCATTTATGATTTTAGTATCTTCAGCTGAACTGGGCAATATGAGCATCCATGATTATATCAATTACGTTAATCCACCAGCTGTTCACAATTACAGAGTAAGTCATTTTTATTTGTTCTTCTATTATTTATTCATTTAAACTTGGCTATAAAACATTTATTTTCTTACGCAGCATGACAATGGAGACAGTATACTCTGTGTCAATTTTACTGATCAAATTTCTCTCCACCCTGCGAAACAACAATATGGGTATGATAAGGTAAGATCTTCCATTTTTTTGTAAAAAGGGATTCTTTCAGACTATGATGAGGATAGCAATTTTTAGCGTGTTCCAAGATAAGTTGGTTGATCTATTAAACTCTGTTCGCATAAAGTATTAATGTATAGAATTGAAAATTATAAATAATTGAACCTATAGTATGATTATCAGGTGCATAGAAACTATAACTCACATCTGTGGTATTTTCTATTCCATTTAATCTATATAAATTACAGATTCTTTATTTAATATTTATGATTTCATGTTTCCAGTTTCATCATAGAGTTTATCCTGTCTATCGAGATGCTTCATGGTTTCTTATTCAGTAAGCATGGATAGGGGTCCTAGAGTTGTATAAGATGGTTCATTTTTATAATCCACCTAGGAAATTTTCTTTTCGCAACCCAACTTTTGTGGGTAGTGGAATATGATAGTTTAATAGTATTCTTATTACACAACAGTAGAGTGTCATTGAATTGATGGAATATTATTAATTTAGACTGTGCAATTGTAGAAGAATTCAAATATAGGCTGGAGGGATACTCGAGCAGGTGAACTCTCCTCAAATATCTCAGGCAGTGGGCTTAGGAAAAGGTGTCCAGAAGGAACAGTCTCTGTCATGGAGATAAAGTACGAACAAGTAAAAGCAGAAGGATCTGTGGATAAATTTTTGAGGAGAAAAATGATACAATCCTCAACTCAGGTTCACGAGGTACATCGTTTTTTATTTATTTTTATTGTAAAAAAAGAAGTTTAATTTTTGAAATGAATAAATCCTAATGACAATTTAGCATATGTGGAGCCCCTTCTTAACGAGAAAGAAATTATAATAAAATTTCATTCTGTATTAAAAATCATCTTCACAACTCTTCAATATCTTAAGTAGAAGGGTGAAACAACTCTTCAATATCTTAAGTAGAAGGGTGAAATTTGTGAAAGACGATCTTAAAGATATTTTTTTAGATTTGTTTTTATTTGGTTTTTTAATAATGTTATTAGAATTCAATTGTGTAGTTTTTGAGTCAAATTTATTCATCTATATTTATGATATTGTTATAAGGATTAGATTGTGTATATTTATGATATTGTTATAAGGATTAGATTGTGTAGTTTTTGAATAATTTTTTTTGATCATATTTCATAAGTAGTAGTTCACACGAACCCATCTCTTATGAAAATGAATATATAATGTTAAATGAGCTGTTTCTTTTTTTCTTGTGAAAAATAAATTTGTGTGAACTATGATTCATCAAATGTGGTTCACTGAACTTGACTCAAAATCTGTAAATCTGTACAGTTGAATACTGATAACAATATGCATCCTTCTTATGAATGGCTTATTTACTAAAATGCAATTTATGATGTTTCCTGTTATTTTGAAGTATGCTGTTCTGCAATATTCATCCGACGGAGTATATAGAGCACAAGGAAAGTTTAATATATGGGAACCGTACATACCATCTGATGGTGTTTTTAGCCTTGGCCAAATTTGGCTTGTCCAAGATCAAGGACTGCCGACAACACAGACAATCGAGGCTGGCTGGGAAGTAAGTATTATATAATGTAAATTGTTGCAGGAGGACGGAAAATTTGCAACACAATAGTCTAATATTGCAATATATGATGTTATAATGTAATTTCAGGTCTTCCCATCTTACTATCGCGATTCCCGACCTAGACTATTTGTATATTGGACGGTAACTATCCAAGTTGACTATCATGATATTTGTCTTTCTATGGAAGTTTAAGATATATAGGTTACTCATAAACATATGCTACCGTCTTGATGCAGGCTGATGATTACAAGTCCACAGGTTGCAGGAATGTAGAGTGTCCAGGATTTGTGCTGTTTAACGGTGCACAAAACTATCCGGGTCAACCTATAGAACAAATATCTGAGTATGGAAAAAAACAGTTTGAAATACTCATAAGCATAAACAGGGTAAGTGACAGCTTCAGTACAGTAAAACATATATTTTTACTGATTGGCAACAGGGAGCACCCACTCACTTTTCCTATCTATGGGTATTATGTTGGAATATCCTAACTCTCATCCTATGGTTTTATTTAGAATTTTCTTAAAATGTATGTGAGAAGTAATGCAGGAGATAATGTAAGTAGTGAGGAACAACACTCTTCAACTGGAAATTCCAAAAATTGTTACATTAGAGAATTTATCTCAATAAAAAGATTGTTTGTATAAATTCTATCATATATTATTTATTATAGTAAACTTATGTATATTGAATAATATTGTTATTATAAATTTTAATTTATGTTTTATATTATAAAATATACACATCATTAATATTACATAAATTTACACAAAGGTTAATATACGCTAGAATTTTAATTTCATATATTATAGTGATAGAAAATATCATTTTTTTTTAAATATAATTCAAAATGTTAATAGAGGGATAGTTCAGATCTTGTATGCTAAGGCACCTAAGTGGTATGGTAAGACTTATTTTTTCTTGTATAATAGTTGACTATTTTTTCAATAAACTAACAACAAAACTTTAATACGCAGGAAACTTTAGAAGGCAAGCCAATATGGTCTTTATATATAGACAACAAAATTGTGGGTTATTGGCCAGGATCCTTATTTGCTTCACTAGCTGAATCAACCAATGTTGTGGAATATGGAGGGGACGTTGTGTATAATACTAATGATGTAGGAACCCCACTCTCAAAAACACATATGGGTAGTGGCCATTTCTCAAATGAGGGCTTCTCAAAAGCAGCCTATATTAGGGACATCCAAATGCATAACTCTAATAATACACTTCTATACCCTCAAGAATCGACCATTGTAAGGAAGCCACTTTGCTATAGTTTAACTCTTGGTATCGATGATACTAATCTAGAATGGGGTCACTACATGTTCTTTGGAGGTCCTGGGGGTGATAATCCTAGTTGTCTTAATTGATTATTAGTTATTGCAAGGACACATATTATTAATGCACCCATGCTTTTCTTATGTAAACTAATTGAAATATATTTTTTAATGGTTACAAGTTGTTTTCTAATAAGAATATTTTTAAATTAAAATATATTTTGAGTCTTTTTTTTAGTAGGTTATATATTTATTTTGAACAATTTTTTTGTGAATTGTATTTTTTAGATTTTTAAGGTTCAATTGAAAAATTTATCAATAAAATTATGTATAAATTTGATACTAAATGATGAATTAGACAACTAAATTTGTGGAGATTGAAAAACCTAACCTATTTATATAATGTTTATATTTAATTATTTTAGAAAGGATATCATAATAATTGTTTAATATACTCATTAAATAAGATGTTACTTGTACCCAAAATGTGTATGTGATGATATGCCATTAAAGTATGGTTGATAATGTGTGTTAATGTGTTCTTGTCAAAAAAAGTAATGGAAAGTCAAGCCTTCATATTCAAGACCTATAGACCATTATGAAGACATACATTAACTTATTGAATATATTAAACTCTTACAAGAATATATTTGTAATATGGTTTAACCACCAAGGAACACTTAGTCTATTAGTGATATTTAAGGGTTCACAAAGAGAAGAAAGGGATTAAGTATTGATAAATTTAAGGATTGAAATTATAAAACACGATGTTAGGATGACCCCTTCAATTATTTACTCTTTAAATAATAGTTTATTACTTATATTTAAATTAGATGTAACTATACATATAAATATTATTTCATAGTGAGATGATTTTACCAAAACTAATATGACTTATAGGGGCAATTTTTACAATAATTCAAATTACTAATGAATGAATTATATAAATTAAAAATTGGCAAAAAGAAAAGGGTTATTTTTATTGGTACAAAGAAACTTGATAATAGATAATGACAATCTATGCTCCAATTTTTTTGTAGTATCAGAAGTATGGAGAATGCCAGATAAATGCATAAAACTTGATGTTTATTATTTGTAATAATAGGTGCATATATAGTAGAGGAAGCAGTTGAGAATAGAAGAGGGGCAGTTGGACAGTTACATGTGGTTAATTGTATATACTTGCACAACCTACAATGTAATACAATATATATTATTTGCTAACATTCCCACCCTTATTACATTATTCTCAAAACCATAAAACCACCTTGCCTAGGGACCCCCCCTTAAGGCTTACATAACAAAACTTACTGATTACAAAATATATAACATCTTTGTGAAGATCTTCCATGAAGAAAAAAATCCTAAATCAGGTGGAGCTCCATCAAAATGTCTCTTAACCCTTGTAAAGGTGTAGCTCCTAGCTGAATTTCCAAGTTTCCTCCCATGAACTCCTGAATCATAGATTCTTCGAATTATTTGACAACAATCCATATTGAGCTCTCCAAACACATGGCTCCATTAAGTTGTCTAATGACCCTCAAAAGGGTGTGCTTTGGATCACAACCTCGAGTGCTCGTTGGACAACCATCCATATTGAAAGTCCAACATTACAGGCATAGGTTTCTACTTACACACACGGGTTTCTACTATGACAAGCATAACATTAACAAGCACTTACGTCTTAGCGTAACTTCAAAACCAACATATGAATAGACAAGTACCCCGATCATCTGTAACATATTCCCATGCAACGGATTGTCACAGAAATGTCAACAGCGACAAAGAACATCTGATGACTTCACATGAATCGCTCATAACCATAACGCCAGTGCTCAACAACATTCATTCCTTGCCATTGCGCACCAGATGTAGATGCTTCAATGTGATTAAATCTGGCATTCTATCTTCGACTATCTCCAAGCGAGCTTCTCATCTTGCTGATCGCCGGCTCTAATACCAAATGACAGATAAATGCATAAAACTTGATATTTATTATTCGTAATAACAGGTGCATATACAGTAGATGAAGCGGTTGAGCATAGAAGAGGGGCAGTTGGACAGTTACATTCGATTAACTATATACACCCGCACAACCTACAATGTAATACATTATACATTATTTTCTAACAAAGAACAGCACAACATAGAATATAGGAGGGGTTATGCGATAGTACACATTCCAGTAATTTCCTTGAAGTCTCACACAAGAACATTAAACGCTCAATATAGGATATGTAAGGTTGTGTGGTGTTGCACATGTCAATATAATTATTTTTTATCCATATATGGGTCAGATAACTTTTAAATAGTCTTAAAAACACTTTAACATGCCTAAATAAATTGTAATAAGAATAAATATCATAAAAGAAAATGTAAGTTTATGGAAAGATGATTACTAAGAATTACTATGAAAGGATATAAGGAAAGTGCTTCATTGAATGACATTAAGAGATTATATAAGGAAAGGAAAGTGAGAGACAATTATATGGAAAGCGAATGTAAATGAGGGAAAAATTTGGAGTCAAAAGAGGCTACCTTTTTTTCTTTAAACCAGCTAAAACTAAAATTGGATGAGTAATTTGAGATGTGTATAGTTAAAATTTGAAGAATAATAAGAATTGTATCTCTAAATTTAGCTTCTAAACTACTAATCTACCTTTAAAAATTTGTCAAGGTTAAGAGGGTGAAATGCTAAGCATATTCAAAAGTGCTCCTATTTTTAATTCTAATAAATAACATAATATTTAATGTGATCTTCCTTATTATTTTGTATGTTATGTATGTTTCAAAATCAGATGGTATAAATATAAACAAGATTATGTACTACAACTTATCTATTTTCTTATACTTTTATGTAGTAAATATTTATTAGTTAGTTGAAGTGAATGCATCCTAAACATTGCATCATTGAACATGCATTTCACATAACTTTCAAAAAGCCAATGAAAATAGAAATAATTTTTTATTGTGTATATAATTAATATGAAACAAATCTATCTAATTTTCAAAAAAATATTTAGTGGATACAAATTTACAAACAAGAGCTCTAAAAGAGCTAGAGTCACTACCAGGGAGAAGAAGGTTGAGTTTTGATATTTGCAAAAGGGAGAGAATACAATAGTTGAGCATGTTTGAATAGTTGTGATAGTAATTGTTTATATAATGCTCAATAGTTGTGACTTGAGTATTCACAATTCAAGAAAATATATTCCTTTGATGTAAAAGGAAACCAATCATGTGATGTCACATCAATGCTCAACTATATCTTACAGTGTGAAATTTATAATCTTTATTGAAGTACTATAGTATGTATATATTTCTATTTATGTATATATAAATTATATATAAATGTGTGTGTGTGTGTGTATCTGTGTGTGTGTGAATGTATATAAAGCAATACAGATATGGACATAGTATGGATGTGCAATAGCATACCGTTTTACATAATTTTTAATATACATTTGCATGCATATAGACATATATGTAGATACATATGTATGTAGATACATATGTATGTATATACATATGCATATATATATATATATATATATATATATATATATATATATATATATATATATATATATATATATCCTTAAATAGGTAGTGACACACATAGATACATGTCTAGATATTATAAAGAAAGGGCATTAGTGGATTTAAAATAAATAAGCTAGAATAGGAAAATCTTATGAGGAATGGGTTGGCTTAAAAGTGGAAAAAGAAAATATTGTTAGAGCTTAGATTGATTAGTTTCAATTTTTCTTTGCTATAGGAAAGGTAACCAAGAGAATCTTAGGATTAGGTGTTTATCTTGTAAGTATTTTTCCTTCATTAGTCATAATTAAGGATGTGGATGAGAAACAATGTATGGTCTTCAAAGAGTATGAGATGTGGACATTATATATTCTTAGTAATATTTAGAGTAGCCAGAGAACATCTTTTCAACTAAGCACTCCAATGGAATGTGTAGATTTGGGAAACTATTGGTTTTGATTGCTATGAGATAATCTTTTCAATATAGGATGTTGATCATGACCATTTGTATATATAGTTGTATATATAGATACACATACATATATACATACATAAATACATACATACATACACACACACACACACACACACATATATAAGCACACATACATACATAAATATACATGTATAACACATCTTGTAATGTATTATAAAAAACATTATGAAAAAAATTGCATGAATGGTAGGTTATGTTTGTTGATCTTGCCACATCAAAAAATAAATCTTGGGAATGATTGAGGGAGTGAAGCAGATTTCTTTATTGCTATGTGACACACGACATGGTGCTCTCTAAGAGTTTTGCTTTCATATATGTATTGTAAAATGAAGCAAATGTAGGTTTGTTATGTTCACCTATCCACCATGTCATTAATCTTTGTTGTTAAATTACATGTTTAATTATAGAAGTAGACTAGAGCTAGATAGAATGAAAAGCATATAATATTGATGTTTCATAGATTTTAGCCTTTTTGGTGGGGTACTTCCTACATGGGCAAGACCAATTCCAATAGCAACTAAACACTAGGAATTGGGGCAAGCAACAACTTTATAATGCTGAAAATATTTTGGAGTGGATCAAAGAACATTAGTATAGAGACTAATTTCATTTGCATCAAACAGTATGAGAAAATGATGAAGAAACATAGACAATATTTTGTGTGACATATTGAAGGCTTGACACTGCAAGTCATTAATGAATTGCACGTGCACATAAACTATAATATAATATTGTGAAAGATATAGGGAGGCCATTAATTAATTACAAGTGCACATAAACTATAATATAATATTTTGAATGATATAGGAGGTATAGAGTGTCAAAGATATAGGAAGGTACAAAGTCAACAAAATACCGAGCCAATTGATAATAGGAGATTTAGATTATTTATCAAAATTTATATATTATTATATCACATATTTATTGTATGTATTTCTCTATCTTCAAAAACTCACCATCAAATTCAGGATATAAGGATATGAATTCTTAACATAATTTTGTTAAGATTATTGTTTGAATGCTAAAAGGTTCAATTTTCTTGTTCCTTTATATTGTTATGGAGTGAAAAAATACATTGCAAAGTATATAATCAAAAGTGTTATAAATTTTTTTCCAGTTACCTTGAATTTGGTAGTGCTTTATTTCATTTTGCAGAGTAGAAAGAGCTATTTCATTTCTCCATTTTTCCAAGGTTAGATGTAATACATGTAAGAATGAAGCCAAGTCTAGATACAAAACATGTAAGAATCAAGGAAAACTAAGGAAGCATGAACTAGACTTGAGAAGCACTGATCTGACAAGAATGGGTGGCATGCATTTAAATAGGGGTCACAAACAATATTTTTTTGGGTAGAGTTAAGACTTTACATCATAACCCATTGATGAATTAAAAATGCATGTAAACTATAAAATAACATTCTAAAACAAATTTGAGTGTAGACCCAAAAGCAATCAATCAAAATTAGACATAAATTAAAGCATTTCATTGTTGGACAGAAAAGACATGTTAAGTAGCACTAATAAGTATAATCTATTTTGAGACAAAATTGATAGATTGAATCTACAATAAACATTTTCTAAATTTAATCAAAATAAAATGTTTGTAGTGTCTAATTTTTTGCATCATCCTAGTGATTGGCTTATGAAGATATTCAAAAATCTTTTTTGAAATTACCCAGTCCTTCAATATTATATTAAAATTAAAAAAATTACCAATAATAACACCATTTTGTTGTGTCTTGAAATTACCTATCCAAAATCTTGGATCATAATTTTTCCTTCAAGTCCATGGGTAGTTTTGGGAATGTAAAACCAAGGTTCATGTATACATTAGAAAGGTTTAAAGTCCAAAGAATACAAGTGAATAATCTCTCTTACACTATGGTCTCAACTAAAATAAAGGAGGGTGTTCATAGATGCATGCTAAAATCAATTAAATACTAGTAGTTATAGAACATCTTTCCAATTGAATAATTTGATGGGGTGCATAGATTTGAGAAACTATTCATTTTGACTCGTATGATAGAATCTATGATATGTAAAGATGTATAAGAGTTACTTTGTAATCTAGGATGTTGATCATGACATCTTCTATATATATATAATCCATAAAACACATGCATATATATATATTGATAATATACAAATATATATGTAATTACAATTTTTTTTGTAATTTATTATTACTATTTTTTTGTTAAATTAATAGTTTTAGTTGAACATTGAAATTTATGTGCTTGAAGAGTAGCTTTCAAATAGTTATGTGCTTGGAGAGTAGTTTTCAAATATTTTCATCAATGTTAGCTTATTCTTGTTGAATCTTGTCAGATCAATAAGTGACGCTTTACAATGAACAAAAGAGTCGTGCAAGTTTCTTTTTTATTTTAGTAGGTGTGAAATTGTGTTTACAAGATCTTTGGCTTTTATATATGTATTGTAAAGCCATGAAATGTAGATTAGTTATGTTCATTTCTTCACCATCTCATTCATGTTTATCATTTAATTACATTATTATTTAAAGTGGTACATTAGTGTTGGACAAAATGATAAGCATATTATATTGATATTGATCATGAGCATTTGTATGTATATATGTTTTTGTACGTAGATATATATAGTAATAGCATACAAAAATATATATGCAAATATAAAAACATACATATACATCTATAGTGTATTTATAGACAATAGATATATATATATCTATATGCATTATATATATGTGTGTGTGTGTGTGTGTGTGTGTGTGTATGTATGTATATTATTCCTAATAGAGATGCATAGAGATCTATATGTAGATAATATATAGATATATACATAATTAGAATTCTATTTTTGGAAATTTTTTTTTTTTTTGGATTGTTTAAATTAATAATTTTAGTTGGACATCCAAAGTTATCAAAATTTATTATAAGAAATCATTTTCTAAATATTGGTACAAGTCAATTTAAAGCATATTACAAACTATTGTAAACAACTTTATCCAAAAATTTTCATTCTAGTGATAGTTTATGTTTCTTCAATTTTGTGAGATGAATAAACAAAGATAGAGCAGATTTCTTTTTGTTTGTATTAGGGGAAAAATTGTGTTTTCCAAAACTTATGCTTTGATATGTGTATTATAAAGCCAAGAAAGGTAGATTAGTTATGTTTATTTCTCCACCATGACATAAATATTTATCATTTAATTACATGTTTAATTACAGTGGTAGATTAGTCTGGACAAAATGATAAGTATATCATATTGATATAGTTACATATATTGGTTGAAATTCCATGAATATTTTTTTATGGTTTAATTACATTGTTGAATATATTTGAAAGCTTGATTGTCAATATTTTTGTGTCATTGACAATATAATAAATAAGCATGTAAGGTAGAGAGTAAAGATGGGAAATGTACATGAATAGAGAGACAAAGAGAAAGGGATATGATCATCACAACATATAGGAGAAGTGCTTAAGCTAAGAGATCATATAAATGATAGATGGGTGTAAGATAATGTGATAGTGCAATGCAATAAGATGAAATGAAATAAAAATCATATGAACAGCTATATTAATAAAGTTTTGGACATATAGGAGGTGAGATAAGTTTTTTTTTATAAGTTTTTATCAAAACCAAGATATATATTTTTCATCGAGTTGTCAAAAAAAGTGATTTTTGATAGGTCATAGTGATCTATGAAACGTTTAACATATAGAATTTCAAATTTTTTTATCTACATTGAAACATTCATTCTGATGCATGTGGAAATAATAATTTCATTGTGATTGTAACAACTTAAATATCAATGACCGCTAACTGAGTTGTCTTTTCAACCTTCATCGGTCTAGGTAACTACATTGAGAAAATTGAAACTAGTGGTTAGTTGATGCAAAAAATAGTTAAAATAAAAAAGCATAAAAAATATTTGAAAAAGAAATTTCTAGATATGAAAGAGAATCAAGATGCAAAAAAACTTAATAGTTGTAGAACATTTTGAAAAATCATTCCATATTGACCAAGTATTATAGATTTTACATAGACCAATTTGGCACTTATGTATATGTAATTTCTATTTAACACATTCAATTGCAACCAACATGCATGCATATGAGAGAAAAGATTAGTTGCATTGTTAATAGTGGTGAACATAGAACTCGACATTTATAAATTATGGTGTTAAGTTTGTAACTAAATAATAGACAACGATGTGTAAAAGTAGATGATATATAAAGAATGTAGGAAAGATAGTGTAAAAGATATAGCGAATCACAACTATCTAGTTTTTTTGAGATATTTCATTGGCATAAATTAATGTGTGGAAATGAATAAACAACACAAATAATCCTTTTCTTAAAATTTTTAGAAGTTGATACCAGAATCCATTGAAGATGACTACAATTTATTTCATTGGCAGTAAATGAAAATGTCATGTAATTATTGCAATAGCACCATTGTTAGTTGTTCTTACCAAGAAAGTCACCATTAAAGAATTATGGTGTTAAGTCTATAACTAAAAAATTGATAGTGAACCATACAGGCACTCAAAGACAGAGAAGAATAGAAATGAACACATAAAATGCAGAGGAAAAAAAACAATAGGGAACAATCCATTAAATGTAGAGAACAACAAAGAATAGATATTAATAGATGAAATGTAGAGATGTAAAAAACTATAAAATAGCATTGTAAAAGATATAAGAACTTACAAATTCCTTTTTTCTTGTCTCTAATACAATAGACAAAAATCTTGCTAGCAGACAAAGATTTGATTGCCATCAACTGTTCTGAGCAAATGAATATACAATTCAAAAAATGAGTATATAAAAGGTACAGGAACTTACAAATGCCTCCTTTTTTGCATCTAGTATGATACATATAAACCCTCTGAACAGAGGCAGATTTGATAGACATAAAAGTCTACACAATAAGTCATTAATGATGCCTAAAAATAAGGCCTTTTATGATAGAAAAAAATTAAGGACTAGTAAATGGAAGGAAGGGGAAACAATATTAGCACATAAAATGCAAAGAAGTAAGAAGCTATAAAAGGACAATGTAAAAGATATAGGAACTTACAATTGGATTTTTTTCTTCTTGCAAGATAATAGACATAAACCCTGTCAACAGACACAAATCTTAGTCTCACCAAACAATTGACACAAATGAATAAACAACAGTAAAATGACAATGTAAAACAGATAGAAACTTACATACCTATCCTTTTGTTATTTCAATATGATTGATGTGAACTATGCTAGTAGATTGAGATTTGACCCTCATCAAATAGTCTAAGAAAATTAATAAGCAATGGACATGAGAATTAGAGACTGTATATGCAGAATGACCTCGTCAAGACAACATGCCTAAATAAAAAGATTGGGTGCGAGGACATGACTATGTCAAAGAACATTACAAAGGCATGGAATATTTTACAATAGTAGCACAACATTAGAATTGATTAAAACATTTACCAAGAGTGTAAAAGATATAGGGACTTAGAAATGGGTTGTTTTTCATTTCCAATATGCAAGCCATATACCCTCTTAACATATAATTTTTTTTATTGGTGTCAAACCATCTCAACATATGAATAAACAATGCAAAAAAAATAGTTTGAAAGATATACAAACTTACAAAAGCCTCAAATATTTTTTTGAGATCAAATAATTCATAGGAATTTTGGACAAAGCATATTATCCCTACAGTAGATATAAACCCTTTCTAGTGATCATATTATTGAACAAATGAGGATTCCTAGAATGAAGGAAGTGAATCATTTATTTTACATTTGATGGTAGGGGAAATTGGTGGGTTGAATTGAGAGCAGAGTTATTTTAGCTAGAGGCAATAGTTTCTAGTGATTGCAAACAACCAGAGGCAAAAAGAAGAGACATTGAGAATTGGGTGAAAACAATTGCTTTTCCCCATCAAGTTTGAGTTATGAAAAGAAACAACATCACTCGTAGTATGTTGCAAGGATCTCAAAACAAGATCAACTTCTTTCAAATGAGATCAACTTATTTCCAATTCCCCAATTCTGATTTGAGAGCAAATTTGTCTTTGGCGTTGTAGCCTTTCATCAAAGACGGTGGTCATAAACGCTATCAACAAACAAATATTAGAGCATCAAAAATTCAATATGAGAAAATCAATTAATGAGAAAAAAATTGCAATGTAGAAGATATATGAACTCACATATGCCTACTTTTTTGTTTCCAAAATGATACTCATGCCAGTAGTTGTTAATGGTCTCAGTAGGCAGAGATCTAGGTGTTGTTGTTAGTCACATTTTTGTTTTAGTTATTGACAATAAATGAAAATTATGTAGTAGATGTACATGAGGTCATGATTATAAAGACATGAAATATTTTTAATAGCAATAAAAGATTTGGAATTGTCTTTTTTTTTAATGTGAAAATCATTACAAAAAAGATAGTGAAAAAGAAATAAGAACTTACAAATGGATTGTCTTTTGCTTCCAGCATGATAGACACAAACCCTACCAAGAGACAAATATTTGACCCTCATCAAACAATCTAATAAAGTGAAAAGAAAATGCACGAATGATAGTGTAAAAGATATATGAACTTACACATGCATCCTTTTTTGCTTTGTATAGAACACATAAAAAGTCTTTAAATAGATATAGATTTGAGCCACACCAAACAACCTGAGAAGATGAATAAACAATGCAAATAATCATTTACAGAACAATTTGAAAAATTTACATTATAATCCATTAATGGCATCTACATTTTAGTCTATTTGCAATGAATGGAAATTATAGATTATAGATGCACAATGGCCTTGTTAAAATTTCATGTGTGGAAAGAAACAGTAAATGAAAAGCCATGACTATATCATATAACATTAAAAGGCCACAAGATATTTGCAATAGAAACAAAAACTTAGGAGGTGATTAAACTTTTTTCTTTCTGATGTTGACAATAATATGCAAGTAGAAAGATATGAAAGCAGAAGGAAAATACATGAAGAGAGCTAAGTTTAGAAGATTATATGAATGAGTAATGGGTGAAACATAATGCTCTATTCAATGTACATTGATTTACATCATATGCAAAGCCACAAATAATAGTAAGCATAAATCAAATGAGAAGACTATATCAAAGAAAATTAGGAAGCCATGAAATATTTCCAAAGGCAATAAAATAATATGCATTGATTAAACTTGTCCTTTTCTTGTGTGGTAAATAACTTGCAATAGAAGAGGGATGATTATAGATGCATAGATTTCTATAACAATTAAATGGCAGTGTTAAAGATATCAGAACTTACAAATGCATTGTTTTTCACTTCTAAGATGGTGGGCATAAAGCTTGTTGACAAATACCGATTTCACTCCTACCAAATAATCTAAATAAATGAATAAAAAACACATAAAATGATAGTGTAAAAGACATGGGCACTTAGAAACATGTATTTTTTTTCTTGCAACATCATAGATATAAACCCTCTGGATAGAGAAATATTTCACCCTCATGAAGCAATGCATTGATTTTGTCAATAGATCATATTATGCATAGAATAGATATAAATCCTCTGGATAGGCCATAGTATAGAACGCATGAGTTTGAAAATCAATAGGATTTTCTAGGTGAACAATTTTGGGGAAATAGGAGATATCAAGATAAAAAAATGTATCTATTCCAACTTCCATGCATTGGGATACATCATGTTCATTTAGAACCCACTTGAGAACTCGGGTAAACTAGATCAATTTTTTTCCATTTCCCCCCATTCTGAATTTGAATGACATTGGTCTTTTAATTTGTGATTTTGTTTCAAAAGTGCTAGACATAATTCATGTCAATAGCCATATATTTGAGTCTCTTCAAGCAATCCATTCAAATGAGTAAACAAGGAAAAAATTGCAATGTAAAAGATATAGGAAGTTACAAATGCCTTTTTTTTATAAAAATATGATGGACATAAACTCTATCAATATACAAAGAATTTGGGCTCATAGAAAAATCTTAAAAAATGAATAAACATTGCAAATAACCCTTTGTTCAATAGGCTCAAAACTTTATAGCACAAGCCATTAATGAGACTTGCACTTGAATCTATTGACAATAGATGAAATTTCATGACTATATAGTATGCATGGGCCAAAGAAATATTATTCCTTGTGTATGAAATGCAAAGCTACATGTATTCAAAGATAATATGATAGAATGATTTGAAAAGAAAGGAAAAAGGTGTGTGTTGTTTTCCATTCCACAAAATCCATAAGGTGTTGTATTTTTCCATTTACATTTTCTAAGACTCTAAAGATTTTTTGTTGCAACATTTTCATTTAAGATATAGTGACTTGATATCTCCCATATGAGATAAAGGAGTATAGGAAAGGCCATGTCAATAGATAGCCTATTGTATACCACATGATCTCAAAATCATAGTGAAATCCTTTACTCTAGGAAGAATTCAGATTCTTCCCATCATAACAATGAACAAAAGCATTAGTCATTAACCCGAACTTTGTAGAAGTTTCATCAAATTCTACTTCTCCACTGTCATTTCCATTGTGAATTTTATTTCCAATTTCCTCCATGAGGAATGCATTTAGCTTGTAGTTCCCACTCATAGCCATAGATTTACTAGGTGTCGAGTATAGCTTTGAATTTTTACCGAAGCAAGAATTGGAAAATTTTTGTCTTGCCAAATAGAATGTGTTGAAAATCTCTTTGAAGTTATTCTAGGAAAAAGTTCTTGAGGGTATAATGTGCAATTTTTAATTAATCCTTTTGCATAAAATTGATATCTTTGATCTACTATTTCAAGCTTGATGACCTCTAGTAAGAACGAGTAAACATGTGCTCTCTAAAAGTAGTTTTCTTCAAAGTTTCCAATCAAAGATATGGAATTCATGCAAAAGGATTAATTTAAAATGGGACATTATACTTTTAGGAACTCTTTTCTAGAAAAAATTCAAAGAGATTTTCAAAACATGGTATCAGGCAAGGCCTGATTTAATCAATTGATACTTACGTTAAGAAACAAAGCTTGGGAAAAGAATTCAAAATAGTAAATAGGGTGGTGAAATAGAATTTGATGATAGTATTTCCAAGTTTAAGTTAATTAATAATGCATTTTTTTATTTTTATGATAACAATTTTACATGAAAATGTTGTTCAAAGCATTGGAACGTAGTTATTTTCATTCATTTCCAATTCATGCAAGGAAGTTTGAACTGAAATTTTACTTTTGTAATGATTATGTGCAATTTTTTGTGGATTTGTTTTGTGCAATTGTAAAGTCACGAGTATCATGTGTTATGTTGTGGAAAAGAATTGATATCACAATATTACATACATCATTGTTGAAATGTAAATACACTATTTTGTTTACTAAAGGTCACATGCATATTGCAATGTTTAGTCAATATGCTAGCCATTTTTTATAGAACATGTCAATCCAAATCACAATTCCATCACCAGTGTTGATTTATGTGGCATAGGCCTTCATTCTTGATAGCTACATGTTTTTTTTCATCTAGATTATGCAGATCCACTAGCATTGTTTAATGCATTCTAGTATCACAAAGCCTTAAAGCTTTAAGACAATGATTGTGAAGACAATTTAAGAAATTATCCACACAGTGATTGTGTAGCTAGCTACATGTATAATGGTTGTAGACACCTAAATTTGGACACTTACATTGGTCAAAATTTATTCCTCTTCATCTAAACATCCACAATAATGCCACCTCTATAAACCATCACACCATGCTAATACCGCAATGGATCCACATAGTGATTGCATAGCTATCTACATGTATAATTGTTGACACCTAAATTTGGACACTTACATTGGTCAAAATTTATTCCTCTTCATCTAAACATCCCCTTTGTCACGTTAATTAAGTAATAATGATATTAATACCCTTAATCTTTATAAATACCCAAGGTATTCAATTAATAATTAAATACTTGACCCCCTTACTCTCCTTTTCATCAAATAAATTAAATAAATATGACATTTATTTAATTCCTTACATATAACATCCTCCATCACTTTTGGTTAATCCTAATCCACCTCCTAATCCCATCATTAAGGATGTGCACATGCCTAATCCTTGATTAGGATGTGTCACATCCTCCAACTTTTGCAGGTTGGCTCTTAATATTCATTACCCACTAATCATCTTCTAATTACTGACCAGTTAAGCCTAATCAGTACTTTGGTCGACACTCCCCATCCCCCAAGGAATTTTTAATTCATTTTTATCTTTCCAAGGCTTTCCTCTTTCCTATGCAAGTCTTCTAGAACCTTTGACTTGTCACGTCACTCACATGTGTCAAAGTCTTATAGAATATTTGACTTGTCACATCAATCACATGTGGGTAAGTACTTACCTTTTTAAGGACCTTGTCTTATCCAAGGTACTTTTCACCTCTCTTTTTGGGAATCTTGTCTTATCCTTACAATTCCCCAATCATGTGAATTTTAAATTCACTTTTATTTATCCAAGGTTCTCCTCTTCCCCATGTGATCATTGAGAGGTCACATTATCCTTATTCCAATGTACTTACAAGTACGTTCCCATCACATGTCATCTTCCACCTAATGTGTCCTTATCCATCTTGCCCATGGTGGCAAGATCTCAACCATCCATTTCCCTAGGGCTTCTCTCTATAAAATAAAGGATTCTTCTTTCATTATGATTATTATGCATTCATAACAACATTTTTCATTCACACACTTGCAACTCAACCATCTTCATCTCTGAATCTCATACTTGCATCTTCTCATATCCACCATTGTTGCATACCTTAAGCTTTTATCGCATCCATTTGGCTCATCTTCTCAACTACCCAGTTATCTCATTTCATTCTAAATTTCATCAAGATCATTTTGAATCCACTTTTAGCACATCTTTCCATAGAAGAAGCACACAAAATCAACTATCAAGGGCAAACCAAAGATTGATTCAAGACAAGGTAAAATCTACTTTTTGTTATCTTTCTTTGTTTTGAATTCAACTCTAGAGGCTAATATTGAGGTGTTAGTGTTCTTTTCCTTTATTTTTGCATCCTTTTCTTCTTCTTTTTAAAGTCGGTCAAGATCATTGGTTCACATTTCTTCCACACTCAATGGGACCTACAAATGCATCCCTATCTTTTATGTTTTCTATTGTTTAAGTTTTGTAGGTTCAGGTTGTAAATAGGCAACCTCTCCCACAGTTGGGTGAACCTTCCCTTGGAGAGGGTCAAACCTACCCTAGGAGGGGTGAACCTACCCCAACTTGGGCCAACCTACCCTCCATAGAGGTGAACCTTCCCTCCAGGGTTTCCCATCTGAGCACCAAATAATTTCTACTAACTTCTTACTTCACTTTTAAAGAGGGGAAAATCTGCCCTTGTAGAGGGGAAAACCTACCCTAGGAGGGGCATACCTGCCCCTACAGAGGGGCGTACCTACCCTAGAAAAGGGTGAACCTTCCCTAAATAGAAGGGTATGTGCACGATCATGATGGGCCAAAAAGTGGCAATATGATGGGTATGTGGTCACTTAATTTTTTTTCACCCAAAATTGATGAAACAAAAGTTTTAAAGGAGACTTTGCATTTCCACCAATATAAATTATGCTTTACTTTTTAATTTAATAAATAATGGTCATTCATTTTCATTCAAATTATGACTAATGTCCCGCTTGATAGTCGATTGTTAATTCAGCAGTTTCAGATGATTGCTATTTTTTGAATCCAAAACATGTGTCACATTCTATGCTTCACATACTATAGGTTTAAAAAAAAAAATGAATTTCATGAAGTTTTGACCAAGTAATGGTGGTCAGATATATGAGTTTTTATATTTTTTAAAAGTTGTAATAAAAAATTCATAATTAATTATTTACTTGGAAAAAAATTACAAAAAAAATGCATCACATCCGGACATGAGTCCTACTTATATCTAAATCTTATAAAAATGTTGATCGTTTATTATGGTTAGGTGGCCGGCACCCACGTATTTTTTCCCTAAAATTCTACTACTCGCATTGAAATTTCAAATTTTCGCTAAATAGATTTTATTTTCTAAACAAACCTAGTAGTTTAGAAACTACATTCAATTTTCTACAGATTCTATTCTTACATATTTTTGAAATAATATAGATAACTTATTCAAATTTTTACATCAAGTTTCCTAATTCTGATTTTTTTGAATTTTTGCCACTTAAGGGCCTATTTTTTCCATGATGATCATGCACATACCCAGAAGTTTCTATAAGGTAAAGTTATTGATTACAGCTCATTTTCAATCTGTTTCTTCACTGTTTTCTATAGAGAGGCATACCTACCCCTGTAGAGGGGTGAACCTACCCTAGGAAGGGCTTACCTACCCCTGTAGAGGGGTGTACCTTCCTTAGACATGGGCGTATCTTCCCAGATAAAGCTTTCTATAAGGTAAAATAGTTATTTTGGCTTCATTTCTACTTCCATTTTGCATCGTTTTGAGGTCCTAACACTCTAACATCGTCTATTTGTGAGTGTTTCTATCTTGTTGCTAACATTTGTGCAACTTATTTCATCCTTGTCAAACAATGGAGATCAAAACAATTAATGTTTCTCTTGTAGGACAATTGTTTTATCTAGTTTGTTAATCATCTTCCTTATCATTTTCATTGATTAATCTAGGAACATAGTTTAATTAGGGGGAGTCAAATATACTTTTTTTTGTCTCTACAAGTCCCTTGTGTCACCCAAGGGGGAACTACTTTTTTCATGCTTTCCCATTGCACTTTGTGTGACCCTGGGGAGTAGTTGAAAATGATTAGTGTCCTCTTTCTAGTGGGACCTGCTTGGGGATTTCATCACCCCAAGGGATGATCCCAACCACGCATACCGACTAGGTATACAAAGGGGGGAGAGTGAAAGCTATACCTCAATCCACTCACATTGTGTCTGGAAGAGCATCAAAGCTAGGGTGATACTTAGCTAGATGTGAAGAGTTGGTTTAAGCCCTTCAATATCTCTCTCGGGTTCCTGACTCGTGCTTGTGATGGGCTGATGTTAATGGTTGTGCTTCATATACTGAGAGTTTATCAAGGAATCCCTAGATGCCTTTTCCATCCTAGATTAAAGATTGTGTTGGCACTACCCCTCATCACTAATCTTAGGGTTGTGTTGTCTATACTATCTTCTTTGCGCAAAACCAGTGCGTTTCTTACCATTTGCTTACTGTTTATAGTATTTTTGGTCCCTTTCCTTAGCCATTTTAATTTGAATTGATTCTAAGTTATTGGAAAGAGGTGACCTGTTTCAACTTCGTCGCACCTTCAATAGAGCCAAACCTGCCCTTTGTCTTAGTCATTTCAGCTGTTTTGCTAAAATTCTCAATCTTTTACTAAACAGCATATTTCCCTATAAAGGCATACACAAAAAACTAAAGGGGTGTACTCTTCCTAAATTGTGAACCTACCTCCAAACAACCTTTTTCATCGCTTGTTCAACCAAAAATTTGTCCTTTCATCCATCCATCACCCTCCCATGTCACCTGAAATCAACAACCCACTCACGCTCCCTAATCAAGATCACCAAAGGCACGCACTCGGACATCCTCCATCCACATATCATCCTCAAAATCCTACCTTCATCACCCCATTCATATTTCCTCCACATCATCCATTTGCTCGCACCCATCCCATTGCTATTAAAAGCACTTTGGATGCTAAAGTAAACATGCATAAATATAAACATCCACAATCAAATTCTCATGTCCTCTCTAAGACATGTTGAAAAGAAGAAAATCCAATCCATAAGAAAATCCAAAATCCAAATCAAACCCATAGGCCACAAAGGCTCACCAAAGCAAAGATCAAAACCATGTGGATCCCAAAGAAAAAAGATGCAATGCCTTCAAATGAAAAATCTATAACAACATCCAATGTTGCTAATCCAAAAGCTAATAATTCTCATCCACCATCTCAACCGGCTGGTCCCATGTCCCAACATCCTAGCTCCCCATTAATCTCGATTATTTCATATCCACTCACTCAACAGTTATCTGAACTCATCCATCACACACGAAGCGATCATTCCATCCATACCTCATAATACCCCATCCATTATCCCACATATCTCCCAATCATGCATTTAACCATTCTCCAGCATAATCCATTTATCCTAATAAGGTTGTACCACCATCCAATAGTTACTTCCATACATGGGCTCTAATATCCATCTAGAACTTGATGCTTGAGTCTTCATCCAAACTCCTATCTGTCTTCTAAATCCACTTATCCACATCCCTATCCTTATCCATCTCCCATCCACATTCTATCCAAAAACTCAAAAGTAAAAAAAAAAATTAGAAATAAAACAAAAATAAAAAATAAAAGCAAAAAAGAAGAAAAAGTAAAGAATTTTAATGGTGAAAACTTGGAAAAAATGTGTCTTGGATAATTACCATGATGAAAACCTAGCAAATAGGCATCATGCGTAAATCTCCATCCCTCTCCTTCCACAATTGGGGGAAGCTTCATCCCCTTCATCCTTTTTCCTCCATCCCACCTATCTTCCACATCCAACCATCATATCCCATTTATCTCCAACCCCACCATCCCCATTGTGATCTTTATATAGATAGGGGTACCTATCTATGCAAGCTTTGGACACCTCTTGGTATAAATTCCCTTAATCCATGAACTATCATATTCTACCTTCTTTGTCCACTTGTCATGCTACCCTTAGTCTCCCTTACTTATCTCGGTATCCTACATTCATCCATCAAACTCCCTCAGTCACCTATCCTATCCTCCTCCAGTTATCTCCTTTATCTTCCCATCCACTTGTCCTCCATCCTTCCTGCCTCATCACACATGACATATTTAGAGTGGGGGCATCTATCTCCCTTTGTGACATAAATCCTTGGAGACGTTATTCATCCATCATGTCATCCCTCCCATCTCCCCATCCTTTTCTTCCTATCATAACATCCCTTCCATCTCCCCATCCTTATTTTCTTGATTTTCTATCATATCATGCCTTTCATCTCCCCATCCTAATATTCCTATCCATCATATGATCCCTTCCATCTCCCCATCCTTATCTTCCCATCCATCCAAACAATCCCTTCCATCCAAATAATCCCTCCCATCCCCCATCCTTATCTCTCTATCCATCCCTTCATCTTTACCCTCATCCCATCTCATAATCCCTTATCATTGGTATCTAGCTATAGGATTCCTTCCATGCAATATAATGTCATTGATCTCATCGTCATCTCTCCTCCTTCTTTCACACATATTTCAAATATCCTATCACCTTTCATCACTCATATCTCCATCATATCATCATCCCAATTCATTTTTTGCTGATTTGGATAACTATCCCATCCCTGAGCTTCATGTAATCATCATCATCCTTTCTTATCCACATGGTTTGTCTTATCTCATCATATCAGTCCAATCATTTTATCCACTTATCATGGTCATCTCATCATCCTTTACCTATATAATTTGGACCAATCATTATTGAGACCACATGTTAGATCTTGGACCTTGATGTCTCCTACAACATTTTTCTAGGTTGACCAATAGATCCTCAAGCTTTCCAATACTATCCCTATAGATCCTCAAGCTTTCCAATACTATAAATTCCTAGAAGGAAATTATATCCATTCTCACAATTGTTCAATAAATGATGATGCATTCACTTCTCCATCTTATAGATGCATCCTCACTTAAAACCTCATTCACCTCACATTCCATCCTTGAGAACAAGGCCAAGATTATTGATGTAGGCTATGGTGAGTATGGACTACATGATTCTTCTTACATAGGAAAAATTCCACTCTCACCTAAATCACATGGCCAGCCAAGGCTTCTCAAAATAGAGAAAAAAGTAGTTTTCCAAAGCTTCAAACATTGGGGACTCCTAGATAAAGAGAATACTAAAGCGTACATATCCTCATGGATCTACAAGGATGAAGATGAAAATATGTCAACATTGCAAATAGAACAATATCCCAAAGGTCATAGTATGTGTGAGAATATGGGCTACAAAGACAAGGGTTTAGGGATACATGAAGAAGGAATAATATCGCCAATACAACCTAAAGATAATATGGGTTACTAAGGACATGGATGTGGATCATATAAAATGGAACCTCAAGGGCTTGAATGTTCCCTCACAAAAGAAACTAAGGTCTCTTTTGTTGTTAATAGTACCAATGAGGTAATGCACAAAGAATCTTTGAAAAATATTTTCAAAATCTTCAAAGACATAAGAGTTAATACCATCACGCCATTCAATAACATGGAACTTCCATTTATCTATCCCAAACTTATCAATTGGCACCAACAAGGACTTCCTAAGTGTGATACATTTCAAAATGACAAAGGAATTTCCAAACTTATGGGAGTCTGAGAAACACATATCAATAGGAGAGATCATAAGGTAGGATTTTACATCAAATTAAACAAGGATGCATATTTTGGGGAATACATCTCTTTCCTTAGTCATAAAAACAAAAAAAAAGGAAACAATAAGAAAAAAATGTCACCTAGTGAAAACCTTGACGAGATGCTTTTGGACCATACAAAAGTAAAAATAAATAAAAATTATGTTCTCATGGTAGTGTCATGAAGAGAGGAGGGGAATCTAGACATATCAAATTTTCTCAAAAGAAGATTTAAGAATTTTTATTCATCTTATTTAGATATATTAGGCCTTGATCCATCTCTAATGGTACACCACTTGACAATATATCTTGATGCTAAGCTAGTCAAACAAAATTTAAGAAAAATGCATCCACAAATTTTTTCTCATAAAATTGAAATGGAAAAAAATCATTGATGTGGGATTCATTCATCCCATTGAATATCTTGAATGGGTTTCCAACATCATACACTCAAATTTTAAAGATGTGAAAATAACAAGTTTTGTAGTACTCAAAATCTAGTTCTACTTTTTTTAATAAATGGTGGAGATTAAGAGGTTCAAATAGGGGGAGCACACAATGTTCTCCTATTTTTGTTAGAAAAGTATAACATAGCAGCTAGCATGCCTCCCATAAAATGCTGATTTTTTATAAGTATTTCACAAATGACTTCAATATAAAATTAGATAACTTCACATAGTTTATGTCTAATTTTTTGATAATTTTTAGTGGATATATGATTTGTTTCCAATTTTGAAAGTACATACAACAAATAAAATTGAGCATGTCCCCCCCCCCTATTTTTTAAAAATGAATTGGAAATATATTTTCCCAAATGTATATAGAATAGAATCTAGAATGTAAATATAATTCATTTCTAATTTGGATAAATGAATAAAAATCACACAAAAAATTAAGCCCGAATGAACGGGTAGTAGAGTTGGCTTGGGCAGTGGGTTTGATCCCCATTGGTTTCAAGTTTGACTCTGCTTCCGAGTTTAAGAGGTGGGACTTCTTGTGGGCGTGAGGGACTCCTCCAGGGATTCATCCTCATTCCTAGCTCACCAAATGCCCAAGAGCTGATGGTCATGAAATGGGTATAGTATCAAAAAAAAAAAAAAAAAAAAAAGATCACATAAAAGAACTTTATACATAGGATTGCATAAGAAAATAGAAGACACTATAAAAATAAATTGAAGACCAAAACCTTAACATATTCAAAATTGGAAAAAATTACATGGTTAAAATGGTAAGAGAGATTTTGGTGTTATTGGGGTATTTTTCACATCAACATTAAAAATGTGCAAACCTAAAGGAGAGAATGCTCAACTTTTTGTTATTTTTTTAATATTTTCTAAAAAAGATGTCTTTGTGGATTGGATTTCCCTTAAAGATGTCTTTGTGGGTTGGATTCGTAAGGGAAATCCAAACCTAAGTATTGGTAGTTTTCAAAACAAGTTATAATATGAACATTTTATAATGTTCTCATGTTATAACATCCTATCATTATAAAATGCTCATATTTTCCATAATATGAATAAAGAAAACAACGCTCACAAAATGTGAACATACTATAATGTGCTTGCATTTTGTGATTTTTTTCCCCTTTTTATGACTCACATAATGTAAACATGTTATAACACACATTTTATGATTTACTCATCATTTAATAGACAAACAATTTATTTTGACAAATTTTTGATCCCTCATCTTTGTTCATATGCCCAATGTCGTACTAGGGAAATTTATATTAGTAACATTCACTTGCTGAGCTAGTTCTGGGTGCGGAAGTGAAAAGATACCAGTTTATCCTTGATATCAAGGCAGGGCCATTGACGTGGCATAGGACGCGGGCTGAGGAAGGAGCTAGGTTTTTAAATCGCTTTTTATATCTAGTGTTGTTTTAGGAATGGGGTTGGATGAAAGAATTTGCAGTTTATATTCAGAAAATTGCTGAGAGGGAAGAATGATATGCAGTTTTGGTTAGTCTAATTTTTTGTCTTGTCTCTGACCTTCATTATTCAACAAGTGGTAATTTTTTGCAATAATACTTGATGCCTGGAAAATCTCTGTATGCAAAATTCCATTGTATGTAGATCTTTGACATGTAGTAGTAGATTGAATGCAGTTCTCTATATGTAGAATCCCACAGGAGGGAACTGGAAATGGTGAAGGCCAGAGGCAGAGGAAAAATAAAATTCACACGCAGTAAAAATATAAAATATAAAACATTATTTTCTCAACACACAGAGCTGCTGCTCGTAATTTTCTGTTTTGCTCACATTCACCTTTTTCTCATTCTCTTTGTTAAAAAATAAAATTACAATTACGAAATATATGCTGCAGGTAAAAAGTCACGTGAAGAATTTTCACGGATGAGAGGGAACGAATACAATTTTTCAAAATCACCTAACTAACTTTTCCCCCGTCAAAATGCATTTAATACAATGTCCTTTTCATAAAATTAAAACTTAAATATTAAATCTTTCGTACTCTGAAACTTTCTTGCGGTGGCGGCTTTCTCCATAGTTCCCCGCGGTATCGCGATGGTTAAAATCTTTATTGCGATATTGCGGGCAGCGGTTAGTTGACGGCCCGGTAAACTGCGGCGGTTAAAAATAAAACATACTTTTACGGAGTCTCCCGTGATATCGCGATGAATATTTTATTGATTGCGATATAGCGGGCATTGGCTGGAGGTGACGTCAGGCGGTTGAGATAAAACAAAAAGCTACGATAGACTCTCGCGGTATCGCAATGGCTAATTTATTGATTGCGATATAGCGGGTAGTGGTTGGTGGGGACGACAGCAGTTAGGGTTAATATTCCAACACTCCCCCTTAAGCATAACTGCGCTATCCACCATGCCCAATCTGTTCCTTTGAAAAATAAAATTATCTCTTCCCAGCGGCTTTGTAAAAATATCTGCACTTTGTTCTTCTGATCTGCAAAATTCTAAAAATATATCACCATTGTTAATTAATTCTCTGATGAAATGATACCTGGTATCAATGTGCTTGCTTCTCTTATGAAAGACTGGATTCTTTGAAAGAGCTATGGCTGAATTGTTATCACAGTAAATTTTTGTTGCCTCCATTTGTTCATTTTGCAATTCTTTCAAAATTCTTCTCATCCAGACTGCTTGACATGCTGCACTTGTGGCTGCCACATACTCTACTTCGGCTGATGAAAGACAAACTATTGGCTGCTTCTTTGAAGACCATGAGACAACTCTAGTCCCAAAATTAAATACATAACCAGACGTGCTTTTTCTATCATCAATGCTGCCAGCACAGTCACTGTCTGTGTATCCTATGAGTTTGAACTCATCTGAACTTGAATACTTGATGCCAAAATTTCTTGTTCCACTTACATACCTTAAAATTCTCTTCCCTGCTTTCCAATGGGTGTCTTTTGGTGTTTCCATAAACCTGGAAATCAAACTTACTCCATACATAATGTCTGGCCTTGTGGCTGTGAGATACATGAGACTTCCAACAAGCCTCTTAAACAAAGTTGGATCAACATTAGACCCTCTATCATCCTTGCTTAGTTTCAGACCTGTCGCTGTAGGTGTTGGTGCAGGTTTGCACTTCATCATATTAAACCTTTTCAAAATGTCATTTGCATATTTTGACTGTGAAATAAAAATACCATTTTCATTTTGATTCACTTCAATGCCTAAAAAATACTTCATCAGACCTAAGTCTGTCATTTCAAATTCTTTCTTCATGTCTGCCTTGAACAGATCAATTGACAAATTGCCAGTGAAAATTAGATCATCAACATATAAGCATACTATCAGTATTTCACCTTCTTCATTCATTTTTGTATACAGTGTGGGCTCACTGCTACATCTATTAAATCCATTCAGCAAAAGATAACTATCTATTCTGCTGTACCAAGCTCTTGGGGCTTGCTTCAATCCATACAGTGCCTTTTTCAATTTGTAAACTTTGTCTTCTTGACCCAGAATTTCATACCCAGGTGGCTGATCCACATAAACTTCTTCTTCTAAATAACCATTTAAAAAAGCTGACTTTACATCCATTTGAGATACAGACCACTTATTATGAGCTGCTAATGCTAAAATCATCCTTATAGTATCCAATCGTGCTACAGGTGCAAATGTCTCATTGTAATCAATTCCGGGCTGTTGTGAATAGCCCTTTACAACCAATCTTGCTTTAAGCTTCTGAACTTCATCTTTTTCATTCAATTTGGTTTTATAAATCCATTTCACTCCAATAACATCTTTGTCTTTTGGAAGACTGACTAGTTCCCATGTCTGATTCTTTTCAATTGCTTCAATCTCTTCATCCATAGCACTTACCCATTTATCATCTTTGACTGCATCTTCAAAATGAATTGGATCTTCTATTTGAGAATAAAATGCACAAAGAGAAATCTGATCTGAATTATTCTCACCTTCATTTTGCTCATATATATCTCTTATGCTTCTGATTTTCTGTCTTCTCAGACTTGCCAATGTAGGATTTGACATATCACTTGAACTTGTGGAATGTGGACCCGATGGTCCTGCTGTAGATGGTGTTTGTTGTCCTCTTGTTGGACTACTTCCTTGAATGATTGAGGCTGTTCTTACAGTCGATGCTGGTGTCACTTGTGGACCACTTTGGTGAGCTTGAATGGGAGTGGTAGGAGTCACAATAGCTGGAATATTTGTTGATGCTGAAACTTCATTCTCCTCTTGAGGTATACTAGCTGAAATATTGACTGTCTTCTCTATGCTTCCATCCCATGCTTCATCTTCTACAAATTGTACATCTCTGCTGATTATAACTTTCTTTGTTGTTGGATTATATAGCTTATAAGCTTTGGATTCTTCACTGTATCCAACAAATATACATTTTTCTCCTTTGTTATCTAGCTTCCTTCTCAATTCATCAGGCACATGTGCATATGCTACACATCCAAATACTCTCATGTGAGTAACACTGTGTTTTCTTCCTATCCATGCTTCTTCAGGTACCATATTCATAACACTTTTTGTTGGACACCTATTCATTATATAGGCTGCACAAGAAATTGCTTCTGCCCAATATTCATTTGACAAATGTTTGGCTTTCAACATGCTTCTAGCCATTTCCATGATTGTTCTGTTTTTCCTTTCAGCTACTCCATTTTGCTGAGGTGTGTATCTAGTTGTGAATTGCTTGTGAATTCCATGATCTTTGCAAAAATTAAAAAATTCTCTTGAAATATATTCACCACCTCTATCTATTCTCAACACTTTGATATAATGACCACTTTGTTTTTCAACCAAATTCTTGAACTGACGAAACAGATCTAACACTTCATTTTTTTGCTTTAGAAAATAAACCCATGTTTTTCTTGAATAATCATCAATGAATGTCAGAAAATAAAAACTACCACCTATTGAAGGTGTTTGCATAGGTCCACACAAATCTGAATGTATAATTTCCAAAGGGGCTTTGCTCTAGTTGACTTTCCTGCAGGAAATGATTCTCTATGTTGTTTTCCTAAAATGCACCCTTCACATACCCTTTCTGGTTTTTCTATTAAAGGTAGTCCCTTGACCATGCCTTTCCTATGAAGTAAATTTAAACCTCCAAAGTTGAGATGCCCAAATCTCAGGTGCCATAACCAATTTTCATCTTTTATCTCAGCTTGAACGATTGTCTGCACTACTTTGTAGTTTCTTCTCTACCACTTGTGAATTCATTAAGTGTTGTGCTTGAGCATAATTTATATTCAAATCTGGCCTTATCTTTAAGGGAAACATTCTGTTGTTTGTCATTCTGACTTTTGCAATAAGCTGGTTGCTTGGGTATTTGTCTAAAATTGTGCATAGACCATTCTTGAAGGTTACTCTATATCCTTTTTGAACCAGTTGCCCTACACTCATTAAGTTATGTTTCAGACCAGGCACAAAATACACATCTGAAATATACTTTTTCTCCCCCTGTTTAGTTAGAATATTGACATCTCCTTTTCCTTTGACTGACACTTTGTTGTCATTACCCAATGTAACATCGGACTTTACATTCTCATTTAAACTTGAAAACATTTCTAGATTCCCTATCATATGATTGCTACAGCCTGAATCTAAAAACCATACATCTTTTTCATTTGCTTGAGCAACATTACAAGCTAAAAACATTGTTCTCTTATCTGAATCCTGATTTTGACCTTCTCTTGAAAAATTTGCATTTTGTTTATTATTATTATACTGCTTCTTTCTACACTCATTCATATAATGCCCATATTTTTTACAGTAGTGACATTGGACTTGAGATTTATCATACCTTTGATTTTGTGACTGATTCTGTGTTGAGTTTTGGGTTGAGCCTTGATTGCTGCATCTTCCACTTGAGTTTGATATACTGTATCCTTCACCTCTGTAAGAGTTTCTTCCTCTTCCTCTTGATCTACCTCTGCCTCTTCCTTGACTGACTGAAGCTTGAGTTTTGAAAGCATGCTCCAGTGATGTATCTGCTGACCTTTTCAGCCTTTGTTCATGAGAAATTAGAGATGCATACAGCTCATCAACTGAGAACTATGAGAGATCCTTTGTCTCCTCTATAGCAACTACAACCGATAGAAATTTTGTGGGCAAACTCCTTAAAATCTTTTCAACAACTCTGGTATCTTCCAGATTTTCTCCATGAGACCTAATTTGATTAACCACCCCAATGACTTGGGTGTAGAATGAATCTACAGATTCATTGTCCTTCATACATATTGTTTCAAAATCTCTTCTCAGCATTTGTAGCTTTGTTGTTTTAACTTTTGCCATGCCTTGATAGGCTGTTTGAAGTATGCCCCATGCTTGTTTGGACTTTGTTGCAGTTGATATCCTTGGAAAAATGCTCTCATGTACAGCTTGAAACAAATAAAATGAAGCCTTTGAATCTTTCTTCCTTGTGTCTTTTAATAAGTCTTTCTCTGCTTGTGTTAAAGCATTGTATGCTACTGCATCTGTTGGCTCTGCAAATCCATTCTCTACTAAATCCCATATATCCTGTGAGCTAAATAGTGCTTTCATTGCAATTGACTAGTACTCATAATTCTTCCCATTAAACTGTGGAATTTGTGGGTTTGTCAAGCTTGTGCTTGCTGCCATTTTTGAAATTTACCCAGATAATCTACTTTGATGAAATTGACTCTGATAATCAAACTTGCTCTGATACTCGAACTTGCTCTGATACTCGAACTTGCTCTGATACCACGTGAAGGCCAGAGGCAGAGGAAAAATAAAATTCACACGCAGTAAAAATATAAAATATAAAATATTATTTTCTCAACACACAGAGCTGCTGCTCGTAATTTTCTGTTTTGCTCACATTCACCTTTTTCTCATTCTCATTGTTAAAAAATAAAATTACAATTACAAAATATATGCTGCAGGTAAAAAGTCATGTGAAGAATTTTCACGGATGAGAGGGAATGGATACAATTTTTCAAAATCACCTAACTAACTTTTCCCCCGTCAAAATTCATTTATTACAATGTCCTTTTCATAAAATTAAAACTTAAATATTAAATCTTTCGTACTCCTAAACATTCTGGCGGTGGCGTCTTTCTCCATAGTTCCCCGCGGTATCGCGATGGTTAAAATCTTTATTGCGATATTGCGGGCAGCGGTTAGTTGACGGCCTGGTAAACTGCGGTGGTTAAAAATAAAACATACTTTTACGGAGTCTCCCGTGATATCACGATGAATATTTTATTGATTGTGATATAGCGGGCATTGGCTGGAGGTGACGTCAGGCGGTTGAGATAAAACAAAAAGCTACAGTAGACTCCCGCGGTATCGCAATGGCTAATTTATTGATTGCGATATAGCGGGCAGTGGTTGGCAGGGACGGCAGCAGTTAGGGTTAATATTCCAACAAATGGTTGTTATGGCATGCATCGTAGGATGTTGTCAACTACGATGTCCTAGCAACATTTTGATGTAACTCATTTTTTTGTTTAAAATAATCTTTTACTTACACATCCAAAAAAAATAGTAGTGACCTATGAAATAGACGAGTCATCAAAGATTCCAATAATGTGAAGGAAGTGAAGTTAAAATTTTAGTTCAAAGTCCGATTTGGATAACTACATAAATGTATTTCTCATTATTATTAATGATAAGTATATATGATTAATGATTATTCTATTTACTTGATACCAACATGTATGACATTGCATCTTAAGTCAAGTTGATAATTAGGTAAAAATCCACTTACATCATTATGTTATGACAATAATTTATATTCTTAACTTTTGATGCCAATCTATTTAGTTGGCTAGTTATGGTTATTATTTATTTTTTCCTTGCTAAAGTGTAGTGTCTTTTTCTATTTGTAGACACACTACAAATAATAGAGAAGAAGGTTTATGGTATAACCATTGATCTATTAGTTTTATTATTGATTATGATTTTAGTTGTGGTAAGTTCAAATGATATTTGAAATGAATTATATTGGCACTTATGAGTTTTGGTGGTTTCATGGTTGTGTGCTGCTAGTTTTTTATTAAAAACAATGTTATATGAATAGCATCTGAATTAGTTTGCGATGTAGAATTGCTAAAATAAGATTATTGTTTCATAATATCATCTACACACTACTACTAATACATCCCTTATAAATGCGTTGTGAATGTAGAGTTTCATGGTGTAAATGATACTTTCAAGTGCATCAAAGGTATGCTTAATTGGAGCATTAAGGGACCCAACTCTATAATATTGTTCCTAAAGGATGTTGTCTAGTTTTGTTCAACTAGCTAGATAAAATCTTACATGGCTTTGCACCAGGTTATAAATATTGGATGTGTCAACTATGGTTACAAAATGTAACACTTTTTTTATGTTTCTATTATGGTTTAAAGTACTAAATGAGTTAAAGCTTTCTTCCAGAAGAATAATGCACTATAGTTTATATGATGTGTTGGATAGTATTGAAGAGCTTATTCAATATGCTGTTATGGGTAATTATGTAATACTTGAACCTGATGCAGAGGTTCCAAACCTTGAAAAAGGTACAGATCAGTTGCTGCAATAATGAAGTGAACTTTGGGAAAAAAAATTGATTATTCCAAAAGTAAGAATAGAGCAGGTGGAGGTGCAATGTTGGTTTCTCCACAGGGTGATAAGTACTTTTCGGCTTTTCATTTTTCTTTTGCATGTTCTAACAATAGTGTTGAGTATGAAGGAATCATTCAAGGCCTTGAAAGGGCAAGGAAAAGAGGAATTGACTATTTGAAAGTCTATGGAGATAGCGAATTGATAGTTAATCAGGTTAGAGGGTTGAATGTTGCCAAGAATGATGCTTTGAAGTCTTACAGAAATAGAGTATGGAACATAATTGAAGAATTTAATGCCTTCAATCTAATTTCTATTCCAAAAAATTAGAATAAGCATGTTGATAGACTTGCAACAATTGAAGCACAACTTGATATCCTAGGTGATATCAAAATAGAAAAAATATGACAGTATGTTAAGTTGGTTACTAGGCCATCAATTCTTGATAACAACATTAACTGGAAGGTATTTGAAAGTGGAGTATATTTTAACCTTTCTGCTCCAAGAAGATCAATTTTCTATAGTGAATCAGGAAAAGATTAAACATTAGTATGATGATCATGTGATTTAGCTAAAGACAAATAAACTTCCCAAAGGGCTAGTTACCTTAGAATCTATATTCAATTTTGATGATCAACTTAAGAAGAACAAAGTCAACATTCAAGTGAAAGAAGATCATTATGAGGAAGTTGAAATTTTTAAAGGTAAGCTTCTCAAATTAGGATAGATTTGTTCAGCTAAAGATAGAAAATCTTTCATTGCTTTATGCCAAGAGTATCAAGATGTTTTTGTTTGGCAATATTCTGATTTAAAAGGGTTTGATCCTCATATTGCACAACATACAATTGAGTTAGAACCTGGTGCCAAGCTTGTTAGACAAAAATAGAGACCCTTGAACCCCAAAATCAAACCTTTAATGATCAAAGAGCTGACCAAGTTAGTTGAGAGGGGTATTGTATTTCCAATTAAGCACACATTCTGGGTTTCTAACCTTGTTTCAATTAGAAAGAAGAACATTGAGATAAGATTATGTGTAGATTTTAGAGACCTTAACAGAGCATCTCTAAAAGATCATTATCCTTTACCATCTACGGATCAAATTCCCCAAGTTGTTGCTGGTTCTGAGAGATTTTCTCTTTTGGATGGATATTCTGGTTATAACCAGATTCTAGTCAAAGAGGAAGATCAGTATAAAATAACATTTACAACAAAATGGGGCACTATGGCCTACAAGAGAATTCCTTTTGGTTTATCTAATGCTGGTGCCACCTTTCAGCATTCCATGGATATGGCATTTCAGAGTTTAATTCAAAAATTTGTGCTGGTTTACTTAGATGACATAACTATATATTCAAATAATGTAGATGAGCACTTGTCACATCTCAAGCAAGTTTTTGAAAAATGCAGTGAATATGGAATATCTCTCAATCCTAAAGAGTATTTTTGTAGTTCATGAAGGAAAATTGTTAGGTCACATAGTGTCAAAAGGAGTTACCATTGATCCTGAAAGAGTTAAAGCTATACTCGAACTACCATTACCCAATCATAAGAAAGGATTTCCAAGATTTTTAGGGAGAATCAAATTTTTAAGAAGATTCATTCCTGATGTTGCAAATTTATTACAGCCTCTGACTACCATGCTTAAAAGAATGTAGTTTTCAGTTGGACTAGAGAAGTAAAACATAGTTTTGAAGAAATCAAGGAAGCTTTAGCATCAGCTCCAACACTGGTAAATCTAGATTTCTCTAAAGACTTCTTTTTATATGCTTTTGGCAGCATTAGTTCAATTTCTGGTATGCTGGTTTAGAATAATAGTGATAATTTAGAGAAGTGAATAGCTTTCTTTAGTCAAGGACTTGTTGATTATGAAGAGAAATATGTGTTTGTTGAGAAACATGTTCTCGATGTGATCAGAAGCCTAAAGAATTTTAAACCTCTAGTTTCAAACAATAAAATTCATATTTTGGTTGCACACCAAAGTGTGAAAGAATTTTTGTTGAACAAAGATCTGAGTGAGAAAAAAGTAGGGTGGATCACAAAAGTAATGGAATTTGATTTTGACATCAACATCACAAAACCTGTCAGGGGTAGAGGAATTTTTGAGCAACTTGCCTCAACCCCTAAAGATGCACATAAATTAGAAACTGGTGTTGTTTTAGCTAACACAGATGAGCCCCAAAATGTTCAAGTTGTTGCACCTACATTAGTTGCAGGCTGGATTCAAGAAATGATCCACTTTCTTCGTACTGGTCAATGTCCACTAGGTCTAGATAGAGCAAAACAAATATATTTCAGATTGTAGTCAATTCCTTATGTCCTCATTGATAATATTCTTTTCAAGAAAGATCTAAATTGTGTCTTATTAAGGTGTATTGATGCTGATCAAATAGAAAAAAGTACTTCATGAGTTTCATGACAGAGTTTCAGCAGGTCACTTTGCGCCAAGGACAACTACTTGGAAAATCGTGAGAGTTGGTTATTACTAGCCAAACTTATTTAAATATGCATATGCATGGTCAAGAAAGTGTATTAAATGTGCTTTATTTGTAGGAAAGGAAAAGCTTCCTGCTATGCCTTTACATCCAATTTAGGTAGAGCAACCCTTCATGATATGGGGCATTGACTTTATCGAACCAATTAATCCACCTTCCAGTGCTGGTCACAAGTGGGTGCTTACTGCTACAGACTATTTCACATGGTGGATAGAGGCAGCAGCTTTGAAAGAAGCAAATGAATCTTCAGTTTTGAACTTTTATGAGGATATAGTCAATAGGTTTGGATTTCCTAACTCCATCATTTCAGATAATGCTCTTGCATTTGTTGGATTAAGAGTCATAGATTGGGATTTTAAACAAAAAATTAATTTAAATACTTCCTCCAATTATTACCCATAGGGTAATGGTTTAGCTGAAAGTACAAATAAAAATCTGATCAGAATTATTAAGAGGACTATGGAGAAGAATTAAAGGGTTTGGAATACCACATTGAAATCTATGATTTGGGTAGATAGGATAACCCCTAAGAGATTAGTAGGTAATTCTCCATATGTACTTGTTTATTACTAAATGCAAGGAGCATAATGCATTCTAGTTATCAAACATGGATGGGGAAAAGTAATCAATCCTAGTTAATGGGATTCACCTCAAACACTGTTTTGAGGTATGATTTATCATTGCACATGCTTTAGGTTAGATTTCATTCTTTCAATAAGTGTTTCCACACTTTAGTTTAGTTTATGTTTCACTCCCTAAGTGTTGTTCCATAAAAGTATATAGTTTCACTTTGGTTTTCCTATTTTCAATATGTTTCCAAGTGTCCTGATCTGCTTTAATAAGTCTCAAGTGAGTTACAGCCATGTACAAAACTCCTTTGGGTCTATTTTTTGAGTTTCCTAATAACTCCATGCCTAATGGACAAGTTTTAGGCTACTAGTTTTCATGTTTAGCAAGAAAACATCCAGCAAAGGTCACCAAAAATGTTACCCATTTTTCACTCATTGGTTCAAAAATGTAGAATTTGTTAAATTGGAGAGAGTATGTTTCATTTTATTTTCCTTATTCACCACATTCAAATGTATAAATGGAAAATCAGAAGAGATTGCAACTATAGAATATTAGATTCATACATATGCATGTAATAGAGAAATATTCACATATTTATGAAAATGTAATCTTTATTGAATGTGATAAGGTACATGTATCTCACACAGCAAGCCGTGAGACTGACATTTCTTTGATGTAAATAAAGATAAATTAATACATGAATAGATGAAGGAAATAAATAAGCATGCAGAAGGGATGACTAGTCATTTCCTGAATGATTGGCTGGTGTTTTCCTCACTTTGACGTTGTCCTTGTTGCTTGTCCTTCCTAGTTTTCATACACTCCTGTTTCTACAATGGTCAAGTAATGTGTTAGAGTTATACTCTAAGCAATGAAAATTAAACTATACATGATCATTTATTCTTATCCACCTATTCATGTGCCAATTTTTCTCCATGTACATCAAAAGATCAATGAATGCCTCAGGTGTCTAGGAAATCCATTTAGTCAACGTACACACAAAAGATAGTCATTTTCTCTAACTTGTTTGTTTCATGTGCAGTTACAGGTGCATTCATCTATTAGATTAAATTTGAGTGGGATAATTGAAGCTCCCACAAGGGTTGAGCTCAGCTCACAGTAATTATTGCATTATTTTAGTCTATGCACAGTCTTATGAATATCTAAGTATATATGGGATTACTTGAAAATTGATATCAATCATGATTGCTTTATGTTCATAATGTAGAATATTTTGCAATATAATGAAACTAAATAATGGCACTGATTGATCATGGAATGATAACATCATTTTTATAGTTGATAAGGATTTACTCATTGAAACAATACAGTGATAAAGAAAACATGATCATTAAGAAGGAGCTATCAAAAGCTAACATGAATCTCATGGACCAAATATAAGTAATGCTACATGAAGTTTGATCCTTTGAGGTGTTTCAGTGATAGTCATCAATGAAGTCTACATTTACACTCCTTCAAGAACACATCTGCTATATTAATGAATAATTAAGCATGGGGAGAAGATTCATAAGTAAATAGTCACACATTGTACATAATAAGACATATTTAAGGCAAAGGTGCAGACATAAATCATAAATGCAGTTGGGTTTACTTCTAGGTATCTTTTTATTATGTAGCTTGTTAATTTGGTATTGCATGGAGCCAAGCTATAATTCTCTAAAGGACTCTTCATATGGTATGCCATGATAGAGGAGTGATAACCTATAAGGTGAAATCTTTACTTTTTCAAGAATACTTAACTATCCTGAAGATGCATAAGTAATCATATCTATGGTACTATTACAAAGCTGGTGCAACCACATGGGTATTAATGAGGGAGCATTTCCAATAGGTATATTTCCTTGGAGGGCACGAAATAGTTCAGAGAGGCTTTCTATAGTAATATGGTTTTTTCTATTCACAATCATGATATGACAAGATGCAAAGAATAAGTACAGTGAACAAGGTCTTAATGATACTGTCATCCTGTAGTGACCTGTAGGTTCTTAAAAGCTACTTGATGAATTAAAGTGAGAGTAATCATCACTTAAAACATAACAAGAAATCTCAAGGAGTACCATCTTCCATGGAATAGTTGACTGAGTAGCTTTTGTTTTGATTGAGTAATTCCTTGAATTCATGGTATAATCTTGCATGAGCTTATCATAGTAAAGGTGATCATGAAGATTTCACCCAACAAAAATATATATAAAATGTATGCGTCTACGGCCATCGAAATGAGAACTTTTTGTTTTTTTTTTTTAAAGAAACAAAAAATATATAGGAAGCCCAATATTATTCTCATATTTTTCTGCATAAAAGAGGAAAGATCTCAACATTTTGTTATTGAATGGATTATGAACTTGATCAGAAGTTGAGCAAAATGGAAGAGAATGTGTAGTAAAAAAAAGAAAAGAATGTCCTCATTGTTTTTACAAAAATGGACCTTGAAGCAATATTTCACTTACAACAATTGTGAAATGGCATTATTTGTATAGGAAATGACTTACCCTAGCTCGTTCTCAAAATTTTTATGGCTAAAGCTCTAAAGATGTGCAAAAACCATGACCATACACAACAAAAATATAGGGGAACATGAAATACAAAAGGAAGTTTATATTTTCTGTGTAATGAGAAACATAGCCCACAGCCATGAGGAAAAAAGGTAGAGTTTAAGCACAACAATGACTCAAGAAAATGGGGAGAAAGTTCTGAAAGAAGATTTTGTTAATCTTTAAGCAAATAAAGGCTTGATTTTGAGCACTTTTATCTAAAAAATATGATATAAATTCAAAATACCTCTGAGAATGTTTATCCAGCTGTCGAAGCCATTCTTTTTGTTGAAGAATTTTCAAAAAAATGTCATTATTCTTCTCTAGATCAAACCCTCATGGCAGCAGCTTGTGCTTCTTTCAGAAGCTTCAAAATGGTAATGTGGAAAAAATGAAGTTTTCGTTGCTTTTGGATTAGGGTTGAAAACCCTATTTTTCCATCGATTGGAGTGAAGTGATTTTTAATCACTTTATTTATCAAAAATGCTAAACAAATTAATATTCCCCATGGCTTATAATTTTCCTTAAGCATTACATGTGCCACAACAAAACTCTTAACTTGTATTTTGACCTTTTTGAATATAGAGGTCGAACTATACCCTTGTTTATTTCTTTTTTTCATTTGAGTTAAATGTAAAGCACATTAACTTTTATGATGATATTATAAATCATAAAGTTATGTGACTATTATAATGAAAAATAGGATAAATACTTTTTATGCTTTTATGAGTTTTGTTGAAATCTTTATGATTATGGAGGGCATTTAGGAAAGTTAAGTTTTGTTTGCAAACATGTGGAGAAAAGATAGGGTGATTCATTACTTTATTGAGGGAATATAGGCCTTTTTTTCCATTTAGAGAATCTTTAGGAGTAGTTATGGTTGGATTAAGTCTTGCATGACTTTTTCATCCAACATGAGCTCTTTTGGAGTGGATTTGAAGACTAGATTTTAGGCCTTATTGTTGTATCCGACCCAAGGCTTTCTAGAACCTTGTATTGTGGAAGCAACTTGGATGTTAGATACTTATTCACATTTGGCTATTCATTGTGGGTTAGTTCTTACTTGGAAATTTTCAGAGATAGTGATTTTTGCAAATCCTTTCTCATATTGGAAAAAAAATTTAACTTAGTTTTTCTCTTTGATATGGAATTCAGTGGAGACCTTTGAACATTAATGATTTCTTTATATTTTGGCTTCTCTATCTTTGCTATATTGTGTGCATCAAGAATATTTCATCAAAGTTATTTGTGAGGTAATATTATTTCCTTATAGCTTTATTTCTTATTCAACACCTTTATACAAAGTATTGTTAGTGCAGGTCATAGTTTGTGTCAAAATTTGCAGATGGCTTATGGCTGTGAATTCATTTCCCTTCTAAAAGTCTGAGCATTATTACCTTATTATGAAATATTATGCAATGACATACAAGAATAAGCTATGGAATCCTCTCTTTTAAAGTTTTTCAGTCATTATAAGGAAAGTGTTGAAGTTCTAAATTTCATAGTCCTTTTTTCAATTAGGTGCATCACCATAGGAACAAATTATCTTTATTTTTATATATTTCTTCCCTTTTCCTCATCATTCAATAGATTAGCTGACACCATAGGAAGCCAACCTTCTCTGGAGGTTAATCTATGCATACAAGTAGTTCATAGCTTAGAGGTTCTCCCATGTAACATTGGATTTTTGGATTTCACATTCAAGAGGGTGCAAAAATCCAGTAGTTAACACTTGGTAGCAAAAGGGTTTGTAGCAACTATAAAACTTTTTTTTTTCTCATGCCTATCAAATAGTGGATTCCATGACTGCATTGGAATTTCAATACCATCCACATTTCTTTTGAGCTCCATATCTTGACTAAAATAATCAACATCTCTATATAGAAACATGTGCATGAAAAGAGAATACCACCAAACTATGGAATCTTGTTATCCATTCTTCAATGCCACTAACCGATTGTGTATCTCCATTGATAGGTATGTAGAAAAATCATATAAAGTGTTATTGTTGGGGTGTCAAATGTTTGCAACCATATACATATGGGCCACTCACATGCTAGAAGAGGGATCAAACCCCAAAATATGGCAGAGTGAGTAAAACATCTTTTGAAAATAGGTGAGAAAATACTTGATAGGGAGGAGCTCCACATCAAAATGTACCAAAATGATCTTCCCCTTTCCCTTTCCTATTGACATCAGAAAGTGGGTGAACATTGAAACCTTGAAGGTATGTTTTACCTTCCCATATTCTTCCTCAATTTCTTCTCTTTTATTTCCACCATGTTCCTACTCCACTTGTTCAACTTGAACACTTTTACAGGTTCCTCCTTGGTGACCCAAACCATATTCTTCCCATCATGGGCTCTGACTACACTAACAAGAGGGTCATAGTTTGCCACGATGGACTTAATTAGATGAACATATAAGTAAACATTTGGGACAACCAATTTTTCCATATCGAACCTCCATAGGTTACAAAGTGGAACACTAAATTTTTTGTTTCTAAATCAACATTGAAAGAGGGTCCATCCACTATACAATAGGGTTGCATCCTTGATTTTACATTATTTATCACCAATTCCAACTTTGACTCCAGGTCCACAAGACATAGGTTTCCCTTTCTCATTTTCATTTGTTGATGGTTTCAATTAGTTCAACACATCTTGGATAAAGGGTCTAACTAGAGGTTTTGAACAAGAGGCTTGGGATTTTGGTGTAGAAGCTCAAACCTTATGTGCCATGTCTAAGAGATAGTTTGACCTAGGGCTCAACTACTTCAAAAAATGGATTTTATATTTTAAGTAGACACTTCACACAAATATTAACAAAATTATCAATTATACAATGATTCAAATGAACGTAAAACGTTAGAAAAATACATAAAATTAAATTTAGATGATAATAACAATAGTTTAACTATAAACCAAGGTAAATTCAACCTCAAAGAGTGTAGTTTAAACTTATAGGTGTGAATGACACAATGAACCCTAATTTGACAATGTAAAGTGCTTAAAAATCTTTGCAACAAATTTTGGATGCATTGAAAATGCTTTTACAATCAACTACAAGATTTAAAGAAAGATTTTATGGGAAACAAATCCTTCAATTTGGCAGAAAAATGTTAACTCCACCATTACTATTTATGCAAACCAGAATGAATCAATGATGTACTTTTATAAACTTTGAATCTCTATCTTTGATGTCATCTTGATGTGGATTAATGTGTGGATCAAATGGAGTCAATGAATTTTGAACTTTTTTATTTTCACTGACTCGACATCCATCATACTTTATTTCCACCAAGTGTGCACATTTTTTGTCAACCTCATGGTCCCAACATGCTTTACAAGCCACTAGAAGATCAACATTTCAACAACCCACTAGCCCTCTAGAATTTATAGGGTTCACATCTACATCACGGTCTAGCAGGAAAAATCCTAAATAAACCCAACAATCTCCAACATGGGTTATCTTTAATCCATAGGCTAGCAATCAAATCATGTTAACCTTCTATCATGATGAATGGCCAAGATTAAAACATTTGTATAAGGAACTATACACATTCTCAAAAAAATCCTTTACTAATTCACTCATTAATCATGTGCATAGCTATTGAGAAATATTTCATCAATTATTTCCATACCATTAATAATTCTATGAATGGTTGTGATGATTCCACATGGAACTTTCCCACTATCCCTCCATAAGCCCAGATCTGATAGCGGGTCCCCTGTGGGCTAGTGGGGAATTGTTGATATTCAACTGTCAAAATTCATTATAACCATTGATTTCATCACCTTTTTCCATCGATGCCTTTGAAGAGTGGTAGGACCTACCATGATGGTGGATAGTTTTCACCTACCCACTAGCCCTCTAGTCTTTTTGTCATAATATTTTATTCCAATGTGTTAGCAGAGAACCAATAAGATGTGTTCATTGAGACCCACCAAGTATTTTTTAGAAGTTCAAAAGGCATGTGCATCAATTTATGACTAAAAAGGGGGAACATGCTTAGGTTTACAATATAAAAGAGCTTAGGCATACATCAAACCTAAACTTAGGAATTAGGGAAAATATTAAAATATTTAGAACCTGTATGGCATAAAAATAATTAAAACAATTCAACGGGTAGTGATCGGTTGACTAAGCATAAGGGGTTGATATGTTAATGAGTTTAATGGCTCAAGTGGAAACTTGGGATACCATGTGTGTAATTACCAGTCAACCAAAAATTAGAATGAGTGAAAGGGATTACAACTTATGGTTTTCAAAGGAGTTTAAGGCACAAATAAAACCCTCAAATAGAAGTAAAACTAAAACCCTAAGTCACAAGACTCATCCAGATCAGAAAGATAGCCAAATTTTGCATCTAAAATTAGTGGAACACAAAACTTTGAGGGGTTCCACCAGTGCCTCCAATTGGGGACATATTTTCTTCTAGAACAAAGTGAGATCTCAAAATATCAAGGTTGAAGAATACCAAACTAGAGAAACATTGAAACAAAAACTAGGGACAACCCGAACAAGGATAACTAGAGCAACCAAAGAAAAACAAACCGAACCAAACTGATATACAAATATACATAGAATTATAATGTACATGGAAAAGATACATAACTCAAGAGAATTATGATTTCAAGAATTATCCATGTACTAGGAGTTTTAAGAAATTCTCTAGTTAAACTTTTTAGATAGTAGGAATCTTCACCATGTGTATTTGACAAGAAATAAGTGCCTAACCATAATGCATCAAGTTTTCCATGTTTTCCCTTATCTTGAGACTTGGCATTCCACATTATCACCATACTTCCTACTTCAAATTTTCTTGGAGAAGAACTTTTTTCATACAAATATTTCACTTGCAACTTCATCTTAGAATTTTTAGCATGATATTCTCTTCTAGTTTCATCCAACTCTATCAGGGCATCAACCTTGTGCTGAATTTCATTACAAATGTCTTCATCATATTCTTGCACAAATTTGTACATCTTCAACAAGTTGTTCTGAGTTAATATTGCATCCAAACCATATACCAGACCAAATTGTGAGTGTCCAGTGGATTTCTTAATAGTAACCATGTATTCCTAAAGTGCAAGCTTCAGTTTAGAGTCCCATGCTTTCTTATTTTTCTCTATCACCCTTTTGATAATCTTCATCAAGATTTTATTACTTGATTTTGCCTGACCATTTCCTTGTGGATGATAAGGATAGTAATAAGATATGTGTATTTCTTCCTTATCTCAAAAATATCTAAACTCATTTGATCTAAAACACATGGCATTGTTAGAAATAATCTTGTATGGGACTACAAACCTAATCAAGATGTTTTTTTATCAAAAAATCAACCACAAAATTGCTTGTTGCCTTCTTTGTGGGGATTGCTTCAACCCACTTAGTAAAATAATCGATGGCAAAAAGAGCCCAAGAGTACCTCCCACTAGAGTTTTTCAAATATTTCACCAATGAAGTTAGTATCCCACTATTGAAGGGTTTGTGTAGGATCATCATGGAAAAAATAGGTCCTTAAGTGGTGAAAATTTAAGAAAAATTAGGGTTAGGCAACTTGACATAAAAATTTGAATAAGTTATCTATATTATTTCAAAAATATGTAAGAATATAATCTATAGAAAATTGAATGTAGTTTCTAAACTACTAGGTTTATTTTAAAAAATAAATCTATTTGGTGAAAATTTTAAATTTCAATGCAATAGTACTTAAATTTTAGGGAAAAAAAGAAGTAGGTGTCACCGACCACTAAACACAAAAAATGACAATAATTTTTTATAATATTTTAGATATAAGTAAAGGACTCATGTCTTGATGTGATGCATATTTTTTTCCAAGTAAATAATTAATTATGAATTTTTTAACTACAACTTAAAAAAAACTTGTATATTTGACCACCTTAACTTGGTCAAAACTTCATGAGATTCATTTTTTTTAATCCTTTAGTATGAGACACATAGAATGTGATGCATGTTTCAAATTCAAAAAATTTGATACCATTTGAAAGATATAGATTTTTTGCAATCATCCTATCAATTAGAACTTTAGTTGTAATTTAAAATAGAAAATGAATAACAATTATTTATTAAATTCAAAGAAAAACATAATTTATATTGGTGGAAAGCTGAGAATCTCCTTTAAAAATCCTTTTTGTTTCACCAATTTTGGGTAGAAAAATTTGTTAGCCACATACCCATCATATTGCAACTTTTTGGCCCATCATGATCCTACACATACCTTGAAAAGGGGCTTCAACTAAAATGGGCCTAAGCGGAAAATTTCCTAAAAATTTAAGCCTTCGTGAGAGCCTTTAGCAAGCATCACAATTTTTTACAAACTTGTGGGAATCTTTGAAAACTGAGGACCACCAAAATCCTGCCCTCAATTTGTTATGGGAAGTTATCTTTTCCATATAATGGCCTCCACAAACTCCACTATGCATTTCTACTAAGAGTTCCAATGCTTGCTTGCCATCAACACATTTCAGTTGTACACCCTTAGGGCTTCTCCACCAAAGTTCACTGTCAATAATTACATATTTTATTGCTTGTAACTTCAAGGTTCTTTCATTATCTATCATGCCTTTACGAAATTGCATAGTTTACAGGTATAGAACAATTCGTCCATATGAACTACATGGTCTCATGTCACATATAGGTGCCACATCTATGCATTATTTTTGACTGATTTGGTTGGCTTCCAAGTTAGTTTCAACCATCAATTTAGCTAAATCCTTCCCTCTCACTAGCTTAGTTATTTAAACATCAATATTAAATTCCTGGATCCTATTGATCCATCTATATTTCCTACCTATGACCTCTTGTTTAGTGAAAATATCCTTCACTACAACACTTGGTATATAAGCAATGATTGTATCTCCCACTAAATATGTGAAATTTTTCAATTCTTTGACCAATGCATAGGCCTTTTTCTTTATCATATCATACTTTAGTTATGTGGCCTACAAGGAATTGCTGAAAAATGTAATGGGTTGCTCAAAGCCCTCTTCATTATTTTGTAGCAATACAACAACTATATAAAAAGATGTAAAGGAAAAAAATTGTATACACTTGGAGATATTAGGAGACTTCAATATTGGAGCCTACTTTATGGCTTGTTTGATTCTCTTAAATGTCACACTTCGCTCCACACTCCAAATTACCTTTTCTCCTTTCTTTAGCATCTTAGAAATAGGATGTGTAATATTTGCAAATTTAGTTACAAATCCCCTCAGTAAATTGATTTGTCTAAAGAATGACTAGATTCCCTTGACATTTTTATGCTATGGAATTTTGTCTATTGTGGCCACTCTTTCAGGATCAATTCTTATTCCTTCTTTTGACACAATATGGCCAAGAAAACTTCCTTCTTTCACCCCAAACACAAGCTTCTTGGGATTCAGAGATATAACATACTCAAGTACCTTCTTGAGTACCTCATCTAGATACATATGATGGTCTTCTTCCTTCTTGTTGTATGTTGTAAAATCATCTTGGTAAACTACTAAGAAGATATCAATGAAGTCAGAAAATTCCACACCCATAGCCTTTTGAAATGTAGCACCCACATTTGTTAGGAAAAAAGGAATCCTAACATAAAAATAAGTGTCGCAAGGAGTAGTAAATATATTCTTATACTGCTTGAAATCCTTATCCACAACTTGGTTATATCCAAAGAATCCATCCATCATAGATAAAATCTCACAACCAATAATCTTTTGTAACATGGCTTCCATGTTGGGCAATGAATAGTTGTCTTTCAATGATGATGTGTTAAGATTCTAGAAATCCACAAAAATACTTCTATCACCATTCTTTTTCCTCATTAGTACTAAGTTAGATACCCATGTAAAATGCCTAATTGGTTTTATGATACCTCCTCTTAACCTGGCCAATTTTTCTTGCATATTAGGTGCTAATGTGAGAGTAATTGGCATTTCCATTTTCCTAAAAGGCTTAGGATATGGTTTCAAGGGAATCTCATGCTGAAACAAATCTTCCCTATAGGCCTTTAAGTCATCATAAGACCATGAAAACACATGAATATATTTTCTCAACAAAGCAATCAAATTTTTTTTTTCTTAAGGTTTCATTTTCTTTCTAATGTAGACTTTCTTAGGAGAATTTTTTGTTCCAAGATTTACTTCCTACAAATCCTCCTTATGAGTGGCTGTTTGCTTAGCATTGCTTCTCTTGGGGCCATCAAAAACCCTCTCCAAAGCAACCAACCCCTTTGGTATTTTATTAGTTTTCAATTGAATGATTTCATTCCCAAACATAACTTCCTTGCCATCCACTTCTAAAAAAGCTCCAAATTCAATCTCTTGAACCTCATATGCATCTACACACTATAAGAATATCAAAATGTACTCATCATTATTAAAAACTTGCCAGTTCCTTATGTTATCAGGAACTGAAGGTCTGACCCACACTTTAACTTTTGAAATGCTTGCAAAATTAATATCATCTAGACAAACTACAATATTGGAAAGTAAATTTTACACCTGATTCTTACTCCTATCCAACCACTCAATACCAAAATCATCATATTTATCTATTGAGTCCCAAAAAAAAATTCTTTACTCTCTTAACCTATTATTATTTGATGCATATCCTGACCTAACTTGAGAAACAATAAGATTTGAATCTCCAATAACTCTTAACTTCTTGATTCCATGTTTCTCAACTAGTCTTAATCTCAATAGTAAAGCTTCATATTTATCTACATTTTTTATACATGCAAATAGCAATAAAAATGGAAACTTAAAATTTTTACCACTAGGAGAAATGGGTATCACCCTTGTGCCAGCTCTTTCTTTTGAGTAATTACCATCAAAACACATACTCCATAAGTCATCATTGTTTTCTTGTTGCAATACTTCTCTCTCAAGGGGTATAGGTTGTTTTTCCTCTTCTTCTTGTTACTCTTCAACTTTTAAGTAATGAATATTCGTATCCACAAAGTTAATTTTGTCCTCCTCTTCCACAAACTCAATCATATGTGGAGCTATTGGCTCCCTCAGAAGCTTAATGTCTTTTCCCTCAATTTGGAATGTGAAAAATGACATGTCACACTGCATGCTTCCTCCCATAGAAGCACTCCACTTCCTTGACAATAACATACCATAATTTGGTGGGATGTCCAGCAAAACTGTGCTCATAAAAAATTCCTTGTCTAGAAAAGCAACCAATCTATATGGGACATCCTTAATCACCCCTATGACTGGGATTTCTCTTGAATCCATGGAATAAAATTTTCTATAGGTGCAATTGATTTTAAAACCCATTTCTTTCATAATCTCCACTAGCATGATGTTAGTTGAAGCTCCTGAATCAATCATGCAGTTTTTTACAAGCTTACCATCAACAATTAGAGTTACATAAAATGGATCAATATTACTTGGGAAAGTTGTGATAGTAATACCCAAGTAAATCTAAGGGATTTCACTAATGGATCCCTCCACTTCCTCTTTATTTACTTGATTTCCACTCACTTTAGGTTGAGTAGACACCCTTTTTATAATCACAAGCCATAGTATCACCATTAATAAGGGCTACTTCCTTTTGTCTATGTTCATTAATTCTCATCATCTCCATTAATGGAAATATCACCTTTACTTGAGAGAGTAGCTGAAACATGTCAATAGGATTATATTTTGGTAGTTCATTGGGACTACATTTTGTTCCTTTGTTTTGTTTTTGGGTTGCTCATTTTTATTTTCAACCTCTTTCTTTTCTTTTTTCTTTTCTTGATCTGCACTTTATTGATAATGATGTTGTTGGATATTGCTGAGATGTGGTTGTCATTGATGTCAACACTATTTCTATTAATGTCTTTAAGGTTGTATATGCAAAGGATATTGAGAAAATTGTAATAAAATAAGTTGCAGGTTGTCGGTAGTGTAGTCAAGTTCATACTATTGGATAGCTTAGTATATTGGTGATAAGAGGTTGTGGATCAAAGGGTTTGTTGTCGAGTATATCTAGTTTATTTGCATGAAGCTTTAGAGGTTCACATGAAGATTTGATCGAGTAATAAGTATTTGTGTTCTGAAAGTTTCTCTATTGCTTCACCTAGTGTTCCTGAAAGAAGATGTGACTCTAGTAACATGAAGTGTTGCAGACGCTTGTGTAGTGATTCATGATGCTTGTGGATGTTTCTAGATCATGCTCTATATGTTTTGTTGTTCAGTGTTGATAATGTTGGAAACAAAATGGTAGACAACTGATACCTAGGGGTTAATCAATTGTCACAAAATTTAAAACTTATTTAGCTTATTAAACTTATTCTTAGATATGATCAATAACCATGAAAGCATAAATCGCCAACACATCAGAAACACACATAACACCAATATTTTTATGTGGAAACCTTGTTAGGGGAAAAAACATGATGGAGGTCAATCCATAATATTATACCTTGTTAAAAGTATAAATAAATGTAATGTGGAATGCACATACATTTAGTCACACTTCCTAGAGCTCACTGTCCAAGGAAGACTCACTGTCTTACAAAAAAATTAGATTACATCCACAAGAAATTGAACAAAGAAAATAGCATCTGCTAATGCCTGATTATAGTTCTAGTTCAACACATGAACACTTCTTCATTCTTCTTCACTCTTCTTCACACTTTTCTCTACCTTCAAAAGATTTAGAACATTATTCATGCACACCATGCCCTCAAATGGTATAAACAATCACTTATATATATCAGCAACAAGAAATTACATCGCTACATATCAACCTTAATAAAATAATAAAATGAATACAAATTGTTGGCCCAAAACAATAAAGATTGTTAATGCGAATCAACCAAGGTCAGACAAAACATAGGGAAGACCCAAAATAAAATTCTCAAACATGAACCACCTTCAAAAATTATTCCTTGAAGATCCACAACACGCTACAAAACCTTGTCAACTAAGAACATGAAAGACATGAACACAAATGAGAAAATCTATAATTATGAGGACAAAGATCAATGCAGATGTGAAACATAGATAGAGCATGATCTAGAAAAATCCACAAACATCATGAATCACTAGATAAGCATCCATAGTAACTAATCTTACTAAAATCACATCATTTTCATTCAGGAACACTAACTGAAGCAACATAAAAACTATCAAAATACAAATCTTTATAACACAATCAAACCTTCATGTGGATCTCTAAAACTTAACATGGATAAACTAGATATACTTGACAAGAAACCCTTTAATCCATAACCTCTAATCAACAATGTGCTGAGCTAACCAACTCACCAAACTTCACTTCACCACTGACAACCTACAACTTACTTTATTACAATTTTCTCAATATCCCTGACATATAAAACTTCTAAGAAATTAATGCCAATAGTGTTGACATCAATGACAACCACATATTAGAAACACAACCACAACAACCAACAATCTCCCCATTTGGCATTGATGGAAACACATGATGTGAAAAACACCATCAACACAACTATCTTCAACACTTATTCCCCCTTAGGTTCTGACTCTTTTCTCCTCAATTATTATACATGAATCTACTTCCCACATGACTCTTCTCCTATATGTTGATGATTTTTTCTACAAAACAACAACTCAGACAAGATACAAGTATCCTATCTCTCTTGAAAGGTAAATCTCAATCAACAAGTGTCAAAAGATAACCCCAAGGTCTCTAATGTCAGGTCTTGACAATCCATAAATAGCTCAAATAATATGTGAAAATGCTAGTAATCAGAAAGGGACCTTACAAAAAAAATGCTAAAAAATTTCAAACTAATCAAATCTTACAATGTAATGATACTTAAATTCCTAAATCTAACCCAAATTTCAAAATAAATAACAAAATATAAAGGGTTCAAATAGATTATAAAACTAAACTAAATTATAAGAACAACAATGCAAATGATCGAACGTTCAAAGTGGAACAATCCTTAAAAAACCAATTTCTACTTAACCCAAATTTAATCTACAATTTCACAAAAATAGTGCAATTTTCTGAGGTATTAAAGATTTTTAGATCATGAAGCATATACTCAAATTGACCCAATTCTATAATTGAAATGAATAAACACGCACAATTGAACTTAGCACATGAAAATTAGGCCTAGGCTAACTTTACACAGTAGCTTACAATTAGCAAGCTACTAAAAGTATGGACCAAGTATTGCTCAAACACTTCAACTATCAAACCAAAAGTACCTTTGCATCACTTATAAATCTAAATTCTAACATATAACTAAGAATCTTAAACCAATCTCAAGGAGATGAAATAACAAGAACCATGGAAAATAAAAAATACAAGAAAGAGCACCAATGCACAATATCTTTACTTATATTAAATCCCCCAATGTTTGCAACAATTTAAGTATTTAGTGTAACAACACTTGCTCTCAGAATATACTAACTCCTAATTCTAGCTCTTGCAACTATCACTTAACTTATCTATCTTCTAACTATCTAGCCCTGACAAAAGAGGCAAAATTCCCTATTTATAGAAATTTTATGCTATGTCATCCCAAATAAGGTTACAAAGAGGCCATAAATAGGTTGGCCTAGAAAGTTTGTAGAATAAAAAAATATTTTGCATTTAATGCTTGAGGATTTTTTCCAGGTCGGTCTAGGTTCTCCAATGTAGCTCACTCCAATAGATGTAGAGTAGGGAAGGAGAGATAATGGGAAGCACAAACTTTGATACAATCATTCATTAACTAGCCTCTTGTCTTTATCCTGACCCAATTTATCTTGCACCTTAAGTAAAATCCTCTCTAAGTCAGTTAGTGGTGGAGTGATCAACACTTTAAATATTCTCTCAATTGATTTAATCTCCTACCTTGATTCCTTGATGATGTTGTTCCACTCTACCTTGAGATCCTAAAATTTCTCCATAACAGTAATACAAGTAGATGCATCATCTAAATGGTGGGTGTTGATTGGACCATCATCAACTAGAGCATAAACTTCATGCCACCATTTTCTTAACTGTTCTAGGTCCAAATGCTTTTGTGCAAATTTCTTCCTCACATTCATTACCTCAAAGAATGATATGCATTTATTATAAATGCCATTCAATGTATTTTCCACCTGTTGACCCTATTTATGGATTTTCTTTAGAACTCTCTGTTTGATCTACAGAGATTCATACCACTCCCAAGGCTCTGAAACCTTTGAGGAAGGAAATATTCCATCACTTATTAATTTTTCCTCAATATAATCCATAATCATCCTTGCATTGAATTCTTCATAGTCCCACCTTTGCAAATTAGTTTCAATAACTTCTGTCCAAATAGAGACAAGATTACTTTTAGGAAACTTTCTCTTTGTGTCCAACCTAATCCTTTCGGCCTCTGAGATAGGAGCTCCTTCACCATCAGGATCCATCTATTTTCCCTTACACTTGCTAGCAACATCCTTGCTTGATTCAACCTGCATTCAACAAAAGGCCACAATCAATATTCATTACAACACAAGAGCTAACGACAGTCCACCATAAATACACATATTCATCTAAATAAGCCAAACTAGTGATCAAAATCCGATAAAATCTCATAAACATAATTCCTTAAAAATATCAATATTTTCAATTCCCTTCGTAAAAATTGGGCCAAAGAGGAAATTCGTGGATTTCATGACCAGGTGGAAATCAGTGAAGAAATCATAGATATTTCCAAAAAAATAAATCAATCAACATTGTAGCTCAATAAATGATAATATCTAACCTTAAATTAGTCAAACCACTCATGAAATACTGAAACCATGCAATATCAAATCATCTATTTCTAGTATTTCCTTACGTTTAAAAAGTTCATGGATTTCCATCTAGGATGGAAATTAGCGAAGATATCATAAAGCTCACCTTTACATGCACTTTTGGGAAAATGATAAGGCGAGGGAAATTCAGAGATTACTGAGTGTCAAGGAATTTCACGAAGTACCTAGAATTTCTAAAATTTCCAACTCTTCACAATTTGGCCAAATTGATCAAATGATCATTAATTTGGGACTTTGACCAGGTCTTGTGTTTGTTTCAAATCATTCATTGATGGTGCAGACCTATAACTCATTCAAGGGTAGTTTGATTGATACTAACAATAAATTCAAAGATCATAACCCCAGGGTTTCGCCATGGACACACAATCCCAGCTTCGATTCACTCATTCATTTAATTAAACCATAATAAACACCTCCAAGGCCATTAGAAGTAAGTGACTATCAAGTGAAAATAGGGAATAGCAACTCAAATTCACTCAAACCATCAATTTATCAAACACAAGGAACCCTAGATCAATTGCCCCAAATCGCTATTACGTACATGATCAAATTCAGAAGGAAATTATAGGAACGACTGGTATTTCTAATTTGATAAATGGTTGCAACCTCAATGCTCGAGGGAGGTATCATAATGAAAAAGGGAAGACCCTAGTTTAATCATAGACCCCCAAAAAACTCAAAAGCCCAAGCACAAAATGAACACAACACCACATAACCACACACTCATTAATCAAGAGAAAAGGCATCATGTGTATACCATTGGCCAAGAAAAATTTAGGAAGGAAGCAGCTGGTAGCAAGCTTCAAGTTCTATGTAGATGCAAACGAGGCTAAGAAACACCACCAAAACCAGCAATTCATAGCTCCAAGAATAAAATTCACACACAACTCCTAGAACCAAGTTCTCTCAAATTCAATATGACACAAATAATATCAGTTCAACAATATAAAATTTCTCAAAGTTCCATTAAATTCAAGCTGTAGGATTCGTATGACAAGCATAAATGAAGTGAAATGACAACTCAAAATGTACTTTGAGGATCTAAGGGAGTGATGGAAGTCGGGGATTTTGGAGGTCTAGTGAAGTTTGGAGAGTTCTGCTAGACATGTAATTCCATGAAGTGCCAAAATCTTTGGGATATAACATTAAGCAACAAACTTCAGACATCTGAGACACTAACATAAGTTAGAGATTTCCACCTAGAGAGGAAATACCCGAAACCAAAGAAAAACCTGAAATTCACCTTTTAACTTAGAATTTTTCCCATTTTCACAATTTTGAACTTTGAAGGAAAATTCAAAGAATTGATTGATGACCATCAAATTGTAAGAGGGCACCCGAAAAGAGAAAGTTCATCAAAGCACATGGGTGATTCAAGATAGACCAAGAGACTTATCCCTTAGGGGAATGGATCAAATATCCTACAAGAACAATAAACAAAAAAGAAAAGCATAGCAAACAGGGTCCCTTTGTTCAGTGGGGCATGTGTGTGAAAACTGCACAACAAATGGTGACTCATGGTGAGGATATTCTCCAAAGCATTTAAAGGGAAAACTAGAATAAAAAACCCAAAATCTCTGGTTTCATTGCTTACATCGGGTCACCTAAAAATAGAGTTTCAAAGATCACAGGAAAGAAAAACTTTCTTGTACTAGGGTCTAAGTGTGTGCACATGTATTCATTGCCCTTTCCTTAGTTTCAACAAGAACCAAACACAGTCTAATCAAGCTACATAAATATTCTGACTCGAAAAGCATCCTAGATAGATCCTCGCTTCCAGTCAGGAATCCATAGCCCTAATGAGGTTATCAATATGGTCCTCCCAACCATAGATCTATTGCTAGCTAGGCATCCATAGCCACGGTAGAGATACTAAGATACTCCTGATAAGGTAAATATTTCTTTTGATTTTTAAGATTCTCTTTTCTCTTTTTTTTTTTTAATTTTTCCTCTTGATATTCTGATAAGATCTTTTAAACTTTCCCTTTCACCTTGTAAGCAATGAAGCTCACACTTAGGGATGAGAACCATAGTGGTGTTGAAGCAGAATATAATTTTTTTCACTTGACTAGACTTAGTGAGGACTACATACAACCTTGGAATCTTCTAAAATATGTATGAAGATATGAAACCCAAATACATTCTAGATTTAAATTAATCCAGTGACCCATCTATTCCGAGCACATGTGACACTAAAGTAAAGAACTTCCACCAACTGACTCTAGAAAGATCATTGAAGTTTGTAAAGGAAATATTCAGAACAACCCCATGTAATATAATGATTTCCATGTAGATGCAACAAGCCCAAAAGAAAACAAGAAAACCTAAAGAAAGATCAAAGAAAAAGGAAAACCTAAACTAACCAGAAGCAGAAAAAAAAAAAAAAACAAAGCAAAGCAAAAGGAAAACCTATCCTAACCAAGGAAAAAGTAGAACAAAGAAAGGAAACCTAATCTAACTATTTACAAGGAAAGAGTTGTAAACAGCTTAGGATTGGAATTAATGCTTCAAATAATACCCATTGATAGGTAGTGGGATATCCTCTCCAGTGAGTGTCTTCAAGCAAAAAGCATTATCTCCCACAAATTATGAGATCTACTAAGGACCAAGCCAAATTTTGTCAAATTTTCCATGCTCCCCTTTCCAGTCATGTGCTTTATCCCAATAGAGAACCAAGTCAGGGATTTTAAAATATTTCACCTTGGCTCTCCTATCAAACCATCTCTTAACTACACCTTGATGTCGGGAATTTTTTTCTAAAGCTTCATCTCTTTCCTCTTCAAGGTGTAATAGTTCATCCAGGTGGGCTTCACGCTTGTCCCCTTCATCATAATATTCATTAATGAACTGTAGAGTGGGAATATTTAAATGGATTAGTAATATTAACTCCATGCCATACACAAGGTGATAGGGAGAAGTTCTTAGAGAGGCCTTAAGTCTAGTTTGGTCTGCCCAAAGAGAAAATATAAGTTGAGTGTGCCAATCCTTACGATTCTTCTCTTATAGCTTACGAATGAGTGTTAAAATGTTCTTATTGGAAGACTCAGCCAAACCATTCCCTTATGGGTAATAATTAGATGCAAACTTGATGATGATTCCATGGTCAAAGCCCTAGTTAGAAAATTTTAGTGATGCAAATACAAGACCATTATCACAAACTAAAGACAATGGACACCCAAAGCGATTAATGATACTTGATTTAATGAAATTGATTACCAATTCAAAAGTACATTGTTTGCATGCAAGAGCCTCAGTCCACCTAGTGAAATAATCAGTGACAGTTAGAATGTAACTATGGCTTGCAGAAGAAGGTGGATTAATTTGACCAATGAAATCCAATCCCCACTGTGCAAATGGTTTTACCTCTATGACTGGTTGAAGTGGAAGAGTTGCATACTTCTCTCTGCTTGTTGCGGTCTGACACACATGGAAAGTTCTTATGTGATTATGTGCATCTTTGAACAAGGTGGGCCAATCATACCTAGCCCTCAAAATCTGATTTGCAGTGGAGGGTGCAGATCCATGGCCTGTGCCATATCTATAATGAAATTTTTCCATTACTCTTTTAGCTTCTTCCTTCCCGAAGCACCTTAAGTAAACACCCTCATAGTTTTTCTTCTACATGACAATTCCCTTCATCATAAAATTGTCACTCTTCAAATGAAAATCTCTCCTTTGTACTGAATTAAGATGTTCAGGACATTGTTGGTTTAATAGGTATTAGATAATATCATCATACCAATCTCTCAGGGACACATCTTGAAGGTGGTAGTGTTGTGTTGTGAGGTCAAGACCCATTTCAATCATTATTTTGGTTAGCCCTTGTCCTCTGACCAACTTCATGGGATGAATTTCAATATCATATTCCTACAACATGGTTACCCACTTAGCTCTGGGTTCTCCCAGTTCATTTTGCATCAACAATAGCTTTACTGTGGGATCAAGAACTATTGCAAAGACCTTATTCCTTAGAATATAATGTCTGAAATTATTTACAACTCTGAGTAAGGCATAGGCCTACTTTTCCACACTTGGATATCTTAATTTTGCATCTTTTAGAGGGGCACTCATGAATGCTATGGGATTTTCATTCCCTTGATTAGAATTTTGGGTTAACATACCAACATAGGAGTGGTTAGAAGCAAATGAATATATGTAAAAAGGCTTGGCATAGTCAGGACTTACCAATACCAGGGCATCAAAAATTTCCCTCTTAATTTATGCCAATGCTTCCTTCACTTCTGCACTCTATTTAACTTTTGCTTCCTTCTTCAACATTACATTCAATGGCTTGACTATTTCTACAAATCCAATGATGAACTTCCTGAAAAAGTTTATTTTGCAAAAGAATGACTTCATTTCTTTCTTTCTAGCAGGTGGTTGAATCTTCAGTATGGCTTCCACTCGTTTAGGGTCCATAGAAATTCCCCTCTCTGAGATAACGTGTCCTAGTAGCTTTCTTTCAGTAACTCCAAAGGTGCACTTCTTTGGATTAAGTGAAATTACAAACTCTCTACACCTCTTAAACACTTTGCATAAATTTGTTATATGATCACCTCGATTTTTGGAAAATACTATCAAATCTTCCATATAAATAATTATGCACTTACCAATAATTTCCTTAAAGGAAATATACATGGCTCTCTAGAATTTTGCTCGAACATTGATCAACCCAAGGGGCATTCTCCTATAAGCGATAGTACCTCACTTAGTGGTAAAGGAATTTTTATGTATTTCCTCATATTGTACCATGACCTGGTTATATCCAGAGTACCCATCTAGAAAATACATCATTTGAGATCCATTAACAATCTGAAGCACTTCATCCAATGAAGGAACTAGATAATTATCCTTTTTTGATGCTCGGTTAAGGTTCCTAAAATCTACACATAGTATGATCTTTCCATTTTTATTTCTTATAGGAACCAAATTTTCTACCCAGGTTGAATGTCTTACCAAGAATATGATACAAGCTGAAAGTAGTTTATGCACCTCCTTTTGAATTATTGGCTCCAAAACAAAATTAATTGGTCTTTTCCTTTGCCTGAAAGGTCTAACATATGGCTTGAGAGGGATGGTATGTGTAATTATTAAAGTATCATATGTTTTCAGGTCCTTGTAACTTTAGGCTATCATATCTTGATATGTATGCAAGGTTTCAATGATTCCTTTTCTCTCATCTGGAGTAGAAACTTTACCAATAGAGACATTATTGATATCATCTCTACTCCCCATGTTGTATGTTTCACATTGAATACTAATGGACTCCTTAGCATCTTTCTCTTGGTCTTTTATTCTATCAAAATAAAAAATCCTCTCTAGTTGTACCATTCCCCTTTAAATAGTATTAGTCTTTAAATTGATGACCCCCTCTAGGTCCATCTCTGCTTCATCAATGATCTGCATAGTAAACACATTAGAGCTTGTGATAAAATCCAAGATGTGCTTGTCATCTTCAAATACTTGAAAGTTGGTCACATTATCAGGTAGTGAAGGTACTAGAGTTAATTGCACAGTGAAGTTCTTCAATCTAGAAAGGGACAAAGGCTGCAAGGTACTAGCCTCCTAATCTAGAGAGTTTGTAGTTTGATTTTGTTATGAGATATCAACTAAATATTAAAGGCATCAAATCCCTCAATAAGGTCCCATACTCTATGCTTATAATTGGTCATTCATCTATCATGGCATGAGTATTTCTTTCTAACCTCCTTAACCACTAACTCAGAGTCTCCAAATACTTGTAAAAATATTAACTTTCTTCCTCAGTGCCACAAACATCCCATGAATCAAAGCCTCATATTCAGCTACATTGTTAGTACAATGAAACTGAAGGTTGTGAGCAACAAAGAAACTTTTACCTTTGGGGCTGATCAGCTCAACTCCTACTCCTACACCTTGCTTTGATTTGGATCCATCAAATCTTAATGTCCAATAGCTAGCAACTCCATATTTTTTCATCTTTTCTATTGTGTTGTTACTGCTAGAGAGTTCTTTAGGATGAACTACCTTCTTTCCTTTGGGATCCTCTTGAGTATTCTATATATTAATCTTCATTGTTGGAGTGGGATTAATGCACTTTTGTACCTATTCAACTACTTCCTAACAAAATAAACATTCCAATTTTGAGTGAGAAGCATTGTGAACTCTACACCAACTGGGTAAAAAATATTCTTCAAAATTCATATCTCTACCTAGGTGAATCTGATCTTCTATACACTTTTGGATGAATTCTTGAAAATTGTCTAGAAGGATGAGTTGATTATCATCAGGATCATCATCCTTTTCAATTGGTTCCACTAGGGATTTAGTGCTACTAGATTCTACTATAAAATCAATAGGTGTGGTATGCAGCATAAAAACAATCTTTTGTATCTAACTCTTCAATAGGGGTTATTAGCACATAGTTACCCATGCTTACTTATGATATCAATATTTCATTTGAAGTATTCTAATATTCTTGTATTACATATTTCATCTTAGGCCCTCTTTCTATCCTAATTTGATTTGACATTCCCTTCCAGGGAAGCCACATGTGTGACTGATCAGTTGATACATATCCATTTAAGGCCTTAGTGAAGTCTCTTCCCAAAATCACAGCATAAGTGTCAAAAATGTTTACTACTTGTATATTAATAACTTGTTGAATTCTGGGATCTAAAGCAATTTACATGGAAATCATGTTCAGTTCCCCTACCACATTAACTAATTTTATGTCCATTTGAGTAACTATCTTTTGAGAGACAATAGGGGTAATTCTTAAGGATCTATAGACATCAAAAGGCATCACATTTGTGGAAGCACTTGAATCTAGCAGACAATTGTGTGGATTCTTTCCAAAGAGATGAATAGAAATTAGGAATGTAGGAGTTTATGTTCTACCTTGGAATAAAGTTTGGGGGGTATCAACCTAAGCAACTTGACTTTTATCCATTTCCTTCCCTTTGTTTCTAGGTTGTTTTTGAACTTGACTCTAATCGTTTAACACTTAAGAACTAGATACTTCATTAGCAATCCCACTAATCATTGTATCTTGTGATACTAAATTTGTATTGTAAGCACCCAAAACTACATTTCTAATAGCAGGGACTCTCATTAATTCAAATGGAGAAAGACTTACCTTTATCTTCTTGAGTTATTCTATAACATATGCAGCCGGCTACTCTATACTCATGTTAGAAGGAGACACCCTGAGAAATTCCACCACCTTATCCTTGTTATTAGCTACACTCTTCCCTTTTGATGTCCCAACTTGTGCTTGTCATTCGTTTGATAGATATTTCTTAGGAATATTTGGATATGTTGGATTATTATTGGCATTGGGATCAGGAGGTATGGTAAAATTATTTTGAGGGATGGAAGTGGTGAAAGGTCCTCTAGCTTGTGGACCTCTTGTTGGCCTATCTCTTAAATCATATTTCTTGATTGGACTTTGGAATACCTACATCTCTTCAACATTAGCTTCCCCTTCATCCAAAGGGACATTATCATTCTCATGATTTTCATTAAATAATTGTGTAATCTCATCTCCATTGCACACTTGATCTACTTCCTCCTTAGATTGGCTTGATTCTTCTTTAGGTCCATTCCCCTCACTTCATGGGAAAGAAGCATGATTGAATACCAGCACAAGTGAGTCACAAGGAGTGGCTCATACTAGCTCCTAGTTACTGGCATTATTCTCCACCTCATACTGAAAGATAGATGCAGTAATCTAGAACTTAGGGTAATCTAACTAAGAATGTTGAACTATTTTATGGAACCTACACCAACCTGATAAAGCAGCCTCTAATAGATACACACCACCTGGAGGCTTTTCTTGATTAGTTGGCTGGTTGTCCTCTATCAAATCCTTGTGAACTTGCTATCCTCTATTGAAATTCTAGCTAGAGGGCTTCCCTCTTTCGAAATTCTCCCCTTTGTCAAAATTTTGACCTCTATAAAAGTTATGTCCTTGATGAGTCTCTTGATTTTCTCTATTGTGGTTAGACTGCATACTCCTTTGAGCAGCTTGGAGTTGACTATTCTGATTTCTTACATAAGTGACCTCCATGTTCAACTTCTTCATTTTCTCATTCAATTCATCTAATCTCTCCTTGTCAGGATTACTATATGGTGCCCGGATCATGTTGTTCTGGGGACATCTTGTTGTAGCACTAGTACTCAGTGACTAGTTCAATACTTTAGAGTTCTGCAAATAAGTGGGGAAACCAGCCTCTGGTTATGGATGAATGGATTGATTAATTATTTGTTTACGATAATTTTTCATTAGTGGGACTTGATTTATAGGATGTTCTGGATGGGGAACTAGAGGCAACTGAGGTATTTGATTCATAATAGGAGTATGATTGGTAAGAGCCTAATTGAGAGCCTGAACTTTCCCTGGGTGAGAAGTAGGTCCTAACGATGGTAAAGGCCCATACAAGTTTTGTTTTAAATTTGTGCTAACCTTGATAGCCTTTGTGTATGCACCAAGCAAGGTAGTTGGAGGATTGGGTCTCCACTTGAGAAAAGTGGTTGTCAAGCTATCAAGACCCTCATAATAGACTTCTAAAGTAGTGGAATCATCTACAACATAGGGATCTTGAAACCTAGTATATTGTTGATGAAATCTATTATTAAAAGAGCCTATAGGCTCATTGACGTCCCTCTTAACTTTGGTAAATTGTAGGTAGAGCTCATTAGCACTAATGGTAATTTTGAACTTTTGCAAAACAAAAATTTCTAACTCAATCCAATTATGAATTGTTCCAATAAGAAAATGATTGTACCAATAAAATGCATATTCTCCTAAGGAATAAGGAAATTCCATGCATGCAACATCCTCATGGTTAATTCCCCTATCCCTAAGACATGTCTAAAAAATCTTGATGTGTTCCTCTGTATTCTTATTAGGGTCATTAGTATGGAACTTGGAACATAAATGTTCTGGGTTCTTTAGCATGACATTATAGTTGTTGAAGGTTAATGGAGATGGGTTATTAGCAAGGAAAGCCATTGGTGGAGGTGGGGGTGGTAAAGGATAATTTATGACTGGTTGAGATTGCTGGATGGGAATGGCTTCAGATTCAGATGAAGATGGACTTGATGAAGGTAAGGATGATGGGGATGATGGTAGTGGCTAGGTGGAAGATGATTCTCCCCTTCTTTTGGTCCTTCTTGACCTAGTGGGAGCTTGCAATTCTTGAAATTCCTCTTCTCTTGGTGTAGATCTAGTTCTTCTTTGATGTCTTTTAGGAGAAATGGCAAATAGAAAGTTATCTAGCCTACTTATTGAGGCCCTCTTTCTAGCGCCAATTTGTTGATCATGTTTTCTACATAACAACAACTCAAACAAGATACAAGTATCCTATCTCTCTTAAAAGGTAAATCTCAATCAACAAGCATCAAGAGATAACCCCAAGGTCTCTAATATCAAGTATTGAAAATGCATAAACAACTCCAATAATATGTGAAAATCTTGGTAATCACAAAGGGACCTTACAAAACAAATGTTGGAGCTTTCAAACTTATCAAATCTTATGATGTAATGATACTTGAATTCCTAAATATAAATCCTATTTCAAAATAAACAACAAAAGATAAAGGGTTCAAAGAGATTTGAAAACTAAACTAAATTCTAAGACCAACAATGAAAATGATCAAATGTTCAAAGTGGACCAATTCCTGCTTAACCCAGATTTAATCTGCAATTTCATAGAAACATTGCAATCTTTTGAGGTATTAAATATTTTTAGATCATGAAGCATATACTCAAATTGACCCAATTCTACAATTAAAATGAATAAACACCCACAATTGAACTTAACACACAAAAATTAGGCCTAGGCTCACTTTACACAACAACTTACAATCAACAAGTTGCTAAAAGTATGAACCAAGGATTGCTCAAATACTTCAACTATCAAACCATAATCACCATTGCATCACTTTTAAATCTAAATTCTAACATATAACTAATAATCTTAAAGAAATCTCAAAGAGATTAAATAACAAGAACCATGCAAGATAAAACAATACAAGAAAGAGCACCAAAGCACAATGTATTTACTTATATTGAATCACCCAATGTTTGCAACAATTCAAGTATTGAGTGTAATAACACTTTCTCTTAGAAAATACTAACTCCTAATTGTAGCTCTTGCAACTATCACTTAACTTCTCTATCTTATAACTATCCAACCCTCACCAATGAGGAAAAATGCCCTATTTATAGAAATTTTATGCTATGTCGGCCCAAATAGGATTACAAAGAGGGTTGCCTTAGAAAGTTTCTAGAGAAAAAAATATTTTGCATTTAATGCTTTAGTCTTTTCTTAGGTTGTCCTGAGTTCTCCAATGTAGCTCGCTCCAATGCATGTAGAGCATGAAAGGAGAGATAATAGGAAGCACAAATTTTGATGCAATCATTCATTAACTGGACCTTTGTATTTACCCTTACCTAATTTATCATGCACCTTATGTAAAATCCTCTCTAATTTGATCAGTGGTGGAGTGATTAAGACTTTCAATCTTCTCTCAATTTATTTAATCTCATCCCTTGATTCCTTGACAACCTTGTCCCACTCTACCTTGAGATGTTGAAATTCCTCCATAACAGTGATATAGGTAGATGCATCATCCAAATGGTGGGTAGTGATTGGACCATCATCAACTGGAGCATAAACTTCATGCCACCATTTTCTTAATTTTTCTAGGCTTATATTCTTTGGTGCAAATTTTTTTCTCCTGGTCATTACCTCAAAGAATGAGATGAATTTATTATAAATGCCATTCAATGTATTTTCCACCTATTGACCCTATTTATGGGTTTTCTTTTAAATTATTTTTTCTGATCTATAGGGCTTTATAAAACTCCCAAGGCTCAAAAACCTTTGAGGAAGGAAAAATTCCATCACTTATTAATCTATCCTCAGTATAATCCATAATCGTCCTTGCCTTTAATTCTTCATAGTCCCACCTTCCCACATTATTTTTAGTCACCTTTGACCAAATGGATTCAAGCTTACTTTCAAGAATCTTTCTCTTTATGTCCAACTTGATCCTTTCAGCCTTTGGGATAGGAGCTCCTTCACCATCAAGATCCATCTGCTTGCCCTTACCCTTGCTAGAAACAACCTTGCTCGATTCAGCCTACATTCAGCAAGAGGCCACAATCAATGTTCATTACAACACACGAGCTAAGGTTAGTCCATCATAAATACACATATTCATGTAAATAAGCCCAAAAGATGATCAAAATCCCATAAAATCTCATAAACATAATTCCTTAAAAATCGTGGGATTTTCACCCCTTCGCGAAAATGGGGCCAAAGAGGAAATTCGAGGATTTTGTGACCAAATGGAAATCAGTGAAGAAATCATAGATATCCCAACTAAAATCAATCAATCAATTTTTTTTCTCAAGAAATGACAATATCTAACCTTAAATTAGTCAAACCACTCATGAAATACCGAAATTGTGCAATATCAAATAATCTATTTCTACTATTTCCTCACTTTCAGAAAGTTCAGGTATTTCCATCTAGGATGGAAATTAGTGAAGATATCATAAATCTTTCCTTTACATGTGATTTCATGAAAATGATAGGGCGATGGAAATTCAAAGATTACAAAGTATCAAGGAATTTCATGAAGTACCTAGAATTTCCAAAATTTCCAACTCTTCATAGTTTGGCCAGATTGATTGAATGATCATTAATTTTGGACTTGGCCTAGGTCTTGTGTTCATTTCAAATACTTCATTAATGGCCCAAACCTATAACTCACTCAAGTCCAGTTTAATTGATACTAACAAGAAATTCAAAGATCATAACCCTAGGGCTCCACCATGGACACGCAATCCCAACTTCGATTCACTCAGTCATTTAATTATGTAGATGTGTAAAATGTACTAATTGACATTGGACATCTAATCCTAATCACTAACACCATTTCATCCTAAATCATCCCTCGATCTAACCATTTAATCGAATATCTTTATTTGACTAGATTCATTTCTTTTTTCTCTCTTAATTAAATAAATTATTTATTTAATTAAGTCTCTCTCTCTTTTGTTAATTAAATCAATCAATCTGATCTAATTATCCCTATTTAATTACATAATTAATTTTATTTAATTAAATATCTAAGGTTTGTCTATTAAATTAAGTAAGTTAAAACCTTATTTAATTTAATCTACCTTCATCCCCTTAGTTAAATAAATCAAAACCCTTTATTTAATTAAATATTTAAATCATATTCTTCTCATATTTGATTTAAATCAATCTATAAATTTAATTCAAATAGGTCACATCATTTAATCCTTCATTAAATTAATTAACCTTGATTAATTTAATCTCTTCTTGTGTCCCATCCTCTATCTTTTTCCACTTGCACATGAAAATAGAGTTATTTGATTTATTAAATCTCTATTTATCTTCAACATGGCATAAAGGAAGAATATTCTTCAAGTTTGAAATTCAAATCTAAGTGGACTTTGTCCTTCCAACAAGGAATTCACTCCCTCTGACAAGTCCTTTTGCATTGACCCAAGTGGCCATTACTCCATTTGACTCTCCCTCCACCTTGTTAGTAATACTTTTTCAAAATTCAAATATTGGAATTTATTGGAACATTCATTAAAACTTGCACATCCTTGGCCCATTCACATTTGGTCAAGTGGCACCTTGCCATTGAATGAAAGATAGTCCCACATTGCTCTAGTTTTGGAATTCTTTCAACATGGCATTCTATAAATAAGAAGATTCATTCCTCATTTGAGACAACACAACTTGAGTAAACTTACTATACTCAAATCTTTAGCAATATTCATCCAAACTTTTGAGTTATAGCTAGGTTATGAAGGTTTTTATCTTGGAGCATTCATCACTCTTCATCAAAGTGGATCAACTTTCATCACCAAATAACCATTGCATCATTGAAGTTGGGAAATGGTGAATTTTCACATCAAATTGGCACCAATTCCCTCAAGAGACTAAGAGTTTTCTTTGCTTTAGAATAGGATTTGATGTGTTTTAAGTTTTGTTGTGCTCTTCATGTCATTTCCTCTCTCTTTTATAATTTAAATGAATTTCTTGAGGAATCATGTTACTAACCTTGCATTTGATTTAACATATTGATTGTTTCTTGTATTTTTGTAGGTTTGGCTTCATGGTTCACAAATTAAACCATAATAAACACCTCCAAGGCCTTCAGAAGCAAGTGACTATCAAGTGCAAATGGGGAATAGTAGCTCAAATTCACTCAGACCATCAATTCCTCAAATGTAAGGAACCCTAGATCGATTACACCAAATCGCCATTACGTACATGATCAAATTCAGAAGGAAAATCTAGGAACAATTGGTATTGTCAATTCGATGAATGGTTGTGACCTCAATGCTCAAGGGAGGTATCAACATGAAAAGGGGAAGAACCTAGTTTAATCACAAACCTCTAGAGAACTTAGAAGCCCAAGCACATAATGCACACAACACCACATAACCACACATAAACATTAATCAAGAGAGAAGGAATCATGTACATACCATTGTCCAAGCAAAATTCAGGAGGGCAACAACTAGAAACAAGCTCCAAGTTCTATGCAGATGCAAACAAGGTCAAGAAACACCACCAAAAGTAGTAATTCATAGCTCCAACAATAAAATTCACACACTACTCCTAGAACTAAGCTCTCTCAAATTCGATATGAGATAATAGAAATTCACCAATATAAAATTTCTCAAAGTTCCATTCAATGCAAGCTATAGGATTCATACAATAGGCATAAATGAAGTGAAATGACAATTCAAGATGTACTTCACGGATCTGAGTGGGTGACAAAAGTCAAGAATTCTAGAGGTCTAGTGAAGTTCAGAGAATTTCTCTAGACATGAAATTCCATGAATTGCCAAAATCTCTAGGATATAAAATTAAGAAACAAACTTTAGAAATTAGAGACACTAACAGAAGTTGAAGATTTCCACCCAAAGAGGAAATACCCAAAACCCAGGAAAAACCTAAAATTCACCTTTTAACTCAGATTTTTTCCCATTTTCACAATTTTTAACTTTGAAGGAGACTTCAAAGAATTGATCCATGACCATCAAATTGCAAGAGGGCACCCCAAAAGAGAAAGTTCATCAAAGCACATGGGTGATTCAAGACACATACTAAGAGACTTATCCCTTAGGGGAATGAAGTGAAAACCCTACAATAACAAAAAACAAAAAAGAAAAGGAAAGCAAAGACGGTGCCTACTTTCATCAAGGCGTGTGTGGGAAAACTATACACCACTATAGTTTTTCACATGACTCTTCCCCCCCTTTGACATAAAAAAAAAAGATTTATTTTCTCCACACGAGCTCTGAACCACTTATCTAAACATCTGACTACTCCCCCTAAGTATCAACCACCACAACATCAATCTGGATCAAGATATGACTATGAAATACTCAAATTGATGCAATTCAATGCATCTTAGTTCTAATTAGGAGGTGTAATCACCTCTAGCTTCCATTTGAGATACTCAAAAGTATCCTTAGGAAACAAATTGTAATGATGTCTGCAATCTGTTCCTTAGTAGGCACATACTCCAATATGACTTCCTTTTCACTCACCTTCTCTCTCAAAAAGTGAAACTTGATAGATAAATGCTTGGTCTTTGAATGTAGCACCAGATTCTTAGAAATGTTAATTGCACCCAAGTTATCACAAAATATAACCATGGGTACATTATACAAAAATCTAATATCTTTCAACATCTGCTTCATCCACAATACTTGAGTACAATTGTTAGTAGCAACAATGTATTCTACTTCTGCAGTAGATAAAGAAATGACATTTTTCTTCTTACTTGATCATGAAATCAACTTCTTACCCAAGAAAATAGCGCCACCACTAGTACTCATTTTGTCATCCACATCACCTTCCCAGTTAGCATCAGCAAAAGCACTCAAACTAAGAATCATCATTTTTAGGATACCACAGCCCAAAATCAACAGTCCCCTTCAAGTATCTAAACATTCTCTTCACAACAGTTACATGAGATTCCTTATGATCAACTTGAAATCTTGCGACAATACATACAACATTCATGATATTAGGTCTAGTTTGAGTCAAGTAGAGCAATCCACGAATCATTGATCTGTATCTAGTTTTATTTTCTTTCGAAGAATCATCATCTTGTGTCAACTTGCATCCTGTCACCATAGGTGCACCAACTAGTTTTGAATCTTCCATACCAAACTTCTTTAACAATTCTTTTGCATACTTGGACTGCGATATGAAGATCCATTTATCTAGGTGAGTAATTTGCAATTCCAAAAAAAAAATCATCCCACCAATAATAGACATCTCAAACTCATTCTACATCTCATCAGCAAAATTCATGCATAAAATATCATCTCTTCTGAAAATGATATCATCAATAAATACTTCAACAATCAAATCTTTATCATGATCAATCTTGAAATACAGATTACTATCAGCAGTACCTTTTATTCAATCCAAGCTTCAATAAATACTTATCTAATATGGCATACCATGATCTTGGGGCTTGCTTAAGTCCATACAATTCTTTCTTCAACCAACAAACCATATCTTCCTAATCAGTCAATTGAAATCCATCATGTTTCTCAACATACACCTCTTCTTCTGGTTTTCCATTTAGCAATGCTGACTTGACATCCATCTGATAAACCTTGTAGTTTTTTTAAGAAAAATAAGCAAGAAATAATCTCACAGCTTCAATACTAGCAACAGGGGAAATTTTTTCTTCAAAGTCAATTCCTTCCATCTATGAATATCCATTACACACCAATCTTGCTTTGTTTCTAACAACTTTACCTTGCTCATTTAGCTTGTTTCTAAAGACCCATTTAGTTCCAATTACATTTTTTTCCTTAGGTCTAGGAACAAAAATCCATGTATTATTCTTCTCAATTTACTATAGTTCATCTTTCATTGCTTCCACCCAATTCTCATCTTTGCATGTTTCAATCACACTATTAGGCTTAGTCTTTGAAATTAGACAATATTCTTCTACATTTTTTCTCCTATTCTAAACACCTTTTTTCTTATCATCTATAATTTGATCTTCTAAATGATTCAATATTACATACCTTGGAGTCTTAGGATGTACTTGAACTTCTGTCTCTTGTGATCTCTCATCTGAACTTTCATTAGTTTCTTCCTCTTGATTTTTTTGATTCACCAAAATGATGTAGACTTGATTTAGAATCTAAACATTCTTTCCTATGATTGAACTATTATTCTAATCATTTGAATCATATGCACAGGTTCTAGATGGTCTAGCTATGTCTTCACCAACCTTGACATTTGCACTTTCAACTATTTTCCTCAATCTCTTGTTGTAGCACCGATAGGATTACTCTTGGTAGAATAACCAAGAAAGATTCCTTCATCACTCCTAGCATCAAACTTTACTATATCTTCATCTCTTCTAATATAGCATTTACTTCAAAATATTTTGAAATATCTAATAGTAGGCTTATGACCAATCCATAGCTCAAAAGAGGTCTTACCAGTATCACCTTTGACTTGTACCCAATTGAGGATGTAAACAACAATACTCACAACTTATCTCCAATAGATATAAGGAACATTTCCTTCCAGCATCATAGTCCTAACAACATCTTGAACTGCCATGTTCTTCCTTTCCACAACTCCATTTTGTTGAGGGTTCCATGAGGTAGATAATTGTCTCTTTATTCCATGCATTTCACAAAAAGAATTGAACTCATGGGAACTGAATTCACCACCTATATCTAATCTCAAACATTTAATCTTCAAACCTATCTCTATCTCAACCATAGCCTTAAAAATCTTGAATTTCTCAAAATCTTCATATTTCTCTCTTAAGAAAGTAACCCACATTAATCTAGTGTAATCATCAATAAGTAACATGAAGTACCTATCTCCCTATAAACTTCTAACTCTAGGATGACCACACAAATTAGTATGAACAATCTCCAACACTCCATCTCAACAATGTTGTTTACTCTGAAATGAAATTCTAGTTTGCTTCCCTAACTGACATTCCTTGCATATAGTATTGGGTATGTGCAGGATCATCATCGAAAAAATAGGCCCTTAAGTGGCAAAAAATTAAAAAAAATTAGAGTTAGACAACTTGACATAAAAATTTAAATAAGTTATGTATATTATTTAAAAAATATGTAAGAATATATTTTTTAGTAAATTGAATGTAGTTTCTAAACTAATAGGTTTATTTTAAAGAAAAAATTTGTTTGGTGAAAATTTGAAATTTCAATGCAGTAGTACTTAAATTTCAGTGGAAAAATTAAGTAGGCATTTTTCCTGACCACCCTAACCACAATAAATTGATAATATTTTTTTATAAGATTTTAGATATAAGTAGATGACTCATGTCTTGATGCGATGGATTTTTTTTTTGTAATTTTTTTCCAAGTATATAATTAATTATGAATTTTTTTATTACAATTTTTTTAAAAATATAAAAACTTGTATGTCTGACCACCTTAACCTGGTCAAAACTTCATGAAATTCATTTTTTTTTAATCTTATAGCATTTGAAGCATAAAATGTGACACATGTTTCAGATTCAAAAATTGTGATACTGTTTGAAAGCTATAGATGTTTTTCAATCAGCCTAACAATAAGGACATTAGTTGTAATTCAAAAAGAAAATGAAAGTTGAGAATCTCCTTTAAAAACCCTTTTCATTTCACCAATTTTGGGTAAAAAAAAAATCGTCAGCCACATACCCATCATATCGCCACTTTTTGGTTCATCATGATCCTGCACATACCCTATTAGTAGGATTTACCAACTTAGGAAGATCTTTCACTTCCTGAGTAGAACTTATCATGATAATATTGGCAAATTTTACATGACACATTCTCCTATGCCAAAACCAACTTTCATCAACTTGAGCAATCAAACAACTTTTACTAGTAGCATTTAGGTGAAAGATGTTACCCTTTTTTTTTGTACCTAAAGCAATCAAATTTACAAAACTCCCCAATATTATACACTTACCATTCTTGAATTGAAGATTGTATCCCTTATCAACCATCTATCTGACACTTAAGAGATTATGCTTCAAAACTTCAACATAAAGAACATCATTAGTATTATTCTTACCATCAAGAGAAATGGATCCTCTGGCACAAATTACATAAGCTTTGTCATCACCAAATATTACAACACCACCATCATACTTTTCTAGGCTTACAAACTTTATTTTATCACCTATCGTGTGATGAGAGCATCCACTGTCAATCACCCATTCATATTTCTCTTCAACTCAAGCAACTAGGGATTTCTCCATATTTGAGCAACTAACAGATTCAGTAGGGGCTGGATCAATTCCCTTGATAGCAATAAATATCCATTCATCTTCACTTGTATTCCCTTTATCAAATTCATCATCTGCCACACCTTCATCAGCAGCATAATAGCACTTTGTTTGAAATCTAGGCTTGTTATGTCTTGGCTTAGGGATTCTTTCCAGACACCTTGATGCAAAATGACCTATCTTATTGAAAGAAAAACATTTAATAGGAAATTTCCTTTATACTTACCTTCTCCTCTAGCTTCCCTTTTGACAATAAGAGCCTCAAGCCCCTCTAGCTTTGTCTCTTGTTCTTCAATTTCTCTCATTTCCTCCTCATACTTGAATACCTTCCTAGAAGAACTTTCTCCTAGATCATATAGATCTCTCTTTATCTCTTCTGGAAGCAGTAGCTTTGAATTTAGATTATATCCTAGGAAGAGCATAACCAAATTAACTCAACTCAAAAGTAGTAAGCTTACCAATCAACATGTCTCTGGTTGCATTTGTTACAGTTTCGAGGTCCTCAATAGCTGTAGTTTTAACTTTGTATGCAACATGAAATGATCTAAGCACTTTAGAAACAATCTCTGATTCTTCCAACTATCCACTAGCACATCTAATACCACACACAAGTTCATTCACTCTTTGCATGAAAGTAGTAATGTTATCATCATCACCCATTCTCAACATTTCACATTTCCCTTTCAAACTTTGTAACTTAGCAATATTCACATTAGCATCACCTTCATACAAAGTTTCCAAATTTTTCTAGCTCTCATAAGTAGTCTTTAGATCCATAAAATTTGTCATCTTAGAATCAGTCAAAGCACTCAGCAATTCTTCCTTAGCCTTGATATTGCAATCAACATCCCTAATCTCAGCAGTAGTACTAGGACCATTCTAAGGAATAACATACCTATTGCTTGTAATACTCCAATAGGATTCATCAATGCATCTTAGATGGCACTCCATTTGAGTCTTCCATAGAGAATAATTTGTTCCATCAAATCTCAAACTATCCTTCTTGTAAATCACCATCCCACATCACCTCAAGCTATCAAACTTCTTCCAAGGAACCTGCTTTGATACTAGTTGTTGGCAACACAAGGGAAGACAACTAAGAGGGGGGTGAATCAGTTTTCATAGAATTTAAAACTTATTCAACTTATTAACCTTATTCTTAGATCTGATCAATAACCATGAAAGCATACATCAACAACACATTAGAAACACACATAACACCAATATTTTTTAAGTGGAAACCTTGTTAGGGGAAAAACCACAGTGGAAGTCAATCCACAAGATTATACCCACTAAAAGTATAAAGAAATGTAATGGTGAATGTGCATGAATTTAGGCACATTTCCTAGAGCTCATTGCTCAATTACAACAAGGCTCACTACCCAAGGAAGACTCACTGTCTTACAAAAAGATTTGGATTACATCCATAGGAATTTGAACAGAGAAAATAACATTTGCTAATATCTAATTACAGTTCTGGTTAAGCACATGAACTTTTCTTCACTCTTCTTCACTTTTCTTCACGCTCTACTCTACCTTCAAATGATTTAGAATTTTTTTTGTGCACACCATGCACTCAAATGGTATAAACAATAACATATATATTTACAATAAGAAATTGCATCGCTACATGTCAGCCTCAATAAAATAATAAAATGAATACAAACTATCGGCCAATAAAGATTGTTAATGCAAATCAACCAAGGTCAGCCACAACATAGTGAAGACCCAAAATAAAATTCTCAAACATGAACCACCTTCAAAAATTATTCCTTGAAGATCCACAACACAATACAACACCCTGTTGGTCAAGAACATGAAAGAAATGAATATGCAAGAGAAAATCTCAAATTGTGAGCACAATGGTCAATGTAGGCATGCAACACAGATAGAGCACAATATAGAAACATCCAAAAACATCATGAATCACTAGAGTATCATCCATAGTAACTAAACTTACTAAAATCATATCATCTTCATTCAGGAACACCAACTAAAGCAACAGAAAAAACTGTCAAAATACAAATCTTCAAAACATGATCAAACCTTCACACGAATATCTGAAACTTAACATGGATAAATTAGATATACTTGAAAAGAAACCCTTTAATGCACAACCCCTCATCAACAACATACTGAGCTAACCAACCTACCAAAATTCGCTTCACCACTGACAACCTGCAACTTACTTTATTACAATTTTCTCAATATCCTTGACATATATAGCTTCTAAGACATTAATTCCAATAGTGTTGACATAAATGAGAACCACATATTAGCAACACAACTACAACATCCAACAGATAATTGTGCTTGCTATTGGTGATTTTCTTCTATGAGTTCATGATTTTCATGTTCATGGCCGACAGGGTGATTGTAGCATGTTGTGGATCTTTGAGGAATAATTTTTGAAGGTGTTCCGTATTTGAGGATTTTGTTTTGGGTCCTTACTATGTGGTGGCCAACTTTGTTTTTGTTTGCATTGAAATTTTTTTATTGTTTTGGGCTGATAATTTGTACATGTTTTATATTTTGTTGAAGCCAACATGTAGTTTATGTTATCCTTGGTTGCAAATATATGTGATTGATTTTTTATACCATTTGATGCAAGTGGTGTGTGAAGTGTGTGATTGCTATGTGAAAATAATGTTCTAATCTTTTGAGAGTAGAGGTAAAGTGTGAAGAAGAGTGAGAAGATGTTTATGTGCTTAACCAGAACTCTAATCAAGCATTAGCAAATGCTACTTTCTCAGTTCAAATCTTTTGGATGTAATTTGAATGTAACTGTAAGAAAGTGAATCCTCCTTGGGAAGTAAGCCTTTTGTATTTGAGTAGTGTGCTCTAGCAAGTGTGCCTAAATGCATGTGCATTCCCCATTTGTAATAATTTTTATAGAGTATAATCTTGTGGACTAACCTCCACCATGGTTTTTCCCCTAATAGGGTTTCCACATAAAAAAAATGGTGTTATGTGTGTTTCTAATGTGATGATGGTTTATGATTTCATGTTTATTTATTAGATCTAAGAATAAGTTTAATAAGTATAATTTATGTGACAACTAATTCAGCCCCCTCTCAGTTGTATGCCCTTGTGTTTCCAACAATTGGTATCAGAGCATGTTCATTGAAAGAAGTTTAATAGCTTGAGGTGTTTCGGGATGGAAACATATAAGAAGGATGGTTTGAGATTCGATGGAACTAATTATTCTTTGTAGAAAGCTCGAATGGAGTGTCATGTGCGATGCATTGGTGAACCTTACTAGAACATTAAATGGAATAGATATATCATCCCATAGAATGGTCCTTCTAATACAGGTGAGATTAAAGATATCGAGTACAATATCAGGGCTAAGGAAGCATTGTTGAGTGCTCTGACTAATTCCAATATGACAAATGCAATGGAGTTGAAGACTTCTTATGAGATTTTGAAAAATTTGGAAAATTTGTATGAAGATGATACCCATGTGAAGGTTTCTAAGATGCAAAGTGTGAAAGAGAAATATGAAATGTTGACAATGAGTGAAGATGAGAACATCACTTCTTTTAGTCAGAGAGTGAATGAACTTGTGTGTAGTATCAGTTGTGCTGGCGGAACATTGGAAGAATAAAAAATTGTTGCTAAAGTGGTTAGATCCTTGCTTGTTGCATACAAGCAAAAAGTTACTGCTATTGAGGAGATCTAGTCTGTGATAAATGTAACCAGATACATGTTGATTGGTAATCTTGCTAATTTTGAGTTAAGTGAGTTTGGTGAATCTCTTCCTAAGACATAATTTGCATTCAAAGATACTATCTCCATAAAATATAAGCAAAGATATGATTCGGGAGAAAGTTCTTCTAGAAACTTGTCCAAGTATGAGTAGTAAATTAGAGAGATTGAAGAAGAAGAGAGAAAAATAGATGATCTTGAAGCACTTATTGTCAAGAGAGTACCTAGAGGAGAAGGTAAGTATAAAGGGAAATTTCCTCTTAAAATTTTTTCTTGCAGTAAGATAGGTCATTTTGCCTCAAGGTGTTTGGAAAGAGTTCCTAAACCAAAACCTAACAAGCCTAAATTCCAAACAAAGTGATATTATCTTGTTGATGAAGGTGTGACAAATGATGAATCTGATAAAGGGAATTTAAGTGAGGATGAATGGGTATTTATTGATATCAAAGAAAATGATCCAGTACCTACTGCATCTACTAGTTGCATAAATGTGGAGAAATCTCTATCTGGGAGAGTTGAAGAAAGAGATGAATGGGTGATTGACAGTGGATGTTATCATCACATGACAAGTGATAAAAGTAAATTTGTGAGATTTGAAAAGTATGATGGTGGTGTTATAATATTGGGTGATGAAAAAGTTGGTGTAATCTGTGGTAGAGGATCCATTTTTCTTAATGGTAAGGATAATACTGATGATGTTTTGTATGTGGAAGGTTTAAAGCATAATCTCTTAAGTGTTAGACAAATGGTTGACAAGGAATACAATATTCAATTCAAGGATGAAAAGTGTAGAATATAGGGAAGTTCAGGAAATGTGATTGCATCCAGTACAAAAACAAAAGGAAATATCTTTCACCTAAGTGCCACTAGTAAAAGTTGTCTAATTGCTCAAGTTCATGAAATTTGGTTGTGGCATAAGAGATTGTGTCATGCAAACTTTGACAATATTATCAAGATGAGTTCTACTCAGGCAGTGAGAGATCTTCTTAAGTTGGTAAATCCTACTAATACTATATGCAAGGAATGCCACTTAGGGAAGGAAACTAGAGTTTCATTCTGGAGCAAACAACATTGTTTGAATTAAGTGTTGGAGCTTGTGCATACTAATCTGTCTTGTCCTTCTAGAGTTAGAAGTTTACAAGGAGACAGGTATTTCATGTTACTTATTGATGACTATTCTAGATTGATGGGAGTTGCTTTCTTAAGGGAAAAATCTAAAGCTCTAGAAAAATTCAAGATCTTTAAGGCTATGGTTGAGACAAAGAGAGATCTAAAGATTAAATGTTTGAGATCAGATAAAGGTGGTGAACTCGCCTCCAATGATTTTAATTATTTTTGTGAAGAGCATGGGATAAATAGACAATTATCTTCCCTGTAGACCCCTCATCAAAATGGAGTTGTGGAAAGGAAGAACATGATAGTTCAAGAACCTACTAGAACTATGATGCTGGAAGGAAATGTTCTACATATCTACTGGAGAGAAGTTGTGAATACTGATGTTTACACTCTCAATTGGGTACATATCAAAGGTGATACCAGTAAGACCCCTGATGAGTTCTTGTTTTTTCATAAGCCTACTATTAGATACTTCAAAATATTTGGGAGTAAATGATATATAAAAAGATATGAAGATATAGGAAAGTTTGATGCTAGAAGTGATGAAGTCATCTTTCTTGGTTATTCTATTAAAGTAAAGCTTGCCGGTGGTACAACAAGAGATTGAGGAAAGTAATTGAAAGTGATAATTTCAAGGTTGATGAAGACATGGTTAGACAATACATAACCTATGGATATTATTTAGATGATCAGAATGATAGTTCAGATAAAGGAAAGAAACTTCAAACTCTGAATCAAGTGCAAATCATTCCAGAGGAAGAAACTAGTGAAAGTAAAAAAGTGAGATCACAAGAGATTGAAGTTCAAAAACATCCTAAAACTCCAAGGTATGTAAGACTATATCATTCAAAATATAAAATTATAGGTAATAAGAACAAAGGAGTTCAAACTAGGAGAAGAATTGAAGAAGAATATTGTTTGATCTAAAAGACTAAGCCTAGTAGTGTCAATGAAGCATGCATAGATGAACATTGGGTGGAAGCAATGAAAGAAGAACTACAACAAATTGAGAAGAATGATACATGGATTTGGGTCCCAATCCACTGATGCAACATCCTTATAACCCAAGACTCCTCTATAATATGAACATAATCTGCACACTATGAACCATCACTTTCAATCGATCAACACATAGTATATTCATTGATTCAAACTTAGCCACACCCATAGTGTATGATAATATCTATCATCGATAACCTCTTCAAATATCTGAACTAATAGAGAACATTCATATATGATCACAATGATTCCTTACTTAATGCACTCTTGTGCGAATCAAATTGTGGCACTATATCAAGTCTTTCATGACTGCAAGTTCCCAAGAAAGCATGAGATATTCAGTTTCTCATATAGGAAAAATTTTCACATTCTCGACCTCACACCGATACTATTAGATAATCCTTGATAACCATATCAATCATCCCCATTCAGCATATTCTTCCTTAAGCAATACTGTTTTATTATAGTGAAATGGTCCTGATTCGAATACTGAGCTTCATAGATCACTCATTCGTTGCTATAGAAACCTGCCCTGTCACATATCCATGCCTTTACCAAATTTAGGAATAGCATTCCCTTCACCTCTTTGAGTTCAACACATATGATATAGGAAACTATTACGGGTATGTGCAGGATCATGATGGGCCAAAAAGTGGCAATATGATGGGTATGTGGCGACAACTTTTTTTTTACGCAAAATTGATGAAACAAAAGGGTTTTTAAAGGAGATTCTCAACTTTCCACCAATATAAATTATGCTTTACTTTGAATTTAATAAGTAATTATTATTCATTTTCTATTCAAATTACGACTAAAGTCCTGATTGATAGGCTGATTGAAAAGCATCTATAGCTTTCAAATGGTATCACACTTTTTGAATCCAAAACATGCATCACATTCTATGCTTTGCATACTATATGATTAAAAAAAGAAAATTTTAATTTCATAAATTTTTACCAAGTTCAGGTGGTTAGACATACGAGTTTTTATATTTTTTTAAAATTTGTAATAAAAAATTCATAATTAATTATTTACTTAGAAAAAACTTACAAAAAAATATGCATCACATTGGGGCATCAGTCCTCTACTTGTATATAAAATATTATAAAAAAATATTATCATTTAATTGTTGTTAGGGTGGTTAGACAAACACCAACTTCTTTTTTCCCTGAAATTTAAGTACCATTGCGTTGAAATTTCAAATTTTCACCAAATAGATTTTTTATTTTTTTTTAAACCTAGTAGTTTAGAAACTACATTTAATTTTCTATAGATATTCTTACATATTTTTGAAATAATATAGATAACTTATTCAAATTTTTATGTCAAGTTATCTAACTCTGATTTTTTTGAATTATTTGCCACTTAAGGGCCTATTTTTTCCATGATGATCCTACACATACCCTTACAAGCTTTAATACCCTAGAAAAATTCCTCAACATTCAAACATCATTACCTAAACTTTGGAAGATCTCACATGTCCATATAATCTCAAATATGTCATTGCATACATCACTCGACACCTACTATGTTGAGATGGTCAATTTACAATACACCAAAATGTCATTGAATGTATTTCCAACCTAATAGATCAATCATATGATTGGTATCAATGGTCATCATAAGCTAGTTAGAACCAATGACATGCTCATTCCTGCCAATCCATTCATCATAAGATGCTTATGTCACATTACTCAGGAATTCTAACCACCGAATATCGTTATAGTTGTGATTGCTTATAGTCATAATTTAGAGTTTACAAAATGTATTATTGAGTGCTAGAGGTGTAAGAATTAGCTCACCAAGATTTTTATAAACTGCCAACTTCATGTTTCATCATTAGAATCATAGTATCAAGCATCCTATTATAAGTAATCTCTTTGTAGTATATGCTAGCTATCAACTCATGCAAGCCCCTTAGGTTTTTTAGAGTCTTACAGATTATGATACCTTAGAAATTTGCACCGTTTGGGGATTTCATGCCTTCATGGAATCTACGTTACTAGAGATTACCCAAAATGTAACCTCTTCGACTATTGAAATCATGATGGCTACCTCATTAAGTCATTTCAGAATTTTAATTCTTAGAAACATCAAATTTACAGCACACCATTAACACAAGTGGCGCAACATTTACAAATATCAAATTCATGCTAATAATCTTTGTATTTGTGCCAAAGAAATTCCCCTTATGCTTCCATTTCATGTGTTCTTACTGTGGGTTTTATATGACCACACAACCTCCATTACAAATCCTTATTATATGATCAAGCCATTGGCCTTCTTTGTTCCTTCTCCATAAAAAAATACCCCAATATTTTTGTACCTTTGTCATGAGATTCCAACACTTTGAGAAATTAGACTTCTTGAGGAACTTGTTACTTCGAGGAATCCAGGGGCCTTGGGAATTTCAGGTGTTCAAGGAATACCTGTGTGGGAGGATTTTTCCCAAATTGATTCCTTCACAAAATTTTCTATTGCTCAAACTTTCCAAAGTCTTTCCAACTTCATGGGTATCACACCCATACCGATCATCTATGCTTTCTCATAATGTCATAGTTTCAATATTACTACACTCAATAGTATATTTGTAGATTCCTCACATTGTATTGAAGGCGAACAATCATATTGACAACATCATGTTTCATTGTATTTTCCTCCCTCTACCGAGTACTTCACAATGCATAATCCTTGCCACCCCATATACTGTATGGAACTTGATTGTATCAAGACTCCTTATTACTAAGCATTATGAACATATGATACCATTTCAGATAATGGTCGATTTGCTTGCATTCTCACTCTCTGATGAATCTCATCTGCTGCATGTAACTAATTTCCAACAATCCTTTCACTGACAAATATTGGGTAGTCACCTCATGCAAATATTATACATCATCCTTTTTGTGATCACATTTTAATTGATGAATGGCCAAACACTCTCGTCAAGATGCCTTCAAATCCTATAGTGGCAATGAGCCTTCTTTATTCTTTAATTGACAATATGCACATGATTCTTAGGCATCCGCCAATCTTCATCATATTGCGTATTATTATTTAATTTAGCTCCTCTAGAAGATGACTCGTGGCCCCCCTCTACTAACTATGATTCATTCAGTGCACAAATTCCTTGGTATAATGAATGGCTCATTCTATGTACAGTCGACATAGATGAGCGAAGTCTTTATAATTTCAATTATTTTAAGCTTTGGTTATAAGCTCCCTATCCAACAAACCAACTTAATAATCTTGAGAAACCCTTAACCAAGATCAAGAAATCAACCATTAAGTTTTGCATTCATTTCATCTTTGAAGTTATCTTTAAAATTCCAAGACAATCAACAACACTGTATTTCATATCCAGATTATTTGTGCTAATGGTCGAATTACCATGCAAGTACATGATTCCTATGGGATCTCTTATGCCATTGCTTATCAAAAATAACATATTAATCATTAAATTAAGTCTAAGAAATGATAGAAATCCCTTAAAACACAATAAAGCACAAACCCTTAAAAGTTTGATATTTTCACCCATTCAGGGAAATCATGCCAGGGATGAAGTTCAGAGACTTCTGAGCTAAACGGATTTTAGAAATGAAAGCACAATTATCACAATTAGCATCAAAACTCAAGAATTAGCATTATTCATCCTTTTAATCATTCAAATTAATCATGAGATATAAAAATCATGCAACATTAATTCATTCACTTTTACCCTTTTTCATGTTTAGCAGGATTTCAGGGATTTTTATCGAGGATGAAAATCAATGAAATTGGCATGACTTTCAAGTTTATGCACATTTTTGGGAAAACAAAGGGGAAATAGAAATTTGGGGATTTCTAGTGGACACGTAATTCTGTGAAGATCCAAAATATTTAGAATAAAATGCAAAGTGATCCTCGTCATCAAGTTTTGAAGGGATCTAGGGAATTCCGCCAGAGGAGGAAATTCCTGAAAACAAAGCAAAACCCAAAAATGTCCTGAAACTTAGGATTTTCAAAGAATAACCTGAGAGTATCATTTGTGCAAGCAATATGAACATCCAAGGACACTTGAAAGTAACTAGACTCAATAATAAAAATACCAGAAGGAAATTAAAACCAAAGAAAAAAGAGGGTCCCTACTTTCAGTGGGGCGTGTGTGTCAAAACTGCACAACAAATGGTGACTCCTATTTGGAAATATTCCATAGCATTTTGATGATGAACATGAATCATTAACCCATAATATCTAGTTTCAATCTCCATATTAGGAAAATAAATCAAGGTGCAATATCGAATAATCAAGACCAATGGTAGAGCAAACCATCAATAACCTAAAAATCCTAATGTGTGCAAGTGACTTTGTTTCCCTCAAGTTACTATAGAAACCAAGCTCGGTGTAATCAAGTTATATAAATATTCTAGCTCCAAAAGCATCTTAGATAGAGCCTCATTGCTAGTCATGTGTCTATAGCCCCAATGATGTTACTTTTGTGGTACTACCAAGCATAGCTCTACTTCCAGTTGGGCGTCCATAGCCCCGATAGAGATACTTGGAAACTCCTAATAAGGTGAATATTTCTTTTGATTTTCAGTATTCTCTTTTTTTTTTCTTTTTCTTTTGATATTCTTTTAAGGTCTTTTAAACTTTCTCTTTCACCTTGTAAGCAATGAAGCTTACGCTCAGGGCTGAGAACCATAGTGGCGCTGAAGCAAAATATAAGATTTTTCACTTGACCACAGCTTGCAAGGAGTCAAATGATTACCTTAGGATTCTTAAAGTGTATAAAAGATATAAGATTTTAGGATAACTTGGGTTTAAGCTAGACCAATGACCCATCCTCTTCAAATCAAACATTCAGACCGCTTAACACAAACATAAGATCTCGTCCATTAATTCAGAATACATGATTAAAGTCCAATAAAATACTTAGAAACAGTCCCAAATAATAAAATGGTTGTTGTGCATATGAAAACATCCCAACAGAAAATAAAGGGACACTAAACTAGAGAAGCAATGCAAAACCAGACCAAAGCAAACCAAAGCTAAAGCATACCTACACTAACTAGAACTAGAAAATAGAAGATAAATCAAACCTAATACTAAGGAAAAATACCTAAAAATGACAAAACCAGATAAAGAAAAATTACAGAAGCAAGGCTAGCTACATTTATTCAAACCAAACTATGTACAAATAAACACAAAATGACTCATTACCAGGTAGGATGGACTAAAACCTACCCCTATTCGACTCATCAATGCATGTACAAGCAATAAGGTGACAGTAACAGTCCTCAAAAATGAAAATTCATCTTTATACTCAATGAAATAAACCTCAAAAATGTAGTATTCAAATTAAACCTCATAATCAATAATAATCAATAATTGAGGTGACTCATTAGGACCATGATTAATCCATATGAAAGTTTCCTTCCCCAAATTCTCATAGTCAAATTGACAAGCTTTAGAATTCATAGTAAGGAGAGAAACAATCTAATTTTGTGTTGTTGTGGACTAAATGTTGTGTTCATCACCCTGCACTTGTGAAGAGTTGATGCCCCTATCATCAGGTGGTCTCAACTGATGATGCAATATCCCTCTTGCATTTGAAACATGCAAAATAGAATTAGAGTCTTCAATGAGTAATTCAGGGTGAAAATTAGATTGAACAAGTTCAAAAGTGTAAACATGGAACTTTTCACTTGTTTGAATGTATTTGTGAAGGGTCAATGATGAAAATACAGAAGCCTCATCATGTATAGTAACTTCCCCATCATGATGTTCATCAAGAGGCCTCACAGACTGATCTTTAAGCATATTTTCACATATTGCATTGTGGTTAAGCCCATCAAATATGACTGTAGCAGTGTTGTTCTAAGCATTAGTCATATTTTTCTACACATTTGTATGAATCAGATCAACTATCTCATCCTTAATACATAAAATCTGTGAATTTTCAATATTTAATCCACCAAAAGATAGAGAAAAAATAGAATTGGATGAATAAGAAGACTCCCTGAACTCTTTTGTTGGCACTAAGTTCATGTTTGTAACTATAACCCTTAGGAACATTAGCTTCTTTATCAACAACATCAACTCCTACAATTTTCTTCATGGGACATTCATTGGCAATCTGTTGAGGCTCCTTAATTGAAAGCTCAACATCCTCTAGGGCTTCCTTAGCATTTACTGCTATGAATTTCTCAGATCCAATGCCAGTTGACTCTTCTACTAGACATTCACCAATAGCTTGTTGAAATTATTTTATTGGAAGCTCATTATTTGTAGTTTGATGCACATTCTTTGTATGATCTAAAAACCATACTTTCTCTTCCACCTCTTCTATTGATTCTACTGATGCTTCAACACTATCAGATTTATGATTAGGTTTCTTAGGCATATCATGTAACATAAGGATTTCATCAACATCCAATCCTTGAGGATCAAGAGTCAGTACATAATTTCCCAAGCTTGTTTCAGACAGAAGTACCTCCTTTAAAGTGTTTGTATCATCTTTGAATTTCTTGAGTTCTTCCACCACATACTCTCCTAATTTCTCCACCCTTATGGCATAATAGTTGTCCTTAGAGCTTTCCACAAACTTATCCTTGTTGTTTTCAGCATTTCTTCCTTTATCAATATCAGATTGTCCCCCATTCATGAAATACTAAGTAGGCACATGATGGAACATTTGAACCTCCTCAATCATTAACTCTTCCTCATCTAGTGGACCATTTTCATTCTCCTCATCACTTTCAAAAGATTGAACTATAGATTCTTCATTGTATGCACACTCTATCTCAACACTTTTGTCTTGTTCTTGTTTTGGTCCATTCTCTTCAATCCTTGGAAATGGGGCATGATCCCCCACCAAGACCTATATTTCATAAGGATTAGATGGTACTATCTCTTTTCCACTCAAATTGCTCCTGGTATGTTGGATTTTCTACTAGAAAATGGAGGCAACAATTTAGAATTCTTGACAATCTAACTTAGAGTGTTGATTGGTGTTATGAAGCCTACACCATCTACATAGAGCTACTTCTACTAGATATACATCAGATGGGGGTTTTTATTGATTATTTGAATGCTCCAAAGATGTTAGGACTCCTTCATTGTTAGACCTTATATGCCAAGTCCTTTTTTGACATGTTGCCTACCTTCTATCAAATGTCAACCTTGAATGTTGATCTTTAAAATATTGTCCCCTATAGAGATTTTGCCCTTGATCTTGATCATAATTGGATTGAGTTCCCCTTTGGACATCCTGAGGCTGATTTTTTTGGTTCCTTAGGTAGGTGACTTCAGTGGCCAACTTCTTTACTAGCTCTGTGAGTTTGTACAATCTCTCCTTGTCTACATTGTTTGATGGAGGAACAACACTAGCTAAATTATACACATAAATAGAATGAAACCCATGGTTCAAGGATTGGTTAAATATCTGAAAACTCTGCAAGTAACTGGGTATATTAGCTTTCTGATTAGAGAATGTAGGATGATTCATATTTGGATGGTAATTTGACATGGGTGGGGTTTAATTCAAGGGCTAACTCGAGTGTGAAACCAAGGGTAATTAAGGGACCAAACACAACATAGGTGTTAGGTTAGCTAATGGAAAGGATCTAGAAAAGTGTTGCATCAAATATTTACTTACTTTAATAGCCACATCATAAGATTCAAGTAGGTTTTTAGGAGGGTTTTCTTTCCATTTCATGAAGGTAGATGTTAAATTTTCTAGAGCCTCGTAATAAACCTCCCTAGCAGAGGAATCATCTATGACATAAGGGGGTTGCATCCTAGCATTATACCTATGAAATCTATTATTGAAAGACCCTATTGGTTCATTTTCCTCCCTCTTGACTCTAATAAATTGCAAAATTAACTCATTGGCACTAATTGGGGTCTCAAATTTCTATAAAAACGCAGTCTCCAACTAAAGCCAAGTAGTGATAGACCCAACAGGAAGATGATTATACCAATAAACTACCTCATCCTCATGATTAATTCCCCTATCCTTGATGATGGTTTGAAAAATACCGATATGCTCCTTTGCATTCCTTTTAGGATCATTAACATGAAACTTAGAGCAAAAACACTTAGGATTTTTAGGCATATGATTGTAATCATTAAAGAACAGGGGTGAGGGATTGTTGGGTAAGAGAGACATTGGTGGTTGTGGAGGTGATAAAGGATTCAGAGTTAGATGAAGATGGATTTGATGAAGGTGAGGATGATGGGCGGGATGAAACTAATAGAGGAGATGAGGTCTTGGCTCTTCCTCTAGTCCTCCTTGGCCTAGTAAGACCCCTTATAAAGACATGAAACTAAAACTGCTAAGGTTATGAATGTGCGAGTGTATGTTAGATCCCCCTTGATTATTGTACATCCTAAATACCCTATGGGACATCCTAAGAATCCTCTAATTATTTACCCACCCACACAAAGACCACAACATCAAAATAATCTTGTCCTCATCCTCAAACCACCTAAGAATAATGTTTCACAACATTCAATTTATAACACCATTGCTCATACATATAGCATGAGGAATAACTAGTAACCAAGGCTAACAACTCAAACATCTCTCCTATTTCCTAACCCTATGTTACCTGGTCCTCATTTCTTTCCTTTAAAAAGTGGAAAGGATATGATTCTATTGAACAACTTAAGAATAATCTTACTAAGATATCCATATGGGAGCTTATGCAATCCTCACCTATTTATCATAACATACTTCAAAGTGCTTTACAACAAGTCCCTACCATTCCTAATGCATAATCAATTCATGTGGCAACTCATTTATTCAAGCTATAATTCTAGCCAACTTAGGCATTACTTTCCATAAAGATGAGTTACCTTCCTTAGAAATTCAAAAGAGGCAAGAAGCTTTCAATATAATAGTCTATGTTAATCGAACCATGATAAATTGAACCCTTGTTTACAATGGTTTAATCCTAAATGTGTGTAGTGTGAGCCCTGTGGAAAAGATTAAAAATGAGAAAAAGTTACATTAAACTTGATTCTTTGTCTATTCGAGGATTTGATAATATAGGAAAATAACGCATGGATTCATCACATTACCTATCAAAGTGGGGAAAGTAACCTTACAAAATTTGGTCCACATTATGTCTAATGATCTTTGTTATAATATCCTCTTAGGAAGACCTTGGATTCATGCAACGAATGGCATACCTTATACTCTTCATTGTAAAATGAAGTGTATCTACAACGAAAAAGTTTATACACTCAAGTATGATCTTGAATAATAAAAAATTTTGATTACTGAGAGAGAAAAAATATATTCTTTTAAAAAATTGACACCAACTATACAAGAGGAATACATGCAAGAGAAAGCAAAAGAGAAGAACATTGATCAAGTCACTAATTTATTATAAGATGATTCAAGTTCCTTAGACTTCACACCAATGTTCATGGGTAAATACAAGATCATAAAAAAATATTTTGAAAAGGGAAAGGAAAAAGTAGTAATGTCAACAAAAAATTCAACACAAAACTCAAAAAAATCCACTTCAACTACTTTAGAAGAAGAAGAAAATTATACAATAATCCTTGATGAATTTGATCATGAGAAACCATTGAATCAAAAAGAAATGAAAAAAAATTATTGAATAGGTTATGAACTTATGAGACAACTTGTTTATAGTGGCAAAGGATGTGCTAAATAATAAGGTTTTTGTGTCCCTGTAGAGCCTAACACACAAGAAACAGCTCGTGATCTTGCTTATTTCCCTTTGATAGAAATAAAAGAATTGTAAGGGCCTTCACCTAATATAAAAACTCTCACAAAAGATTCTTCTAAGACAAATTTAGCATTAGTACATCCTAAACTTTTTTTTTTTATTCAAGGGGTAAATGCTTTTGACTGGAGCTATGAACCAGATACAACCATTCAACAATACCACCCCAATAGGGTTTGAACCTTGGTGGCAATAACAACAATTTCACCTATAAACAATCACACCATGCCAATACCGATAGTACATCCTAAACTAATAGACACTAGTAGTATTGATTATTATCATTTGAAAGAAACAAAAGAAACAATGATATCTTTTCTTAACATAAATCTCATCATGAAAAACACTAATGATTCAAATTTTATATATTTTACACCCACCTATAAAGGAGAGTACAAAATATCACTATATAAAGAGTCTTGTGTAATTATGACATCTTGTACTCAGGAAGAGATACCTTTGTTGCTAAATAAAGAAACATATTCTACTACTGATCAAGAGAGTATCTTTCCAAGACTCCTCCAAGATCATTTGATATCTCTCCCTCCAAGAACATGAAATAAATTTTATTAGAATATTTCATTTTGTGTATATCATAAATTTCATGGTCATTGTACTAACAAATGTAAGGCTTTGAGTAATAACATCCAACATCTTCAAGATTTTGGTGATCTTCCTTAAGTGGTGGCACATAATTCCTCTAATTTCTATTGATTTTCACTCTGATCAATAATTTCAACTCATCCTCGTCATGCACTCAGTGGGGGCAAGGGGTTAGGTAGCCTTGTCCTCGTATGTCACTTATTGTGTCTTTTGGATAGTTGACCACCTTTCATGTATATATAAGAGCAAGCTTGGAATGTGGGAGACATTCCTTAAGTTGGCTTACATGTGACGTACTAATTTTTGGGGGAAACCCCTCCCCTTATCATGACATAGCTTATTGGGAACATATGACTTGGCATAGGGCTTTCCAAATAAGCTCTCATGTATTCTTCTACTCTAAAGAAATTTCTCACAAAAATGGTGTTGGCAACAACTTTAAAGTGGGATCATACATCGACACTCATGTTTCACTATGTGATTTTCTTTATTCTTGTGATGCATCCTTTTGTTGGTGGTGTCATTGGACTAGATTTTCTCCAAGAGTATGATATTTCTTTGACTTGTCCTCTCTTGGAGATATTAGGCATGATATTCCCTAAAAAGAAGACCTTACATGAACAAAGAAAAATCCCCTTAAAATAAAAACTTACATTACATTCAAAAGTATTTACAAAAGTATTACATTGTGGTACCTTATTGAAGTTATCAGGAGGATAGCTTTGGTATGGTTTGTGTGATGAGAAGTTGACACACTGGCATGAAATTCTCACTAAACCACCTCATTGCGATAACTCACCTAGTGGATAGACTGAGGTTCCACTACCTTAGAGTGAGAAATACATATTTTGGGACAACTCACCTAGTGGACAGACTAAGGTTCCACTACCTTAAAGTGAGAAATGCATGTTATAGACAAATAGCCCCATTCCACAAAGTGTTGGAATGGTTGTACTTGATCCTTTATTTTCTTTATTTTTCTTGGCCTTTGACAACATATGGTTATGTATCTTTGTAATCAATGCATAATGAAGTGTCTTAAATCTCTACTTTAGTGTGAGTTTTTCATGGGGGAAAACTCTCACTAAAGTGAGGAAAAATGTAGTAACACAAAAAGTATCCCTTTTCCTCACTTAATTTGGAAATAATTGGCATTGAATTAACCTAATAATTCCTAGGATTAATTTTGTAATGTGTTGTACACATTCGCATTAATCTATGGCCCTTTTTAACAATATGTACATTAATTGTACCTTATTTAAGGCATTGTAAAGTGTTGTATTAAAATTTCACACTTATCTAGGTTTTCCTTAATTAATGGTCATTAATTGAGCTTAATTGGCCCCTTTAACTCAAATTCAAGCCCTCTTTTTAAGGATCTATCTCGACACCCAATAATGATATTGTATGAAATTTAATTTGGAAAATTTGGTATCCTGAAAAATGCTTCTAGGACTCATTCGCCTTTACTAGAAAATGAGTCCTCTCAACATAAGAAACCCCTTGCTATACATTTTTGAGGTGGGTTTTTGGTGTTATTTAACCTCCCTGAAGCTTGGTCCCAGAAATTGTGCTAGGACCCATTCACCTTTACTGAAAATGAGTGCTCTGAACATAGGACACCCCTTTCTATGGATTTTTGCAATGGTTTTTTCTATTATTTCACCTCCCCAAAGCTTCATCCCAAAAATTGTGCTAGAATCCATTCACCTTTAGTGGCATATAAGTTCTATGAACTTGGGACACCCATTTTTTGAAATATTTGAGGTGGGTTTTTGATATTATTACAACTCCCCGAGGCATGGTCCTAGAAAGCTATGCTAGGACCCATTCACCTTTAGTGGTGAATGGGTCCTCCCCTAATAAGAACCCCCCTTTTGAATTTAATTCTAGAAGGATTTTAATAATTTTCATTCCTAAATCTGACGTTGGCTTGAATTATTTGAATTTTTGGGTTAATTTCTAAATTTAGTATAAATATGGGGTTAATTAACCAAGCTTCATCATATACCTTCATGAGCACTCAAGAGTACATTTACAAGAGAGTTATAGAGTTCACGTGAGAATTTCAAAGGAATTCATGGGAAGAGTATTGAAGTTTATTGCAGAAATTCAAGATCATTTCATCATGTCAAAGGCATAATGCATTCGAGCATGATTTTGAGCTAAGATTGTTGATGTAGCATTGAGGATCCATCTTGCAAGCATTTTTTCACATCCCATTTTAGATCAAGATCTACATTCTTCATAGCCACTTTATGTAAATTGTAGATTTAAACTCCAAGACAACATCCAAGGTATCATGGATTACACATTTCATGCTTCATGCTTAAATTTCATTATTTCATCAATTGGTTTAATTACCTAAAAGGGGTTTGAATGAGGAAAACCCTCATTCACTAAAAATCAACAATATTTTCTCCTCTTGAATGTGTGATTTCATGTTTTAGGTTGAAGATATAGTGGAGAAGAAGATTGGAGAAAAATTATCAAAGATGTCAAGTTGCAAGATTTTCATTCATAGTGCAAGAACAAAGAAAGGAGGATACATAATTTTTAACAATCTTTTGGGAGTTGAAGACCAAGGATCTCAGAGTGTAGGAATCAAGGAATAGAACCCAGATGTTAGTTTTTTGAAACTGTAAAAGGACCCATTCACCACTAAAGGAAAATGTGTCCTCAATAGGGCTTGAAATAGTGAAAACTTGGGATCTAGGAGTGTGGACTGGGAGGAATAAAACCAAGAAGTTAGTTTCTTGAACCCGAATAGTGACCCATTCTCCACTAAAGGTGAATTAGTCCTTTGTGGCCTAAAATCAAATTTTCTACAAGGTACACATCATTTCAAGCTCTCAAAACTCCCCTTTTGATTTCTATAATAGTTAGGATTAGTTTCTAACTATTATTTTGGAATTTTGGCCTTCATAATTGAATGAAACACACACTTAATGAGAAATAGGTTCATCATTGATATCCTATTGATGGTGAACCTCTATTTCTATGTTTTAGTCACTTCATCATCTTCATCTAAGGAAGCCGCATTACTAGTGGTTGAAAAACATGTTTTAATGTTCATATTTTATTGCACCATGATATCCTCCCTAGGAGGATAGTTTTTTGGAGAACAAAAAACTAGATGTTCATGACATTCAAAGGTTGGTTCTTCTAAAATGACTTCATCGCAAGTAACAAAATTATCAATGGTTGGATTTTCTTGTTTTATAAGGTTTTCCCTAGGGGAAAGGGGTAACTAAGATTTTCATGACTTTCATCGATTGTATTTTCTAACATCAAAGTATCTTCTTCACAACTATGAGAGATACTAGGATAAAAAAAAATGTGATTGTCATGATTGTCCATAATTTCATTCCTTTGTTCCATAATGTCTTTGAAAATACGATAGGTAGGGGAAGAAACTTAAATAGGGTTTCTATAGATCTTAGAGGTTTAATTACCTAACACCAACATATCCTCATCATTTATAACATTATCACGAGAGGGGAATATGTTGGGAGATGAATGTAGACTAATTGAGGTATTATGTATGTAGGTTTCAACGTTCTCTTGTGTCATGTGATCGGTATGATTACTTATTGTTATGTCCTCTTGTTTAGTATTGTCTTCCCTAAAATGAGAGGTAAGAGGAGAGGAATAGCTATGGTTCTCCAAACTCTCATCAATTAGTTATTCTAATACTGAAATATCTTCCTCACAAGTAGGAGAGATATTAAAAGAAGAACAAATATGATTTTTATGATTACCCAAGGTTGTATTCTCTTTCATTAGGCTAAACTCACTCATAGAAGGGATCCTAGGAGAGGGATCAAAGAAAAACAAAAAGAGAGGGGAGATGACTTCATATTCATATAAACTTAATAAAACCTTCTTACAACACTCAAAAAGATCTAAAAATAGAACATGAAGTATGATAACTATAATTTTTTTCAATGAAAACATGATGTAACAATTTTCCTACAACTTTGAAATGCAACAATGACAGAGAAAAAATGAAAAAGGATAATACAATTTTTAGATTTTGAACGCGATAATTGACTGATTATTCTATGTAGAAATTCCAATTTGAAATTAAGCCATGCATGAAATGAGCCAAATTAAGCTATATCTAATGAAATGCATGTAACAAAAACTCAGTCAATTGAAATAGATAACTAATGACAACAAATAGACATGCATAAACATGGTTTCCAAAGTTGTAAAAGCTAGTTTCAGGTTTGATTTGGGAGTAATTCATGTAGAGGGGAATATGAGTCCCAGTCAAGGTTTTGTGAGGTGTCAAATGATAGAAAATGCAAAACACAAAAAACCCAAAAAGTAGATTGGGACTGAATTACCTAGAGGGACATATGAGTCCAAAATTAGGGTTTTTACATCAGTTTTAGCAAATTCTAAGTTGATTCTATTGTTTCTAACTTGTATGATGTCTGGAATATTTGCAATTGTAGAAATTTTGTGAAATTTAATGATCTAAGATGCAAAAATGCAACCTATATGCATTTTCACTGATGAAAGATTTAGAAACCCTAGATACTAATTAACTAATGCAAGACCTAATGAAAAGTTAATGAAAGTTAGATCTAGCACTACGATGCACTCCAAATCAAAAAAGAGATGTTCTAAATGTTGGTTCACCGAAATGAAACAACAAAAATAGGGTGCTCAACCTTTTAGGAGATGGAACACAAGGGATGAGGGCTTAGGCCTATTTGCTTCAAGTTTCATTAAAATAAACCTTAGAGATCTCAATCCAAGGATGGAAATGAGGGAAAAATATCTACAATAAGGTTTCCTATGGTGTGATTAATGGCTTAAAGGGGGGTTCACCACCAAGCTAGGGCTTGGAAAGACTAATGAAATGAAATATATAATTATTAAACCTAATGATATGGAAGACTTGAATAAAAGACCTAGAAATGAATGCAAAATACAACAAAAATCTAGGAAATCAAAGAGATGTACTTGGAAACTAGTAGAAGCTAGAATGAAGATCTGAAATGTTGTAAACACTAAAATTAATGTAAACTAGGACTCATTCCAGAAGTGGCATATCAATCCTTCTTGGCTCTTTCAAAGAATTGGGATCTAAATCTACTCTTCAGTCTTTTCTCTTTCTTCCACACTTTGTTTCTAACTTTGAAACCTTGGTTTGCAACCTATAGGTGACTTTTCATGAAGATAGAAATCTTGTAACAACTTGATGAATTTGTTCAACCTTTTAACTTAATCTTTAAATATCCTTCAATCTCCAAGACAACTAGATCTATAATCAAACATGTAGAGAGAGGAAAAATTGTTGATTTGTTAGGAAATAGGGGTTTTCCTTGGTGAAACCCCGTTTAGGTAATTAAACCTTGTGATGAAAATGTGACAATGGAAAAACTATCCATTTTCCTTACTTAATTTGGGAATTATTAACATTAAAATGGACCTAATGTCACTTGGATATAGTGTTGTAATATTTTTTCCACGTTCACATTAGATTTATAGCCTTTTTAAGCTAAATTAACCTGATTTTTCCTTAATTTGATGTTGTAAAGTGTATTTATTTACACCTTAAAATTATGTTTTAGGCCCTTTTAAACTAAATGAACTTAATTATGCCTTATTTAGGGTTTTGTAAAGTTTTTTACCACACTTTCACACTATTTTAGGGTTTTCATGACTAATTGGGATTATCTTTGCCTTAATTGGTTGTATTTTTCATCTATAAGCCTTATTAAATGCATTTTTTTGGAGATAATCCTAACATAACCTAGAATCCAATCATTATTCATGTCTTTTTAGGTTGTGTGGCCCATATTTTATTTGGGACTCATACGCCACTTTGGGCATATGAGTCCCACCTAGGTTTTAAGGACCTAATTTGGATTTCACATCATTCTAAGCATTTTTGAAAAAAATGTCACATAATTAAAGCTAATGGGACTCATACAACACTTATTTTGTATGAGTCCTCTTTGAAAAAAAAACAAATTTAATTAAAATTATTGGTAGGATTTTATCTTCCTAGATTTAATGTCATCTTGTAGTGTTGTAATTTTGGGAAATTTGGCATAAACAAGTATAAATATAAGGTTATTTCTCTCATTTTCACCTAATACTTTAAATAGAGCATTCCTAATATAATTTTTATGATTAAAATACTTCATAATAGTTTAAAGAGATTTTACAAGAGAATTTCTAAGGCATTCAAGGGAAAAATGCTTGAGCAATTATTGTAGCAATTTAGGATCCATCATCAAGTCATGATCATTAATTATCAAGCATGTTGTTGAGCTAGTGTTGAGATGTAGCATCCAAGATCCAAGTCAAGCATTATTTCACATTCAATTAAAGAACAAGATCTACACTCTACATTGCCACTTCATGTTAGATTGTTTAATTAGATCTCAAGACAACATTCAAGGTATCATCATTTCATATTTCATATTTCACTATTTCATCATTAGATTTAATTACCTAAAAGAAGTTTGACCAAGGAAAACCCCCATTTCCTAAAAATCAAAAAGTTTTCCTCCCTTTAATCTATGATTGTAGGTTTATAGATTGAAAAGAATATTATTTGAACCATTCAAAAGTACCAAAATGAAAAATTTACAAATGTTGTCAAAGTTGTCATGAAAAGTTGTCGATACTCATGAAAACTTAGATCTAGGGAAAAATATCCATCCAATTTGCATGAAATTAGTGGGAAAGTTCTTATTTGATCAATCTTCAAAGGCTTACAAAGCTTCAATTCAAGACTCTTCTCATGGGAAACTTCACAACAAAATGGGACACTTCGCAATAGTCTGGGCATATGAGTCCCAATTAGGGTTTTAGGGAATAGATTATAGGTTTTTTTCCTCTTCGTCTGTAACTCCATTATCTAAATTTTTAGCTCTTTTAGACCCACCTAGGACCCATATGCCACAACTGGAGTATGAGTCCCAATGAGCATTGAGATTTAGGATTTTAGGATTTTGGAGCATTTTTTGGTCACATCTTCCCTCCAGGTGAACCTCTGTTCATTCTCAATTTTTCATTTTGTATTTCACTTTCATTCTCTAGGTCATCTAGTTAGGTTTTGAATGTCATTTGAATATCTTGTCTAACCAAGCCCTAGCTTGGTGGTGAAACCTCATTTAGTCTCTAATCCTACCCAAGGACACCCCAATTGTAGATCTCTCTCATTCATTTAATCCCTATCTTGATATCTCTAGGGATCTCTTTGAATGTTATGTTAGTAAATAGGAGGGTCCCATATCCCATTTCTTGTATTCCATCTTCCAAAAAGGTGGAACCCTATTTCCTATATTCATTTTTTGTGAACCTTATTTGAACACCAGAGTCCATCACCATCCTAGATCTAGGTTTCATTGACTTTGTATTAGGTTTTTGAATTAGTTAATTTGAATGTAGTGTTTCTAAATCTTGCATTAGTTAAATTGCATATAGATTGCATTTTTTCATCTTAGATCATTAAATTTCATCTGAAATCTACATTTACACTTAGCCTAGACATCATCCTAACTAGAAAACACAACATTCACAAAAAAATTGTTGAAAACAATGCAAAAACCCTAATTCAGGACTCATTCACCCTTTTGGGAAATTTAGTCCCAATATAGGTTGTTTTTCCTACTCTCTGGGATTTCTATATTATATATTTTTCATCATTTGAAACCCTAAAAAAGCATGAATGGGACCCATATGCCCCTTTGGGAGAACTAGTCCCAAATCAGCTTTAAAAATGCCTTTTACAACATTGAAACCCTAATTTCTATATTTTTGTTTTCCATTATTAGTTATCTATTTGAGTTGGTTGATTTTATGTTACATGCATTTCACTAAATATAGCTTAAATCAATTCAATTCATGCATTTCTTAATTCAAAATTTTCATTTACAACATTTCATTTTCAAATTATTGCATAGTGTAATTGGTAAATTACCTTGTTTAAAATTTGAAAATTGCATTTACACATTTCATTCTAGGTTCTTACATTGAATTTTATGTCTCTTTCATTTTAATTTTTCATAGATTAATTTTCATGAATGTTGATAACTATCTTTTCCATGTTTGAAAAGAAAAAGTTAGTCAATAAGCATGTTAGTCATTCATTCAATACATTTCCTAGTTATGAGAGTCTCTTAGTGCAAGAGAGTGAAGATGTTTGCACTAGCATTAAAACTATACTCCTTCCTATTTCTCCTTTTCATGGGAATGATGTGATAGAAGAAGATGAAAGCATAGACAATCTTTATAATCATAATTGTTTTTCTCTCGATACCTCTCCTACTAGTGACGAAGGTATCTTGGTGAAAGAAGATGCAATCACTGAGAATCATGAAAGTCTTGTTTGTCCTTCCCCTCATCCCCCTTAGGTAGATATTATAACAATCAAAGATGAAATAATTTCCACCACTTTACTTAGTTCCCCCTCCTCTCCTATCACCTCTACTACTTATGACAATTCTTTAGAGAAAGAGAATACAATCGAGAACAACGATGAAAATCACATTTATGAGGACGACCAGGTGTTAAAAGATCCAATGATTGAAATTTATAGAATTATTTCTACCCTTCTTAATTTCCCTATCATTTGGAAAGATCCATTTGAAAAAAATGATTCAATAATTCATAGGAATAACAATGACATTTCTCCTTCTCTTGATGCCTCCCCTATTAGCGATGAAGTTGCTTTACAAAATATAATCATGCCATGTGACCAACCTCTTAACTCTCCTACTAGGGTAGAAGTTATGGTACAATAGAATGAGACCATAGAAAATAAGGATGAAATAATGGACACTCATAACAATCAAATTGGACCTTCTCGTAATATCTCTACTATTGGTGAAAAAGAAACTTTTATAGTAGAAGATCAAAAGAAATAAGAGCCATGAGAATCTTAGTTGCCTCTCTTCCCATATGTAAAAAATTATCAAATGAGAGAATGCCATCATTAATAAACAAAAAAATTCAACCATTGATAACTCCCTTACTTTCAATGATGTCACTTTAGAAGAACCAACCTTTGAATGTCATGAACGTCTAGCTTGTAGTTCTCCTAAAAACTCTCCTCCTAGGGAGGATATCATGGTGCAAGAAAATGATAACATTGACAATAGTGATATAGTTTCCTTCGATGAATATGATGAAGTAACATTAGAATCTCCTTCACTAAGGGGCATTAATATTATTCAACCTCAACTCATCCTTTACCCACCTTCACACAAAACTCCAACTCAAGAAAAACCTGAGCTTATCCTTTACCCACCTAAGAATAATGTGTCATAGTAGCTGAGTTATAATACTATTCCTCGTACATAAAACACTAGAAATAATCCAAAACCAAGAAAAATCCTTTAACATCCCTCCCATTGCCTAATCCTATCCTTCCTAACCCTATATTGTTGGGTCCTCCTCATGAAAAGTAGTATGATCTTGTCAAACAACTAAAGAACACTCCTGCTAAAATATCATTATGGGACCTTATTCAAGTCTCTCCTCATTATCACAAGATGATTCAAAATTATTTACAATAGTTTCCTATCCCTTTTTATGCATAATAGAATCAAATAGCAGCCATGATTCAAGAAATAAATGCTAACATTGTTTTCCACCAAAGTGAGATCCCTCCTTTGGAAGTACAAAAATAAAATGATGCTTTCATGATAATAGCTAAGTACAAGGGGTGGGGAATAAAGTGAAACCTTGTTGACAATGGATCCACTCTTAATGTTTGTAGAGTAAACCTTTTGGACAAGATTTCTATGGATAAATAAAAAATTCATCCTCATTCCTTATCTATTAAGGGATTTGAAAATGTAGGAAAACAACACTTGGTGTGATCATGTTTCCTATTACAGCTAGAAAGGTCACATTAGAAACATTGATCCATGTTATTTGTCATGTTATCTTTCATATAATCTCCTTTTAGGAAGGCCATGGATTCATGCAATGAGCGGGGTGCCTTCTACCCTTCATTATAAAATGAAATATATCTACAAAAAAGTGTGCACACTTGATTCTGACCTTAAACCAAAAAGTTGTTAAAATATTGAGAAAATAAGGAAAATCCTTTGAAAATTGTTGATCATCAAAGCTTGTACATCTTTGATAGCCTTATGGAAAATTAAGCGAATGGGAAGATTGATTTGTGCATCACTGAATTCCTCTAGGATTAATATAGAAAGCCAACTCTTCTCTAAGTTGTGGAGAAAAGGGTAGAAGGAAATGTAAACATAAAACACAAAAATGGAGATATGCCAAAGCTTTTACAATATTTAAAACCCAATCTCCTATGAATGATATATTAGACATAGAATGCCACAACCCTTCATTGTTGGGAAGAGAATGAGTAGAAAAGCCTAAATACAAGTACAACACAATATTTCAAATCTCGCCACAGGAAGTGTTCATTAAGGTCTAATAAAACATAAAGAATTATGAGGTTAACAGAAAACATTCAGAAATCACATAAACTCTTCCACTTCTTAATCATAATATAACAAAACAACAACCATTTTAAAAAAAAGAGTTCTCAGACATAATCCAATTTTCACAAAGTTATTATCCTACCATATAATCCTACAACATGGAAATCAACTACTCAAACTATTTGAATTCAGCTTAACATAGTGTTTCATTCTAAATGAAAGCATAAAGAAGGAAACTTGATAAAGAACACAACATGCACAGTCTCAAATATTTCTTCCAAATAGTTCATCCTTAAATATCAAATGAACTTTAAAATAGAGGTCAAATGCCAATCAAATAATAGTTTGAGCATAAACAATATAACATGCTTGAGAAAAGCAGTTTTTCTAATTCTACTTCTGAAAATAGTCCTATAAATTCAGAAAACTAAAGAAAATTTTCTTGAGGAAAGGAAACTAAAACTTGGAACCCCTTCCTTCTATCACCACCTCTCATTTATAGCTAGAAAAAGAGAAGAGCACTTCCACATTCCAAAAGTAATTGCTGCCAAATGTTGGAATTTGATAGCTTACAATTTGATCGTAGATCTTTAATTAGGTCATATCAATATTTTCTCATCAATTCTCAACTTTCACATTAATTCTCTTTAGATATTTAACAAAGATCAGGCATGTGCAGGATCATGATGGGCCAAAAAGTGGCAATATGATGGGTATGTGTAAGGTATGTGGTTGATGACTTTTTTTACCCAAAATTGATGAAACGAAAAGGGTTTTTAAAGGAGATTCTTAGATTTCCACCAATATAAATTATGCTTTAATTTGAATTTAATAAATTATTATTATTTATTTTCTATTTGAATTATGACTAAAGTCCTAATTGATAGACTGATTGAAAAAAAATCTATAGCTTTCAAATAGTATCATATTTTTTGAATCTGAAATATGCATCACATTCTATACTTCACATACTATAGGATTAAAAAAAAAATGAATTTCATGAAGTTTTGACCAAATTAAGTTGGTTAGACATACAATTTTTTATATTTTTTAAAAGTTGTAATAAAAAAATCATAATTAATTATTTACTTGGAAAAAAATTACAAAAAAATATTCATCATACTCTACTTATATCTAAAATCTTATAAAAAATATTATCATTTTATTATGGTTAGGGTGGTCAGACATACACCTACTTATTATTTTTTCCCTAAAATTTAAGACTATTGCATTGAAATTTCAAATTTTCGCAAAATAGATTCTTTTTTAAAATAAACCTAGTAGTTTAGAAATTACATTCAATTTTCTATAGATTTTATTCTTACAAAGTTTCGAAATAATATAGATAACTTATTCAAATTTTTATGTCAAGTTTGCTAACTCTGACTTTTCTGAATTTTTCACCACTTAAGGGCATATTTTTTCCATCATGATCCTGCACATACCCCATCATTATCTAAAACTGATCAGATCCTAGAAAACAGCCTAGCAAAAATCTAGTTGACCAATTGCATAGCCCAATGATGCCAACTCAAAGTTTCCATCCCAAAAACAAAAAAGGACCTAGCAAGCTCTGACAAACTCCAAAGAGATCACTTCATAAAAGTGAAAACTACCCAGAGTGAAGAGATGATGTGTCAAGCAAGCAGGGTTTTTTAGACTTGTGAAAATTTTCCTTGAGAAAATCTCCACTAAGCTGACACATGTCCTTGATCTCTCCCGAAAGGAAGGCGATAAATGAAAGCCATGCAACCACCATGTGGCACATTGTGCACCTTTTTGAACAACTTTACTTTCAGTGCAAACACATCAAAAGCCAAAAACATAAAATGCCAAAAATAAAAAAAGATTAACGCAAAAATTCTTCACAGTTTTGGCAACTCACAATTGGCATTCGCTTGTAGAGGCATAAACAAAAACCTCTAGAAATTCTTGGAGTTTGAGGAAAGAAGAATGTTATGCCTCCCAATCTACATCAGTTGGTCGAACGAGAGAATGGATGAGACTGTATTCTTGATCTAGGTTGAATACTTTTTTAAAGGAAACAAATCCCCACCTTGTTGAAACAGTCCCATTTTTATAATAGAGATGAGAAATGGGAAAGATCTCATGCTCGACATCATCGATGGTGGTAGTTGCACTCAAACCTAGGAGTTTTGTATAAGTCAAGAACTTATGCCAAATTGCATCTGTAATATGCTCAAATAACAACACATATCCATCTAGATAGAAAAAAGGAGTAACTTGAAGCTGACTAGGACACCAAAATCATTATTGATTTCATTGACCCTCTTGTTCAACACCGTCTAAATTTTTTTGCACCTTGTTGCAATCTTGTGGTATATGATGAACTCATTCCCTTTGATGGAGGTGACTATTAGATTAGGAATCCATACAAATTTTAGGGCCTCATCAGTAGCCACACATAGCCTAGAAATCAATCTTTGCAATTATGCCACTTAGGGAGCACATTTCTGTAGAATTTGATTATCCATTAGATCAACCTTCCTATTTAATACTTGAACATCCTTTAAAGTTTGTGAAGCAGGTGTGAGAATAGCAAGCACAATTTTGATTCACTCCTAGTTCTTAGATATAAACTTGTTTAATATCGAGAGGGTCATATCCCCTTGTGCAGTAGCTAGCTCCTAATTGAACTAATCCTCTCTTGCTCTTGCATTGTGCTCCATTTGATTCCTCTATTTGAGGGCATTTTTCAGTTCCAAGTTCAACCTTTTGATTTCTTGTTTTGATTTTTTTGCTTCCGCTTGGGCCTCCTATAGATCTTTGGAAGCTTGAGATGAAATGTTGTCTAGCTCTCTTTTTTATGTTTTCTTGAGCATGTTATCACTCTATATTTTTCTGGCACTCAATAGTAAGCTGAACTCTCAACTTTTCAATTTTAGCATATATTTGAATTTGTTCACCTTGGGCCTTTGCAAGAAACTTAGATTTTTCTCCTTGTTAAATTTATATTTTCCTTATGTGGGCCATCTTCAAATTTTTGTCTAGCTTCTCATAGTTCACATATACTAAATTTTGTGTGGCCTTAGCTAGGAATACTTTTCCACACAGGTGAGTTTCATTCAAATCTAGGCCCATGGATTTGATGTCATAATCCTCCATTTTCATTTGTCCCTCATGCTTGGAAATGAGCGACTTCATAGTAGTGATCAACAAATAATTTTTCTCTTCATTGGAGTTAGCTTCAATCTTCTTGGTAGCCAGTAGCATGACATTCTTTAACAATCTTTTTTTTCTTTCTAACCTATCGAGCCTACTTGGTTGCATCAAAATTCTCTTGGAGAATCTGAGGGGTATCAATTCTTTATGCTACAATGGAGGCACAAGGAGGGAGACCAAAAAGGGTGAGAGAAGGAGAATTCTCAGATGTATGAGCATGTAGGGAAGAAAAAGGGAGAATTATCATGGAAAAAGGTGAGATACCAAATTGAGGTTGGACAAGGGAAAAGCTAATCAGGGTGAAAAAGAGACAAGTGGAAGGAGGGATGTTTTCCTAGAAGTAGATGGACTGGGAGTGACAGGAAACATGGATGTTTCATCTCCTTCAATGGGGACCCTTGATAGGGCCATTAAAGAATCAATAGAGGCCAAAATGGATGTTGCTCGTTTGATGTGTTGGGTTGCTTCAGAAGGTTCATTAAAAAAGGAAGGGGGTGTATTAAAGACTACTAGCGGAGGACATGACCTATGAGTCTCTTTGCCTCAAGCCTCTCCTCCTATCTGATTATTGAGGATGAGAAGTATAGCACAGGAGGTGCTCTTCTTCAACCTCATGACTTGTCTCTTGATTGCTATTGTCAGTTTCAACCTCTTGATCATAAATATCCTTGAACCTTTTGTCATGTGGCTGAAATTATCCAAACATGGCATTGGGAAATTTTGTCTCTTGTCAGGACCTCCAGAGTTCTACCTTCTTTCTTTCTAACCATTCCTTACACTTCAATGATGTGCTAAGGGATTTACCCATTGGGAGGTTCTTCTGATACTCCACTTGCGGCACATAGAAATTCACCCATTTTGATCATTTGAGTGGAATGTGGTCAAAGTCAATGTATACTTTTGAACTTTCCTAAGCCGCATTCCTCCTCTTCTCAACTACCAGTTCTCAACTTTGAAAGTGAAGTACCTTTTCAGATTGTAGTCCCATGTGTCACAAATGAGAACCAAGCCTAGGTCCACCAATAGGTTTGTAAGCTCACCCTCCACCTTCTATTTCCCTCATTACACCTGATTGTTGGAAATTGTGAGGGGGAGTAGGTATATCTTTTTCTTATTCCTTTCGATGCCATAGGTGTTGTTGACAAGGATTTCCTAAAAAAATACATCCAATGCGAAAACTCTATCTATTACAAATTTGTGAAGCCTGAAAGGATCCCGACAAAACTAGGAAATTTGATAAATGTAAAATCCTCTCCTAGGAAATAATCCACTAGGGTTGGCGAAGTTTTCATCCATTGTACAACCTCAAGAGAGAAATGACCCGTAGGGCATGGCAACAAATCTTAAAGTACTAACCTTAGAAATTGATCATAAAACTAGTAGTAATTCCCCCACTTTCAAAAGAGCATGAGTCCATATACAAATTGGCTAATAGCAGCCTTTAACATTGAACCTAGACATTGGCATACTTTTCTCTAGAAAACAACTCAAAATTTTGATGCAAAATCAAGTGGGCCAAGAAAGAAGAATACATGGATTTATACTTGATATCATAGTTCTTCAATTGCTCTAATAGCCTTCTGGCTATTGTATACCCAAAATCATAATATTTTTGGTTCTTCTCCCTTTTGAGCATAAAAGTAAGGCCCGTCTAGAAAGGAAGGACATCCTCATCATCATCAAGGCCAAAAATCCATGCCAACATTGAGAAGATAGACTGTGTCTTTCTTGAACTTTCTGTGTGAAAGAGGAAAAGAAAAATGACCTCTCTCTAGCCTTTCCTTTGTTTCTTCTTCATTAAATCTTCCTTTCTTGGTTCTTTTCTCCCCGAAAATGTCCATCTTTACTTCATCAAAATGTTCAACACCCCAGGTCATAGGAATGAGATGTGAAACCCTTAGATGACTCATGTTGCATCATTCTTTGGAATGCACCCTCCCTAAAAATTATAGGGTTAGATGACAACTTGGGGTCAAAAATATTGTCGGTGAAATCCTGCACTGCCTCTGTCTGATACGTCTGTCTAGTTGCACCTTTTTACAAAATTCAAACAACCACTCATCAAGCACTAGGGCATTGGAAAATGACTTCTTCCAAAACATGTTGGCATAACTAGGCCTTTTAGATGAGGATCCAAATTTTCTACCAGATATCAATGCCTCCACGATGGCTATGTCAAGAAGTTGTAGGGAGTTTCCTCAATAATTATGATCACTTTCCTTTTTCTCCTTAGAAACGTCTACTTTTGGGTCTAGTTAATTCCCTCACATGTACATGCAGTTAAGGATACATTGTTACTACCGGTTCATTAAATGCTACCACTAAAGTGATACACGTGGATTTGAGATCTGTATCCCTTGGGAATGTTGAAAATGCTATGAGAATGGAATTAGTACATTCTCTTTGCTGCCTCTTTCACAAATAAGTTCATTGCATTGGAACACGTGCTTTTATATATGATAAATGTGCTAAAGTAATGCAAGGTACTTTTGAAAAGATGTTCCCATTTAATTTGTCAAAATTTAGCACATTAAACCATGTCTTTTCACATAAGTAAGCTTGTTGGTGCTAATGATGGAAAAGGACACATGCTGATGATTAGCATACGAGAGCATTTACTCCCAATGCCCAAATTTATTTCTTAAGACCTCCTATCAGATCCTCCATATGATTCATCTAATACCCTCTGAGAGATTCGTATTTTCCCATTACCATCTAGAAAAAAATAGACTTCCATTGGTTTGGTTTGTCAGCTCATCTTTTCTATATATAGCTATGCCACCTTATTTTAAAATTCACTTGGAAAAACATTTCCTTTTAAGTTTAGCAAGCTTCTCTCACTATCTCCCATTCTGCTACCATCTATTGCTTTGTCAGAATGTTGGATGGCCTAGGAATTCCTATTGGTCTTCTACCACGGAGGCCAAAATACTACTTTGTGGGAGAGGTCACCAGTGAAAAAATTAAGCATTTGGTGAAGAGGTGTGATTGCCTTGGCCTAGTTTTGTTCAAGTGGGTAGTCAGCCTAGACTACATTGACGATGAGAACTACTTAAAGAGCAACTACAACATACTTTCCCAACTTTTGGCCTCCCTTCTTGACCTAAACATTTCCAAGCCCATGATAATTTAATTTTACCACCCGATGTTTGACTCTGTGCTGATGGAAGGGCTTGGTGAAATCGTGCAGGTGGCTATGCTGGGCATTGGTATTCTAAGCACCATGGATATCCATAGGCACATGGATTGTGGGATAGACGTACCCTGGTTTCCCTTCCTTACTGACTTCCACACCATGGACCTTGAGACACATCATTCATTGTATCAACCATTGGCCACCTACCTACTATGGGAGTATAGCATGGAGCATGTTCTAGGGCTCACCTGGAGAAAGCACTTCGAGTTTCTAGTGCATAAATATGGTTATTAGGCCTAAATTTTTCACTGTGTAGAGACTGTGTGTGTTGTGTGTTCACCCCCCTTTTGCATCCAGAAAAAGAAGAATAAAACCCAATGATGAGATGTTTTGACTTTCTAGACAATGGCTAGAGTCGTATCTTTATTGTTTTTTGTAGATTGCCTCCTTTTTGCTTCTTTTTGGTTTGTGCATCTTTTTGGGTTTTCTTGAGAGAGATCCACATTTAAATCTAAGCCTCGAGCTCGTATTAAATTGTTTCTCAATGCGCTCATTGTACTTTTGGGCCCTTTCCATAGCGCTTCAAGTTAGTACGCATTATTTTCTTTGCACGTGCTAATTCAGAAGGGCCCTTTCCATAGCGCTTCAAATTTTGTATGTTATCCTAGTTTCTCAATGCGCTCATCGTACTTTAGTACCGGGCCCCCTTCTCTGAATTATGGGTTAGGAATCTTTTTATTGAACCATCACTTCACTATTTGTTGGTAGCTGATAATGGCTCCATAATCTTTTTCTCTATTTTCCTCAAGTTTGAAAAGTTCTGCCAACTGTACTTCCATTATGTCACTTTCTTCAACTTCCAAGGATTTCAATAGTTGTAGAGCAAGGATTTATAGGGATTTCTATTGATTTATAGACTTAATGAACCCATCTTCCCTTAATTTACCATTATAAAATGTATTTATTTTTATTATCACATCAATCTAGAAGGCTTGTAAATTAAACTTAATGATAATCTAGTGTTGTAATGTGTTTTACACATTCACATTAAATGTTGTGCCTTCCTAGGCTGTGTGGACCTCATTTTAGTGTTGTAAAGTGTATTTAATTAGACTCTCACATTAAATTTTGTGTCCTATGCCCTAATTACTCTTTACATCATCATTAATAGGTCCCTATTACCCCATATTATGCATCAATACCAAACAAAGTCACCATATAAACCTAATTTAGGCATTCCCCAACAATACAGTTGGCAAATGGACCCCTCTAGGACTAATTCACCATCTGTGATGAATGAGTCCCTACCAGGTTGGATTGATTTTCCCAAGGTGGTGAATGAGTCCCATTTGGGTCGATTTTGACTTTTGAGTGGGAAAAATTAGGTTTTGAGTTTAATTTTTCTTCATGCCGGCCTTAGGGATCCAATTTATGGGAAAATAAGGTTAATTACCTATAAAATCAAGTCTTTAAACCCAAATTCATAATCTCATAGCTCATTTTACACATTCATATGTGAAGGATCATCATGGAAAAAATAAGCGCTTAAGTGGCGAAAAATCCAAAAAAAATAGAGTTAGGCAACTTGTCTTAAAATTTTCAATAAGTTATCAATGCTATTTCAAAAATATGTAAGAATAGAATCTAGAGAAAATTTAATGTAGTTTCTAAACTGCTAGGTTTTTTTTTTTTAAATCTATTTGGTGAAAATTTGAAATTTCAATGTAGTAATACTTAAATTCCAGGGAAAAAATAAGTAGGTGTCTGTCTCACCACCCTAACCACAATAAAATGATAATATTTTTTTATAATATTTTAGATATAAGTAGAGGAGTCATGTGCCAATGTGATGCATTTTTTTTGTAATTATTTTCCAAGTAAATAATTAATAATGATTTTTTTATTACAACTTTTGAAAAATATAAAAACTCGTATGTTTGACCACCTTAACTTGGTCAAAACTTCATGATTTTTTAATTTATTTTTATCCTAGAGTATGTGAAGCATGGAATGTGACGCATGTTTCGAATTCAAAAAAAGTGATACCGTTTGAAAGCTATAGAATTTTTCAAGCCTATCAATTAGGAATTTAGTTGTAATTCAAATAGAAAATGAATAATAATTATTTATTAAATTCAAAGTAAAGCATAATTTATATTGGTGGAGAGCTGAGAATCTCCTTTAAAATCCCTTTTAGTTTCATCAATTTTGGGTTAAAAAATGTCATTAGCCACATACCCTACACATACCCATCATATTTCCACCTTTTGTCCCATCATGATCTTGCACATACCCATATCTATCATCATTCATTCATCATCTATCTTTCCTATCAACTCAAGAAAGCTAGGGTTTCATCATTGCAAGTCATCATGATTTCTTCCTAAAACATTCAAGGGTGCATTATTCATGTTTTGCTACATAAATTCAAGATAAAAAATCATTGCAAGGTAATAACACCATTATTTTATGATTCATTACATTCTTTCATCATTTTGGTTTAATTACCTACAAAGGGGTTTGACCAAGGCAAACCCTCATGCCCTAACATCCAATATTTCTCTTTCTTGTTATGTGTGTTTGCATATTTAGACATCTTGGAGGATTAGAAATCATTGAAGATCAATTTTCAATGTTGTTCAAATCATTTCTTCTTTAGAAAATTCAAAATATCCACAAAAAGTCACTTTCAGGCCCGAATCTAACAATTTCAAAACCGGACACCTAGAGAAGCAGAAAGTGCAAACCGAAGGCTCTTGTTTCCACCTTTGAATCTATAGAAAATAAAAAGTGGACTGATTCACTATGGGTAGTGAATGAGTCCCAATACTAGGCCTGATTTTGGTTTTTCTGCATTTTTGGATACCCATTTCTCCAAAATGGGCTCTAAAATAGTTTGACGGAACGAGGAATAATTCACCCATAATGGAAAAAGAGTCCCACTAGGCTTAAAAATTAGGATCACCAGATTTCCAAAAGTCATTTCTAGTGTCCATCAAGATCTTAGGTGCACACTTTTAGTTTCACCCATTTCTATTACAATTTGCATTCATTTTTAAGTGTTTTTGCATTATACAATGTGTTTTCCAACAAGTTGCATTCTAATAGTTTACACTTATTAATCAATAGATTTTAATATTTTTTTGCATCTAGATCATTGCACTTGGGCATAAATCCATCATACATTCCTTATATTGAGTGAACCACCTAGATTTTCCCTATGGGATCTATCTCTTTCCATTAGGTGAAAAACCCTAATGGACCAAAAGAGACATAGCATTCCATAAACGTTAAAAATTTATGCTTCATTTAAAATATCTTATTTTCTGATTTGGAGTCCTTCATCATAGATCTAGCTTGGAATTGACCTTACATTAGGGATTGCATGGATTCATTTGCATACTAGGTTTCAAATTTTGCATTCATGAAAGACTGCATTTAGGTTACATTTTTGGGATCTAAAATCACTAATTTTTTTTGAAATTTTGCATTTTCATAAGGTCTGCATCTTACAATTCAAAAAACATAAAAATCCCTTAGAAAAATTTGAAAAATCTCAAAAAAATACCCATTGGGACTCACTCACCACCCTGGATGAATCAATCCCTTTTGACCCTTGAAACTACCTTTTATAGAGCTAGAAACCCTATTTTTATGATTCCATTTTCTGCCATCATTTATTTGAATCACTTGGTTGAGTTTCTATATCATGCATTTCATTAGATTTAGCTTACATTAGCTCATTTCATGCATTGTTAAAATTTACATTTGCATTTCCAATCTTTCATCTTTCAGATCATTGCATAGTGTCATTAGTACATTACTTTGAAATTTGAAAAGTTGCATTTCATCCTATGTCTTTATATTGCATTTTAAGTTTGCATAGCTTCTCTTACATTTAAATTAGTAGAAATAATAATTATTTACATTCATGGCACTTAGAGTTTCACAATTTTCATTTTCAACATTTGTTCCCAGTTCATTTAGATCAAATTCATTAGCAAATGAAAAAAAAACAAAAAACATCAAATGATCCAATTGAAAAAATGATTCAATTTCAAAAACCTATAACATCGAATCCCTTTAGTAGTGATGATGTATACATGTTAGATGAATCCCTTAACAACTTCCTCTCACTAAGATCATCCACTAAATATTTGACACAAATAGATGCATGCATCGATAATCATGATAATCCTATTTTTTCTTCTCCTTATATCTCTCCCATTGGTGATGAAGGTATCTTGATGAAAGAAGAAAAAATCATTGAAGATCATGAAATTATTGCTTGTCTTCCTTCTTCTCCCCCTTGCAAAGACATTATGACATACAAAGCTGAAATTATTGCCACTACCTTATCGAGTCCTCATTCATCTCCCAACACTTCGCGTGCTTGTGTAAATCCTTTAGTGCATAAGGATAAACTTGTGAAAGATCATGACAAACACATTTGTATGGAAGATGTGATTAAGAGATATTACAATCCTACCTCTCCTACTCAAGATGGAATTCTAGAACATGAGGATGTAAGTATATATAATCATGAAAATCAAGCCCTTTCTTCTCCTAATATCTTCTATACACATGAAGAAGATAGTTTCATGTTAGAAGATATCCAGATGGAAAATCTATTTGAACAAAAAAATCCAATCATTAATCATCCTCCTATGTGTACTAGAGTTATTTTCGACACACCTAAGAATGATATCATTCTTTACCCACCATTACACAAGAAATAATCTCACAATACTCAACCTTGTTCTTCAAACTCATGGTCTCCATGATTGTCCTTCAATATAAATCAACCCATCCAACAAACCTTCACTTAGCATCTATATTATCACTCAAGCTTCTTCCAAGCATACTCTAACCTTGGTACCTCCTAAATTGATAAATATCTCATTAAAAATGTATCAAGCAAACACTTTGTTTCCTTATCCAAATAAATAACGTTAGTTGTTGCTCCTTGCCATGTAATAGTTGTACGATAATCACATATGCACTATTGCATGTTTTGCATCCATCGTAAGGGGAAAAATATAATCATCCATTCCAAGCTCACACTTGTCCTACACTAAGTGAGGGAAAGGGGTTTGATAGCCTTATCCCTATATGTCACTTCACATCATCTCTTTTGGCTAGTTGTTAACATTTCATGAACATATAAGAGCAAGCTTGAGATGTGGATGAAATGTTTTAAGATTGACTCACATGTGACATACTACATTTCTTCATGATGCAGCTTATTGAAAACATATGACTTGGCATAAGCCTTTTAGAATAATATCTCATATCCTCTTCTACTTTAAAGTATTTTCTCAAACACAGGTGTGTATCACTTTCTTTAAAGTGGGGGCATATATAGACAACACCTTTTTGCAAATTTCATGGTGTGATTTACTTTTTCTTGTGATGTTTCATATCGATGGTGGTGTCATTGGGTTTGATTCCTTCCAAGAGTTTACAATCAACTGAAGTGGCCTAATGTGAATGAAGCATCCCATGGATAACAATATGACAAGGGAATAACGATCAATTGAAGTGGCCTGATGCAAATGAGGCATACGATGGATAACGATCTAACATCCCGACTTGTCCTCTCTTCGATACATTAAGCACAATTCTCCATAAGAAGAAGACCTTACATGAACAAAGTGAAATCCCCTCTAGTATATTTTTTTACATATTCAAAAGCATTACATTGTAGAGCCTTATCAATGTTATCAGGAGCATAACTTTGGTATGGTTAGTATAATGGGAAGTGAACACATTGGTGTACTATAGAAAAAGGGAACCTTTGATTGAAATGAGAGTAATTGGACTTAGTGAGGCCATGATTCAAGTGTTGTGAGGCATTTCATGCATCCACACTTGGTCTTGGACCCTTCCACACTGAATAAAATGTGTTTATCAACATCTTGTAAAGGTGTTGTAGAGTCTTGTAAAGGAATTTCACACTTTTCTAGACCTAATGAACCTATTTCTCCTTAATTAAAATTTTTTAAAAATGTTTAATTACATCATCACATCAATTTAGAAGGCTTGTGAATTAAAATTAATGTTAAACTAGTGTTTAATGTGTCTTGCACATTCACATTGGTTCTTGTGCCTTCCTAGGCTATGTGGACCTCATTTTAGTGTTTTAAAGTGTATTTAATTACACATTCACATTTATTTCTATGTCCCAAGCCCTAATTGACTTTTACATCATCATTAATAGACCTCTCTTAACCCATATTGTGCATCCCAAAGGTTAATTTGATCAAATACTTGACAAAGTTGCAAATTAGTCAATATTTCCTCATCTATTGGCTTCTTAGCTGTCAATTTGGCCCATGTGGGACACATTCACCATGCATGCCAAATCAATCCCATCTAGGTGGGACCTATTCACCATGTGTTGCGAATGAGTCCTATCTGGCCCCATTTTGACCTTTGAGTGGGAAAAAGGGAAAGGTAAAGCTTAATTTCACTACATGTCAGCCTGTGGTGAGGTATTATCGGGTACTAAGGAACAATTGTCTATAAATAAGTGTTTGCATCCTCACTTCACATCTCATAACTCATTTTTACATCTCTCATCATTAATTCATAATCTATCTTCTCATACAAGTTAAGCAAGCTAGGGTTTCTTCATCAAGATAGCTTCCTAAGACATTAAAGGGTAGATTCTACATGTTTTGTTGCAAAATTTCAATATATATCATCATGGAAAGGTAATATATTCCATTTTTTTATGTTTCATTCTATTCTTTCATCATTTTGGTTTAATTACCTAAATGAGGTTTGACCAAGGAAAAACCCCATGCCTTAACATTTAGCATTTCTACTTTTTGTCTTTTTTTTGTAGATTTAGGTCTCTTGAAAGCTTGGAAATAATTGAAGATCAATTTACAAGGTTTATCAAGTTATATCTTCATCATTCAATTCAAAATATAAAAAACATCTCACTTTTAGGCTCGAATATGACAGTTTCAGAAGTGGACACTTGTACAAAGTAGAAGTGTAGATCAAAAGCTCTAGAATCCACCTTTGAATAATTAGAATTTAAAATGTGGACTTATTTTCAATGGGTGGTAAATGATTCCCACTCTAGGGTCATTTTTTTGTTTTATGCATTTTTGGATAGCCTTTTATCTGAAACGGGCCCCAGATCAGTTTTGTAGAATTGGGATTGATTCACCCAGAATGGTGAATGAGTCTCTCCAGGCTTGAGAATCAGCATTGGCAATGCTTTAGAAGTAATTTCTAGTCTCCTTGAAGTTTTTAGGTGCACACTTCAAGTTCCATTCATTTATGTTTAGCTTTGCATTCATTTTTAGTTCATTATTGCATTACATAATGTGTTTTCAAACACCATTTGTTTCTTAGATTTTGCATTCAGAATCAATCAATTCGTTCATACAACTACATTTAGATAAATCCATTTAGTCCTTATTACATCACACATTTCCTAATTTGAATGAACTAGTTACATTCTTTCGCCCTTGCTTTCTCCTTTTAGGTGCAAAACCCTAGAAGTGCTAGAAAGACCTAGATAGCCAAAAATTAACAGTTCAGTTTGGTAAACCTTCTTTTTGAATACTTCTATTTTCTGATTTGGTGTCTTTCATCATATATCTAGCTTGCATTAGGGTTTTCATGATTCATTTTTATGCTAGGTGTTAAATTTTGCATTCATAAAAAGTGCATTTAGGTTGCATTTGTAGCATCTAAATTCATTTAGATTTGGTAAAATTTTGTATTTTTAAATTATTATTGTATCTTGGTACTTAGAATTCATAAAAATCAGGTAGAAATTTCTAAAAAAATTGCAAAAATTCTATATTGGGACTCATTCGCCACCCTGGGCGAAACAATCCCTTCTGACCCCTAAAACAACACTTTACAGAATTCAAAAATTTATTTTTAGGATTTTGTTTGGTGCCCTAACTTGTATATATTAGTTAGTTACATTTTTGTAGCATGAATTTCACTAAATCTCACTTAAAATAGCTCATTTCATGCATTGCTTAGTTGCACTTTTGCATTCATAACATTTCATTTACAAATTGTTGCTTTGTGTACACAAAGAATTAGCTTTCTTAAAAAATGAAAATTGCATTTCCTTTTAAGTCATTGCATTATACTTTCTTTCATTTTTCATCATAGCATGTTTTCTTTCAAAATATGTGGCTTTAATTTCATTAATAGTGGATTGTATAAGCACAACATTCCCTTTTATGAGCTTAATTTTGATTACAACAATGAGGAATTTAAGAAACATGATAAAAAACATTGATAAAATCCTTAATCTTACATTGCCCATTGGTGTGAATTGTAATGTAGACAATCATAACAATCATACTTGTTCTTCTCCTAATACCTCTCCTATTAGTGATGAAGGTATCTTGGTGCAAGAAGTTACAAGCCTTGAGGGTTTTGATTTTCCATTTCCTTATTCCCCTTTGGATGATGTTAGACTACAAGAACATGAAATCATAGACACATTCCTAAACATCACCTTACCAACTCTCCATAGTCATGCCAATCAATCTTGTCCCTCTCCTATTATCCCCCCTCGATGTAAAGAGGATAGGTTGGTGTTGGAAGATATCCCTATTAAGAATCATGACACCCTTGATCCTCCCTTCCCTAATGGTCCTCCCATTTGGGAAAACCTATTTGAAAATCATAATGGTATGTTTCTTGATGCCTCTCCTACTAGTGATGAAGCTCCTTTACAAACCTCAAACTAGGATGAACATATTGCATGCTCTCCTAGTAGGGTAGATAAGATGGAACAAGAGAATGAGACCTTAGAAAAAAACAATAATCAAATAGAATATTCTCCTAATCCCCCCACTATTAATAACCAAACACATTCAACCATTAATAACCCTCTTGGTTGTAATGAAGTTATTTTGGATGAACAATACCCTATTTTTCATGAACATGTGGTTTGTTGTTCTCCTAAAAAATCTCCTTCTAGGGAGGAGATTATGACCGAAGACAAAAATAACATTCCCTTTAACGAAAATGAAGACTCTCACTTGTTACAGGATGTTAACAATATTCAACCTCACTATACCCTTTACCCACCCTCACATAAATTTCATCCTTCCAATTAACCTCGCTACACACTTTACCCATCTTCGCAACTACTTCATCCTTCCAATAAACCTCACTACACCCTCTATCCCCCTAAAACCAAAGTATTGCAGCAATCCGGTAATGATACTGTTTCTCATACATATAACACCCGAAACAACCCACAACCACCACAAAAAAACCCCACATTCTTTACCCTTACCTAATCCACCTAGTGCACCTTGCTATAGCCCACACACAAAGAGTATGATCTTGTTCAAAAATTAAAGAATACTCCTACCAAAATTTCCCTTTGAGATTTTCTTCAAAACTCACCAAACTATCAAAATATTCTTCAATCCACCTTAAAAAAAATCACAATTCCTCCCAGTACCACTCTAAATGATTTGGTATCTCTCATACAAAAAAAAATCTTGACATTACCTTTCATCAACATGAACTCCCTTCTTTGGAGTTGTGTAATCAACATGATGCCTTTATGATAAGTGCTCGATTCAATCACACAAGTATCAAACACACTCTCATAGATAATGGCTCTACCCTTAATGTGTGTAGTATGAGTCTCGTTGATTGATTAAATATAGAAAGGTCAGAAATAATACTTGATTTCATTCCCATTTGAGGATTTGATAATACAACAAAACAATCACTTGGGATAATTACTTTTCCTATTACTGTTGGGGTGGCTACTTTGTAGATTCCTATCCATGTCATGCCTTATGATCTTTCATATAATATTACTTTAGGCCGACTATGGATTCATGAGATGAATGTTGTTCCTTCAACCCTTCATCATATCATGAAATATGTCTATAACAATTGTGTCTATCAAATTGAAATAGATATCAAGCCTGAAAGATGCTTACACCTTGAAAAAGGGTTGAAAATTCCTTTGAAAAGGTTAATTCCAAGATCCAATATAGACCCTCTTCAAATTGAACATAATCAAAAGGAATCAGTATCTAAATTATTTGGTGACGATTGGGTATACTTAGAATTCACACCATCATTTATGGGTGAATACATACTCACGCAAAAGATATATGAGAAAAAAGGACAACCAACCATCATATCAATGCAACATTTAGACAACCTTTCCACAACATCCACCTCAACCACTTTAGAAAAACATAAAAACTGCAAAACAACAGTTAACAAACACAATAACGAACCATTTCTTGATCCAAAAGAACTGAATATGCTTTATGGAAAAGGGTATGAACTCATAAAACAACTTGGGTATAGTGGAAAAGGTTGTGGTGCTTGAGAATAAGGTATCCACAACCCTACAAAGCCAAACACACAACAACCAACTCATGGTCTTGGTTATTCTCCTTTGACCAAGATCACCAAATCTTCACTCAACATCAACAATATCACACAAAACCCTCCTAAATCATCCTTCTCGCCTAGTAGTCTTGAACATCATTCGCTAACCATGAAAAAAAAATACACCTTCATTTAATGTCAATGTCATCTCACAAAATGTTCATGTTTTGACTTTGTTAGATTTTATACCTTCCTATAATAGGAAGCATAAAATATCACAATCTAGAGACACTTGTGTAAGTATGACATTTACTACTAAGCAAGATATATATTTAATACCAATCACAAGACCACCATCTCCTCTTGATCAAGAGGGTATCTTGTTGCGACTCCTCCAAGATCACTTGATCACTCTCCCTCCCATAACTCATAAGAAATGGTATTACAAGACTTCATTTTGAAAATATCATAGAGTTCATGGTCATTCCACAAATGAGTGAGAAGCTTTGAGTAGTAAAATCGAACATGTTAAGGAGTTTGGTATCCTTCCCTAGGTGGGTCACGTAATTCCTCTAATTGATCATGATTTGCACTTTCGCCTACATTTCATCATTCGTTTTGGCTCACCTTTGTCCTACACTAAGTGGGGGAAAGGGGTTTGAAATCCTTTTCCTTGTATTTCACTTGTGGTTTCCTCTTTTGGTTAGTCATTAACCTTTCATGAACATATAAGAGAAAACTTGGGACGTGGATGACATGCCTTAAGTTGGCTAGCGTGTGACATACTACCCTTCTTCATGACATAGCTTATTGGAAACATATGACTTGGCATAGGGATTTTTGGGTAAGTTCTCATGTCTCTTTTTTTTCTCTTCTACTTTAATGCAATTGCTCATAGTACAGGTGCTCACAACTACTTTAAAGTGGGGGCATACATCACCATTCAAATTTCATTATGTTATTTTCTTTCTCTTGCAATTTCCTCTCTTGCAACAATTAGGTACAATGTTATTTAGAATGAGACCTTGCACTTGTCCTCTCTTGGAAACAAGATGAGATAATTTCCACTTATCCTCTCTTGGAGACATTGCACAGACTAAGAAAAATCCCTTTGAAAAATCCTTACACTATTTTCCATTAATAATGTCTATGAGTTTCAAGCATACAAATTTTTTCTTACCTATGGAGCTAGAAAATATTTATGGTTCCTTATTAAAGTTATCAGGACATATAAATTTGATATGGTTGAGTGGGAAGCCCACCTAGTGGCATGAATTTTCCCCATAGCCACCTTTTTTTTTGTAAGTGTATACCAACTAGCGTATGTATCTTACCTTTTCAGGATTTCTCACCCCGTTGATGATCAAGAGTTCCATCGCCCTAGAGTGAGTATGTTGTGGCCTTCTCACCCCACATATGACCTAAAGTTCTATGGCCAAAGAGTGAGTACATCTTTTCCACCATGTTTTTCTCCTAGTTCTTTCCTCTACATGATTTTGTATCTTGGGGGCTTGACCTACATGTGGTTCTCTCTTGAATGTCTACTTTAGTGTGAGTTTGAAGTAAGTCCATCCACTCACTAAAGTGGGACCTAAATGTGTTGTAGAAGAAGGGACCATTTTCTTCACATGATATTAATTTGACTTAATGAGGCCTTGATTCAAGTGTTGTGAGGAATTTCATGCATCCACACTAGGTCTTGGACCCTTCCACACTAAATAAAATATTTTTTATCAACAACTTGTAAAGGTGTTGTAGAGTCTTGTAAAGGAATTTCATGCTTTTCTAGACCTAATGAACCTATTTATCCTTAATTCAACATTATAAACATGTTTAATTACATCATCACATCAATTTAGAAGGCTTGTGAATTAAACTTAATGTTAAACTAGTTTTGTAATGTGTCTTGCACATTCACATTGGTTCTTGTGCCTTCCTAGGCTATGTAGACATCATTTTAGTGTTGTAAAGTGTATTTAATTACACTTTCACATTGATTTATGTGTTCCAAGCCCTAATTTACTTTTACATTATCATTAATAGACCTCTCTTAACCCATATTGTGCATCTTGAGGTTTAAATTGATCAAATACCTGACAAAGTTGCAAATTAGACCTTATTTCCTTATCTCTTGGATTCTTAGCTATCAATTTGGCGCATGTGGGACCCATTTTCCATGAATGGTGAATCAGTCCCATCCAAGTGGGAACCATTCACCATGTGTGGAATATGAGTCCTATCTGGCCCCATTTTGACCTTTGACCGGGAAAAACTAAAATTTAAATCTTGTTTTCACTACATGTTAGCCTGTGATGAGGTATTATCAGGTACTAAGGCATAATTGTATATAAATATGTGTTTTTATCCTCATTTCACATCTCATAACTCATTTTTACATCTCTCATCATTAATTCATCATCTATCTTCTCATCCAAGTCAAGCAAGCTAGGGTTTCTTCATCAAGATTGCTTCCTAAGACATTCAATGACAGATTCTACATGTTTTATCATAGAATTTCAAGATCTATCATCATGGAAAGGTAATATATTCCATTATTGCATGTTTCATTCTATTATTTCATCATTTTAGTTTAATTACCTAAACGGGGCTTCACCAAGGCAAACCCTCATGCCTTAACATTCAAAATTTATCCTTTTTGTCTTGTTTGTTTATAGCTTTAGGTCTCTTGAAAGCTTCTAAATCATTGAAGATCAAGTTGAAAGGTTTCTAGAGTCATGTATTCATCATTAAACTCAAAATGTCAACAAAAAGTCACTTTCAGGCCCGAATATGATAGTTTCAGAAGTGGACACTTGTAGGAAGCAAAAGTGCAAATTGAAAGCTTCGAAATCCATCATTGAATAATCAAAAATTGAAAAGTAGACTCATTTTCCATGGGTGGAAAATGAGTCCCACTCTAGGGTTAGTTTTTTGGTTTTCTTCATTTTTGGATACCCTTTTGTCTAAAATGGGCCCTGGTTCAATTTTCCAGAACTAGGATTGATTCGCCCAGAATGGTGAATGAGTCCCTCCAGGCTTGAAAATTAGCATCAAGAATGTTTCAAAAGAAATTTCCAATCACCTTCAAGGTTCCAGGTGAACACTTCAAGTTCCATTCATTTTTGTTTAGCTTTGCATTCATTTTTAGTTCATCGTTGCATTACACAATGTGTTTCCAAACATCCTTTGTTTCTTAGATTTTTCATTTCATATTTAATAAATTAGTTCATATAACTACATTTAGAACATTCCATTTAGTCCTAATTACGTCACGCACTTCCTAATTTGAATGAACTAGTTAGATTCTTTGGCCCTTCCTTTTTCCTTTTAGGTGCAAAACCCTAGAAGTGCTAGAAAAAACCTAGAGAGCCAAACATCTATGGTTCAACTAACACGAATTTATCATTATACGGTCGAAAGCTGACATACTGGCATGAATTTCTCACTAAATGAATTCTTTGGGATGACTCACCGCATAGACAAACTAAAGTTCCATTTCCCTAGAGTGAGCGTATTGTGGATTACTCACCCTGCGAATGACCTTATTTTCTGTGGCCCTAGAGTGAGTGCGTCTTTCCCACCCTATTTTTCTTTCTTTCCATTGTGTTATTATGTATCTTGTTCATTTGACATAGGATCTTGGATCATAGGGGCTTGATCGATGCTTTGATCTTTGCCATCCTTTTTCATCTATATCTGTACACTCAGATCTCTCTTGAATGTCTACTTTAGTGTGAGTTTGAAACAATTTCACCCTCTCAATAAAGTGGAGGATAAATGTACCATATAAAAAAGGACCTCTTGCTTCATGTGGGAATAATTAATGATAAATTGGATTTGATGAGGCCTTGATTTAGTATTGTGAGGCACTTTATACATCCACACTAAATAGAATGTGTTTATTGATGTCTTGTGAGGGTGTTGTAAAGTGTTGTGAAAGACTTTCATGATTTTCTAAACTTAATGAACCCATCTTCCCTTAATTCAACATTATAAAATGTATTTAGTTTCATTATCACATCAATCTAGAAGGCTTGTAAATTAAAATTAATGTTAATCTAGTGTTGTAATGTGCTTTACACATTCACATTGGATGTTATTCCTTCCTACGTTGTGTGGATTCATTTTAGTGTTGTAAAGTGTATTTAATCACACTTTCACATTTAATTTTTTGTCCCAAGCCCTAATTACTCTTTAAATCATCATTAATATGCCCCTATTACCCCATAATGTGCATCTCGAAGCATAATTTGATGAAATAACCGACAAAGTAATCATATAAACCTAATTTACGCATTCCCCAACAACCCAGCTAGAAAATGGACCCCTCCAAAACTAATTCAACATCTATGGTGAATGATTCCTTGCTAGGTGGGACTGATTTTCCCAAGGTGGTGAATGAGTCCCATTTGGGTCAATTTTTTCTTTTGAGTGGGAAAAATTAGGTTTTAAGTTTAATTTTTCTTCATGTCAGCCTTAAAGGGATCCAATTTATAGGAAAATAAGGTGAATTTCCTATAAAATAAAGTCTTTAAACCCTAATTCATAATCTCTCAACTAATTTTACACATCTCTCATCATTCATTTATCATCTATCTTCTCTATCAAGTCAAGCAACCTAGGGTTTCATCATTGCAAGTCATCAAGATTGCTTCCTAAGACATTCAAGGGTTGATTATTCATGTTTTGTTGCAGAAATTCAAGACCAAACATTATGGAAAGGTAATAAATCCATTATTTCATGCTTCATTACATTCCTTCACATTTTGGTTTAGTTACCTAAAAAGGGGTTTGACCAACGCAAATCCCCAAACCCTAAAATCCAACATTTCTCTTTCTTGTCTTGTGTGTTTGCATATTTAGACATCTTGGAGGATTAGAAATCATTGAAGATCAAGTTTATTTATTTTTCAAATCATTTCTTCATTGGAAAAGTTAAAATACCCACAAAAAGTCACTTTCAAGCATGAATCTGACAGTTCTAGAACCGAATACCTAGAGAAGTAGAAAGTGTAGACCAAAGAATCCTATTTCCATCTTTAAATCTTTAGAAATTAAAAAGTGGACTAGTTCACCATGGGTGGTGAATGAATCCCACTACCAAGCCTACTTTTGGATTTTTTCATTTTTGGATACCCATTTGTTTGAAATGGGCTCGAGAACAGTTTCACATAATTGGGACTAATTCACCTACAATGGCGAATGAGTCCCACTAGGCCTAAAAATCAAGATCAACAACATTCCAAAAGTCATTTCTAGTCTCCATCAAGATCTTAGGTGCACACTTTCAATTTCACCCATTTTTGTTACAATTTGCATTAATTTCTTAAGTGTTTTTGCATTACACAATATGTTTTCCAACAATTTTCATTTTAATAGTTTTCACTTATTAATCAATAGCTTTTACTAGTTTGCTACATCTAGATAATTGTACTTAGGAATAACTTCTTCATACATTCCTTAGTTTGAGTGAACCACCTAGGTTTTGGGTGTGGGATCTATCTCTTTCCTTAAGGTGAAAAACCCTAATTGAGAAAAAGAGACATAGCATTCCATAAACCTTAAAAATGTATGGTTCATTTGGTTACCAGCTCTTCAAGAAAATTGATGATCTCACCCTCTATGGAATTTTTTAGGGTGACGACCTCCATCCACCTTGTGAAGTAGTCAGTCATCATAAGTATCTATTTGTGACTAGTGCTAGAAATAGGATTTCTCATCCCAATGAAGTATAAACCCCATTGAGAAAAGGTCTCCTCAGTTACAAGTGGGCTTAAAGGAAAGATGGAATTCTTTCTTTTTCCAACAAATAATTTGCACTGAGTACACATTTTCACTAGATAGTGTGTTTCAAAAAACATGCAAGGCCAATAATATCCTACTCGCATTATCTTCAAGGTGGTAGTCTTGGCAGAAAAATGTCCACCCTTAGGACTGCTATGGAATTCATTAAGAACTATTTTCACATGTGGCTTGTCTAAGCATTAGAGTAGGACACCATCATAATTTCTCTTCAATAATATTCCTTCAATCAATACATACCTAATGCATTGCAGTCAATAGTATCTCCTTTTGTGGGAGGGAAGGCTAGTCAGGTAGTGCAGCTTTTGCATATAGTGTATTCAATCCACCACCCAGGACTCGTTGGAGTCAAACTAGTTTGAGTAGACTTGGTTGGCCTCCTTCTCAACAAGAAAACTTAATTCGTGTGCAATTTATTTGCATAGACCTCTTCCTCAAACAAAATTGGTTGGTCTAATTTCAACATCATACTCTAGGATCTTGGTGATCCAATTTTTCCTCTTTTCGGTTATCTCACCTTTTGTGATATACTCCTGCACACTGGGATGTGCAATGAGAATAGTGATTTTATTGGCCAACACCAAATGTCAGAACTTCTTTAGGATTTTAGTAATGAAGAAGGCCTACTTTTCAACAAAATTATACCTGGCCTCATAACCTTTAAGAGTTCTTGAAAGAAATGCAATAGGATGCTCTCCACTATTTCCCTCATCTTTCTAAGTGAGTACCAAAGCTATGCTATGTTGGATGTTGTATACATAGAGTAGAAAATATTTGGAAAATTTAGGGTTAGCCAATACCGAACTAGTAGAGATAGCTATCTTCATCTACTCAAAATGTACTTTTCCCTTAGGGGTCCATTTGAACACTAGGTTCTTCTTAAGCATTAGTGTGATAGGTCTCGCAATCCCTGCAAAGTCTAAAATGAACCTACTGACAAAGTTGATTTTCCCCAGGAAGGATTGTAGTCCTTTCTAATTTATTGGTAGGGGTAACTCCATTATTGATCTCACCCTTTTGGGGTCTATTACTACTCCCTCCTTTGACACTACAAAATTGAGTTACCTACCTTGGGGTACTCTGAAAAAAAAAAAAAAGGGATTCAAAGAAATCCCAAACTATTGAAATTTCTAGAAAATATTTTCCACATGATCAAAGTGATCATCCATTGAGTTTGAAAAGAACGTTAGGTCATCCAAATAAATTAAGATAATCAGGTTGATTAATCCTTTGAAAGAAATATGCATTGCTCATTGAAAAGTTGTACTAGCATTTGAAAGTCCGAATGACATTTTTGGGTATGAGAATGTTCCCCACTTAGTGGTAAACATTTTCATATGTTGGTTTCCTTTACATATACCTACTTATAGCCTGAGAATCCATCAAGTAATCAAAAGATCTTTGATCTGGACATGGTTTGTAGGATCTTCTCCATCGATGGTAAAGGGCAGTGGTATTTTAGCAAAGCTTCATTCAAATCTCAAAAGTAAACACAAAGCCTAATGTTGCCATTGTTTTTTTTGAATCAACCGTACCAGATTAGAAATCTAGGTGGAATTCTTAATCGGATATATAATCTTTGACTCAACTAATTTGGTGAGCTCCTACGCCATCAACACTTTGACCTTTGGATTGACTAGCCTTTTTTTTGTTGGACTGGATTTGATCCTTCCACCAAGTCAATGGTATGTTGAATTATGCCCTAATCATACCCTTTGAGATCATCATAGGTCCAAGCTACAACTCTGTCATATTTATAACATAGATCCCTTAGTCTTTCATTATCTTTCCATGGAGCCTCCTTTCTGACTTTTAACTTTCTACCACTTCTAACATCAAGCTCCTCTTAATCGCTCACATCCATAGTGAACCTTTGGTTACAATTTATTGCATCTTCATAGTCAAAAATATTTTCAAGGGAGATTAAATATTGAGGAAGCTTATTTCCTTTTAACTAGATATCTTTCTCTTTGGGAAATTTTTCTCTAGTTGTGAGTCATCGAAAGCTCCTTCGGATTTCTATATGAAAGAAATGGTCTGAATATCATCCTCAAATACTTGGAAATTTTGATCATTGTCAAGGATCATTGGTCAAATGATCTATATACTACATTCTACTTTATTGTTGAATCATAAACTGGTTCAAATTGTGAACCGATAGAATCCATCTGATTGGTGACACTATTTTAAGATTGGGGAATAACTTGTATATTGAAAGATTTAGAACTCTTAATTAGGTCCCATATCCATTTTTTGTATGACTTCATTATTATAGTCTTTGTAATCGCTTTACCATGGAACCGACTCACAACTAACTTTGAATCTCTAAAAGCTTGCATTCTCTTTATGCCCATCCATTTTGCAAGAATCAAACAGTGGACCAAGGGCTCATATTTCACATAATTTTTCAAACAAAAGAATTGAAAATGAAAAAAATTAAGGGTCTCTGATCCTGTTGATGACACTAGTCAGACACCCACTCCAGAACCATATTTTCATTTGGTGCCATCAAAGTATAAGTTCCATAAATAGTTATCACCTGGATCATCATATTCCTCCTGATCCTTCATCAATTTCAAAAAGACTTGATCATCATCAAAAATCACATAGGTGCCTAGCCTTATTGCATGAAAGTTTCTAAATGGGTCAAAGTCGATAAATTAGTTAAGGAGTACCTCTTCCTTGGGTGTCTGATCACTCGTGTCTCCTTCATCTTCCAAAATCTCTACACAATATCTCTCTCTTTCAGATATAGAGGTATGCATTGCTTCAAAACATAGGAGTACATTGTTCATTATGTATTCTTGATGAAAATTTTTAGATAGAATCTTCATCCTCGTGCCATGCTTGGTTCTCAATATCAGGCGGGACCAATAAAGCTCTAAGTATCCACCAAGCTTCGTGGTCAAATCTCTTGATAGACACATTCTGAAGACTAGGGGAATGTCTATCACTACTATTTCTTGTGTGACCATTTGGCTTGGACATGAGAAGAAGGTTAGAGATAGATATTTTATCCAACCAATGGTTAGAACCTTCTTCCCATCTAATTTCTTGATTCCTTTCTCAAGGGGATCATATTTAAGTTTTAGGGCATCAACCACTTGTTTTGGCATGACCATTGTTCTAGCCCCCAAATCAATTTTGTTGTTTTTTTGTTCTAGTCAGGGTATCTCTGTGACTCAAGCTTAGAGGGTTCCCTTTATGGGGAAAGCTTGAGGTGATACTAATCCTTGTGGCCATGGGGTAACCAACATAGCCCCCATCATCCATGGTGGGGCAATTTTTGGGCTAGAATGAGTTGAACCCAAGACCTCGGGGAGAAAACCCAAGACTCAAAACCAACTCCTCTACCTCATGGGGAAAAATCAATCATGTTATTATGAAAAATATTATCTCCCATAATAAGTGTTAAAAATAATGGTGTGGGCTTTGGCTTGCTTACTTCTTTCTCTTCTGCATTGTCCATGTCATGTACATAAGCGACTACTTTCAGAGCTTGAGGGTCTGATGCAAATCCTTAATATCTATTTTGATCGCACAACAAAATCACATTCATTTGTGGTATTTGTTCCTCCTTTAATGCTTCCCAAAGAAATGTCTTTTGTTTTGGGATGGATATAACATCCCATAGAGATACATTAGCAAGATCCTTCTTCAGTTGTTCCCCCACATTGAGTGTTTCAATTGGTTAGACCTTAGGTTTAAATAGTGGTATCTCTCTTGTCTTTGAAAGAAAATGTTCCATCATGAATGGGATCAACACCTTATTCATCTCCTTCTTTGGTAACAACAGAGTCTGCAACTACTAAGTAGGTTAGCCTATGGTCTATGGAGCCTTCTTTTCTTACAATGGTGGTTGACATGGTTAAGAATGTGGCAAAGCTTGTTGCACATATTCTCCCATGAGTCTTCTTTTGGATCTTGTTTGTAGTCCAATTATACTTATGGAGTATTAGTCATTAGAGCTTCATTCATGAATACTGCATCTTATTCCTCCATCCATGAAGAAAAGTGCTTGATCAGGTGCAATATCCAGTTATTTCTCCAAGGGCATTCCTTTCATTTATGCTCTAGAAAGCATCCATTTTCCATTTTAGAGGACTCATACTCATCTGCATTCAGAAGCGCACCCTTGTTTCTTTGTTTTGCTATATTCTATTGCATATTTCCCCTTAAAAATATTTGGGGCATATGACTATTGTTGCATGGTTGTCCTTGACTACCGGTAGTAGTATGGTGATCACAACTATCTAGTATGTAGATGAAGTTTGTTGACCTCCTCATCTAGAGGGTCCTTGATACATATTCTTTTGATAGGATGGCCTGCTTCAACCATAAGTTTGAGTGGTCTACTTTGGAGGTGCTACTTGTTGTCATTTGATTAGAACCAAATTGTTAGCAAAATTCCACATGACACTCTTCATATCATTGATATCTATTGCTATAGAGGAAGATCCCGATGTGCTTGTTTGAGTGGCGAGGTACACGTACATGGATTGTGGCATAGCAGATGTCATCAATTGTGTAGCATAAGTGTAGCTTCTTCCTGACGACCATAAGAGAGTTCTACAAATATAGGCATCAAAGGTCATGGAGGAAGCTTTCTAACATCCATCAAATTTTTCTCCACACGTACAACTAACTAGTATGTGTCAGAAAATATATCCCATCCCATGGAGGTTATCTTCACCGTGATTTCTGAATTGAAATCCTTTGGGTAGAACATAAATGTCATTGCAACTAGGGGTCAAGTAGTCATTGGGATTCTTTGCTAGGTTTTGTGAAACCTAGTGTTCAAGTCACTCATGGCCTCTTGTGGGGCTCATTTGATGGTGATTAGTTGATGTAGCAATGAAGAATGCTCTCCCTTCTCTAAGAATCATTCAAACAACCTCTCTCCAAGCTGATCTTAGGAGAGGATAGAACTAGAGGTCAAAGATTAATACCAATCTTGATCCTTTCCTTTAAAAGAGGCACTTAATAGCCTAAGGGAAATATTCTCCTCTGATATGTTATGTACCCTATATACATCTGCTATACCTTGAAGGTGTTCAGAGGGGATTTTGAAATATTCTCTATTTTTTTTTGGGATAACCTAGAGGACATTAGTAGGTATGGAATACCATATCTCTGGGAGCATAGGTGGTTGTAGCGGGCTATCACTATCCCAGGTTATGAAATTTCTAGGAGTAGGGGCAACTATGTGAGCCATAGAGAAAATATTCATATGAATTAGGTATATAGGTATTATTATTTGGAAGGTTAAGCCTTCAAGTGGAGTAGATAAGGCTTTGGATATTGGGCTCTTATTTCTCACTCTATTGCTCCTTACAGGTGATACAAAATGTGTAAGTCTTCCTCTCCTAGGTACCGAGGTAGGTAACTTGGAGTATTGGAAATTAAGTCTTAAATATGCTCTTGCTTGTATTCTAGGCATGAAATTCCCAGCTTCTTTCCTTGGCCCAATTTAAGAAATATTTCAGACTTCTAATCAAGCATTTGGAAAACTTCATGTCCCACTGGGCATGCTAGAAAAAGAACTGTTGATCATAAAATCTTACACCTCTCTAATAGCCTTATGGTAAATTCAATGAGTGGGGGATTGATTTGTGCCTCACTAAATACCTCTGAGATTTTAATAGAAATCCAACTCTTCTCTAAGTTTTGGAGAAAAGGGTAGAAGGAAATGTAAACATAAAACATAAAAGTGATGATATGCCAAATCTTTTACAACATTTCAAACCCAATATTTTCTATGAATGATATATTAGACATAGAACACCACAAACCTTCATTGTTGGGAAGATAACAAGCAGCAAAGGCTAAATAAAAGCATAGTGCAATCTTTCAAATCTTCCCACAGGTAGTGTTCATTAAGGTCCAATCAAATATAAAGAATTTTGTAGTTAACAAAAAACATTTAGAAATCACATAAACTCTTCATCTTCCTACCATATAAGCCTACAACATGGAAATCAACTACTCAAACTATTTGAATTTAACTTAACACAGTGTTTCATTATGAACAAAATCATAAAGAAGGAAACTTGATAAAGGCCATAACATGCATAGTCTCAAAGATTTCTTCCAAATAGTTTGTGCTTAAATATCAAATGAACTTTAAAATAGAGACCATATGCTAATCTAATAATAGTTTGAGCATAAACAATATAAAATTCCAAAGAAAATTAGTTTTGCTAATTCTACTTGTAAAATTAGTCATATAACTTCATAAAACTAAAGAAACTTTTCCTAAGAAAATGAAATTGAAACTTGGAACCCCTTCCTTCTATCGCTGGCTCTTGTTTATACTTCAAAAAAGAGAAGAACGCCGCCACATTCGAGAAGTAATTGTTTCCAAATGTTGTATTTGATAGCTCATGATTTGATCATAGATCTTTAATTAGGTCATAGAAATTGTTTCTCATCAATTCTCAACTACCACATTAATTCCCTTTAGATATTTAACAAAGATCATTCTTTGAAAAACAATTAGATCCTAGAAACCAATGTCAAAAAATTATATTTGACCAATCATATAACCCAATGGCATCAACTCAAATTTTCCATCCCAAAACACAAAAGGACCTAGTAAGCTTCGATAAACTCCAAATACATTGCTTCATAAAAGAACAAAATTCCTAAAACAAAGAGACGATGTGTCAAGTGAGCAAGGATTCTCAGACTTGTGAAAATCATCCATTAGAAAATATTTGTCAGGTTGTCATCTATCCTTTCTCTCTCTTGAAAGGAAGACAATAAATGAAAGCCACACAACAACCACATGGCACATTGATCACATTTGTAAAAAAAATTTATTTGAGCACAGATACATCCAAAGCCAAAAACATAAAAAGCTAAAACTCAAAAGTGATTAAGGAAAAAATGTTTCAGAAAAATATTGAAACCAACTACGCAAGTAGAAAAAATGAAATAGAAAGACAAAGAAAAACACATTGAGGAATTCATGAAGCTATGAGAAGATGATTTGGGTTCCTTAGACTTCAAACCAACATTCATGGGAGAATACAAGATCATAAACAAACACTTTGAAAAGGGAAAAGAAAAAGATGTAATGTCAACACAAAATTTGGAAGACCCTTTGAAAGTATCCACCTCAACCACTTTAGAAAAAAAGAAAACAAATTACACAACAAACTTTGATTAACTTAATTATGAACAACCATCAAATCCAAAAGAGATGAAAAATATTTATGGAAAAGGTTATGAAATGATGAAACAAATTGGTTATAGTGGAAATAGATGTGGTGCTAGAGAACAAGGTATCCATGTCCCTATAGAGCCTCACATGCAAGAAAAGACTAGTGGTATTTTTTATTGTCCCTCAAATGACACAAACAATCCTTCACTTAATATCAAGATATTTCAAAATATCCTTCTAAGCTAGCAAAAACATTAGCACATCCTGACCTAATAGACACTAGTGTTCTTGATTATTATCCTTTGAAAGAGATGAAAGAAATAAAGAAATATTCACTTAGTATTAATGTCATCATGCAAAATGCTAATGATTCGAGTTCATTAGATTTTACACCTCCCTTTAAAGAAGAGTAGAACACATGCAATAGAAAGACAAAGAAAAACACAACTACACAAAACATTGAAACCAACTACAAAAGTATAACACATGCAATAGAAAGACAAAGAAAAACACATTGAGGAAGTCATGAAGCTATTAGAAGATGATTGGGGTTCCTTAGACTTCAAACCAACATTCATGGGAGAATACAAGATCATAAACAAACACTCTAAAAAGGCAAAAGAAAAAGAGGTAATGTCAACACCAAATTTGGAAGACCCTTCGAAAGCATCCACCTCAACCACTTTAGAACAAAAGAAAACAAATTACACGACAAAATTTGATTAATTTAATTATGAACAACCATCAAATCCAAAAGAGATGAAAAATATTTATGGAAAAGTTTATGAAATGATGAAACAACTTGGTTATAGTGGAAACAGATGTGGTCTTGGAGAACAAGGTATCCATGTCCCTATAGAGCCTCACATGCAAGAAAAGACTAGTGGTATTTTTTATTGTCCCTCAAAAGACACGAACAATCCTTCACTTAATATCAAGATATTTCAAAATATCCTTCTAAGCTAGCAAAAACATTAGTGCATCCTGACCTAGTAGACACTAGTGTTCTTGATTATTGTCCTTTGAAAGAGATGAAATAAACAAAGAAATATTCACTTAGTATCAATGTCATCATGCAAAATGCTAATGATTCAAGTTCGTTATATTTTACACCTTCCTTTAAAGAAGAGTAGAACACATGCAATAGAAAGACAAAGAAAAACACAACTACACAAAACATTGAAACCAACTACAGAAGTAGAACACATGCAATAAAAAGACAAAGAAAAACACATTGAGGAAGTCATGAAGCTATTAGAAGATGATTGGGGTTCCGTAGACTTCAAACCAACATTCATGGGAGAATAAAATATCATAAACAAACACTTTGAAAAGGGAAAAGAAAAAGAGGTAATGTCAACACAAAATTTGGAAGACCCTTCAAAAGCATCCACCTCAACCACTTTAGAACAAAAGACAACAAATTACACAACAAACTTTGATTAATTTAATTATGAACAACCATCAAATCTAAAAGAGATGAAAAATATTTATGGAAAAGGTTATGAAATGATGAAACAACTTGGTTATAGTGGAAATAGATGTGGTGCTGGAGAACAAGGTATCCATGTCCCTATAGAGCCTCACATGTAAGAAAAGACTAGTGGTATTTTTTATTGTCCCTCAAAAGACACAAAAAAACCTTCACTTAATATCAAGATATTTCAAAATATCCTTCTAAGCTAGAAAAAACATTAGTGCATCCTGACCTAATAGACAATAGTTTTCTTGATTATTATCCTTTGAAAGAGATGAAAGAAACAAAGAAATATTCACTTAGTATCAATGTCATCATGCAAAATGCTAATGATTTGAGTTTGTTAGATTTTACACCTTCCTTTAAAGAAGAGTAGAAAATATCACAATCTAAAGAGTCTTATGTATGTATCACAACTTGTACTATGCAAAGAGAATTCTTTGTTGCAAAATAAAGGAACATCTTCTACTTTTGATCAAGAAAGTATCTTGTCAAGACTCCAAGATAATTTTATATCCCTTCCTCTAAGAACAAGAAATAAATTTGACTACAAGAATTCATTTTGTGGATATCATAGAGTTCATGGTCTTTCTACTAATGGATGTAAGGCTTTAATTACTAAAAATCAACATCTTAAGGATTGTGGTGCTCTTCCTTATGTCATGGCACTAAATTCCTCTAATTGATATTGAATTTCACTCTAGAATGTTTCTCATCTCACCCTTGCCTTCACTATGTGGGGGCAAGGGAGTTAGGTAGTGGGTATGTCCAGGATCATCATGAAAAAAATAGGCCCTTAAGTGGCAAATTTTTTAGAAAAATCAGAGTTAGGCAACTTGACATAAAAAATTGAATAAGTTATCTATATTATTTCAAAAATATGTAAGAATAGAATGTATAGAAAATTGAATTTAGTTTCTAAACTACTAGGTTTGTTTTAAAAAAAATTCTATTTGGTGAAAATTTGAAATTTCAATGCGGTGGTACTTAAATTTCAGGGAAAAATAAGTAGGTGTCTATCCGACCACCCTAACCACAATAAAATAATAATATTTTTTTATAATATTTTAGATATAAGTAGATGACTCATGCCCCAATGTGATGCATATTTTTTTTTAATTTTTTTCCAAGTAAATAATTAATTATGAATTTTTTATTACACCTTTTAAAAAAATATAAAAATGTGTATGTCTGACCACCTTAACTTGGTCAAAACTTCATGAAATTCAATTTTTCTTTTTTAAATCCTATAGTATGCAAAGCATAGAATTTGATTCATGTTTTGGATTCAAAAATTGTTATACCGTCTGAAAGCTATAGATGTTTTCCAATCAGCCTATCAATAAGGACTTTAGTTGTAAATTGAATAGAAAATGAATAATAATTACTTATTAAATTCAAATTAAAGAATAATTTATATTAGTGGAAAGCTAAGAATCTCCTTTAAAAACCCTTTTCGTTTCATCAATTTTGGGTAAAAAAATATTTGTCAACCACATACCCATCATATTGCCACTTTTTGACCCATCATGATCCTACACATACCCTAGCCTTGTCCTCATATGCCACTTGTCATTGTCTCTTTTTGATAGTTGATCATCTTTCATGTACATATAAGAGTAAGCTTGCGATGTGCACAACATGTCTCAAGATGAATCGCATGTGACATTACATCAATACTCATGTTTCATTATGTGATTTTCTTTATTCTTGCAATGCATCCTTTTCTTGGTGGTGTCATTGGGATTGATATCCTCTAAGAGCATGATATTTCTTTGATTTTTCCTCTCTCAAGGAGACATTGGGAAAAATGTTCCCTAAGAAGAAACCTTACATGAATTAAGAAAAATCCCTTTTAACATACCTTACACTTTAACAACAATTGTTATATGGCCACCTTGCATAACACATTTTGCATGCCTATGGTCCAATTTGGTTTGTTAATGGGTCTCAAGCATACAAATATTTTATTTCCTCATGAAGCTCGAGGTTCATTATTGTGTGGTACCTTATCAAAGATATCAAGAGGTATAACTTTGGTCTAGTTTTATGGGAAGCCAAACCAGGGCATGACTTTCCCATAGCCATGTGCTTGTGTGTGTGAATGCATATCGGTCGTGTTTGTATCTATCTCACCTCTTTAGATACTCACCCAACAAACAACCTGAACTTCCATTTCATCAAAGTGAGCATTCATTTTTGCATAAACAACTTAGATATGATCCAAATCACGCTAGAAAAATGGTCGCAGCTTAATCCACCTTTTCTTTCTTTTTCTTTTGTCCTTATGTCTTTGACATTGCATTCTTACGTATCTTATTTTATTGCATATCATACACCTTATGTGTTTCCTTTTGTGCTTATTTTGTTTTGATGTAGGATCTTGGATCCTAGGGGCTTGACTACCTCCTTTGATCATTGTTATCCTAGACCATCTACATCAATACAGTTGGACCCCTCTTGATTGTCTACTTCAGTGTGATTTTGAAGCACGTTCACCCTCTCACTAAAGTGGGGGCTAGATGTAACAATGGAAAAAGTATCCCTTTTCCTTACTTAATTTTGGAATTATTAACATTAAAATGGACCCTAATGTCACCTTGATCTAGTGTTGTACTATTTTTTCCACATTCACATTGGATTTAGGGCCTTTTTCAGCTCATTTAACCAAATTTTTCCTTAATTTAATGTTGTAAAGTACATTTATTTACACCTTCACATTAAGTTTTGGGCCCTTGTAAACTAAATAAACTCAATTATGCATTATTTATATTGTTAAAAAGTGTTGTACCACACTTTCACACTATTCTATGGTTTTCATTACTAATTAGGCTTATCAATGACTTAATTGGCCATATTTTGCATCCACAAGCCTTACTAAATGCATTTTTCCAAAGATAATCCTGACATAAACCATAATACAATAATAATTCATTTATTTTTAGGTTGTGTGGCCCGTATTTAGTTATATGGGACTCATACGCCACTTTGGGTATATGTGTCCCATGTATGTTTTAGGTCCTCGATCTAGATTTCACATCATTCTAAGCATTTTAAAAAAATGTTTCCCATAGTTAAGCCTAATGGGACTCATACGCCACTTTCGGCATATGAGCTATGTGTGGACCAAAATAAAATCTAATTCAAATTCTTGGTGGGATTTTATCTTTGTAGATTTGATATCATCTTGTAGTGTCGCAATTTCACGAAATTTGGCATAAATAAGTTTAAATACAAGATTATTTCACTCATTTTCACCTAAGACTTTCAAGAGAGAATTCGTAATAGAGAGTTTATGATTACAAGACTTCACAAGAGTTTCAAGAGAGTTTACAAGAGCATTTATAAGGAATTTAAGGGTAGAATTCTTCATCAAGTCATGATCATTAAGCATCAAAAATGTTGTTGAGCTAGTGTTGTGATGTAGCATCCAAGATCCAAGTCAAGCATTGTTTCATATCCCATTCAAGATCAAGATCTACATTCTACATGACCACTTCATGTTAGATTCTTGAATAAAATCTCAAGACAACATTCAATGTATCATCATTGCATATTTCATATTTCATGCTTCTATTTCATTTTCTCACCATTTGGTTTAATTGACTAAAAGGGATTTGTCCAAGGAAAACACCCATTTCCTAACAATAAACAAGTTTCACTCCTTTAATGTGTGATTACATGTTTATAGATTTAATAAAAATATATTTGAAGCTTTGAAAAGTACCAAAATGAAAAAGTTGCAAATGTTGTCAAAGATGTCATGAAAAGTTGTCAAGACTCACAAAAAGACAGATATAGGGAAACATATCCATACAATTTGCAAGAAATCAGTGGGAAAGTGCTTATTTCATCCATCTTCAGAGGCTTGTAAAGTTTTAGTTCAAGATTCTTCTCTTGGGACACTTCTCAACAAAATGGGACACTTCACGATAGTTTAGGTGTATGAGTCCCAATTAGGGTTTCAAGGAATAGCTTATGGGTTTTGTTCCTATCAGGCTGAAACTCCAAATTCCAAATTTCCAGCTCTTCAGGACCCACTTAGGACCCATATGCCACAACTGGTGTGTGAGTCCCAATTAGCATTGAGAGTAATGATTAAGGGTTTTGGAGATTTTTTTGTTCACATGTTCCCTCCAAGTGCACCTTTGTTAATTCTTAGTTTCTCATTTTTTATTTCAGTTTCATTCTCTAGGTCATCTAGTTAGGTTTTTCATGTCATTTACATATCTTGTATTTCCAATCCCTATCTTGGTGGTGAACCGTCATTTAGTCTCTAATCCTACCCAAGGACACCCCTATTGTAGATCTTTCTCCTTCATTTCTTCCATAGCCTGAGATCTCTAGGGGTAACTATCAATGTTATGTTAGTGAAATAGGAGGTTCCCATACCCCCTTGCTTGTGTTCCATCTTCTAAAAGGGTGGAACCCTATTTCCTACATAGCAAAAACAATGAAATATGAACGTGAAACATGAAATATGATACATAAACAATGATATCTTGAATGATTTCTTAAGATGTAAATCGATAATCTAACATGATGTGGCCATTTAGAATGTAGATCTTGATCTTGAATTGGATATAAAAGAATTCTTGCAAATGGATCTTCAATGATACATCACAACACTAGATCAACAACAGGTTTGATGCATTATGATCTTGACATGATGATGGATCTTGAATTTCAGCAACATATGATAAATAATTCTTCCCTTGAAAGCCCTAGAAATGCTCTTGTAAACTCTCTTGATGCTCTTGTGAAGTCTTCTAATGCTTATCTCTTGATAGCCTAGGTTGATATCATTAAGGCTTAATGACATAATTATTTGACACCTTTTTTATATAGGGAATCCATCCAACTTATCATTTATTATATCCCAGAGGTTTACATTCATGAAATTTGAACTTAAAACCCTGATTCTCCACTCAAAACCCTAAAAAGGGGCCAAATGGAACTCATACACCACTTGTGGCATATAGGTCCCATCTATATGGGACTCATTTGCCACTTGTGGTGTATAGTTCCCATTTTTATGTGACTCATACACCCAAGGTGGCATATGGGTCCCACTACGCCTTTTCAAGTGGAGAAAGTGTTGGGGAGTTAAGAAATTAAGTATATTTAATGTTTGTCAAGATTTTGATTGAAATAAGCCTCCAGATGCATATTATCTAGGGTCTTAGTGGCTTATTAATGATGATATTAAGGTCATAAATGTAAAAGGTCCCAAAGCTTAATGTGAAGGTGTAAATAAATACACTCTATAGCATTAAATTAAGGAAAAATTAGGTCTACTTAGCTTAAAATGGCCCTAAATCTAATGTGAATGTGTAAAAACATTACAACACTAGATCAAGGAAATATTATGTCCATTTTAATGTTACTCATTCCCAAATTAATTTTTAAAATGTAGAGGGATACTTTTTCCATTGCCAAACTTCTAATGTGTAATGAATTCCAAAATGTGAAGTGCCCTAAATGTACCTCAAGATAGATTTAGATTCCTTTGAATGACTTTCATCAGACTCCTAAGAGAAACAAGATACAAGGCCAACCAAAAAGGAAATATCAAGATGACTATGTGTCAAGTAAAAAATACTTCCAATCAACTATCAATCCAAGTTATGAACAATTATAGGAGTATTGTCATTGGTAGATAGTACAACAGGGTATGTGTAGGATCATCATGGAAAAAATAGGCCCTTAAGTGGCAAAAAATTCAGTAAAATAAGAGTTAGGAAACTTGACGTAACAATTTGAATAAGTTATCTATATTATTTCAAAAATATGTAACAATAGAATTTGTAGCAAATTGAATGTAGTTTCTAAACTACTAGGTTTTTTTTTTTTTTTAAATATATATTTGGTGAAAATTTGAAATTTCAATGTAGTAGTACTTAAATTTGTGGAAAATAAGAAGTGGGTGTTTGTCCACCACCCTAACCACATTAAAATGATAATATTTTTATAATATTTTACATATAAGTAGAGGACTCATGTCCCGATCTGATGCATTTTTTTTTTAATTTTTTTACAAGTAAATAATTAATTATGAATTTTTTAATACAAATTTTAAAAAATAATTTTTTTGTATGTCTAATCACCTCAACTTGGTCAAAACTTAATGAAATTAATTTCTTTTTTTTAATCCTATAGTATGCAAAGCATAGAATGTGATGCATCTTTCGGATTCAAAAAATGTGATACCATTTGAAAGCTATAATTTTTTCAATCAGGACTTTAGTTGTAGTTCAAATAAAAAATAAATAATAATTATTTATTAAATTCAAAGTAAATAATAATTTGCATTGGTGGAAATTTGAGACTATCCTTTAAAAACCCTTTTTGTTTCATCAATTTGGAGTAAAAAAAAAGTTGTTAGCCACATACCCTACAAAAACCCATCATATCGCCACTTTTTGGCCTATCATGATCTGGCACATACCCAACACTTGATTGAAAAGATGTATGGAAAGGTTTTTAATTATCCATACTAAGTATCTAAAGCAATTCTAGATCATACTTCTATTAGAAAATAAAAATACCATTAGAATACTGATAAACCTAAAGAATAGGGAAGTAATGCAAAATACCAAGATCAATCATATCATAATGCTCCATCAATGCTTGTTGAGTACTTTGAATGATGGAAGTGGTCTCCCTATGAGAATCAAATCATCTATATATAGCACATGAATAAGAAGAGCCTCCCCATCTTGTTGAGTATAAACTATAAGATCAAAATGGAAACATGTGTATCAAGAATAAATTAAAAAACCCTATCCATTTTCTCATACCAAGCCCAAGGGGCATGTTTGAGACTGTACAAAGAATGATGAGCCTTGGAAACAAGTGAATAATCCTACACCAAACAAAATGGATACTCCATATAGGTCTCTTCATGAAGATTCTCATGCAGGAAGGTAGTGTTTATGTTCATTTGATACACTAACCATCCTTGAGAGGCATCTAATAAAAGGACAATACAAATAGAATCCATCTTGGCATAGGAGGAAAGGTCTTAGATTATTCAACTCCTTCAACGTATGAATACCCATTTTCAACAAGATGATCCTTATAATTTTCAATAGAACCATCGACTACATATTTAGTATGATACACACTAGATTGAACCAAATTTATTCTCTTAGGAAAAGGGAAATGATACTAAGTATGATTTTGCATCAAAGAGGAATACTCTTCTTCCATAGCACACTCGAATTTAGAAATAACTTAAGCATCTAAATTTATTTGAGGATCAACAAAAATAGTAAGACCCAAAAGACTAAAACTTGAAGTATGGGAGTTATTGTGACAAGTATCTATGGGATCACAAACAAGAGGACTATCCTCCTTAAGAGTAGTATCATCCCATCATTCCCTATTGGGTGAAGCTGGAGAAAGTGGATCATGACCATCAACAAAATCTATGTGAATATCATCAAATGGAAAAGATTGAGTAGGTAGTGACAAAGAAGAAGATGATGGAGGATTTGTTTTTGTGAATAAATCAACAAATCTAACATCATGATGAAAGTGAACCTCTTGTGTGAAAGATCAAACAATCTATAAGCCTTCACATCCTCACAATATCCAAAAAATGAATTGCTTACTCTTCTTCTCAATTGCTTTATATTGATCATCTAAAATAAGTGCCCAAGCCTCACTAAAAAATACTTTGAAGAAGGATACATTAGGATTATCATGGGACCAAGCCTCCTTAGAATTCATATTCCATACTATCTTATGTGGCATTCAGTTTTGAATATAGCTGGCACAATTGATAGCTTCAACCCAATAGGATGGATCCATGGATTGAAACTAAATCATATAATTGGACCTCTCTCATAAATGCATGCTCTTCCTCTCAGCCACAACATATTTTTTATTAGTTTAAATTTCAATTTACTAATGAAGAATACCATGCTCACTGCAAAAATCATAAAATGTTTGATTGATATAATCCCCCCATTAATTGTGCATATTTTTTAGAGAGAAAAAATAGTTATACTTCGCAAAAAATAAATTGAAGGTACTAAAAGTGATGAGAACATCACTCTTGCACTTCAAAAAATAGTTATATGTGCATTATGAATAATCATTAATAAAAGTGAGCACATACTTATCCCCTTAAACACAAAGTTCAAAATCACATGAGATCACTATGAAAAATTTCTAGGGGCGTGGTTGCACATATGATTGACCCTTAGGAAAAGGATCTTGATTTTTTTTTAAGAAAAAAAAATCCAAAAACATCCTTAGTGGAAGATATCTTAGTAAGAAAAACCACTAAGTTATGTGTATGCATTTTCTAGAGATATCTATGGTTCAAATGCCCAAATATTTCATGCCAATTTTTTCTCACTTAATCAACATTAGCACTAAGGGATGAACTCATTGAAGACTCAAAGCAATCAAAATTGACATTAATTTTTCTCATGATCAACTAGTCTCATAGCATCAACCTTCTCAAAAAATTTATAAATTTTGAATAGTCAAATTATGTGGAGTAAACTCAGCAATATTTCAATCTCCAGAATGAAAAATCTAATATATAGAGAGTAGATTCATTGAAATACAAATAACACTAGAAACATAATCAATGCATACATTTAGCATATGAACAAATAATTCCCCCAAAACTCTAGAATCTATGAAGAGTTCCCAACTGCAACCTAAAAAGTATGACAATGAGAAATGGAATCAAGAATATCTCATGAGTTGGTCATGTGGTGTGAAACACTTGAATCAAGAATCCAACTATCAATAGATGAATATAAGGAATGTGTCGAAATGGATTTCCCTCTTCCCATGGAAGAATGCCTAGGCATGAAAATATTATGTCTTCTCATAGCTTGCTCCAAGGCTTGCATTCTCTTGAAACAATGCAACTCATCATACCCAGTTTTTCCATAAAAAGAACAAGGCTCTCCTTTCTTTTTCTTAAACTTTGAGGTAGAGTCTCTAGAGTTAGAAGAAGGAGGTGGAATGGAATTTTTATAATGTTTTAACTTCAATTTGGAGGGAGTATCACTACCTTAAGGAGATTCTATTTTAGTCTGAAGCTTCTTATTATTTCCTTTACCTCAAGAAGATTGAGCCATTATTTAGCCTAGTTCTTAGAACTAGGTAGAGCATCTATATGAATCAAAATTGGCTTACTTCCTAGTAAGAAACTCACAAGACAACTCTAGAGTAGGCATCTTATAATATTTCCCCATGGCATCCATAATAGAATAAAAAGTAGAAGAAAACAATTGATAAGGACCTCACAACATAGATAGAATCAAGAAGATACATGCATCATAAAATTTATCATGCTCGCATCCTTCTAATTGTAAAAATGTAATTTTGATTTATGCAAGGAAATGTTGAATAGTTGGGAAAGAATTTGGAGAGAGTGGTGTTAGACATTCTTCAAGCTACAATACTTGATCATTCAATTCCTCAAGTTTGTCCCAAACATCTTTAGGTGTTTTACACTTTGTAGTATGAAATAAGAATTTATCAAATACATGTAATCCTATGAGCCCCTTGGATTCATATTACTTACTTCTATTAGTAAATTTTTAAAATTCTCTTGATTGAGCATCTAGAATTTTCCATAAAACTTTAGATTGTAGCAGTTGGGTCGGTAACTTCCATGTACGATAGTCATATTGAGTAAGGAGCTCATTTTTTTTAGATCCTCCATGTTTAAATGAAAAAAATCAAGAGAAAGAAGACAAATGTGAACTTAAATTGTGCCTTTCATCCCCAAAATAAATTAAAATTATATTTCCAACCCCCAACAAATTATAATGGAGAAATTTTTCAATTTTTATAAGTGACAAGCTCAAATCAACCATTAAAATGCATGATGTTTTTTATTAAAAAATAAATAAATGAGTTTTCAATTTTAAAAAAAAAGTTACAAAAGGACTCCTTGCAATTTTTTAGCAACTTAAATTTTTTTTTCCAAATTTTAAGGGTATGTGCAAGATCATCATGGACATAAAAACTCAGAAAAATTAGAGTTAGGAAACTTGACATAAAAAATTGAATAAGTTATCTATATTACTTCAAAAATATGTAAGAATAGAATTTGTAGCAAATTGAATGTAGTTTCTAAACTACTAAGTTTTTTTTTTTTTAATCTATTTAGTGAAAATTTGAAATTTCAATGCAGTAGTACTTAAATTTGAGGGAAAAAAGAAGTAGGTGTTTGTCTAACCATCCTAACCATAATAAAATGATAATATTTTTTTATAAGATTTTATATATTAGTAGAGGACTCATGTCTCGATGTGATGCATATTTTTTTGTAATTTTTTTCAAAGTAAATAATTAATTATCAAATTTTTATCACTTGTAAAAAAAATAAAAACTTGTGTGTCTGAGCACCTTAACTTGGTCAAAACTTCATGAAATTCATTTTTTTTTAATCCTATAGTATGTGAAGCATAGGATGTGACGCATGTTTCAAATTCAAGATATGTGATACCGTTTGAAAGATATAGATGTTTTCCAATAAACCTATCAATTATGACTTTAGTCATAATTCAAATAGAAAATGTATTATAATTGTTTATTAAATTCAAAATAAAGCATAATTTATATTGGTGGAAAGCTGAGAATCTCCTTTAAAAACCCTTTTTGTTTCATCAATTTTGGGTTAAAAAAAGTTGTCAGCCACATACCCATCATATCACCACTTTTTGGCCCATCACGATCCTACACATACCCTTAACTTTGTGTTAAAAAGTTATGTCAATTGAAAGAAGTAAATACGAAGTGTAATTTCAAGCTATAATATTGGTAAAAAAATGGAAAAACTAGAAAAAGTCATTTACAAAACTATGATGTTTGTTGAACTAGCTTTTCAAATACTACTTTTTCACCAAACTCTAATACTCTACCAAAAAGTTTTCCAAAGCGGAAAGAAAGGAATATTTTAGGCCAAATACAAGATCCCTAGTGGACCTCTAGTTCAGCCAGTGGCAACAGTGGCCATTGGGTAGTGACTTGGTGATGGTATGGTTGGTGCACATCGACAGTCAAGTTTAGCAATCACAATTATTGTAACACCCCTCCATTTTGTTCTTTTGATCGAACAGTGTTCGCTATGTATGTTTTGCTTTGTTAGCACGTTGGTTATAAACATGATTACTATTGACCACTAATTGTCAAGTGTTGTAAACATTATGTTTTGATGTGATGGCACTTTAATCAGATGTTATTATTATTTCATATTATGCATTAAATTAGCATGTATGTGAATTATTGATGTTTATGCTTTGATTATATCAGTGATGATTAGATGTGTCAGTTAGTGATATTGTATTGGCGAAGGGGAGGGGATCACATCACTCGCATGCGAGCACCCTATGATTCTGTGATTTCCTCTTCATAGTGTGTTTTAATATATTTTATGAATGTTTCAACACTTGGATTATGTGCAGGATGCAGGTACAGGACATCGACTCCACCTGGTCTCACAGATCTGAGCATGTCCCTTGTCTAACAAAAATCAATTGGGAGACACTAGCTAGGTTTTTTGTGTTGTGACATCACCCTAGCCATAGTGTGTCATCAGGTTGTTAGTTGGGATAAGTTATTTTGTTGCCTCTTCTCTCCTTGCCTACGTATTTAAATTTGCAAGAAAAAAAAAATGGTGTTTGTTTTATTTAATTTCATTGTCAAAATAAATAAAGGAGTGCTCATTAATTAATTAGTTAGTTTAATTCAATCAATAAATATTCTAATCATGGATTAGATTTATTTATTGATAAATTAAATTAAAATGTTTTGTTAGCATTATTAAATTTTGAGATCAAATCAAAATAGAAATTGCCTTGCATTCCTTTTTGAAATAAAATTAAAAATGATTTTTAATGTAAATTGGTAAATTCAATTTTGTCGAAGAAAGAAAATTTAATTATCATTTGGGTTGCAAAAATAGATCTTTTTTTTAAATTAATATTGTGCAAATTACACTTGGAAATGGAAATTGTTTTATGAAATTGCAAAAATAAAATATCTTGTTTTAGCAATAAGTTTGGTGGGTGAGTCCATTTTAGGGGTTTGACAAATTTGGGGGAAAAATTGCATAAGGTAATTCATTTTATTTTTGAATTTTAATTTGAATTTTGGTGGAGAATTGGAAAATTGGAGAGCAAGCTTGGATGGGATTTTTGAAAAATTAGTGAAGGGAAGATTGAAAATTGGTAAAGCTGAATTGCAAAGCAAAGGAAAAACCTCCATTGAAAGACTTCAAGCTTGGAGAAAACACAAGGTTATTGTTTAAATTTTGTGCAATTTCTTTATTTTGAAAATGATTTAGAAGCTGTTCAAATTGTTAGAAGATTTAAAACTGTGAATGAAAGGAAAAACCCATCAAGAAATTGCATTCAAATCTTGAATCAAAAACTCTCAAGATAGTGTGAAAATTTAGAGATTAAACTTGGTATTATCAAGCTTTTCAACAAAAATTGTTTGAACAACACATGGTGAATCCAAATGAAAATCTCTTGTAAAATTTCTATGTGTTTGAGAAGAGCTTCATTTAAATTTGGAAAAGAATGAGAAATCTTCATATAGCTAGGTTAAATCAGGTGTTTTCAATGATAATTTATTTTGTTTCTGAGAATGAGCATTTGCCCAATCTGGGTATGAAGAAATTCTGTATCTATGGTTCTTTCAATTGAAACTATGGATATATATTTTATATATATGTGTATATATATATACCCAATTGTATAAATACATATATACATATATATAAAAAATATATAATATATTTAGTGAATTCATTTTTTAAACTTTATGAGAAAATAAATTCATGATTTTTGGTATTCTGGTTTTTACCCAGAATCTTTTTTTTACCAGTCGAAAATTCTATCATTTCGAATGGCGAAATGGTTTTTTTCTGTTGTTGTGCATAGTATATGGGCGGGTTTCAACCCCTGGCAGCCCCCATGGCTGGGGACAGTGGCCTGTGAAGGCAGCGCCGTCGCTGCCCTCACAGGTCGCAACCCCCAGCAATGGTGGCTACGTCCCTGTTAGGGCAGGGCGAGGCCCAAACCCTGCTTTGACTTATGCATTTTTTTTTAAATCCATTTTTTTATTATATTTATTATATTTATTAAATATAAAGTATATAATATATTTTATATTTAATATATATAATATGAAATTTCGGAATCAATGTTTTATTTTATCAACTAAAATATAATTTATATATATATATATATATATTTTAATATATATGCTGTATATACTAATTTAAAATTATTTATATATAATATATGTATTATAATATATTTATATTATATTTTAATGTATACTTAAGTGATTATCATTTATATTTAAATATTAATTATATATGTATTTTAAAATATATATGTATATATATTTGATTACATAGATATTTAAAATATATATATATATATTTATATTTAAATGTGAATTATTCTTTTTAAAAAGAGAAAAGGTATTTGCAAGGGATAGATGAAAATTTATTTATAAAAAATCATTGTCTATCAAAAGAAAGATTGATTTAATTTATTGTGTGTATTGTGTCAACAAGAATCAAACGAATAGTCAAACTCTTATGTGATTGTGCAAGAACATAGTTTATTTAATTTGATTAAGTGTACTAATGCGATGAATGATTGGATTTACGAAATCCTAATGTAGATTACCTTATATTGTTTGCAAGCCTCTTTTCTTCGTTGGGCATCCATTCTTGTTGGAATTTGAGTCAAATTTTGTAAGCCTTCCAGATAGAACCATCTACTATGTTATGGGTTTGTTTTCATGTCAGTCAACCTTGTTTTCCTTGGGTAGTGCTTAATTGTGTCCAGTGTTGTACCCGGTTATCATGAACGGGCTATGTTGACTTCATGTCGTGATTAGGGATTCATTATCCCTAGGTTGCACTTGAGTACCCTTTGGTTGTGGTATAGTTCCACGTGTTGTCTTAGAGAAGTGGCTTACATTGAGGGCCGACACACAAAGTGGTGCCAGGAGATCTCAATGTAAGTTAGTTAATTTAGTGAAAACTTATACCAATTGATTAGTGTAGGTGGTACCAACATTAAAAAAGATTAATTTTTCCCTGCTCATGGATGCAAGTGCTTGTAAAGAATTGGGATGAGATGAGAAGGCCTGGAATGGCAAGATCATTATCTTGTCCCTTCGAAAGATAACTAATTCCACATTGGTTTTCATGTGGGGCCGAGAGCCATTAGAGGTTACCAGGATATCCCAAGATTGGGGCCGAGACCTAGGAAGACTTGCCAGGATATCCCATGCGACATTGTGATGACACTTCTCCTAAGTCAACAATATGTTTGTATTTGTGATGTGATCATTTACTTAAAATCTGGAAGCATTGTAACCTTTGTTTCATGCACGTCATGTTCGTATCTTTTTCAATTGTCATGTTGCCTATGTTTATAAGTTGTTGGTCTTGACTTGAAATCCTTGTTACTATCTCCTAGCATGGGGGGTGAGCCTTCGGGTATCACTTGGTTGGGTGGAACGTGCACCTTACTCATTGTTTTTTTTGTCTCTTGCTCTTGTGGATGATACTTTCATGTTGGAGGGATCGTGGAATATAGTTGCTACCTTTTTTCTTTTATGTTAGTCATTCTTGTATTATTTTTACCCCTCATTGTTATCGAGGTGGAAATTGTAATTAAGCTATCATGTTATTGATTTACCTCATTCTGGAAATGAGTGATGTAATTGTAATTGTAAAACTTTTGTTATTGGTAACCATGAAGGATCTCATGGCCTTAAATGAAAATCTCATGTATGGAATGTATGTGCTTTAATTATTTAAGTGAATACTGTTATGTTTCATTTCATGCATGTTGTTTTAATTTGTGATTTAAATAATCTTTGTCTCGTAACCTTAGGGGATTGTTGGCTTTGTGTTGTAATATTTCATGTATTTGTAATTAAACAAAAAAAAATTATTCATTTGTTTAGTAGTTTGCTTCCCCTAGGGTTGCGTGGCGGGGCATTACACATGGTATCAGAGCCTAGGTTTAAACACTGGGTACTCTGGGATTATGATGAGTTGATTAAGATTTTAGTTGTGTGGGTTTTAATTGTGTGTTGTGCTTAATACCTTATTGTGTCTGTGTAGGATTATGCCTCCCAGACGTGGCCATTTAGGCGGTCGCGTTGGGTAATAGTAAGACCCACCGTGACATGTTCCATTTGTTTCTGACCATGAGGAGCAACAGGCTTCTCAAAATATTCAAGGAGATGGCAATTAGAATCTGGATCCACCTAGGATCGAGGACTTTCAGTTGCGTCAGTTGTTAGGGGAGATCCTTGCCTGCCTTGGGCCTAGGCAGGAGGTAGAACTAGTCGTGGTTAGAGAGAGAGAGGTACTAGTTTAGTCTGATTCAGAGGTAGTAGCCCATATGAGGGACTTTCTTAGAGCATGACCACCATTTTCAATGGATCAGGCAGTTGTTTGGAGGCAGAGACATGGCTCATTGACTTGACTAGGTGTTTTGCTATGCACCCATACAGTAGCAACACTTGAGATAGGTGCGCTATCATGCACTTGAGGGGATTTTCCTCCACTTGGTGGAGATTAGAGGAGCAGAAGCTCCATTTGGACATTGGTACAATTTCTTGGGAGTTGTTCCTAGAGCAGCTTCAGGCTATATTTCTTTTTGAGCATTGGAGGCAGCGTCAAGGGGATGAGTTCCACACCCTTTGACAGATGACCATGTCAGTAGAGTTGTATGAGCATCATTTCTATGAGCTCAAATAGTATGCAGGCATAGGAGATGATGAGGGTATGTTGGTACAACATTTTCTCAGGGGCTTAAACACCCGTATCAGTGGTGGAGTGCGGGCTTTCGAACCTAGGACTATGGAGGTGGCGGTCGACAAGGCCAGGTTCATTGAGGAGAACCTGGTGATGGCCTTAGGTGGTCATGTAGGAGTGCAAGTGAGCAATGGTTCAATAGCTAGGACTAGTGCTCGAGGAGGTCAGCCTCAGGGAGGTGCACCTTCTAGAGCTCAGCAAGGTCCATCTCAAAGTGGTCAACAGCAGCAGTAGGGTTCCCAGGGGAAACAAAAGGGTTTCCAGCAAAGGCAGGGGGACAAGACTTGGAGGTGCATGAGTTGCTTCAACTCTGAGCAGCCAATGCAGAGTTCTCATTCATCTTTTAGGGGTAGTGCGCAGCAGTCTAGCGCACCACCTGCAGGCAGGGGCTTTGGTAGAGGCACTGGATGTTTTGCATGTGGCCAGTAGGGTCACATAGCGATGATGTGTCCCAATAAGGGCACATCGGGTTATTCTTAGGGACCAGCGGTGTCAGAGCCGACTATAGGAGATGTAGGCTGTGGGCATCAAGTATTCGTAACGGTTGACAACCGCTAGACAGAGCACCAGGGTACAGTCATTGAGGCTTATGGTATGTTGAGGGGTAACCCAGTTTCTATTTTATTTGATTTTGGAGCATCTGATTCCTTTGTTTCTTCATCTGTCGTGACGCAATGTAGACTAGATGTGGTAAAGTAGGTCAATAGGTGGCAGGTAGAGTTAGCTTCAGGTGCAAAATTTGCATCCCTTTCCCTTGTGCCAGAGTGTAGGTTAGAGGTTGGACCTCTCCAGACTACCTTGGACCTTCGTGTTAATCCATTTGGTTCTTATGACGTTGTCATAGGAATGGATTGGCTAGAGGCTCATAGTGCAATCATTGATTGTCGACGTAAGTCGATTAGATGCATTGGGGCATCTGGTAGAGAGGTAGAGGTAGTGGGGGTCCAGAGGCTGAGTTCCTTGAGGATCATCTTAGCTATGTAGTTGAGAAGGTGTGTGCGGTAGGGTTGCCAATTGTTCGCTATTATAGTGGATGATTTGGATCTAGGAGGTGGAGAAGAGAAGGTCTCTCTTGATAGTCCCCCCATCCTTCAAGAGTTTTCTAATGCCTTTCCAGACGAGATTCTAGGGATGCCTCCTCAGAGGGATATTGACTTCAAGATAGACTTGATACCTAGATCAAACCCATTTCATGAGCTCCCTATCGTATGACTACCCAAGAGCTGAAAGAGCTTAGGTTGCAGCTTGAGGAATTGTTAGAGAAGGGTTTTATTCACCCTAGTGTTTCTCCATGGGGAGCACCTATCATCTTCGTGAAGAAGAAGGATGGTTCACTTTGGTTGTGTATTGATTACCGACAGTTGAACAAAGTGACCATCAGAAATCGGTATCCTCTTCCTAGGATTGACGATCTATTCAATCAGATCAAGGGTGATACCATCTTTTTGAAGATTGATCTCAAGTCAGGATATCATCAGCTTTGAATCCTCGAGTCATATATTCATAAGACCGTGTTTCGAACGCGGTATGGTCACTATGAGTTCATAGTTGTACCATTTGGTTTGACGAATGCACCCTCAGTTTTCATGAGTCTTATGAATGGGGTATTTTGTACATACCTAGGTAGGTTTTTCCTTGTGTTCCTAGATGATATTTTGGTATACTCTAGGACAATGGAGGAACATGAGGAGCATTTATGATAGGTATTACAGTGCTTGCGAGATAATCAACTATATGCTAACTTGTGAAAGTGTGAATTCTTCAGGACTGAGGTCCAATACCTTGGTCATGTCATCTCAGGGGAAGGTATTTCAGTGGATCTTGCAAAGATCCAAGTGATCTCAGATTGGCCTGCGCCCACGAATGTGGCAGAGATACGTAGCTTCATGGGGCTAGCAGGTTATTACAAGCGATTTGTGTAGGACTTTTCGAGGCTAGGGCATCCTATCACCTCCCTTTAGAGGAAAGGAAAGAGGTTTGAGTGGTCAGAGAAGTGTGAGGCAGCCTTTCAGTGTCTTAAGGGGAAGTTAACCAATGCATCTATACTTACGATATCGAATCCTATTGGGGACTTTGTAGTTTGTACATATGCATCCTTGGAGGGATTAGGTGCAGTATTGATGCAGGAGGATTGTGTCATTGCATATGAGTCATGAAAGCTCAAGGATCATGAGCTAAACTATCCTACCCACGATCTTGAGTTGGCGTCAGTGGTTCATGCATTGATGAGATGGAGGCACTTTCTTCTTGGGCATAGGTTTGAGCTGCATAGTGATCATAGGGGCCTTTAGTATATCTTCACGCAACCCAACCTTAATGCTAGGCAAAGGTGTTGGATGGATTTTCTCTGTGAATATGACTTTGAGGTGAAGTATATCCAAGGGAAGGAGAATGTGGTTGCAGATGCCCTCAGTAGGTGAAGGCATGAGATATCTTAGTTGACTCTTATTGTTGATTTGTGGAGTCAGATTATTTCTACCCTCCTAGCCGATAGTTGGTATCAGGATGTTAGGTTGGTGATAGAGGCAGGAAGACCCCTTGAGGGTAGATATTCAGGATACTCTCTCGATGCTAATGAGATATTGAGACACACGAGATGCATATACATTCCCCCATCATGTGAGCTTCGCACTTTGGTCATGACTGAAGAAAATCGTGCACCTTATTCAGCCCATCCAGGGGTGAAGAAGATGTATGCAGATTTGTGTCAGTTATATTTTTGGCCAGGGATGAAGTGAGATATTGTGAATTTTGTGTCGAGATGTCTTGAGTTTCAGCAGGTGAAGGCCGAACACCAACATCCAGCAGGGCTTTTACAGTCACATTTAGTACTAGAGTGGAAATGGGATATAATCTCATTGGATTTCATTGTTGGTTTACCCAACTCTTCGAGACGACATGATGCAATTATGGTGACAGTGGATAGGTTAATGAAGGTAGCACACTTCTCACCTATGTGCTCCTCCTATGCTACATCGTCCGTAGCTAGAGTGTTCATGGAGGATATAGTGAGGCTACATGGTATTCCACGTCGAATTATCTCTGACAGGGATCCAGTGTTCACCTCAACTCTATGGACGTCATTACGGCATGTGATGGGAACATAGTTGAACTTCAGTTCAGCTTACCACCGAGAGACAGATGGACAGACTGAGAGGGTCAATCAGATCCTCAAAGACATGTTGCGTATGTATGTGATGGACCAGTAGACACGATGGGAGGACTATCTTTATTTGGTAGAGTTTTCCTATAATAATGGCTTTCAGAGTTCTATCGGCATGGCTCCATTCCAGGCATTGTATGGGTGACCATGTCACACTCCCTTGAGTTGGGATCGACTAGAGGACAGAGTAACTTTGAGTCCTGAAATGTTGCAGGATATAGAGCAGTAGGTGGATAGGATTAGAGAGCACTTGGTGGCAGTGCAGGATAGGCAGAAGAAGTATGCAGATGCACATAGAGTGGATCATTAGTTTTCCATAGGTGATAGAGTCTTCTTGCGTGTGCGTCCATGAAAGAGTCCAATTCATTATGGAAAAGGCTCTAAGTTAGTGCCTCACTTTGTTGGACCCTTCGAGATTCTCAAGAAGATTGGTCATGTTGCTTACCATCTTGCTTTACTGCCCAGTATCTCGCGTGTGCATGACGTATTTCATGTATCAGTTCTTCGGCCGTACCATCCAAACATTTCTCATGTCCTTGATTGGAATGCCTTGTAGGTAGAGGATGGGTAGCTGGCTTTGGAGCCCGTGGCCGTGGTGGAGTGCAGAATGCTCGCTCTTCGAGGGCAAGATATTGATCAGGTTAGGATCCAGTGGGATCCTAGGGATGACACATCATCCACTTGGGAAGATGTAGCTAGGATGAGGGAACTTTATCCCTATTTGTTTGCAGGCTTCCAGGAGTAAGCCTGACCCTAGCGGGAGAGGATGTAACACCCCTCCATTTTGTTCTTTTGATTCAACAGTGTTCGTTATGTATGTTTTGCTTTGTTAGCACGTTGGTTATAAACTTGATTACTATTGACCGCTAATTGTTAAGCATTGTAAACATTATGTTTCGATGTGATGGCACTTTAATCAGATATTATTATTATTTCATGTTCTGGATTAAATTAGCATGTATGTGAATTATTGATATTTATGCTTTGATTATATCAGTGATGATTAGATGTGTCAGTTAGCAATATTGTATTGGTGAAGGGGATGGGATCACATCACTCACATGTGAGCGCCCTGTGATTCCGTGATTTCCTCTTCACAGTGTGTTTTAATATATTGTATGAATGTTTCGACACTCAGATTGTGTGCAGGATGTAGGTATAGGACATAGACTCCACCTGGTCTCATAGGTCTAAGCGTGTCCCTTGTCCAACAAATATCGATTGGGAGATAGTAGTTAGGTTTTTTGTGTTGTGACATCACCCTAGCCATAGTGTGTCATCAGGTTGTTAGTTGGGATAAGTTATTTTGTTGCCTCTTCTCTCCTTGCCTACGTATGTAAATTTGCAAGAAAAAAAATGGTGTTTGTTTTATTTAATTTCATTGTTAAAATAAATAAAGGAGTGCTCATTAATTAATTAGTTAGTTTAATTCAATCAATAAATAATCTAATCATGGATTAGATTTATTTATTGATAAATCAAATTAAAATGTTGTGTTAGCATTATTAAATTTTGAGATCAAATCAAAATAGAAATTTCCTTGCATTCGTTTTTGAAATAAAATTAAAAATGATTTTTAATGTAAATTGGTAAATTCAATTTTCTTGAAGAAAGAAAATTTAATTATCATTTGGGTTGCAAAAATAGATCTTTCTTTTAAATTAATATTGTGCAAATTACACTTGGAAATGGAAATTGTTTTATGAAATTGCAAAAATAAAATATCTTGTTTTAGCAATAAGTTTGGTGGGTGAGTCCATTTTAGGGGTTTGACAAATTTGGGGGGAAAATTGCATAAGGTAATTCATTTTATTTTTGAGTTTGAATTTGAATTTTGGTGGAGAATTGGAAAATTGGAGAGCAAGCTTGGATGTGGTTTTTGAAAAATTAGTGAAGGGAAGATTGAAAATTGGTAAAGCTAAATTGCAAAGCAAACGAAAAACCTCCATTGAAAGACTTTAAGCTTGGAGAAAACACAAGGTTATTGTTTAAATTTTGTGCAATTTCTTTATTTTGAAAATGATTTAGAAGCTATTCAAATTGTTAGAAGATTTAAAACTGTGAATGAAAGGAAAAACCCATCAAGAAATTACATTCAAATCTTGAATCAAAAACTCTCAAGATAGTGTGAAAATTTAGAGATTAAACTTTGTATTATCAAGCTTTTCAACAGAAATTGTTTGAGCAACACATGGTGAATCCAAATGAAAATATCTTGTAAAATTTCTATGTGTTTGAGAAAGCTTCATTTAAATTTGGAAAAGAATGAGAAATCTTCATATAGCTAGGTTAAATCAAATGTTTTCAATGATAATTTATTTTGTTTCTGAGAATAAGCATTTTCCCAATCTGGGTATGAAGAAATTTTGTATCTAATGTTCTTTCAATTGAAACTATGGATATATATTTTATATATATGTGTATATATATATACCCAATTGTATAAATACATATATATATATATATATAATATATATATATATATATATTTAGTGAATTCATTTTTTAAACTTTATGAGAAAATAAATTCATGATTTTTGGTATTCTGGTTTTTACCCAGAATTTTTTTTTACGAGTCAAAAATTCTATCATTTCGAATGGAAAAATGGTTTTTTTCTATTGTTGTGCATAGTATATGGGCGGGTTTCAACCCCTGGCAGCCCCCATGGCTGGGGGTGGTGGCCTATGAAAGTAGCGTCATCGCTGCCCTCACAGGTCGCAGCCCCCAGCAATGGTGGTTGTGTCCCCGTTAGGGCAGGGTGAGACCCAAACCCTGCTTTGACTTATGCGTTTTTTTTTTTTAATTATATTTATTAAATATAAAGTATATAATATATTTTATATTATATATTTTATATTTAATATATATAATATGAAATTTGAGAATCAATGTTTTATTTTATCAATTAAAATATAATTTATATATATATTTTAATATATATGTTGTATATAATAATTTAAAATTATTTATATATAATATATGTATTATAATATATTTATATTGTATTTTAATGTATGCTTAAGTGATTATCATTTATATTTAAATATTAATTATAAATGTATTTTAAAATATATATGTATATATATTTGATTACATAGATATTTAAAATATATATATATATTTATATTTAAATGTGAATTATTCTTTTTAAAAAGAGAAAAGGTATTTGTAAGGGATAGATGAAAATTTGTTTATGGAAAATCAATGTATATCAAAAGAAAGATTGATTTAATTTATTGTGTATTGCGTCAACAAGAATCAAATGAATAGTCAAACTCTTATGTGATTGTGCAAGAACATAGTTTATTTAATTTGATTAGGTGTACTAATGCAATGAATGATTGGATTTATGAAATCCTAATGTAGATTACCTTATATTGTTTGCAAGCCTCTTTTCGTCATTGGGCATCCATTCTTGTTGGAATTTGAGTCAAATTTTGTAAGTCTTCTAGATAGAACCGTCTACTATGTTCTAGGGTTGTTGTCATGTCGGTCGACCTTGTTTGCCTTGGGTAGTGCGTAATTGTGTCCAGTGTTGTACCCGATTATCATGAACGGGCTATGTTGACTTCATGTCTTGATTATGGATTCATTATCCCTAGGTTGCACTTGAGTACCCTTTGGTTGTGGTATAGTTCCACATGTTGTATTAGAGAAGTGGCTTACATTGATGGTCAGCACTCAAAGTGGTGCCAAGAGATCTCAATGTAAGTTAGTTAATTCAGTGAAAACTTAAACCAATTGATTAGTGTAGGTGGTACCAACATTTAAAAAGATTAATTTTTCCTCGTTCATGGATGCAAGTGCTTGTAAATACTTGGGATGAGATGAGAAGGCCTAGAATGGCAAGATTGTTATCTTGTCCCTTCGAAAGATAACTAATTTTGCATTGGTTTGCATGTGGGTTCAGGAGTCGTTAGAGGTTACCAGGATATCCCGAGATGGGGGTCGAGACCTAGGAAGACTTGCCAGGATATCCCATGCGACACTGTGATGACACTTCTCCAAAGTCAACAATATGTTTGTATTCGTGATGTGATCATTTACTTAAAATCTGGAAGCATTGTAACCTTTGTGTCATGTGATGTCATGTTCGTATCTTTTTCAGTTGAGTCATGTTGCCTATGTTTAGAGGTTGTTGGTCTTGACCTGAAATCCTTGTTACTATCTAAGTTCATATTAAAACATAAGAGAAGAGCATATATGAGAATTTAGAAGATCATAAAAAATAACTCAAATCACAATAGTAAACTTGATGGTAGAAACTCTCTAAGAAAAAGGAAGGGGCTTTCCACATTCAAAGCTCTAGTATCATGTTGAAGGGAACAACCAAGATCTTCAATTTGCAACACCAAATAACCTCCACCCACTAAAGAGAGAAGCAATAGAAGATGATATTCTACCAAACAAGAATAAAATTTGATATAAGATTCACAATATCTAGAAAGAGATGTAAAATATGAAAGAGAAGTCTTGTGTGTAAAGGTAATGAGAGAGAGATGGGATTAGATAAGATCATGACATGTGTCTTAATCCTATCACATGAGAGAACTTATCATAACTACCTAGGATAAGATAAAATCTAGAGATGACAACTAAGACTTATAAAAGGAATATTAGGACCTAATTAAACTTAACATGTGAATAAGTTCCCTATGTCCTCTATTGGGAATTAGCTAGGTACAAGACTTTATTCACACCAACACATGAGTGGAATAATTTTTTATTACTTTTGGGAACCCACACTCATTTTTTATTTTTATTACTTCTTTCTTACATTATTGACATTGTTTATTTTTTGAATTTCAAGATCATTGTTCAATGCATATGTCCTTTATAATTGCATTTTTTTACTTAGGTTTGGTTTAACATTTCCTTGATATTTTCTTAACTATAACGAGATAAGATGATCTATAATATTATTTAGATATTTTATAATAAATTATGATTTATGCATTACTAATCTTAGTTATTCGAATGCCTTTCATGTCAGTAAAAATGTATAAATAAAGTACTAAAACCAAAGAAACTTAGGAAACATATATATATATATATATATATATATATATATACTTTATAGTGACAAGGACATAAGATTTATTTTGGAGAAACCATAAAGGGGAAAGCTCTAGTTGGATAAGGATGCACTCTCTATAATCTGCTATAAATAGTCAACTACAATCTATGTGATTGATGTTTGTCTAAATCTAACCCTTATGTCTCTTCAACAAGTGATAAGAGTGATTATATCCATCCATAAGTGTCTCTATCTCAAGATATATTTGAATAATAGCTAACCTTACATATAATTAATCTTTTAGTGAAGGTAAACAAGAGTATCAACCCCCAAAATAAATTTTAATACTCCTTGAGAAGATACTTGAATTCACATGTAAGGGAATTCAAGAACTCTAACCTATAGAAGTTGACACCAACCAACACTTTTTTTCAAAATGTTCAACATATTCAAACTATGTACATTCATTGGTTTCACTAATATAGTTAATTAAGGGTCACATGGCATTGACAAGGATGAATTGATAATTTGAGGGGATGAACTTGCTAATACCAACTAACAACTATATTTTTAGAAGTTGTGTATAAAATTGACTTCATCCCTAAGATTCTTCAAATCATTTGAAAGTTTCAACAACCATGCAAATACCTCATGAATGTGTTCAATTGACAAAAAATAATCTCTAATACTAAAATAGACTTGAATTGAATTCCGTTATTTAAGTATATCTATTATGTGAGACCCATTGGTGATACTTGATTTTATGCTACTTTATTATTTTGGATAGACATAGTTTGATTTTTGTATGATCAGTAGACATTATGTTTTGATGCAGAATGATGCTTTATGATGCTATTCATAGTATGATGATTTGAACATTAGACCTTACGATTGATGTTAATGATGAATATAAATGCATGGGTAGATTTGATGGAAATTTCAATGAGATATCGATATTAATTGCAACTTTGGGATGAGATTTAATTATTGAGTTTTAAATTAGATTATGAAATTATGAATTATAGTTATTGTCTGAAAATGGAATAATTTTTTTTAGGAAAATGCAATGATGATGAATCTATGAGATTGATATAATTGTGTATTGGTATTAAGACATAATTTAAAAGGTGATGAAAATTGTATGATGAGAATATATATGTTTCATTTGATTATATGATTTTATTGGACATATTAATATGTGAAATTATGTGTGCAGGTACAAATTCCATAGCCAATGGAATTAGAGGTCTTCAAGGAACCCAATGTGATAAACACAATGAACGCTAACTATAGTCCATTTGAAGGGACTATAGTCTTAATGTGGTGTAATTTTTGTAAAATGGTTTGAGACATATGTTAATTTTTAGTATAAAGTTTTCTTTTAAGTCTTTAAATTGTATTTTATTTCTAAAGTTATAACTGAGGGTATTTTTCAGATTTTTATTTTTAATTGATTCAAAAGGGTTGATAAAAGGGTATTTTATGTTATTTTGTTTATTTTAAACCCCTAGGGTATTAACCCAAGGGTTAGGCACTTAATTCAAGTCATATCTTGAACTAAACTCAAGATATGACCTCTCAAAAATGTCTATTTTTATGGGTGACGGATTTAGAGATTGAAATGAGGTGTGCATGGATTAATTTCTGTTAGATCCTCATTTCTCTCCGAATTCCTCAATACAAAGGGTGTTTTGAAAAGTGAAACTTGAGTTATTGGTGTTCTCTTTTGTAATGTTGAGTCTTTGTAGGAATAAACTCTTTCTTCCAATGTTGGTCCTTCACTTAAGTGAAATATGAAGGATTGTGTGTATTCTTGTGAGCTTTACATGTGTCACTACATTATTGGTGAGGATTGAAAAAGGGGTTTCTATTTATCTCTCTGTTTTTTGTTTTCTAGGGCCCTTTTCTTTTTGGATATTATTTTGGGGCAATACTTTGGATTTTGATTTTGGGGAAGAAGTTTTTTATGAAAAGAATTAAGGGAAAATATTGGAGCTCTTCTATAGTTTTTTCTTGAAAAGTGTAAGAGGTTGGCTTCAAATTCTTTTGTATTGGTTTTGTCCTAAATGTTTTGAATGTTGAAAAGATTGTGGGTTTATTGCTTTAAACAATTGTTGTACTATTTTGTGTTGTAATTGTGTTTTGGGTTGTGATGGGCATGGATCTCTTAGATTTTGAGAGTTACCTAAGTATGGGGTTGACAAAGGATGAACCTCCAATGGGGAAACCTCCAACCTTTGAGAAGGTGGAGATTTGGGTATGAGTACCCACATTATTGGCATATGGAGTTTCTCAGTTATGAGTACCCAGGTTATTTTACAAAGTTGGATGGATTGGTAAATGGATAAAAGATGTGACATTATACAAATCTTTATATATATGTGTTTCCCCATTGGGTAGTGTTGTCTCCTAAGTCTCCCCCTTTCTTGAATCTTCAAGAAGATTCAATGTGAATGTGAATCCCTAGGTTTTGGGTGTTATTGCATTCTTTTGTGTGTTTGATAATTGTGCATGTTTGAGAATGTGTGTAACCCAGTTCCTTTGATGGCCTCCAAGCTTAGGGGTGACTGGTTTTCCAGTCTAAGGTTGGGTGGTGAGCACCCCATTGGCTTTAGAATAAATTTCTATTATGTGTAGCTTCTACAGATTTTTTTGAAGAGATCTCTTAGTTTTGAAGAAATAGCAAGAAAAGACTATATGCATTCCTTTGTAAAAGTTATTGTAAACTACCCAGTAGGATAGTTTGTAAAAGTCATGTATGACTTTCATAAAAGACTTGTTGGGCTATTGTAAAAGTTTTGTGATACTTGCTGCAAGAGATCATTTTAGTATTTTGTTTAATTATGCGTATAAAATTGTTATTTTCAATACATTTTATGTAGAATAATGTAAATTCTTACTTATGGCTTTTGTGAAAAAAAAATACAGAAATGGAAAATAATCAGATTTGTTTATTGCAAATTCTACATGCGTATTGTAAAAATAAATAGATCAATTGAAATATAGATTAAATAGATAAATTCCTTACATCTGTTTCTTTATAAATTTTATGAACTCTCAACTTGAAAGAATGGGTGTTAGAATTTTACATATGAAGAAGAAAAGAAGGAAATTGTGTGCATGCCTGATTAGAAGTTTGAAATTTTAGTAGAGAATATATAATTATAGTCTTCTTGAAACATCTTTAGCATTTATGGATATCCGAGTTTCTTAAATTATGGAGACTAAAATAATAATTGCATTTTGTTGTACAGTTAGAAATTTATATGCAGCCATTGTTAAAGAAAAAAATTGATATCTGTCTTTCAAGATTTCTTATGGATATCCTTGATGTGTTTATTGGTTAAACTCAGTATGGAGTACTTCTAAATATATTTGCAGCCCTGCAAATCAAACAACAAACCATGGAAGTAAATTAGATTCAAGATTAGATTAGAATTTTTATCAAATATTGTCAAATAAGTAAACCAAACAAGCAGGCCCAAAATCTTAATTTTTGCTTATTCGGGTTGCTCTCACATAACTCCTGGTTGATATTTATAAAATACATAAATTAATTAATTAAACCTGCAACTTCGTTTTAGGATCAAAACCATGCTCTGGGCTCTTCATGTAACATTAGATCTCAGACCTGCAAATGAGAAAACAGATAAGAATGAAACGTTTGGAAATTGCTACGTAGAAAATTAGGTGTTGGTTAATTTTTCTATAAATTGGTTGCACACACATCAAGTTTTTTCACAGAGATATCTAAGGAAAAATCTTGATTTTCTAAACTAAACTTCAAATTACATGCAAGACTGTTCGATGGTGAATTTACTCCACTTTCCACACTATTTTATCATTCACGCATTCACCATTTACTCAAAGCTTTAATCCTTGATTTAAGGAATTATTTGCCTTTCGTGTCCAGGGCTTAAATTTGACGGTCGACCTTGCCTGTCAACAAATTTTTTAAATGACGGTTATCTATTCAAAGGTGCCCTTAAAACATTATGATATACCTTAGTGTAAGTAAAATTATATATAAATCAGATATATATATCATTATAATTCTATATTAATTTTGACAGTCTATCCAAAATCCCTCCTTTCATCTGATACAATCTTCTTAAAAAAAAATTGATTGTATTTTACAGCAAAAATCTCTAAATATAGTCATACCGCCATCAAATTTAAGCCTTGTTCGTGTGAAGCTTTTCTATTACCGTTAACTTTTATATTCTTATCAACGATAGCCATCTGAAAAATATGGATTACCAATTATTAGGAAATACTATGGAGTCATGGACAAACAAAACTAAATTATGAATTAAATAATATCTAAAGTGATTTTATGTGGATGGGCGTTAGATATTCGTAATCTTTTTAGAAGTCCATTTAGCATTTCTTAGACTTCGATTTTAGTTTCATGTCTTTCAAAAACACATATATTCCCTCACTTAAGGAAAGGGGAATACATCTCCATTCCCTTAGGATGAGACATTATTAATTTAAAATAAGAATATACTTAAAAGTTAAAATGATTCTCTAGTTTTGTTATAAAAGAAATTTTTTTCGTACGTTTTGTATATACATAAATAAATATAATTTTGTTGATTTAAAAATTATTTGTAAATAGTTTTGGTTATTTTTATTTTGTTTAGAAAAATATATGTATTGTGAAATAAATAAATTGATTTCTTAAGTATCCAAACTTCAAAGAAAAATAAATGGGTATATATATGATAATTATTATCTTTATACATGTATATAAATAAATAAATATTAAATATATGATACTTAAATATAAATAAGTATGTTTATAACAATAATTATTGATATAATATATATATATATATATAATATTGTTTTGTTAATAAAGTAGTGTTTTATGTTGTACTTTAAACAATATATAGTTGTGTTATTTGTCAACGGAGTATAAATGGGTGTAATTTATGGGTATCACATTTTGGCATGAAAGTCAGGTTTTCAACACTCGGAGCTCTAGGTATATGTGTACACCATGATTAATAGTGCATTATGATTTTATTAGGTAGGATGGCACCTAAGAGAGGAGTAGGTCATGGACGTAGTCGGGGATGTGGTAGTGGACGTGGATAAGAGGGAGAGAGAGTTGCAACACCACCAACAGTACCACATGTTCTAGAAGTGCCACATCACGAACCACAACCAAACATTAATTCACAAATCCTTCATGCACTAGACGATTTGATTGGGTGATACATTGATAAGTAGGAGGTATTTTTCCACAGCGTGTCAAATTATGATATTGCTATCAGGATTCAACCGTGTAGTTTCGAGTCAAACTCATTGAGTCAAACATGGGTCAATGAGTTTGACTCGAAACTACACGGTTGAATCCTGATAGCAATATCATAATGGGTGATACATGTCAGGCTGCCAGATGTAGAGGAAGGTCTCAATTGTGAGTAGACAGAGGAATCTATAGGAGCACACAAATCAGAGCATAGAGAGCATAGCAGGAGTCCCCCATGTGTTCTAGATGAGCAGTATGATGATGGAGAGAGAGGATCAATTCACATGGATCCTCCATCGTATTTACCTCGACCAAAGGTACGATTTGAGCCTAGAGAAACTCGTTATGCAGGGGACAAGATAAAGGACTTGGTACACTTACAAACAACAAAATTTGAAGGAACCACATACGGTGTTGAGGCTGAAGCTTGGCTTCTTAGCCTTGAGAGGTGTTTTGGATTGCATGTGTATGCCATTAATCTCAAAGCACATTTTTGTATACATCTACTTGGAGATGCAACATCTACATGGTGGTGCCAAGAGGAGGCCAAGCATCACTTTTCTATGGACACCATTACATGGGAGACTTTCCTTGAGCATTTTAGAGCACGCTACTTGTCTAAGCATTTTATACAGTGTTGCATTGATGAGTATCATGATCTTTAACAGAGGGAAATGACAGTAGCACGGTATGAGATCTATTTTCTAGAGTTATTGCATTATGTAGACTATCTCCAAGACGAGAAACTTCTCATCGACCATTTTATATGAGGACTCAATGCTGGCATATCAGCACCTATGTGTATGGCTGCTCTAGAGAACCTTCAGGTTGCTATGGAGAAGGCCCTTATTGCAGAGGATATTTAGGGGAAAGCCCATGATGGATGAGAGTGGTTTCAAAATCTCAATCCAGTTACACAAGTACAAGGATTTCTTCAACCTCCTCTTCCTTCCAAGATAAGATTTAGATCCCTTGTATGACCATCTAGGCCACCCCAACAGCAGCAGTTTAGTCAGAGGAACAAGACTTAGTAAGGATTTTAGGGTGGTCATTCTAGACCATGGCAATCATAGGGTCCTCGTAGGGATCACCGTCCACAAGAATAAGATGCTACTCCAACACATTCTCAATAGTCTTTTCATGGAGGAAATAGTGGATCTACTAGGACTAGTGGACAACAGTTCAACAAGACACAATCATCTTAGGGTCAGAATAGAGGTGCCTATTTTTTGTGTGGTGAAGTAGGACATTTAGCCAGAGAGTGTCCTCAAGGTTTTGTAGCTAGATGGCAGCAAGTAACAGGATTTAATTAGGCACTAGGAGATGTAGGTAATTTTCATAGAGTTTATATGAAGGTTGAGAACCGCTAAGCTGAGCATCAAGCCATAGTGATTGAGACCACAAGTATGATAGGAAGTACTCATTTTACTATTTTATTTGATTATGGGGTATCAAATTCTTTTATATCCCCTTGTGTAGTGGAATGCAATAGGTTAGTGGCATCTAGGTAGGATGATAAGTGGGAGGTTGAGTTAGCCTCAGGGACCAAGGTGTCCATAGATTCTATAATCAGATCTTGTCCATTACAAGTTGGAAATTTGATGACTTCAGTTGATCTTTGTGTTACTCCTTTGGGATCTTATGGAGTGTTTTGGGTATGGACTGGCTTGACACACATCAAGCTAAGATGGATTGTCATCAAAAGATAATTGAGTGTGTAGATGATCATAGTACAACAGTGGTGCTTTCAGGGGTACAAAGACCCATTTCACTTCACAATATATCTATTATGTAATTGAAGTAGTGTATGTGAAAGGGATGTTAGATGTTTTCCATCACCGTTAGTGATTTGGATGAGAAGAAGATAGAGAATTCATTGAATGACCATCCCATTCTTGAGGGGTTTTCAAATGTTTTTCCTTTTGAGTTACCAGGTATGCCACCATGATGAGAGATTGATTTTTGTATAGAGTTGATACTAGGTTCTCAGCCGATATTGAGGGAACCTTATAGGATGACTACACATGAGCTCAGCAAGCTCAAGATTCAATTATAGGAGCTTCTTGAGAAGGTTCATATTCTTCCGAGTGTCTCACCTTGGGGTGCTCCTATCAACTTCGTGAAGAAGGATAGATCCCTTCGTATTTGTGTAGATTATAGACAGTTGAACAAGATGAAAATTAAGAATCGTTACCCACTTTCGAGGATTGATGATTTTTTTTATCAGATGTAGGGAGCAAGAGTGTTCTCAAAGATAGACCTTAATTCTGGTTACCATCAGTTGCGGATTTCAAAGGCTGATATTCATAAGACTACTTTTAGGACTAGGTATGAGCACTATGAGTTTATGGTGGTACCTTTTGGATTGACGAATTCCCTTACAGTGTTCATGAGTCTCATGAATGGACTATTTCATACTTTTCTAGATTGGTTTGTGATAATATTACTAGATGAGATTCTGATATACTCCCAAATTGAGGAGGACCATGAGGAGCACTTATGATAGGTTCTATTTTGTTTAAGGGAGCATCAGTTATATGGTAACTTGTCGAAGTGTACATTCTTTCATTCAAAGGTTCACTATCTTTGTTATATTATATCTTGTAATGGTATCTCAGTAGATCCATCGAAGATCAGGGCTATTATGGATTGGCCAGCACCCACTTCAGTGATTGAGGTTGGGATTTTTATGGGCTTATCAGGCTATTACTATCAATTTTTCAAGGGTTTTTCTAGGATTGCACATCCTATCACTTCTCTTCAATAGAAAGGGAAGAATTTTGGGTGGATAGATCAATGTGAGAAGGCTTTCCAGACCCTCAAGGAGCGTCTCACTAGTGCTCCTATATTAGCAGTCCTAGATCCATCACAAGATTTCATGGTATGCACTAACACCTCGATTGATGGCTTAGGTGCAGTACTTATGTAGGAGGGTAGACTAATCACGTATGATTCATGAAAGCTCAAGACCCATGAGTTGAACTACCCCATTCATGACTTGTATTTCGCAACAGTAATTCATGCTCTAGTGTGTTGGAGGCATTTTCTTCTAGGTCATAACTTTGAGTTCCATTCAGACCACTAGAGCTTACAATACATATTTACTCAGTTGAATCTAAACACCTTCCAATGACATTGGATGGAGTTTTTATGTGAGTATGACTTTGATGTGCATTACATCAAAGGGAAGGAGAAATTTGTAATAGATGCTTTGAGTAGGAGGTGGCATGAGATATCATCTATGTCTTTGGGAACTAATTTGAGGAGTCAGATACTACAACATTTACTAGAGGATGAATGGTACATGGAAGTACTCCAGGAGATCCAGTCATAGAGGGCCCTTACGAGAAAGTTTTTAGGATATACCTTAGAGTCTGATGGTCTTTTACATCATAGAGGTCACATCTACGTACCTAGAATAGGTGATCTACGTATAGTCATACTTTTAGAGGCACATAGGCCACCTTATACAACACATCCAATGGTGAAGAAGATGCACACTAACCTTAGACAACTATATCATTGGGCATGGATGTGACAGGACATTGTAGATTTTGTGACTCGATGCCTTGAGTGCCAAAGAGTCAAAGTCAAGCATCAACATCCAGTAGGTCTTCTCTATCCTCATGATATTCCTAAGTGGAAATGGGATACCATTTTGATGGACTTCATTGTTGATCTACCTTTGTATTCACGCCACCATGATGCCATCATGGTGACTATTGACAAACTGACCAAAGTTGCTCATTTTTCACCTATACGCACAACTTATATAGCTCCAGCAGTTGCAAGGGTCTTCTTAAATGATATTTTTAGGCTTCATAGAGTCCCTTAGAGGATCATTTCAGATAGAGATTCACTCTTTACATCAACATTTTAGACATCTTTGTAGCAGGTGCTAGGCACACAACTCAACTTCAGTACAACTTATCATCCTAAGATAGATGGGAAGATGGAGAGGGTGAATTAGGTTTTGGAGGATATGTTGTGTATATGTGATGGATCACCAGTCCCGTTCGGAGGAGTATTTGTACTTGGTTGATTTTTCCTATAATAATGGCCATCATAGTTCTTTATGCATGTCCCCTTTTCAGGCATTGTATGGAAAACCTTGCAGGACTCCTTTGACTTAGGACCGGATTGAGGATAGAGTGGCTATTGGTCCAGAGTTGGTACAAGATGTGGAGAAACAAGTGGCTTTGATTAGGAAATAGCTACAAGAGGCACAAGATTGACAAAAAAAGTATTCCAATGCTAAGAGGATTGATCAGAGCTTCTTAGTGTGTGATCAAGTATTCTTGAGAGTGCGACCACACAAGAGTCAAATATGTTATGGAAAGGGCTCTAAGCTTGCACCATGGTTTGTAGGAGCATTTGAGATCCTAGAGCAAATAGGTCTTGTAGCTTATCATTTAGCCTTTACACCTAGTGTGTCACACATCCATGATGTGTTCCATGTTTCAGTGTTATGACATTATTTGCATGAAGATTCTCATATACTTGAATGTGATTCCTTGTAGGCAGAGTCAGATGGGTAGCTATCATTGAATCCCATTTACATTTTGGCTCATCGGACACTAGCCCTTTGAAGGTGAGAGTTGGACCAAGTTAGGATCCAGTGGGACACATATAATGAGGTTGTGGCTACATGGGAGGATGCCTCCCAATTGAGGGTTGTTTATCGTCACCTCTTTGATGACTTCTAGGAGGAAGTTCATTCCTAGAGGTGGAGGATGTGAGACCCATCAGTGATACTTGATTTTATGCTACTTTATTATTTTAGATAGATATAGTTTTATTTTCATATGATTAGTAGACATTATGTTTTGATGCAGAATGATGCTTTATGATGCTATTCATATTACGATGATTTGAACATTAGACCTTAAGATTGATGTTAATGATGAATATAGATGCATGAGTAGATTTGATAGAATGTGGAATGATATATGGATATTAATTGCAACTTTGGGATCAAATTTAATTATTAAGTTTTAAATTATATTGTGAAATTATGAATTATCTTTACTATTTGAAAATGGAATAAATGTTTTTAGGCGAATGCAATGATGATGAATCTATGATATTGATATAACTATGAATTGGTATTATGACATGATTTAAAATGTGATGAAAATTGTATGATGAGAATATATATGTTTCATTTGATTATATGATTTTATTGGACATACTAATATGTGAAATTGATTGTGCAGGTAAAAATTCCATAGCCAATGGATTTGGAGGTTTTCAGGGAACCCAATATGATAAACCCAACAAATTCCAACTATAGTCCATTTGGAGGGACTATAGTCTTAATGTGATGTAATTTTTGTAAAGTGGTTTGAGATGTATGTTAATTTTTATTATAAAGTTTTATTTTAAGTTTTTAAATTGTATTTTATCTATAACGTTATAACTAAGGGCATTTTGGGATTTTTATTTTTAATTGATTCAAAAGGGTTGATAAAAGGGTTATTTTATGTTATTTTGTTTGTTTTAAACCCCTAGAGTGCTAACCCAAGGGTTAGGCACTTAATTCAAGTCATATCTTGGACTAAACTCAGTATATGACCTCTCAAAAAGGCCTACTTTTATGGGTGACGGATTTATAGATTGAAATGAGGTGTGCATGGATTAATTTCTATTAGATCCTTATTTATCTCCAAATTGCTCAATGCAAGGGGCATTTTTAAAAGTAAAACTTGAGTGACTAGTGTTCTCTTTTGTAATGTTGAGTCTTTGCAGGAATAAACTCTTTCTTCCAATGTCGGTCCTTCACTTAAGTGAACTATGAAGGAGTGTGTGTATTTTGGTGAGCTTTACATGTGTTACTACTTTATTGGTGAGGATCAAAAAAGGGGTTTCTATTTATCTCCTTTTTTTTTGGTTTTTTAAGGGGATTTTTTATTTTGGATATTATTTTGGGGCAATACTTTTGATTTTGATTTTGGGGAAGAATTTTTTGGTGAAAATAATTAAGGGAAAAGCTTGGAACTCTTCTAAAAATTCTTCGTGAAAGCATAAGAGGTTGGCTTTAAATTCTTTTGTATTGCTTTTGTCCTAAATATTTTGAATGTTGAAAATATTGTGGGTTTATTGCTTTAAACAATTGTTGTACTATTATGTGTTGTAATTGTGTTTTGGGTTGTGATGGGGATGGACCTCTCAGATTTTGAGAGTTCTCTAAGTATCGGATTGAGAGAGGATGGACCAACCTTTGAGAAGGTCGAGATTTGGGTATGAGTACCCACATTATTGGCATATGGAGTTTTTTGGGTATGAGTACCCAGGTTATTTTGGGGTGTTAGATGGATTGGTAAATGTAGAGAAGATGTGATATTATATAAATATTTATATCTATGTTTCCCCATTGGGTAGTGTTTTCTCGTAAGTCTCCCCCTTTCTTGAATCTTTGAGAAGATTCAATGTCAATGTGAATCCCTAAGTTTTCATAGATATTTTATTCTTTTGTGTGTTTTATAATTATGCATGTTTGAGAATATGTGTAACCTGGTTCCTTTGATGTCCTCCAATCTCGAGGGTAACTAGTTTTCCAATCTAAGGTTGGGTGGTGAGCACCTCATTGTCTTTAGATCTCTCAATTTTCAAGAAGTTGCAAGAAAATAGTATATGTATTCTTTCGTAAAAGTTATTGTTGTAATGCCCCGTCATAATAACCTAAGGAATGTTGCAATTGTGTATAAAAGTGTAATATTTTTATTTTTTTAAGTATAATTATTAAGTTAAATAGTTGCATACATTCATTAAGTTACGAGATGATACACTACTTGAGTTTCCATAAGCGACTTTAGTATTTTGCATTGCACATATTATTTAATAACATAAACATTAAAAATAAACATTGCATTTCATAAAATACTCCATTCAAGATAATATAAGGTACAAACATGTTTCCATACATTGCATTTGATAAAATGTTACAATACTCATTCATCTGATGAGATGGATCAATAATAATTTACATTTACAAAATTTCACCTCATATACAATTGAGGGATGTTTTCAAATACACAATTTACAAATTACAATGAGGAAGTACACATAAATTCCAAATGCGACCTCTCCATCCATAAAGCTCTCTATGCCATTGTCACGAAACTAGGGACCCAACGGAGTAAGGTGCACGTTCCACCCAACCATGTGGTACCCGTAGCTCCACCCCGCGTGCTAGGAGATAGTAATATGGTTACCTAGACATAATCTACTAACCCTAGACACTAGTACAGAACAAACTATTGGTTACATTGCTTCTAGATTTTGACGATTGAATGTGCTACATACACAAGGTTAACCATTACTTTAGGTGGAGTGTCATCACAATATTGCAAAGGTTACCCTGGTGTTTCTTCCTAGGTTCCAGCCCCCATCCTTGGGTTACCCTGGTAACCTCTTACGAAACCCGGCCCCAATGTAATTCATTGCAGAATCGAATGTCTTTTGAAGAAACAAAACACCGATTTTCCATTCCAGGCCTTCTCATCTTATACTCAAGACTAAAGTAGCTCAAGAGTCATAAGCAAGGCATAATCATCTTGTTAAGAGTTTTAAATCTAACAACTATGTTCTTTAGTTTTCACTAACTTAGTCACTCTTTGTAAGTTACCCTGACACCACTTTGTGTGTCGGCCCTTACAGAAAGCCACTCCCCTAAACATAACAAGGATATACTAAGTTTTCTTTACTAGGGTTTATAAAGTGCAAAAATTTCATCACATATAAACAGTTGACCCACAACGATCATTAAAACACTCATGCACAACCCAAGTCAACTGAAGAAATACATTTGAACAATAATACACCCTTACTTTACAAATCATTCTAGAAGACTTAAACTTTTATAACTTTCCCAATTTTCCCAAAAGAACACAGTAAAAGAAAATCAAGGAAAGAAAATGTCTATTGTTCGGATACACTAAATCCATTCAAACAATCAAAATACCAAGAAATAAATTAACTTGTTCATAATTTTATTTCTCATACATTAAAAAAAAATGCATCATTTTATCCCAAATTAACTTTTTTCAATTTTACTAATAAATAAACATTCTAAATATTTTCTTTCATTCTTACTTATAAAAAGAAATATTTAATTTTAAAATTTACATGCAATTTAAAATATCAAATTTATTTTTCTAAATTCATACATCACAAGTCTTCTCAAACCTATATATATACACATATATAAAAATATTATTAATTTATAACAACTAATGAATATATACATATTCATACATACATACATATATATATATATATATATATATATATATATATATATATATATATATATATATATATATATATATATATATATATTACATATATATATATAAATAAATACAAATAAAATGTAATTCAAAATTTCTATTCGCATTAGTAAAGTTTTTTTATATATATTTTTTTAAAAACAAAAAGGTAAACTCTTAAACAAGAGGAGGACACAGCAGCTGGGGAAGCCGCGGCCTCACTGTGGGGAGGACGCGACCCCTACCAAGGCTGCACCCAATAGCCTCTGGCTACTATGTGTAGCCATGGCGGCTGCGCCCTCACATTAGGGTAATGGGGAGGGTTTCGGCCTTCCCAAAACACTGCATTTTTTTTAATAATTTTTTTAAAAAAAATCGTCGTACGGCGTATAAACTCAATTTTATTATAAAAAACAACTTTTTACAATTCAATTTATATTTATATATATATATATATATGATAATATATATATTTTGCAGAGGTTTCAAATGAAGAAATAAGAAATTTCTATAGGTTACAGTGGGGATTTTAGAGGAAATTAACAAATTTCTTTGGGGTTTTTAAGGAAACACTCACAATATAATTTCACTCAAATCCTAAATTACCACAGAGGTTTCAATTTTTTTTCCTTTTTCAAAAAGAAAGCTACAAACATTTTCTGATAACAACAATTCCTCACAAAAGAATGATACAGTAAACAATTTTCCTGAAAAGTACAGGGATTCCAATAAAATAATATTTTCTTTCACAAAATTTATTTTCAATAATAACAAATTGAAACTACAAGAAAAATACCTGATTTCCCAAATCTTTTGAAAAAAAACTGGAGATGAAATCCTCTATTGTTGCCTGTAGCCTTCCAAATCTTTTCCCGAGAACAGAACCCAAATTGCAACCAGAGATATTCCACAATTTTGCAAGAAAATTCTAAAAAAACAAAATACAGATAATATTTTTAACAGAGCACCAAAATATTTTCCCGTGAATGATAACATAACCTCTGTGATTTCCCCCAGATCCAATATTACCTCCATAAACAAATTTCAACAACAATCATCAATTAATGCACTGGCACACTTGTCGAGAAGTGGTTGTAAAATATCTTCTCCACCACTTCTCAGCAAACTTGCCAATTTCAATTGCATGCAATTAATTTATTTAATTTAAATTTACATCCAATATTCAAACCACATGCATTTTATTTTTATTTAATTTTCTAATTTTCAAGTACAAATTTAATTTACAATTCAAATGCCATTTCCAAAAAAATAATATTTAATAATCAATTAAAACTATTTACACACTTAATAATTTAATTTAATTTATTTATTTATTTAATTAAATAAGTTTAATCTTTTAAGATCAAACCATTTAACCAAATAAGCTAATTAATTAATTAAATAATCAAGCAACTAATTTCTTCAACATTTAAAAATTAATTTAAATAACAATAATTTAAAGCACAATAAACTATCATTAAAAATTAACCAAATTTACCTTTCAAACAATTTATCCAACAATAAAATAACAAGACAACCACGACACAAACTAAAAACCGACAATGTATAGCCACCGGGTTATAGACTAAACTAGGGTGAACCAAACTACTATCTCCCAATCAACGTATTTGTTGAGTCTTGACACGCTCAGACCTGAGTACCCAGGTGGAGTCGATGTCATGTACTTGCAATTCCTACAACTAAACAATAACATGCATATATATATATAAACCATTGTACAGGCACACCGTGCAGAGAAAATCATGGATATCACAGGGCACTCACAAGCGAGTGATGCGATTCTGTTCTCCACACCAATACATGTCTCATCAGACTGACGAAATAAATAACTATTAGTCCATCATAAACATGTACATAGCAATAATCATCAGAAAGTAAACATCTACATTATCTCAAAGCATGTCTAAAATCAGTCATCACCATACAAAGTATGATCATGTCATAGAATAAATCCACTATCGCTCAAAACCAACGATCAAAATATCCAAACAAAGTATCATAGTCTAATAGTGTAAAAACACAATAGCATAAAGCATAAGCATAAACAGAGGGGTACTACATCCTCCCCCCTAGGATCAGGCTTGCTCCTAAAAGCCTGCGAACAGATAGGGATAAAGTTCCCTCATGCGTGTCGCATCCTCCCAAGTAGCAGAAGCCTCATGGCTAGGATCCCATTGGACCCTCACCTGATCAACATCTCGACCCCTAAGACCGAGCGTCTGGCGCTGTAGAATGGCCACGGGCTCCAAAGCCAACTACCTATCCTCTACCTGTAACGCATTCCAATAAAGTACATGAGATATGTCAGGATGATATGGTTTAAGAACTGATACATGAAAAACATCATGAATACGAGACAAACTAGGTGGTAAGGCGAGTCGATATGCCACGGGACCAATTCTCTCTAAGATCTCGAATGGCCCAACAAAATGAGGTGCAAGCTTAGAGCCTTTTCCATAACGGATAGGACTCTTTCACGGTCGCACTCAAGAAACACTCTATCACCAACAACAAATTGTCGGTCTATCCTATGCACATCGGCATATTTCTTTTTCCTATCCTGAGCTGCTATCAAATGTTCTCTAATACGGTCAACCTATTGCTCCATGTCCTAAAGTATCTCAGGTCCAAGTAGTACTCTATCCTCTAGTCGATCCCAACTTAATGGAGTTCGACAAGGACGACCGTATAATGCCTGAAATGGTGGCATACCTATAGAACTCTGATATCCGTTGTTCTAAGTGAATTCTACTAAATACAGATAATCCTCCCAACGTGATTGTTGGGCCATCACATACATCCTAAGCATATCCTCTAAAATTTGATTAACTCTTTCCATTTTTCCATTAGTTTGAGGATGATACATTGAACTAAAGTTCAACTGTGTACCTAAAGCATGTTGTAATGAAGTCCATAGGGCTGAAGTAAATATAGGATCTCTATCCGAAATAATCCTACGAGGAATCCCATGCAATCTAACGATGTCCTCCATGAATATCCTAGCTACGGATGAAGCATTGTATGATGATCATACTGGTGAAAAGTGAGCTACCTTAGTCAATCAGTCAACAGTTACCATAATGGTATCATGTCGACATGATGACGTAGGTAACCCTACAACAAAGTCAATGGATATAATATCCCATTTCCATTCAGGAATCAGATGTGGCTGCAATAATCTAGCGGGATGTTGATGCTCAGCTTTAACTCGCTGGCATTCAAGACATCTCGATATGTAGTCAGCAATATCTCGTTTCATACCAGGCCAGAAATACAATTTTCGAAGATTAGCATGCATTTTCTTAACACCTGGATGAGCTGAATATGGAGCTCGATGAGCTTCAGTCATGATTAATGTACGTAGACCCTCGAAATGAGGTACATAAATACAACCAAAATGCTGTAATATACCATCCAGTTCAAGGACATGCTCTACAAATCGACCTTCTAAAGGCCTACCAGATTCAATCTCCAACTTTACTTCCTGATATAACCTATCAGTAGAAAGTGCAGCTAATATTTGACCTCTCAAATCTACTTCAAGAGTAGTAGTGGAGATCTCATGTCGACGATGACTAAGAGCGTCAGCCACTACATTCTCTTTTCCTTGAACATATTTTACTTCAAAATCATACTCACACAAGAACTCCATCCACCGTCTCTACCTAGCATTCAAATTAGGTTGCGTAAAAATATATTGTAGACTACAGTGATCAGTATGAAGTTCGAAACAATGACCTAATAAGAAATGCCTCCATCGAACTAATGCATGCACTACTGCAGCTAGTTTTAGATCATGAGTAGGATAGTTTAATTCGTGATCTTTGAGTTTGCGAGACTCATAAGCAATCACACACCCATCTTGCATCAAAACTACTCCCAAATCCTCTAAGGATGCATCTGTGCAAACCACAAAATCCTTAGTAGGATCAAGAACAATCAGTATAGGCGCATTAGTCAACTTTTCTTTAAGTGTCTGAAAAGCCAATTGACACTGCTCTGTCCAAAAAAACTTCTTCCCTTTCCTATGAAGAGAAGTAATAGGATGACCAATTCTAGAAAATCCCTCTACAAAACGCCTATAGTAACCAGCTAGACCCATAAAACTATGAATTTCACCTACATTAGTAGGCACGGGCCAATCTACAATAGCTTGAATCTTTGAAGGATCCACATCAATACCTTTACCAGATATCACATGTCCAAGATATTTAATCTTAGTTTGAAAGAAATCACACTTCTTCAGGTTTGCATACAATTGATTTTCCCTTAAACATTGCAACACCTGTCTCAAGTGTTCTTCATGTTCCTTCATGTTTCTCGAATAGACTAAAATATCATCGAGAAATACCAGGACAAAGTGATCAAGGTATGTACGAAAAACACCACTCATTAAAATCATAAATACTAATGGTGCATTCGTTAACCCGAATGGTACTACTGTAAATTTTTAGTGCCCATAACGAGTTCAAAAAGAAGTTTTATGAATGTCTACTTCAGCTATACACAACTGATGGTAACCAGATTTCAAATTGATTTTAGAGAACACATTAGCTCCCTTAATTTGATCAAAAAGATCATCGATTCTAGGCAAAGGATAACGATTCTTAATCGTAACCTTGTTCAATTGACGATAGTCAATACACAGCCTAAGAGATCCGTCCTTCTTAACGAAGATGACAGGTGCTCCCCAAGGGGAAACACTTGGACAAATGAAACCCTTTTCTAATAGTTCCTCTAACTGAATACGAAGTTCCTCTAACTCCTAAGTTGTCATTCTATAAGGAGCTCTAGAAATAGGCTCAACTCTAGGGACTAGGTCAACTCTAAAGTCAATATCCCTCTTCGGTGGCATTCCAGGAATGTCATCAGGAAATACGTCAGTGAATTCCCTAAGAATAGGATGATCATCAAGAGTTACCTCTCGACTCTTACCTTCTTCTAAATCAGTAACTGTTGTTGCAAACAGTTCACATCCCTGAGAAAGACATCTCTTTAATTGCATAGCAGATATCATCCGCAAAGAGATAGGTCTTTGAATACCTATGATTTCCACTTTTGCACCTAGATCATTAATTCAATTAACTGTCTTAAGTCGACAGTCAATTACAGCATGATAAGATGCTAACCAATCCATACTTAAAACTATATCATACGATCCCAAGGGTGTAACATATAAATCTACTAAGGTAGTTAATGTACCAATTTTAAGTTCACAATTATGTACTAAGTTTTCTACTGCTACTTTCACCCCCAAGGCAAATTCAACTTGCCACTTACCACCTTGCTTTACTGCCACAAGACCACAACGGTCTACGATGGTCGGTGAAATAAAGGAGTCAGTGGCTCTGGAATCAAAAAGAATGGAAACACTAACACCATGTAACTTACCTGAAGTCTCAACCACTGTGTTCTAGTGATCGGCTTAGTGGTCATTAACCGCAACATATACTATATGAGATCATCCTGCATCACCCACTGTAGGCTCTGAAACTGTAGGTCGAGGCCCATAACAAGTAGAACCTCTCATCGGACACTACCTAGCTATGTGTCCTTGCTGCCCACATGAGTAACAACGTGTACCTATGCCTCTACCGAACCCTCTACCACCCGACAGTGCATTGGATTGCTGGAAACTTCCCCTACTGATAGTAGACTAAGCACTTTGCGTAGGCTGATCCTGCCTATTGTGCTTAATGCGCCAACAGTTATGACCCTTTCCTGTTTGAGGATTGTTACCCTGTTGTGGTTGTGGGTTATTGTTCTTTTGAGGTGTTTGTTGTTGTTGTTGTTGCTGCCCACCCTTTGTGGGTGTCTGTTGGTTCCTAGAAGAACCACCTATCTATTCCTATCCACCCCGTGGACTAAAACCTACTGTAGGAGCACTACCAATCTGCACTCCTGTGTGCCCACCTAAAGCCATAACAAGGTTCTCCTCCACTATGTGAGCCTTCTCCACTGCAACTTCCATAGTCTTTGGCTCAAAGACTTGGACACCACCACTAATGCGGGCGTTTAAACCCCTGATAAAGTGTTGTACTAGCATAGGCTCATCATCGCCAATACCAGCATACTGCTTGAGTTCATAGAACCTAAGTTCATATTGCTGTATAGAAAGTGCAAACTGACGTAGATCATGGAACTTGTTAGCCTGTCGCTACCTCTAGTGTTCCGACAAGAACCATGCTCTAAACCTCTCGAGAAACATCTCCCAAGACACATAACCAATATCTAAGTGCAGCTTCTTCTCCTCCAGGTGCCACCAAGTAGAGGCGAATCCTCTCAAGTGCATAATAGCACATCTGGCATGGGTATTGTTACCGTAAGGGTGCATGGCAAAGCATCTACCCAAATCTAGTAGCTAGGTCTCAGCCTCTAAGCCACCTCCTGTACCATCAAAGGTAGGAGGGCGTGCCCTCAGTAAATCCCTCATGTGACCTGTAGTGATAGCATCCTGATGTGTTGTGTCATCTACTCTCCTAGGAGATCTATCTCTCTCTGACAACCTCCTGCTCAACCTCCTGTCTAGGTCCAAGATGAGCTAGGACCTCCTCTAATAATGGACGTATCTGAGAACCCTCTACTGCTGACTGTTCAGGATTTTGTCCCTCATTTCTCTAACCCAACTGTTCTTCCTGATCACTGTGATGAGGGCTCAAAGGGGGAGTAACCTGAGGGATTGGCCCTTGGCCTCCACCTCGACCTCTACCATGACCTCTTCCTCCTCGCCTAGGCATATTCCTACACATAACAATAATGAGTCATAGATACTATTCAACCAAGGCTAATAGTTGCAACACTACGTACTAGTTCAACCTAATGGGCTCGCGATTACCCAGAGCGTCCAGTGTTTGTAACCTTGGCTATGATACCAATCTGTAATGCCCCATCATAATAACCTAAGGAATGTTGCAATTGTGTATAAAAGTGTAATACTTTTTTTTTTTTAAGTATAATTATTAAGTTAAATAGTTGCATACATTCATTAAGTTACGAGACGATACACTACTTGAGTTTCCATAAGCGACTTTAGTATTTCGCTTTGCACATATTATTTAATAACATAAACATTAAAAATAAACATTACATTTCATATAATATTCCATTCAAGATAATATAAGGTACAAACATGTTTCCATACATTGCATTTGATAAAATGTTACAATACTCATTCATCTGATGAGATGGATCAATAATAATTTACATTTACAAAATTTCACCTCATATACAATTGAGAGATGTTTTCAAATACATAATTTACAAATTACAATGAGGAAGTACACATAAATTCCAAATGCGACCTCTCCATCCATAAGTCTCTCTATGCCATGATCACAAAACTAGGGACCCAAAGGAGTAAGGTGCACGTTCCACCGAACCATGTGGTACCCGTAGGTCCACCCCGCATGCTAGGAGATAGTAATATGGTTACCTAGACAAAATCTACTAACCCTAGACACTAGTACACAACAAAATATTGGTTACATTGCTTCCAGATTTTGACGGTTGAATGTGCTACATACACAAGGTTAACTGTTACTTTAGGTGGAGTGTCATGATCACAATATTGCAAAGGTTACCCTGGTTTTTCTTCCTAGGTTCCGGCCCCCATCCTTGGGTTACCCTGGTAACCTCTTACGAAACCCAGCCCCAATGCAATTCATTGCGGAATCAAATGTCTTTTGAAGAAACAAAACACTGATTTGCCATTCCAGGCCTCTCATCTTATACTCAAGACTGAAGTAGCTCAAGAGTCATAAGCGAGGCATAATCATCTTGTTAAGAGTTTTAAATCTAACAACTATGTTCTTTAGTTTTCACTGACTTAGTCACTCTTTGTAAGTTACCCTGACACCACTTTGTGTGTCGGCCCTTACAAAAGGCCACTCCCCTAAACATAACAACGATATACTTGCCCAAAGTTCATCACATATAAACAATTGGCCCACAACAATCATTAAAACACTCATGCACAACCCAAGTGAACTGAAGAAATACATTTGAACAATAATACACCCTTACTTTACAAATCATTCTAGAAGACTTAAACTTTTATAACTTTCCCAATTTTCCCAAAAGAACACAATAAAAGCAAATCAAGGAAAGAAAATGTCTATTGTTCGGATACACTAAATCCATTCAAACAATCAAAATACCAAGAAATAAATTAACTTGTTCATAATTTTATTTCTCATATATTAAAAAAAATTGCATCATTTTATCCCAAATTAACTTTTTTCAATTTTACTAATAAATAAACATTGTAAATATTTTCTTTCATTCTTACTTATAAAAATAAATATTTAAAATTTAAAATTTACATGCAATTTAAAATATCAAATTTATTTTTCTATATTCATACATCACAAGTCTTCTCAAACCTATATATATACAAATATATATATAAACATATATAAAAATATTATTAATTTATAACAACTAATGAATATATACATATTCATACATATATATATATATATAAATATATATATAAATATATATATATATATAAATATATATATATAAATATATATATATAAATATATATATATATAAATAAATATATATATATATATATATATATAAATATATATATATATATATAAATATATATATAAATATATATATAAATATATATATATATTACATATATATAAATAAATAAAAATAAAATGTAATTCAAAATTTCTATTAGCAATAGTAAAGTTTTTTTATATATTTTTTTAAAAAAAGAAAAATGTAAACTCTTAAACAAGAGGAGGACGCAACAGCTGGGGAAGCCACAGCCTCCCTTTGGGGAGGACACGACCTCTATCAGGGCTGAGCCCAGCAGCCTCTGGTTGCTATGTGCAGCCATGGTGGCTGCGCCCTCACATTAGGGTAATGGGAAGGGTTTCGGCCCTCCCCAAACACTGCATTTTTTTTTAATAATTTTTTAAAAAAAAATTGCCTTACGGCGACTGCGTTTCAATACGCGATTTTAATTTTTTTTTAGAAGATCTCAATAATAAATCTTGCCCGTACGACGTATAAACTCAATTTTATTATAAAAAACAAGAAATTTTCACAATTCAATTTATATTTATATATATATGATAATATATATATATATATATATATATATATATATATATATATATATATATATTTATTTCACAGAGGTTTCAAATGAAGAAATAAGAAATTTCTATAGGTTACAGTGGGGATTTTAGGGGAAATTAACAAATTTCTTTAGGGTTTTTAAGGAAACACTCACAGTATAATTTCACTCAAATTCTAAATTACCACAGAGGTTTCAATTTTTTTTTTCCTTTTTCAAAAAGAAAGCTACAGAGATTTTTTGATAACAACAATTCCTCACAAAAGAATGATACAGTAAACAATTTTCCCGAAAAGTACAGGGATTCCAATAAAATAATATTTTCTTTCACAGAATTTCTTTTCAATAATAACAAATTGAAACTACAAGAAAAATACCTGATTTCCTAAAGCTTTTGAAAACAATCTGGAGATGAAATCCTCTATTGTTGCCTGTAGCCTTCCAAATCTTTTCCCGAGAATAGAACCCAAATTGCAACCAGAGATATTCCACAATACATAATACAGATAATATTTTTAATAGAGCACCAAAATATTTTTCGGTGAATGATAACATAACCTTTGTGATTTCCCCCAGATCCAATATTACCTTCGTAAACAAATTTCAACAACAATCATCAATTAATGCACTGGCACACTTGTTGAGAAGTGGTTGCAAAATATCTTCTCCACCACTTCTCGGCAAACTTGCCAATTTCAATTGCATGCAATTAATTTATTTAATTTAAATTTACATCCAATATTCAAACCACATACATTTATTTTTTTTATTTAATTTTCTATTTTTCAAATACAAATTTAAGTTACAATTCAAATGCCATTTCCAAAAAAATAATATTTAATTTTCAATTAAAACTATTTACACACTTAATAATTTAATTTAATTAATTTATTTATTTAATTAAATAAGTTTAATCTTTTAAGATCAAACCATTTAACCAAATAAGCTAATTAATTAATTAAATAATCAAGCAACTAATTTCTTCAACATTTAAAAATTAATTTAAATAACAATAATTTAAAGCACAATAAACTATCATTAAAAATTAACCAAATTTACCTTTCAAACAATTTATCCAACCAGAAAATAACAAGACAACCACGACACAAACTAAAAACTGACAATGTATAGCCACCGGGTTATAGACTAAATTAGGGTGAACCAAACTACTATCTCCCAATCAACGTATCCGTTGAGTCTTGACACGCTCAGACCTGAGTACCCAGGTGGAGTCGGTGTCATGTACCTGCAATTCCTCCAACCAAACAATAACATGCATATATATATATAAACCATTGTATAGGCACACCGTGCAGAGAAAATCACAGATATCACAGGGCACTCGCAAGCGAGTGATGCGATTTCGTTCTCCACACCAATACACGTCACATCAGACTGACGAAATAAATAACTGTTAGTCCATCATAAACATGTACATAGAAATAATCATCAGAAAGTAAACATCTACATTATCTCAAAGCATGTCTAAAATCAGTCATCACCATACAAAGTATCATCATGTCACAGAATAAATCCACTATCGCTCAAAACTAGCGATCAAAATATCCAAACAAAGTATCATAGTCTAATAGTGTAAAAACACAACAGCAGAAAGCATAAGCATAAACGGAAGGGTACTAGAATTGTAAACTACCCAGTAGGACATTTTGTAAATGTCATGTATGACTTTCATAAAAGACTTGTTGGGCTATTGTAAAAGTTTTGTGATACTTTCTGCAAGAGATTATTTTACTATTTTGTTTAATTATGAGTATAAATTTTTTATTTTAAATACATTTTCTATAGAATAATGTAAATTCTTAGTTATGGATTTTGTGGAAAAAAAAATACAAAAATGCAAAATAATCATATTTGTTTATTTGAAATTCTACATGGGTATTGTGAAAATAAATAGATCAATTGAAATATATATTACATAGATAAATTCCTTACGTATGTTTCTTTACAAATTTTATGAACTCTCAATTTGAAAGAATGGTCATTAGAAGTTTACATGAAGAAGAAAAGAAGGAAATTTTGTGCATGCGAGATTAGAAGATTGAAATTTTAGTAGAGAATATATAATTATAATCTTCTTGAAACTTGTTTAACATTTAATGGATATCCGAGTTTCTTAAATTATGGAGACTAAAATAGTAATTACATTTTGTTGTATAGTTAGAAATTGATATGCATCAATAGTTCTACAAAAAAATTGATATTTGTCTTTCAAGATTTCTTATGGGTATCCTCGTTGTGTCTATTGTTTAAACTCAGTATGGAGTACTTCTAAATATATTTATAGACCTGCAACTAAAACAACAAACCATGGAAGTAAATTAGATTCAAGATTAGATTAGAATTTTTATCAAATATTGTCAAATAGGTAAACCAAACAAGTAGGCCCAAAATCTTAATTTTTTCTTATTTGGGCTGCTCTCACATAACTCTTAGTTGATATTTATAAAATACATAAATTAATTAATTATGCCTGCAACTTCATTTTGGGATCAAAACCATGCTCTGGGCTCTACATGTAACATTAGATATCAGACCTGCAAATGAGAAAACAGATAATAATGAAACGTTTAGAAATTGCTACATAGAAAATTAGGAGTTGGTTAATTTTTCTATAAATTTGCTGCATGCACAACATGTTTTTCCATAGAGATATCTAAGGAAAATCTTTATTTTCTAAACTAAACTTCAAATTACATGCAAGATTGTTCAATGGTGAATTTACTCCACTTTCCACACTATGTTAGCATTCATGCATTCACCATGTACTCAAAGCTTTAATCCTTGATTTAAGGAGTTATTTACCATTCGTGTGAAGCTTTTCTATTACCATTGAATTTTATATTGTTATCAATGATAGCCATCTGAAAAAAATAGATTACCAATTATTAAGAAATACTATGGACAAACAAAACTCAATTATGAATTAAATAATATCTAAAGTGATTTTATGTGGATGGGCATTGGATATTCATCGTCTTTTTTGAAGTCCATTTAACATTTCTTAGACTTTGATTTTAGTCTCATGTCTTTTAAAAATACATATATTCCCTCAATTAAGCAAAGGGGAGTATATCCCCATTCCCTTAGGTTGAGACATTATTAATTTAAAACTAGTAGTTGTATGCATAGGCATACGACAATCAACCAATAGGGGCCTTCCGCGGTAGGCTACGTTTATGGTGAAGAGGGTTGAAGCTTTTTATTTGCATGGAAAGGTGACCATGAATGAAACGAATGAGTTAGATTGTATGAATAAAGTAATCACAAATAATTTTTTGTGTAAATTTTATTTAATAGTATTAGAAAATTTGAAAATTAGTTTTTAAATTTGTTTAAAAGTGGGAACTTAAAAATTCAATTAACTATCAAATTTAAAATAATTGTTTCTTCTAGCAAGAATATTTGAGTTTTATATTTATTGGCAACAGATGCACATGTATATTTTCAATTTTTTGTGTAGGTTATTCAATCAATTAATTATTTAATTTTGAAGTTAATTGAATTTTTTTGTAAGGGTCATCACACGTGTGTATTTTTAAAATTGGACAAAAAAAGTACATATTTTTTCCATGAAAGGAAGATGTTCAATATTGAGTACTTTTTATAATTAGTATATCTCTATAGTTTTGGAAATTAAAGTTTTAGTATGTATGTGTTTTTTGACAAGAGATGGAAATTAGATATAGACATCTCCACTTGTAATTATATTACTATCTAGAGAAGGTGTGACACCAATTTTTATGTAACAATTGGTTTCCCAATTGAAGATTCAACCTAGATTATTTTCCACTAAATATTATAGAAAAAATAGGGAAATTGTAAAACAACTCCAAAAAGAATAGTTAAAAATTATAGCTAAATCATAGATGAGGTTGAATCCACAATAAAAAATTTCATATAACACAAGTATTACACATTACAACACAGTTGAGAAGAAAAAAAATCCACTTTTAAATGAATGATTGGATAATGCAATTGGACAGTCAAAATAGATAATGTTGCAAGAGGGGAAAGTTCAGTACCAAATATCCCAGACAATATATTGATTCAATTACATTTTGAAAAGATCCAGTTTAGCCCTATAGATATGTTACACATACTGCATGATTAAATGTTAAGTTGTGATGACTTAGTAGTACATAAGAAACATGTTACAAACCATGTTTTTGTATGTGCAGGATCATCATAGAAAAAATAAGCCCTTAAGTGGCAAAAAATTTACAAAAATCAGAGTTAGGCAACTCGAAGTAAAAATTTGAATAAGTTATCTATATTATTTCAAAAATATGTAAGAATATAATTTTTAGAAAATTGAATGTAGTTTGTAAACTACTAGGGTTATTGAAAAAAAAAATCTATTTGGTAAAAAATTAAAATTTCAATGCAGTAGTACTTAAATTTGAGGGAAAAAATAACAAGTAGGTGTCTGTCTGACCACCCTAACCACAATAAAATAATAATATTTTTTATAAGATTTTATACATAAGTAAAGGACTCATGTCCCGATGTGATGCATATTTTTTTGAAATATTTTTCCAAGTAAATAATTAATTATGAATTTTTATTACAACTTTAAAAAAATTAAAAAACTCATAAGTCTAACCACCTTAACTTGGTCAAAAATACATGATTTTTTTATTTTTTTAATTGTATAGTATGCAAAGTATAGAATGTGACACATGTTTCAGATTTTAAAAATGTGATACCATTTGAAAGCTATAAATTTTTTTCAATTAGCCTATCAATCAAGAATTTAGTCATAATTTGAATAGAAAAAGAATAATATTGATTTATTAAATTCAATAATTTATATTGGTGGAAAGTTGAGAATCTCCTTTAAAACACATTTTTGTTTCATTAATTTTGGATTAAAAAATGTCGTTAGCCACATACCCTACACATACCCATCATATCACCATTTGTTGGCCCATCATGATCCTACACATACCCATTTTATATACATGTATCTATATAAGAAATTATATATGGAATGAAAAGGAAAAAATACCCATTCTTGTTATCCACCCTTCCATATTAGCATCATGGAGCCCAGGGACCCTAGCCAAACCCCCGAGCAAAAGAAATATGAAACGTTCTATGGAAATTTTGTGGAGTTCCATCTTTTGGAATTGTCATCTATGCTTTAGCCTAACACCTGCAAATAGAAGAGAGACATATGCAAATGGACAAGGAAAGAAGATGAGTAAGGGAGGGATCAAAGATTAGTAAATATATAGTGAAAATTAATAAACACAATTAGAAATTAGAAATGTTCAATAATATTTGCAAGTGGGTCACATAATCTATTTATTGATTATGGAGAATTTTTTCACTTACATGTACTTCTGGTTATGCTTGAGAACCAAAAGAAGGATTGGATTGAGTTGTTAGAGCATTGAACAATTTGGAAATTACATAGCACATTAGTGTTCAAACCCTGAAACCTGCTATAAAAATGAACAATAAGTACAAAAAGAAAGATATAAACAATAAATTAATCATTTATGCAAAATACCCAAGAAAAAAGGCTTACTGATTGTGCAGCCCAACAATTTTAATATCCTCCAACCTACCAAAAAACAAAACTGAAAGCGACGAATTTAACAATAGCATATTATCAAACCAACACCGCAATGGCTCTTCTGAGAATACAAATTCATCAAAGTATACTCTCCCAGATACCAATATTCAATATTGCATTTACATACATATATATACATGCATACATATATTGGATGGCAACATGTGAAGATATATAGATATATATAGGTAATGCAACTTAATCAAAATATACTTTCCCACAAGTGTTGCTACATTCAATATTGCATTTACTCTGAACAACAACATTTCCTTCATCCACCACCATAGTACAAAAACCATATAATGCATTAATCCTTGGGTGAGCAAACACTTATCATATACAACGACTCTATTTGTTAGGATGGTACAAAGAAGCAGTTTAATCAATGTGCAAATGTATATATGCAAACAAAAAAATAACTTACATAGTCATTAACAATGTACAATAGCCTATTTGTAAGGATTTCCACTTAAATGAATTAGAATGTTTAAAAGATGCATAGAGCAGAAAATGTAGCAATGCATGACAGTATACACCATAATATGCAAGAAAATATTTTTAATTCAATTGCATTGTGAGAATAGGCATTCTGGTATTATGAATATGTGGTCCAAAATATGCAAGAAAATAGGTTTATTTAGTTGCTTTGTCATAGGTCTATTCTTAGAAAATAGAAACTTCAAACAAATAGCGTATCAGCTAAAGATATAAAGTTCAAAAGATTCAATGGGTCTTTCGACAATGCAATTTAATCAATATACGTCCTCGCACATTTTGCAACACATGAGTGTTAAAACCCTCCAACTTGCTATCAAAAGGAACAATAAGAAGAGACCAAAAGGCATGAACAATAAATTAATCATTAATGCAAATTACGTAGTATATATATACACATATATATGCATGTGCATATACATGTAATCCAATATACATATATATTGTTTATGTGTTCTTGTCAAATGTTTGTATCTTTGTCATTATACCCATTGTGGATATTTGAAAGAGATTAGCATTCTATATGGATGGAGGAATTGCAATTAAATGTCCTTTCTTTCATTAGAAAATATGCTAAGGGTTACTAATTTTTTGGTTGTTGGTTTATGGTTTTGGTTATCTATGTCTATTGACCAATGAGGAAGATTTAGGCAGATCCTTTGTTTAAGAGGTAAGCTCCAGCATATCAATAAAATCCCTAGAAAATTCCTATCTATTTGTATAAAATAATGAAAATTTATAAAAGGGTATGTGCAGGATCATCATGGAAAAAATAGGCCCTTAAGTGGCAAAAAATTTAGAAAAATTAGAGTTAGGAAACATGATGTAAAAATTTGAATAAGTTATCTATATTATTTAAAAAATATGTAAGAATAGAATCTGTAGAAAATTCAATGTAGTTTCTAAACTAGTAGGTTTATTTTTAAAAAAAAAATCTATTTGGTGAAAATTTGAAATTTCAAGAGTACTTAAATTTCGGAAAAAATAAGAAGTAGGTGTTTGTCTAACCAGCCTAACCACAGTAAAATGATAATATTTTTTTATAATATTTTAGACATAAGTACAAGACACATGTCCAGATGTGATGCATATTTTTTTGTAATTTTTTTCTATGTAAATAATTAATTATGATTTTTTTATTACAACTTCTAAAAAATATTAAAACTCATATATCTGACCACCTTAACTTGGTCAAAACTTCATGAAATTATTTTTTATTTTTTTAATCCTATAGTATGCAAAGCATAGAATGTGATGCATATTTGGGATTCAAAAAATGTGATCCGTTTGAAAGCTTTAGATATTTTTCAATCAGACTATCAATCAGGGCTTTAATCGTAATTGAAATAGAAAATGAACAATAATTATTTATTAAATTCAAAGTAAAGCATAATTTATATTGGTGGAAAGCTGAAAATATCCTTTAAAAACCCTTTTCATTTTATCAATTTTGGGTAAAAAAAAATTCATTAGCCACATACACTACAAATACCCATCATATTGCAACTTTTTGGCCCATCATGATCCTGCACATACCCAAAAGAGATATTAGACGGTAAATCCTATTCATGGTTGGGTTTATCGAAGCCCTATTGAAAAACACATAACAAGAAGACATTAACAATAAATTAATCATCTATGCAAAACAACCATGTGAAAAAGTGTATAACCCCACAAACCTCATTAAAAATTCCATAGGCATTACCTTGTACTAAATACTATAGAGAAATAGAGAATTGTAAAAGAGGTATTAGAATAAGACAAACAAGTGCAATGAAGGAAAATGCACATTATCACAACACATGGATAGAATGATTTAAAGGGAAAATATATTTTGAAGTCTTTGAAAAGATCAATTCATGTCTACTTCTACTTGTATATATATGTATGTATGGATAAATATATGTATGTATGCTTTACTAATAGTTCTGTTACAATTTCCCCATTTTTCTATAATACTCAATGGGAGATAATGTAGTTGTTGTTAGACAATTCCTTTATTTGTTAGCAGACTAGAAAGAAGGTGGGAATCAAAGTAAAATGAAAACCATGGCAACTCAATGAATGTGCAAATCTATATAGACAAAGGGAAGAATAAATTATGTAGCCATTCACAATCTACAATGTCCTCTTTGTAAGGATTTGAAGTGAAATCAATTAGAGGGATTCGAAGGGGCTAATTGTACAAAATGTGTATAGCACCAAAGATGCACAAACTGTATATATGTTCCTACACATGTATCACCTTTCCATGAAAATAAAAATCTTCAACCTTTATTGACAAATTACAATTAAATGTTGTTGTTGCCAGGAAATATGGACAACGATAGTGTGTGCCCCATTGTTCGTTTGTTGTTTGTAGGTATCTCTATGAACTTTTTGTCTTATAGCCATTAACATAGGAGAAATTATAGATTAAAAGTACAAATTACTTGTCTTGTATTAATATGTTTAACGTGGGATTTAAGATATAACAAAAAGATAATTTAACATGAAACATATTAATACAAAATAAAGGGAGGTTGAAAGAGATAAGGTAAATATAATATCATCAAACATAAGAATACAAAAGAAGAAATTGATGCAATAGTTCACATTTTCCTATTAGCTATTTGTTTCAAATTCCCATTGGGATTTACATAAGAGGCAAGTATAGGACCATGAAAAATCTAATCTGAACAACAAACTACAATTATTGTAGTCAAATACATGTATAAACCTATGCATGATTCTTTATATAAAACAAACAAATATATAGAGGGTATGTAGCCATGGAGGGAGAGAAAAATTGAATGTATAAAATAGGAAAATATCAGTATGTAAAAAAAATCTTGTTTACACTTAGAGCTTTGGGTACGTCTTTCTGGCACCAATTGTTGAATACATGGGTTGCATTTTTTCTTGTTGATCTATCTTTGTATTGAGTGTAACATCAAACAAATACAAAGGAACATTTCATATTTTTATATTAGAGTACATGTGTGAAATTAGATAAGGAATGGGGAAAATCCATTACGGAATGGCCCATCACAAGGACAACAGTGAAGATATCATGGGCTACGGATGAGGGTAGTTGTGGAGCTCTCCGAATTGGCATGCAAAGGAGGTACATATCAGTTTCTTTGGTAGGACTGCTATGAAACAAACACCAGAGTTTTTCATTTCACAAGTTAGCCAAAAAAGTTGATATCGTTATGTTAGAACAATGAATATTATCAACTGGAATATGAGCAAACATCTACCATTAAATATCTATTGAGTAGGGAAATATGAGGAAACCATAGAGCTAGTAAACTCCATGGTCATTGTGGACATGCTCAAGAAAGCCATGAGAAATAACATGGAAGTTTATTATGTAGCACAAAAAAGAAAATTAGTGTACACAACACTATATATTTATGAATGTAATATATAAGAACAGTGAAACAGGGAAACAACAGGGAAAAAAATTTGTAGACAAACATTTGTAGCAATTTGAATGAAATAAAGCTAATAGAAAAGATAACATCAAGACATTTAAATTTGTGGAAGGAAAGCACAGAGGAGGAATGTGAGAATTCAACGTGTATAGGCTATCGAAATAGAAAACACAACATCATTTGAGGATTTTAAACTTATTAGTGAAATGGAAGAAATTTTTTTTTGAGAATGCATCTACAACATGTTCATATATAGCTTAATATATTGAAATGTTGCAAAAACGTTCTTTACTTATAGAAATTTAGTTTTCTAGTTATTGTTGGTTCCAATCTTTGTGCATCTTAGATAGTTGAAGTTGTTTGTATTTGCATATGAATTAATGTGTAAGAATTGTAATTGTATTTTTACACTACTATATGTTAAAATTAGTTGGAAGAGAATTCTAGGTATGCCAATAAATAGTTGAATTCATGGAATTTTGAAAAAGTTAAACAAAGATGGGAAAATGGAATATACAAAAGAGTGTATTGGTTTGAATTCCATATAGTAAGAGCAACACACAACAAAATATTAGACCAAGAAGTCGGCAGTTTAATAGAATAGAATCATCAAAACATGGAATTGGCCTATACAAGTTGTGGCCTCTAGTTATTTGTGCATGGTATCTTTGTGCATCTTTGGAATTACACCCATTTTACACAAATTATTACTTGGTATGTTTTTTTAAGATACAAATTAGAAAATTTTTTGAGGAGGTGATGGCACACAGGATGAGGTAGATGCAAGAATATTTATCCTAGAGCCTTTTTTGTAAGTCATCCTATCAGGTGGAACCAAAATCACTTGGCAAGGCCTACAATTGCTTGAGGCATGTTTCTTACTGTGGGGATGAGTAGTGTACGTGTTGGTGCCAAGCCTATAGTATCTCTTAAATGAGAAAGGTGGATCAATACAAAGTCTTTCAATTGATTTTACATGTGAAATAGCTATAAAATTCAACCCTGGCCTCTCTTTGCTACCTATTTTTATTGTTTCTCTATCCAATGTTAAGCCTTATGCTTTATGTATTGTGATTCCCCATGCCATAGTGAGTGGAATTTTTGTTCGACTCCCTCGACTTATAGCTGGGATGGGGAAGTCTCTCGGATGTTCTGGGTCCCATGGTGGGCCAATGTAATTTTGGAAGTGAACAACAACATAGTCAGTTGGGTTTGGAAATTTAGAATGTTGATTGTACACAATAGTCGTAACAACACCAAGGGATCCATTGATGAGGCCAACTTGAATCCACAAATTCATTGTTAGCATCACCTATTCACCAATACAAAGTAGCAATTCTAGGAGAATTTAGTCATCATCTCCATGATTAGATTCCTGTTGTTGAACCATCCAAGCAATGTTAATGGCTATTGGTAGATTTAACTGTTTGGTCATTTTTTTGTTGTGGAATACAACCAAGTCATTTGTCATAAACAAATGTGTAGAAACATCAATTTTTTCTCTTTCTATGGCTGAGATAATTTTATTTGATTTTTTCCATAAGCTCTTCCTAATCATCATGGAGAGCCTCAACATTTCTTATATCAAGAAGGATTTCCCAAAAAAATTGTTGTGAAGGGCTATCTCCTTTTTGGTGAAAGATAGTGTCTAGGCTTATTGAGACAGCGAAAGTGTGCCACAAGGCTAGATCTGATGAGGATGAACATAAATAGGTGTATCCATGACACGTGGCAATTGAGGAAGATCACCAACAAGGATCATAGAAACATTGCCAGATGGCTCTATCTGCTTATCTAGGAATGCTTGGCATAATCGACAATCTATTTTCAATAGAAACTTTGGGCCTAGAAAAATCATTTCATCAAATAATGTGTACTCAATATACTTAAATTGTTCTTGGAATAATGTCAATTGCTTCCCTTGCAAAGGATTTGTATCCTTTATGGGAATCTGAAGTGTTGTATGGATTGTAGAGGCACATATGTTGTATGCAACAACACCTGTAGGAGCCAATGTGAGCAAGCAGCTATTGGGTCTAGTAAAAGAGGTGTTCCTTTTTTGTCAAATACAATTTATTAGGAAGGATTTTCTAGTTCTAGATGTCTCTTAAATAATCATGCGAAGAGGGGATTTGGGTGAAGGCTATATACGGTGGGTTTGGATTATTTGAAGGGCCAATTGCTACTTTGGTGAATTTTGATGGGTTGACATATCTACAGGAAAAAATTGAACCATAACTTGCTTACATTGTGCCTTTGCTAATGAGATGAACTACAAAGCAATATTATGGAGTTCTTCAGGGACATGGTTTGCATTCCATGGATGGTTCATATCAAAATCCTACCTACACAATAGCTGAAGCTAATTTATACTAAAGTTAGTAGTTGCACCAAGTCGAAAAAGAACTTCCCATTCATATTCATCCATAGAAGGACAATGGTTCAAATCATCAGTATCACTATCATATTGTTCTTCAATTGTGGATGTAACTACAACTCTATTAACATGCCAAGGATGATAACAACCATTTTTTAAAGTTTTCAATTTTCTATTATCTCTTCTCTTCAAAGACCTATATCTTTTTGTATGTTCTGAAAAGGTTTGTATAACATAAGTTTAGTCCAACAAAATGTGTCAAATATCTCTATATCTTCAATTGGAGTAGTCATGAATAATGGGTAAACAAGAACAACTGCAGGTTGGAGACTTGGTTTCCATTTATCCTTTTTGTGTTTCTATGAGTGTGTATATAGGCACACTAAGTCAATAAGGGATAGATAAGCTAACTCTGGAGGCCTGTGCATATAGAAATGAATATAGTTTTTTGGAAAATCTTCATTAATATTATCTTTTTTTATACGAAACCATGTCTTTTTTCCAACATTTAAGTGAATGTAATGTCAGCTTGACGTAAGAAGAGGAAATTTCTATAACATATGGCATGTCTCTTTTGTAGAGATTTCATGTTCCACAAGCATATTCCTCATGAATTTTTGGTATGTAACAGTGCTCTATCCTCAACTATATTTTTATTTGCAACTCTTTTCAACATATCTAGATAATTTTTTAATTTTTTCTCAGATTTAGCTGCATATTTAGAAATATAATTCAAAACAATTTTCCTAGAAACAATTGGATAGCAGTCAACATTGGCATGCCAAATTGCAAGCATAGTTGGGCTGTGAATATTTAGGTGATCATCATTTCTTGTTGGTTTGTAGGACTTGTTAGAGTCAACATTAGATGTCAATGTAGACGTAAGCTACTGTAGCCATGGTGCTTTCTACCAACATTGCAATTGCTCTCCTTTTCTTCTTAAACAAGTATATTCAGAGAATTTTGTGTGCCTTTGAACTATGTTTAGCAACTCTTCATAATCTACAATTGGATCATTGGTTAGGATTTGGCTTGTGGTAGGCAAGAACAAGTTTTCTTCAGGTCAATGATACATTCTAAGCAATCTTTGTGCAGGGCAACGTGGATTACAAGATGAAGCATATCTATAAAAAAAGTGCCTTGCTATGGTAAGATCACGGTCATTAGACCAATAAAGAGTATCCATGTTAGGAGCTTCTTAAATCCATAGAAAACCATGCACATGTGCAAAGCCACGATGCTACCCTTCATATCTATACCAAAAATCTTTTGCATGCAAAATCCTTTCAATCACCTCCTCATAGAAAATTGAGAATCTATGATGCAAATATAAAGATGCTATATGTGTATTCTGAACAACACTATCTATTAGCATTTTTGTTCAAGGCTCCATCGCTAAATGAGATGCAGTAGAGAACATTCTGTAGGTTAGCCCATTTTGTGTCTGTACAGTTCAAAGTGAAAAAAAGGACGGTATACCAAGTTGTTCAATCAAAGAGGTTAGTTGGGCCCGAAAAGAGCTCCAAAAAGAGCGGGTCCCATGCAATGACATGCCAAATCGCATCAACTACTCGACTAGTTGGTGGTCAAGAGCAGCTTGAAGCTGTTGCCTCAAAACAATCAATGACTTGGGGATTCTATCCTTAAGATCTTGTCTAAAAAGAACAAGGACATTTTGTTGGTTGTGATGTCTCATAATCAAGTTGTAGAGAAAATACCTAAACCTAACATGTTTTCCAAACATGTGGTCAAAATATCTCATTAGGTGGAGGGCATATTCATGCAAGTGAATTTTAAGATTTCTCAATTGAAGGGGAAGTGTTGCTCCAGTGGGGAACAATGTTGGAAATTACATTGAAAATAAATCTTCAGTGTTGTATTCATTAATAGGAGAAGAGCGAATTTCTCGCCAAGATAAGATATTCTGGTCTTTTTTTTCAATTTGGAAGATGTTTGTTATTGCTTGTAGCTCTCATCTAGCATATGGTAAGCAAAGAATAAATGATGAAAAGTTTGAAGACCCATTTTCTTCTTGTCCAACATTTGTTGATTTGGTTGATGGCCTTAGGTCTTCACCTAAAGCTTGCTCTATTGTATGTAACAAATTGGACACATCAACAACAACATCAGGTAACATATTAACATCGTGAACATCAATCTCAACATCATTGTAGTATTTTTCATATTGGATTGTGTATTTCAATGCATCCATGACATGATGTTTATTAACATAAAAATCATAATTCTCACCTTCAATAGTTCTCTTGTGAATGATAACGGCCTCAAATTCTTGCAGATGGTGTGGTAAAAGTTTTGTGATGCTTAAGATATCTTGAGGGAAGCTTATCGTGTGCCCACTATATTTAAATTGGCCTCCTCTAGTGTGGGTGACTTGTAAAACTGGAGCCACCCTAGCAATATTCATCTCTTCAACCTGTGTTAACCTATTGAGCAACAATGGCTATGAGTCTAGGTCCATTCCATTTACAGAGCTAAACAAATGGGAACATTTTTTAGAGTAATGCCTTACACATATGGCTTCTAACCCTAACATTCTAGTGAGCATCCCTATGTAATTTTCCCTACATATATGGAAAATAGAAAGGTTGGAAAGTGTATCTATATGATGTCAGAATCACTTAACCACAACAAGATAGCTATCATTGAATATTTCTTTGAGGTATTGTTCTTGTGTTCATGCAATAGGGGAGCTCCTCTAAGATTGTATACAAGGGTTGGCATTTTCCATTGAAACTGTGTGTTACAAGGGAGCATTGTTACCATTTTTTCATATAGATGTGGTTGTTTTAGTTATCCTTTGTTGTAAGTATTTTTTGTGACACTTCATGGATATTTCCTCTCTATGCTCCCTATAGTAGAAATAGTTTTGTTGCTATGTTTTACCCTTTTTAATTCAATAATTGATTGGGTTGTGTAGCTTGACTCTGCCCGTACAGCCTATGAGTATACATACAAGCTCAAGTACATTATGATATATGAACATACATATACAACCATACATACATTGAAAGTGGAAATTATACATAAAAACATAAAAAAATCTATACCTCTATCAATTTGTATATGAATCAATATTTGTGAATGATCAAAAAAGGAATAGCATATGTTGAACATTAGGAAATATTAAATTCTAGTTGAATCTTGTCCCTTTCCTAAAAGGATATATTTAGGATTAGTAGTTCTATTGACTTCCATGTAATTTTAGTTATACATATGCATCTCTGTCAGTGGATGGGTTAACATAGAACCAATTGCAGATTATGAACTTGGTACATATAAAATTAGTTTCATGGCTAATATATATATATATGTATAAAAGCATGTACATATACATGTATATATATGCAAACATAAATACATGTATACATATACATACATTTATGCATATACAATGACATAAATATGCATATACATACATATACATACATACACATACATACATACATACATATACATATAGGACTTGAGAACCTCGGGAAAAGGAGGGCTAGGTAGTAAGTATGTGCTTGTGAGAGGCTTAATGCATCCTACCTTTGCTCTACAATGGGGGAAAGAATAGAAAAGTAAATACGAAAGGATGGAGTAAATGAAATATTGAATGTTCCAGTGTCACAAACTATACTTTGATTAAGATGCATTGTCAAAGCAATCATTCTAGCATTAATTTCATAGTAATTGGGAAAAATCTGCTATCTAGATATCTAATCTACGATATTGTAGTATTTCTTTTTCCATATAAATAGACATACACATATGCATATACATATGCATATACATACACATGCATATACATACACATAAACATATACATATGCATACATGCATACACATACATACATGTACATATACAAGCATGTACATACATATACATATACATATATACAAACATATACATATATATACATAGAAATATATACACATATACAAACATATACATATACATATAGAATATTGAGTGTTACAGCGTCAGAAGTTGTACTTTGATTAGGTTGCATTGTCAAAAGAGTCATTGTGCCATTGATTTCATAGAAAATACGCAAAATCTATTATGCTCATATCTAATCCATCATATTATAGTTTTTTTTTTGCACGTGCATAGACATACACATATGCATATACACATGCATATACATACACATATACATATACATATGCAAACATATACATACATATATACGTATATACATATGTACATACATATACATATATATATATATATACATAGACATATATACACATAAATACACATATACATATACATATGTATACATACATATACATACAGATATACATATACATGAAAGCCATCCTTTGATATGCTAAAAAATAGGAATGCATATCTAGTTCCACATCTATATGCTTTGTCAAGATGACCCATGTACATAAACACCTAGAAGCAAAGAGAATTGGAAATAAGAATGCCAAATTTGCAACAAGTATAACATAAAGTGAAATCCTACTTACAAAATTAGGCTCTGAAGGCTAGGGGGCACGCCCTTAAAGCTAGCCTCCACAGGGGCACTAGCAGGTACCACCAACAAATCAATATTGGGTGGCTCTGCGAACCCATCCACAAAGCCCGCTTCTGTAGACATAGTTCTATGAACTTATTTGCAGCCACAAAATGTTGCAATTTGATTTCACTAATTGACAACTCTATTTCATAATTAAAAAATAATATTAGCATACTGCAGCATCCAAATGGTAATTTGTACACAACTTAGAAATATCAATTTATAATGATTCCATTTTTGATACTATTGAAACAGCACGAGATACAACAATAAGATTATAAATCCACATTTAATGATATGCAAACACCAAGGGATACATCAACAAGAATAAAATTAATAAATGCATATGCATATAACCCCATATATGTATTTCTCTATCTTTGGGGCTGCTTATATGTGTGTGCATGCATGTTTTTATTATTTCTATGTATGTGTATTTATGCAGATTTTAAATTTTACTATGTTATGGAAAGAATCAAATGGTGCAATAATCTGTCCAAAATGCATATAACATCACAGGCTTAATTGGACATTCATCCTACGTTGCTTCGTATTCAATATTATGGACAAAACATTTATGCAACATACCAATGCAAAATGACTTACATATTCCATAGCACAGTAGTTTTAGAAGGCTCTAATTTGTTATACAAGAGACCCAAGGAAGACGATTCTTACAATACTATGATTTTAAAGCAACACCACTCTGGCTTTTTTGACAATGCAACTTAATCAATATATTTTCTTACCTTAATAACAAAAAAAGAAACAATTACTCAACAATCAGACATATGTCATGCTTGAGTCTCTTCCTAATAGTTCTTTTACGATTTTCCTATATGTCTATAATATTTAATCCCAAAAAATGGAGCTTGAATGTAGAATATGTGCATGTATATATGAATACAAATAATCAAGTACATATATGCATTGAAGTTCCCCTTTATCAACACATTTATAAACACACACATATAAACAAATATATCTATCCATATGTACATATGTATATAAGAATTTATATGCACAACACTATATCTAAATACTTCTGTATAGTATATTTATTTATCACCATCTAACCTTTGAGCTTGCAATTTATAAAGGAAAGAAACATCCAAAAAAAAATTCCCCTCAATTAACCAACTTGGAAGGCTACAAATTCAAATCTTTTTTGTTTCTTATACCATATTGTCTACTCCAAAGTTTGGAATTAGTATAGGTAGCTAAAGGGTTGAATTTCTAGCTTTCTCAACCAGTTAGTAGAGGAAAATCCAATCTAGGTGCTTACTTATTTTAAAATTTTCAAAAGATTTTATCACATGAAGGGAGAGATTTTGGATAAACTCTTAAAATTTATGTAATTTTTTTTTAATTTTTTTTAATAATTGTCACAAAAAAAAATTTAGTATATAGGGTGGATTGATCATCAAACTTAAGTTGTGGAGGGGACATCTCAATACTATATCATTCGACTCTCTGGTTGTATTCTGGTGATTTTTGTGTAACATAGACAATACTTATACATGCTATTTTAAATTCTACTTAAAACTGTAGTCTACATAAATATGAGTCAACATAGTATATAGACCTGTTTAGATATACATATGTATGTATATCTTTGTCTACATATATGCATATGTATATAGGCCTTGTTTGCAGACCTTTTCTTGTACAAATATGCTTAGTATGTGTTTCCAATCACCCGTGATGTATTATGGTAGGAGAATAGTTATTTGAGATGACCCTGAATATTTTTTATGTAAAAAAGACCTTGCCAATTTCTTTCAACTTATAGATAGAAAGAAAAAATTGAAACATATTAATACAAGATTCAACCTACATCCTTTACTAGTAAATATTGAAGACAAATAGAGAATTGTATAAGAGGTACAAGACCTTATGATGCAAGATAGCTATAGGAATCTCCACTTGTAATTCTATCACTATCTAGACAAGGTGTAACACCAATTACTATGTAACAAATGGTTTCTCAATCAAAAATTCAAGCAACATTATTTCCCACTAAATATTAAATAGACAAAATATGGAAATTGTAAAACAACTATTAAAATAACAATTAAAAAATCATAGCTAAATCAAAAATGAGCTAGAACCCACACTAAACATTTTCATAGAAGACAAGTAGGCTATGTAAAACTTGGTTTGTCAATTCAAATTTGGAGCTACATTCTTTAGCATGAAACCCATATTAAATAGAACTCATAAAGCCAATGAGTACCAATAATCTGCACAGCCTCCCCACAATGGAACAAGCTTATTCAACAATCCAAGCTTCATCACCTCACAATAAATTTTGTAGTCAAATAGAGAATTTGTAAAAGAGCGATTGTATAAAAAATCCTCTTGTCAGCTAAGCCCACAGGGAACCCACTGGAAAGTTCAATATTTAGATAAATTTAATAGATTAAAGAGATATTAGAAACAATGACACTTACCAGTTGCCAAACTAATTTTATATCCATCATGTTCATAATCTGAAAATGGTCCTCTGTTAATGTGTCCAATAGCACAGATGCAAACAAATAACCAAAACAATAAATGCAAGGCAATAAAAAAATAACCCTAAGCATATTTATTGAGAAAAAAAAAGGTTCAACTACAATTGCTCCTATGGTAATGGATATAAGACCAAAAATGGATAGGGATAAACCCACTCACATCCCAAGCAAGCACCTATCAGAAAATATGCACATTATGTGGAAGTTGGAAAACATGGAAAAGAGTATCACACAACATATTGGTGCAAGACAAGTAGTCTATGTAACAATTGTTAGAGCTATTAGGATGATACTCATGAATTAGATGTATGTCATTATCCAGTGTTTTCCTTATAGTTTTTTTACAATTTTCCTATTTTTCTATAATATTTAATCCCAAATAATGCAACTCAAATTTACAACATATTCATGTATATATGTATGTATATGTGTATATATATGTATAACATATATATACTTGTTACCTTAGAGAAATTGTAGTTAAATGTTGGTCTATCATTTTGGTTGTATGTGTGTATACCCATTTTACAAATTTGAAAGAGATTATCGTTCTATATGGATGCAAAAATTGCACTTAAATATTCCTTCTTTTAGCAAAACATATGGTCAAGGTTGGTTATTTGTACATTTTTGGTCTATTCTTTTGGTTCTTTGTGTGTATCTTTGGCTCTGCAACCATTACCATGGGAGCAATTATAGTTATCTATGTGTAGGGTTTAGAGTTGTATGAAAGCATTAACATAGTGGAGATAAAATTACTTTGGTGGTTGTCTATTATTATTCTAGCAGGTCTTTTACAATTTGTCTATTTGTGATGATGTAGCTCAAATTTTCAATTAAGCTTGTGGGGCTTTTGGAGAACATAATTCTACTAATTTCTAAACATAGAACCACACATATAATCTATGTCAAACCAAATAGAATTGTTGAGATTATGTTCAAAGCAATTGGTTTAACAGATCTTATAAACCCTTCTCATGCAAAGAATAAAAAGGTAGTAATCCCATAGAAGAATAAGAATACCTAACCTGGTTGTGAATACAGAACACTACATATTGAAAGAGCCTTTTCATCATCTATGTATATCTTTAGCATTGCAGCCATTACCATAGGAGGAATTTTAGCTATATGTGTGTAGGGTTTAGGGCTATATAAAACCATTGACATACATACATACATACATACATACATACATACATAAATACATGCATATATATATATACATACATATATATACGTATGTAGACACATTTATATACTTTGTGCATCTTTGCCACCATACACATGGTTTGGCTTTCATTTTCAGTGAAGATTGTGGGGTTATACTCTTTTATACATGGGTATTTTGCATAAATAATTAGCTGATAGGCTATTATAGGTGGGAATTCCCACCAGAATCATCTACTGTCTGATGCTGATGGACTATTGTGGTGGGAAATTCTAGGCGTACAATGTGCAGTCCACTAGGTAGTCACCAGGCATGGCCATTCATCCTTCATGTTAGAAAATATGGGTCTGAAGCCGCTCGCACCATTTTACACATTCCTGGGCTCTCCGTGCATTGCCATGCATTTAATAAGTGACCAAATTCATTCAGTGAATCTGTGCGCATCATTTTCTCTCTACATGACGTGTTTCATTGAACAAGGAAGTCATGGCCATTTCTGAAGGTAAGAAGCCTTTAAAGGAGGATGTGTTCATCACAGAGGAAGGGTGACTGATAATCAACACTGATGTGCAACTCGTTTTAGTTTCCAAAACCCTTATTTGGAAGGTGTTTTAGTTAAATAGGCATTTCTGAAGGGAGACAGAATGATTTCAAGGAGTTCTGAATACAATTTTGGCCACCACAAGTTATAGGCAAATGGGACGCTGGCAGAGCATCTGCTATGGTTTCACTCTCCCAAACTCTTCCTCCCTAGCATTGACCTTTCACTTGTCCAACTTAGCGAGTTGCAGTATGAAAAAAAAAAAGTGTTTCCACGATGGTTCTGTTTTCTTTGGGATTGGGGTTGCATAGAGGAGGTTTGTAAAGGGAATGTGATTTTGCTTGGTGAGAAGGGATATAATTGAGGATGGAGTTTTGGCTAGAGTTTCTTGCAAGCAGAGAGTTTGTTACCGGCGGGTTTGGAGGAATGGCGGGCGCTTTTTCAGGGCACCTACTTGGTACTCTTAGAATTCGTTTGTAGTAACGCATGAATTCAACAAGGGCTTCTGCTTTGCAATTGGTGCAAAATATTGTCAGCAAAGAAGGCCCTTTATGCTCTCTATTCTGATGGGAAATATGGAATTCAATGGAATGTACGTTCACCTCAGGAGTCATTGAGAACGTCAGATAAACCTGCACAACAAGGATGCATTCAAGAGTCTTGCATCCTTCGCGTGAAATTTCGGCCATTGATTTGTGTCACAGAATTTCCAAGAACCTTCAGCATCATAGAATTTAAACTATATAAATCATCCTTGTTGAGTAGGGTTTATCCTCATAGCTAGCCTGCCTTATCCCTGAAGTGATCGCAACCTCATAATCCTTGTTGTAGAGATGGAGTTAGACAAGACGATGTTGTGGGTTAGGGTTTTTCCCCTGAGCTACCCATTGGACCTCGATTCTGTAAGTTGTTTTGTTAACCCTTGTTTCAGGGCTTCACTCCCATTCTTTTTTGTAGGAGATGTAAAATAGCAATGTTTACCCTTTTTAATATCTGCGCTTGTTCAATTCTGATTCTGAAAATAAAAGCAATCCTTATGTTTTTTGGAAAATGTTGTGAAGGATCCTTTTCTCTGGGAAAAGTGGTTGCAAATTTATGCAAACCCTAATGAAATCCTATATTTTGCTCTAAATGTGCACATGTTGGGGGTTTCTTTTTTGTTTGGCATGCTTGGATTGTTGAAATCTCCAGATCGGAGGAATTTGGGGTTTTTTGTCTAACATGGTTGGGGACATCAAACCTCGTTATTCAGTCTATGCACTGTGAGAAGGATACGCATTAGTAGAATGAGATGATATAATATGGTGAGGATCGATGGATGATTCATGGTTTTGTTTTTTAGCTCTCAGCATCTTACAAATGGATTTGCTATTTAAGATAACCTCTTGTTAGGGATGCCATAGATTATGTGCAATGGGTTTTTCAATGGGGTTTTGTGTCCATAACCAAAGAGAAGTACGTTTCAATAGAACCCAAACATTTTTTGGGGCCATAGATAGTAGTAGTAATTTTGTTGTCTGTGATTAGAGGTTTGATATGTGGCCTTTGTCGTGTTTGGATTTTCTAAGCTTAGAGGATCCATAATGAACAGGGGCCTTTCCAACATAATCAGGTTTTCCTGTTCAGTCATCTGTGTTTCCGAAGGAGGTCTACAATACATGAAATCAGATCTTTGCTATTATGTTTTAGTTCCTATGCTCACAAGATGTATTGCATTAGGTCTTTGAAATAAGATATTTGCATTGTGAAGAAGATTTTGGTTTGTTTAGTTTTTCTATGTAATTCAGGTTCAACACACCTCAAAATTGAAGGAAAAATATCTCAAATTTAAGGAAAATTTCCCTGACTTAATCATATTATGGTTTGCTTTCATTTTTTTAACTTATTTCTTCTTCATTTTTTGAATTCCTTTGTTTTCCCCAACCGTAGGCTGAGTTTCCTTGACTAAGGGGTGACTCTTCCATCAAATTCAAATAGTACTTTTCTCCAGTCCACCATTGTGGCATGTCACTCTATGTGTTTGATGCAACATTTTTTCACTTGAGCTCATCCCACTTTATGTAATGTTATTTTGGGTCTATTGGTGTTCTGGTGGTTTCTAGGGGTGACCCTTGCATCAAATGCAGATGTTCTTTTTTTTTTCTCTTTTCTCTTCTTTTTTGACTGCACGATGTTATCATTTGTCCTTCCTTGTTTGATTTTGCTTAAGTTTCTTTAATCATGCATATTCTATTTTTCCCTAATTTTTTTAATATCATATCTTAGTGTTTCAAATAGGGAGGTCTATAAAAACTGTTCTATTTATGTTGTTGCCACATTTTCTATCAAAAAATGAAAAAATGAGATGAGTGATTATGTTCTCAACTCTCATTGGAATTTTTTTTGTTTTAATCTTTCATGAAATTTCAACTCAGCATTTTGTATCTAAATTTGACTAATACAATCAAGATTGGAGAAAAGCAACCTTTTTCTGCATTTCTTGATTGCTTCATTTCTGCCAATCTAACAAGATGGCATTCATCTCTTGTTTCATGATGATCTCTATGCCAAACTTTTCTGTCTAATTTTTATTTTATTTTTTTTACTGTCCATACTAGCAAAAATCTCTTATTTTCATTTAAGGTACCCAAGTTTAAGATACCGACTTGGAGATAGTAATTATACAAAATGGGGAAGTAAAAATATGACATGAATTTCAAAAATCAAATTTAATCAACTACTTTTCTAGCCATTGGAAGATCTCCCTTCCTCAGTTCCAAGCATGTTCATTGACAGAAAGGTAGCAATTATACAATTTGGTGCCTTTCATCATTTATAGATCACTCTTTCTTCCCTAATCATTTTCTTCTACTTGATTCAAACATGAGAAGGCACTACTAAGTACACATTGTTACAACTTTCTTTTTGCTTAAATATTTCCATTGCTGAATTCAAAGTTCTACAACTTCTAATGAAGAGAAATAGTCCTATGATATTAACTTAAATGACATGGAGGGGAAATGATGATTATGAACCATCGTGTCCAACTTAATTGCTCTCATTGTTCTCACTCACTTGTCTTGCAAGAGGAGCTGTGTAATCTTCAGTTTTCTTACTTTGTTTCCTTATGTGTTCTGTGTTTCACTCTTTAGCTACCCGCTGGACCTCATTTTTCTAGTCAGCCTTGTTAACCCTCATCTCAAGGCCTTTTCTATTCTTTATTGTAGGAGACATAAAATGGCAAGGTTTGACCTTTTTGATATTTGCACTTCTTCAATACCAACTTTGAAAACAAAAGAAAATTTTATGTTTTCACAAATGTTGCAAAGAATGATTTTCTTTGAGAAAAGTGGATGCAAATTTATTCAAACCCTAATGAAATCATTTGTTCTATGCTTGATGTGAACAAGTTGGGGATTTTTTATTTTTTTTTGTGTGCTTGATTAGGAGTTCTTCATCTAACATAGTTGAGTACATCACACCTCATTATTAGGTGTGTTTGTTGTGAGAAGGATAACATTTAGCAGTAGAGTATATAAATATGGTGAGGATTGATGGATGATTCATTGTTTTATTCTGTAACTCATAGATCATCTAGCAAATGGTTGTTGTTCAAGATTATAAGATACCTCTTATCAGGGATGTTGTAGATTATGTGCAATTATTTTTTCAATGGGAATTTGTGTGTGTGGAGCATTTTCAACTTGACTTAAACATTGTTGGGACCATAGTAGTAATAATTTCCTTGTTTGCGATTAGGGCTTTTCAAAGTGGCTTTTGTTGTGTTTGAATTTTCTATGCTTATAGGATCTATAGTGGATGGTGGCTTTTCCAGTATAATCAGGTTTTCCTGTTCTGTCATCCTTATTTTAGAGGGATACCTGCAATACATAAAATATGATCTTTATTTTTATGTTTGAGTGCCTATGCCTTCAAGTGTATTGCAATTAGGTCTTTCTAAATGTGATATTTTCTCTGTGAAGAAGATTTTGTTTTGTTTTGTTTTGTTTTTTGTGTAATGTAGTTTGGAGCACTTTAAAATCTCAAATTTATGAAAATTTGACTGAATCATATTATGGATTGTTTTTATTTTTATTTTAACTTCTTTTTTGATTTGGGGAGTGCCTCTTTTTTTGTGTAACCCTACACTAAGTTGTCCAGACTGGGATTTCTCTTTCATTAAAGTTGCTCAGTACTTGCTCCAATCCATTGTGACAGTCCTCCTGGTGGGTGTGATGCAATATTTTTTCATTTGAGTTCATACCATTTAACCTAATGGTCTTTGTGTTCTATTGGTGTTCTAATGATCTATTGTATAATTAAGTATGTAGATGTTTTTTCTCCACTAGGCAAAAGGTTGTGGAATTTAGCTTTATACCTGCCGATTCCATCTACTTAAATATGATATAGATTCTATCAAGACTTTGTTCATTTCCTTGGGAAGAAGGTCAAATTGAGTATTTCCTGTTGAAAAAATGTTTGTAAATTGAGTTTTGGAGCTTGCTTGAAGTAAGAAATAGAGGTGGATGTTTGCATAGAAACTTGAAGGCACAGCCAAGTAACTTGTTCAAAATTCTGCAAGAGTCACTGGAAGAGAATGAAATCAGCTTAAGTGATTGCACGCATGTTTTCAGGGTTGGAGAAATACTGCTAAATCGAGTCAGTTACTTTAAGATGGAAGGCACAAAAGAAAGAAACTTTTGATTGGAGTCACATCAAGTAATTTTGAAAAGCATTTAGCAAGCAGGTTTCTAGGCAATGTGATTATGGTATACTTCTTTAAGTTTTTTTGTATCTTGAAGAGCTTTGAGTTGCTTTGTTCTTTTGTTCTACTTTAGTTTTATGCCACTTTACAGGAGATGCATCGGGCACTTTCATTGTTATATATTTTCTCCAATCCCATTGACTATTCTTGGGCACTACTAAAAATTGTTAAAACAAAATAAAATAAAGTGTCGTTTGATTACAAGCTTCAAGCTTTTGTGAAAAGAAATAGTAAAGTCTTTGATCTTTTTAGATTGGCCAGCTGATCTACTAGCACAACAAATATTTCTGCCCGCTAAATTTTTCTTATGCGAAGTTGTCATTTGTTTCTTTTACAAGTCAAATTGATTGAAAATATTAGAAGTTTTGATATCATTTTATCTATCCCACTATTTATACCCACTTTGAATATTTTTACAGTCAGAAGATTAATAAATATAAGAAATAAAAAGAAGAATCGGTTAGAAATTCTATTCATTGAGGTCAAACAGAAGAGATCTGATCTCGAGGGGATTCAAATCAGGAACTTGAACTTTTACAGGTCTATTCAAAATTGTTTTTATGGTTTGTTGGTTCTTCTTTTTGATATTTTGATTTGAGATTGCATTTTTTTTTGGGTAGATCAAATCAATGGAGGGCTTACATGTTGTTGATCTCAAAGAGTCTGGGATTATTTTTATTATGGTGTTATTCTCGATTATGTTACATTCGATCACAAGGAGTATCATTAACCAGTAGCACCTGCCATTTTCTTGTAATTTTTACCCCCGTCTTTCAATATATTGCAAGATTATATCCTGCTATCGGCATAACCATTGCACCTCACTGGGGTGCAAACGCAAGTTAATTTATTGTTAATATCTTCTTGCTCTTTGTTAGAAAACTACAAATAAGGTGGGCATCAAAGTAAAATGAAAACCATGGAAGTTGAATGAATGTGCAAATCTATATAGGCAAAGGGAAGAATAAATTACGTAGCCATTCACAATCTACAGTGTCCTCTTTGTAAGGATTTGAATTGTAATCAATTAGAGGGATTTGAAGGGGCTTATTGTACAAAATGTGTAGAGTGTTGATGACAACTTATCCTCTACACCCTACTTTAGGTGCCCCTGCAACAACACTTTTCCTTTCTCTTATTCAAATATGTAGTTTTGCTACCATACACATGGTTTGGTTTTCATTTTCAATGAAGCTTGTGGGCTTATACTCTTTTATACATGGTTTTTTTGCATAAATAATTAATTTATTGTTAAATTCTTCTTGCTATATGTCTTTGTATTAAAATATTTGTATTATCTGTAATTTCGTATTATACAAAAATGGGGGAATTGTAACAAAGCTATTAGTAAAACATGCATACATATATTTATACATATATTCATATCTATACACATTCATATATATACAATACATCACCCAATCCATGAATTTGATTTATCGGCTTTGCTTATTGTTCCTTTTGATAGCAGGTTCAAGGGTTTTAACACTAGTGTGCTACAAAACCCATGAGAAAATATGTATATACATATTTGTATATATGTATACACACACACACATATATATACATACATATATATATATATACATATACATATGCACACTTAATCAAGACTCCAACCTACATTAGTGTTATTCTAATACCTCTTTTATAATTTCTCTATTTCTCTATAATATTTAGTGTGAGGTGATGCAACTTGAATTTTCAATCAATTTTGTCGGGTTATACTCTTTTCTACATTAGTGTTTTGCATAGATGATTAATTTATTGTTAATATCTTCTTGTTATATTTTTTTGTCTTTGAGGTTAAACATAAACAAATCCTTTTTCACGGCTCGGATGATAGAAATCTCATCGAAAACTTCAAACAAATAACAAACACTCTGCATATCTATATATTTGTAATTTCTCCATCCATACAAAACCATAATGGTAGACATCCGTGGAAAATGACTTACAAATTTCAGAGAAAAATATTTTTAACATAAATAATAAATAAACCATTTATACAAAACACCCAAGTAAAATGACCTACATATTACGCAACACCATAGTTTTAAAACCCTCCAATCTCCCATAAAATAGAGTAGAGGCCAACAATTTCATTTTTGCAATAGTCCATAATGAAACCAACAGCACAATGGCTCTTTCGACAATGCAACTTAATCAATATAATTCCTGACACATTATGCACAAAATATGAGCTACATTCATTGGAATTCAATATTATAGAGAAAAATATAAATTCTAACACACCTATTACACAAAAAATACTATTCAAGGATCAGCTAACAAAAATCCCATCAGAAACTTCAAACAAACAACCCCTCTATGTATCCATATATATACAATCACTCCTATATTAATCTACAATTGGGCAATAAAATTACCAATCCTAAAAATTTTAATAGAAGACCCTAGATTTAGCTACTATTGCTCCTATGGTAACAACTATAAGCTCAAAAATCCATAGAGATAACTACAAACAATAAATGAGCAACGCTAAAATTACAAACCCTAACCATATTTCTTGATAAAAAAAAAAAATATTCAACTAAAATTTATCCACCCACATAAAACAATAGCACTAGACATCCATGCAGAATGACTTACAAAATCCATAAAACAAAAACAATCTATACAAAAGACCCATGTAAAATGACTTACAAATTGCGGAGAACGCTAGCTGTAAAATGCTCCAATCTAGCATAGAAAGCAGCGAAACCTGACGATTTTTATAGTTTTCCCCTATGAAACAAACTAGGGAACAGTGGGTGATGGATCTTACAATAGTCTGTTGTCAACACAACACCACAATGGCTCTTTCGACAATGCAACTTAATCAATATACTTTGTCACACATTACACAACACAACAATGTTCAAACCCTAAAACCTACTATCAAACCGAAGAATAAGTAGAGAACAAAAGACATACACAATAAATTCATTTTTGTAGAAAACCCATACAAAATGACTTACTAATTTCACAGCTCAATAGTTTTAAAACCCTCGAACCTGCTAAAAAATGGAGCCAAACACGATGAATTTAACAATAGCCTACAATCAAACCAACACCACAATGGTTCTTCCAACAATACAACTTCATCAAAGTATGCTCTCCCACACGCCAGCATTCAATATTGCATTCACTTCATCCGCCGCCGTCATGCAACGATAGGGAACATTGTGCCTCGCACCAACAAATGCTTTCCTTTCACATTCCCCATATCCAGCACACCATTCTTGACTACCACCAACCCACATGGTTAGAAAAGCTCATGTCGCCACACAAAAGAAATGGTGGCCTCCCTGTCCACCAACAAACCCCCTGTTGTTGGAAAATCCAATTCGCGGCTAGGCTGACAAAAATCTTGGTGAAAAATTCAAACAAAATAGCCTATTGGCTAATAAGAATATACTTAAAAGTGAAAATGATTCTCTAGTTTTGTTTTAAAAGAAAGTTTTTTTGGTATGTTTTATATATATATATATATATATAAATAAACATAATTTTTTTGATTTAAAAATTACTTGTAAATAGTTTTGGTTATTTTTATTTTGTTTAGAAAAATATATGTATTGTGAAATAAATAAATTGGTTTCTTAAGTAGTCCAAACTTAAAAGAAAAATAAATTGGTATATATATATATATATATATATATATATTATTATCTTTATACATGTATATAAATAAATAAATATTAAATATATGGTACTTAAATATAAATTAGTATGTTTATAACAATAATTATTGATATAATAATATATACATAATATTGTTTTGTTAATAAATTAGTGTTTTATGTTTTACTTGAAAAAAATATATAGTTGTGTTATTTGTCAACGAAGTAAATAATGGGTGTAATTTATGAGCATTACATAATATCAAAAATAATATAGTGAAGACATAAAAATACAGTATGTACTTTTATCCCATATATAAAGATGCATATAATTATAAATTTTAGTCAAACATTTTAACCCGTCGCTGATGAAAATCATAATTTATGATGTCTAGAATAACCAATGGCATGCATTTTTTTCACATTAGAAAATTACAAACATACACCATTATACTTAAGGAAATAGTTATTTCAAAGGAAAAATTATGCTTTAGATAATAGTTTTCTTAGTTATGTTGTTGAGAATAAAGAATAAATCTATTCCCTCCACTTTGGCCTATATTGGGCATAATTTTGTCACTTCAAAACTCAAGACTGTAGAACCAATCATCACTAGCAGCAAAAGTAGTTTTCCAAAATAAAGTGAAGTAGCATGATTCTGATCATGGTCCCTCTTGTTGAGGATAATATCTACTTCATCCCAAATTTTCTCAAATTCCTCCTTTAATTGATATAAATTATTTTATCTATACATCCCTCTTATGTATACTTGAGTTTTCCTAATGGTGGAGAACTTGTACTCTTGAAAGAGAGGTAACTAGTTCAAATTTTATAGGAGGTAGGTTATGTACACCTTGTTTATAGCAAAATTAGGTGCCTCTTGTAGGGATTACAAGGTAGTCCCATAAACTATAAGCCATATGTAAATTGAAAAATAGATTGCCTGGTATCATAGACTATAAAATGATCCATTTCAATTTTTATTTCTCCTGCATTATTTTAGAGTCAATTCCTCCATAATCATAGGAAATACATACCATTGAGTGGGTGGTCCTATGGCCAAGAACAAGTCGATCTGTTATTAATTAGTTGGTTAGTTGAAATGCTGTAAATTTTTTGTAAGGAATTCTTTTAGGATCAATCAAATAAATATTTGTTTTTATCCATGGATTATTAAGTAGGATTATTTAATATTTTTTTTTTGTTAGTGTTTTAATGTGTATAGAATCTAATTTACATATGTATTTTAAAATATATAATCTTCAACAATCTCTTTATTGAAGTATTAAAGTTATTTTCAATCACCACATTTTTAAAAATTTAATAATTATGTTTTCCACTTAGATATATGCATGTATATACTTGAATCTCAACCTACAATCAGTAAAACACACCCAAAATAATTTGGTTAACAAGTCTAGTTCCCTTTTACAAATCTCTTTTATGTTATAGATTATATTTCATTTCAAATTTGGGAGGCCCAATTTACAAAGGCAGAAAGCTTTGATCCAAGAAGCTGATTGTTCTTATTTTAGAAAATATATAGAGCTTAGAAAAATCTATATTTCAAGGATAAAAGTAACATCTATAGCTTAGACATTTATTTTTTCTCTATAGCCTGATTTATTTTATGTTCTTAACATTAGGCAAGGTTGGGACACATTTTCTAACAAAAAATTATTGATTATTTTATTTCTCCATGTCTAATTTTTTGAATTTACTTTTTGATAAAAGACACTAGTCACAAAATGGCTACATGTTCATTTCTTTATTAAAATATCCTCTTATTTATCCCTTGGTAGAATAGAGTAGTTTAAGATTTTAGTTTTCAACTTGCATAGATCAGTAAAATAAACTTGTGCCCAATTCTATGAGAGCTCATGTCTTATAAATTTTTAGAGAGGTATTCTTGTCTACATTTCTATGTTGTATATGAAGTAAGAAAAAAAAAGGGAATTCACTAAAGGGGATATATTTTTTTTGATATCTTTAGTTAAGTGTGTAAGCTATTTTTAATTTACTTTATTAAAATATCTTTAGGTTTGCAAGACTAGTAAGCTAGTAAAAGATGTGTCTAGTGGAAGATCTCTGGGATACCCTTTCAGAAAACGTGTTTCTAAGATATGTGACTTAGTTTGTTATTTCATTTCTCCTCAAATTTAATATCTAGACCTCTATGATTATCCTCCTTTTCCCTCTAGAACTACAAGTTTAGAAGGGTTTCCCACTCTTGTCATTGAGACAAAAATTACAAATAACTTAATGATGAGTTTTGTCCTTTTAATAAGTGTAGACACCCACAAATGTCCTCTTTCAACACTTTGTCACAACATTGGATTATTTAGACATCTTGTAGTATGTTTTTCCCTAGGTACCCATGTCATCATCTAATTAGTTAAATAAATCTTATTTATTTGACCAATTTCATTTATTCCCTTCCTATGCATAATCAATCCATTCCTCTAATGTTAATTAAATAATTTATATTATTTCATTAATTAAATAATTTCCATTAATTCTTCTAATGTTAATTAAATAATTTATATTATTTAATTGATGAAATCATAAAATCAACATTAATTAAATAAATCAAATATTTATTTAATTAATAAAATATTTAAAAGATCTTTTCGCTTTCTTTCCAAAATTGAAACTCATGTGTATCTAATTAATTTATTTAATTAGATAATTCATCAATTATCCTTCTCATCTTTTTCAGGATGTATTTCCTTTAAAAGAGAATAAAAATCTTTCTATCTTTTCACATCTTATCTTATCTTGTTTTATTTCTTTTAAAAGAGAATCAAAATCTTTCTATCTTTTCACATCTTATAAATCTTATCTTGTTTTATTTCCTCCTTGATCAAATAAAATAAATCAATTCCTTATTGAATCTTATCAAATCTTATCTCCATCCACATCAAGGCTCTATAAATACAACCTCTCACAATCCATTTAGGAGGTTGATTCTTAAGTATCCTCACTCTTTCAAAATCATTCTTTAGTCTTCCATCTGTCTCTGTCATTCTCCATTTGTCATTTTCATCAGGTCATTATGCTACTAAATTGAACAACCAACATTCCTCCAACAATCAATCCTTCAAAATCTCGCATTCTCATGTAGGTGGAGAAGAGCAATTGAAATAAATCAAATTTAGTGTGGATTTGGGTTTGCATTCATTTTTTTATTGTGATTTTCATGCTTGCTCGTACTCTATTGTGCTAATTACGATTTGATATATTTCTATTTTAGTTTAATATCTTATTTTCTCCTAATTACATTCAAATTGCCATATCTTGGTCATATTTTGGTCTTTTTTATAGCTTTTTTTTTTTGAAATGGGGTATAATTGCATAAGCTATCCAATGGTGTAGGTGTTTATCAACTTTGACAGAGTTAAAGTTTTCAAATTCTCACATATTCTTCAGCGCATATGACTTTTGTTCTAGCACATTTGTAATTTGTTTTTTTTGTCTTGGTAACTTGTCGATGAATCATACGAAGCTTGAAAAGAATTTGGATCAGTTAAAAAATCAATTTGTAAAGGGAAAATAACCAAGTGTACTTGTTTCATATGTCATCTTTTAATCATTGTTTGCAAACACATTTGGATATGGGATCTTAAAAAAAATCTTGTCTTCAATCACAATTCAAAAATTGGGTCTAAAATTAACCATTTTCTTCCATCACATCTTGATTTGGGATCTAAAAAGAATGAGTGATTCCATTTCTTTCTTGCACACATTTCCTTTCTAAGGGTCAAGTAATAACTATGAGTGTGAATCAAGTGTGTGTGTGATCACAAACACCTCACTTGGTTTTATTTTGTCAAACCTTTCATAGGAGGCCTGCTAGGGGATTTCATCACACTTGGGGATGACCTCAATCAAAGTGTGAATCAAAAGACACGCTTGTTTAGGAGTTAAAATTTTGTCACTCTTGGCTAAGCCCCAAAGAACTTTATACCTTTGGGAAGTGAATGTGAAGGGTGGGTTACCCTTTTCTCCCAGCTGTGTGGCAAATTTTTTCTTTCATTTGAATCATCCTTAGTCAACCTTGTGCAGACTAGCTTGAGACCTAATTGTCCATACCCACTTGACTAGTTCTAGGACTTGTTGATGTGTCTTCTTCAAGTTTGTGCTTAATAATCACATTCATAATTTCTAATTCAAACTTTCTTATGTGTCTTGCATGTGTGATTCATGTGTGTACATGTGTAATCATTATTTTGCAAATTTCCATATCAAGCTATAAACACCAACACATAAAAATATCATTCTAACCATCCATAACCTTCCCAAAACTTCATCCAAGTCATTCAATATAATCATTCCACATCATCACCATCACCAACCTATTCCTAGTCACCACTTGTCAAAATGGTCCTAATCATAAACAAGCCCAATCGTAATCATAAGCCCAAGGTCATAATCCAATGGGGCTATCCCTCTAGGCCAAATCATGAGGCAAAACCTAAGCCCAAGATCATAATTCAAGGAGGCCCTCTCCCTAACAAAAATAATGAAACAAAACCAAAACCTAAAATCATACTTCAAAGGGCTTCTCCTACCGCCTCTAATGATGACATGAAATATGTTGCATACTTTGAGGAACAAATTAATATGCAAGAGCTTACACACAAGTGTGACACCATGCCCACATTCAAAAACAAATTCGTAGCATCCAAACTTCAAAACCTCGTTCAAAAACTTCACCAAATATCCCAACCCCTAGACCACCAAACCATACAAAGCCTTCAAACCCTCTTCCAAGATTTTCAACAAATTAAATCACCTCAAATCCAACACCTCCTAGCTCAAGCCAATCAATTAATTGCCACTTGTCAAATCCAAAAACCACAACATCATTCCCTATCCAATTATTATCAACCAATGCCACCTCAACCTAATGTGTCACCCGCTTCCACCTCATACCAATATAATCCATCCACTTCTTCGTATGTCAATGCCACATCAACCTATCAAGCCACATCATGGAAAACACATATGACTTTAAGTTCTAGCTTGCAACATGGTCTAACTTCATTATGTTCTAATGCAACCATTGACAAGGGGAATACCAATCTAGTACATGCACCCTATAACTTTATCATACCATCATCCAATCAAAATCAAAATCCTAAGCCAACACCTTCCACCCCTACACCTCCAAAGGATGTCACCCAAGGGCTAAAATCAAGGAATCAATTGTTTCCATGTCATTCAACACATACTTGAACATACAAAAGAGTCCACAAACATCATACCAATTCCTTCAATCCAACCATGTCATCGACAACCCCTTGAGCTAATTCAAGAGTCTCCCCGATTAAGTCCAAGTCAGCCTCCATCATGTCTCCAGGTTATTGACCATATAGAACATGTTGAGCCCATTCAAGAGTCATCCCCTTCCACTTCCATTCAAGAAAGACAAGATTTATGTAAAGATCATTATCCTAAGCATGAGGAAACATTAACCTCTCATTCTAATCAAGATCTAGGCCCATCTAATGATCTGGCACTCAAAAAATACTTGGTCCTATTTATGAACAAGCTCCCCTCTATGATCTTCCCTATGATCAAGAAGGCCATTATGATCCTCTTAGCCAACTCTATGCATTCCATGGTCAAAATACTATCACTTCACCTATCCATGAACAAGAAACCTCCATTGCTCCTATCCACCCCCTACCTAGCCTTATCCATGATCCATCAACACCCACTTCCATTGATGAGACATATGCCTCCCAAGCACACATAGAATATCAAAAAAATACCTTGGATTTAAGTTAACACAATGCTAATAAATATCCTAATGATCCTCCATCACCCACTATCAACCCCATTGCAAGTCCTCCATCATATCCTATTGGTATTTCCACCCTCATTCATGAATGTTCCGCCTTAGAACAAAAACAACCATTATCTTCCTTTGCTTCATTTTCTCCATCCAATAATGAACTCTTGTCTAGTGTTTCACCTACACCTAGTCCCTTTGTCCATTGCATACTCCAAAATATGAACCACCAAGGTAAAGGTTTAGACCTTCATGAAAAAGGTATTTTGGAGCCCATCCATGTCAAAGTCCCTCCACGCTCTTATGGATTTGGATATACACCCCAAGGACACAAATCTCAAGATGTTGGTATTTCCTCCATGCCTCCTAAGTCCACTTTCCATCATAAAGCCTATCATATCCCTAAAACATATGTTGCAATTTCTCCTCTATCATTCTACAAATTTCAAAAGCATGTGACCATACACCTACCACCATCAAATTTTCCACCATTGCTTCCAACTCCTAATATCCCTCCATATAATCTACCTCCATTACTCCCCACACCTAATATCACCATTATACAATCCCCTTATTCATCCATCCATAAATCTTCTAAAAATCCTAATCATGACCAATCAATGCACACATTTTATAAACATAAAGATTCCACTCGTTCCACCATACCCATGGGATTCAAAAGCAAAAAACTAAATGCCTCTACCTATAAAGTAAAAATTCCTAAAAATCCTCATGCCTTAGGGCATCAATGTAAAACTTCAAAGAAAAATACATTCAAAAAGTTATATAAGCACATACCTACAAAATTAAAGGCCAAAACTAAAATGGTTTGGGTCCCTAAGAAAAAGGAGAGCAATTCAAATGAGGCATCTACATCACAAAAATCACAACCATCCCCTTCCATCCAAAATGTACATTCCATTCAAAAATTTAAAAAATTCCACAAGCCAAACAAAAATCATAAAAATACTAAGTCTATGTGGCTACCAAAAACACTACATCCACCACCTCCTAAGCAAACGTCTTCATTGCTTCCTGCACCCCATCCACATCAAAAGATTCAATGTTTATCACAGTGTGTGCAACAATTGGTCATGGTTCCCTTCCATTTCACAACAATTCCACATACCTCCATCTCCCCACCCTTCACTCATTATCCTACATATCTCCCCCACCATCTTCCTATGGTCCATGCTTTTGGCTAAGCCTCCCCATTCATCTTTTTGATAAGTCCCATATAATTTATATATCATCCCTACACAATCCACATCATAATCCACTATTCCTCATCCATTCTTGCATAAGCCTTTCATAATCCACCATCAACCTACTCCATCTCCCTTTCATGTCACCCCTTACCAACATTTGTGAGCATAATGAAATTTGTCATGATGGTCCATGCAATGACATCCATCCCTAGTGGGACTATCGCCTTTCATGCAACTAGACACTTGAGTCCCTCCTATCCATATTCCCCTTCTCCTCACCAAAAAATTCAAACAAATAAAAAAAGTAAAAAGAAATTCCTTCATCCAATGGTGAAACCCTAGTAAACAAGCACCCTGGATAAGTACAATGATGAAAACCTAGCAAACATGTGTCATGTGTAGGTTGATCTTTTATGTCACTTACACTTGGGGGAAATGTATTATCTATCCAACTTATCATTTTCATGTCATATCATTTCCATCCTACCTACCATCTTAGCCATCATACATACCTATCATATTGAGTCCATTCATCCACCCTTCTTCTTTTAATCTTGATGAAGATATAGGGGAAAACGTTGAATTTTTTTTTGGGTATCTCTTGACATACCTCATCCTATATAAACCAATCATATCATTATCCTATTGTCATACATTTTGTCATGAAAAATCCTAAGTCTTGTACCTAGAATGGGGCATGTTTTTCCTATGCGACATAATATTTAAAGATCACATCCTTGCTCTCTTATCATGCTTACATCCATTCCATTCACTATGACCTATCCTTTCCATCCATCCATATATCATGAGCCTTTTTCCCATCACCCACCCTTCATCTTCAATCCCATCTATCTCCTTGCACCTAGACTTGTTTTTTCCCTTGTCATTCATATCTAGCACAAAGGCTACCCAAATTTTCAGCCATTGACACCTCAAAACATTTCAAAAATCCAAAAAAATCAAAACATTTCAAAAGTCCAAAAAAATCAAAACATTTCAAAAATCCAAAAAAAATCAAAATGTTTCAAAAATCCAAAAAAATATTTCAAAAAATAAAAGTTCAAAATATCCCCAAAAAATCCAAAAATTCAAAACATTTCAAAAGTCCAAAAAATCAAAACATTTCAAAAACAAAAAATAATTAAAATATCCCCAAAAATTACCAAAAAAAAATGGAAAAGGTCTTGAAAAAAGACAAAAATAAAAATCAAATAGCCAACAAAAATCCAAGCAATAAAATCAAACCACATCACTTCTTCTAATCAATCTAATGATTATCAACAAATCAATTCATTTCTTCATCAATCCAATCAATCAAAATCATTCCAATCAAATCAATTCCTCAATTCAATCAATCAATCATCTAATCAAATCACTTCAACCTAAATCATTCCAATCACATCAATTCTTCAATTCAATTCATCGCATCTTGTCATCCAATCAGTCATCATATCATTACAAATTGTTTCTTCAAATCAATCAAATCAATCCAAACAATAATCCAAATGCATGTCAATCCTTAATCCATACCAATCAAGTCAATCAATCTTGTCAAATTATCCAATCACAACATTTGGTCTTGATCCTTATCTTGTTGTAAACCCAATCAATCAATCAATTATCATCATCCCTGTGTTGATATAGGGATATGTTGTTCTCCACAATGACAACACTATCATCATCAATCAAAGTCAATTAGTCAATTATCAGTCATCCTTATTTTGATCTAGGGATATATCATTCCCTACAATGACAACACTATCATCATCATCAATCAATCAATTAATCATCAGTTTATAGCTTGACAGGGGCAATTCCTTGTTTGTTTTTGTATCATTTGTGCATGCTTAATTGCTTACTTGTGTGTGTTATCATTTTATCTTGCATTTGTATCAAATCTGTATCATTTCAGCTAATATTGCATTGGTGAACCTGACGTGAATCCTTTGATCTAGCTTGCTTTTTGTAGGTTTTATTGACTTTTTGTTGCAAATCTGCCATTTTTTTTGGACAATACCCCAAGTTTTACAAATTTCTTCATATCTTCTACACATATATGAATTTTTCTACATTGTTTTCACATAATATTTTCCATCATCTCAAGAGGCTACAGTAAAAAATTTGAGGGCTTATCTTCATTTTTGTAGGAATTATTGTAATTTTATGTTTTTCATAAAATTGATTTTCTAGACGGAAATCTGTGACTTTTTAAAAAAAACTACATTTTTGGAAATCTCTTGAAATTTTCATATGGGTCTATGTTTTATAGATTTAATTTGGAGGTCAAATACAATGAGAAAAAATATGATCTTCATTTTCTTTATGGTTTTCACAAATCCACGTTTATGGGTGCAAAACAGGGAATTTTCTTGACTTCTTTACATTTTAGGAAAGCTCTTAGAAAATTAGTAGGGATCTCTTATTTGATTTTTTATTTTTCAGATCAATAACATCTTCAAATAATAAAATATAATTAGGCTATGTTAAAAACATGTATCTGAAATTGCAATTTTTTGATGAGCTTATTTTTTTTATGGCAACATTATAATATAATTTTTTGATCTTGTAGGTGATCATAAGGAGCCATAGTAGCAGCAATATTAGTCATAGATAGTGGATTGGAAAGTGAAAACCTATGGGTGCACTCATTTAATCTTTCATCTCTTAATCTTGTTTGTCATACATTTGGATTTGGGCTCTTAAAACAAATATTTTCTTCAATCACATATCAAAAATTGGATCTAAAATTAACCATTGTCTTCCTACATATTTGGTTTTGGGTTAAAAATAACGAGTGCTTCATTGCTTTGTTGCACACATTTCTTTTCTAAGGCTCAATTAACAACTGTGAGTGTGAATCAAGTGCGTGTGTGATCACAAACACCTCACTTGGTTTGCTTTTGTCAAAACCTTCATAGGAGGCTTGCTAGGGGATTTCATCACCACTGGGGATGACTTCAATCAAAGTGTGAATTGAAAGAAATTATTTTTTTGGAGTTAAAATCTTGTCACTCTTAGCTAAGCCCCAAAGAACTTTATACCTTTGGGAAGTGAAGGTGAAGGGTGGGTTACCCCAGGATGTGTGGCACGATTTTGCTTCCAAATCATTCCTTAGTCAACCTTGTGCAGACTAGCTTGAGACCTAATTGGCCATACCCACCTGACTCACATTAGGCTTTTTGTTGTGTATTCAAGTGTTTGCTTAATCATAACATTTAATCTTGAAAGAAAAAATTATTGTGTTTGGTGTATGTGTTCATGCATTTACATGTGATATCTTGTATTTGATAGATATTTCCCAAGTCAAACTTCCAATAAACACTTGCCACATCATCCAATCTTGTCATTCCACATCATATCCTAATCATCATCATTTCTTTAATCCAGTCAACATCATTTAACATCATGCCAACATTAGAAGACCTAACACCTCAACTTCACAACCTCCTTCAAACACTTCACCAAATACCCCAATCCCTAGACCACCAAACCATACAAAGCCTTCAAACCCTCTTCCAATATTTTCAACAAATTAAATCACCTAAAATCCAACACCTCTTAGCTCAAGCCAGTCATTTCATTGCCACTTGTCAAATTCAACAACCACAACATCATCCCCTACCCATTCATTATCAACCAATGCCACCTCAACCTAATGTGTCATCCCCTTCCACCTCATACAAATCTAATCCATCCACTTCTTCGAATGTCAATGCCACATCAACCTATCAAGCCACATCACGACAAACACATGTGACTTTAAGTTCTACCTTGAAACAAGGTCAAACTTCTTCATGTTCTAATGCAACCATTGACAAGGGGAATAGTAACCAATCTTATACACCCTATAACTTTCTCATACCACCATCCAATAAAATTCCTATCCCCAATTCACCATGTCCTAGTTCTAATTCATTGGCCTCTCTACCTTCTGAATCATCAAAATCTTCATTCCACCCATCATCATCTAATCCTCCATCAAATCCACACCCTAAATTCAAACATTTCAAAGGTAAACCTAATGTATTACCTCAATCTATCCATCCACCTACAAAGGATGTGACCCAAGGGCTACAAGCAAGGAATCAATTGTCACCATGTCATTCAACACATATACTTGAACATACAAAAGAGTCCTCAAACATCATGCCAAGTCCTTCGAGCCAACCATGTCATCCACAACCCCTTGATCCAATTCAAGAGTCTCCCCTCGTAAGTCCAAGTCACCCTCTATCATGCTCCTATGTTGTTGACCATCAAGAACATGAAAAGTCTCTCCATTAGAAATCCCCTTCCCCCTCCATTCAAGCAAGCCAAGAGCTAGGTCAAGAGCACAATACTAAACATGAGGAAACATTACCCACTCATCCACATAAAGATCAACACCCTCCCAATGATTCCATTCATAACATACCTAATACTATTCATGATCAATCTTCCATCTTTGATCAAGGCCCCTTTTATGATCAAGAAGACCATGATGATCCTCTTAGCCAACTTTATGCATTCCATGGTCAGGATTCTATCACTTCACATATCCATGAGCAAGATATCCGAAATTCACCTCCACCTAGCCCTATCCATGATCCATCAACATCCACTTCCCTTGATGAGACATATACCTCCCAAGCACACATAAAAGATCAAACAAATACCTTGGATCTAAGTGAACACAATGCTAATCAAGTTCCTAATGATCCTCCATCACTCACCATCGACCCCATTGCAAGTCCATCATATCCACTTGGTCTTTCCACCCTCATTCATGAATGTTCCTCCTTAGAACAAAAACAACCATTATCTTCCCTTGCTTCATTTTCTCCATCCAATAAGGAACTCATGTATAGTGTTCCACCTACCCCTACTCCCATTGTCCATTGCATACTCCAAAACATGAATCACCAAGGTAAAGGTTTAAACCTTCATGAACAAGGTATTTTGGAGCCCCTCCATGTCAAATTCCCTCCACACTCTTATGGCATTGGACATACAACCCAAGGACAACAACCTGAAGATGTTGGTATTTCCTCCATGCATCCTAAGTCCACTTTCCATCATAAAGCCTATCATACACCTAAAAAATATATTACCATCCCCCCTCCATCATCCTACAAATGTCGAAAGCATGTCACCATACACCTTCCACCATCCACTTTGACACCATTACTTCCAACTCCTAGTAATATCCCTCCATCCACTTTACCACCATTACTCTTGAAACCTAATATCCCTACCATTCAATCCTCTTATCCATTTAGCCATAAATACCCTAACATTCCTAACCATGACCAACAAATGCACACATTGACTAAACATAAAGCTTCCACTCGTTCCACCAAACCCAAGGGATTTCAAAATAAAAATTTTGATGCCTCTACACATAAAGTCAAAAATTCTAAAGGTCCTAATGCTTTAGCATACAATTGCAAAAATTCAAAGCAAAATACATTCAAAAAGTTATATAAGCACATACCTCCAAAATTAAAGGCCAAAACCAAAATGGTTTGGGTACCTAAGAAAAAATAAACCAAGTCAAATGAGGCATCCACATCACAAAAATCCCAACCATCCCTTTCCATCCAAAATGCACATTCTATTCAAAAATTAGAAAAATCCTACAAGAAAAATAAAAATCATAAAAATACTAAGTCTATGTGGGTACCTAAAACACTTCATCCACCACCTCCTAAGAAAACATCTTCATTGCTTCCTACGCCCCATCAACATGAAAAGCTTCAATGTTTATCACAGTGTGTGCAACCATTGGTCATGGTTCCCTTCCTTTTCACAACAATTCCACATACCTCCATCTCCTCACCCTTCACTCATTATCCTACATATCCCCCCCACCATCTTCCTATGGTCCATGCTTTTGGCTAAGCCTCCTCATTCATCTTTTCCATAAGTCCCATATAATCCCTATCATCTTCCATACATAATCTGTATCATAATCCATTATTTTCCTCCATAATCCACATCATAATCCATCATCTACCTACTCCATCTCCCTTTCATGTCATTGCTTACCGACATCTATGAGCATAATGACACTTGACATGGTCCATGCAATGACATCCATCCCTAGTGGGAATATCACCTTTCATGAAACTAGACACTTGAGTCCCTCCTATCCATATTCCTCTTCTCCTATCCAAAAATTCAAAAACAAAAAAAACAAAAACAAAAAAAAGTAAAGAGAAATCCTTTCATCCAATGGTGAAAACCTGGTAAACGGGCACCCTTGATAAGTACCATGGTGAAAACATAGAAAACAGGTGTAATGTGTAGGTTGATCTTCTATGTAACTTACACTTGGGGGCACAATTTATTATCTATCTAACCTATCATTTTCATGTCTTGTCATTTCCATCCTACCTACCATATTTATCCATCATACATACCTATCATATTAATTCCACTTATCCACCATTCTCCATTTGATCTTGATGAATACATATAGGCAAAAAATGTTGAAACATGTTTTTTGGGTATCTCTTGACATACCTCATCTTTCCAAACAAGTGTATCATTATCGTATTTTCATAAGCTTTGCCATGAAAAATCCTAAGTATTGTACCTAGAATGGGGCATGTTATTCCTATGCAGCATAGTCTTTGGAAATCACATCCTTTCTCTCCTATGACGCATACATTTGTTCCATTCACTATGACCTATCCTTTCCATATATCCATCTATCATGAGCCTTTTATCCTTTATCCCATCATAGACTCTTTCATCCATTAATCCCATCTATCTCCTTGCACCTAGACTTGGTTTTCCCCTTGTCATTGGTATTTAGCACAAAGGCTACTCAAATTTTCATCCTTTGACACCTCAAAACATTTCAAAAATCCAAAAAAAAATATATATTTCAAAAAATCCAAAAAAATCAAATATTCTGCAAATACAAAAAAATCAAATAGCCAACAAAAATGCAATCAATAAAATCAAACCACATCACCTCTTCTAATCAATCTAATCATTGTCATCAAATCAATTCATTTCTTCATCAATCCAATCAATCAAAATCATTCCAAACAAATTAATTCCTCAATTCAATCAATCAATCATCTAATCAAATCACTTCAACCTAAATCATTCCAATCACATCAATTCTTCTATTCAATTCATCACATCCTATCATCCAATCAATCATCATATCATTACAAGCCATTTCTTCAAATCAATCAAATCAATCCAAGCAATAATCCAAATGCAAGTCAATCCTTAATCCATACCAATCAAGTTGATCAATCTTGTCAAATTATCCAATCACATCCTTTGGTATTGATCCTTATCTTGTTGTACACCCAATCAATCAATCAATTATCATCATCCTTGTGTTGATCTAGGGATATGCCATTCCCCACAATGACAACACTATCATCATCAATCCATGTCAATCAGTCAATTATCAGTCATCCTTGTGTTGATCTAGGGATATATCATTCATCGCAATGACAACACTATCATGATCATCAATCAATCAATTAATCATTGGTTTATAGCTTGACAGGGGCAATTCCTTGTTTTTTTTTTGTATCATTTATGCATGCTATCTTTCTTGCTTGTGTGTGTTATCATTTTATCTTCCATTTGTATCAAATTCGTATCATTCCAGCTAATATTCATATCTTGTATATGTTGGAGTAGCTTTTTGCACTATCCTTTGCATCTAAGGTCACATCATACCTTTTGTGCATTAGGACTTTAATGCTCTAAGTTTACTTCCTCATATGTCTAGATAAGGTTGTATTACACTAGGGCATGAGACACATCGTCACCTTGGTCCTTATACCTTGGTGCATAACATCTAGTTCTAAATCAAACATCATGGTTGCTCACTTTCATTGTAGCACAATGCATCCTTCACTTCTTCTATCCATTCCTTCATCTTTAGTTTTTTACCCATCCCTTTCATTTCGAGAGCCTACCCATGTTTGTCCAACCCGCCTATCCTCTTGAGGGGGCATCATCATTCCATCATCATCATATTCTGATATCATCATCAATTTTCCTCTATCCATACCTTAGTTTCTTTGAAATGATGTTACTTGACACAAATATCATCATCTTGATCATCTCAAAGAGGGGAAAAATCTAGACACCCAAAAATGTCCTCTTACAACACTTTGTCACAACATTGCACTATTTAAACATCTTGTAGTATGTTTTTCCCTAGGTACCCATGTCATCATCTAATTAGTTAAATAAATCTTATTTATTTGACTAATTTCATTTATTCCCTTCCCATGCATAATCCATCCATTCCTCTAATGTTAATTAAATAATTTATATTATTTAATTAATTAAATCATTTTTATTAATTCTTCTAATGTTAATTAAATAATTTATCAAATCATAAATTCAACATTAATTAAATAAATCAAATATTTATTTAATTAATAAAATCTTAAAAAGACCTTTTTGCTTTCTTTCCAAAATTGAAACTCATGTGTATCTAATTAATTTATCTAATTAGATAATTCATCAATTATCCTTCTCATCTTTTTCAGGATTTATTTCCTTTAAAAGAGAATCAAAATCTTTCTATCTTTTCACATCTTATCTTATCTTGTTTTATTTCCTTTAAAAGAGAATCAAAATCTTTCTATCTTTTCACATCTTATCTTATCTTGTTTTATTTCCTTTAAAAGAGAATCAAAATCTTTCTATCTTTTCACATCTTATCTTATCTTGTTTTATTTCCTTTAAAAGAGAATCAAAATTTTCTATGTTTTCACATCTTATCTTATCTTGTTTTATTTCCTTTAAAAGAGAATCAAAATCTTTCTATCTTTTCACATCTTATAAATCTTATCTTGTTTTATTTCCTCCTTGAGCAAATAAAACAAAAAAATCAAATCCTTATCAAATCTTATCTCTATCCATATCAAGGCTCTATAAATACAACTTCTCATAATCCCTTTAGGAGGTTGATTCTTAAGTATCCTCACTCTGTCAAAGTCATTCTTTTGTCTTCCATTTGTCTCTATCATTCTCCATTTGTCATTTTTAGCAAGTCATTATGTTATTGAATTGAACAACCAACATTCCTCCAACAATCAATCCTTCAAAATTTTGCATTCTCATGCAGGTGGAGAAGAGCAATGGAGATAAATCGAGTTTAGCATGGATTTGGGTTTGTATTCATTTGTTTATTGTGATTTTCATGCTTGCTCATACTCTATTGTGCTAATTAGGATTTGATATATTACTATTTTAGTTTTATGTCTGATTTTCTCCTAATTACAATAAGAATTAACCTATGCTCTTTGAGTTAGATTGCAAGTGCATTCTCTTAGCTTTTAGGAAATAATTTGGAGCACTAATAATTCTTATAACAAATATGTACTTAAGTAAAGTGATCTTTTATTATGTTTGGGAACCCACATTTATTTTTATTTTTATTCTTTCTTTCTTTCTTTGTTTCTTTATTTTTAATTATTAGATCAATATAGAATATATAAATCCTTGATAGTAACATCATTTTATTTAGCTTTGGTAATACTTCCTTGATCTTTTTTCACTATAATGGGATAAGATGATACATAATGTGCTTTAGATATTTTATAATAACTCACTAATTATGGATTACTAATGTTAGCTACTCAAACATCCTTCAAGTGAATAAAAGAATAGAAATATGTTACCAAAACCAAAGGAATAGGAAAATTGAGGCGGGGTCCTACCTCGATTGGCTAAAGCATCCTATTGTAGGAAAGAGGTCATGAGGTCTAGTCTCCCCCCAAACCCATGGTACTGCAGGGCATGTCGCATTAGCACCATTGGTCATTTGAAAAAAGTTTACTAGGTGCAGTGCAGTTTATAGTGGGATGGATACCTGACCGATTCCTGCGGTCTAAAAAAAAAGGAAACGGAAAATTATAAATATATTAATGACACTTTGCAATGACAATCACATACGATTTTTTCTGGAGAAACCCAAAAGGGGAAACATCTAGTTTCATTAGGTAAATAGTCTCTATAATCCACTATAAATATTTAACTACAACATATGTGGCTGATGTTAGTTTAAATCTAACATTTATGACTCTTCAACAATTGATAAGAGTGTTTATATCCATCCATCAGTGGCTCCATCTCAAGATCTATTCTAATAATGTCTAACCCAACATATAATTCATCCTTTAATGAAGGTAAACCAGAGTGCCAACCCATAAAATAAGTTGTAAAACTCCTTAAGTAGATACTTTAAATTAACATGTAATGAAAGTCGAGAACTCTAACTTTTAGAAGTTGAAACCAACACTTATTTTCAAAAAAAATATTACATTCAAACTATGTGCATTCATTGCATTCACCAATATAGTTCATTAGTAGAGACTTGGCATTCATTAGGATGAATTGACTATTTAAACAGATCAAAATGTGAATAAAAGTCAAAAATTATATTTTTAGAAATTATATACAAATTTTACTTTGTTCCTAAGATGCTTCAAATCATTTGAAAGATTCAACAACCATGTAAATACCTAATTGATTTAATTATAATAAATACCCAAAATAATATAATGAAATATAGAAATATGGCATACTTTATGCATATGATGAGAATCATATTTTCTGATTTCTATAATAAGCAAATGCATGCATCTTGCGGCGTTAACAAATTGCGACATGCAATACTCAAGCCAATAGGTATTCTAAAGGAAAGTTTATGCTCCACTTGAAAATTTTCTTGGTTACACTGCTGAGAAAAGGCAGAAATCTATGGAGCCCATTTTGGCATAACTTGGTTGCTTCCGACCGAAAGCATAATTAGGGGCCGCAAAAAAGCAGATTTGCAAAATAAAGTGAATTAGCATGATTCCGATCATGGGCCTTCTTGTCGAGGATAATCGAAGACACGCTCTAATAGTACTTGTGCTTACATGAGATATGGGGAAAAGCTTGACGCACAGCCTCGCTATAACGAACATTCCGTGTCCAGTGCATTTTTTCATAGAGAGAGCAGATTCCTCCATAATGATGGATACCTATATTTTTCTGAGTTGTCTGGTGGCCTAAGGACAAGTGGCTTTTTGTATTGAGCATTGTGATATGTCTTCTCATAAATGGATGTAAAATCACATCTTTAATGTCTAAAAGGAGTTAATGTCTGGATCAGAAAATAAAGAAATAAGATGGTAGGCAGTAATGACAATAGTAAAGCGAGGAGGGTCTCAATCACTCTGCTTACCTCATACATCTGTGGGGTGTGGCGTATGGGTTATCCGAGGGAGAGTCCGATTCCTAGTCATTCATTTTTTTTGGTTTTTCTTCTTCTTCTTTGATATGAGCTGGAAAAATTGTAAAGTGTCAACTAATGAAATTTGTTGGAATCATTTTATATGTAGGGAAAAATATGAAATGCACCCAAAAAAATTTTTACACTTACTCTGTGGCATTGCTGCATGAATCATTACTGATGAGAAATCAATTTGGTTGTTAGGATATTGTATTTACTAACAATTTTTGGCCCATACTACTTCTACTATGATATACAATCAAGATACCATAATCTTATGACCAAAGTTTTCCACTCTCTTGATTAAAAGGGAGAGAAGAGTGTGTATGATTTTAAGTTGGACTTCTCGTTTACGCATGATGTGGAAGCATTAAGATATATTGTTGGTGGTTTCAACAGTTTTTCTTTCTTCATAGGGAAATGGAGGAGTTTGTAGTTTCCTTCCTTCAAGCACATTGTAATATTAATTGTCTACATGTTATAGTATCTACTTTGAAACTTGAACTTGTTGACATATGGATGAGACCTTCTTCTCCTTCCCTAGCATGCACCAATGACAAATCTCATATTGTTCTCCTAATGCTCAAGTTGACAAATTGTGTGTAATAATATTGGTTGCTTAATATCGAAGTCTTTAAGATATCCCTAGGAATATTGTAGCTCACTTATTGGATCAACATTAGAAACTCTTTGTTGGGTTAAGTCCTTTAAAGCTCAATCTAGAGGTTCTTGGATTAATTGCAAGCCTATCATAAATATTATCTTGCTAAAAATTAAAACCCTAATATACATAGGAATATATTTATTTGATATTTACACATATTTTAAACTTTGTGGCTTTTTATTTAGCTTCATACTCATTGGCCATTGATAAAAATTGATTTATGTGGCCTTTTGGTCAATTATTTTGATGAAATTTATCTAGTAGGTTTACACTATTATAATATTGATAAAAATCCATTTTCATGGATGTTGAATATTATTAATGAATGACGGAGTTTAAATCACTTGAAAGTATGGGTAACAAGAGTACGTTGTGTATATAATAATTATGGTAACCAAAAATAAGGACCTAGAATTGGACTTTGTATGATGGCATAACTTGTCTATTATGTTTTGGATCTATTAGTGACTCAGATTAGTGTACCTTGTGACTTAAAATTATAACGGTTCAAAGGGACAACACTTTCACTTTTTTGGTAGTATTGTTCTTATTGTTAAATGTCCCTTAAATTGTATTGAACTAGGTTATTATAGTTCAATGTACCATGTTATTTAGGTTACCATGACATCTTAGACATTGATTCCTAGGATTAATTTAGTTTTTACCATTAGAATTAAGTGTAGACCCTTAAGTATTTAAGGTGGAATCTATCATACTATGGTGAGGCTTTGGAGCCACAATATTGTTAAAGTTCATAGGTAGCTCTATAGGATTCAATCAACTAGAGTAATTAATATACAAGAGATAGCAACACAAAACATTTAAAAATAAAGGAAGATATACAAAAAATAAGTAGGTGCATTTATCCATTTGTTACAAATAAAAATGTAATAATAAGCCATACATTTAGATTAGCCAAGAATAGACATAATGAAAAATAAATCTTACAATACATGTCATAAAAACTACAAACTAATAATAGGAAAATAAATTACTACTTAGAACTTTGTAACTAACTTAAGATAATATGCAAATAATAATTTCATATCATAGCCCCCATAAGTGCAACTAAGGGAGGCTACATACAAAATCCAAAGGGAATATAGGTCTTGAAAATAAGGTTTAATTAGGCATCCATTTACAAACAAAGATTTCCCATAACACGTGTAAACGAGAAAAACCGAATGGGAGAAGACACTTGTCAAAAAGATAGAAAATTTTGAGTATGTACAAGTAATAGATAAAAAAAACTAGGACCATCATGAATACATAATCAATGCCGCCATAGAAGAGAACAAATAAATTATATGTTATATCCCCTCCACAAAGAAGTAGCACTATGAGAGAGCTACACCAAGTAAGTGAAGCACTATGAGAGAACTTACAAGTTCAAGAAGGAATTAACTATGAGAAAAACCTAGAGGGAACCCAAAACCTGGAACTTAGTTCCAAGGTTTCAATTCCTTCTAGGGTTCTAGGCCCAATGGTAGAGAGTGAAAATGAGGAGCAAGGAGGAGCTAGTCATCAAGACATAATCCATAAGTTTGAGGCCCACTTAAAATTCTATCAAAAGAGAAAATGAAAGGAATGGAAGGAGAACATGAAGGAAAGATTTTTGGGAGGATATGGAACCTTGGGAGCTTGTAAAATAAAATGAAAACCAAGAAACACAAGAGGAAAAGAGAATTATGATCAATACCACCAAGCATAACAAGAAAAAATTACAAGGACATAATTGAATCTTACATTTTTGAAACAGGGTCCCAACATAGAGTAGGTTAAATATTACCAAATTGTAGAATTGTGTAAAATAATATGGTGCCAAATCCTACCACTGCTCATGTTTGATATATTTTTAGAGAGTTTCGCTTGTCTAAATTTCTAGGTTTCACATGAAGTAAGAAAATCATAAGGAGGTTCACTTGAGGGGATATAGTTTGTTTACATCTTTAGTTACATAATTAAGATATTTTTTATTTTATTTTAAAAGATATGTTTATGTTTACAAGACTAATAAGCTAGTATCTGTCTAGTGATACATATTTGGGATACTCTTATGGGAAGGGTATTTCTAAGCTATATGACCCCATTTTTTTCAATTATATTTACTTGTATTATCATGATCTTTAGGATTACCCTACTTGGTCCTCTAGATCTAAGAGTGTAAAATATATTTTCCACTCTTGTTAATAGGCTCACAATTACCAACAAAATAAGTAAAATTCTTTCTTGTTTGACTTGAATAAATCTATGCTCCTTGAGTTTAATATACAAGGGAATTTTATTTCAATGTAGGAAATAATTTGAAGAACTAGTAATTTTTTAAAAATATGTACTCAATTGGAATAAATTTAAATTAGGTTTGGGAACCCACATTTGTTTTTTATTTTGTTCCTTCTTTCTTACATTATTGTATTTATTTTTCATTCAATTACTAGCTCGTTGTTGAACATATACCTCCTAAATGGTCATATTATTCTGGTTAGGTCTACCAACATTTACTTGATCTTTTCTCAAATCTAAAGGGATAAGATGATGTATATTGTGCTTTAGATATTATGTAATAATTTGTTAATTATGAATTAGTAATGCTAGCTACTTATAAATTATCAAGTGAATACAAAAATAGAAATACAATGCCAAAACCAAAGCAATAGGAAAAATAGAAATAGAAGAAAGGAAAATAGTAATGACTATGGCTTAATATTTGGTCTAGAGAAACCCAAAAGGGGAAAGCTATAGTTGGATGAGTAATAATCTCCATTATCCACTACAACTAGTTACGTACAATTTTTGTGATTGAATGTAGTCTAAATCTAACCCTTACAACTCTTCAACAAGTGACAAAATTGATTCTATCCACCCAAGTGGCCATGCCTAAAGATTGACACTAGTAATGGCTAACCCTATGTAATTGCTCTTTCAAGGAATTCAAACAAGAGTAACAACCCCCAAAATAGATTTCATAACTCCTTAAGTAGATAATTCAACTTTTCATGTAATGAAAATCAATAACTTTGACCCCTAGAAGTTGAAGCGAACAAACAATCCTCTTAAGTTTTCTTGTCACAACCAAACTACTATGTCCATTAGTTTCATCAAAATAGTTTACCAAGGGTGAATTGACTATCAAAAGGGATGAAAAGTTTATCAATATGATCCAACAACTCTAATTTTAGAAGTTTTGTACAAAATTAACTTCATCCATTAGATTTTTTGACTCATCTAAAAGTTTCAATAAGCTTGTATGTGCATCCTTAAAGCACTTGATTGACAAAGAAATACTCCTCAATATTAAAATAGACTTAAATTGAACTCCTTGATTTAGTTATAACAACTACCCAGAATAATATAAAATGAAGACATAAAAATATGGAATGCATGATATTTAAAACATTAATTAGATATTTTAAGCCATCAATCATGAGAATCATATTTTATGATGCATATGATCATGAAGAACATCCATCTTTTCATGTTAGCAAACTACAAGCGTACATCACAATTCTTAAACTCAAGGCAAGAGATAGTTTTAAAGAAAAAGTTATATTTGAGTTAAGCATTTTCTTGGTTGTGCTATTGAGAAAAAGTTGAAAATGTAAAATTCTATGGCCCCCATTTTGACATAACTTTGTTCCATTTTTCCAAAATAAAGTAGCATGATTCAAATCATGGTCCCTCATGTCTGAAACAATTCCCATTTGAAGAAAGAGTTATATTCGGTTTAAGCATTTTCTTGGTTGCGCCTTGAGAAAAAGCAAAAAATATAAAAAAATTTGGCCCCCATTTTGGCATAACTTTGTCTCAGTTTTTCAAAAATAAAGTATCATGATTCCAATCATGGTCCCCACAGTGATTCCAATCATGGGAACAATTCTCATTCAAAAAAAAGTTATATTCTGTTTAAGCATTTTCTGAGTTGTGCTATGAGAAAAAGTAGAAAATGTAAAATTCTATGGCCCCCATTTTGACATAACTTTATTTCAGTTTTCCAAAATAAAGTAGCATGATTCCAATCATGGTCCCCATAGTGATTCCAATCATGGAAACAATTTCCATTCCAAAAAAGTTATATTCTGTTTTCTGTGTTGTGCTATGAGAAAAAGTAGAAAATGTAAAATCCTTGGCCCCCATTTCGACATAACTTTGTTTCACTTTTACAAAAAAAAGTAGAATGATTCCAATCATGGTCCCCACAGTGATTCCAATCATGAAGGTCAATTCCCATTCCAAAAAAAAAAAAAATTCTGTTTAAGCATTTTTTGTGTTGTGTTGTGAGAAAAAGAAGATAATGTAAAATTCTATGGCCCCCATTTCGACATAACTTTGTTTTAGTTTTCCAATGATTCCAATCATGGGGAACAAACCCCATTCCAAAAAAAATTATATTCTCTTTAAGCATTTTTTGGGTTGTGCTGTGAGGAAAAACAGAATATGTAAAATTCTATGGCCCCAATTTTGACATAACTTTGCTTCACTTTTCCAAAATAAAATAACATGATTCCAATCATGGTCCCCACAGTGATTCCAATAATGAGGAAAAATTCCCATTCCAAAAAAAGTTATATTCTGTTAAAGCATTTTCTGGGCTGTGCTGTGAGAAAAAGCAGAAAATGTAAAATTCTATGACTCCCATTTTGACATAGCTTTGTTTCAGTTTTCCAAAATAAAGTAGCGATGATTCCAATCATGGTCCCCACAGTGATTCCAATCATGAGGAACAATTCCCATTCTAAAAAAAGTTATATTCTGCATTTTCTGAGTTGTGTGCTGTGAGGAAAAACAGAAAATGCAAATTTATGTGGCCCCATTCTTGACATAACTTTATTTCAGTTTTCCAAAATAAAGTAGCATGATTCCAATCATGTTCCCCTCAGTGATTCCAATCATGGGGAACAATTCCCATTCCTGCCAGGGTTTCAAAAATTCTGTCCTCAACTGATACAAATTGTTTTCTGTTTGCTTAGTTTTTATCAAAGAATATCAAGGAGCCCAGATTCAACGCTGCTGTACTTTTGAGTGTATTCATATGTTTTCCGAGTCTAGTGTTGCATTGTTCGTTGATATAACAGATTGGGTAACAAATTTTCCTGCTGCTCAAATGATGAGGAGAATGACATTATGCTACCTCCCGTGGAAGACGGGAGCGATCTTGACGAAGTAATCTCTTTCATTGAGATGCGCCTGAACGCCATTATTCCTGAACGCCATTATTCCTGACAAGGTATTTATAATTATTAATATTCCTCCATTTTTTTCACATCCATTTCTTGTTTTGGGTATAATGCTTTCGTCCAGTGTAAATGTTATGTTTGTTTGTAGATAAAATTTGTGTTGACTGTATGCTAGCATTAAAAGATAATTATAGGTAATAATATATTATGTTATATATTGTTTGTTATTATTCAATAAATGATATATTTTTAAAAATTAAAAAATATATATATATTATTTTATAATTAATTATAAAGTGTGGGGTGTTCACTCCTCAATCATGTTATTGCAGTCAGACAAGAGCACGTCTAGAGTAGAGACTAATACTATTTCAAGTGTAGTGGTTTCTTCCATTGATTACCTTTCATGGTTTAAATATTCATGATTGACTCTCTTGCTTATTTTTGTTGTGCTTAGATTCTATAGAAGCTTTGAGTTTTATTGTTTAAATTTTGAAATCTGATATGTCATGTTGACAGTTTTTATGTGGTGAAAATCGGAAGGCGGTTAGGGATGTATTGAAAGAAATAGCTGAAATCAATTGGGTCAAGGCGGGATTTGGGGTTGTGGCCTATTTGTTGGACCAAATGGACAAAATATCCACTAATAGAAATGAGTGTGTTCAATATTTGCAGTAAGCTTGGCCAAACAAATTAAGCAACTAGACAAACATTTAAACCAAGAAAAGTTGAGAGACATGGTTGATTTCATTGTTAGTGGATCTTTCTTTTGTATTTTATGAATGGAGTCTAACAATCTCTCTAGTTAAACATCTTCTTCATCTACTTGATAGACTATATAAAATAATCAAATACAAAAATTTATAAAACTGTAATGCGTACAGGTTTTTTTCTGCATCAACAGATGCAGAGGAGTTGAAGAGTCTTCAATCTCACTTGGCCCACACTTATTCAAATCTTACATTAGATGTAATATGACTATTGAATCATACCCCTATCACTCTCCCTCCCTCACAAGGAGAAAATCCCAATGCAGGTATTCATATTATTTTTCTAGTTTAAAATTTTTCTTATGAAATATAATGTTGAATTCATTATTTTTTAAATAATACATACATTCTAAAACATAAAAAAGAAATTAATTATTAAAAATAAAAATGTCTCAACAAAACACTTAAATGAATTATTTATTTTATTTAGAATAATTTTGAGATGGTTATAAATTTTCACACTGATTTTAAGGGTTTAAAGTGAATTGCAAAATCTGGAAAATATTGTATTTGGTAAAGCACAATATAATCTAAGCAAATTTATGTTGGATTTTTTTGAAGTTGGCATCAATGAGGCGCTAGCTAAAGTAATGGAGCTACTTCATCTGGAGGATAAATCAAGTGCAAGAGCTGTGGTGCTGTATGGGGTTGGGGGCATAGGGAAGACAACCCTGGGAACCGCTGTCTTCAGCTCTCTCAATCTCAACGCCTACAAACACTGCAGAATCAATATTCAACAAGACTGTTCAGATTCCGATCTTAAGCAGCTGCAAGAACAGGTTTTAAATGACCTGTTTTCTCAAAAGATTCTGCTAAGGAATTGTGACGAGGGTAAAGAACTTCTATTAAAATTGTTTAGACAAAGAACTTCTCAGCCGGTCTTTTCGTTTATTCACAACGCTTTGAGAGGAAGCGATCTGGCCAAGCTTCTTCCCAACGACCTTTCTTGCCTATCAAATGGAAGCATGATACTATAACCACAAGAAAGCTAAATGAGACTCACATGATCGAAGATGGAGGCGTCAAGCGTTATGCACATAGAGTAAACTATCTTTTAGACGCAGCATCAATAAAGCTTCTGTGCTTGAAGGCTTTAGGTAGTGCTGGCAATTCTTTTGACAAAAGCTTAGATATTGATGGTATTGTGATAATATGCGGCGGCGTGCCTCTGGTGTTGGAGATGGTAGGCTCAATGTTGCGTCATCTTGGCGAGGATGCCAGCGCTTGTGAAAGCACTATTGAATTTTTGAAGGATACACTAGTGAAAGGAGAGGAGATTTCAGTGAAGAATTAGTGAGTGCGGTCTAGAGCACTCTGGAATATGATGTATACAAAGATGCATTTCTAGATATAGCAGCATTTTTTAATAAGTGGGATCAGCGGACTGTGAGTAGCATTGTTGGAGACGTGGAGCTTAAAGCCATAGAAGACGCACCCCTGGTAAGGATATCCGAAGAAGGGAAAGTGATTGTACACGATATCATTCAAGCACGAGGAAGAAAGTTGTCAGAAGGGGACAGAATAACTGACTACCAATCCCTCCAACGTGCCCTGCAAGATACGCAGGTACGCTTTGCCCATAATTTGAGTTTAGACAAATGCTCTAGTTTTTTTGTTTGGTTTTCATTTGAGTTATTGAGTTTTAATCCCGTAATGCACAACCTTATTTAAGTGTGAAAATTGTTCATAAAGTAGTGAATTCTCTCTTTCATTGTGGGAGTAAAAATCTTACCCTTTAAATATTACCAGAGGCTTGAAAAATTGAAAGCGATTTAGATTCCTGATTGTTGTGAATTTTGGCTTCATGGTACTGCTGTCGAATTTCAACTTCAACCGAAACATCTGGAATTGATGAAGACATCTTTAAGAGTTTTGTATTTAGGTCGTGGATACAAGTTGGATGGAGAAAGCAATGAAAGCTTTCTAAATGTAGGTTCTCTTCCTGATGGTTTTGGCCAGCTTAAATCTCTGCGCTTTCTGGACTTCAAATATTGTTCTGAGCTGAAGAGGTTGCCAGAAAGCTTCTGCAATCTCTCTGCATTGAAAGTGCTGAATTTAGAGAGAAGTAAATTAAATTGCCTTCCAGACAGCTTTGGCCTGCTTAGTCGTCTGAAGAAGTTGGATATATCTTGGTGCTCAAGTCTCTCAAGACTTCCCGATGGATTCGGTCAGCTCAAGTCTCTCACATATCTGAACATGGCGGGTTGCTCTAATCTGGAGATGGTCTCTGATGATTTCGGGCAGCTGTCCTCTGTATACGTAGTGAATACACCAAATTGCCCTCGATTAGATGGCAAGGCAATTGACAAGATTGTCGAGATGAAGAGCCTGGAGGTATTGAATATCGAGAGAAGCCCCATGTTGATAAAGAGGTGGAGAGAAGTAAAGGGAAGACACCTACTGATAGTACATGAGGACGCACCATATGAAAGCTTTTTAAAAGATGCTGTGTCCAGTGCATTATTTCATAAAGATAGCAGATTCCTCCGTGAGGATGGAGACTTATATTTTGGTGAGTGGTCCTGTGGCGAAGGACAAGAAATGGCTTTTGTATTGAGCATGTGTGATCTGTCTTCTCCTTCAAATAGTGGAGCTTTAGAGTTTTCGAAAAAGAGGATTGTAGATCTGGTGGGAAATAGGAAAATTGACATAGTGTACGTGGTTATGGGGCAAAATATGGAACGCACCCGCCAAAGTTTACTGCACTTACCTTGTGGCACTCGTGCATGGATCACTGCTGACGACAAATCAAATAAGTTGTTAGGATATTCTATTTACCGACTAGTTTACATTTCCAGACTGTCAAGATACCATACTCTTATCGCCGGAGCTTGCCTGCCTCTTGATGAAAAGGGAGAAAAACAAGTTTATGGTTTTTACTTCGAATTGCCACTACCCCCCGAAGTGGAAGAATTTACAGATATTGCCGGTGGTTTTGGCAGGTTTTTCTATCCTTGAGACAAATGGAGGAGTTTGTAGATTAATTTCATCTTGTTTCTATTTGGCTTTCCTCATTGAACTTTCTTTGTTAACGCGATTTGATATTTGAGAGAATTGAATCTTCCTTGCGGCACATAATAATATTAGTTTTATAATTGAAATTGATTTTTTTTTTTAAATTATATATAACTAGCGCTTGCACCTCAACGAGGTGCAATGGTTACATCGATAGCAGGATATACTATGATAATATATTGAAGGACAGGGGAAAAAAGCGCAAAAAAATGTTAATTGCTTTTCATAAGACTAACTATTTAGGAAAATACAAAGTGTTTAAAAATAATATATTTTTACTAATTATTTATGTAGAAACCAAATTCTCTTTATCACAATGGATACAATTAATGTTTCTTTTCAAGTATGTCACTCAAGCTTAATCTTTATCACAACATATTTGGTAAGATATGGGATGCTAGTTGAGTTATTTGTACACACACAATCACAAAGATGTTCAAAGATGGGTAAACAATCAAATCCAAGTGACTAATGGCTGCATAAAGACATACATAGATGAATGGTTTAAAAATAAAGCAAATGCATAAAAGTGTTTCCATATAAATAATAACTAAACTCATATAAATAAATACATATAAAAATAAATACAATACAAAAATAAAAAACCCACCTTCATTTAAAATTATACCATTTAATAATATAAACATTTGTTAAAATGTTTCTTTCAAACATACATACAAATTTCAGCATTAAAAAATAATATTACCTTTAACCTATTTCATTATTTTATCTGTGCAACTGGTGCCATTTTTGATTGACTGTCAATAGAAATTAATGAGAACATCTTATATTCTTCTCATTAAAATACATAATGTCAAAATCAATTTGTCTTCACCTATCGACACGACAATCAACAACTCTGCTCGTGAAAAGCGTTCCTTAACTAATGTTGTTCCTCTGGTTAAATGAGGAGGAACCACGTGCATATATCTAAGATTAACTCCTCCACAACACAAATTAATGAAAATTAAGCCACTGGCCAAACAACCATTTGGATAAAAAAAAAAAATTATGAATAAAAAGTCAAGAATTAAATGTGTTAATTTGATTTTTTATCGACGTATCCAATCACACTCCTGATTCACTGTCCAAATGACAAGAATTTACATAGTTAATTCCAAATGCATTTTTTCTCATCTTAATGGGACTCCAGAAGCCAGAAGGCAGAAGAGTATTAAGGAAGCCAAGCTGCATTTCCTGAAACACTTCAACTCAAATTTGTAGGCACCTGCCTCTGTGATGTTTGCTGACATTTTTAATAAAGAAAGCAAGTTAAAAACAAAGCTTATTAAAGACACAGTAAAAAGAAAATTTATTTAAGAAGGAAAAAGATATTTAAGAAAGAGTAAATAGACCATGTTTATTAAAGCATGTAAAGCCAATATAGTTTCTTTCAATTGAAAGAACCAGAACATACCATCTGTTCAAACCATAGTAAGATACCATCCATCTCAAGACCATTGGTAGAAACCACCCATCTCGAGACCATATCTTCCTGATAAGGGTCATCCATCCATGAGACCTACATTGTCATAACAGAGGTTAGCTTTTCATGGGAAAGTAAATAAACACATTGTACTATCATATATTTATAGGACACAACATCTGCTTTGCACCTTGCAATAATTTATTCAAAAAGGTCATCATCACAGATTATAAAGAGGCAGTGAAGCACATGGTTGAATGCATGGCTTTAATGCTCTTGCTCTGGATAACTACAATGATATACATCCTCCTACTAGGTGGTAGAGCTTGCAAAAATTCCCCTCTTTCATAATATATACTCTACTAAAATGCACTGTTGAACTGAGATTCTCCCAGCCTTTTTATCTACAAAAGTGAAAACATAAGTTTACAAATGCTTCTATGTAAGGAAAAAAGTCGGTTATCAAACAAATGAGAAGTGGATTAAGGAATTTTCCCAAAAAAATATCTATAGATGTTGACAAATCAACTCTCTTTAGGTAGAGATTGCCCCATCATCAGATTTGAGTTGCAGACACCATCAAATCTTCATTCACCTACCGATAATGCCCATGCATTGTTCCCTATATAAATGTATGGGGAAAAAATCTCAACACAAAAAAATTACCATATCAAAACAAAATGCTTTCATGCAAGGACTCGAGACACATTTCCCTTCAACAGCTGTTCCAAGACTAAAAATTTTTCAGGACTCAGACAAGCACACCATTTAAATAAAACCCCCATAGCCCAATAAAAATATCATAAATAGTACATGAACATTTATTTAAAAAACCGTACATGATCTGCACAAGATTTACAAGTTTGACCAGAAACGAATTCTGGTTAATAGTAGAAAACATTTAAAGATACTATTTCATTATTCAATTCTTGCAAAAAGTTGAGACAGTATCTTTTCTAACAAATAAATCATGCCACATTACAATAGACTTTATTGATGGGAACTACATTACATTACATTATACAGTATTCCCACCCAAAATGTTCCACCGAGCCTGCAAACCCTAAAAGCGGCCCTGCATATTCAATCACTTTAACCAAAAAGAGCATAATAATTCTTTCCACTAACCCTATCTTCCAACCTAAATTTACTAAGTGCCACATATTACAAAAGATGGTAACCAAAGAGATGGTTTTATTCCACCAGTATAATCTCCAACAACGCCATGGGTTATTACCCTTCTTTTCCTATAACCCTGCTAACAATTCTGTAAATTTATACATCTAAGCTATTATTTCATCATAAAAAGTTAGTTTTAGCTACTGGGAGAAAGCCCTAGTAAGTCCATTTGTTAGGAAAAATGATATCAGAGCTAGGAAGCTGGGCTTTTACTAAATTTAAAAACACATTAACGATAAATAAAAAATCAAAAGCAAAAAAGGCTGCCATGAACACAAAATTAAAATTTTGAGAAGGAATTTATTAGAAGAAACCCTTACCGTTGGTGAAAGCACAAGTTAATCCAACATAAAAGATGATGCCAAGTGTAAACATGACTAGGAGAAAAATATTTTTCAGGTGACTATGTGAGTAATGGTACAGAGGAAACACCACTACAACAAAGAATTCACAAAAATATGAGAATTTGAAAGAAGTAGCTAACTTACCAATGAAGGAGAAAATGATTAGGAATATGTATAATCCAAGACTGACTGGAGTGGAGACAAAGAAGTGAGCAACAGGGTGAACAAAGACAATTACGATGTCCACGACAATGGTGATCAACAACTGCAAGCTTAGAATTGTGTAAATTTTTCTTATGAAGCCCAAGAAGGGGCATTCAATAAGTGCGCCTCCCTCTTTTTCTACTTTTTTCAGTTTGGATTGGCATGTGTATTAAATGTATGTCTATCAATGTTGCAGTTAATAAGCATGGAACCCCCTGCTCACCCCCATACTTCCATCCACCTTCCCACATGAATGAAGTATCTTTAATTTTTCGGCAGTGGAAAACTTAAATCGACAGTGGAAAATTGGACATCAGATGAATCTGGTGGGTTTTCCCACCCAGAATAACCTATTGACTAATTAGTAATTATATTTAAAGTATAATGTATATGTTAACAAGGTTCATAAGATATAGATAATTGTTAATAATTTTTAAACGTATAAGAAAATAATAAATTATATATATATAATAAAAATATATATTTAAATTTTATAAATTTGTAAATAGGTATTTTGTATACAATAAAGAATATAAAGAAGTTTATATTAGTTTATCAATTCACTAAAATCATTGAATGTTTCTTTTAGATACAAAGTATTTGACATGATTTAGTGTAAAAGTATTTGAACAAAAGTAATCATCAAAATTTATTATACGAGTTAATTGTTAATTCTTGGATTGATACCAAACATTTATTATAAAAGATAAGACAAATTAAAATTTAGTCATTAGATTATATATATCACATCCCTCATGGAAACCTACTTGCACATTAGACAATGCATGGCAAATATAATGTTAAATAAACAAACAAAGTGGTCAAAAGATGAAATCATAAATTAATTGAAAAAGCATGGGTAGGATAAAAATATGGTAATTTGTTAGGAGAAGAGAGATACAAACTACAACATTATTAAAGAAGGTATAAATATCCATCAACATAAAAATCAATTTGAGAGAATTTTATTGGAGTTGATAGTTGTGGAGGGGGCTTCAAATGCCATCATACGAAGGTCAAACACAATTCTCTTAAGGACTTTTCACAATGAAAAGGAAGGAAAAACAAGGGAAAAGGAACATAGAATCAGAGGAGCAATATGACCAAGCCCATCCACTATTTTTTCTTTTCTACTTGTCTTGTGTTTCTAATTGTGTAGCTTGAGGGTGGCTTTGATTCAAGAAAGATCTAATTATGTTTGATAGAATGAAAAGGGAGGTGGATCACAAATAAATCACCTTCAATTATGTTATTGTTATGTACATTACTATGAAGACACTTACTAGAGATTCTAGCCTTGGGGTGTCTACCTCCAATTGGATGACTAGAACCTAGTCATGATTTTCCATGTCATTTTCATTATGAAATCTCACAATTGGCTAGTTGTCACCTTTGTGGTTATCTAGCTCATTAAAATGACAAATTCAATGGTAATATTATGCATTTAGCATGGAGTTGTTAGAAGAACATAATATTTTTGTCATTGATGTTCTGGTTGGCAACATGAGCATGTTGGAAAAGCACAAGGTATACTATTATGTGTTGTAGTGTTGTCATTGATGTCAATATTGCATCTTGTTGTGAAGACTTTGGTGCAGATCATTTGGTTTGTTCTAACATGCTTTGTAATGTTTGTGGAAGACAATTTTGTAAGATGGTTTGATTCGGTAAAGTTGATTATAATGAAAATTGACTATCAATTTTGAGAATTTTGTGTAACAGACCATCTAGTTTTTGGGTCCGCACTAGTTTTGTGAATGAAAATTTCACTCTATAGTTCTAACATAATATTTTTGGTTGATAGAAGCATCAAATTCCAAAATCCCATCTTATTTTGACTTTTGGTTTGAAAGTTATGGATAATAGAGGTCCGGTCTGGCAAATTATAGTCATTTCCTATACAATGCATATGAGTAGGACAATTCACACTTCTCCATGGATAGGTTTATGACTTTGCAAATTTAAGGAGATATTAACAAATGTCAATAGTGTATGAATTCCAATTGGCATGATTTTTTGAGGTAAACATGTCCAAATATGGGTATACATTTGGAGAATTTTTGTATTAGGTCTTCTTTGTGGTGAGCTAATAGATGTAAAGATATGCAAAGGTTAAATAAGTATTGTAGAGTTACGTGGGAGCTATTATAGGTCCATAGCGACCTATTTCAAATTGTTTTAAGGATTGAATCTTGGTAGAAGGTATGTGTCGAAGGCTTTGAGCTGAGAAGATATGTATTGTATATTTTGTATATTACATCTAATTAAGCTAACCTAATTGATGTTATTCTTCAAGCAGATATATATGCTATAGACCATTTGCAGTGTTTTGATGAATGTTAGACATGTATATGATGTGAATTGAGTGAATATTAGCAAAGCAGTGAGAATCTAAGTTGTGAATGTTGAGTAGAAGATTGGAGTGATGTGAATACAGAGGAAATAAGAGTGTCAAATTAGAATTAGATGAAGTGTGTAAGGTTGGTTTAGTAAGCTTCATTGGAACTATTTCTCATGCATATGTTAGATGCAATTGTGATAGTTCAATCTAGATTGTGAGCCAAAAATTGCATTTTATCTTTTCCTCTTAGTGGATAGTGAAAATCAAGAAGTTCAAAGAAAGGCATAAGGAAGTTAGTGAACAATTAAAGAAAGAAAATGAAACTATCACTAGTCTAAAAGTGCAATTTGAACAAAAGAAAAGAGTATAGAAATATCTAAATGCAATTGCTAAAATAAAATTTGAGGAATGTACAAGGCTTCAACAAGAAGTGGTAAATTTGAAATCAAATGTAGGGAAAGCAAAGAGTCATGAAGAAAAACTCAAAATGAGCTCTATAAAGCTTGATTAAATGATTATAAATTAGAAAGGCTCTAATTATAAAGAAGGCATAGTATTTGAAAAGGGAGAAAGTAAAAATTAGACATCAAATATTGAAGATATGAACAATGACAAGATGCTCCAAAATCAAAGGAATGAAGCTAGAAGACCACTTGTCAGACAACCAAATGCACAAAGTTACCTATATTTTAATGGTTTTCTATTTTTCTTGTAATAAATTTGGACATAAGGCAATGGAATGTAGAAGCAAAATGACACAAAATGTTCCACCTTTCTTTGGTCAGTGTTTTACATGCAAAAAATTGGTCATAGAGCTAGTGAGTGCATAAGTCATGATGAATGGCTATAAAAATGGTAGAATGGTTCAACTTTTCAAAGGATACTATTATACATGCTATAGATTTTGGCATAAAGCTAATCAATGCAGATATATAATTAATGGAAGGAATAGTTGTTGGAATAATGTCATATCTTACAATTGAAATAGGCCTAGACACACTTCTAAATTTTGCATAAGGAAAAATATGAGGAAGGATAATCTAGTAAAGAGGAATGAACTAGTGCAAAAGATTGATCCAATATAAACAAAGAAGGAGATGGATAATATTTGGAGAAAGAAAGAAGAGATAGAGGTTAATGATAAATCTATACCATTATCCAATGCAGATGTTTTCTTTGAAAACTAAATTGAGAGCTTTGGCTCAGGTGGAGCTTTAATGAACATCTTTTATCTCCTACCAAAGAAAATGGTGTTGATGCCTCAGCACAAAGATATGTGATGTAGATCAACATGCTTGATCTCTTGGTAAATATTATGTAAGAAAATATGATAATGTGGAAGCTTTCAGAGCATCAAAATTTTATTGTGCACATAGTGAAAGGTTTACCAACTTTATTGTTTGAAGCATTAAATATGAAATTAGGTCAATTTTGAAGGGTTATAAAGTGATTTTACTTAGCCAAATTCATTTACAAAAGAATTTGAGATGGATAAGAACATTGAAGAAATAATTTGGAGTGATCGAAGCAATTTGATATTTGGTGTGTTCAAACCCTAGTTCAACAAGCAAAAGAAAAGGTATTTACAATCTTTGTTTTTCCATAGTTTCATAGAGAACCTTCTTTGAAGGAAATTTGAATTCACTTGCAACGGATACACCAAGGATAATAGAGGTTGATGAGAAGCCACAACCTAGATTCAAGAAATACCCTACAAAATCCATAGAAGATGACCCGTTAGGTGCTTTTTTGTATGTTCCATATGGGGTTTTTCCAATAGAGGATATAAGGGTTTACATTCATGGTAAGATGGAGGAATATGATCATAGTGAGATAGGATAAGTGTGGATGAAATAACTTACTAGAGATAATTTTTCCTTAAAACCAAAATACCAAAATAGTCATAAAGAAACTTGATTTGCATGGAAATGGTTTTCTAAATTTTTTCCTTGATCATAAATGGGTTAAGATTGTACTAAGAAGAATTCATCATAAGTTATTTTGGAGTAAAATGTTTGAAATGATGACAAAGGAGGTGACTAGAGAGGTTATAGGTCTATGCTCCACTAGACCTATTTTTGTATTGAAATTGATCAAGAATGATGTTGTAATAGAAATCACAAGGGAAACATATGATAAGAGAGCTCTAGCTATAAATCGTATCAGAAATCTAGTTGTGAGATATGCAATAATAATGATTTCTTATAAAATCTACTTCAAAAATAAAGAAATTTTTTTATTTACCACCACAATCAATGTGGCATATCAAATATTTGAAAAAGGAATAGACTATGATCTTTGTGAACTATTGAGACAACAATATATGGAGAAATTGAAGAAAACCAAGGAGAAGTATGCATTTTAGTATGGAACCCTAGTTATGTGTCTATTTTTATATTTCCTAAAGGAACTTCCCATAACTAATAGTGTGAAATGGTTGCAAGGAAGACTCATAGCTCATTAGATTGTAGAATTTATGAGGTGTTAGTGATGGAAACGAAAAAGATGATGCCCTTGTTTCTTTCTTTGTAGTTTTCCAAAAGAGGATGCATGAAAGAAATATAATTCCTAGGCAAGTGGTTGAAAAGTATCAAAATAACATTAGATTCCTAGTACCAACATATTAGTGTATGGTGGAATCAGTAGAATTAAGGAGAATGTAGATCTGAGCCTTGGGATATGATATCAAGGAATAAAAAATTACTAATTGGTTGATATTTTATTGAAAATTCCAAAAGACATCATTAAACCAAGGCATGGTACCTATGAAGAAAATTCTATGGAGGTTAATATGGAATAGACAAAACCATAGATAAATAAGAAGGTTGAGAAGGTGGTTGAGAAGTATGTAGAGGAAATGGGCATCTCAAAGGCACAAGTGCAATAGGCAGGAGAAAAGGCTAAGGGAGAATCAAGTGTTATAGGAGGTTTAGAAAGCATAAGAATACATGGTAGGAAAACTACCAGCCCTCATGATATACAAAAGTCATCTAGGACCATGCTCTCTATTGGATAAAAGAAGACAACTACTAGTCCTTTGATAAAGGAGAAACCATCTCTAGTAGTGAAAACTTCAAGAGTTGAGAAGAAGAAAACCACTACAACAACACCACCTACAACCCCTACCAAGAAAAGAAAAAAGAAAAAGGAAATGAGAGAAAAGAATACAATTGTGAATGTACAAGAAGAATAAGAAATGGAGGAAGAAGGACAAAAGTTGGTCCAAAAAAGGAGAAGTGAAGCCTCACAAGGTGAAGCAAGTGTTAAAAGAATAATATTTGACATCATTGACACAAACAAGGAAGAAGAGATAGAGGAAGAAAATAAGAAATTTATAATTCACATGAGGGAGAAAAAGAATGAAGCCACCATGAAGGTGTCACCATAGAAGAACAGAGCAAAACAAGCTAGAAGAAGACTTTGAATGAGAGAAAAGAGAAAAAAAATAGAACTAGTAAGACCTCACTCTCCCATGAGCTTAGAAGCATTATTCAATAACATTTTGGGTATGTGCAGGATCATGATGGGCCAAAAGGTGGTGATATGATGGGTATGTGGCTGATGACTTTTTTTTACCCAAAATTGATGAAATGAAAAGGGTTTTTAAAGGAGATTCCCAGGTTTCCAGCAATATAAATTATTCTTTACTTTCAATTTAATAAATAATTATTATTCATTTTCTATTTGAATTACCACTAATGTCTTGATTGATAGGCTGATTGAAAAACATCTATAAATTTCAAACAATATCACATTTTTTCAATCCAAAACATGTGTTGCATTCTATGCTTCAAATACTATAGGATTATATTAAAAAAAATGAATTTCATGAAGTTTTGACCAAGGTAAGGTGGTCAGACATACGATTTTTTATATTTTAAAAATTTGTAATAAAAAAATCATAATTAATTATTTAGTTGGAAAAACATTACAGAAAAATATGCGTCACATCGGGACATGATTCCTCTACTTATATCTAAAATCTTCTAAAAAAATATTATCATTTGATTGTGGTTAGGGTGGTAAGAAAGACACCTACTTAATTTTTCCTTGAAATTAAATTACTACTGCATTAAAATTTCAAATTTTCACCAAATAGATTTTTTTTCAAAAAAAAATAAACCTAGTAGTTTAGAAACTACATTCAATTTTCCACAGATTCTATTCTTACATATTTTTTAAATAATATAGATAACTTATTCAAATTTTATGTCAAGTTTCCTAACTCTGATTTTTTTGAATTTTTCACCACTTAAGGGCCTGTTTTTACCATGATGATCCTGCACATACCCTTTTGTAGTATGAGATGTTAGGGGAGACTGTAGGGCTATATAGTTAAGTAAATGAGGTGGATAAGGCCACCATTGAAAAGAAAATTTCTTCAGAGCTTTGGAATGTAGTGGTGAAGAGAAGACATGAAGCAATTGAATAAGGAAAGATAAATGAATATGCATTGGAGAAAGTTGATGATTCTATTTCATAGGAAAACAAAGCCACATTGGTTGAGTTATACACCATGGAATTCAAGGTGAGGAAAATGGTAACTACCCTTATGGGTAGAGACAAGATTGAATTTAAGAAGCTACAGAAGGAGACAGTTGATAAATTTTTTTACATTGCATAGAAATATGGTATAATTTTAGAGAAAAATACTCCATAAGTTACTATAGGTGAAGAAGCTTAGGAAATTTATTCTTAACATGAGGATGCAATAGATGAAGAACATATTCAAGATGATGTCCCTCCAAAAATGGAAGAATTAGCAGAAGAATATGAATAATCAAATAAGAATGTTGAATGAGAGATAGTCACTGGTGAGGAAGTAGAAAAAGAAGATACACCCACTCCTTTGGTATAGAAGGAAATTTTACTCCTTCAATCAACACAGAGAATCCTATACAGGAAGAGAATTCAAATAGAATTGGTGAAGAAAAGAATGATGAAGTAGAGAAGGAAAATAAACAAGAAAATAATGAGGGGAATGATAAGGGTAAGAATGAGGATGCTTCCAAAGATTCAAAAATAGAAGAAGAAAATATAGTAAACTCTGGAAAGAATGAGGACTTAATGGGTAAAGTTATGGAAATTACAAAGACTTCTAGTGAATCCTCTAGATCCTCCAAAGATTCCTTGAAGAATCTACTAAGTATATAGCTCAACTTTTAGCCTCTTATGTCATCACAAATTCTCAAATTTCTAATGCAATAGGGAAATGTAGATCTTGAAAATATTTCCCCTATCCACAAGATACAATTGGGAGATGCATTCCATGCATCTACTTGAAAGGAGATCATTGAAACATATTGAAGAGTGGAGAGTCGATCGAAGAAGTAGTAAAGGCATTGCAAGAGGTCATACCTAGTGCAAACATAGATACATCACTATCTAGTATGTAAAATTTAAAGCTATTAATTAATTCTTTTAAAGTATATGCCTTTGGTCTTAGAGGTGAAGTGGAGAAATAAGTTGAAAAGAAGATAAATGATAAAACAAATGTTGTAAATCATAGAGAAATGTGCTCTTGCACATAAATAGTTTCAATAGAATCTGGAGGATGAACAAGGGTTTCAATAGTTTCAATAGGCCCTTTACCAATATGGCATGAAGTGGCCCGGAGCCACATAGAGCATTAGGAAGGAGATGGAATCCATTGATTCCTAGATCAACATTACATTTAGTGTCTATGATCTAACACTTGACTTGGCTAGAGACACAAGGAATGTTATAGAGGATTTTCATAAGAAATTCTTTTAGCTATAGGCTCAAAAGGAACATATCATTTTGTAGTTTGGAGAGATAAGGAACTTGTTGAATCCGATGTTCATAATTGTTTCAAGATCCCTTTTGAGTGCTACCAAATCTACATAGATGAATCTTGTACTTAGAACTCCAAAAGAAGGAGAAAATTTACTGATGGAGTTTGGAAATCAATGCAAATTACTTGGTGTATCTGAGATGGCATGGGAAAAAGGAAAATAGGTGTGGTAGACCCATGTATAGAAGCTACAAGATTCAACCTCTTCCGATTGGCAACATTTCTTACTCTTTATGCATTTTTTAGTTTCCAATTTCAGATTCTTTATACATATGTGGACTATATTAGTTTTTTGTATAATTTTTTTGGTTTTGCTCAAGTACATGACTTAGGGGTAGTCAATTCAATCTTTCAACTTGTACATATGCATATATTTCTCAAAGGGAGGTTTAGTATATGTTATAATGTAGTTGTTTTAGGCACCATTTTCCCTTGATGTCAAAGGGTGAGAATTTTTTGGAGATATTTTGGAGATGTTTTGGCATGTTTCCATCAATGAAAAAGAGGGATATTTTTGGAAGAATGAGATGTTTTTCATGGATCCTATTTTTCACAACATGAGCATGTAGGATAAGCACAAGGTATACTATTATGTGATGTAGTGTTGTCATTGATATCAACATTGAATCTTGGTATAAATAATTTGGTGCAGATAATTTTGGTTGGTTCTAAATTTTTTTGGAATGTTTATGGAAAATAATTTTGCAAGATGGTTTGATCTCATACTGTAGATTATGATGAAAATTGATGTAATAGAGCATCTAGTTTTTAGGTCCACATTGATCCATGAACGAACATTTCACTTAGTGGATCTAGTATAATATTTTTGTTTGATAGAAGCATCAAATTCTAAAATTCCATATTGTTTTGACTTTTGGTTTGAAATTTATAGATAACAAAAATTTGGCCTAGAAAATTACAATTATTTTGTGTATAGTGAAAGTGAGTAGGAGAGTCCACAATTATATGTGAATAGGTTTTTAACTTTCTAGATTTAAGGAGATATTGATAGATGTTAATAATGTATGAATTCCAGTTGGCATGATGTTTTGAGGTACACGTGTCCAAATATGGGTATATATTTGAATATTTTTTGTATTAGGTCTTCTATGATGTCGACCTAATAGATGTGAAGATATGAGATGGTTAAACAAGTATTGGAGAGTTATTTGGGAACTAATAAAGGTCCATACCAACCTATTTCAATTTTTTTTAAGGATTAAATCTTGGAAGAAGGCATGTGCGGAAGGTTTTGAGCTAAAAATTTATATATTGTATATTACATCTAATTAGGCTGAGCAACTTGATGTTATTCTTGAAGTAGATACATATGATATAGATCATTTTCAGTGTTTTCATGAATATGATGTAACGCCCCTGCCACAAAACCCTAGAGGGCAACACACTAACACCTAAAATAGGACACTTTTTTCTAAAGTACATTCAACACATGATTATGAATGAAACATTAACTCAATTTCTAATCTAAGTCCTCTAAGGTTTGTGACTATGCTAATCGGTTCCCATTAACATAAACTAGCAAGAACTGAAACTGTTACATTAAATAAATTCTAACAACAATATGGAATTACATCAAATAATCTCATTTAATTGAGCAATCAATATGATACAATCATAACATGTATTCAATAGAGATCATTTTGAATCAATCCATTTAACTACATAAATAATAACATCTTTTACATTGTACATTACATAAGAGATTTCAACATTAGTTTACATCATTACATTGATACATCTGTACAATAATATCTCATCATATACATCTGAGGAGAGTACATCATAGTATGATACATAATACATGAGATTTATGGTTCAATAGAAGTATAAGAGTAACAATTCACATGAACTGGTATGAATGCAAATGTCTTCAATCTAGGACAAGTCACCATGATCACGAACAAGGAGAGGGAACCCAATGGAGTACAATGCACATTCCACCCAACATAGTGGAACCATAAGGTCCACCCCCCATGCTAGGAGGTAGTGAAAGGGTCCCACCACCATAATCAATCAATATACATAAGACAATACAAGGGATAACATGACATCAGGGTATGTGTAGGATTATCATGGAAAACATAGGACCTTATGTAGCGAAATTTTTTAGAAAAATCAGAGTTAGGCAACTTGACGTAAAAATTTGAATAAGTCATCTATATTATTTCAAAAACATGCCAAAATAGAATCTATAGCAAATTGAATGTAGTTTCTAAACTACTAGGTTTATTTTTTTTTTTAAGTTTATTTGGTGAAAATTTGAAATTTCAATGCAGTAGTACTTAAATTTCAAGGAACAAATAAGAAGTAAGTGTCTGTTTGACCACCCTAACCACAATAAAATGATAATATTTTTTTTACAATATTTTAGATATAAGTAGAGGACTCATGTCCCAATGTGATGCATATTTTTTTGTAACTTTTTCCAAGTAAATAATTAATTATGAATTTTTTATTACAACTTTTAAAAAATATAAAAACTCGTATATTTGACCACTTTATGAAATTAATTTTTTTTAAATCCTATAGTATGTGAAGCATAAAATGTGACACATGTATTGGATTCATAAAATGTGATACTGTTTGAAAGCTATAGATGTTTTTCAATCAACCTATCAATTAGGACTTAGTCATAATTCAAATAGAAAATGAATAATAATTATTTATTAAATTCAAAGTAAAACATAATTTATAGTGGTGGAAAGCTAAGAATTTCATTTAAAAACCCTTTTCATTTCATCAATTTTTGTAAAAAAATGTTTGTCAGCCACATACCCATCATATCACCACTTTTTGGCCCATCATGATCTTGCACATACCCATTATTGAACAAGTACAAAACACCATCAAACGAAAAATACACCACTTTTGTAGGAGAAGTATCATTGCATGGTCCTAACATGGGTTACCCTAGTAGTCTATCACCAGCCGTTGGCCCCCATATAAGGTTACCCTAGCAGTCTCCTATTAGCCGCTGGCCCCATAAGGTGACGCATGCAGAACCAATGTTCCTCTGATGAGGATAGGGAAGATGGTCTTTCCAACCAGGCCTTCCCAACTCATCTCAAGCCTAAATGAGCACTTGAGCCATGAGTGAGGCATGCACTTAACTTCATTAGTGTGATTACTACCCAACCCCCTAATTCATTTTAGGTTATCACTTAATTAAAAAATGACCACATGGGTTACCCAGGGACCACTTTTTGCACCGAACCCCATTGAGAGCCACTCCCCTTTTGACAACAAGGAAACCCCAATAAGATCAAAGATCAAAGCCACTTAAATAATCACAAATACCCATTAACAGCATAACAAGGTGAGGCATAACCATTCCTACTCACAAGTTCCAAAAGTTCCAACCACATAGGTGAATATACTATGCAAGGCTAAAGGTCATCATATACTCATTCTATCACAAAAATCATCTCCAAGGATAACAAAGAATTTCATTAGGACAATTTCTCCCTTTCCCCGAAAGACTCCAAAAATTCACTTTCCAAGTTGTCATAAACATTGAACAAAACCCGCAATTCATTTCCAAACAACACTCATTCACTTGCTTCACAAAAAAATTTAAACAATAAAAGAAAAGTGGATCCTAGAGTGGTTCACCAATAATTCCACATCATAACACTAAATATGCATTCAAATTTAACAATTTGGACCAACAACAAAATCATAGAAAGCATAGTGATCCTTTCACATATTTATCTCTAGTTCAAGATATTCAACATAACTAAGCTAATCTTATTCCATAATTTAACTTTACATTTACATACTTATCAATACAACAATTCTTTAAACTAAATATTCCCCTCTATTTATTTTATCTACAAACATAATTATTTAATAGTAAGAAACAACAATAATCTTTTAATGTATTCAATTATACATATATGTATACTAAAGTACACACACACGCACACACACCATCAATACAAAATCGAATATCAATTACCAACTCAAATCTATGCACAACACATCAATAGACATGAAATAAGTTCAACAATAAGTGTTGGTAGAGTGCCATGGTAATTCAAAGTCCTTAGAATAATTGTGAGAGGAGTAAATCAAAGGCCAAGGTAAAGATAAGAAAATTATTTGACTAGCCACCTATAGGTATTTAGTTGCTTAAGGGAATGAATGAACACACATAGATATATAACAACAATGCAATAAACAAACATATACAATTGGCAGATATTAATGTGTACCAAAAATTGAACTTGGTGCATATAAAACTTGACTAGGAAACCTTTATATAACTTGACTTAGCTAGGTGAAAGAATAGAGGTAGCAGTGTAGAGCTTGGAAATCAACAGTTCAAAATGAAATAAAACCATAGTTTGATCTACATAGCCAAAAGTATCCAAATTTGTGTGGCACCAACTAGAAAGAATACGAAATAGAGAAATAGGGGACAAGTTTCATGCATTCACAACTATTAATTTCCTACATCAAGGGTTCAATATAGGAAAACAAAAAGGATTCCTTGCTAAATGATAAGGCCATTGAACATAAGGTATAATTATATTATAACATTACACAATTGCATGACAAACACTCGGTCTCATGCTAAATTTAAATCATGTTTTTAGAACTCAAGATAGTGGAAACCCCTATTCCCAATGGATACTACATAACAAGAAAGTTTTGAATATAATGGGGTTCACTTCTAAAGACAAATTATCAAAGAAATATTACCCTCCCAAAAGTGACAATAAAAATCTTCTTTCATTTGATTCAAGTCAAGATTTGAGAAACAATTGGTTTCCATAAAAATACTACAATTTTTTTTTGAGAAAATGCAAATTAATATACAATCAAAACAAAGCACACACCTAGATTTAAACAAGAGATTGCTTCATTTTCAAAATAAACACAATCACTGCAATTTTATTTTCTTCAGATTTAAAATTAAGGATGTCAAGGGAACCTGGGTTTTCCTACTTGATAGAGTGGGTTTTACTACATAGGTGACCAATTCTAGATTGTAGCTTCAACACACTTCCCAGACCTCAATGAACACTACAAATCTGCACATCCAAAAACCTCCAAGATCTAGATTCAACTTTAAAGAACCGTAAACAAACTCCAAGAACAAGAAACTCCAACAAAAAAAATGGGAAAATTAGTTTCCCAAGAAAATAATCTAAAAGCCCCTCTCTAGTTAAATCCCATTGCTTTATTTATTACCCCATCAATAATTGCATTCCACTTCAAAAAAATTATTTATTTATTTTTATCCAATATTCACAATTTATTCAACTTCTTATTATTTTTATAATTTTTAAATGATATCTTGTAATTTACACACAAATGAATCAAACAAATAAATAATAATTTATTAATTTAATTCTTCAATAACCACTTTGTTTGCATATTATCACCATTTAATATCTTTATTCTTTAAATTCCCTTATTCAACCACAAATTTTGATTTATTAAAATCAAATAAATTCTTTAATGATAATTTATTTAATTGATACTCAATTATATATAAGCTTTTATTTAATTACTCCAAGGCCTTTTAAATCTAATAATCTCTATTTTATGAAATAATCAAACAAAGGAACAATTGAGTGCATTCCTCAATGAACATACTATCAATAAATACCTGATCATACTGCAAAATGGAAGACAAAATGACAACAACATCAATAACACAACTCGAACTGACCTTACAGACATGGTGTAACAAATGGATACTCATCCTCGATGAGGATGATGGCTCAACATGGGGGACCCATTTCTATCTTTGAGCGAACAAACTCCATTAGGTTAAAACACATTCAAACCTAGTGATTTAGGTGGAGTCGATGCCTAGTACCTACAACCTACAACAAACCACACAATTGAACATATATATAGGCAAATAGTCAATCACACTGTGAAGGGAAAATCACAGCTTTGTAGTGCACTTGTAAGCGAGTGATGCAACCCTGTTCCCCTTCACCAAAACATCAACACACAATACACCGATATCGAATCATGATAAAACATACATCCAATAAACACATAATACTCATATCAATGATAACTCACATAAATAATTAAACTGATCTACTAAACATGATATAAGTATAAAACATCAGATATAACAGTGTCATCAAGTATCATCATAACTAAGCATTAAAGTATCACAATATCCAAGTTTCATCAAATAGTGTCATATAGTCCAAATACATCTAAGTAACTGCCAGAAACAAAAGGAAAACTTATGGGAACTACATATGAGACATTTATATGATGTGAATTGAGCAAATAATTAGAGAAATTTGAATTTTTGTTGTGAATGTTGAGTAGAAGGTTAGAGTGATGTGAATACAAAGGAAAGAAAAGTATTAGATGATAATTAGATGAAGTGTGTAAAGTGAGTTGATTGAGCTTCAAATTGGAGCTATATCTCATGCATATGTTAGATGCAATTATAACAGTTCAATCTAGGTTGGGAGCCATAAACTCTCTTCTTCTTTTTTCTCTTAGTGGGTAGTGAGTCCACTTGGATAGTGAGTGCACCTACAATGAGCACTTCTGCAAATATACTATAACCAATTATAATATATTGTGAGCTAATCATCACTATTTTTTTCCACATAAAATTCCCGGTGTTCATGTGTTATGTGATGTTGTTGAATGTTTCATGCTTTCTTTCATTACTATAATTGAATCTTCTAAGTGGATTGGATGTTTGAATGGTGTAAAATAATACTCAATCAACCCTCTCTTAATATTTTGTGTATTCATCGAGAGGGAACACAACCCATTGGATATCCTCCTTAATCTCAATGAGAGGGAGTTTCTATATATCACATTGTTGGCCTAATCTCTCTTGAGTTTAATTTCATTAAAATTAGTTTATTTAGTGTACCTAGGACTTGTATTAGTACAAATAATGGATTTGACCTTAGAAGATCCAATTAATATTTCATTTATGTAAGGATGTGTTGGTATGCACCCTACTTGTGTTGAATGGATTGTTTGCTCAAAAATTTACACTCCAAGACTAGAAGCATCCATAAGTCCACCTAATTAGGCTTGAAGATATTACACATATAATATTTGTAGAGGGTTTTCTATTGATTATATTCATAGATATTTTTATCATATCAACTTCTCTTTCATTGGGTATTAGAAAATTAGAGCTCATGAAGGAACCTAGACATGTTGGAGGAGAGCTCTACATTCTACATTTTGTGGAGTTTGTTGATAAAGATCATGAGCTACATCTACACAAAATATTAATTATCTATAGTGAAGGGGGATTTGCTTCTCACGAGTTCTCTTCATTTAGAGAGCCTCATGGGGTGAACTTCCCTAAACTACCTCCAGAACAACAATGAAAGTTTTAGAATTAGGAAGAGTAGGACATGAAGATTCTTTGGATAGATTGATGAGCTCTTGGCCAAAGGATTTCAACGTAGAACACGGATCACAACACAGTGTGTTGGCATCTCAGAGGTGTGTTGGCATCTTGTATGGACTAGAAAGTGAGAATTTCATAGAAAATGCCTAGATGATTGCTAGCTATCTGATTGCTAAGAATTTATAGAAATGCGATAAAGTAATAGAATGCAATAGAACTAAAATAAAGTGAAATAGAAATGTTAGACATAAGGAGAAGAAAGTAAATAATTACAACCGCGTGAGTGATGAAGCCTCCAACACATGAATTTCTTCAATACCTATGCCTACAAGATCTAGAGAAAATGTCGATGCTGTATAGGAGGTTTTCCTCAGTCAAATCACCATTTTGGTGTTCCCACCTCCACAGACAACTAGATAGAGAGAAAGAGTGTAACTAAAATGGACAAAGTGTGTGGTGAAAGAAAAACCCACTCAAGAGTAGAACACACACCACAAAGTAGCATGATAAAAGCAAACCCCACTTGAGGAGGAGTACCTATATCACAAAAGAGGTGATAAAAGCAATCCCCGCTCAAGGAGGAGAACTCATATCACAAAGTAAAGATGCAAATGAAAGGGGATATGGAATCCCAGGCTGCTCACAAGCATAAGGAAAATGCAATGGAGTTGCAAGAGCTAAGAGTGTTGCAAAATGGTATTGTAAAAGCTTTAGAGACCTTGAATCTGCTATAACAAGTTGTATTGAGTTGTGCAAGAAAAAGCTAAAGTGTAGAAGGCTAAAGAGAAACTAGAAGTAGAAGATTCTCCATGATAGAAAAGAGTTCAAGCTAGAGATTCCAAAAATGAGGTGAAAATACTACTTTTAAGGAGGGAAAAGAAGCTTCCTGGGTCATTTTAGGGAATCTCAAGCCGTTACGATCAACAAAATGAGGTGACAAGTGGAAAACATGCTCAGAAACGATCATCTGAGCATTGACATGTCGCAAGATGGTAGTGTGGTGCATAAAAATCCATGCGATACACTAATTTTTGGACACGTAACACTACAAAATGACGCAAACCATAAAGGCACAAAGTCTAATGCAAAGTTGGCATGCAAGGGTAGCTGCTGAAAAGGGGTGTTGGAGCATCCTAAGGGGGGGAAAGGCTAATGGAAGGGATAAAATGAGCCTACTCAAGATGCTAAGGGAGTGGACACTAAAGAGTATGCAAGAATGTATTTGAAATTGTAAGGGGTGCAATTTTACGCCATTAAATTATCTAAGATATAACTGGGATGGGTAGCTAAAACTGGAAGCTTTATGGAGCTCTAAAAGAAGGAATAGTTTGCACCTTGGTAAAAATAGGTGTCTACCATTTCTTTTTTGTATGTATGTTGATCACTATTTGGGCATACTAGTATTTGAATCTTATATTGTATTTATGAAATGATGAATGAATGATCATTTAATAACTTTTAATTTAAACATGAGAAAAATGATCAAGCTTATTTTAAGTGTGAAAAAACACATTATTTTATGTAAGAAACAAGAAAATTGTTTAAAAAGTGCTAAATTCTCTCTTTCACTGTGGAAGTATAACTCTTACGCATCTAAAGTATTCCAAAGGCTTGAAAAATTGAAAGGGATTTTTCCTCCTGATTATCATGATTTATGGGTTCCTTATACTAATGTTGAATTTCAACTTCAACCAGAGCATCTATAATCAATAAACAGATCTTCAAGAGTTTTGTATTTAGGCTATAGATACAAGTTGGATGGAGAAATCAATTTAAACCCTTCTAGCTCACATTGTTGACTTTATTTATCTTGAATTTAATATATTTATAGTTAGCTTATGTGGTATACCTCAAGGATTTACATATTAGAATACATGATGTACTTGACCTTAGAAGATCCAATTAATATGGAATTAAGCACACCTAGTCCTCTTTCCTATGACACATTTCACTTAAATCTCAATCCTCCACCTTGTGACACTTTCCACAAGGCTAGAATACCTTAATCCTATAACTCAATCTTTTCCCTCCATTTCATAATTCATCTTTGTCCTCCATTTTAGACACCAAAAATATAAAATGGTATTTTGTCCCTCCATTATTATCAACCCATTTGAGATAAAATTATGTTGTTGGATCCTTATAACAATCATCTTGCTACCAAGGTTATGTTTCTAGAGAAATCCACATCCTAGCTATTCAAAAATAAACTAAAGTGGAGATGGATGTATCTTCTTCATCTCTATCATGGGGTGAAAAAGGTGAAAGTAAAGATAAATTAAGGTTAATGTATTTATCTTTGCATTTGCATATTTTAAACTTCTTATCATCTTCACTAGTATTTGGCTCTTGTAAATTATATCTATGGCCTAATGAATGAATGAATGATCATACAAGAAATTTTTATTAAAAAACATAAATCTAATTATTTTAATTTTTTTCTATATGGGGCTTATTTGATGTTCATATTGCTACTCTAAGTGTGTTCAATATTATTTTAAGGAAATTTTACTTTATTTGTACCCACAAGTTCTTATGCTTTTTCTTGATAATATAAATTATAACTGGAACCAAATTATTCTAAATGTTATAATATGTAGTTTAAAACTTGAAATTTTTGACATATGGGATGAAGCCCTCTTCTCCTCCCCAAACATGCACAAATTATAAATTTCATATTGTTATACTAATGCAAAATATTGTTGCAAGTATGAGAAGATGGTGTTGTAATTGATGTCAACAAGTCTGTATAGTCATTGGTGTCAACTATGTAAAGGTTGAGAGAGATTTTTGAAAGGTAGATTGTTCCAAGTGTTTGTTGCAAATGGTGTTGTCTATGCTTTGATTAGTTACATTATGTTGTCATTAGTTAAGCTACTAGTGTCAACCTATGGCATTTCTTTGATAAGATTCTATCTATGCATATAGTAGTAATGAAGTTGATAAGAATGTGTTTCTGGTGCCTAGTTTCAGAGTTCTTTTCAGATTCAAATTAGATAAAAAGAGAAAATAGTGTGTTGGAGTGCTGACCTGAGTTGCAGAGGTGTGTTCTAGTTTTGCTCCATGTATCTTCTAAGTTGAAGATCTACTTGTGTGGATTGGATATATTGTTCAAAGGTGTTTAAAGGTGTTATATTCAATAGTTGGTATGTTGTATCATTATACAAAAGAAGTTATGTTCACCAGGGTAAAAGTACAAAGTTACAGTGTTACACTTTATAAAAGAAACAACCAATGTCTATCCAACTTTTAAACTTGAATCAATAAAAAGTGACATATATGTTTTGAATTTTGAAATGATGTAAACTAGTAAAATATGTATACTTTAGTATATGTTATGTTTATATTTAAAAAATTAAAAAAATATATTTTTAAATAGTTTTTAATTAATGGACACTATGATTTAGTTGTTGATAAAATTCTGAAATATTAAGTTACATGAGATGTCAATATTTTTATAATAATTTTTTTTTCTTTCCTTTCTTTTCCTTCACATATTTTTGTTTATTCCGTTTATCTCTTTCCGAACACTTTGCAACATAATGACCTATTTCTCCACAACTAAAGAATTTAAAGGGAAACATACCCTCATACTTATCAGAGCCTTTTCTCATTCTTACAAATTTAGCTTCGATTTCATCAAAGTTTTCTTCATCTAGATCTTTAGCTTTTGTAGCTTTAAAAGTAGTCTTTGATTTTCCTCCATTTCTTAGATTTGGCTTCCTCATCTTGTAAGATGTCAAAAATCCTAACAACAGATCCTTAGTATAAGTCTTATAATCTATAGTCTGCTCAATTGCACTCACCTTCTCACTGTAAGCATTAGGAAGAGCTCGAAGAATATTCTTTACAATCATAGTTTCATCTATAGTAGTTCCAAGTGATCACATTCCAACCACTACTTCATCCAATTTCTAAACATAGGCTTTAACATATTCATTTGAACAAACATATGTATAAGATCAAACTATGTTTCCAAATTTTGCAATTTTACCTCTTTAACTCTTTCATCACCATCATGTGCTCTTTCTAAAGCATCCTAGACTTCCTTAGCTATCTTCAAATTCTAAACCTTAATCAACTTAGAATGTACCAGACTACTCTTCAAGATGAAATTCACCTTATTATTTGCTTCATGTGCTCTTAACTCTTCAAGTGTGTTCGGACCATTAGCAAGAGGATTGTAAGGACTCTTGTAAGATTTTTCCAAATCATATCTACAATACTCCAGATATTCTTCCATCAATAATTTTTAGATACCATAATTACTTCCATCAAACCTTGGATAATCAAAGAACATTTTTCCAGCCATCCTGGACATTCCTTAAGCAGTTAAGCTCTTCACCAAGGAACCAAGATCTAATAGCAACTGTTGAATAGGACATCTGAGAGAGGGTGAATTAGTTGTCACAAATTTTAACCTTTACTTCAATCACTGGAACTAATACTTAAAATTTCTTAAATGATTAATCATCAAATACCAATGCAAAAACTCAAATCCAATACATAAACTTAGAAAACACTAGATTTACATGGAAAACCTCATAATGGAAAAACTATGGTGAGGACTAATCACACTATAGAGATAAGGACTCACTGTCCACATGGCTACAACTCAGAGGGCTCACTACCATAGGGATACTTGAAGAAGAAAAAGAAGACTTGCTACAAAGAGACTATAATCTCAATGCAATAAAGGATTCCACCACAATTACTTGATCAACTTGCATGAATGATAGAGTCCACCTTCTACTCACTGCATCCAAAAACTTGGTGTTAAAATTCACACTGATCTCCCACACATAACTTAAACACACTTTCTGAATAACATTAAAGTCACGTCTACTCTTTCACTTATATTCCTTATTTTCTCTTGTATGATTTTCATTACTAGCTCATCCTATATTTATACTCTCTCTAACCTTGAAAACAATACAAACTCATTCATCCAACTTCAAATTCAAATTAGGTTAGTACCAAACATCCTAGGGTGGAATTAGAATGAGCATGAGCCAAACACACCCTTCACTACGACTCAAAATAGATCCAACACACTTCATTAACTTCAAAGATAGTTCTTAACACACTGTCAACCAAACTAGTGTAAAACACATAGAAAAATTAAGCTCAAAACTTCTAGAAACCAAAAATATATTCAATGCAATCAAAAAACCTTAACTCTAGAACCGCAATTCAAATGACTTCATCAAAGAAAAATCTGGACTAGCAACCTTTCTCTTAGACATCAATCAGAACATAGAGAAACATAGTTCACAACTGGTGAACATAGCTCAAAATTCACAATGAACCAATAGCCAAACATTTGGATATAAAAACCTTCAAAAATCATGACCATCATATATAAACCACACAAAAATAGAGGAAAATACTAGAGCAACAACTAAATACCTGTAATATTCCTTTAATACAATTTTCTCAATATCCTCAACATATATAGCCAACAACAACTAGTAGATAACCATTTGACCAATTGACATCAATGGAAACACCTTCATTCCTTTCTCTATTCTTGCAACATAATCTATGTACAATATTCTATAGCAACATCTTTCTTTGTGGTAGAATCTAGACCAAAAAACTAACTCATTGAACTAGTATATAAACAAAACACTATTTACCAAACTACTGGTAACTGTATCTTTCCGAATGTATAACCAAGCCAACTGAAATCTTATTAGTAGATGCACATGATGTCAAGATCAAACATGTTATCAGCTTGTAAATGAATCTTACAGAATAATATAATCTAAACCAAAATACTAGATCAACAAACTTTTAGCACTAGACAAGTATAGCTTGAACTATTATTACTAGACATACTATTGATCTTATATAGGTAATGTGAGTAAGGTATGTTGATGATAATGTTGACATAAATGACAAACAAGTTTCTAATTTCCAACAATTTCTTTAACGTTAGGGTATACATTGGCTTTTTTTCTTAACTTTATTCACACATGTTGTACTTAGTGGTGTGTTGACATTGGCATTTTTTCTTCGCTTTGTTCACACATGTTGAACTTAGTGATGCATCAATATAGAATCTTGATAATTTTTGTAGCTCCTTATTATAATTATTAGGGAGCATAATTCTTGGTATGGTTTTCAATGGGTACACACCTAATGAATATCAAACTCCACTAGACCTTGTTTGTTTCTCATCTTACTACCTTATCTTGGGTGGCTCACCTAGTGAATATCAGACTTTACTAGCTTGTGTTAAGTGTTTGATTTGTGATTCACCTAGAAAATATCAAAATTTTCTAGTTTGTAAGTTATGATTCCTTTGGTGTGGACCCTATCATATTTCCACTTACTAATCCATACCCTCCTTTACCATTTTTCTTTAACATTGTGTATGTTTATGCATGTTGTATTATTGCATAATACATGTGTGTTCCTTTTCTTTATGTTTCCTTGCCTTAGGATCTTGGATCCTAGGGGCTTGCATGCTCCCCTAGATCCTTTTCCATCCTATCTCTTCAATATTTGGGTAATCAAACCCTTCTTGACATATATTTTCTAGTTTAGTTTGAGTCTAAGCATAAGTTTGTACTCTCACTAAAGTGGTGGTTAAATTTAGCATAAAATATTATCAACTTTGAAAATTTCACATTATTTTTTTCTCCCCCTTAAATAATTGGACCTATTTGAACCCTTAATTTCTTAAATTATGCTATCACCTATTTTTAACAATTATGAAAAAATTGTAAGTGTAAAACAAATGTATTCATCTAATGCTTTGCTCCTGACACCTTAATTTCAAGAAAATAGGTTGGGACACTTATACCCAATGACACATATGCTCCATTATGTAAAATGGGTCCCATTTTGGTGTAATGTCCTCATATTTTCCCTCAAAATTCAAATATGTCAGTGTAAGCATTTTATTATTTGCAATTCAAATGTCTAAAGTTGGATATCAAGTTTCAATTTGTGGAAATTATAATAATTGCATATAAATACCTAGTTATTACATCATGTTAAATATAACAAGGAAAATCTACTAACAAGTGAATGCATCTAGTATTATCAAGATTATCATGTAAGTTAAGAGCAATATTTCAAGGATTTATTATAAAAATTGAAGATCCATGCATAATGTCAAATCAAATGTGAGTTTATGCATGTTTATGTTACCATGGTTAGTGAAGGCTAAACCTTTTGTAGTTTTGCAAGAAATTCAAGTAAATCAAGCAAGAAACATCCAATACCTTGAGGAGATGTGCATGACTTCAATCCTTCAAGGAAGCCATTGAAGGATGGTGAGTTGTAGCACTTTGTGGATTCATCATTCTTTTGTATCACTTATCCTTTTATCATTGGCACCGCCATTGTGGAAGTGTAAACACTAACACGAGGTTTGACTAAGGAAAGCCTCTAAATGGGATAATCCTTCATCTCTCTTTGAATTTGTAGGTTTCTAGTTTGAAGAGAATTGAGGGAGTTTTGAAGGTTAATTATCCATTATTGCATTCAAATCCCTACACCTTGCCAAGTTATGGAAACTCACCTACAGAAATATCTAAAAGTGATCTGATAGATTTATAGACCAAACCAAAAATATTTGATATTGCATCAGAGGACTAATAAAATAGATCTAAAATATCTCTATAGGAACAAATACATTATATGGAAAATTAGTTCTCCTATTTTGGCTGACTCCAAATTTATAGGATGAGTTCACATAACCTTACCTTTCTTAGATCTATTCTTGAAATTTCCATTATAGTTTCTCAATTGTCAAAATATTGCATTTTAAAATTAGGGCACATAGTTTAATTAGGCTAATTAGGGAAAATCAATTTCAATAAATTCCTAAGGCTCAAAAGGACCAGATCTAGGTCTTATTAACTCACCTCATGGTTGAAAGTCAATATAATCACCATTTTGTTTTGCATCCTAATGATTCTCTAGAAAATGGAAATTGATCTTAGGCTCTTTGCATTAGACTTACAATCACCTTTTTCCACATTTCCACATTATGACTTCATAGGAGTTGACCTATCCTAGTACCGGCCCAACTTAATTGCACCTAACCATGGAAATTTTCCTAAGTTCAAGCCCACTTAACTTAACATTGCATTTGTGAAATGCTCGACAAATGTTGTTCCTTATGAACCATTCATCATAAAACCCATTTTACTCATCTATTCTAAAAAGTATGTTGACCAGTCATGCTCATTAGAGATGGTTTTGTGTGACACATTCCTCATGAAATATGCATAAATGAGCTTGACTAAAAAACCATACAATAAAATCTTCATAAAGCAAATTTAACACATTCCAAAAAATGTCACATGTTTATAATGTTAAGAACACTAAATGAAAGATGATTGGAAAAATGAATAATGATTATTGATTATAAAATAACTATAAACTACTATAAATAATTATGTTTATAAAATGAAAAGGAGTTGTCACTCTTTATCACCTTATTTTTTAAATAAACTAATATTCTTGATTACACACTCATTTTAACTGAAGGAAATAAAAACCAAAATAAAAGAACTCACATTCTATCATAATGATAATACATTTTTCTCATATTTGTTAATGATCAAATATCTAGAAAAGTCAAAAATATCTTCATAAGAAATCATACATTAAGTATGACAATTTAACTTTATATGAAAGATATCACATTTAATTTTATAAAAGAAACATCTTTTATCTTCTTTATTTAAGATAAATTATTTTAAAACATTAACTTAAATATACAAAGTACACAATTAATACATATAACTCTGATAAAATATTTTTAAGAATTATTAACAAATTTGAACATCAGGTATACAATCAACCATTTTCTTATTAATAATCTCTTATAGATACAATCAACCATCTTCTTATTAATAATCTCTTATAGATAAAGTTTCAATCTAAAATATTCTTTTTTAAAAAGTCCGCATAATCTTATTTTTCCTTAATCATTAACATAAAAAAAAAGACAAAATCTTCACTTCAATTTCATTTAAAATACGGACTTCCAATATCTTCTCCACCACGCAATACTGGCTAATCTCTTTTTTGTTCTCAATATTCAAAGCTCTTATCTTGCTACCGTTCAAAATTAGGAAATTTTCAAAGGACTAACGCGCATACAATGTCACCACGTTGACTGAAACCTTTTCCGGGTGCATAGAATTAATAACACCATCTTATTAATTAGGAAATTTTCAAAGGACTAACGCGCATACAATGTCACCACGTTGACTGAAACCTTTTCCGGGTGCATAGAATTAATAACACCATCTTATTCCTCGTAACGTCGGGATTGCTTAATGCTGTATGTTGAAATTTTCTCCGATGTAGAAAAAGTTAACTTAGATATTTCCGTCCGAAGCATCCAAAACGCCACCATGACGTGGGCAAGAGTTTCCCTTTTCCACAACACGCCCTACATTTTCCTTTATAGAAACTTCCTACAGGGGGCCACAACAAGATCTGCCGCTTTTAAAGTGCGTTTGTTGTTTCATTTCATCACCACAAACTTGCCTTTGCATTCACTAAATGAATATGGCTTTTTTATGCATCTTCCGCCATCTGATATATATTACTTATCTGATCTTGGTCGTCAGCGTTTTGGCTCAGGAGCAGGACAATCCTTGTGCAAACACTAATGATGGTGATGGGATGTGTGGGCTAAATGGAATCTGCCAAGTCTCCGGGCTTTCGAGCAATTGCACTTGCCCGCCGGGATTCGACTTTCTGGAGAAGGGCAACCATTCAAAGGGTTGCATTCAGAACATATCGCAGTTAGCAAGCTGCAATGCAAGGGGCGCAGAAATGCAGAGGATGGAGCAGATAGATTGGCCTAATAATGATTACTGGTACTCGAATTCCACAAATAAAACTGCTTGCGCGGAGGCATGCATTAAAGATTGCTTCTGCACAGTGGCCATCTACACCAGTGATGGTGGCACGGAACAATGTTGGAAGAAAGCAATGCCTCTGAGAAACGGCGGTGCAAGTGCTACACGAACAGCTTTTGTGAAAGTCTACGATCCTGTTCCTCCCACGCGTTCAAAGCAAAGAAAGGAAGGGAAGCGGCTAGTCGTTATTGGCATAATCTTAATGGTTTGTTCCTTTGTCTTTGCAGCAAGTTTGCTGTTAATCTGGATGTTTATATGCCGACCCAAGCTGAGAGCCCTGCCCAAGCATCATAAGGTTAATCCCCTGGGGATGAAAGCATTCAGTTATGAAGAAATCGACGTTGCAACTGCAGGCTTCAAGGAAGAAATAGGAAGAGGCGCCTTCGGGAAGGTCTACAAGGGCGTCTTATCTGACGGACGAGCAATTGCTGTGAAGAAACTTGATAATCAGCTCTCTGATGGAGAACATCAAGATGGAGAAAAGGAGTTCAGATCAGAGATGGGTATCATCGGGGCAAGCCATCACAAAAATCTTGTTCAACTCTATGGTTTCTGCGACGAGGGCTCAAACAGAATTCTTGTGTATGAGTACATGCCCATTGGGTCTCTAGACAGAGTTTTATTTAAGAGTTCAGGCAATCTTCATTGGGAACCGCGTGTTCAGATTGCTTTGGGAATTGCAAGGGGAATCCTTTATTTACATGAAGAGTGCACAAACCCTATACTCCATTGTGATATAAAGCCTCAAAATATCCTTCTGGATGAAAATTACAATGCTAAGATAGCCGACTTTGGAATATCCAAATTAATTGGCGCAGAACAAACAAGAACGTTTACTGTGGCCCGTGGTACAGTCGGTTACATTGCTCCTGAGTGGCAAAAGAATAAGGCTGTTACTGTGAAAGTGGACGTGTACAGCTTTGGAGTGGTGCTCATGGAAATTATCTGTGGCAGGAAAATGTTCAAATTGAATGTTCCAGAAAACGAAATGATTTTGTCTGATTGGGTGTATGATTGCCTCAAAAATGGGAAACTTTTAAAATTGATGGAGCAACAAGAATGCAGACGTTTTGAGGCAGCACAGTTGGAAAGAATTGTATTGGTGGGGCTCTGGTGCATTCAAGAGGATCCTATTCTCAGACCATCAATCAAGAAAGTGGTTCAGATGCTTGAAGGGACGGTTGAGATTTTAGTGCCCCCACATCCATCATCTTCTTTATAAATCAAGTTATCCAATATCTTCATTGTTGGTGTGTTATGTAACCAGAAATCAGTGATGGTCGTGTCGTAGTTAAGTTATATATGTTTTCAAAAGTGAAGAGGCGACTGCTTCTTGGTGTCTGATTAGTTATTGCTTTTTTTGTCTCATATGTTTGTTTACAAGAAGCAACGGTCATTGTTTATTCCAACATTGATTATATGTATATAAGGACGTATTTTAGAAACTTCTAAATTTTACCATAGTTACGTCTGTATTCATGATTTCCATTTAAAAAAATTTTAACTGTATAATGCATTTATATTTCCCCATATGAAACATAGCACTTTCATATTTATTTTGGGAGTAATTTAGTTATGTTAATAAATAAAATAATTAATTTTAAATCCTTTTGATCATGTCGTGAATAAAAAATATATGTTTAAACTATAACATTATATGGAGTATATATATAATATAGAATGGAATTTGTTAGTGGAGATATTTTAAGTATATATATTTAAATGATTGTGATAGATATTGTCTCAACATATCTATGTTAGACTTATAATATAAGTTCGATGGTCATGTTACACTTATTTTAATAGTTCTATATAGTATTTTATGTGGTATTTTATTTCATGAATATATAACTTTTCCAACTACTTTAGTTTTTCTATAATTTCAAAAAAAGAAAAGAAAAGAAGAGAAAACAAATTATTCACTTCATATGTTAACTTCATATGTTAACTTAATAACTACATGGCTATTCATTTTGTTTAATCATCACTATATTACCTTTTTATATTAAAAATGTGTAAGTATTATACTATTTTGTTTAAAAAGTGGGTGCTTGAAGAAAAATCCCTTGAATTCTATATGAGGACAAGCTAAGCAACAAGAAAAAATGCCCATGTAGCAAAATCTATACCAATAGTAGGGCGAGGGGGTTCATGGGCATCTAGGTAACCAGATTAGTGAGACCAAAGCAATAACGTACAAACTCTCTAGTAGTAATAATACCCTAACTTCTTAATCAATATCCTCTAAATATAGGTAAGTAGCATAAATAGGAAGATACCTTAATCCAAGCATCAAAACATGCAAAAATACAACCAATTAGGAGGTCCTTGTTTGTAAGGAAAGGATGAGGCTAAATTTGGTTTTGAAGGTTGATATCATCCATGACTAGACCAATCTTTGTCTCTTTTAGAGGAAGGCTCGGAAGTATGTGACCTCCTTGAGTTGTATAAATATGCACAACTTCTATTAATTGTATCACAATTGTTGAAGGATATATTAATTAGTTAATGTAGATGTGCCTTGTTGTATCCTTATCCAAGCCACTTGTGCCATTATTTTAATTTTTAAATATTATGCCTAAGATTCTTCATATATATGTGCCAAAACTTGAAAATGATGGTGATGTTTAAAGGCATAAGGATTCATCTATTATTTAAATATGATATTGAATTTAGTTCCTCTATTCAATATTAGATCTTGGGAAGGAAAAGACATGAAATTTAAAGAAAATTTTCTTTGAATTTTTCAATTGAAAGATACATTCTTTTCCAAGAGAATCTTTATAATGAGCTATTTTCTTGAATAATCTCTTATTATTGAATTTTATTAATGATTGTGTATTCTCACTTTCATCTCAAATCCTAACTATTTATCTACACTTATCACACTGATTTCTATTAGGGTATTTATTTTTAGGTTCATTTGCATTTTTCAAGAAAAAATTGATTGGCTTAGTGTTTCCCTTTAATTTATAATCATATTCCACAATATTGATTACATGTTTTTCATCATGAGACACTCAAATTTTGTGAGGTTACCGAAAGGTCTTAAATTAATATAATGGTCTAAGAACATGCATTGAATCATAAAATTAAAGATAAAGCTACTCATCTGAAAAATACTCCAAGATTTTACCAAACTATATTATCTATGATGTAGATAAAAAATTCAAAAAATCTATTATGCAAATAGTGATAAATAATGTTTATACTGAAAATATCTAATACACTACATAATAATAGCTACACCATCTCTATTTCATTTCATTATTTTTAATAATATACTATGCCAAATTCAGTTTCCTCTAGCCAACATCATAAATATTTCATTTTCTAATCCATTTTCATGATGGTCTGTCTCTATTAAATGGAAGTAGGAGAGCTTGATATTTTATTATGATTAATCTCATGATTTTTACAAATTTATTATGAGTTTATGGCAATTGTATGAAGGAATATTTATAGAAGATAAATTTTCCACAAGAAATATTTATATGAAATCTACTTAAAATAATACATTATATAATTTATTTTATTTAAATAGGAGGATTTTGATTTTTATGTAGAGGTTTTTTATCTTGTAAGGTCCATATACTTAGTTAGTTGTATTGTGTGTCCCTAAATGATAAAATTTTATGGAAATATTATATGGGTTCAAGATTTATAGAATTATTGTTTCAATTAAAAAGAAATGATTCATTGAAAAAAAATAAAAAATTAATAACTAATTCAATATAATTAAAACTAATTATATTAGATAAATGATAGAGCAATCAACCCAGGAAATCCATCTACAAAAAATAATTTCACAAATAGGAGAGAAGCGCACACTATTTCATCATAAAAGAGAATGAAAATGAGATAAATATATTACACAATGTATATCCTTTTAAAAGAATGAAAATGCATAGATGAGTGAGAAACTTCCCAGCATGGGAAAAACTACCCAGGAGTAACTAAATGTAGAAATTAATCTAAGCCTAAGTAAACTTAAGCAAGTAAATATAATTTACTCTAACCACCCCCTTAAGTGCAACTTAGGGAGAATGAATGAAGGTGCAATAAGCAGTATGAGTCCCGACTACACAATCATGTTAGGTACCCATTTACAATGTAAAAAAGAAATCTCTCGCAACCGTAGAAAAATAAATCTCCCGCAAATGGAGAAAAGGAGAAAAACCCTGTGGGAAAAAACCCCTCTCCAAAAGAGATAAGAGAAAAATAAAAGAGATGATGTATGTATGGAGGACTCAATCATACACCCCAAATACTAAATACAACAAATATATAAAATCAATGGCCTCCCATAAGAGGGGAAGAGAGACTATATAGCCCCCCCACAATGTGTAATCACCTGGAAAAATGGTAAGTGCCTAAAGACAAAACATGATCCAATGTTGAAAAAAAAACTTGTCTCCCTTTTAGAAGAAACAAAACCAAATACAAATGTAGGTATGCTTCCCAAAGAAGCATGAAAATGTATGATGATGTCCCTGGAATCTTCTCATGTGTCATGAAGACCTTGGAGAATGATGCCACAAACCAATCAGAAAGATGCCCAATCACAACAAAGGGTGACAAACAAGGTACCACTGGAAACTTATCCTGAACAATATCCAGAGACTGGGATGGGGTAACAACAGTTGTACCACAACTATCATCAAATATGAGGGATATACCCTCAAATGTGTCCTCCAAATCTGAAATGTGAGATTTCATGAACATTGAACCAATGTCCAACAAAGAAGAATCCCAATCAGGAAGACAATCAGATATAGATGATGAATCATTGGATGCGCTGAATGGTCCTACTGAATATGAATGATAGGAGTCTCAATCAATGAATCTGCACAACGAATCACTGAAGGTGAAGGTATATTAACTGTCTCTGATGGAGAAGGAGCATCTGAAGAACCCTTGTCATCCTCATCTAAAGACTCAAAGTGATCCAAAAATCCAAACTCCTGCATAGTAGTATGATCATAGGGTATCTTGTCTAAAAAATGAGAGGCACAAGAAAATCTAAAACAAGATCATTTGGAAATAGTGGAGTATTAGGATCTCCATGTATCTCCCAAATTTTAATCCAAAGAGTATATGGACACTCAAAATGATCAACGACATCTAAAGTGGCATCATCATTATGCATTGTAATAAAGTTCTTAAGACATGATCCCTTTTGCAATTCCATGCAAACTTCTTACTATCAGTACCAGGAAGGGGAACAAAATTAGATAGGTATGGCAAATGATGAAGCCATCTCAAGTGCTTCAATATACCATCTCTCCATTGTGTATAGTTCCCCCTTTCCAACATAATCATAGTAGGATTTAATGAAAACCCCATAATCAAGTATGAAAAATCTCCAAAAAAAACGAAGACAATAACCTTCAACAACAACTAAAAACTCCCAAATACTACAAATAAAGGTGAAACCAATATCAAACTTCAACGGATTAAGAGCACCACCGAACAACAAAGTAGGAGAGAAATTCCTCAACCACTACAAAGATGACGATAATCCCCTTTCTGTTGATATGTGGTTTGCGAAAATTGACCTTCGTTTTTAAAAGATGTGCAAAAATTGAAGAAAGGGCCTAAAGCAGCATTTTAGAATTTTTTTGGAGCTCTTGGTAAGAGTATACAACCACAAAATGTACAAGTGCTAAACCTCACCAAACACCAATCTCCGAGCAAGTATTCCAAGAAAGGACTCCACAAACCCATGAGCTATTAGAAGAAACCCGTAGTACACTTTAGATGTTCTGAGTATACAGTAGAAAGAATATCTCCATAGAATGAATGTGGGATAAATGTCCACAAGAAATGCCCTGGTCACAGCCTACGGGCCCACTTCTTCTCGGCTGCTCACCAATGAAAACCCTATACAAATATTTTTTATTTAAAACTTTATAAAATATAAAGTTTGAAAAGGTTTCACCAGAGCCGAAAATCAGAAGGAAACGCCTATGATGAACAAGAAATGGGGCCTCTTCAAAGAGATCGGTGCCTCTGAAAGTTTCAGTGCCTCTATGCAAAGGAAACCGCTACCTCCAGAAATGAAACGCACCTCCAAAAAATCGCACCTCTCTCACACGGCATCCTCGGCTCTCTGAAAGAAAATCGAATACCCCTTTGTGGTGTGTTCCACCGTCGGCACAATCACAGGGCGGCAGCTTCAAATCTGTTGGCTGGCTTTCCACGCAGGAGAGACAAAAACGCCTCAGCAAACTGAAATCGTGGCCTCCCCAAAAGGCGTCTGGCAGAACAATGCCGCCTCTCTGCCGCCTTAGTTTAGCAGCATCACGACAGGGTCAAGGGTCTTCACAAATCAAACAGCATCTTCACGCTCAGCACGCGGCCTCCACAGAGATTGGAATGCCATTCAGAAAAAAATGCCTCTTTGGCTAACAAGACGCCACACAAACAACAATTCGATGCCCCTTCAGAAAAGAATCCTCAGAATTAAAAAATGTGCCTCTTAATCGCAGACTTCAAATGTGTTCCAGGCAAGAAAAAAACGCCTCTTCTGGATTTCAATCAAGTGCCTTCAAATCGGATACCAAGTTTGAAAAACAAGCCTCTGTGAAAAAGAACGCTGCCTACAGTGGAAACGCAGCCTCGAAGAAAGGGCTTTAAATCATGAGTCACTGCCTTTAGAATAGATGAATGGCGCCACAGTCTCTTCTGGAAACCACCGCAGCAACAATAAGAAAACGGCCTCTAGAAATCAAAACCTTCTTCAAACAGCAAATCGTGCCCACCAGACAGAGAAATCGGGCTTTCATTTGCAAATTAACGCCTCCAAAATAAAAACAGGAAACAGGCCTCCCACTGGTTTTATCGTTGCCTCCAGTGAAGAAACAAATTGAACGCCTTCACAAATTCGCAGCCAGTAAACCAGAGAAAATCTATAATCGAAGGCAATTTTGAAATTTAGCAAATTTCAAACACCGAGCAAATCAATAATCTCAAAATCTCCTAATGAAAAACTCTCTAGGAAAGAGTTGTAGTCTGGGAGGCTCTGATACCATGATAGAGCAATCAACCGACGAAATCCATCTGCAAAAAATATTTTTACAAATAGGAGAGAAAAACACGATATTTCATCAGAAAAGAGTATGAAAAATGAGATAAATATATTACACAATGTACAGTCTTTTAAAGGCATGAAAATGCATAAACGGTGAGAAACTTTCCAGCACAGAAAAAACTACCCGGGACTAACTAAATGGAAAAATTAATCTAAGCTTAAGTAAACTTAAGAAAGTAAATATAATTTACTCTAATAATAAAAATAAGATGTAATTATTGTATTGAAGATATTTGAAACAGCATATCTTCACACAATCTCATATGATAAAATTATGATATTTTCCCATATTTTCCTTTTGAGGGATATAATGCTGACTTAACACCATCTTGTAAATTAGTTATTTAAGCCTCTTTATAGAGTTAAATTTACAATAGTTTTTATTTTCCATGTTAAACTACATTGCTATGTCATTTGCTTATGCCATTCTTATTTTACTTGTGTGATTATGACCTCTCTTTTAATAGTATTGGCCATCATTTACTAGCTTTTAGTCTCCACTAGAATATTATTTCTTATAAAATATATCATTTAAAAAAAATAAAATACTTTGTACACAAAGATTATCTATTCTGTGTGTATGAATAAAAAATATTATTAAAAAAAAAAAAATTCGTTCACATGTGTTTCCCATGTTGTGACACTTTAAAAATTTTACCAAGAAAATTAAAACTAATATGTTTGATAATATTTCCTACATCCTTTATTATTTTATGAATTTCCTTACCCTATCGTAATGCTTCTATTTTTTCTATAATTTAGGAGTACTTTGACAAGTATGCACTAAATGGACTATAGACCTATTCATATCACTTGCTGAGATGGTGTGACTATGTCATGCAAATATATATGAAACCTACGGACTGTAATAAACATGTTCCCTACAACATTATTTTGTTCTTCCATGAATGTAACCACAGTATGAGCATCCAATAAACTTCCATAGTTTGCTTATAATTAAATGAGCTTACTATGGGAAGTTGATAAAGTTCAATAAATATTCATAATATATCTAAAAGTTATTAATAATCTAGATACAAACTTTGTGATTAAGAATTTAACATAAAAAATTATTGTATCTACCATGGTTGAATTCATAGAGAATTAAAGTCATTAGCCTACTCATTAAGTCATTGCAATATAAGGAAGAAAAAGAAGAAAGAAGTAGCATAGTAATGTAGCCACATAGGATAAACCAATTTAGAGATTTGGTAAACTTTTCTCCCTTTAACTTCTTGGAAGGAAGAATAATAGTAAATATATATATTAATTAATATTTTTTTATTAAGTTCAAGTATCTTAATTATTATTGTAGTGTATATTATTTATTGTATGAAGTGTATGATACCATATTTTATTGGTGTATACCTATGCCAAAAAACATTAAGCATATTTATTATGATTCATAAAAATCATATGTAGTTTACAACAAGTAGAGTTTACAAAATTTATTATCAATCAAGATTCATATTTGAAATATACCAAGTTTGTATGTGATTTTGTTTGTGTCTTATGTTAATTTGTTTTATGAGTAATAACAGTTGTAGGAACTTTAATCAAGCAACCAGTTATCCTTGTATACAATGACTTCATTCCATAAGGAAAGTGGATTTGAGCGGCAAGTTGTAGAAATTGTCAATTTATCATTTGTCTTATCCATTTTCCTCTACCCAATTGAGGGTAAACACTCTTTACATGATCATAGTAATTTTAGATGTGCAAACACTAAAATGGGGTTTGAATTAGGAAATCCCCTATACAACACAACATAAAAGATGAAGATTTCAAGGCTCTAATGCCAACAAATTAACTAGGGCAAGTGGAATTATTAATCAACAGGCAAAGTTCCAAAGATGAGTTTAGAAAGGAAAAACCTATAGACTATGGCCATCTAAGCTCTATTTTCTGATTCTTGAGATCTACAATTCTTAGTCTATGGTACCACTACCCTTGTCTAGCCAATTTTTTATCCCAAATTTATATGTCAGTTTCCTCTATCTCTAATCTTTGTTCTATAATTCATTTTTTTGTTTTAGTTGTGTTTCTCTATTTTTGCATCAGTTAGATGTAGTTTCATAGTTAACCTAAGTACACATTTTCATTATAAAATCATCATATTCAATCAATCAACATAAATCTCTCTCAAAGAAGAACTAAAACTTTGATCCACCATTCTAACTCTTCCATTGAGGGTAATATCAAAGGGGTGTATGTGATCATTTTTGGTTCATTCCTAATGCGATGTAGGAGAATGTGTGGTTTAGACCCTTGATTCCCTTTTCCAAAATCACACACACAAACAAACAAACACACACACATATATACATACATATATATATGCATGTATATGTACACACACACATACACACACATATATATATTAGCACACACAAATATAAATACATACATGAATATATAATTTATTAAGCACATCACTTTCAAAAAATTGTGATATAATAACTATAAGATGATTGATTATTTATAAATGATAGCTTTGAATAGGTGTGACTAATACCCATTCAAGCATTTTCTACCTCTTCTCCTATTCTTGAGTTTCTCTCCCATTTAGAGGGGAATAGATTTTGAGTTTCTACACAAGATTATAAAATATATATGAAAATAATGAAGAGTGGGTTCCTAGGTTCAGTGTACTTTTTAATAAAAAAATTTGTAGTTTTTTACAATGAATGATTTATAGTGTAATAATTATTAGATGATTGATTATTTATAAATGATAGTTAAGAATATGTTTATCTTATTTAGAGAGGAATATATTTCGATTCTCTACACAAAGACTTTAAAATCCATGTAGAAATAAGGAAAATTGGTTACCTAAATTTAGTGTATCTTTCAATAATAATTTTCTTTTTCTTTTTTAAAAATGGAATGATTTGTAGACTAATAAATATGATATGATTGATTATATATAAGTGATATTGTTGAATAGGTGTTACTTATACCCATATAGACATTTCCCCCCCATTTATCTTATAATTTAGGAGTTTCTATCTCATTTAGATTGGAATATATTTTGATTTTGTATACAATACTATAAGCTCCATGTGGAAATGAGGAATAATGTTCGCATAGGTTTGATATACATGTTTTAATAATCTATTTTGTAATTATTTTATAATAGAATGATAAATTTTGGGGGTTTTTATTTGGTATGATTTTTCCCATGTACATATTATGTAATTTTAAATTTTTGTCTGTTATAATTCTCATTTTACTTGATTTATATTTACTTTTAGTGTATGTATGTATGTATGTATGCATGTATGTATCTATGTATGTATGTTTGTAGTAACAGAAAAAGTAGCCTTTTCCTTACTTGTTTGATAATTGACAATAAAGCTAAATTAATGTTGCCTTGGAGTTGTGTTGTAATGTGTTGTACAAATTCACATTATTCTAAGACCTTTATTTAACTAAATCATGCCTTAATTGATCCTTTGCAAGGGTGTTCTAACACACTTTCAAATTTTTCTAGGAAGTATTTGCTTAATTATGCCTAATGGGCCCCTTTCTAATAAAAATGTACATAATGGGTACCTTGTTTAAGTGTTGTAAAGTGTAGTGTCCCTCCAGTTATCACACTCTATTTTAGTTTGATTTAGCTTGATAGATAGATGCTTTACCTGATTATGATACTATGTTGTTTTTACACTCTATGGATGACACATTTGACATCTTGATTATCTAGTTGTGTTTGTGTGATGATATTGTGTTAGACATGTAAGTGATATGGATTATGTTGCTTACGAGTTTTTATGTAGTTATCATGTTGAAATGGTTGTTTATGATATATGATGTTCATCAATTTCGGTGAAGAAGACTGTGTAGCACTACTCATTCATGAGTACCCTGCTACACTGCAATTTTTCTTTGTGGTGTGTTTTTTTAATATAAGTTTATATGTTTAACAGTCATGTTTCATGCAGATACAAGTACGAGTAACGGCTTCACCTACTTGTCAGGTCTGAGTGTACCCTAATTGAATGAAATTATGTTGATCTAGAGGTAGTGACAAGGCCTTATTGAACCATCATTTTTCATTGAACGAGTATCTATTTGTTACCTTTGTTGTCAAGTCCATTTCTGTTGTGTCATACTTGTCTATATGGTTTTGTTTGGGAATTCATTATTGTAGTTAAATGATTAATTGTTTTAATATTAGTTTAAATGTTTATGTTTATGTTTATGTTTATCATTTAATTTATTAATTTAAATTAAATAAGTTATTTACTTTAAAAGTGAAAGTTAATTTTTGCAAAAATATTTAATTAAATATATATATTTTTTTTTTCTTGTGCAAACAAGATTTAGGTGGAAATAGATATTTTAAGAGAAGAAACATGTTATGAATCTTTGATTTGGAGTTGAAAATGTGATTTTATGTTAAAAGGGTAAGTTAGAACTGATTGATCAATTATGAATGCATAATTGACTATCAGTTAAGTTTCATGATTGAGAATTAATTAAATGCATTAAAAAGATTTTGGGGGTTGCAATTTTTGGATTCACAGGAATAATTTGGAAGAAATTTCATGGCAACAATTTTAAGAATATTTTGCATGACAGTTATTTTTGGAAAGACTTTGATCTCAAATTTTGTTTGCAAGCATAAAATAGGGCTGAATTGTTTTGGGTTTCTTTGTCAATATCTGGTGATTTCGAGTAGAATTGACAGGAGCTTTAGAGTTTGCTTTAGTTCAACTTTTTAGCTAATTAGGTTTTCTTATTTTGTTTTAGCATTTTGTTGTGTAGAAAGATTTCGTATGAATTTTATGTCATTTGATCTTCTTTGTGGTTGAATCCATTTGACATCTTTCCTATACAAACATCAGAAAAGAAATTGTAAATGGTTAGTACTGAAATAAATGAAAAAAAAAAATTAGAGAAATTTTGAAGAATTTTGATTAACCACCAATATCCATTTCTTTCCAAAAGTGATTATTAGATTTTTGGATATATTGCCTTCTACTTGTATTAATTTAGAGTCCCAAATGCTACTCACAAGACTAAAGAGAAATGAATTCTCAAAACTTTTGCAATCGAAACCCTTTCAAACTTGGAAGAAACTTGGTTCAAGCATCATTTTTGATGCTATCAATGAATAGTAATTATATTGTGAGTAATGGATTGTAGGTTATCTGTTCTTACATTATTTGTATAAACTACATACATGATTTCTGCCAGACGTTTGGTATGTTATGTTTGCCTTAACATTTGAAGAAACTCTTCTTCCATTGCGTTTGTTGAATGTTCTCCCTTGTCGGCCTTATTTTTACAGCACATGCCTATGTTTTCACCACAAGCACAACTTTATTGTTCTGTAAATAATGGAAATGATTTACACCTTTTAGAACAATTTTTCTTATAACAAATTTAAAGATGGACTTAGATGTTGTGTGGCAACCAAATTATGTGCTTTTTTCTTTCACTTAACTCTTAGCACTGGTGGCCAGTTAGGAGCATAGATTGGTCTAGACCTTAATGAAGAAGTTGGCCAAGTTTTTCAATTTTCAACTTATATTGTATCTTGTGACCAGGAAAACCCCAACCGTATTTTTCTCTATTTAGAATGAATTTTGTGAATTGAAATGTGTTTGTTGAAAGTTGAAAACCTTGTTCGACCCGCAGGTTGGTGTGTCTAAAGAATATTTAGATTTTTCTCTTAATTTCTATAGGCTCTGTATAATATCTCTTTAAATGTTCTATAATGCCAATCTTAAACTTCTATTCATCTTGGCTTTGCTGCATTTTAAATCTGAGTTTATGCCTATAATCATAAATTGTAAATCTGTAGTAGGCGCCTGAATTGCAACTCCTCTTATTTTTGTAAATTCCTGTATATTTATAATTGGAAAGCTCCATTGGAGTAGCCAATGTTGCTTAATTCATAGATAATAGTTCCTGTAGGTTGAATAAAGGATGCTGAAAAATTATATGTCATTCGCTGCCCCCCTTTGATTATATCTTGATTCCCATATAACAAATTTTTGTCTTGTGTCTGAAACTCCTTCTCTATTACTGTCTTTCAAATTAAATATTTCCTTATAACTTTGGGAAATGGTGATAATAAAATACAAATTATGTTTATTAAAAAACTTAAGTTTCTCCTTGGATTCAACGCCAAATATTTTGATGTCTGAGTTTTTCTTCTTAAAATTAAAGTCTTACCATGTTGCACTCTCTTCTTGCATGATTTATAGAAATTTTTAAGTTAATTGTATTCTTAGTTTGAGTTCAATACATAAGTCATCTTTAGTGTATGTGTCTCTTTTACTCACATTGTGTGGTTGTTCCAAACTTATAAACATGCCTACTTTAATTATAGGAATTTATATAACTTGAAATTTTATCAATAAAAGTATAATTTTTCTTCTTGAGGAATAATATTTGTGTCATAGATTACTTAATGTAATAAATTTATGTTATTCATAATTAAGGAGAATTTAGATTTATTTTACTATAGGAAAGATATAAGGCATTTAAATTGTTGAAATATTGTCTATAATCTTTAAGCTTATAACATTTGTGATGAATATGATATGTTATTGATGGTATATTAGCAACCATGATATTCTTTTAAAGAATAAATAAACTTTAGTATTTTATATCAAAAGATTATAGTTATGAAATTTCTGTAACACATTCTTTTCTTCCTGAGGTTAAGAAATTGACTTTGTGATTTAAGTCATAAATATTGGTACTTTGGAGTACTATTACCATAATTTTATTTGGGTATGGTCTTGTACAATTTGTTGCTATTATGGTGACATTATAGATATTTTGGTCTATGTCATGATAATGATATTTTTCCATATGTGATTTTGTTCTTTGTGCCTGAAGACTATCCCATGTTATTGATATTGTATCATGTCTCTAGGAAGAGTGGCTTGCGGTAGGGGCCAAAACCCTAAATGTTTGTTAGGGTAAGCTATCATAGGTTTTGTAATCCACTGGAAACCTAACTAATGTACTAGGGGTTGGGTAGAATTAAACATTAACTCAGATAAAATATGACTCGCCTATTTTCTTAATGCTTGTTTAGATTGAGGAAAGGTTGAGAAGGCCCAGAATGGCTAGTCACCTATCTTGTCTTCTTGAAAGATGGAACAACTCCACACTAGTTTGCATAGGGGCTGAGAATCAGTAGAGACTGCTAGGGTAACTCTTGGAGAGGGCTAGTAGTCTAGCAAGATTTATCAAGGTAACCTATCCCGATCGTGTGATGACACTCTTTTCCTATTACATGATTGTGGTCTCTTATGTGAGTTATCTTTAGTTGTGTTTTGTCTCTAGGAGTTTGTTTGATTTAGTGTTGAAATTGTTATGTTGTTATGTGAATGTAAGCCTAATAAATTTATTGTTCTATCTTCTTGTTTTGTGGACCTATCATTATCTCCAAGCATAGAGGGAGTCCACCCTTAGGTTTCACGCGGTTGGGAGGAAACCATGCTATATCTTCATTGGATACTTTTATAAATGATATTATACTTGTAGCAGGTTCCAATTACTTCATTGTTTGTGATAGTGGATGCATAATGTATTTGTGGAGATGGATGTGAGTTGCGATATGATCATTATCCTCTTTGTATATTACCTCATGTATTTGAGTGTACTCATTGTATCATCATTATGATGTATTAAGATTTATTAAAATCTCACATGATGTAATCTAGATATATTTATAACTGAAATGTATTAAGTTCTAAAAACTAGATCATTCATGGATTCAAATTATACTTATGTTTTATGTTTTGATGTGTTGATCTTATTTGAAATGTTTATGTAACATTGTCTTCGATTCCTTAAGAGAATTATGTAATCGAATCTCTTTAAAAAAAAAAATTGGTTAATTTATTCTTTAAATTTTTTTTTAATGGAAACCATGGCAGGGCGTTACAAATTGCTATCAGAGCGAAGTTCTAATACTAGGTACTCTAGTTTTGTGAGCCCATTAGGTTGTCCTTGATGTTAGATTTTGTGGTGTTTTTTCCTATTTGTTTTGTTTGTCTTACAACAAGACCTATCCTTGATTTTATGTAGTATCACACCTAAACATCGTGGTAGAGGTCTTGGTTGAGGCCGAGGTGTTGGCCGTGGGCCAATCCACCAGGTTATTGCACCTCAGAGCTCTCAAGAGAGAAAATAGGAAAAGTAGTTGGGTCCTCAGTTGGATCAGGTAAACGAGGAACATATCCTGAAACAATCATAGGTAGAAGGAGCACAGTTACGCCATCTACTAGAAGAGGTCCTTGCTCAACTTGGAACTAGAAAAGAAGTGGAATAGGAGGTGGTCAAGGAATGTAATATATCTCCAAGGAGAGTTGATGATACTATGCAGTAGGATTCCATTATTGCAGGGCATATGGGAGATTTGTTGAGGGCACGCCCTCCTACCTTTGATGGCACTGGTATTCGTTTAGAAGCAGAAACTTAGCTGATTGATTTGGGACAATTCTTTGCTATGCATCCCTATGGTAGCAACACTCGAGCTCATTGCACCATAATGCATCTTAGAGGCTTTTCCTCTACATGGTTGCATTTAGAGGAACAAAAGCTCCATCTAGAGATTGGTGCAGTCTCATGGGATAAGTTCCTGGAGAGATTCAAAGCATGTTTCTTGTCTGAGCATTAGAGACAACAATGTGCAGATGAGTTTCATGATCTATGTCAGATGGTTATGCATGTGAAGCAGTTTGAGAAAAAGTTTTATGAGCTCAAATAGTATACTGGGATTGTGGACGATCAGGTGATGTTGGTGCAACACTTCATCAAGGGCTTAAACACCCATATTAGCAGAGGATTTACAGTCTTCAAGCTAAAGACTATGGAGGTTGATGGGGAAAAGGAATGTATTGTGGAAGAAAATCTGACTATGGCATTGGGTGGACACAGAGGAGTTTAGATTGGTAGTGCTCCTATTTCAGGTTTTGGACCACGAGGAGGTCAGATACATATAGGTGGTTCCTCTCAAAACCAATAGGCACCTGTTAAGGGTGGATAGTAGTAGCAACACAATCCACCAAAGAATAAGAATTCACAGTTTCAACAAGGTAATAGTTGACAATCTCGAAAGAACCATAACTAGTGGTGCAATAAGTGCAATCAATAGGATCAGCTAGCTCAGAGTGCATAGTCTATAGTGAGTGGAGGTAGTTTTCAACAATCCAATGCACCTTCAAGTGGCAGAGGATTTTGTAGAGGTACTGGTTTTTTCTCATGTGGTCAGCAGGGTCACATTGCTAGGCAGTACCCTATGCATGGTACTTTAGGATTTGGTCAGTGACCGATAGCTTCAAAGCCGACAGTTGGAGATGTAGGCCATTCACATACAATTTTTTTTGCAGTAAATAATTTCCAGGTAGATCATCAAAGCATAGTGGTTGAGTCTTAAGGTTAGTTTTAGGGTACCAATGTTACTATTCTCTTTGATTTTGGAGCTATTGATTCATTTATTGCACCTACTATTGTTGAGCGATGTGAACTTGTGGCAGTAAAGCAAGGTGATGGTTGGTAGGTAGAATTTTCTTCTGGGGAAAAGGTAGTAGTAGAATTCCTCATTGACAATTATGGACTAAGGATTGAACCATTATCTACCTCAGTAGATCTTCGAGTCACACCTCTAGGTTCGTATGACATTGTTTTTGGAATGGACTAGTTAGAATGTCATCATGTAGTGATTGATTGTCGACAGAAGACAATACATTGTATTCATGATTTTGGTACAGAGGTTGAAACTTTGGGTGTTTAGAGATGCCTTCGTCAGGGTTGTCAACTATTTGCAACAATAGTTAATGAATTGGATTTAGGGGAGAGTCAAGAGATATCACTCGATGATCACCCTATTCTTAGGGAATTCATAGATATTTTTCCTAGTGATATTCCTGATATGCCACCGAAGCGTGACATAGATTTCAGAGTTGACCTGGTTCCTAGAGCAGAGCCCATATCTTGCACCACATACAAAATGACCACCTAGGAACTGGAAGAATTGCGTATCCAGTTGGAGGAACTCTTGGAAAAGGGTTTTATTCATCTGAGTGTTTCCCATTGGGGAGCACCTGTCATCTTCGTGAAGAAGAATGACATATCTCTCATATTGTGCATCGATTATTGTCAATTGAACAAAGTGACCATTAAGAATCGATATCCTTTACCCAGAATCAATGATCTTTTTTATTAGCTCAACAGAGAAAATGTATTCTCTAAGATTGATTTGAAATTTGGGTATGATTAGTTTTGCATTGTAGAAGTAGACATCCATAAAATGACATTCCAAACTCGTTACAAACACTACAAGTTCATAGTAGTACCGTTTGGGTTAACGAATGCACCATCAATTTTTATGAGTTTGATGAATGGTGTTCTTCACACATATCTTGATCATTTTGTTCTCATGTTTCTCAATGATATTTTGATCTATTCGAGAAATATGAAGGAGCGTGAAGAGCATTTGAGACAGGTACTGCAGTGCTTGAGGGAGAATCAATTGTATGCAAACTTGAAGAAATGTGAATTCCTCCAAACTGAGGTGAAATACCTAGGTCATGTGATTTTTAGAAAAGGTATTGTTGTGGATCCTTCAAAGATCCAAGCTATCACTGATTGGCCCATGCCTACTAATGTTGTAGAGGTTCATAGTTTTATGGGTCTTCCTGGAGACTACAAATGGTTTGTTTAGGGGTTTTCTCAGATTGGACATCTCATTACTTCTCTTCAGAGGAAAGGGAAGAAATTTATCTGGATAGATAAATGACAGTTGGCTTTTTACATACTTAAAGATAAGCTAACTAATGTGCCTATCTTGGCCATTCCTGATCCTGCTAAGGATTTTTTTGTTTGCATTGATGCGCCTTTGGAGTGTTTAGGAGTTGTACTAATGCAGGATGGATGTGTCATTGCCTATGAGTCTCACAAAATCAAGGATCATGAAAAAAATTATCCCACTCATGATTTAGAGCTTTCCGTAGTAGTTCATGTTTTGGTTTGATGGAGACATTTCTTGTTGGGGAACCATTTTGAACTTCATTGTGATCACCTTAGTCTCTAATATATATTCACACAACCTAATTTGAATGCTAGGCAGAGACGGTGGATGGAGTTCTTATGTGAATATGATTTTGAGGTGAGATATGTTTATGGAAAGGAGAATGTAGTGGTTGATGCTCTCAGTCGGTGAGGACATAAGATTTCTACTATGACACTTAGAGTTGAGTTGAGGATCCAGATTTTAGCAGCACTTCCTACTGATAGGTTGTATATGGAAGTGAAGATGGAGATTGGATCAGGTAGACCCTTGGAGGGAATATTGTCAGTATATACTCTTGAGTTAGATGGTTTGTTGAGACATCTAGGTCATATCTATGTACAACCTTAAGAAGGTCTTCACACTCTGATTTTGACAGAGTCACAATGATCACCATACTCAACTCATCCTGGTATTAAGAAGATGCATGCGGATCTTTGACAATTTTACTTTTGGCCTGGTATGAAGCATGAAAGTGCTGATTTTTCTTCAAAATGTCTTGAGTGGCAGAGAGTTAAGGCCAAGCATCAACATCCTACTGGTTCATTACAACCACATCTCATTCCTGAATGGAAATGGTATAGTATATCGGTTGATTTCATTGTTCGATTACCTATGTCATCACGTTGACATGATGCTATCATGGCTATTGTTGATAGATTGACTAAGGTAGCACATTTTTCTCCAATTCGATCAGCCTACAATGCTTCCTTTGTGGCCAGAATATTCATGGAGGATATTGTTCAGTTGCATGGGATTCCTTGCACAATCATCTCTAATAGAGATCCTATTTTCACATCAACCTTATGGACATCATTACAACATGCTTTGTGTACTTAGTTGAACTTCAGTTCAACCTATCATCCTAAGATTGATGGTTAGATAGAGAGAGTTAATCAGATACTTGAGGATATGCTTAGAATGTATCTGATGGATCAGCAATCACATTGGGAAGATTATTTATACTTAGTGGAATTTTCCTATAATAATGGGTATCAAAGTTCCATAGGTATGCCCCCTTTTTAGGAACTGTATGGACGTCCTTGTCATACCCCATTGAGTTGGGTTCGACTTGAAGATAGAGTTCTACTTGGTCCTAAGATGCTTCACGATATGGAGCAATAGGTTGATTGCATCAGAGAGCATTTGGTAGGGGCACATGACAGACATAAGAAGTATGCCGATGCACATAAAGTGGATTGATAGTTATGAGCTGGTGATAGGGTTTTTCTTCGATTGCAACAATGTAAGAGTCCAATCCGTTATAGAAAAGGATCTAAGCTTGTGCCTCGATTCATTGGACCATTTGAGATTTTGGAGAAAATTGGTCCTGTGGCATATCAACTTGCTTTATTGCCTAGCTTATCATGCATTCATGATGTTTTTTTATGTATCAGTTCTTAGACCTTATCATCCTAACATTTCACATGTGCTCAATTAGAATGCATTATAGGTAGAGGATAGGTAGCTAGATTTGCAGCCCGTGGGCACTCTTTAGCGTCAGAGGCTCACCGTCAAGGGTTGAGATGTTGATCAAGTGAAGGTCCAATGGGATCCTAGTGATGAGGCATTGGCTACTTGGGAGGATGTGATACACATGCATGAGATTTTTCCTTATCTATTTGCAGGCTTCCAAGAGTAAGCCTTATCCCATGGGGGGAGGATGTAGTGTCCCTCTAGTTATGACACTCTATTTTAGTTTGATTCAGCTTGATAGATAGATGCTTTAGTTGATTATGATACTATGTTGTTTTTACACTCTATGGATGACACATTTGACATCCTAATTATCTGGTTGTGTTTGTGTGATGAGATTGTGTTAGACATGTACGTGATATGGATTATGTTGCTTATGAGTTTTTTTGTGGTTATCAGGTTGAAATGGTTGTTTATGATATATGATGTTTGTCAATTTCGGTGAAGAAGAAAGTGTAGCACTACTCATTTGTGAGTAGCCTACTATGATGTGATTCTTCTACACAGTGGGTTTTTTTTAATAAGTTTATATGTTCAACAGTCATGTTTCATGCAAATACAGGTATTGGGTAATGGCCTCACCTACTTTTCAGGTCTAAGCATACCCTAATCTAATGAAATTATGTTGATCTGGAGGTAGTGACAGGTCCTTATTGAACCATCATTCTTCATTGAACGAGTACCTATTTGTTAATCTTCCTTGTTGTCAAGTCCATTTCTATTGTGTCGTACTTGTCTATATGGTTTTGTTTTGGAATTCATTATTGTAGTTAATGATTAATTGTTTTAATATTAGTTTAAATGTTTATGTTTATGTTTATATTTATCATTTCATTTATTAATTTAAATTAAATAAGTTATTTACTTTAAAAGTGAAAGTTAATTTTTGCAAAAGTATTTAATTAAATATAAATTGTTGATTTTCTTATGCAAACAAGATTTAGGTGGAAATAGATATTTTAAGAGAAGATGTTTTCAACATGTTATGAATCTTTGATTTGGAGTTGAAAATGTGATTTGATGTTAAAAGGGTAAGTTAGAACTAATTGATCAATTATGAGTGCATAATTGACAATAATTTAAGTTTCATGATTGAGAATTAATTAAATGCATTAAAAAGCTTTTGAGGGTTGCAATTTTTGGATTCACGGGAATAATCAGGAAGAACTTTCACGGAAGCATTTTTAAGAATATTTTGTATGACAATAGTTGTTGGAAAGGATTTCATCTCAAATTTTGTTTGCAAGCATAAAATAGGGCTAAACTTTTTCGGGTTTCTTTGTCAAGATCTGGTGATTTTGAGTAGAATTGACAGGAGCTTCATAGTTTGCTTTAGTTTAGCTTTTTAGCTAATCAGGTTTTCTTCTTTTGTTTTAGCATTTTTTTTTGTAGAAATATTTCATATGAATTGTATGTTAGTTGATCCTCTTTGTGGTTGAATCCATTTGACATATTTCCTATACAAACATCAGAAAAGAAATTGTAAATGCCTAGTACTGAAATAAATGAAAAAATATATATTAGAGAAATTATGAAGAATTCAGATTAACCACCAATAACCATTTCTTTTCAAAAGTGATTATTAGAGTTTTGGATATATTTCCTTCTACTTGTATTAATTTCAAATCCCAAATGCTACTCACAAGACTAAAGAGAAATAACTTCTCAAAATTTTTGCAATCGAAACCCTTTCAAACTTGGGAGAAACTTGGTTCGGGCGTCATTTTTGATGCCATCAATGAATAGTAATTATATTGTGAGTGATGGGTTGCAGGATATCTATTATTACATTGTTTGTATAAACTAAATACATGATTTCTGCCAGACGTTTGGTATATTATGTTTTCCTTAACTTCTGAAGAAACTCTTCTTCCATTGCATTTGTTGAATGTTCCCCCTTGTCGGCCTTATTTTTACAACGCATGCCTATGTTTTCACCACAAGCACAACGCCATTGTTCTATAAATAATGGAAATGATTTACACCTTTGAGAACACTTTTTGTTATAACAAATCTAAAGATGGACTTAGATGTTGTGTGGCATCCAAATTGTGTGCTTGTTTGTTTCACTTAACTCTTAGCACTGGTGGCCAGTCAGGAGCATAGATTGGTCTAGACCTTAATGAAGAAGTCGGCCAAGTTTATCAATTTTAAAATTATATTGTATCATTTGACCAGACAAACACCAACCATATTTTCCTATATTTAGAATGAATTTTGTGAATTGAAATGTGTCTGTTGAAAATTGAAAACCTTGTTTAACCCGCAGGTTGGTGTGTCTGAAGAATATTTAGATTTTTCTCTTAAATTCTATAGGCTCCATATAATATCACTTTAAATGTTCTGTAATGCCAATCTTAAAGTTCTATTCATCTTGGTTTTTCTGCCTTTTAAATCTGAGTTTATTCATAGAATCATAAATTATAAATCTGTAGTAGGCACCTGAATGGCAACTCCTCTTATTTTTGTAAACTCCTCTATCTTTATAACTCGAAAGCTCCATTGAAGTAGCCAACACTACTTCATTCATAGATAATAGTTCCTGTAGGTTGAATAAAGGATGCTGAGAAATTATGTCATTCGCTGCTTCCCTTGATTATATGTTGATTCCCATATAACCAATTTATCTTATGTGTTTGAAAATCCTTTTTTAATACTGTCTTTGAAATTAATTGTTTGCTTATAACTCTGGGAAATGGTGATAATAAAATGCAAATTATGTTTATTAAAAAACGTAAGTTTCTCCTTGGATTTGGTGCCAAGTATTTTGATGTCTGAGTTTTTCCTCTTAAACTTAAAGTCTTACCATGGTGTACTCTCTTCTTGTATGATTTATAGAAATTTTTAAGTTAACTATAGTCTTAGTTTGAGTTCAATACGAAGTCATCTTTATTGTATGTGTGTCTCTTACTTATATTGTGCAGTTGTTCCAAACTTATAGACATGCCTACTTTAATTATAGGAATTCATATAACTTGAATTTTCATCAATAAAAGTATAATTTTTCTTCTTGAGGAATAATATTTGTGTCATAGATTTATTAATGCAATAAATTTATGTTATCTATAATTAAGGAGAATTTAGATTTATTTTACTATAGGAAAGATATAAGGCATTTAAATTGTTGAAATATTATCTATAGTATTTAAGCCTATAACATTCGTGATGAATATGATTTGTTATTGATGGTATATTAGCGGCCATGAGATTCTTTTAAAGAATATATCCACTTTAGTATTTTATATCAAAAGATTATAGTTAAGAAATTAGTGTAACACATTCTTTTCTTCCTGAGGTTAGGAAATTGACTTTATGATTTAAGTCATAAATATTGGTACTTTGGAGTACTATTACCATAATTTTGTTTGGGTATGGTCTTGCACAATTTGTTGTTATTATGGTGAAATTATAGATATTTTGGTCTACGTCATGATAAATATATTTTTACATATGTGATTTTGTTCTTTATGCCTGAAGACTATCACATGTTATTGATATTGTATCATGTCTCTAGGAAGAGTGGCTTGCGGTAGGGGCTGAAACCCTAAATGGTTGTCAGGGTAACCTATTGTAGGTTTTGTAATCCACTAGAAACCAAACTAATGTACTAGAGGTTGGGTAGAATTAAACATTAACTCAGATAAAAGTATGCCTCACCTATTTTCTTAATGGTTGTTTAGATTGAGGAAAGGTTGAGAAGGCCTGGAATGGCTAGTCACCTATCTTGTCTTCTTGAAAGATGGAACAACACCACACTAGTTTGCATAGGGGCTGGGAATCAGTAGAGACTACCAGGGTAACTCTTGGAGAGGGCGAAAATTCTAGGAAGATTCACCAGGGTAACCTATCTTGACTATGTGATCACACTCTTTGCTTATTACATGATTGTGGTCTCTTATGTGAGTTATCTTTAGTTGTGTTTTGTCTTTGCGAGTTTGTTTGATTTAGTGTTGAAATTGTTATGTTTTTACGTTAATGTAAGCCAAGTAAATGTATTGTTCTATCTTCTTGTTTTGTGGACCTTTCATTATCTCCAACCACGGAGGGAGTGGACCTTTTGGTTTCACGCGGTTGGGAGGAAACCATGCTATACCTACATTGGATACTTTTATAGATGATATTATACTTGTAGCAAGTTCCAGTTACTTCATTGTTTGTGATAGTGGATGTCGAATGTATTCGTGGACATGGATGTTAGATGCAATATGATCATTATCCTCTTTGTATATTTACCTCATGTATATGAGTGTACTCATTGTATCATCATTATGATGTATTGAGATTTATTAAAATCTCACATGATGCAATTTAGATATACTTATAACCTGAATGTAATAAGTTCTGAAAACTAGATCATTCATGGATTCAAATTTTACTTATGTTTTATGTTTTGATGTGTTGATCTTATTTAAAATGTTTATGTAACGTCATCTTGAATTCCTTAAGACAATTATGTAATTGAATCTCTTTAAAAAATAAAATTTGGTTGATTTATTCTTTACATTTTGTTTTAATGGAAACCATGGTAGGGAATTATAGATTGGTATCAGAGTGAAGTTCTAATACTAGGTACTCTATTTTTTTGAGCCCATTAGGTTGTCCTTGATGTTAGATTATGTGATGTGTTTTCCTGTATTTTTTGTTTGTCTTACAACAAGACCTTTCCTTGATTTTGTGTAGGATCATGCCTAGATGTCATGGTAGAGGTCATGGTTGAGGCTGAAGTGGTGGTAGTGGGCTAAACCACTAGGTTACTCCCCCTTAGAGCTCTCATGAGAGCAAAAAGGTAGAATAGTTGGGTCCTCAGTTGGATCAGGAAAACAAGGAACAAATCTCGGAACAGTCAAAGGTAGAGGGGGCACAATTATGCCCTTTACTAGAAGAGGTCCTCGCCCGACTTGGACCTAGACAGGAAGTGGAATAGGAGGTGGTTAGGGAATGTGATAGATTTCTGAGGAGAGTTGATGATACTTTGTAGTAGGATTCCATTATTGCAGGGCATATGGGAGATTTATTGAGGGCATGCCCTCCTACCTTTGATGGCACTGGTGGTGGTTTAGAACGAGAAACTTGGCTAATTGATTTAGGACAATGCTTTGCTATGCATCCCTATGGTAGCAACACTCAAGGTCATTGCACCATAATGGATCTTAGAGGCTTTGCCTCTACATGGTTGCATTTAGAGGAGCAAAAGCTCCATCTAGAGATTGGTGCAGTCTCATGGGATATGTTCTTGGAGAGATTCAAAGCATGTTTCCTATCTAAGCATTGGAGACAACAACGTGTGGATGAGTTTCACGATCTATATCATATGGCTATGTCCGTGAAGCAGTTTGAGCACAAGTTTTATGAACTCAAATAGTATGATGGGATTGTGGATGTTCAGGCGATGTTGGTGCAACACTTCATCAGGGGCTTAAACACCTGTATTAGTGGAAGAGTCAGAATTTTTGAGTTGAAGACTATGGAGGTTGATGTGGAAAAGGAACGTATTGTGGAAGAGAATCTCACTATGGCATTGGGTGGACACAGAGGAGTTTAGATTGGTAGTGCTCCTATTTTAGGTTTTGGACCACGAGGAGGTCAGATACAAACAGGTGGTTCCTCTCAAAACCAATAGGCACCTATATAGGGTGGATAGCATGAGCAGCGTAATCCACCAAAGAATAATAATTCATAGTTTCAACAGGGTAATAGTTGACAATTTGGAAAGAACCATAACTAGTGGCGCAATAAGCATAATCAATAGGATCAGCTAGCTCAGAGTGCATAGTGTACAGTGAGCAGAGGTAGTTTTCAGCAATCCAATGCACCTTCAGGTGGCAGAGGATTTAGAAAAGGTATTGGTTGTTTCTCATGTGGTGAGCAGGGTCACATTGCTAGGAAGTGCCCTATGCATGGTACTTTAGGATTTGGTCAACGACTGGTAGCTTGAGAGCCGACAGTTAGAGATGTAGGTCATTCACATATAGTTTTGGCTGTGGTAAATAATTGCTAGGAAGATCATCAGAGCATAGTGGTTGAATCTTCAGGTCAGTTATAGGGTATCGATGTTACTATTCTATTTGATTTTGGAGCTACTGATTCATTTATTGCACCTATTATTGTTGACCGATGTGGACTTGTGGCAGCAAAGCCAAGCAGTAGGTGGTAGGTAGAATTTTCTTCTTGGGTGAATGTAGCAGTATAATCCCTTGTTCGCAGTTATAGACTAAGGATTGGATCGTTATCTACCTCAGAAGATCTTTGAGTCACACCTCTTGGTTCGTATGACATTGTTTTGGGAATGGACTGGTTAGAATCTCATCATGTAGTGATTGACCCATCACTTTGCGGATAATCTCTGCTATGTAATTGAAGAGATTCCTTTGTCAGGGTTGTTAGCTCTTTGCAACAACAGTTAATGACTTGGATTTAGGGGAGATTCAAGAGATATCACTCGATGATCACCCTATTCTTAGGGAATTCGTAGATGTTTTTCCTAGTGATATTCCTGGAATGCCACCGAACCTGACATAGATTTCAAAGTTGACCTCGTTCCTAGAGTAGAGCCCATATCTCAAGCCCCATGCAAAATGACCACACAGGAACTAGAAGAATTATGTATCCAATTGGAGGAACTCTTGGAAAAGGGTTTTATTCATCTGATTGTTTCCCCTTAAGGAGCACCTATCATCATCATGAAGAAGAAGGATGGATCTCTCATATTATGCATCAATTATTGTCAATTGAACAAAGTGACGATTAAGAATCAATATCCTTTACCCAGAATCAATGATCTTTTTTATCAGATCAAGGGAGAAAATGTATTCTCTATGATTGATCTGAAATCTGGGTACCATTAGTTGCACATTACAAAATCATACATCCATAAAATGACATTCTGAACTCATTACGAGCACTACGAGTTCATAGTAGTACCATTTGGGTTAATGAATGCACCATCAGTTTTCATGAGTTTGATGAATGGAATTTTTTGCATATATCTTGACCATTTTGTTCTCATGTTTCTGGATGATATTTTGATCTACTTGAGAAATATGAAGGAGCATGAAGAGCATTTGAGACAGGTACTACAGTGCTTGAGGGAGAATCAATTGTATGCAAACTTGAAGAAATGTGAATTCTTCCAAACTGAGGTGAAATACTTTGGTCATGTGATTTTTGGAAAGGGTATTGTTGTGGATCCTTCAAATATCCAAGTTGTCATTGAATGGCCCATGCCTACTAATGTTGCAAAGGTTCATAGTTTTATGGGTCTTTCTAGATACTACAGATGGTTTGTTTAGGGGTTTTCTAGGATTGGACACCTAATTACTTCTCTTCAAAGGAGAGGGAAGAAATTTATCTAGATAGATCAATGTCAGTTGGCTTTTCAGATACTTAAAGATAAGCTAACTAGTGTTCCTATCTTATCCATTCCTGATCTTGCTAAAGATTTTTTTGTTTATACTGATGTGTCTTTAGAGGGTTTAGGATCTATACTGATGTAGGATGGACATGTGATCGCTTATGAGTCTCCCAAACTCAAGGGTCACGAACATAATTATCCCACTCATGATTTAGCGCTTTCCATAGTAGCTCATGATTTGGTTCAATGGAGACATTTCTTGTTGGGGCATCATTTTGAACTTCATTGTGATCACCGTAGTCTCTAATATATATTCACACAACATAATTTGAATGCTAGGTAGAGACGGTGGATGGAGTTCGTATGTGAATATTATTTTGAGGTGAGATATGTTTAGGGAAAGGAGAATGTACTGGTTGATGCTCTCAGTTGGTGAGGACATAAGATTTCTGCTATGACACTTGGAGTTGAGTTGAGGAGCCAGATTTTAGTAGCACTTCCTACTGATAGATTGTATAAGGAAGCGAAGATGGAGATTGGATCAGGTAGACCACTGGAGGGAAGATTTTTAGGATATACTCTTGAGTTAGATGGTTGTTGCAATATCTAGGTCATATCTATGTACCACCTTAAGAAGGTCTTTACACTCTGATTTTGATAGAGGCACATCGAACACCATACTCAGCTCATTCTTGTGTTAAGAAGATGTATGCAGATGTTCGACAGTTGTAGTTTTGGCCCGGTATGAAGCATGACATTGCTTATTTTGTTTTGAGATGTCTTGAGTGCTAGAGAGTTAAGGCCGAGCATCAACATCCTGCTAGTTTATTACAGCTACATATCATTATTGGATTGACAAGGGATATTATATTGGTTGATTTCATTGTTGGATTACCTATGTCATCACGTCGACATCAAGCTATCATGGTTACGGTTGAAAGATTGACTAAGGTAGCACATTTTTCTCTAGTTCGATCATCCTATAACTCTTCCTCTATGGCCAGAATATTCATGGAGGATATTGTATGGTTGCATGGGATTCCTTGTAGAATCATCTCTGATAGAGATCATGTTTTCACATCAGCCTTATGGACATCATTACAACATGCTTTGGGTACTCAGTTGAACTTCATTTCAGCCTATCATCTTAAGACCGATGGTCAGACAAAGAGAGTTAATCAGATACTTGAGGATATGCTTAGAATGTATGTGATGGATTGACAATCACATTGGGAAGATTATTTATACTTAGTGGAATTTTCCTATAATAATGGGTATCAAAGTTCCATAGGTATGCCCCCTTTTTAGGCACTATATGGAAATCCTTTTCATACCCCATTGAGTTGGGATCGACTTGAGGATAGAGTTCTACTTGGTCCTGAGATGTTTCACGATATGGAGCAATAGGTTGATCACATTAGAGAGCATTTGGTAGCGACACATGATAGACAAAAGAAGTATGCCGATGCGCATAGAGTCGATCGACAATTCTTAGTTGGCTACAGGGTTTTTTTTTTTAATGCGACAGCATAAGAGTCCAATCCGTTATAGAAAAGGATCTAACCTTTTGCCTCGATTCGTTGGACCATTTGAGATTCAGGAGAAAATTGGTCCTATGGCATATCGACTTGCTTTATCGCCCAATTTATCATGCATTCAATATTTTTTTCATGTATCAATTCTTAGACCTTATCATCTTGACATTTCACATGTGCTCGATTGGAGTGTGTTACAAGTAGAGGACGGGTAGCTGGCTTTGGAGCCCGTGGGCATTCTTTAGCTTTAGAGGCTCGCCCTTAGGGGTCAAGATGTTGATGTAGTGAGGGTCCAATGGGATCCTAGTGATGAGGCATCGACTACTTGGGAGGATGTGATATGCATGCATGAGCTTTTTCCTTTTGTTTTGTAGGCTTACTAGAGTAAGCCTTATCCTAGGTGGGGAGGATGTAGTGTCCCTCTAGTTATGACACTCCGTTTTAGTTTGATTTAGCTTGATAGATAGATGCTTTAGTTGATTATGATACTATGTTGTTTTTACACTCTGTGGATGACAAATTTCACATTTTGATTATCTGGTTGTGTTTGTGTGATGATATTGTTTTAGACACATACATGATATGGATTATGTTGCTTATGAGTTTTTATGTGGTTATCATGTTGAAATGGTTGGTTATGATATATGATGTTCACCAGTTTCTATAAAGAAGATAGTATAGCACTACTCATTTGTGAGTACCCTGCTATGTTGTGATTCTTCTTCATGGTGTTTTTTTTTTATATATAAGTTTATATGTTTAGCAATCATGTTTCATGCAAATACAGGTACCGGGTAATGGCTTCACCTACTTGTCAGTTCTGAGTGTACCCTAATCCAATGAAATTATGTTGATCTGGAAGTAGTGACAGGTCTTTATTGAACCATTGTTCTTCATTCAATGAGTACCTATTTGTTACCCTTCCTTGTTGTCAAGTTTGTTTTTGTTGTATCGTACTTGTCTATATGGTTTTGTTTGGGAATTCATTATGCAGTTAAATGATTAATTGTTTTAAGATTACTATAAATGTTTATGTTTATATTTATCATTTAATTTATTAATTTAAATTAAATAAGTTATTTACTTTAAAAGTGAAAGTTAATTTTTTCAAAAGTATTTAATTAAATATAAATTGTTGATTTTCTTGTGCAAACAAGATTTAGGTGGAAATAGATATTTTAAGAGAAGATGTTTTCAACATGTTATGAATCTTTGATTTGGAGTTGAAAATGTGATTTGATGTTAAAAGGGTAAGTTAGAACTGATTGATCAATTATGAATGCATAATTGACTATCAGTTAAGTTTCATGATTGAGAATTAATTAAATGCATTAAAAAGCTTTTGGGGGTTGCGACTTTTGGATTCATGGGAATAATTTGGAAGAACTTTCATGACAACAGTTTTAAGAATATTTTGCATGGCAATTTTCTTGGAAAAACTTTGATCTCAAATTTTGTTTGAAAGCATAAAATAGGGCTGAATTATTTTGGGTTTCTTTGTCAAGATCTGGTGATTTTGAATAGAATTGAAAGGAGCTTTAGAGTTTGCTTCAATTCAGCTTTTCAGCTAGTCAAGTTTTCTTCTTTTGTTTTAGCATTTTCTTGTGTAGAAAGCTTTTGTATGAATTTTATGTCATTTGATCTTCTTTGTGGTTGAATCCATTTGACGTATTTCCTATACAAACATTAGAAAATAAATTAACCACCAATAACCATTTCTTTTCAAAAGTGATTATTAGAGTTTTGGATATATTGCCTTCTATTTGTATTAATTTAAAACCCCAAATGCTACTCACAAGAATAAAGAGAAATGACTTCTCAAAATTTTTGCAATCCAAACCATTTGAAATGTGGAAGAAACTTGGTTTGGGCATCATTTTTTATGTCATCAATGAATAGTAATTATATTGTGAGCGATGGGTTGTAGGTTATCTATTATTACATCGTTTGTATAAACTAAATACATGATTTTTGCCAGACATTTGGTATCTTATTTTTTCCTTAACTTTTGAAGAAACTCTTCTTCCATTGCGTTTGTTGAATGTTATCCCTTGTCGGCCTTATTTTTACATTGCATGCCTATGTTTTCACCACAACCACAAGGCCGTTTTTCTATAAATAATGGAAATGATTTTCACCTTTCAAAACAATTTTTCTTATAACAAATTTATAGATGGACTTAGATGTTCTGTGGCAACCAAATTATGTGCTTGTCTCTTTCACTTAACTCTTAGTGTTGGTGGCCAGTCAGGAGCATAGATTGGTCTGGACCTTAATGAAGAAATTGGCCAAGTTTGTCAATTTTAAACTTATATCTTTTTACCAGAAAAGCCCGAACTGTATTTTTCTCTATTTAGAATGAATTTTGTGAATTGAAATGTGTCTGTTGAAATTTGAAAACCTTGAATTCAACTCGTAGGTCAGTGTGTCTGAAGAATATTTAGATTTTTCTCTTAAATTCTATGGGCTCCATTTAATCTCTTTAAATGTTCTATAATGCAAATCTTAAACTTCTATTCATCTTGGTTTTGCCACCTTTTAAATCTGAGTTTTTGCCTAGAATCATAAATTATAAATCTGTAGTAGGCGCCTGAATTGTAACTCCTCTTATTTTTGTAAATTCCTCTATCTTTATAACTATAAAGCTCCATTGGAGTAGCTGACGCTGCTTAATTCATATATAATAGTTCCTGTAGGTTGAATAAAGGACGCTGAGAAATTATATGTCATTCGCTACCTCCGTTTGATTATATCTTGATTCCCATATAAAAAATTTATCTTATGTGTCTGAAACTCCTTCTCTATTACTATCTTTTAAATTAAATGTTTTGTTATAACTTTGGGAAATGGCGATAATAAAATACAAATTATGGTTATTAAAAAACTTAAGTTTCTCCTTGGATTCAGTGCCAAGTATTTTGATGTCTCAGTTTTTCTTCTTAAACTTAAATTCTTACCATGGTGCGCTCTCTTCTTGTATGATTTATAGAAATTTTTAAGTTAACTGTAGTCTTAGTTTGAGTTCAATACAAAAGTCATCATTAGTGTATGTGTCTCTCTTACTTATATTGTGCAACTGTTCCAAACTTATAGACATGCCTACTTTAATTATAGGAATTTATATAACTTGAATTTTCTTCAATAAAAGTATAATTTTTCTTCTTGAGGAATAATATTTGTGTCATAGATTTATTAATGTAATAAATTTATGTTATTCATAATTAAGGAGAATTTAGATTTATTTTATTATAGGAAAGATATAAGGCATTTAAATTGTTGAAATATTGTCAATAATCTTTAAGCTTATAACATTTGTGATGAATATGATTTGTTATTGATGGTATATTAGCGGCCATGATATTCTTTTAAATAATAAATCAACTTTAGTATTTTATATCAAAAGATTATAGTTAAGAAATTTGTGTAACAAGTTCTTTTCATCCCAAGGTTAGGAAATTGAATTTGTGATTTAAGTCATAAATATTGGTACTTTGGAGTATTATTATCATAATTTTATTTGGGTATGGTCTTGCACAATATTTTGATATTATGGTGACATTATAGATATTTTGGTCTACATCATTATAAAGATATTTGTACATATGTGATTTTGTTCTTTATGCTTGAAGACTATCCCATGTTATAGATATTGTATTATGTCTCTAGGAAGAGTGGCTTGTGGTAGGGGCCAAAACCCTAAATGGTTGTCAGGGTAATCTAGCGTAGGTTTTGTAATCCACTAAAAACCTAACTAATGTACTAGGGGTTGGTTAGAATTAAACATTAACTCAGATAAAAGTATGCCTCACCTATTTTCTTAATGGTTGTTTAGTTCGAGGAAAGGTTGAGAAGGTCTGGAATGGCTTGTCACCTATCTTGCCTTCTTGAAAGATGGAACAACTCCGCACTAGTTTGCATAGGGGCCAAGAATTAGTAGAGACTGCCAGGGTAACTCTTGGAGAGGGCCGATAGTCTAGGAAGATTCATCAAGATAACCTATCCTGACTCTGTGATGACACTCTTTGCCTATTACATGATTGTGGTATCTTATGTGAGTTATCTTTAGTTGTGTTTTGTCTCTAGGAGTTTGTTTGATTTAGTGTTGAAATTGTTATGTCATTATGTGAATGTAAGCCAAGTAAATGTATAGTTTTGTCTTCTTATTTTGTGGACCTGTCATTATCTCCAAGCACAAAGGGAGTGGACCTTCGAGTTTCACATTGTTGGGAGGAAACCGTGCTATACCTTCATTGGATACTTTTATAGATTATATTATACTTGTAGTAGGCTCCAGTTACTTCATTGTTTGTGACAGTGGATGCATAATGTATTCTTGGAGATGGATGTTAGTTGCAATATGATCATTATCCTCTTTGTATATTTACCTCATGTATATGAGTGTACTCATTGTATCATCACTATGATGTATTGAGATTTATTAAAATCTCACATGATGTAATCTGGATATATTTATAACCTAAACGTATTAAGTTCTAAAAACTGGATCATTCATGCATTCAAATTATACTTATGTTTTATGTTTTAATGTGTTGATCTTATTTAAAATGCTTATGTAATGTCCTCTTGGATTCCTTAAGACATTTATGTAATTGAATCTCTTAAAAAAAAAAATCGGTTAATTTATTCTTTACATTTTGTTTTAATGGAAACCATGATGGCGTGCTACATAATGTGGTTTAAATTAGTTTCACACTTATCTCGGTGGTCTTAATTAATTGTGGTTAAATGGAGTTATTAACCACCTATTGATTCAAATTTAGGCCTTAATTTTGACACCTACCAAAGATCTATCCCGATAATCATAATTTAAATAACAAATTATTTCATTGAGAAAAATTTGGTTTGGGTAAGTTGAGCCAAGACCCATTCACCGTTGATGGTGAATTGGTCCTTCCTTACCAAGACCCCCCTTTCTTAGTTGATTTGGAATATGTTTCTAGCCTTCTTTCAGTCCCCAAAAGATTGGTCCTAGAAACTTAGCTAGGACCCATTCACCCAAGGTAGTGAATGGGTCCTGCTTTAACGAGACCCCTATTTTTGAAGTTCATTGTAGCAGGAAACTGATTATGTATCTTCCCAGATCTAGTGTCAGCCTTAATTCTTTGAATTTTGGTGTTAATCTCCTAATTTAGTATAAGGGGTTAATTCACATTGTTTCTCCTAGAAAGATTATGGAGCATTCATGAATTCAAGTGATCAAGTATTAGAGCATCTCAAAGGAATTCATAAGGAATTTTCAAGGTAGATTTTGATAGTTTATTACAACAATTCAAAGTCATATCATCATTTCAAGGGTTTGATGCATGCATTCATGTTGTTGAGCTAAGTGGTGGATATAGCATTGAAGATATACTTGCGACTATTGTTCACATGATTTCCAAGGATCCTAGATCTACATTCTTCATGGCCACTAAATGATAGTTTGCAGATTTTCTTCACAAGAAATAATCCAAGGTGATATCAATAAGATTATTTCATGTTCATGCTTCATTTCATTCATTTAATCATTTGGTTTAATTACCTAAAAGAAATTTGACTGATGAAAACCTCCATTCACTAAAAAATCAACATGTTTTTCTACCCTTGGGTGTGTAATTCCAAATTTATAGGTTGAAGATCAAGTTGAGAAAAAATTGGAGCAAGATTATCAAAGTTGCATATTTGCTAAAGTTGTCATCTACATTGCAAGATAATAGAAATAACTCTAAAGAATTGCATATAGACTTACAAAACTTGATAACAGGGATTTCAATAGTGACTACATCAAATAACAGGATCCTAAAGCCAAAATTTCAAAACCCTAAAAGGAAACATTCACCATTGAAGGCGAATGAGTCCTCAATAGCTCAAAAACAACTTTCTAGCCAAGTACACAAATTTTTAATCTTTAGAGTTACATCCCCCATAGTTGCTATAATAGTTAGGTTGCATTTTTTATTCTTACTGGCATCTTATTTAGTATAATTTTAGATGTTTAGGGCCTTAGAAAAATAAGTGGTAGATCCTCTTGTTGATGCATTTGGGTCTACCTTATTTTTCACCCTAATCATTTTTGGTGAACCTGACATTGCAATTTTCTAATTTTTGGAGTCTCTAATTTCATCTTAAGTTAAATTGCATTTAGATTTGTATTGAATTAAGATATCATTTAGGGTTTCTTCTTTTGCATTGAAATTTTGCATATCATATAGGGTTTAGATTTTCAATGTTTTGCACTTATTAAATATGGAAAATATAAAAAAAAATTAGTCATTTTTTATCTCATTCAATTGGATTTGAAAATTAAAAAAAAATTGCATTTCAAATTATGTCTTGAATTTCATCTTTTCATAGCATTTTTCCTTTGAATTTGTAAAAAAATTAAAGTTGCATTTCATTGTTTCAAACTTGGAACTGAGAGATATAACTCAGAGTTTGCAAATCATTAAAAAATGGTTTAAAAATACCTAGCCAGGACCCGTGTTCACCTTCACTAGTGATTAAGTACCTGATCAGGTTTGATCTGAACCTTTTGGCATCTGGAAAATGCATTAAAATTGACTCTAGAATCCATAGAAAAATACCAAAAAGACCTAATTAGGACCCATTCACCCTTACCGATGAATGAGTCCCTATTAGCTATAGATCTTGTACATTTTCAGGGCAATAAAATCTTAGTTTTTTGCTTCTGTTTGGTGTTGCTATCTTTGTTTCAATTTCTTGATTTGTTGTTTCATCTATTTCATTCAATTTATTTTGAATTGCTTCATTTTAGTTCATTGTTAAAAGTTTCAAATTACATCAAAATATTTCATTTTCAACTTATTACATTGTGTCATTAAAAAATTTGCATTGCTTAGATTCTGAAAATTACATTTCATTCTAGGTTATTGCATTGTCCCTTTGCTATTCTAGGTTTACACACTAGGGTTGTAAAATTTGTATAAGCTTTACAACTTGGTGTCCCTTTTTCAATAATATTATAAGAAATATTTTGACGCTCATGTCATCCCACGATATCTCACTCATTATGCATCTTGTGTTTCCTAACTCTCTTTCTAATAGTGTTGAGAATCAACCCTCCATGGCTCACAGTTTGCATACTTCATTACCCATGAATTCACCTCCTAAAATCAATGTCCTTAGCATTACCATCACTGTCCCTACCATTACCACTTCCACTCAAGTTTTGGGGTCTACTCAAAGTTAAGATGGAATTCCAATCCTGTCATCCATGATACCAATATCCATTCCTACATACACCAGTACACAACCTACCACAACATTCCAACCTATAACTAAATTCCCACCTACAAAAACATTCCAAACTACAACAACATTTCAACCTACAACTACCATTCAACCAAACACAACAGTCATACCTACTAGCACAATATACACTTCCATAGGTATTCCTATAGGAAATGATTCAAACACAATAATACTTCAACAATCCAACTTTAATAACCTACAATTCATTAGCCCATTGCATACATACACTACACCACCTTATTCCCCTCAACCTTATAACCAAAATGACCCTCTCATTAATTCACTTTTACAAACCATGACATCCCTTCAACAATAAGAGGAAACATTACAACAAAATAATAATGGTCAACCTTTGAAATATATCAAGTCCACCTCATTTTCCCTTGACATATTAAGAGAAAAAAAATTGTAGGGTATAGAGGTCCCTCACTTTGAGAAATATGGTGGGAAAGGAGATCCTGTAAGCCATGTTTTCACCTCCATAGCCTTGTGTAGTGATTTCATCTTGATAAACTATTGGCTAAGTTATTTCCTAGATACTTGAAGGATACTACTTTAGAGTGGTTTTCCTCTTTACCAAACAATTCAATTGGTTCATTCAATGAACTCATTGATGCCTTTTTAAAAAAATTCCGCATTCACATGGGTCCTAAGATGACCCTTGTAGACCTAATGACATGCAAAAAAAAGAGGATGAGAAAGTGACCGATTTCATAGGGAGATGTGAAATACTTTATTCACAAGTGAACATTAAGATTTTTGATGTTGAGATTCAAAGAATGTTCATTTCCAATTTATAAGATAAACTAAAAGAAAACTTGAAATTTTGAGGTTTCCATCCCTCATAGAGTTATGTACATCTCTTCCTGACCATGAAAACTTGGCTCACAGTCATGATGTGGAAAATCCCCCTAGTCATCCCGAAAAGTCCAAATCACTCAAAATAATTATCAACCATTCAAGAAAAAAGTAAGGGCTTCTCGCAATTAAATCCTCCTTAGACAAGTCAAGAAAACAATAATCAAGTAGCTACTATAAAAAGAACAACTCCTTTAGGGATAGAGAGAGAATGTTCACTCCTTTACCCTATACCCTTCATAATATCATGTTGTAGCTTATTGAAAAAAAAATGCTTACCTTACCTCCTAAAAGAGAACATGACCCAACTATGCCATTGCCTAAAGGATTTTGAAAAAATGCTTATTGTCATTACCATCAAACAAATGGACATAGTACAAAATATTGTAAGTGTCTTAAACATCTGGTGTAAGAAATTATTGATTCTAATCATTTAGTAATTGGAGGTGTGAATGAACAAGGTAATAATTATGTAGCTCCTCCTAATCAAAATTTGTAAATATATATAGATCCCATGCCTAAGCACAATATCTCATTTGTCAAAGCTAGTGAAATGAAGACTAATGTAATGAATGTTGACATGAATAATGACAATACAAATAACATTGAACAACATCCCATGAATGACATGATATAATTTATCAAAGCTAGACCTTGTAAGGGCTTGACTAGAGAGCCTCTTGACATTGAATTCTCACAAAATGACATATCAAAACGTGCACCAGATGGTCCTCTTTACATAGCTGGCCAAATCAATAATAAGCCCACTAATGGGATATTAATTGATCCCGTCTATGGAAAGAATGTGATCATAGAAGAATTCTTATATGTGCATGAGCTATATCAGGAAACATATGATAACCCAAAAGAATGGATCAAGACACATAACAGATCTCCTTGCCCTATGATAGGCTCGATAGATCTCCATTTAAATGTGGGACCAAAATTATTAACTATATCATTCTCCATCATCCCACAATCAAACCAATTTTGTGTGAAGCTAGGCTATCCATGGCTTTGCTCCATGAATGTCATCCCTTCAATTGTGCATAAATGTCTAAAGTTTCCATTTGGAAATGACATATATTCACTATGCATCATAGTAGATTCCATCCTGCCTTAGAAAAAGGGAATTTTTCACTAGATTACTTTTAGCCTGAGCCTATGGAACCTGTCAAGCCTCATGAATATTTCTTTTTCAAATCATATAAAAAATTCAAGGAAAATAAAATTGTAGAACTATCCCATCGCAACATGCATCAAACTATGACCAAACAAACCATCCTTGATCAGAAAATGATTAAACCAAAAACACTTTTGACCATACAAGAACAATCTTTAGAACAACCTCCTATAATTTCCCACAAGAGACCACAAGATAGTACAAACAATCCCACTGTCCCTCCTAAAGTTAAACAATTTTACAAAGCCAAAGAGAATGTGGTTGAGAAACCTCCTCTTATCTCTTCTAGTCCTAAGAGAAGTAATTGATTATTAACAAACCCACTCTAACAAAAAAATGACAATAAATTGAAACAAAATCGAAGTGCTAGAGAGTGTAGAGGTAGACATCATGCTATTGCTCGTAGATTGCAAACTCAAGAAAACAACAATAACATAGAAAATTAAAATCCAATTTTACCTGAAGCAATGCATGATGACTCTCAACCCTCACCACAACATAAACAAGAACATTGCATGGAATTTGTAATTTGACCTCCTACTGTGATTAACTTAGATGATGACATTGATATTGCAGAGATTGATGAACAAGTGTATGATGAGTTAAATGCATTTTTTTCTTCTTCCATGAGCTTAAATGGAAAATCTCCTAAGAAGAGTGTTGAATTTGGTATGTGTCCTGGTTCAACACTTCATTTTATCCCTTTGGCTAGTTTCCCACCTTTCATTTATACCAACAAAGATTGGGAGGCAAATGACCTACTTTAAGTTGAGTTTCTTGTACCTTACTAGTATTTTTCTTTTTCATTTTTGTTTAGGTGATTGCATGTGCATAATGTGATCCTCTATTCCATTTTTTTTTATGTTCCTCTCTCTTTTTGTGAATTCTTCTATATGTACCTTCATTCTTCTCTTTGTCATAATCATTTTTCATTGGTCTTGTGTTTTCCTTTTGGGGATGACACAAGGCGTCGAGACATTTAGGTCTCTTCCACGTTGACCCAAAAGCTTTTCCTTTATCTCTTTTTCATTTGTCTTGTGTTTTCCTTTTGGGGATGATGGAATGCACTGAGACATTTATGTCTATTCCATGTTGACCCAAAATCTTTTCCTTTATCTTTTTTCCATTTGTATTATGTTTTACTTTTGGGGATGACACAAGGCATCGAAACATTCATGTTTCTTCCATGTTGACCCGAAAGGTTTTTCTTTTTTTTCACTTTCTTCGTGTCATTCTTCTTGTTTTTTGAGTATTTTAGGAATGGTGAAAGTTCCATGCTCTATGACAACATTGTAGCATAAACATACTGACCCCAAATCCATATATCCCTTATGTATTTGTGGGGGCAACCCTTCCTTCCTATTTCATGATGCACCTTGCTTCAGAAACATATGACTAGTCATAGGTTTTTTCAAGGAAATATCTCATGTTCTAGGACAAAGACATTGGCTACTTTAAAGCAATTTCTCATAGTAATGGTGTAGCAACCACTTTAAAGTGGGGGCATACATTGATGACATATTTTGGAAAATTTCATGGTGTGATTTTCCTTTTTTCTTATGATGTGTCCTCTTCTTGGTGGTGTCATTGGGTTTGATGTCGTCCAAGAGTGTACAATCTACTATCATGGCATGATGTGAACAAGACATTCCATGGGCAATGATCTGACACTTTTGACTTGTCCTCTCTTGGAGACACTAGGCACAATGATCTCTAAGAGGAAGTCCATTACATGAACAAAGAAAAATCCCCTTTAAGAAATTTTTTCACATGACATTCAAAAGAATTTAGAAAAAACATTTTCATTGTGGTCCCTTATTGAAGTTGTCAAGAGGATAAACTCTGTATAGTATGAGAGGCTAATATGATTATCTCATTTTCCACCTCATTGGGTTAACTCACCTAGTGGATAGAATGAGGTTCCACTAATTGAGAGTGAGCATACATATTTTTGGACAACTCACCTAGTGGAAAGACTAAGGTTCCACTACCAAATAGCGAGCAATGCATGTTATGGACAAATAGCCCCATCTCACATTGTGTTGAAATGGTTGTGCTTGATCCTTTGCTTTTGTTTATTTTTCTTCACCCTTAATAGGGTATGATCATGTATCCTTTTTATTGCTACATTCTTAAGTGTCTTGGATGTATACTTTAGTGTGATATTGACAATGGGGTAATCCTCTCACTAAAATGGGGGAAAAATGTACTAACAAAAAAATAGCCTTTTCCTTACTTGCTTGATAATTGACATTAAAGTTGAACTAATGTTGTCTTGGAGTGGTGTTGTAATGTTTTTTACCCATTCACATTGTTCTAGGACCTTTATTTAACTAAAGAATTCCCTAACTGATCCTTTGCAAGGGTGTTGTAAAGTGTTGTATCACACTTTCACATTTTTCTAGGATGTATTTGCTTAATTATGCCTAATGGGCCCCTTTCTGATAAAAAATATACATAATGGGTACCTTGTTTAAGTGTTGTAAATATTTTTAAAGCACTTTTACACTTATCTAGGTGGTCTTAATTAATTGTGGTTAATTGGAGTTATTAACCCCCTTTTGATTCAAATTTAGGCCTTAGTTTTGACACCTCCCAAAGATCTATTTTGACAATCATAATTTAAATAACAAATTATTTAATTGGGAAAAAAATGATCATGGTAAGTTGAGCAAGGAACCATTAACCCTTGATGGTGAATGGGTCCTCCCTTACGAACACCCCCTTTCTTAGTTGATATAGAATGGGGTTTTAGCCTTCTTTCAGTCCCCCAAAGCTTGGTCCTAGAAACTTAGTCAGGACCCATTCACCCAAGGTGACGAATGGGTCCTCCATTAATGAGACCTCCATTTTTGAATTTTATTCTAGTGGGAATTTAATTATGTTCCTTCCTAGATATGGTGTCGGCCTTAATTCTTTGAATTTTGGGGTTAATCTCCTCATTTGTTATAAATAAGGGGTTAATTCACATTGTTTCCCCTAGCAAGTTTATGAACAATTCAAGCATTCAAGTGATCAAGTATTAGATAATTTTAAAGGCATTTGTAAGGCATTTTAAAGGCATATTTCAAGAGTTTATTGTAACAATTCAAAGTCATATCATCATTTCAAGGGTTTGATGCATGAATTCATGTTGTTGAGCTAAGAGGTGGATGTACCATTGAAGATCTACTTGCAACTATTGTTCACATCATTTCCAAGGATCCTAGATCTACATCTTTCATGGCCACTACATGATAGTTTGTAGAATTTCTTCACAAGACATAATCCAAGGTAATATCAATTACATTATTTCATGTTAATTCTTTATCTCATTCATTTCATCATTTAGTTTAATTATCTACAAGGGGTTTGACTGAGGAAAACCCCCATTCACTAACAAATCAACAAGTTTTTCTACCCTTGAGTGTGTGATTGCAGATTCACAAGTTGAAGATCAAGTTGAGCAAGACTTGGAGCAAGATTGTCAAAGTTGCAGAGTTGCTAAAGTTGTCATCTACATTGCAAGATCATGGAAAGAGCTCCCCAGAATTGCATACAAACTTTCATAACTTGATAATATGGATTTCAAGAGTGCAAATATTAAGGAATAGGATCCTAAAATCAGTTTTCTAAAACCCTAAAAGGAACCATTCGACATTGAAGGTGAATGAGTCCTCTAGAACTCAAAAACAACTTTCTAGCTAGTTACACAACTTTTTATTCTCTAAAAACATCCCCCATAGTTGCTATAATAGTTAGGTTGCATTTCTAATTGTTATTGGCATCTTATTTTGCATACATTTAGATGTTTAGGGCCTTAGAAAAATAAGTGGTAGATCCTCTTGTTGATGCATTTGGGTCTACCCTATTTTTCACCCTATTCAATGTTTTATATTTATTTTTAATGAAAGTATGTATGTATGTATATATGTACATATGTATGCATTGTATGTACGTACGTACGTACGTATGTATGTATGTAGTTATGTATGTATTTATGCATGCATGTATATAAATACATAAAAAGTAAAACCTAGAACTTATTTATGTATATATATATATTATGACATAAAATATAGAGCACGTATATGCATGAATGGCTAAGTTATATATGTCCTTATCAAAATTATAAAATCTAATTTACATAATGTTTCATAATCTAGAAATTATATAGCTTACAAATAACTAAGTACTATGTTCTAAGTTATATATACATACATACATACATATAAAAAGTAATACATTAGATTATATATATATAACTTTTACCCAAGAACTTCTAGTTACGCATAGATATATTCCTACCTAGTTTTAAGAGTCTATACATTATTAATAAATATACAACATTGACCCTAGAACTTATAAATTCTTATATACAGGTTTTTGATTAATTAAGTAGGGGAAGGGCCCTAATCTCGAGGTTACAACAAGAACAACAAAAAGAGAAATAGGCTAGTTAAAATAACACTAGCCACTAGTAGAACACAACAATAGGAAAAATTAACTAGAACCCAAAATGGCATGTAGTCCAAGTCTCCAAAATTGTAACCACACAACCATAATAAGCTTAATCAAAAACAAAATACCAATCTACTAATCCATACAATAGTAGATAGACCATTAATAAGGTTAACCAGATTCCAACAAGTACATAACAATAACAAAGCTATAATGTAATAGCAGTGTGGAATAATAAAACTAAGAACTAAATTTTTTTAGAGTAGTCATAAAAACTAAGCAAGAAGAACACCACAAAGAGAAATAATTCCATTATTTATAATTGGAAATTAGCTCCCAATATTCACCAATTTGGGACACAAACTCCCTTCAATCCTGGCCATTTTCATCTTCCTAGTCCTTCTTGTCTTTGTTTTCCCTCATATTTTTTAGCATCTTCCTGATCTTAGTCTTCCTAGAGACCACACCCACCATGGCATGGCACATGAGATATTTGGTTACCTTTATCAAGGTGATAATAGCCTTCTCCATGTCATCCATCTAAGCCTACATAAAAATGATCCTACTTTTTAGAAAATCAATGTTAGAATCCTTAGGGGAATTAGTTGCAGTAGCTTTCTTCTCGGTTTTAGTGGCCTTCACCATAGAAACCCTTATTTCATCTTCCCTACCATTTTCTTCCTCATCCTTAACATCTTTAGCCTCCTTCAATTCTTCCTCTCCCATATCATACACACTCTCTTCAAACTTCATGTCATCACTTTCTTCATCAACTTGTGGCTCAAAATCTTCAACCACCATTTGTTTCTTGTCATCTTGGACAGTTGCAAATTCTATTTTCCCTTTTAGTCCATTGAGGAAACCTTTGCTAAACATATTTATCTTTGGCCCCCACTACTCACACTCAACTTCCCTTCCTCCATTTCATCTCGTTGATTCCCTTCTTGGTCTTCATATATTGTAATGACTACATTTTTTTCTATTTTATTTACAAATTCTTAGCCTTTTGTGGTTCAAGGAGAAAAAATGAGTGTTTCTACTTCTCGGGGGTGGCTTTGACCAATTCAAACTCAAAAGAAAATCACAGAAGTTGACTTACTAGCAAGAGTAGAGGGTTTGAAACTTTAAGCAACTAAGGGGGTCACGTTCACAAGGGAACTATCGATAGGAGCAATAATTTGAGTAAGAGGCCTAGGGTTAGGCTCTTTATAGTGATTAAAAGTAGCCAATGGTTTGTATTCCACATTAGTGAACCATTGATTTTTGGGAAAGACTTATAGACTACTCTTGCGATCTTAGGATATTCCACCTAAAAGGAGAGAGACAAACCCTACTCAAGGAAATCTAACAAGTTCACTCAAATAGTGAAATGCATGATGTTATTTAGACTAAATGAGATGATTTAAATGCAACCAAATGATCTTTTTGAATGATTAAGAATGCACAACCTAAGATTTACACAATGTTGGAAAATACAATGTGATATGCAAACAATGAACTAAAAATGAATAAAATGCAAAATAGACAGAAATGAACTAAAATAGTGTGCACTTGGAGGTCTGATGAAGAATCTAGAATCTTTGGAATATTATCTAAAATTAGTGAAAATCAACAGTGGAACTCATCCACCCAGGGTGACAAATTAGTCTGGCTACTGGTGAAAAACTGTGGAGAATAGGTTTTTGACTGTTGGGATCTAGAATCTAACAAAACTTAGATTTTCAGTACTAAGGTGGGACTCATTCACCACACATCAAAAATTAGTCCCTTCCCAAAATTTTGAGAAATTAGGAGACAATTCTATAACACAGATCTGGAAATATCTACTTTTCAGGTCTCCGAATTCAATTCTGCAAGAAACAAACAAAATACCTTCAAATATGATTAATTTGACATGAAACACCTAGTTGACTTGTTAAAAAATCTTCAATCACCTAAATTATTATTAAATCTACATACATAAGTCAACAAACACACATGCAAGAGGGAAAAATGGTTGAGGGTTAGCAAATAGGGGTTTTCCTTGGTCAAACCCCACTTTGGTAATCAAACCCTTAATGAAATAATGAAATGAAAGTGAATGATAAATGAATAACATGCAAAATGTGATCCACATACAAAGCCCTTGTTGAAGAAATCTTAAGATAATGCAATAGTTTCTCCACAATGCTTGATAATTGCTTGATTCAATGATGCAAAATGCTTGAATGCTTGGATGAATAGATAGATTGAATACTTGAATGAATGGGGGTTAGAATGAATGTAAAAAAACTTATTTATACATGCTTGTTCCTTAGTAACCCAACAATACCTCATCACAAGCTGACTTCAAGTGATTTTGAATAAAAAACTTATAGAAAATTTAAAATATTTTTAATTTGGAGCCAAGGGGGACTCATTCGCCACCCATGGCGAATGGGTCCCACCTTGGGCTTGAAGGTGGGTGTTGGGAATTATCTTGTATTTAATGTGGTGTGTTAGGTTTACATTAAAAAATACACTTAATTAAACCTTATAATAGCATAAAGAGGTCATAAAAGACATAAGAAAGGTGTAAATTAGGGAAATATGCCTAGAAAAGTGTGAATCTTTGTTACAAGACTTAACAACACTTAAAAATAGGACTCGATGATGAATAAAAAGATGATTTTTAGGTGAATTATATTAAATAGAGTTTAGAAAAGTGTAGAAATGTTTTACAACACTTCACAACACTATCACAAGACTTCATAATTTAAATTTGGAGGTCTTAATATGAATATTCAAGCCACATTGTAACATTGAATCAAAGAAAAATAGGTCAAATATCATGAAGAAAATCCTAAAAGACCATGAAAATGACAAGGGGTGATTTTTCTATGCTACATTTAGCCCCCACTTTAGTGAGAGGATGACCTTCCTTTAGAATCACACTAAAGTATCTATGCATATCGAAAAGAATTTCAAATGTACTTATGCTAGTAAGATGGAAAAACAATGATCAAGAGGGATGATCAAGCCCCTAGGATGAAGATCCCATGGCTAACTAGACACAAGAAATGTGAAAGAGAAGTTGAATTGAGCTTTGATCATCTATCTAAGTAGTTTTGGATTAGATCTAGGCTGATTGTTTGAAAAAGGAAAATACATACTCTAGGGCGACAAAACTCATGGTGGTCTGCTAGATGAGAAGACCCAAAAAGGTGAAGTACATACACAAGTTCATATCCACTCACAAAAACAAAGGAGGCTATGGGGAAAATTCATGCCACTGAGTGGGCTTCTCGCTCAACCATATTAAAGTTATGCCTCTTGATAACTTTAACAAGCCACAAAGGAAAATGTTAGTTCAAGTTCCATGAGACAAGCAAAGATTTGTATGATTAGAACTCATGAAAAAATGAAAATAACCATAGGCATGCAAGTTATGTTATGCAAGGTGGAAAAGATACAAAAATGTAAAAGATGTTCAAAGGAGTCTTGTTAATTTCATGTAAGATCTATTACTTAGGGAACATTGTATGTAATGTCTTGAAGAGAAGAACAATAAAATAATAGTCTATTCACAACTTAGGGAATGTAGTGTATTGCATTAGGCCACCAAGAGGAATTTAATATCCTAAGATAGATCACACTTGTGAAGGACATCACAACCAATGTCATCCGCAAAGTAAGAAACACATCATATGAAGTGACAAGGCTACACTAAGAGAAAATAATGCAAATGAAATGATGCCAATGTATGCCCCCCACTTTAAAGGAATTGTGACACATTGTTCTATGAGAAATTTCTTTAAAGTAGCCAAGGGAAGAATGCAAAAAAAAAAAAAGAACAAGACATGAGATCCATCTTAGAAAACCTCCACGCCAATTTATATGTTTCGAAGTTAAGTTGTGTCATGTAAAGGAAAACAAAAAGGAAAAGAAAAATAAGGATTTTTCCCCAAAGAATTTACCAAACACATAAGGGATCTATGGATTTTGGGTTAGTATGCTCATTTCTGCAATTTTTTTATGGAGGAGCTTGGAATTTTCATCATTCCCCAAAGCTTATAGAACAAGAAGAATGACACATAGAGAGTGAAAACAAAAGAAAAGGGAAAAGATCCATTTTGGGTCAACATGGAAGAGACATTGTAGTCTCAACACTTTGTAACATCCCTAAAAGGAAAAGAAAAGAAAGGAAAAAGTGAAAAGCGAAGGAAAAAAGAAAAAGGTAAACGGAAAAAGGAAAACTTTTGGGTCAACATGAAGGAGACATTTCGGTCTCAATGCCTTGCATCATCCTCAAAAGGAAAACACAAGAAAATAAAAGGAAAAAGAAAAAAGAAAAATAAAAAAAGGGACCTATTAGGCCAACATGGGAGAGACATAGGGAATCTCTATTCTTTGTGTCATCCCCAAAAGGAAAACACAAAAGAAAAAGCAAAAGGAGAACAAAGTGAAAAAGAGATGTACAACATATAGAAGAATAGAGGTACAAATAGAAGAAGTGGACAAAGAGAGAGAACAACAAACACATATTACGGGGGAACACAATACACATAGAAAAATAAAAGAATGAAGTAAATTTTTTAGTGAGGCATAGGAAAAATAACCATCCAATAGGTCATTTTCCTCCCAATCATGGTCATTGTTTTGCAAGGGTGGTTGAATATCCAATGGACGAATTGCAAGTGCCAAACTAGGAGAATCGCCAAGTTGTGCACTTGGTATAAGAGATTTATCATCAAAGCCCATGGAAGAGGACAATAAAGCATTCAAATTATTATGCACCTCTTCATCTATTTTAGAAATCTCTTTTTCGTCATCATCCAAATTAATAACAATGGGAGGATGAAGAGTAATCTCAATGGAAGGATGCATCAACATTGGAGGGTGTTGTATTAGATTTTTTTTTTGTGAAGGTGGTGATGGATTAGCTTGGGGTGGATCAAGAGGATTTTTAGGTATTATTTTTGTTAAAGGTAGAGACGAGTTTTCTTTGTTTTCTTCCATTTAAGATTGTTGAGCAAGGAGACGATGACGACGCCTACACTCTCTAGCACCACAATTTCTTTTAATCCCATTTTGAATTTTTTGAGCTGTAAGAGTGGATTGATCTATTGTAGGTTCATTTTATTCCTAGGGGGAAGAACAGAAGGAACTGTAGAAGAAGGATCAATCATCTTCTCTTTAGCTTTATACAATTATTTAAGGCAAGGAGGCATGACAGGGTTGGGGTCATGTTCTCTTGGTCTTTTAAACAAGGGAGGGGAAGTGTCCATAGGAAGTTGCTCACTAGGTGGTGTTGGTTTTTCAATGTTATAATTAGGCCGAAGCATAGTCTCATCTATGATAGGAGTAGTAATAGGTGTGGATGGGTTCCAAAGAGACAATTCAACTATGCGCTTGGCTTTAAACTTTTGCTAGGCTATGAAAAATAAGTCCTTACAAGGGGTAATAGGTTCCATAGGCTTAGGCCAAAAAGCTTCTAAGGAAAAATTACCTTTGGATGATAACGGATTAAATCCACTATGGTGAACTATGAATATTTCATTGTTATGTGGAAACTTCAAATATTTATGAAGAACAGAAGGGAGCGCTTTCATGTAGTGGAGCCAAGGATGGCCCAACCATAAACAAAGTTGGTCATATTGAGGAATAATAGAAAATGTCACATCCAAATTTTTTAGTCCTATTTGTAAGGGGAGTACAATCGATCTAATTGTAGGGCACACAAAACCATTATGTGTTTTAATCCATGTAGTTGCTTTATCATATTCATCTTGATATTGCTAATGTAATAGAAAGAATTCCTCTATGATCACATTCTAACCACAAGCTGGATCTATTAATATCCCATTTGTTGGTTTATTATATATTCTACTAGCTATGTAGAGAGGACCATCAAGAAGTTTCTTCATTATATCCTTAGGAGTAAAATTAATATCAAGATATTTAGTGGTCGGGCCCTTATGAGGGACAACATCTACCACACCCACAAGCTCATCCATAGGAATAACTTGGGTAACATTTGGAGTTGTATCATGTTGTTCATTATTTGTAGAAATGTTCATGACTTGAGGGTTTGGAGTTTCACTAGCCTTAACAAATGAAATAATGTGTTTAGGAATAGATTTGGTGAAGATTTGTAAATTTTGGTTAGGTGGTGCAATAGACTTATTGCCATGAGAATTAACATCTGCAATGGATAAATGACTAGAATCAATGAGGTCTTGAACTAAGTGTTTTAGATGCTTACATTGTTTAGTGTCATGGCCATTTTAGTGATGAAAATGGCAATGAGCATTATCTTTAAAGTTGGGTGGTAAAGGTTTTGTGGGATCAAGTAGTTTAACGGTAGGCAAGGTGATCATTTGTTGTTGAAGCAATTGATTCATGGTATTTTGCAAGGTACTAGGTAAGGAATTAAACTGTTTCTTCAGATCCCCATAATGATAGGGCACTACTACTTTAACAACCATCACTTGACTTTAAATGGGTTGGGTTGGTTGTGCAGAAGGCGAGTTGAATTGTAAAAATCCTCGATTTTGTTTTCTAAAGTTTTGTGCATTATTTTGGTTGGTATGATTGGACTTCTCAGCTCGATTAGAAGTGGATGGTGTATCACAACTAGTAATCATGTTATGATAGTTACATAATGTTGTACATAAATATTGGAAAGAAGGGAACTTCATCAACGTTAATTTTTATTGGATATTTGATTGCAAGTTCCCAATAAAAATATTTTGTGGATGTGAATCAGGAACTTGAACATACAAAGACTGATAATGAGAAATAAAGTTAGTGATATTTTCATTTGTATCTTGTTTACACCTCATTAAGTCGACCATTGTCTTTTTAGGTGTCATATGAACTTGAAAATGACTAATAAAAGCATCCACAAGTTCGTTGAATGAATGAATGGACTGATTGGGTAGAGAGGAAAACCACTCTAAAGTAATATCCTTTAAGGTTTTAGGAAACAATTTTGCTAAAAGTTTATTAGCTAGAACAAAGTCACTGAATAGGGCTATATAGGCATGGGCATGGTTTGTAGGATCTCCTTTGCCATTGTACTTCTCAAATGTAGGTGACTCAATTCCCTATGGCATTAGGGTTCTCAATATTTCAAGGGATAATGGACTACCACAAATGTAGTAAGTTGGAGGTGGATTTTGGTTTTGATTTATGGATGAATTTTGTTGTTGCATGGAGGTTACTGTGTGAAAAATTTTGGTGATAAGGGGATCAGTTTATCTGGTATGAGGTGGAAGAGAAAATGGAGTGGAGTGAATGTGGTTGTAGGACAAGTGGAAGACACACTAAGTGGAGTGAAAGTGGTGGAAGGTGGAAGGTTAGATGCCACAAAGGTACTAGGAGTGCTAGTTGGAAGAGAAAAGGGAGGATCCACTTGACTAACATATTGTATAGTTCTTGTAACCTAAGGAACAGTGTAAGTAGATATGGATTCTATAGTTGAAGGAGGGGGAAAAAGAGGTCTACCTTCACTAGAAACAATGTTTGCTGATTGGTATGTGGGAGAAGCATGTTTATTATATATCTCAACAATTATTTTTATGACTTGTAAACCCTCACCACTTTCAATTAAATGATGGAGGTTTTATATGGAAGGAATAGCGGCAGTGGAAATGTTTTCAAGTGACACATCTTGTTGTAAATGTGCAATGTCCTAATGAATATTAATGAATTTTTCTTGTGGGATGAATTTTTTTTGTGTTTCAACATTCATTGGATGGAAAGGCGGAGGTATAGAAGTGGTATTTTCCATGCCTAATATACCATTGTCCATACTAGGAGTAGGATCTCTTGAGATCCCAAGGTCCACAACGAAAGTGCTATCATGGGAAGCCTTGATTCTAGAACTTTGTCTCACCAAAGTATTATCAATGGGACACCAAAAAATCATACAAGTACCACAAAGGACAGGGTGAATGTAAATGCAATGTAATCTAGAAGTGAAAAATGTAAATAATAGAAAATTTACAAAATGAAACAAAAGAGTAATAATAGAAAACATAAATGCAAGGAATTCCCAGAAAATACCTGAAAATACAATTTGAAATGGGAAGGTGGACTGATTCACCCTAGGTGGCGAATGAGTCCAACTGGGATTTTTTCTTGTTTTTTTCAAAAAATGCAAAAGGAAATCAATTCTTTTTAAATTCCAATGCAAGATGCAAATGTAGTTGTTTAGTTTTATCAATGATCTATGATGCAAAAATGAAATCTAAATGATTCTTTCACTAATGCAAGATAAAGTAACCCTAGGTTTAAAAAAAAAACCAATATCCTAACTGAATGTTGATGCAAATGATGTCTAAGATGCAATATGCAATTGAAATTAGAGATGTAAAGTGCGCTATATGTAGGTTCACCAAAATGAACCATTTATTTTTGGGTAGTGTTTATAGACTACTCTTGCACTCTTAGGATATTCCACATAAAAGGAGAGGGGAAAACATTAATCAAGGAAATCTAACGAGTTCACTCAAATAATGCAATGTAGGATGTTATTTAGACTAAATGAGATGATTTAAATACAACTAAATGATCATTTTGAATGATTAAGAATGCAAAACCTAAGATTTATGCAATGTAGGAAAACATAATGTGATATTCAAATAATGAAGTAAGAATGAATAAAATGCGAAACATAAAGAAATGAATTGAAACAATGTGCACCTAGAGGTTTGATGGAGAATTTGGAATCTTTGGAATGCTGTTTGAAATTAGTGAAAATCAACAGTGGGACTCATTTGCCTCAGTTGGTGAATTAGTCCCACTACTAGTGAAAAATTGTCGAGAACAGGCTTCTGACTATCATGATATAGAATATGACAAAACTATTATTTTTAGTCCTAAGGTGGGACTCATTCACCACAAAGTGGTGAATCAATCCTCTCCCAAAGTTCTAAGAAATTAGGAGACAAATCTGCAACACCAGCTCAGGAAATATCTGCTTGTTGGGTCTCCGAAGTCAATTATGTAAGAAACAAATAGAATACTTTGAAATATGATTAATTTGACTTAAAACACCTAATTTCCTTGTTAACCAATATTCAATCACCTAAATGCTTGTTAAATCTGCATACATAAGTCTGCAAACACATATACAAGAGGGAAAAATGATTGAGGGTTAGCAAATAGGCGTTTGCCTTGGTCAAAACCCACTTTGGTAATCAAAACCTTAATGAAATAATGAAATGAAAGTGAATGATAAATGAATAACATGAAAAATGATATCAACTTACCAAGCCCTTGTTGAAGAAATATAAAGATAATGCAATAGTTGCTCCACAATGCTAGACAATTACTTGATTCAATGATGCAAAATGTTTGAAGGATATGCTTGAATGCTTGGATGAATAGATGGATTGAGTACTTGAATGAATGGGGGTTAGAATGAATTTAAAAACACTTATTTATAAATGCTTGTGCCTTAGTAACCTAAAAATACCTCATCAGAAGCTAGCATCAAGTGATTTTGAATAAAAACCTTAAAGAAAATTTAAAATATTTTGAATTTGGAGCTAAGGGGGACTCATTTTCCACCCATGGCGAATGGGTCCCACCTTGGGCTTGAAGGTGGGTGTCAAGAATTATCTTGTATTTAATGTGGTGTGTCAGGTTTACCTTAAAAAATACACTTAATTAAACCTTATAATAGCATAAAGAGGTCATAAAAGACATAAGAAAGGTGTAAATAAGGGAAATATGCCTAGAAAAGCATGAATCTTTGTTACAATACTTAACAACACTTCAAAATAAGACTTGATGATGAGTAAAACGATGATTTTTAGGCGAATTATATTAAATAGAGTCTAGAAAAGTGTAGAAATATTTTACAACACTTCAGAACACTATCACAAGACTTCATAATTTAAATTTGAATGACTTAATATGAATATTCAAGCCACATTGTAACATTGAATCAACACAAAATGGGTCAAATATCATGAAGAAAAACCTAAAAGACCATGAAAATGACAAGGGGGCATTTTTCTATGATGCAATTAGCATTTTGATTGGGTATATCCTGCTTAACAGGAAAAGGGTTTCCATGAGAGTTATTTTTAAGGGAATACTTGTAAAGGGAAAGCATAAGACCTTGGTGCAATGGGGGATTCAGACCATTCTAAATATTTTGTTGAATAGAAGACAATAGATAAAAGGGTAGGTTAAGGCATTTATTATGGAAAATGTGGTTAAGTAGGGGGGAATGGTGAGTTTGGACTGTCATGTATCTTCCCTCTAATGTAAAATGTCTCATAACAAACATACTCACTAGTACAAAAGGAGGTGAGAGTTCTAGCTAAGCGTACCCATTCTTGAAACACATAAGTTTCTCCTTGTCATGAAGAAAATTGTCCACAAACACCTGATAGTAGGATCCACTTTTCTTAGCATCCTTTCTTCCCTAATTCTCCAAACCCATCACCTCCATAATGAGCTAAGCGATGACATCAAATTTCACTGCTATTGAGGTCACTTTCCCTTTTCTCCATGATTTTGTGAATTTAGCCATAAGACTCATTATAACCTTTCATCACCTCAAAAAAGAATGAGACCATTCCTGCCCTACTAAATAGAGTCTAGAGGTTGGAATTTTTGCTGAGAGTCAAGCATTCAAGAGGTTCCATACATTTTCTTAGTCCTATTTTTGCACTCTATAATTTTTTTGAAATTTTCTTCTACAAGTCTCTCCTCATACCATCACAATACACAAAAACTAAAATAACCTTGTAGAGCACACAATAGGAATTATTTTGATTTTGAACACTTATAAAATATTTGTCAAAAACCCACTGATAGAAGGGACCTCTAACACAGTTCCCAAGAGAGAATTAGTATGATTAACATTACTAATAATAAATATCTCCATATTTTCCATAACAAGTTGATCCTCGATTAGGAGGTGGGAAATGACCTTTGGAAAGTTGTAACATTGTGACTTGACAAAATCCCTAACAACAAAATTAACCATGTGATCTCGGGTGTTCTTGGGAATGAAAGAGAAATTAAATGTCACACTTGGGGATATCTTCTTAATACCTTTCGTACCAAGATTTCCATCATTATAATTTGAGCCAATATCATCATCCAATTTAAAAGTACCCCTATACCAATTCCTTATAATAAGCTTATAATTTATATACATTTTTACATTTGTCTTCTAACACTTTATCTTTTATTACCAAAGGAAACTAGCTAGACTCCCATAAAGTCCACGTATTGCACATGAGGGTAGGATTGGAAGATTAGTCAGTAGAGTGATTACCTTCCTTAAGCACATGTTGGATGATATGGTGAGTAAAGAATTTCATAAGTTCCTTATAGTTGTCAATTATATCCCTTAGTTCCTAAGGAATCACAGTACCACCTTTTAGTATGTCAACATTTAGTTTCAAGTCTCCTTCTAGGATGACCTTTTGAAACAAAAATTCTTTTATCATCTTAATTCCTCCCCACACTGCCATAGCCTTAGCTTTGTTGTTGGTGCAGATACCCAATTTTTTCCCTTATCCCACAATACATTCTCCAAGGTGATTTCTTAGCAAACCCCTTACCCCTGCAATGTTAGGATTACCTTTTGAACACTATCAAAGTTTCATTTAATCCATTCCCTTTCTAGAGGATTCCAAACTATAGTCTTTCTAGAGAGAAGATTAGTCAAATTGATATTGATAAGGTCCTTCTTTATACCCCAAAGCTACTTGATTCTTAATTCTTTATAAGTAGGAAAAACTTTTGAATAGTTGTATCCACCAACATCCACATTTTCCTGTATTTGAGCCTTTATTAACATATTTAGATCCTAGTTATTTCTCTTAGTTTCCCTTAAAATCCTATTGTTCTTTTCCTTCCAAATTCCCCATGTTATAAAAGGAGTGGCTTGGTTCTAGATATCCAATATTATCTTGTGGGAGTAAGGACTAAAATACCAAATTTCAATAAAAGACTTCATTGTTTGAGGGAAGATCCAATCAATGAGCAACATAAGGAGGAAAAAGAACCAAACTTCTCTTGAGAACATGTAGTGAAATAAAAGATGCATAATAGTCTCCTCTTCTTGCTTACAAAGGGCACACTTGCTAACTAACTAGGACCCCCTTCTAACAAGCTTATCAATAGTTAAGATTTTTCCATGGGATGTTGCCCACTAGAAACAATTAACTTTAGGAGTTATGATTGTTTATCCACACCTTGTCCCAATCAGGATCTTTGTAATCAATTAGAGGTTTTCCTAATACTTTATATGAATTTTTGAATGAGAAGCTTCCTAATAGGTTCTTTATCCATAGACATTCATATTTCCTATCTTTAGAGAACCAAGTCGCCTCCCCAATGGGGTTGTTTAGCCTTTGCACCATAGGCTTCCAGTTGTGCTATCCTTGACTTGTCAAAAATTGGATCTCTTAAGCAGTCTACTAAATTAAATACATTGTGGTTCATCTTCCTCCCAATTAATGTAATCTCCCACCTTTTTTCCAAAAAAATTATTCAAACTTTGTTTCAAGGGGTTGAGGCCATCAATTGAGGAGAGAGGGGTTTCAACAATTGAATAATCCTTCCAAAAATTAGTATCCTTTTCATTGCCAATATGCTTTATCACACTTGATTTTAGACCATTTTTTGTTTTGATAAGGTGGTTATAGAAGATATATCTATAAGGAAAATTAGAGGAAGTGAGGAAAAAACTAGGTTATCTAATACTGAGTTATTTAGCTTGGGAAATCTCAACCAAATCCTTAGTTCCTTCCAAAAGGCTCCACCCCATCTCGACAGTGAAGGGTTTATTGAAAAGTTTAATTCTCCTTAACCCCAATCCACCAACATTTTTTGGGGTACACACTTTCTCCCAACCAACTAGTTCCATTCTATATTTTTCTTAAGTGCCAAACCACTTGAATCTTCTTTGGAGTTTTTCAAAAAAAATTATGATAAAGGCTGAGATTTTAAACAATGATAAATTGTAGACCAAGCTGATTTGGAGAGAATATTTTAGAAGTTGGATCTTCCCTGCTTGACTTAGGAGTTTACCTTTGCATCCCCCTGACTTTTTTTGGACTCTTTCAATTTGGTGGTTCCAATAACTATTTTCTTGTTTTCTAGAAATCAGATGAAGACCAAGGTAAGTAGCAGGAAAAAAAACTCATTGGAATCCCAAAATTCATACCACTCTATCCTTCATAGTGTGATAAACATGGAAAAAATATAGCATACTCTTATTGTAATTGATGTATTTACCTGAAGCATAATCATAGTCATTTAGTATAGATTTTCGTTGGCTGGCTTCACCAATAGAGGCTTCATCAAACAAGATGGTAACATCAAAAAACTATTGATGGGAGTTAGGAAAGAGGGTTGAAGTATTCTTGACTCCTTTCAACACTTTAGAATTAATGAGCTTTTGAATATTTATTCTAAGGACATCTAAAACAATTATAAAGAGGTATGGGGAGAGAGGTTTTCCTTGCTTAAGACCTTGACCACATTAGAAGAAACCTTGGAGGACTCCATTAACTAAAACCAAGCACTTAGGGGTAGTAACATAAGTTATAATAAATGTGAGGAATCTTCCATGAATCTCAAATTTCTTAAGAACAACAAAAAGGAATAGCCACGAGACTATGTCATAAGCCTTAGATATGTCAATTTTAAGGGCCATCACTAAATTTTTACTTGTTTCCATTGAATGAAGGATTTCATGAGTTGTATGACGACATCCAAGATGTTTATACCTTGGAAAAATCATTTTTGGTTTGGGGCTATCATTTTACTCAACACAACTCTTAGTCTAAACACAACTATCTTTGGGAAGATTTTATACACTTTGTTACACAAACTGATTGGTCTAAAGTCCTGAATGGATAAAGCATCTTCCTCCTTAGGGATAATGGTAATGAACCTTGTATTCATTTGATTAAGAAGCCTTCCCAATCAAAAGAAATCTCTAGGTACATTTAATAGGTCAGTATTCACCAAATATCAATAAATATAAGAAAAACCCAGAGGAAACCCATCCATCCTTAGAGCTTTGTAATCCCCAAATGAAAAGACAACCTGTTTAACCTCCTAGAGATAAATAGCTCTATTCATTATCTTTAGGTCCAACTCAATAATAACTTTAGGAATCACTTGAAGGATATCATCAAATAATTGATTTTCATCCCTTGGTTCATTCTGGAAGGAGGAGTAGAAGTTAATAGCTTCCTCATCAATTACTCTTTCAGTAGTCACCATTGTGCCATCCTCTATTAATTAGACCATAGAACATATATAACCATGTGTGTCTAGGTAATATATGTTCCTACCTAAATTCTATAATATAATTTATATATAATATCATATCCTAGAAATCATGTAACCTAAAATAACTAAGTATTGGATCTAAGTTATACATATATACATAAAAACAAACTAATGTATTAATATATATAATTTATATGCTATAACTAAGGTAGGCATAGATATATTCCTACCTAGGTTTTATAGTATATATTATACTTACATACATACATACATACATACGTACATACATACATACATACATACATACATACATACATACATACATAAATACATACATAAATACTTACATACACACATACATACATATAAATAAGTTCTAATGTTTATATTATATATGTTGATGTATAACTATATCTCTCTATGTCTCTCTCCCCTATCTCTATCTATCTCTCTATGTCCCTTCATCTCCCCCTTTATCTCTCATTCTCCCTCTCCCTATCCCTCTATTATTTCCTATATATCTTATCCTTCTCCATCCTCTCTCTATCCATCTATATCTCTCAGTATTTATATTCCTTTATCTATCTATCTCACTCTAATCTCCTTTTCCCTCTTTCCCTCTCTCCCTCAATCTCTTCTTCACCACCTCCCTCTCCCAACTCTTCTAATACATCCCTCTTTATTTATCTCTATCTCTCCCTCCCTCTCCCTTTCTATATCTCTTTTCAAATCAATCTCTTCTATGCATGATCCTCTAGGTTCACTTTCAATCCCTTATAAATAAATAAAAAAATATTTTTATTCTATTATTTCCTTTTTTTAGCTTGTGGGATTCATAGATTCCAATTTTGAATAATTCCTTTATGTTCATGGAAAGTTGAAAATATCTCTTTGAAGACGAGCAAAATATGTACTGACATCTCAAATTTGGAGAAATTTGGAGAAGAATTGGATAAGCTATGGTGTTTTATATTTTTCAATATCTATGCACTTTATGGAACTTTTGACCCTATCAAGTTCACCCTTGTTACCCTAAAATTCATCTTAAAATTCCCAAAAGTCTTCCATTTGAAAAAATTTCAGTCTCAGTTGGATGACTATCAAATTCCTACTAAGTCCTTTTGGACTTGAAATTTTTTTTTAAGTTTCCACAAACCCAACATCCTTGGCTTTTGCAAAATTCCTAGCTCCATCTACATCTACAAAATACTCTTGTGCATCTAGATACTTCTTGATTCCATCAAATTATTTGAAATCCACATGATTCTCACTTGATTCATTTTCTGATGTTGCTCAAATCCCCACAGAAAATAATGATCCTAATTTACCACTTGACCATATATTACGTAAATTCTTATGGAGATCTTTCAATGACCATTCATTTCTTTTATCTTAATGGAATTTGGATATCCATATCACAAAAGTCTCTGTATTCATGTAATTTTTGGCTAGGGGAGTTCTCTATTGGAATCTCCCTTAATATTAAGACATATCCTGATGGATATGATTTCTTTAGATAATGTCTTAGTGGAAGCCATATTGGCCTCCTACAATGATTCAATAACTAATCCTTTGCAGCCATGATTCAAAGATTGGACATCTAACCTAGATAGCTATTTGAATCATCATGAAAGTACATTTAACTTGTCAACCCAGGGACTTAAACTTGAAATGGGTCAACACAGTATGTGCACTAGGAGCTCAAATTAGCCATGTTCATTCTACAACTAAGAAAAATGCAATTCTAGAAAGTAAATTTCTTGGAAAGGAATGAAACAAGAATGAGCATCAATCAACAACTATACTAAACTGAAATGCATGACAAGAATAAAGATTTGAGTGAACAAATAGGAAACTACTCTATCTACTTTGGTTGCAAGAATAGTCACAAAATGATATTCTAGTGGCTACAAGAACAGTTAGTGCCAAATTTTGAACTAAGTACTAAGCAAGAAGTAATAACTAACTAAACTATTCTAAACGATAGAATACTCACCAAAGTGGGACCGCTTGGATGAGTATCCTCTAAGACTAATATAAAGTCAAATGCTCGAACTCAGAATATCATTTCATTTACTAGAAAATGTGAGTACAAAATAGTAGCATAACTGTAGTGAAAAATGAAGAATGCCTAGAACATCATCAGATTAACAACAATATCATCAACCATCATCAAAAACAACAACCTTTAAGAAGAAATTTGTGATCCTTATTTATACTACCAGCTAAGCAAGTTGGTCAACTCCCACTAATTGAGAGGATGCCATGTAGGGAAAATAGGAATAGAACATAAGGGTAGTTATGCCTATAGGGAATCTAGTCAGACATGCATGTCTAAATGTGGATTCAACACTGCAATAACACCCAAAATTTCTCAATGTCATTAATGTAAGGCAGTTACATTTGACTATCATGGGGAATCTGTTGCCATCATCCTCCAATTGACCCTTTGAATGATTCTCAACCTGCATGACCAATTGATGGCTGCCTTCCTCAACTTAGCATCCACAAATTATATTTGTATGGCAATGTCAGTATGAATAATAATTGTACATCTATAATCACCTTAAAGAACATCCATCAACTACATGCAAAATCAATATAGATAATCCACATAATATGCCAATGTCATTAAAATTTGCAGAGTTAGGATTAAACCCAATATAAATGGTTTGAGGGAAACATTAGTAAAACACCAACACTTAGTCATTAAAGTTCATGACAACTGCCATCAGATAAACTATAGATTCTACCCAAAATTAAACCAAAATCTAGGATCATCAATCCCCCTATCCTAACATTTTTCTAGTCTTCTAGGAGTGGAAGGATTGTTCCTCTACTTGGTCAATGCTATGAAATTTGCAACTAAAAGCTATCCAACATTTGTCTCTTTTGAGCATGAATCAAGGTTCTGGTAGAATCCTCCCAATCTGTCAAATTTTCTCCATCTTTGTTTTTCTGCAACAATGTCATATTGGTAGAACCTAAAAATTGGAACAGGCCATAAGAGAATGGGTGGCTGGAAAGTTAGGGGAAGCCAAAATAACTCTTTTTTCTCCTAATCTAAATGTACCTGTCAATCTATTTTAATGTTGCAACATAGTTCTGGATGGAATGAGGTTCATCCTGCTTTAGTTCATCGGTTAAGCTATTCCATCTTTGGGATAAGTACCCTCTCGTAAGTTCCTCTTTTATTGCTACTTTTACCTCATACTCAGTGTAGACTGCTTCAATCCAAGGCATAATCTTGTTAGCATAGCTAGGTCTAAGAAGAATTATGAGCCATTCCCTGCAAATATCCCTTGGATTGCTTGATTTAGCCCTAATGGACAAGGGGATATTAGATTCCATCTTCCTATAATCATTATGCTTGTCTCCCCAACTAATCTCATTTTGCACCAAAGACATGAATGCTCTCAATTGGATATCTCCAACATACAACAATGGCTTCCAATCATGTTCCTATGTGACAACATAATTGTGCAAATAAAATTCACATAACATTTTTTTCATTTCAGGGGAGGCAATCCTATAAGCATTGAAATATTCAGTAGGAGTCTCAATAGAGGGGTTCAAATATGAAACAATCTTTGACAACATAAAAGAAAGATATTTCTATTTTAGGTGTAGAGCATAAACCCTTGGAGGGTTTATTCATTCCAAAATATGTGGTACCAAGGTTACAATGTTATCTACTTTCTTCTTCAGAGTAGCAATTTCCTCATTCTTTTCTTCAATGACCTCATCCTTATTTGGAATTTCCTTTTTCAATCTCTACTTCTCCTTTTACCATTGCTACTCCCTCCTTTGTATTTCTTCCTATAAATTCAAATTTGCTACATGAACAGTAAAACTAGGAGGGTTATGAATTCCTACGAGAATTTTTGTTGATGGTTGCTCCCCATATAGTACACTATTTGCATGGACTCAGGCTGTCCAGTTGTCTAGGGCTACTAGGGTACTATTTATTGTCCCTCTTCTTCCTGCAAGGCCTCCTATTCTAGTTCTTAGTTTTGTTCTTGCTCTTATTGCAGTGGCTATAGGAACTCCTGCTCTTGTTCTTGGTTTTGTTGCATGAACCCTTGTTCTTCCTCAAATTTCTCTGTGATATTAGCAAGGTTAGCCAATGCCATCTTTTTTTCTCTTTCAAATATGTCCTCTTCTTTTTAAACATTTTCCTACCCCATTGGAGCTTTAGTGTCCTCATGTGTTGTCTCTCCATGCTTATGGATTTCCTATGGAGGCATACAAAAAGCTGGCCTAACCCATCTTGACTTTCTATGAGTACTCTTACATTTTCCTTTGGCTATAGGATGAATAGTGTCAACCTTTCTCTTCTTAGCACTCAACACCTCTCTTTCTATGGGTTGTGTTTTGGATTTTACTTTTCTTGTTTCTACCTCCTTCTTTTGTGCCCTAGTTTTCATTAGGGTTTTGAGGGGGGCATCATGATCATAATTAGATGAAGAACTTGCTTTTTCTGAATGCTCTGTTTAAGAGGAACTAATGTCTATGGTTCCTTCTTCTGTTGCAAGGGGATTCACACTAGAGCCAACACCATAGGTTGAAGCACTAGGAGTGGCTTCAAACACACTAAATCTCTTGTAAGACCTATGGGGTGTAGGTAAAACCCTAGGTTGCAATTTCTCATCTCTAAATTGATCAACATTTATAAATTCCTCCCAGGTCATTCCAGACACATTATGGAAATATTTTTCAACCAAAAATTTAATCAAGAAATGGTGGTAAACAAAATTATCCCTACCTTTTTGAGTTTTGGTCGCCATGATGGAGAGAAGGTTGTATAGCACATTGGGCACATTCATCCTCCTTTCGTGCCTCATGTGACTCAAGAGCTTGAAATGTATTGAATGTAGGTTCAATAGACAACCTTCATAGGTGTATACCTTATAATGTAGACAAATGCTTGCTTCCATGGTTTAGGCAGATATGTTCTTTTTTCACCCTATTTATCCATGCTAATTGGAGGGTTGTCATGTACTATAAATTTAGCCCTTGCTAACCTGGCATTTCTAGAGGCAGGGTAGTGCTCGCCATTAGCAGGTAACCTAGTAACTTCTACAATTATTTCCTCGGTTGCCACAACCTCTAACCCTTTTACTATGGCTTTTCCTTCAAAATTTTTTTGGTAAAATTCAAGTGCAATTCCTTCATCAAATCCATTCAGCTTCATGATGTAGTCTAACCATCCAAAGCTTTTGAATTTGGTTAGGCATTGTGCATCTTGCAATTTATAAAACATCAAAAACTGAGGGCTCATTTCAAATTAGTCCTCCTCCCATTTTCTATAATTAATTGTCACTCTGCAAAATTCATGTTCTACAATTCTTGTCTAAAAGACAACACTTTCCTGCTAAATTTCAAGTACCAAAATCGACTAAATTTTCTTTCTTTTTCTTTGTTTTACCACTTACTGCTTATAACTCAAGATTATAATAGGGTCAATTATGGCAAGAAAAGGGGTGATAAATGAGAGCGATGATGGGAAGAATTGGTGGTTAAAGTTAGTGTCACTTCACACATGCGAGCCAAATTTCAAATCAGCTCATTTTAGATTTTTTTGACATAGCCTAATTATGATTTGACATGTGAGTAATATACTTTCATTTTTTTCATCGCCCCAACCTAAATTTTGATATGTTTCCACAAAGGCGAGAAGGGAATGGTGATTTGATAGGGAGTAATGACATATTATGTGAACGTCTATACTAATGTGCCATGATTAAATGAACACACTTAAAAGGTAATTAAAAGATGATAATTAATGTGCACATACCTGAGCATGTGGATAATTTGTTGCAACGATCGTGGAGAGAAAGTACCATTCACCTTTTTTTGGAAATAATTGAGCAATTAATGAAAGTGAATTGAAGTGAGGTGAGGTGGACTAAAATGATGGAAGAGAGAGAAAGGTGGTCATGGATGGGTGAATGGGCAGATGGGTGAAGAAATGGACTTCCACAAAAGTGGAAATCTTTATTATGACAAGCACGTACCATAATTTAGCCAAGAGAAGGGATGTTAGGTTAGCTTCCTTTGGCTACAGGAAGCTCGGTTGTGAATTGCTATAGGAACTCATCTTTGGAGGTTAGTTTGTGATATAATATAAGATGATGACCATTGACAACTTGAATCTCATAGGGTCAATGGTAGTGAGCTGAATAACTCAATTAGGAAAGACCTCAACAACTTCATATAGTCCTAGCCACCTTGTCTACAATTTTCCTACATTTTCCTGATACCTTGAGTCATATAGTAGTGCCTAGTCACTTGGCTGAAATTTCTTCTCCTTGATGAATTTTTCATGTCATTTTATTCTTTGATTTTGTACTACCTTTGTGTGATGCAAGGCTACTCTTCTCATCTCATCCAAAGCATTCAACTACATGACTCTCCTTTTTGTGCCTCAGAGATATCCATCCCTAGGTCTACTGTAGTCCTAAGAGTCCTGTGTTCAAATTCAATAGGAATCATAGCTATTTTCCCATATAATAGCTCAAATGGAGTGAAACCTGCAGTTGTTTTCCAAGTGGTTTTGTAGGTCCAAACAACTTGTGGTAATCTTCTTGCCCAATCTTTTTTTATGGATGGCTACTATTTTGGTCAAGATGGCTTCAATTTCTCTATTGTTTACCTCAAATTGACCATTGGCCTGAGGGTGATAAGGGGTATAATTCCTATGCTTAACATTGTACTCATTAACCAAGGTTGTAACAAGAGTTGAAGTGAATTGAGCTCCTTGATCAGTTACTATCTCTGTTGGGACTGCATACCATGTGAATATTTCTTCATAAAGAAAATTTGCAACCTTATTGTCTCTTGCATGCTTCACAGCCTTAAACTCTACCAACTTACTTACATAATTAGTGCATACCAAGATATAAGACTTACCATTCGATGGAGGGTCAATGTGTCCCACAAAATCCAATCCCCACTTGTCAAAGGGAGTGATCACTACTTGGGGATAAAGTGGCATCTCATCAGATTTGGTTGGTCGACCCATTCTTTGACACCTATCACATTTTCTTGTAAATCTTCTTGCATCCTTGTGGAGTGTGGGCCAATAGTAGCCTGTGTACAAAATCTGCATTGTTTTCCTCTTGGCTACAAAATGCCCTCCATAGGGTTCATCATGACATGCATGCATGATGCCACATGTCTCATCTTCTCTCACACACCTTCTCATGACATGATTTGGTCCAGTATAAAACAAGCATCCAACAATCCATGAAAAAGAAAAATATTTTTCAATGAACAATTTTTTGTTTTGGGGAGAAATGTAGAGGAACTCTCCCTGTTACAAGATAATTAGCTATGTCAACATACCAAGGTGTTTTAACATTGATAGAAAATAGATGCTCATCAAGAAAGGAGTCATATATGGCTTGATTGTCTTCTAATGTAGTCAGCCCTGAAAGAAATTTGCAACAACATTGGTCTTCCCTGGTTTATCCTCAATGGTTATGTCAAACTCCTCCATCAACATTAACCATCTTGCCAATCTACCTAAGATGAGGGGTTTGTTCATAAGGTATATAATGGCTACATGATTAGTGTGCACAAAAATCTGATAGCCAACATTTCTTTTTTTATTGTGCCATATAGTTGAATTCAGCTCCCTATAGATTTTTGCTCACAAAATAAGTGGCATTTTCAATGGCTCCTTCTTTTTGTCCTAAGATCGATCTTATAGCATAGTCTGATGCATCTGTATGAATGTGAAAGGGGATATCCCAATTAGGTCCTTTTAATATAGGAGCATGAGTTAAGGCTTCCTTTAAGTCAAAAAATTATTTGTCACAATCTTCTGTTCATTGGAACTCAACATCTTTGGTTAGGAGAGTGAACATTGGTGCTATCATTTTGCTGAAATCTTTGATGAAGCGCCTATAATATCTTGCATATCCCAAGAAAATCCTAACATCCTTTTGTTTTTAAGGTGTAGGAATTTTAGTAATTACCTCAATTTTGGTAGGATTGTGAGGCCCATCTCTATGTTACATCTAGTATGTGGACTATTTTAAGTTTAATTATTAATTATGCCTGATGATACCATTGACGATAGGAGATTTAGACATTTGTATTCATGTGATGATTTGATTATGACTATGCTACATCTAGTACTTGGATTATTTTGAGTTTGGTTATTTTCTATCCTTATTGATACCATTGATGATAGGATATTTAAACATTTAAGTTCATATGATTATTTAATTTAAATTATGCGACATGTTAGCTGACTATAATGATTGATCTTATTCTATGTTGGTTATCAAGTTGTTTAATTTGAATATGAAAACTTAATGATGAATGCATGAAACAAGTGGTGTGACCCAATCATGTTGCAATTAGATGAGTATGAAAATTAAGGTTAATCAAAATGGGATAAGATAGATGGTTAATGATTTTTCAATTATGTTATAGGATCTTTATGCTACACAAATTATGAAACTTGTGTGAATGCAATTGTGATTTAAATGGTTTGATTATTAAATGAATATGATTTACTTGGATGGATTAACGTGTGCATCGAGTGTGTAGGTACATTTTCCATGGCCAGTGGAAATTGGAGGCAACCCTTAGAAACCCTAAGTAATTTAACCAGTGAAACCGAGCTAAAGTTCATATGGAGGGACTATAGTTCCATTATGTAATGTATTTTATTTGTAATGTTATTTGTGAATGTTTGTAATTTGATTTTTACTTCCATGTTAGTCCATCTAGGAGGTGATTTGTTCACCCAAGTGGACAAACTCGGATTTGAACTTTTAGGCACCTTTTGGGGATTGAAAAGTGATATTTTTTTAAGTTTTTTTATGGGTTCAAGGTCCCTAGGGAAAGTACCTATGGGTTAGGTACCTTTTTATCTCAAAATCTTTGGTCAATCTCAAGATTGGGCTCAATTTTTGAGGCCTTTAAGAGCTTCGACGAAATTAAGGTTTTGGGAAGTGGGATGGGGACTAGTCTCTTTCCATCCCCACTTCTCCAAGTTGCCTTGAAAGGCTCCCAAATCCTCACACATGTGTGAGAACACATGGGTGAGTTTGCCTGGGAGAGTGAATGGGAGGTTGACAAATGTCAACTCCCTATTCAAAGTAGTTCATACTTGAGTTCCTATAAAACAAACTCAAAATAACGGTTATGGGATTCTTTTTGGCATTCTTGGTTTTGGTTGAATTTTGGGGGTTGAGGAGTTTGAAGAAAAAAAATTGGAAGAAGAGGAGTTGTGTGGATTCTCAACCCATCCTTCCCTAAGCTTGGTTTTGAGGTAGATTCACCACTCTTTCTATTTCTCTATGTTTTTATTTGAAAGATTACATATGTATGTAAAAATGTGCTTGGTATTTTATCTCTTGTGTTTTCCTTGTATGCTTATTTCAAAAAAAAATTGTGCTTGTTTTCTTATGTTTCTTTTAATGTGGTTTATGTGATGGGAAAATGGTTGTATAGGGATAGGCTCACCCAAAATTTGGGAAGAGCATCCCTCGTTGGGGATGTTTAATCCCTCCTTAGGAGGAGAGGCTCAAAAAGGGTATGAGTACCCATATGTAATTGTGAAATGGTAGAAATGGTTTTGGTGGTATGGGATTTGGAGAAAGAGAAGATATTAAAGAAGGGTTGCAAGTGAAATGATGGGAGTATGATATTGACTTGTTCTTGTTGTTATTATTATAAGTCCCCATATGGAGTGCGTAGTCCACGCTCCATTCCCCACTTTGGATTCTTGATGGAATCCTAAAGTTATGTGAAAATCCATTTGGTGGGTGTGAAAATATTCTTGTGTGTATCATGTGTGTAAATATTGTTTTGCTTGGTTTTGTTTGTACCTGGTTCCCTTGATTTCCTCCTAGCTCGAGGGTGGTTGGTTTTCCAACCAAGGTTGGGAGGTGAGCACTACCTTGGATATGGAGAATATTTTTGTGTTTCATGTAGGTTGGAGAAGGCTATGGGAATTATTTCAAGCTTGGAATGGGTCACCTATTTTCTCATGTCATTATTTCTATGAGGTGAGAACAACCTCACAAAAATGTAACTACCTTTATTGGTAGATGTGAGAGGAAAGTGTTTACATATGAAAGGGATGTATATTCTGCATGATCATGTCACTTTCTATCTAGGAAAGTAAAGAATACTTGTTAACTAGAGTTTTTGTTATCTTTTTATTTAAAAGCATATGCTATTCATTGTGCAAGAATGAATGTTAGTCTGAACCTAAAGTTCTTACTTCTTACTCATTTGATCAAGGAAGGATAACATATTATGTTGTATCACATAAGCATATATTTGTAGATTCCATGTTACTGAATGACATAGGAACATCCTTGTTTTCTATGAATATTTGTATTACATTGCAAGGGAAATAAAGTGGAATATTTTGGATTTAAAACTTACATCCTATTATTTTGTCAAAAGAAAATACTATGTTATGAATTTAAAGCTATGAATAAATCTGCACTTGCATAGTGGAAGGAAGAATGCAAATCTACTTGTACCTCTCATGTCTCTATATGTACAACCAGGGGATTTCATGTATATGGAAATTTAGTTTATTGACAAAAGAATTCTTCCATATTCAGTAGTAAATAAAGAATGAAATATAAGAAAATAAAGGGGTGTAAGATAGGAGGTAAAACAGGCTAAATACATGGTTCATACTGTTGTATCTCATTAACACCATGCTAATACTCATTTAGGAAAGATTCAAGACTCAATAAAGCAAAGAAAAACTAAGATACCATTATCACCTATTATATTTTAATACTATACCATACAATGTTCTCTGCTATAGTTTTGGATGCATTATAGTTGAGTCCCTCCCATATTATCTTGCAGTCATAAACAATATATCATGGAATTAGGGATATGCTGGCATCGACATTCATTAACATACTGGTAAACTTGCATTTCCTATTATGAGAAGTTAGCTCTCTAATATGGGAGAAACAGAGTTAAGAACATAATGTCTATTTCCTGAAATAGTAGGATTAGAGAGACATGTAGAGTGACAGTGCCCTGTAAGGCTTTTTTTTATATCCATATAGTATTATCATTACAATAGTTACAGAGTTAAATATTGGAAGGAGAAAATAAATAAATAAAAATAAAAATCTGTAGCATCTCTTTAGTGACAGTTCATAGTTAACTACTCAAATTACAAAGCAGAACTATATGATCCTTTCACATAGTTTGTTTGTATAGATAATTCTTAGTTCCAAAGGAATAATATGTTGTATTTAATTTATTCTTGTGAACTATGCAATAGTGAAAAAAAGAGAGTATAAAACAAATACAAAAATCATTGTGTGACAGTGTCATTACAGAGATATGTATGACCTGATGTAGCTACAACCTTCCCATCTGGGTAGGGCACTTGCTCCTCTATAACCTCTACTTCTTTAGTATTGTAGCCTTTGTATCCCACTTACACTCATCTTGATTCCCTCTACTATTGTTGCCGCTACCTTACTAAACCTCACTATTTTTGTCTACAAACAAGAATAAGGTGAAACTTGTGCAGTGAAACCAATCAAAGGAGTGTGCTTGGAGAGTAGGGTTTTACCTCATTGCTCAGCATAATGGTTCCTTAGGTGAAAAAGATCATAGAGATAGTGTTGGAGTTTCTCCTTCTTCAAATGCCCCATTTCTCCTAGCTTGTGTCGCTTCCTTAGACACTCACCATGCAAATGCTTTGCAGAAGTCCCATCAAACTATTAATACAACACATGGATGCATTGTAACATTATTGAATATTTTTAAAGTCATATACTTTGATTGGTTTTTACCATCGTAAGACTCATAGTAGTGTATGCATAGTCAATGGGATTAAACATTGATGTCGATGATATACCAATAGGAATGGTTTAGATCCCTTCACACCGTAAAAATGATGCAGGATCATCTAGTGGTGTAAGGGCAATCTTGCATCACCCAAAAATAGTTAAATTTCAATTTTCTCAATTTTTAGATGTTTTTACATGTTTGGTTACCTTTTTCATCATAATGAAATTCCCAATTTATGGTTTTTATTTTCTATTCATGGGTGGAAAGATATTGTAGTTTTAGTTTCCCAGATTTGCACCTAAAAATATTTCGAGTTAGATTTGAGGCACTTAGAGTTCCTAGAATGGCCTCGAAACTTTCCAAAATCTATGTAGCAGATTTTGAGTGCATTATTGACTTCAAGACCTTTCCAACGGTTCAAAAAGTTCACGAATCAGAGTCCTGGATCAAAAGTTATGGCCCTGGGAAGTTGGCACACTTTCTAGAAGATACAATTGCAAATGTTCTTTTGAAATTTGAACTTCAAGTTGTAATTTTTTAGTGCCAAACTACCTAAACTCAAATTTGAATATTTTTTTGGCTCCAAACTAAAGAGGAGCTCTATTTATGGGTGGGTTTCTAGTTTTTGGGTAACTTTTTGGGGACAAGCTCGCATATTGCGAAAGGGTGATTCTGTAGCTTTTTGTAACTTGCATGTGTTGTAGAACTTGGGGATTGAGATCCTCTGCATGTAAGAAGCTCAACTTTCTAAATAATAAAATTATTCTCTTGTTTGTGGGTTATTTTATGTGTCTCAGGTTGTGCCCTCATCAAGTGGTATCAGAGCAGGTTTTCTTGAGTGTGTGGACAGATCGCCGATCATGAGGTAGTTCACACTAGGACCGTGGTTATGGATCGAGGTCAAGAAAGATTCCTCCAAGAGTGATTCTTGGTAGGCATGGTGGTGCCAGAGGTGGTTGAGGTGGCATAAATGTTGGTGGAAGAGATGCACTAGCGGCCCTCCAAAGATAGATTGATGTGTTACAAGGGCAGTTGAGAAGAGGGTTAAACCCGAGGGAGGAATGTGAGGATGAAGGAGAGGAAGAAGGTTCAAATGTAGAAGAGGAAGAAGAAGCAATTGATCAAGACCAAATGCGGCTAATAAGGGCCATTTCGAAGATTGGGAAAAGACCCAGAGCAAAAGTCCCCAGTTATTCTGGAAGTCTGAACCTGGAAGAGTTGATCGACTGGATCAATGAGCTAGAAGAATATTTTGAGTATGAGGAAATAGAGGACCCAGATCGTGTTAAGTTTGCAAAAATGAGGATGAAAGGCCATGGCAGTATTTGGTGGAAAGAGGTCTAGTTGGAAAGAAATCGAAGAGGAAAAGTCAAGATCACCATATGGGATTGCATGGTAGAGAAACTAAAGAAGCAGTTCATACCAGTGGACTACGAGTTAGATCTGTTGAAGAAATTGCAAGGGTTGAAGCAAGGAAGCAGATCTGTGAAAGAATATACTAAATATTTTCACAAGATAATCATCAGAATGGGTCACATAGAGGCCAATAAGGAGAAGGTGGCCCGATATCTTAATGGGTTATGACCGAGCATTCAGGAGGAGTTAAGCCTAGTCAAAATGACCACCATTGAGGATGTGTATTAGTTTTCTCTAAAGGTGGAAGAGAAGCTAAACAAAAGATTTGATGGAAAGCAAAAAGGACGAGGAGATCAAAGCGGAAGGGGCAATGGAAAACCTTCAGGAAGTTGGAATGATGATGAAAAGAAAAGTGAAGATGTGGGTACCAACCAAAGCCAAATAAATGACAACTTCTACGGCCCTCGTGATCAAAATAGTGGTGATCAAAGAGGTAGAGGACAAGGGAGATATGGACAAGGATCTGGAAGAGGTGGTTTCAAAGGAACGTGTTTCCAGTGTGGTGAAGAAGGGCATCAAGCCTATGAATGTCCACAATACCAAGGAAGGGTGACACAAAGGCTAGAAAGTCATGGAAGGGTTGCACATGCAAATGAGGAGGCCCAATGAACATTCGATGATGTTGAAGGGGAGAAGCCCTAGTGATTAGGAGAGCCCGGTGACTGAGGAAAAGGAACCAGAACAAAGGAAGAATCTGTTTCGCACAAGGTGCAAGTGTGAAGGAAAATTTTGTGATGTCATTATTGATTGTGGGAACACCGATAATCAGTGTCAGAAGAGATGGTCACAAAGCTAAAGCTGAAGAGGGGAAAGGCACCGCATCCATATCGGATTGCCCGGTTGCAGAAAGACCACAAAGTTTTGGTCAATGAGAAGTGCCTAGTAAAGTTCAAGATCAAGAGCTACCATGATGAGGTACTCTGTGATATCATCCCCATGGATGCATGTCACATGTTGCTGGGGAGGCCATGGCAGTTCGATAGGCGAGCTATACATGATGGCCATGCAAACACTTATTCCTTGACAAAGGATGGGGTTCGTCACAAGTTGAAACCCCTAAAGGAGACCAAAGAAAAGGTATGCAGTAGTGCTAGAATTTGTTATGTTGATGGAATAAAATTTTTAAAAGGTATGAAGCATGAGAATGTGTGTTGTGCATTAATTCCTAGAGTGAGTAAGGAGGATAGTGAAAAGGTTCCAGAAGAAGTTTCTGGGATGTTGGATGAGTTTTAGGATATTGTTTCTGATAATATACCTGAGGGTTTACCACCAATAAGGAAGATCAGTCATCAAATTAACTTGATTCCTAGAGCCAGTTTTCCAAATAAGGTAGTTCATACAATGACTCCAGCAGAAAATGAGGAGTTGAATAGACAAGTTCAAGAGTTGTTGAGAAATGGTTTCATATGGGAGAGTTTGAGTCCATGTACAGTACCTGCAGTACTAGCACCAAAGATGGATGGGGAGTGGAGGATGTGTACAGATTCCCGAGCCATAAACAAGATAACAATCAAGTACAAATTTCCCCTACCAAGGATGGATGACCTAATGGACTGTTTGAGTGGAGCTCAGTACTTCACAAAGATTGATCTAAAGAGTGGATATCACCAAATCTGGATTTGAGAGGGAGATGAATGGAAGACTGCCTTTAAGACCAAAGAGGGCCTGTACGAGTGGTTAGTCATGCATTTTGGGCTAACCAATGCACCAAGCACATTCATGCGACTCATGAATGAGGTACTAAGAGAATTTCTGGGAAGTTTTGTTATTGTGTACTTAGATGATATTTTTATTTTTAGTAAGAAATTGGATGAGCATCTGATGCATATTTGGAGAGCCTTTGAGAAGTTAAGAGAAGAGAAACTATTGATTAATCTGAAGAAATGTAGTTTTGTGAAGAGGGAGTTAGTGTACTTGGGGTTTTTTATCTCAGTAGAAGGTCTCAAGATTGACCCAGAGAAGGTGAAGGCTATTCTGGAATGACCTACCCCAAGAACTGCTACTGAGGTGAGATCTTTCCATGGTTTGTCTAGTTTTTATAGAAAGTTCATTAGAAATGTTAGTAGTATTTGTGGACCCTTGATTGAAACAATGAGAGGGGATAGAAAAGAATTCAAGTGGAGCACTGGAGTGGCAAAAAGTTTTGAACTGTTGAAGCAGAAGGTGACAGAGCAACCTGTTCTATCCCTCCCAGATTTCAAAAAGGTGTTTTAGGTGGATTGTGATGCTAGTGGTTGTGCCATTGGAGCAGTGTTGAGCCAAGAAGGTAAGCCCATGGCCTATTTCAGTGAAAAGTTAAATGATGCCAAGAGAAAGTATTCTGTATATGATCAGGAATTTTATGCAATAGTTCAAGCATTAAAGAAATGGAGACATTATTTATTGCCGAAGGAATTTTTTCTATATACTGATCATCAGGTCTTGCAGTACCTAAATAGTAAGGGAAAATTAAATTAGAGGCATATGAAATGGGTAGAGTTTTTGTAGTGTTATACCTTTGTTTTGAAACATAGGAGTGGGAAGTCAAATAGGGTTGCAGATGCCTTAAGTAGGAGGCATACATTGATGACAAAGATGCAGATTGAAGTGGTTGGGTTCAATGAACTCAAGACACTGTAGTAGAAGATCCGATTTTGTAGAGGCTTGGAAGCTTGCAAGGAACCATTAGGTGGAAAGGACAAGGTGGTTGGATTTCATAATCTAGGATGACATGTTAGTTAAGGGAAGTCAATTGTGTATCCCAAGGAGTTCCATGAGGGAGAACCTAATAAAGGAGAAGCATAGTGGAGGAATGGCGGGACATTTTGGTCAGATAAGACCATCGCCATTATCGTTGAACATTATTGGCCTCCGGTTATCACAAGATGTGAAGAAGTTTACGAGAGTTGTAGGGTATGTCGATGGCTAAAGGAGTGAGCTAGAATACAGGCTTATATCAGCTTACCTATACCGAGAGGCCATGGGAGGATATAAGTATGGACTTTGTTCTTGGTTTGCAAGGACACAATGAGGGAATGATTCATCTTCATGGTGGTTGATAGGTTTTTGAAGATGGCACATTTCATTCCATGTCGAAGACCCATGATGCAATCCACATTGCTGACTTGTTCTTCAAAGAGGTGGTGAGGCTACATGGTCTGCCAAAGAGTATTGTTTCAGATTGTGACACCAAATTTGTGGGGTACTTTTGGAGGACCTTGTGGAAGAAGTTGAAGACGAGTTGAAGTTGAGTTTGCACACCATCCACAAATAGATGGGCAGATAGAGGTTGTTAATAGGAGTCTGGGTAACCTACTGAGATGTTTGGTAGGAGATAAACCCAAGGGATGGGACTTGATCTTACCCTAGGAAAAATTTTCTTACAATTATGTCGGAAGCCTGGTAGATCACCATTTAGATTGTGTATGGAGGTAGCCCCAGAACAGCTCCAAAATTGAGGAAGATGGACCAAGAGAAGAAAATAAGTGCTGAAGCTGAAGATTTTGTAGAACACATTAAGGATATACATGAGAAGGTAAGAGAACATATTAACAAGATGAATATGCAGTATAAGGCTAAGGCAGATCAGAAGAGGAGGTATAAAGAGTTTTAGATTGATGATGAAGTGATGGTCCACTTGAGGAAAGAAAGGTTTCCAGTGGGAACATATAACAAATTGAAGATGAAGAAGTTCAGTCCTTGTAAAATTTTGAAGAGGCATGATTCAGGGAATGCATATGAGGTAGAGTTACCAGATGGATTCAACATTTCCCCTGTGTTCAACATTTCAGATTTGACAGAGTATCATGAAGGTGGCACAGAGGAAGTACCAACGATGGAACAATGTGGGATTCCATCACCTACTTCTGAAAAGGAGGAGATTGAAGAAATCTTGGATAGTCGTGTGGGAAGGAGTACCAGGAATAGGCAGTATGAAGAATATCTGGTGAAATAGAAAGGAAGGCATGTTGAAGATTCATCCTAGTTGCCTAAGGCAGAGGTTGACCATTTGGGTTTTCCTCCACCATCTGAGATGTGACAGGGTCACTTCTCAAATTACCCTGGGTGTCTGATGCAGGAGCATTCAATGGTGTAAGGGCAATCTTGCATCACCCAAAAATAGTTAAATTTCAAGTTTCTTGATTTTTAGATGTTTTTAAATTTTTGGATACCCTTTTCATCATAATGAAATTCCCAATTTATGGTTTTTATTTTCTATTGCTGGGTGGAAAGATATTGCAGTTTTAGTTTCCTAGATTTGCACCTAAAAATCTTTTGAGATAGATTTGAGGCACTTAGATTTCCTGGAATAGCCCCAAAACTTTCCAAAATTGGTGTAGCAGATTGCGAGCATGTTATTGACTTCAAGACCTTTCCAATTGTTCAAACGGTTCATGAATCGGAGTCCCAGATCAAAAGTTATGGCCCTGGGAAGTTGGCACACTTTCTAGAAGATACAATTGCAAATGTTCTTTTGAAATTTGAACGTCAAGTTGTAATTTTTCAGTGCCAAACTACCTAAACTCAAATTTGAATATTTTTTTGGCTCCAAACTAAAGAGGAGCTCTATTTATGGGTGGGTTTCTAATTTTTGGGTAACTTTTTGGGGACAAGCTCGCATATTGCGAAAGGGTGATTTTGTAGCTTTCTGTAACTTGCATGTGTTGTAGAACTTGGGGATTGAGATCCTCTGCATGTAAGAAGCTCAACTTTCTGAATAATAAAATTATTCTCTTGTTTGTGGGTTATTTTATGTGTCTCGAGCTGTGCCCTCATCAAAAAATCATAAGCCAATCAACAATGATAAAGCAAATCCAATGTCTGCTATGTGAGTTGGAAAACTTTGGGATGCAACTGAATGTTCTTCTTGTGCAAAAGGAAAATAATGATAGTAATATATAAAATATAATAGTGGATACTTCTTGAGGTGGACGTGAGATCATAATGCAATGTAGTTAAACTCATTCTTGAAAAACCTGTGCCTTTTGGATAAGAGTGTTGAGTCAGACCAGACATGGGATTTGTAAGTTGGCGTAGAGAGTCTTCCAAGAACTTTCAGCGACCAACCAAAATCACACTCACTTAGTTAAATTCTTAAACAAGTAGCAATATAGAGGCATATAAGGGGAGTTGGTCTGGTTATTTTATTCCTTGGATATCCCATATATAGGAGGCACCTGTATGTAGATCCCCCACGATGCTTATGGCAGGTGATTGCCTCCCCTAGTATGTGCTCATCCATTAGTGGAAAAATAATCTTTGTAGTTGGTAATGGTATTAATAAATGTTATGTTAATAATAGTAAGTGTAATATTAAATTATGCAATTGGGGTTCTCTTGGCTGCAACGTACTTGCTAGATGTTGATCCAACTTCTTTATTAAACATCACAAAATCAGTTTATATGGTGATATATTTTATTATTTACTAATTAATAACTAAACTAAATCTTAGCACCTCTCCTTGTCAACATTAAGGCATCTTATACATTGCTAGAAATATATATATATATATATATATATATATATATATATATATAACATCACAAAATTTAGATGCTTCAACATTGACTGCTTCGATTTGAAATATGCATGCAAAAAAAAACACACTCGCCATTAATTGGAATAGATAAGAATGTATAGTCGGATATTTCTAAATGGTCATACATAGGTTTTGCACATAGTTAATATGAACTACCTTGTCCTCCTTAATTCATGTGAAAATTAAGACATCATGCTTAGCCACGTGAGGAATTCTAATAAATAATAATAAGCAACTAAAAAAAAATAGAGGAAAAAAAAACATTCTAAAAAGAAAACGTTATAGACAAATAAAATTTATGTAGGAAGCTACATGGATTTTAAGTATGTAAAAGAAGAAGGTGAGAGATTTAAAATTTAGGTAGCTTAAAGATAAAGTTAAAAGAGATTTAGGATAGGGTTAGGAATTTAGGTATTTTAAAGATAAAGTTAAAGGGATTTAGACTAGGTTTAGGAAATTAGTTTAGTTTAAATTATTTTCATTTATTAAACCTTAAGTTAGTATTTTCCTTGAAATTTGATGTTTAGGTTTTATATATATTATAATTATGTAAGTTTGATATTTAAAATAAAATAAAATAAATAAATATGAAATTGGTTCATTTATTCATATATATATGCATAATATGAAGGGATATTTAGTATAGTTATTAAATTTAAGCATTTATGATGTTATAAATTTGGGATAAGTCAATATGGCTAATTATTTAATAGAATATTGTATTAGCAATAAAATTGACTCATGCAATTACTTTATGTTTTTAGAAGAATTCAACATTTATAGTGGAGTCCTTGTATGGATCAATTCTAGTTTATTGTGATTAAAGTTTTGGAAAATTTATTTTCTTGATAAACATGTATCGTAAAGTAAGTCAATGTATTAAGTATGGAAAGATTAAATCTAGATAGAAGGGATTAATTTAATCTAGACTATATGTTTGGGCATGGTAATGTTGATAAACCACATTTTAGGAAAAGAGCTATACTTTCTAACTGATCATCAAATTCCCATGATGAGTAGGCTCAAATAAAGGACCTATGGCTGACACACACAAATGAGTTTTGGATAGATGAAAAATTAAACTAATATTTATTCTCACCTAAATCAACCCAGAGTGATTAGTAAACCTGTTACTGACATGAGGGTGTTTATGATGGACTCCACACACTTCCACGCCCTACGTCATTCCCCACTCTTGAGCGATGTGCCATTGATGTTACTATATGAACTTCATCTCTCGGTACATATATAGAAAACTATATTAACTGTCTTGGTTAACATTTTTAGTAGAGTTGGTTAAAAAAATTAGTGGTGTTTTTCCCATGTGTAAGTTATGGGCATTACAAGGACCTACTTGAATTCCTTTGTGAGAGATGTAGTGGCCAATAACTACAACTTCCTACATCATCATGAAGCACTTCTCACTACTTAAAGACATGTTTTGGTCTTTACATCTCTGTAGGACCTTCCTAAGGTTCCCCAATGCTTCACTAAAAATCAACACCATAGGTAGTAAAGTCACCCATATAGATCTCCATACAGTCAAGGGAGATGTTTGAAAATATGCTAATGACTGCTCTTTAGAAAGTTACAGGCACATTGCATAAGCCAAAAGGAAGTACTAAATAGGAATATGTTCCCCATGGGTAGGTGAAGGTTGTCTTCTTGTAGTCTTCAAGTGCAATTTGAATTTGGTTGTAACCACTGAATCCATCTAGAAAAGAAAAGTATTGATTTTCTGCAAGTGATTCCAAGACTTTATCTACGAAAGGAAAGGGAAAATGATCTTTCTTGGTGGCAGCATTGAGTTCTTTGTAGTCAATGAAAACTTGCCATTTTCCTCCCTTCTTGGGCACAATCACCAATGGATACACCCACTAGCTGTCTGAAATGGGTTAGATAAATCATGCATCTAACAATTTCAGCAGTTTTTCCTTGACAATTTCTCGTAGTGTAGGGTTGATTCTTTATTGTGGTTGCCTTACTAGCTGATGTAGATCCTATGAGTGAAAAGATTAGGATCTAGTCCTTTCATATCATGATATTCCCATGCAAATGAATGTCGATTAGACCTCAGTAAATCTACCAATGTCAACTATTGTTCTTCACTCAACTTACTGTTAATATGTACAAATATTTTCCTTCTAACACTTGTACTTATGTAGTTAACTCTATCATGGTTGCTTCATTAACACAACACACTTTGAATTCATATGACATCCTTTTGTGGAACACACTTATTGCTTCAAGAAGTTTTTCTATAGGTAGAGTGGTTGCATGAAGAGCAAACAGAGTTGACAAAAGTGTCTTCACGAGATTAGTAAAACCAAATGCATGAGAGGATGAGGATTCTTCTACTTCACAATGGTTCTGAATTATGTTGGATAATGCTTCATCTTCATCTTGAAGCTACTAGAGAGGAACTTTTTCTAACATCATAAGTGATGCCACAAAGCTAACTTTTTGTCCCTCTTCACCAACATGTGGCCATATAGGATTATCCTCATCATGAGATGGCTAAGTAGGATGATAAAGAACAAGCTTTTTGGTGTTCCTACCATCATAAATAGTCATGTCACCCAACTAAAACCCAATATAAGCATCTATTGTTGCTAACCATGGTCTTCCAAGAATGATAGGATATCCATCTAGTGTAGCTTTAGGAGAAAGAATCATGAAGTTTGTTGGGTACTCCCAAGAGTCTAGAATCACCACAAGTTCCTCTAATATACCATCATGCTTCACAATAGAACTATCAGCAAGCTGCAGGATAGTAGGAGTAGATGTCATGCTTTCAACATTTAGTTGTTGTAGGATGTTCCTAGTCATCACATTTATTGCTGCTCCCAAATCAATCAAAGCATTCTTTATTTGGATATCGTTTATAAAAAATTCTACCACAAGACTTCCTAGATCATTGTACTTGGGGATAGTTAGTTTTCCAATCATGATATCAGCTAACTGCCTCACCACATGAACTATAGTTGGGTCTTTCTTCTTTCTACATGAATTCTTGAGGCATGCTTCTTTGATAGCTTGAAATAGGTGTATCTGGACACATATGTGCTTCAATTGATCTAATATGTCAAAAGTTGTATCTTCTTTATCTTCCTTGTGCTTAGAAACTTCCAATCTCTAAGGGAATGGTGGTTCTTGTGCAGTATGCTTGACTAGAGCTGGTTCAAGATTTTTAGGTACATTTGACTAAATGAGGTCATTCATAGGTTCCTCATCCTCTTCCATAGGCAGCTTAGTGATAATGGGTGTGGAAGGAATTGGTAAAGTAGTTCTTGAACACAAATGGATGTCACTTACAGTCATAGCACATGTAGGGAATTGATTCAAGGATTAGCATAGTATATAGACTATTGCTATAGTTTATTATTTGGGTTGGGTGTGGTTTGAAATGGTAACTAAGTAGGTTTAGGTGCATTTGAGTCTCAATTTGTAGGAGGGGGAATTATAGCAAGTTGTTGGGGTAAAAAAGGTGGCTACATGTAACTAGTTGTCTGGTTCGGCCATTGTTGTCCTCTCCATTGAGATGTTTGTTGCGAGTTTCCTGGAGGTGGCTACAAAGGTCCTTGAAATTACTGCCAATTCCCCTAAGGTTTCTACCATTGGGGTGAGGAATTTTGATAATTGGACAAAGCATTTGGAGGGTTACCCCAAGACTATGGTGGATATCCTCCATAGTTGGATGGATATGAGGGTTTTCATTGGTTTCCAAATGAATAAGTATTAAAATATGTCCCAACAAAAGATAATGGATCTTGTGGCATACCTTGTTTTGGAGCCCATGGCTTCTTTTTTGCAACAAAGTAGACTTGATCTTCCTTATTCTGATTTGGTTTGAACTCAGGTGGAATCTGCTTACTATCAATGTTAGCTACTATCTTGCATCTATAATCCCTCTTCTTTTTTCTACAATGGGGATAGTTTTCTGTCAGCATTGCCTCTACCTCCTCATGTTTCTTCTTGGCCTGGAGTGTATCTTGCTTGAAATCTACCAAAAATTGAGTAATCTCCATCCTTGAAACTCCACTAGTAGATGAATTACCCATAGAAGTTTGGTATGCTCTCCCTTTCTTTGAAGTTTCCCTAGAGTAGTTTTTACATATTTTCTTGATATCTTCCCAAGGAACTTGGGTGATATCTCCTCCTGCCATCAAGTCCAAGGTATTAATGCAACTCTCATTGATTACTCTTAGGAAAATTAGCTTTTGTGATTCTTCATTGAGTGTATGGTGTGGATATTTCTACAAGAAAAATAGAAACCTTGAAATTATGTAATCCTCCAAGCTCTCATCTTCCTTTTGTTGCATCCTAAAGATATCATCTCCTCTCATATCATTTCCCCTGCAATATTTCTTATACTTTTTAAGGAACTTTGTCTTCATGTCCTCCCAAGTATACATGGTATCTCTTCCTAGGCTCATAAACCATCTTAGTGCAGCTTCTTTCAAAGTGTTAGGAAATATTTTAAGGCTATGAGCATTAGTGTTATATTCATAACTCTTGCAAAGTATGTCAAACTCAAACAAGAAGGCATTGGGGTCTTTTGTAACAAGTCCATAGAACTTAGGAAGTGTTGAGGTGGGGATGTTTTTAATGTTGTAAACCTCATTTTGATGAGGAATGGAGAAAGGAAAAGCTAGTTGGTTAGGTCTATTTCTATTTGCATCACCCATGTCTTCTTGATGGATTTCCAAGTCAAAGGGGTTCTCAATCAGATTTTGATCTTTAGTGGAGGCTTCAAAAATGGTTAGATCAGGATATGCATCAACAAAGGGAAATGGTTCTTCTTCTTCTTCATTTCTAGGAAGATTTGGAAGCTCTCTTAACTGAAATGGATTAGGTTTATTAAGAAGGAATCTCCCATAAGCATCTCTTCTCCTCCCTCTATGCATGGAGTATCAACTCAACATCAACCAACTCACACAAAGAATGAGCAAAAGAATGGTGGATCATTACCTGTCTAGGTAAGAGATATTCTAAGAACAAACTCAAAAATGCTACAATAGATAAAACTATCAATGACTCCAAACAACTTCCTAGTTTGACACCATCCCCGACAATGACTCCAAAAATGTTGGCCTCCCACAATGATTCAATAACTAAGCCTTTACAACTATGATTCAAAGATTGGACATATAATCCAAATACCTATCTCAATCATCATGAATGTGCATTTAACTTGTCAACATAGGGACGTAAACTAGAAATGGGTCAACACAATATGTGCACTAGGAACTCAAAGTAGCCATCTTCATTCTACAACTAAGAAAAATGCAATACTAGAAAGTAAATTGCTTCGAAAGGAATGAAACAAGACTAAGCATCAATTAAAAACTATACTAAGCTAAAATGTATGAAAATAATAAATATCTGAGTGAACAAAAAGGAAACTACTCTATCTACTTTGGTTAGAGGAACAGTCACAAAATGATATTCTAGTGGCGACAGGAACAATCAGTGCCAGTTTTTGAACTAAGTATTGAGCAAGAAGAAATACCTAACTAAACTATTCTAAGGGATGGATTACTCACCAAGTGGCCCCCCTTGGATGAGTATCCTCTAAGACTAATATAAACTGAAATGCTCAAACTCAGAATATCATTTCATTTACTAGAAAATGTGAATACAAAATGGTAGCATAACTGTAGTGAAAAATGAAGAATTCCTAGTACATCATCAGATTAACAACAACAACAACCTTTAAGAATAAGGTTGTGATCCTTATTTATACTACCAGCTAAGCAAGGCAGTCAACTCCCACTAACTAAGAGGATATCATTTAGGGAAAAAAGAAAAGAACGAAAGAGCGGTTACACTTGTAGGGAATTTGGTTACACATGCATGTCTAAACATGTATTTAGCACTGTAATAATGCTCATAATTTTTCAATTTCATTAATGCAAGGTGGTTACATTCGAATGTCATTGGGAATCTACTACCATCGTCCTCAAGTTGACCCTTTGAATAATTCTCCTGCATGACTAGCTGATGGTTGCCTTCCTCAACTTAGCATCCACAAATTATATCTAAATGGAAATGTCAATACACATAATAATTTCACATCTATAATCACATTAAAGAACATTCATCAACCACATGCAAAATCAATATAGATAATTCACATAATATGCTATTTTCATTAAAATTCGTAGAGTTAGGATTAAACCCAATATCAATGGTTTGAGGGAAACATTATGCAAATACCAACACTTAGTCATTAAAGTTCATGACAACTGCCATCAAATAAACTATAGATTCTACCCAAAATTTGACCAAAATCTAGGCTCATCAAGCCCTCAAATTTTTGGAACTATTTGCTGAAGGATGATAAGTGTGTTAGATGTAGTGTGGCAAGTTACAAATATATCCCTGAGGCTAGTAAGGACTTGACATGTGTACCATAAATCTAAAGAAAATATATAAGTGAAGTACACCAATACTAGGTTTTCAAAAGACTCCTTTAATTCAAATATGATAATTCCAAGGCTTAATTCCCAATGCATGCAAGAAGAGCATATAAATGTACATAACACTCCTACTATAATATTTTATTCATATGTAAATAAAAAATAGTATGTTTTGTTGTCTTAAGTTTAATCTTGCTTCCTGATTCATAAAATTTTATCAATGCTCTTGAATCCTGACCTGCAATACTTTCCCTCTCTTTCTAACCCTCATCTCTCTCCCTCTCTATATATCTTTTTATTACATTATATCTCTCTTTAAATTTCTATATCAATCTATATATCTCTTTCTTTGTCCTTATCCCTCTCAATATCTATCTTTTATACATTTACCTATAATTATCTCCCTCTCTCTATCTCTCAATATCTATGCATATAAATCACTCTCTTAGTCTAGTTGTCTCTCTACCTTTTATATTTCCCTATATCTTAATCAATTCATCCTTTCCTCTCTATCCCTGTAAGTCTATCTCTCCCCTCTCCTATTCACTCTCTCTATCTCTATCTATTTATATACCCCTTTCTCCCTCTCCCTTTATTTATTTCTCCCTTTATCTCTAACATTTTATTTATCTCTCTCCCATCTCCCTCTCTCTCCCTATCTCTATTCTCTTACCTATCCCTCACTATGTCCATCTATCTCTATGTCTCCTGCTCCCTCTATTACACTATTTATTTATATGTATCTATCTCCCTATCAATATATATATTACCATATATCTATCTCTCCCTAGATATGTCTCTATCTCTTTGTATCACTTTGTATATCTCTATATATCTCCTTTTTTTACCTTCATCTATTCCTCTTACTATATCTATATTACTATCTCTCCTCTCTCATGCTCCATCCTTCTCTCTCTATATCTATATCTCTCCTTTTGTCTCTCACATTGTCTCTATATATCTCTCTTTCTATTCTTTTCTCCCTATATCACCATATTCAATAGCTATCTATATGTTTCTACATTTTTAATATATACCTCTATCTCTCCTTGTCTTTATATGTATATCTCTTATTCTAAATTTATCTCTCTATATCTCTAAATATTTATATGTCTCTCTATATATCTCTCATTCACTCCTCATCTATTCCTCTATATATCTATCTATATCTCACACTCTTTATATATATCTCCCTCTCAATAGATAATCTAGAATATAGTTTTCATCACTATGTATGATGTAACAGTACATAAAAAATTAGAAAGTAGTCAAAATTTTTAAACTATATCTATATTTACCCATTTTATTAATTGTTTAAAGGCCATTCCATACGTCTAATATTCTATTTAAAATATCACTAGTGCCCAAGTATAATAATTTCATATTTTTTTCTTCCTATAGTTTTTCTTCCTTATACCATTTGATACATCAATGTAGGATAGTTCAAGTATTTACATAGATTTCTATACCCAAGTTACACTAAGTAAAATATTAAATATCTTTAAATAATGATTAATGTGATATAAATTTTCTACCATTTTTTAATACCATATTTTTATTTAATATCATACTTATGATTTTAATGTGATTCTAGAATGTGCAATCTTGGTGGAATTATAAATATGATGATTAAAAAGAATTCCTCCATGAAAGAATTAAATTCATATGTTGGAAAGGGATTTCTATATATTTTAAAATTATAATTAGGGTAAGCCAATAAATGATTCTCCCATTAACAATAGTCACTAGAGTATCAAATTACTATCAATAAAATAGTACACTTTATTCTTTAAAAAAATAAAAAATTATATAGTGTTCCCTTTAAATACGTGTTGTTGATTAAAGGCATGTTCATCATATACCTTAATAAAAAATATAGATTAATCTATTTCTCTAATGAAGGGAAGATAAATCATATAAGAACCAACAAAAATTTAAATAAATATCTCTAAAGGATCATTCAACTTAGTATATTTGTATCTCTTTATCTTTCTATCTCTCCACTCCTATCTATATATACCTCTCTCTTGCTTACCTACTTATCTCTATTTGTATTTTATTCATCTCTGTCTATTTTTTAATCTATCTATATTTATCTCTCCTCACTCTATATAATTCTATTGATCCCACTATTTAAATGTCAATATATCTCCATCTCTCTAGTTGTTATTCTTTCTCATTTTATCTATTTCCATCACTATATATTTTATTTATCTCTAGTAGGTATAATTTTCATAGTACATGAAGAATAATATTGATATTTGTGGATTTAATTTTGTATTCTTTTCTGAATCAATTTTTTGAATCACACTCATTGATTCATCATCTAGATGAAGATAGTGAGGAATAGGATATCAGAAATGTCCTTATGAAGAGTTAAGGGGTGGGAGAGGAGAAGGGAGGGGGGCTTAAGATCAAAACATGATGCAAGAGTAATAGAAGGTTAAAGTAAAAAGATAGAAAAATAAGAGAAATACCAATTAATTAAAAGGTCTTAATTACATATATATAATTCTTTTTAATAATAATGTTTTACTTTAATTAATATGTGATTATAATTTATGCCAAAAATAAAAATGTATTGAATGTAAAAAATGATTGTTTAATATATTAGATAATATTTAATGATTTTTTAATATTCTAACAAATTTAAATAAATTTATAATAGTTAGATGGCTATTTATCTAATAATAATAAGTATAAAAATCTATAACAAATTTATAGATTTATTATATATTATAAAAATTATCTATCTATTGTATATACTATCTATCGATAGCTATAAATTATAATAATATTATATATTTTAAGTTATATATAATTTAATCTAATTTCAAATATTATAAATATATATTTTTTAATGAATTAATTAATTTATTTTATTAGACTACAGGAATTGGGTAGCATGACCCCTATAAAATGCAGTGTGCTTGGTAAAATTTTTAACATGATTGGTGGTGCTGGCGCTACACGCCCTCCGGTACCACGAGGGTGGGGGAGACTAGACCTCGTGACCAACCTCCTGCAATAGGAAAGATTTAGCCAACCGAGCTAAATATTATAAATATTTTAAATAAAATAAAAAATAATAGATTAGTTGATTATATTATGTATTTTATAATATATAATACCACTAATCAATAAGAAAACTAAAAATTAATTGGAAAGAAGGTAAAAGTACAATGAAAATAAAAGAAATAATTGTATGCTTATGAGTTATATTATTTATAGGAAAATTATATATCTATTGCATTAAATAGGTCAATTAAAAATAAAAACATGTGAAAATTTTAAAAATACTACAAAGAATTATTTATGTAAATATAATCAAATTAACTATATGATTAGAGCTATGTAGAACTACATAATTGATGTATAATAGAAAAAAATATTAAACTTATTCCATCCCCATATTAGATAGAGGATAAATAAAAAAATTTCAATGCTTAATAGATATAATTATATGTTGGAAAAAAAAAGGACAAACAACTGGCAGGGGGTGAATCAATTGTCTCAAAATATTAAACATTTTACACTTAATTTAACTTAATATTTGATATGATGATCAAGCAACTAACCCATTAATCAAATACAATTAAAACACCAAAAACATAGAGAACACCAATATTTTTTTGCATGGAAACCCTATTAGGGGAAAAACGATGGTGGATGTTAGTCCACAATTATACCCTATTAAAAGTATAATGAGAAATAAAAAGGGGAATTCACATGCATTCAAGCACACTACCTAGAGCTCATTGCTCAAATACAAAAGGGGCTCACTGCCCAACAGATAATGGATTAGATCCACACGAATTTGAACTGATAGAATAGCTACTGCTAAAGCTAGATTATAGTTCCAATTAAGCACATAAAACTCCTCCACACTTCACTCACTTTGCTCTGCACTCGGATGATAGATAATTATGTGAAAACTAGCACTCTCTCTATCGTTCCTTCGCTATTCACATCACACAACCAATCTCTCTTATATATCCACTAAATGGATTTACAACAACTTTGTCGGCCAAAAGAAATATGAAAATATAAAACATATACATGATGTCAGCCCAAATTTACAAATGAATTTATAATGTGGTTCAAACACCATTAGCCAAGATTAGGATAATACCTAAAACAATATCCTCAAGCATGCCAAAAAATATAAATTTAAACTTCAAGGATCCACAACATGTTACCACCATCATGTCAACCAAGAACAAGAAAATATTTGACCATGAGCACACCAATCATTGTAGACATGGAACAATTATAGAGAACAATCTAGATGCATCCATGAGAACCAAGAAACAACAGAGAAACATCCACAACAAGTATAATCACCATAATCAAATAGACCTCAATCAGGAACACTGACAAAGACCACAAAAACACTGTTAGAACATAGATCTCCATAACATAGACAAATATTCATGCAAACCTCTGAAACTTCTGGTGGATGAACTAGACACTCTCAACAATAAACCTTTTAGTCCACAATAGCTGATCTTCTATGTATAGAACAAAATTCCTTCATGACTTTGATTGATCCACAAACTACCTATAACTTTTTCTTTTACAATTTTCTCAATATCCTTGACATATACAACCTTTAACGCCATCGTGCTAATAGTGTTGACATCAATGAAAACCACATATCAACAACACAACAAAAATTCCCAACATTATATACTAAATAATTGTTATAATTATATAATAAATGCTAAGGCTATATAAATAATTGTGTAAATAAAGTAAAAGATAACAAATAAGTTTAAAGAATTAAAAATAGGATAGCATAATATAGTGATTATATATGGTATAAATAATTATATTATTTATAGATTTATTATAACCTCTATTTGATTATTGCAGGCTATTAGTCCCTACTTTATAGGTGCAGAACTAATGTTATTGCCTTAATCTTGCATATTAAAATTGACCATTAGGAATCATGCCTAATTTTTTTTCTAAAGGGTATGTGCAGGATCACCATGGAAAAAATAGGCCCTTAAGTGGCAAAAAATTTAGAAACATCAGAGTTAGGCAACTTGGCGTAAAAATTTGAATAATTTATCTATATTATTTCAAAAATATGTAAGAATATAATCTGTAGCAAATTGAATGTAGTTTCTAAACTACTAGGTTTGTTTAAAATAATAAAAATCTATTTGGTGAAATTTTGAAATTTCAATGTAGTGGTACTTAAATTTTAGGGAAAAAATAAGTAGGTGTCTGTCTGACCACCCTAACCACAATAAAATGATAATATTTTTTTTATAATATTTTAGATATAAGTAGAGGACTCATGCCCTGATATGATGCATATCTTTTTTGTAATTTTTCTCCAAGTAAATAATTAATTATGATTTTTTATTACAATTTTTTTAAAAATATAAAAACTCATATGTCTGACCACCTTAACTTGGTCAAAACTTCATGAAATTCAATTTTTCTTTATGTAATCCTATATTATGTGAAGCATAGAATGTGACACATGTTTTGGATTCAAAAAATGTGATACTGTTTGAAAGTTACAGATGTTCTTCAATCGGCCTGTCAATCAGAACTTTAGTCATAATTTGAATAGAAAATGATTAATAAATACTTATTAAATTCAAAGTAAAGCATAATTTATATTGGTGGAAAGTTGAGAATCTCCTTTAAAAACCCTTTTTGTTTCATCAATTTTGGTTAGAAAAATGTTCGTCAGCCACATACCTATCATATTGCCACTTTTTGGCCCATCATGATCCTGCACATACCCTAAAGTCTTTTTGATGTTGTCGAAAATATCTATTAAAAGCTAATTATTGATATTTTCTTGCAATTTTGTCATTGGTTGGTGGTATTTTACTCATGGTTTTGTCATTTTTAAATTTGTTTCTAAATAAAAATTATTGTGGGGAGCTTTGCTATTGGAAATATTTCATGAGTTCCTTGGTATAGTGGTGTCTTTCCATGCACTCTTCATCGGGATGTGTGGCATGTTAAGCAATACATTTTCATTTACTATTTGTGAGTTCTCATTTATTATGAGTAGAATGAATTGTAGCCATCATTAGTGGCTTATGGTGTGAAGTTTTAAGTTTATTGATCAAATTATTACTTTCCTTGTTTGTTCATTTGCTCAGGTTGTTTGATGAGGCCAAAAATTGTGTCTGTTGAGAAGGTTTATATCTATGATGTTGGGAGCGAGAAAGGTGGCGCTTGTAATTTTTTGTATCTTCTACACTTTCTTTTTTGGGTTGTCTAATGTCTACCATTTTGGCATTGAAAAATGAGGAGTTTGTAAGTTCCTATATCTTTTATAGTGTCATTTTAGAGTTTTTTTGTGTCTCTACATTTTATGGGTTAGTGCCTACTATTTATGTGCATGCATTGCAACTACACTTGAATTTATTAAGTGTTAATAAAAATTAGGTGTAAGTAATTGGAAAATGTTTGGGCATAAAACCATTAAATTTGTTTTTATTGAAAGGGTTTATGTCTATTGTATGGGGAGCGAAAAATAAGGTGTTTGTAAGTTGGTATGTCTTTTAAATTGTTGTTTTATAGTGTTTTACATCTTTTCATTTTATGGGTTAACATCTATTATTGTTTGTTGTTTCCATTTTGGGTGTGAATGTCTATTCTTTGATATCCATCACTGGTTTTTCTATTTTGGGTGTGAATGTCTATTCTTCGTTATCCTTCACTATTCCAATTTTATAAACATTTCTTTCTCCTTAGAAGAGGAAATGGAATGTATAGCTTCCATTTCCACTACAATCCCATCCACAATCAGATAGGCTTTGACAAAACCCCCTTGCTCCAAGGAAATCAAGGAAGCTAGGAAATTTTTCAACCTTTCTGCAATCAACTTAGTGATAATGTTTAAAGAAACATTACATAAAGAAATAGGCCTAAAAGAGTCAAAGGAGTTATGACCTACCTTTCTAGGAACCAAAGCTAGGAAGGTTGAATTAAAATCCTTGATCATCTGTTTCTTTGCTTGAGACTCTCTAACCAACTCTAGCAAATCAAGTTTCAAGATATCCTAGAACTCTTGAAAAAGCTCTATCAGGAAGCCATCAGGACTAGGAGCTTTTCCCCTCTTCATCTGGAAAACAACACTTTTAACCTCCTCAAGGGAAATATGATTTAGAAGTTTTTCATTTCCCTAGAAACAACCTGGGGGATACAATCAAGGAATAAATCCACCTCAACCACTACCAATGGGTTTTCCTTCATGAAAAGGGAAGAAAAGAACCTAATAGCTTCCTCTAAAATGTCCTGAAAAGAAGAGAGAGGGTCACCATGCCTTGAAATTATAGAGGTGATAAAATCAACATACCTTTTCTCCTTTACCGAGTTATGAATAAAAGCGGTGTTCTTATCCCCCCCTAAAGCCAATCAATACGAAACTTTTGTTTCCAAAAAACTCCTCCCATAACTCCCATTCAACCAGGTTTCTAGACAGTTTAGACTCTTTCTCAAGTAGATCCACCATCATACCTTCTTCCTTAATTTTGAAAGTGATGCTTTCCAATTGTGACTGAATCTGCTCCTTCTCAATAAAAATATTCCCAAATGAAGTTATATTCCATCTTTTAAGCTTATACTTAACAAACTTAAGCCTCTTGAAAAAAGAGAACATGGTAGTAACAAAAGTAGGTTTCCTCTTAGCCCACCAACTCTCCACAAACTAGTGCAAATTAGGATCACAAAGCCACATGAGCTAAAAAGGAGGGCTCTTGGAAAGAGAGAACTGAAGGGATGAGAATTTAATAATCCAATGATCCGATCCTTTCAATCCCATTATTTCAGAAGATGAAGCCCAACAATCTCCAAGCCAATGCTTAGAAACCAAGAATCTGTCAAGCCTCTCTGAAATAGATCCCTCCCCACATCTTCTATTTTTGTAGGTGAAAGTACCATTAGCAGGCTTCACATCCACCAACTTGAGAAAAGAGATATTATCACACATTAAGGACGAAGAAGGACCCAACCAAGCTACTCCTCCAAAATTTTCCTCCAGGTAGAAAATAGAATTAAAATCACTTGCAAGTATCTAAGGGAAACAAGGAGCCAAAGACCTAATGAATATGATATAAGACCATAACATTATCTTACCTAGTAGATCATTAGGTGCATAAACATTTTAAAAAAGAGAAACCACTCAAGAATCAAAACATGATGCAAGCACTGAAAGGGAATTCTTGTAGGCCACCAACCAAAGAGGAGTTAACCTACATGGGTTACAAAGTCAAGCAACACCCCCAACTGATCCTTGAGCTCCAACACACTAACAAGGACCTCTCCTCCAAACATTGGAAAAAATAATACTCATTTCATCCATAAAAAGTTTAGTTTCTTGGATGAAAATAATATTAGGACTGTGATCATGGATCAAATCATGGGTATCCTTGTAATGCCCCGCCACGCAACCCTAGAGGAAGTTGCGATTCACTACTTAAACGTACCAATTTTTTTTTGTTTAAGTATCAATAACATGTAAAGTGAATTCATATTGCCAACAACCTCTAAGGCCATGAGACAAAGATTAATTAAAAACCCAACCTCAAATAACATTACATGAACTGAAACATTAAACCCTTAAGGAAAAGATACAACATACATTCCATGCAAGGTAATTACAACAAGGATAAATAAATACCTCATGATTCCAATTAACATTAAATTAACAAGGTTACATTACTCATTCCCCGAATGAGGTAAATCCAATACTCATAATTACAATTACAAATTCCACCTCGAAACAAATGAGGGGTAAAAAAAATACAATAAGAACTAAAAGAACAAGGCATGAGAAGCAACTGATTCCCACGAGCTCTCCAGCTGGAAATCACGAACACACGAACATGAAGAAGAACCAACGGAAAAGAGATGCACGCCACCCAACCACGTGGAACCCAAAGGCCCCACTCCCTCCGTGCTAGGAGATAGTAACAAGGATTTCCTAGACAAAACCACCAACCTCTAGACACAGGCTTACACCATAACTGAATTGAAGCAGCTACAATCACAAAGCCACTTAACATCTATAACCACAATGCCATTAAGCCACAACAGTCACAACATCACTTAACACGAAGTTACAATGCTTTCTGAGAACAATGATCATGTACATCACACAATAACTGATTAACTGTCGACATAGGAAAAGTGTCATACATAAATTTCCATGAGTTACCCTAGCTCAACCTTCCTAGGCTACCGGACCCCCACCATGGGTTACCCTGGCTTGCCTCTACCGGCGCCAGACCCTCACGCAAAACTATGCGTCCCACCTCATCTCGAGCCTTATCATTCACTTGCTTCACGAGAGAGGCATTCATTATCTTATTAGTTTGAAAGATCCCCATTAATTCATTTAAATTATCTCTTAATTAAACTCTAGGTGAGTTACCCTGGCACCCCTTTGTGTGTCGGACCCCCACCAAGAGCCACTATCCTATCGACAACACACCCACAAGAAGAAACTAGATAACACGACCTCTCCAAACCAAGGAGGAAACAAAGAACGGAACTTACTCCAACACTTGGAGGAAAACAACGTACCAAAACCCACTCCAACATTGGAGGAAACCAAAACACATTACCCTCTCCTACACCCAAGGAGGCACAAATCCCTGTTCGTGAAAACCGGGTGATCCACAAGGTATAATTATGCACATTTTCTACGACACACCAAAGGTTGACTTTCATAAAGACAACCCACAACAGGATACAAATCCCCTATCAGGAAGACTTCAAACACTGACTCTATACTCCCAACATTGAACAAGAAAGAACAACCATTAAAAGCATTTCAGACACAGGTAAGCTAATGTTCGGATTTCTTAAATCCATTCAAACACAGATTTCATAACTTGCATTTATCCAATCAATCGATCTCATTTCTAATCACGACATTGGAATATATAAGGAACAGATCATTTACTCTAAATTTCATAACCATATTCATAATCAACCACTTTAATGATGCAGCTTTCTGGTTAAAATTTAAATCAACTGTTCTCCCTAGGTTTCATGATCACATACCATAGATAGATCACTTGATTAATAAATCATTTAGGTTAATTACTAAGTTCGTCCTTTAGTTTCAGTTCCGTAAACGTATTATATAATTGGACGTCTAGAAAAATAAACAAGATATGCCTTTAATTTCCATTTAAATAACGACTTAAAAACATTTAATTGAAATTTACGACCATATACTGAAATATCAATTTCCGTAATTATAATAATCACATGATGGTTTAGAAGTTCCAATTTGACATTTAACATTATTTATATCTACCCACTAAATGATATTTCATTTGCAATAAAAGAATTTATATTACCTAAATTTAAATTCCCATTGAATAAAATTTATCAAATAAAACAATATTTTATTTTCTAATCATTTCCTATTTTTTAAATCCTCATGAATAATCATAAAATATATTTTAATCTTCTACTAAAATCCCTTAAATTTCATATATATTAAAATATATTATATTTTATATTATATATACAATATAGATTATTATATATATATAATATGTAAAATATAATATAAATCATATATATATACAAAAACTAGGTTAAATAAAAATATCCAACATCCTTTTTTTTTTTAAAAACGAAATTGTATTATTATTTTATTTTTGTTTTGCTTTAATATTAAAAAGAAAGAAACAAAGGGCCGAAGCCCTGGCACCAGGTCCCCGCCGCCCATGGCGGCGGAGCCTGTGTGCTCTACGCACCGAGCCCCGCCTACCCACCGAGCCCCGCCTACCGGCCGGGCGGCGGAGCACTGTGCGCTAAGCGCACAGTAACCGCCTCCCTGCCGGGCGGCGGAGCCTGTGTGCGGAGAGCACATAGTGCCCGCCTCCCCGCGGGGTGGCGGTGGCTGTGTGCTTGCACACAGCGCCGCCTCCCTGCCGGGCGGCGGCCGCAGTGGCGGCGGCGGGGGGTGGGGTTTGACCTCCCACCTCCCCACTTAAAATAAATTTTATAATAATTTTAATAATAAAAAGAAAACCCGCATTTTACCAGAATAAAACAAAAGAAAAACACCCAGGTTTTAATTTCTGGGTTTTACCCAAATTTCAAATTTTCTAAAAGCACAAATATAGATACATATATTATATTTTTTTTTTTTTTTGTGGGTATTTCCATATATCAATATATATGGTTGTAATCACAATACATATACCCAAAAACTTGATTCCATATTCAAATTGTAAAAAAATAAACCAAACCCAATACAAGGAAATAACACTTATTTCAAAATAACAAATGGGTTTTTTAAAATCTAATTTTAACATTGAGTTTTCTTGGGGCTTCCTTTCCAAAACTTGGTTTAAACTTCATGTTTGGTTTCAAATCCAAAGCTATCTACCATTTAGAAAATTTAAAAGCTCCTCTATGGATTCCATTGAATCCCAAACCATATTTTCAATTCATTTCAAAATGGGCAAGAAGGTGAAAGGAGAAAGTATGCACCTTATGTTTTCTCCCAAAACTTGCAAGCCTCCACCATGAAGATTTTTCCAAGCACTCTTTCAACTCCACCATTTGCCTCCTCCAAACCTCTCCACCAAAGAATTCAAACCCAAGAAACCATGGAGAGTTGAAAGAAAACCCTAAAACCAAATATAACCTTTTTCCTCCAAACTCCCCAAATTCACATTCAAATTCACTTTCTAATTCTAATTCAAATTCTAATTAAATTCCAATCCAAATGCAAATTCACTTCCAAATTCAAACTCAATAACAAATTAAATTGAACACAAATTTCAATTTCAATTTCAAACACAAATATCTTTTTGCCAAAAGTCAACAATTTCTGAAAATATCTCCTCTACCCCAAAGTCTTGCATAGGAAATTATTTGAATTTTTAATAACTTTAAACCATTTTTATTTCCAATATAAATTCAAAATACTTTAGCATTTTACTTCAACAAAAGCATTTAAAACTTTTAACACCTTAATTCATAGGGGTAATTTAATTAATTCCCACAATTAATTCCAATTATCAATAAAATAACTCTAATTCGAAATTAGATTATTTTATTCATTCAATTAAATTAATTAACTAATCACTAATTTTTCAACAACTCCAAAAGACAAAACATTCATTATTTATAATTTCCAAAATCTATTTCATCACTTTTAGCTTGCAACTAAACACATTTAGTCATTAATTAGACTACACAAATCATTTAATAAACTCTAAATTTGCAATTAAATAAACACTCAAACGGAACTGACCAAGTTAAACAACTGACCCTGACGACAAACCAACAACATGCTATGACTAGGGTGATGACCTGGTTCGGAAACCCTAGCTACTATCTCCCAATTAATTTATGTTGGTCAATGGACACGCTCAGACCTGGAAACGAGGTGGAGTCAATGTCATGTACCTGCCAACCTGTAACAAAGAGCATGTCGAACGTGCATATATATACATAATATGATCAGACACACCATGAAGAGGAAATCTCAGAATCATAGGGCACTCGCAAGCGAGTGATACAACCCCGTCCCCTTCACCAATACAATATCACTAACTGACAAAGCTAACATTATTAACACAATCAAAGCATAAAGCATCATTAATTCACATGTTAACACGATCGAAGCATAGCATAGGAAAACATTGCTTGATTAACATAGCACAAAAAGGAGGGGTGTTACAATCCTTTTGTCTAGGGATGCTACCCAAACCCATTACATTCCATGAGAGAACAATCATTTTTGGGATGAAGCAAAGTGATAGTCCAAAGTCTTAACAATACTCGATTCCACTAAGGAATCACCCTTAATCTTCATCTTTTCTATATCCTTTATCCTACCCAGCTTGCCTGCCTTATCCGATGTCCCCTTCTTTATGCTCTTTTTATTAATTCCCAGGTGGGGCATATTTTTCTTTTTTCCATCTTCCTTTTTTCCATAGTTTGTATCTAGGTCAATATATACCTTATTGTCATTCAATACAAGAGGCTTCTCACATAAATGATTCACCACCATGACCACCCTAGGTACTCCACAAAGCTCAAGTATCACCTAATGTTTTCATCTGATCGTGTGACTTTGTGCTTCCATTGTTTAACACCTCAGGATAAGCCACTCCATGAGTAGGAATTTGGGATATATGGGAAGATAGGTCCACACCCTACATTCCTTGACCTTCCAAAGAGACATCCTACTCCATTGAATCCAAGTCCTCAAAATTTTTGAGGACATCAAACTTGTTACCAAAACCTCCTTTCTGCACAACCTTATTTTTTTGAATTACCCCTCTCTCTTTGGATTGACCTTTCACAGGGATAAACCCCTTTGGATCATTTTCCTCATTTTCAACTTGAGCTTGGCCCTTTGCTTTAGAATTAGAAACTTTTTGATTAGGCTGAGATTGTTGGAAGTTACCTCCAAATTTATGACATTTTCTTTGCAAGTGTCCATACTCATGACATAATCTACAACGGAAGGGAAGGGCCTCATGATCCACCTGTTGAATCTAGCTCATACCTCCTAATTTAATCTCCATGGATTCTAGCAATGGAATGTTAAAATTAATTTCCACACAAAGCCAAGAATAGGAGGTTTCCCTTCGTTCAAGGTTTTGATGAGAAGGACCCAAGGTCTTCCCCAAAGTAGCAGCAATAGAATGCATCACATCTTTCTGCCAAAATCCCATTGGAAGCTTAGGAAAATGAACCCACACTAGAATCTTTGATGAGAGCTCTTTAGAGGGATCAGACCCCAAATGCCATGGTTTAATAAAGAGCCTAGCCTGATTATGGAAATAAGGGACACCTTCAAAAACCATATCTTGATTTGCTGACCTGGAGAAAACAACAAAGAAATAACCATTCGCTCATAGTATAATCTCCATATCACCCTCTAGGTTCCAATTTCTTTGAGCCCATGCCTCCAAAATAGGTAGTGAAATACGAACTCCCATGAACTTGCAAATCAAAGCATTTTTGCTAAATAAATGACATCTTCAACAACATCTTGAGGATTTATCACCACAATTGTGCAATCTTTTCTCCTTTCTAGGCAACCAATTGGTTTTGATTTCAATTTTGAAGAGTGATTTATTTGTGACTCCTCTGCATCCTGTAGCAGTAAATTTATAGCATATCCATGCCCCAATGAAGATGAATCACCTTTCATAGCAATTGATTTAAAGGATAAATGAACTAGGTCTCCAGAAGCACCAGAGGGTGCCATGGAGAAACACTTTCCCAACACCTAAAGCACAAACCCCATGTAGCAAGAAAATAAAAAAGAGATAAAAAGGTTCGATAAAAGAGATAGATTCAACTAGCCTTGCATGCCACTACTAGCCACCACACTCAATGAAACCAAGCCCCTGTAGAGCATTCACTATGCACAAAGCTAGAGAGAAGTTCAACTGCTCAAGCCTGTGTGGCCTGTGCAACACCCACCATAGAAACCCTCATCATTGTGTCATAAATTTCTATCACATCAATAGTTGTGATTAGTTATTATATGTATGTATATATAAATATGTATACATACATATATGTATGTATTTATATATCTATATATATGTATGTATGTGTGTGTGCATATAGATATATATGTTTATGCATATATAAATGTATGTATATATAATTTCTATATGTACATATATGTGTGTGTGTGTGTGTGTGTGTGTGTGTGTATGTATACATATGAGTTTATATGTACATGTATGCTTTACATTTTTGCATTTATTCAGATCTAATTTCCATTTGGTGTGAACAGATTCAAGTGCAGTTGCTCTTAATGCACTATGGTGTAGAGCTTACACCCTGTCATGAAAAATATTATTTTAATTGTTTACCACATGTATATATCTATGGGCATATATATATATATATATATATATATATATATATATATATATATATATATGTGTGTGTGTGTGTGTGTATGTATATATGTATGTATATATGTATATATATATGTATATGTACATATGTATATATATATATGTGTGTGTATATATACATATGTATATTTGTTTATATATATGTGGATATACACATATACATAGGTATGTACATATGCATTTATATATTTATATTTATATACATATGTATATATGAGTGTATATGCATACATATATATTTATATATAATTTTGTATATGTAAATATATATATATATATATATATATATATATATATATATATATATATATATATATATATATATATATATATATATATGTATGTATGGACATTAAGATTCAAGCTACAATGGACAATGCAATGTGTTCTCTCAGTTTTTTCTTATCTAGCCTTATTATGCTTTTTAATAGATTAAACTATGGGACATAGTTCCCCTACTGACATGAATCTTCCCATTGGTGTTGCTTCTTTTACCTTTCCAAAACTACATCTCAAAATGGTAGCTAGAAACATAAGTAATAAAATAATATTTCCTTGAAGTGATTTTTGAGTATGCTAGCTACATCTATTGATTGCCTTATAGAAGTAAGCTATTGCTTCTATTATCAATGCATTTATTAATCTTAATAGTAAATAAAATATACATAAGCATGCATTCCAATTTCTAATCAGACATGTCAACTGCTACTAACAATGCAACTTACCTACTAGAGATATCCACAATGATTTCTTGAACATTTGCATGATTCCCATGGATGAAGAAATCGATGGAACATTAGGTATATCTTGAATAGGTAGACATGTTTCAATGACTTTTTGTCTTTCATGGAAATATAATTAACTTGAATTGAATAGGGAATTTGAAAAAAAAAGCCCACACTTGTTTCATATAAAGTAATTGCATGAACAATAGGATAAATTTAAGTTCCACAATTTGAACCAAATGCATCAATCCAAAATAGCATTTAGAAAGCATTGGCACAACAATTCCCAAACAATACACATAAACCCTTTGAACATACACAAATTTAATGGTTTTATACCTAGACATTTTCCAATTACTTGGACCTAATTTTCATTTTCATTTAATAATTTCAAGTGCAGTTGCAATGCATATGTGCAAATAGTATGCATTAACCCATAGAATGTAGAGATGCAAAAAACTATAAAAATGACGTTGTAAAATATATAAGTTACAAATGATTTGTTTTTCAATTCAAAAATTGTCGACACAAATCCTCTCAAAAGGAATCAATTTCACCCTCATCAAACATATGTATATATACATATATGTATAAATATGTGTGTGTGTATGTATGTATGTATACACATATACATTTATATATGTGTATATATATTCATATATATAAGTTGTTGCTTAAACATTGTAGATGTAAAGCCTCCCAATAGAAAAAAAAATTAGCCTCATCAAACAACCTAAGAAAATGAACACAAATTTCAGCCTCATCAAACAACCTGAGCAAATGAATAGACAACAAAAATAATACTTTGCTCGATAGACTTAAAAATTCACACTATAATTCACTAATGATGGTTGCACTTCAATCTTCTCACAATAAATGAGAACTCATAAATAGTAAATGGAAAGGTATTGCTTAACACACCATGCATCCCCACGAAGAGTGTATGCAAAGACACCACTATACTAGGGAAGTCATGGAATATTTCCAATAGCAGAGATCCCTACAACAACTATTATTTAAAAAAAAAATAAAAAATGATAAAACCACGAGGAATATACCACCATCCAATGACAAAATTACAATAAAATATCAATAATTATCTTTTAATAAATATTTTCTAAAAGTTCAGCAAAAGTTTAGAAAAAAATTTAGGTGCGATTCCCAATGGTCAATTTTAATATGCAAGATTGAGGTGATGACATTAGTTTAGTTCCATTTTTATTGATCACAAACACATGAGTTGAAATTAGTGGATTATGGTGTTAACTCTTCAACCGAGCAGTTGATATTAGGGAATGAAAACTGTGAGAGAGACATAGAAATAAAACATAAAACGATGGTCTAGAAGATATAGCATAAAGATGAAATATTACATATTGTATAGTGACAACTTTTGCATTTGGCCAAGTCTAATTTTCATTTAATAAATTGAAATATAGTTGGCATGCATGTGTGCTAGAGAATAGATTATTTGCATTGTGAATGATGGACAATAGAGAGCTCATCATTTATGCATGACAATGTTATGTCTTTAAATGAAGTTTTAGACTCAAGAGAGACAGGTTCTAGTCTCATCAAACAATCTAAGCAAATGATTAGAAAATGCAAGAAAGATAGAGTAAAGGATATACAAAATTATAAATGCCTATTTTTTTACATATTTATTGTTATTAAACTATTTATGGAAATGACTAGAGGATGAAAATGATGCTTTTCTCAATAGTATTAAACCTTGGTGGGAGAATCCATTAATGCTGACTGTATTTCAATCCACTAACAATAAGTGAAAATTAGTGACTAGGAAATTTTAAAATACCTTGTCAAAACAACACACGTTGAGAGTAACACTCAGTGCTAGGGCATGATTGTATTGAAGGACATTAGGAAGTTGTGCAATATTTGCAATAGAAATAGAACATTGTCAATTTCCAAACTAATTTCACTAAGCCATAAAATGAAAAGATGTTAAAAACTATAGAATGACACTGTAAAAGACATATGAACTTACAAACGACTCATCTTTCACTCCCTATACAATAGACATAAACCTTTTCAACAGACACAGATTTAATGATTTTATGTGCAAGCATTTTCTAATTACTTAGACGTAATTTTCATTTTGATTTAATTGATGTATTTATAATGGCCAACATGGAAGATGACATTAATGGATTATGGTGTTAATTCTTCTACTCAAGAATAGAGACTAATCAATAAAAGCATTCAATGATAGCAAAGGATGGAGATTAACACACAAGATACAAAGATCAATAAACACTAAATTAACCCATAAAATGCAGACATGTAAAAACTATAAAATCAAATTGTAAAAGATATAGGAACTTACAAATGGCTTGTTATCTTCTTCCAATATAATAGACATAAACTCTCTCAACATATACAATTTCATTGTCTCAATCGCTTTCTACAATTTTTCAATGGTTCAATCCTTGTTATTCCCTATCAATCAATGTTGTTATGGATTAATTCCTATTTTTGTAATTTTTCATTAGATTTTGATATTTTCATGCTTTTTTTGTATTTTCCCAATCTAAATTTACTATGTATTCATGAAACACTGATACACATTGAAGGATTCCTATCTATTCAAGATATGTATGATTTACCATGGATCTAAGAAAATGAAAAAATAATGCAAATAATACTTTGATTGACAAACTTAAAACTTCACACCATAAGTCACTAGTTACAGTTGCACTTCAGTCCACTCACAATAAATGAGAACTCACAAATAGTAAATGAAAATGAACTCCTTAAAACACCAAGCATCACCATGAAGTGTAATGCCCCTTCTTGTAACCTAAGGAATGATGCATTGTCTACGAAAGTGTAATAATTATTTGTTTAAGTGTTAATATTAACTTTATTAATTGCATACATTCTCTAAGTTATGCGATGACACACTACTTGAGAATCCCATAGATGACTTTACTATTTAGCATTGCATATATTTAGTTAACATAAACTTAAAAGTAAACATTGCATAACATTTGAATTCCATTCATGAAAGTATAAAGTACAAGTAAGATTTCTACATAGCATATGAAATGACATTACAATACTCATTCTCCATATGAGGTAGATCAAATAATAGTTTACAATTACATATTACAAATGTTCACCTCATAAACATTTGAGGGATGTTACAAATACAAGATTTCCAATGATGCAATTAAGGAAGTACACATTTATCCAAATACGAGCTCTCCATCCATGAAGCTCTCGTTGCCACGATCATAAACTAGGGACCCAACAGAGTAAGGTGCACATTCCACCCAACCATGTGGTACCCATAGGTCCACCCCCCGTGCTAGGAGATAGTAATAAGGTTCCATAGACATAACCTACAAACCCTAGACACAAGTTCATACTTAACTGATGGTTACATTGCTTCCAGATTTAGGATAATCAAATATACTAAGCTCACAAGGTTATCTGTTATTTTAGGTGGAGTGTCATCACAATGTTGCATAGGTTACCCTAGTGTTTCTTCCTAGGTTTCGGCCCCCAACTTGGGTTACCCTGGTAACCTCTGACGAAACCCAACCCTATATGCATACTATTGCAGAATTGAATATCTTTTAAAGTAACAAGATATCAATTTTCCATTCTAGGCCTTCTCAACTTAATCTCAAGACTAAACTAGCTCTTGAGTCTATAAACGAGGCATATTAATCTAATTAAATATTTTAATCTATCTAATGTTTTGTTTTAGTTTCCACTGACTTACTAACTCTGCATGAGTTACCCAAGCACCACTTTGTGTGTCGGCCGTCACATAGAGCCACTCCCCTAAAAATAACATAAGGAATCTGAGTTCAGTAACATAAACAAGGTGCACAAGAATCATCATATAAGACCAAACAAATCATAACAAACATCAAATCTTTGTTCATAAAACCAGGTGTCTAAACACCATGCAAAACCATGTACACAACCTTAGTCAACACAATAATTCTATTTAAACAATAACAATTCCTACATTTAAGACAAACTAATCTAGAAGACTTGTACTTTTAACTCATTCCCAATTTTCCCAATAAAATAAACACAATTTAAAGAAAATCGAAACATTAGAAATCTACATTAGGATTTACTAAATCCAGTCAAGACAAATAAAACTTGTATGAAAATATATCAACTTGGTTAAAATTTATTATCAAAATAATCTAATTTTAACTTTCACAATTTCACTTATCAATATATGTCAAATTTTCTTTTCCAACCTTATTGTTATAAATCTAGCTGATGTCATTATTAACATATATTTATACTCAAAGAAATTCTTATTTCATTACTAAAATAAATGTGAATTTATATATTTGTTAAATAAATAAGTTTATATATATATATATTTAAAAGTATTATAAATCAAAACCCTAAATCGAAATTATATTCGAATTAATATATATATTCAAAATTATGCCTTTTTAAATAAACAAAATGTTTTTATTGCAGTTTACACAGAGCTAAGTTTTATACAGCCCATGGCTACATTCACAGCCCTCCCCATATGGGGAGGCGACTGTGTGGTAGCCACGCGCTGCCTCTGAGGGCAGCGCCGACTGCCTCCACAGCCATCACCTCATATGGGGGCGGTTGTGGGGAAGCCCCTACGGTCCCCATAACCCTAACAATATTTATTTTGAAATAATAAAGTCAAACAAACGTAAATCTATGTCTAAGACCTACTATTTTAGGCATTTTTTTTTTATTCATTTACAAAAACTTCAAACCCTTAATTTCACCTATATGGCGATTTCACAATATTCTAACAAAGAATATAAAAAAATTCTCAATTCAATTTATATATGAATATATATATATATAGATATATATATACAAATTCACAATTAAATGAATAATTAATTACAAAAAAACCATGCATATATTTTCAACAGGGTTTGTAATTGGGAAGTTGAGAAATTTCAATAGGGTTTGTAATGGGGAAATTGAGAAATTTCTATAGTACGCACAAAAATTTTCCCCAACAAGTTCTAATTTATTCCCTGAGGTTTCAGGTTTGAATGTCATTTTCCAAACAAATGATTTCCTTCACAAATTTTAATTCAAACTATTTCCTACAGGAAACTTTTAACAAAGAAATAACAAATTCTCTACAAATTAAATTGCCGAGAAGAATAGAGATTTAATACACAAACAATTTCCTCAAATAGACACGATTTTTAAACAATTTTAACAAAACTTCTCAATACTAATTCTTTTTCATAGACAAACTTTTCAAAAGGATAAATTAAATAAATAACTAGTGAAAAACCTGTTTCCTGTAGCTTGAAAATTGTCTGTAGAAGAGAACTTTGCTGCCTATTGTGTGCAATCCTCTAAAGCTCCTCCAGAAAACCAATACCCATAAGAAAACAAATATTAATCCAAAAAGCTTCTTCCAGAAAAATTAAGCAAATGCCAAAGGAAATCACAAATTTTACACCAATAAATATTTTATTTTCAGAACCTTGTTCTTTTCATTTCCCATGAAGTAATCTTCTATTTTCCCCAAATCCATAAAAATCTTCTGAGAGAATCCTCAACAAGAAACAATTAATTTAACTGCCACACATGTCGAGAAGAAAATATCTTCTAACAACTTACGGGTAAATCTTTCTTTCTTCTTTTTCAAGAATTCATTCATTTTAAAGAATTAAAGAATTCAAATTTTAAAATACAATTTCCCTTTTCCTTATTTAATTTTATTTATTTAACAATTTAAAATACCATTTCCCACAAAATAATTTAACTTAAATTAAATCTATTCACACAATTAAAGTAATTTTAATTTAATTAATTAATTAAATAAAATGTAAAACTTTATTTTCAACATTTAAAATTAATTTAAATAAATAGTAAATTAAAGAATATTAATCTATCATTAATTTAACAAAAAATTTCATTCAAAACAATTAATACAATCAGACGCAAACGAAACCACCAAAGATAACAGACTTAAACTGACGACATACTTGTGACTAGGTTTAAGACTAGACTAGGATGAACCTTGTTACTACCTCCCAATCAACATTTTCATTGTGTCTTGACATGCTCAGACTTGACTAATTAGGTGGAGTTGGTGCCATGTACCTACAATCCTGCAATCAAACAAATAACATACATATATATATAATCCATTGTACAAGCACACCGTGTGGGGAAAATCATGGAAATCACAGGGCACTCACAAGCGAGTGATGCAACCTCATTCTCCACACCAATACACATCACATAAAACTAACAAATAAAATAACAGTTAGTCTACCATAAACATATATATAGCAATAACATCTGAAGGAAAAATCTACGCTAATACAAAGCATGTCAGAAATTAATTATCACCATACAATGTTTCATCATATCAGAAAACCATTCCACTGTCGCTCTAAAGTTAGCGATCAAAATATCCAAAACAAAGTACCAAAGTCTATCAATGTGAAAACATGCTAACCGAAAACATAAGCAAAATGGAGGGGTACTACATGAAGAGTGCATGCAAAGATAGTAGTACACTAGGAAACTCATGAAATATTTCCAATAGCAAAGCTTTCTATAATAATTGTTATTAAAAAAAAAAATAGAAATTGAAATAAACATGAGGAAAATACCAAGAACCAATGAGATAATTGTAAAAAAATCAATAGTGCATACCTACCTATGATAGGCTTATGCATTACTAATGTTTTTTTCTATACACATGTTTTCACTACACATGTCTCTATGGATAGGTGGTATTGTTCATTGTATTTCACATGCCTTGTCTAAAAATAGTGCTAATATTCAACATTGGATATTTGAATGCATTGTTATAGAGATTTCATATTTTTTATTAAGATTGATAAGTGCTTTGTTCTTCTCAGATGGAAATTGTCATTTAGACCATTTTCTATGTACGTGGGAACATAGAAGATCAAGTTTATAACAAGCTATGGCCTAAAGTTTCAAGTTCACTCTATTTATTATCCCTACCTTATATAATCATGGCTTATTCTTCTTGCAGGAGAATTATTTTTGGAAAGTACAGAAGATCTAGTATATTACAATTATTGTCATGCAAAAAGTTTGTTTCCCTATGCTATTCTATGAAACTTGTATTTGATTATCGTTATGTTCTCTCTATATATTATTACAATGTTGTTCAACAAAGATATCTTGTGAAGTTGATAAATGCATATTTGAATGAATACTTCACTTATATTTGTAGTTATACATAAAAGGACTTGGTTTTTTATTTTCAAATGTTTGTAATCAGCCTTGTTTCACTACAAGGATCAAATACGATAAATATGAAGCCTTTGGTACTTGGCATTCATGGTAAAAAAGTAGAGACTATAGAAATTTTTGAGCTTCATAGAACTGGAAAAACTCTACTTCACTTATATTTGTAGTTATACATAAAAGGACTTGGTTTTTTATTTTCAAATGTTTGTAATCAGCCTTGTTTCACTACAAGGATCAAATACGATAAATATGAAGCCTTTGGTACTTGGCATTCATGGTAAAAAAGTAGAGACTATAGAAATTTTTGAGCTTCATAGAACTGGAAAAACTCTACTTCACTTATATTTGTAGTTATACATAAAAGGACTTGGTTTTTTATTTTCAAATGTTTGTAATCAGCCTTGTTTCACTACAAGGATCAAATACGATAAATATGAAGCCTTTGGTACTTGGCATTCATGGTAAAAAAGTAGAGACTATAGAAATTTTTGAGCTTCATAGAACTAGAAAAACTCTATGGCTATGTAGGCATCAATGTTGGCCCCTGCTACTTTGTTTGAGCTACTAGTAATTAGTCACCAAGATTTTCATTAGAAAGCTATGCTTATGTTTTAAATTGTATGAAGGGGAGCTGCAATTTTCTATATACATTTTTATCAAATTTTTTGAAAAGCATATTTTTCATGCACATAAAAATACTATTACTAATTAGATGGTGGTACAATAGAATTTCCTTGAACAGTGCATGTTTAGTGCTTCTTAGGGCTTGAGACCACAAATTTTTCTTGCATACTACATTTTGGAGTGCCCCTTCCCATAGCACATAGACATGGAATAGTATTTTTTTTTTCTATGTTGCACAATGTGCATTGGTTTTTTGGATTGAATAGAAAAAGCATAATATCTTTCTATTTCACAAAGTTTCTACTGTTTACAAATTGAATGTGTTGAATTTTATTAGAAGTTGTAAGATTACAATTGCATTAATACAAATATGTATATATATACATATCTATATGTACATATGTGTATACATTTATATATATGCATATGATTGTGTGTACGAATATATGTATGAATTCTAGAACCATACATGAAGTTGCAAAGTATAAAAATATTAGTGCCAAAATTGATTGATATATTTTCTCACTACTCAATTTATTTGGTTTCCTTTTTGTAGATTCTACATTATATATGATTTCAAGTCCCATGATATCTTGCAACAATTTGTGTTCTTGTTTATCAATGTGAGTACTACATAATCATTATTATTATTTTTTTCCTGGTTTGAAATGCCTGATGTGTTGCCTGGTAATCCTAAACCAAGTTTCATTTTGGCCACACAGATTAATCTTAAGATTTTTTTCTTGTGTTGTAGTATTTTTGGTGTGTAATTGTTGTCTAAAGGCTATAGTTAGGGTTTTTGGATTGCTACTAATCATGGTGATCATTCGATTCTTCAAATTTTCTTTATGTGTATTCAATATTTCAAGTTGTTAGAATTGTAAAAATCTGATGTTTTTACATGTCGATTTTACTCATAATTTCCTGATTTGGTCCTACTATGTGCATATTTCACCTTTTTTTTCCCATATGGTCCCATTTTTTCCATCGAGTCTTGCATAATCCACATCTGGGTTCATATCGGCATGAAGAAACCAGGGTCCCCCTAATCCATTTTGCATTTTCTACTAATAAATGTCTGTGTTGCATATTGGCAAGACATTTCTACTATCATAGCGATCGGGATCCGTCTCTAAGAACCTATCGGCATGATATTCACATTGTCTCAACGACAGACATGGATCATATCAGCATAGGCTATACCGTCGGTATCATGTCTTAGCGAACTCATTATTTCTCGTCGACTGGCTTGAATGAGGATATATTGGCATGAGTTGCGGCGTCGATATAATATCATGCCAAACTCTTTGTGGTCTCATGGAACAACATGCGAGGGATTCATTTCGGCCATACTTGTGTTTGGTGTGATGTCATAGCGAAATCTCATTGTCTCACCGACCGGGGCATGCAAAGATACATCAGAAAGCTTTAATACATCTGGGTGAGCTCCTGGCAAAGTCTTTTTGTCTTGCCAACCAATGGCATAAGGGTATACGTCTTAGTAGGAGTAAGTGATATCAGCGTGAGGTCTCGGCGAGTGACCTCTAGTCTCACCGATGGAATACAAAAGGGACCTTGTAGGCATAGGATCTCATTTGTCTTAGTGACACACAAGATGGTGGTACTTTTGGTGAAACATAGTGTGGTCTACATGAGGTCTCTCTGACATTAGAATGTTACGGTGACTATGAATGAAACAAAAAGAACACATCGGTGAGAGATATCCTTGTCTCTCAGTGAATGGAAAGCATGTAAAGAAAAACATACTCGGTAACACATTTTGTAGACTTTTTGATATCTCTCTGACATCATAGAGTTAGGGTGAAACACAAAGAGCATGGGATGATAGAAATATTATTTCCTTCAACATACCTATAGGGATATCTCAGCGAACGATTAATAAAAACTTAGTCACTATGGTCGACATATGAATTTCTAAAATACCGTTGCAGGCCGACATGAAATTTTCCTCAATACTACAGTTGGCCGAAATTAATTTGAAATGATATGTTTCCTGATGTTGGTGTATAAATATGTGTTCAAGATTGTAGAGGATATAAGATCAGATTTGATATCATACATAGTAGGTAGATTAGGGATGGATACAGTAGAATAAATTTCTCATAATAGAGAATATGTTGCATGTTCTCAAATGGCGATTTCAGTGAAATTCAATTGATGTCACATGATATTTCTGGTGTCAATTGTATGTTGAATTTATTGAAAAGTATTGCTAAGTTTTCTCCAAGTTTATCCTTTCTGGTTGTTTAAATTGATATAACAAGTTTATTTTCAGTTTATCAGTGCACATTTGTTGTATCTGTGTGATTAATTGATTGGTTCTTTCAAGGAGAGATTAAATCATTTTGGTTGATCACGGTAATCAGGGAGATTCATCTGGATTATTAAATTAGAGCTTAGTAGTCACAATCTTGCATGTTTATACAAGTATAAATAGAACATATGCTAGCAATTTGAGTTTCTACTAGAATAAGTTGCCCATTTATGTTTTATTGGACTTTGCATACCCAACAAGGCACTAGTCTCTGCACTTCATCATTTGAATTCATTTAGTTTCTTTACATCTATTAATTGAGCATTTCAGGATTTAGATTAGAAGATTGCTTTTGCTATTGCTATCAAGTTTGGTTCATTTGTTCACTTCCATCTGCCATTGTGGAAAAATCATTGTGCAAGAAAGATAATCATAAGCCAAGTCTGCTTCATTTAGATAGGTCACCCACCTAGGTCTGGCAGCACCTGAAGAGCAGAAGGTTAAATTCTTTTGACCTTGTCTATTACCCTAAAACGTATCAAGAGATTGGCAGCCTCTTGAGGTATTTTGCCTACATTTTTGAGAGCTAACAAATTGGTGACTCTACTGGGGATTACATCAGAAAATTCAGTTGAAGACCATCATATATAGTCAGTGAAGAAAAGGTTGTAATTTGAGAAGATTCATAAAGAATGATTCTGCTGGGGAAAAGATCATAAACAATCATTTTCCTACTTTTGGAAAAGTAGGTAGTGACTCTAAAAAGGTTTGACGAAGAATGGAATTTATATATGGAACAAATGAATATGCAAATGCAAGCAGGCATTGGACTCCTCAAATGCTTGATAGTACAATTGGAAATTTTCACAATGGAGGCAATGCATTTCATGCACAACAGAATATATACTCAGCACAACCACCTCATGGTCAATAGTATGTGCCATATTATCATACACAATGTAGTGGTCCACCATACCAGTATCAGTACCCACCTGGCACCCCCCCTCATCAACACACAACAATGATCAAACAGTTCGATTTGGCAGGGATTCAATTATCCCCTTATCCAATGGATGGAAGTTGGAGAGGTCTTGTTCCAAAGTTTATAGGGAGTAATGCAATCACTGCTAAGGAGAATTTAAGAATTTTCAATGCTTTCATCCAAGATTTGGATGTGCCATATGAAGATTTACACATGAGGCTATTCATGATATCACTTATTGAAGATGCCAGGGATTGGTTCAATAGCCTAATAGCAATCTCTATTGATTCTCTCTAGGGGTTTCAGGATCAATTCGTTGAGCAATATGGGAATCCAAGTGTACCAGATGCTACTCTTCATGAATTAATATAGATTCAGAAAGATCAAAATGACACAATTTATGATTTCAATTGGAGGTTCAATAAATTGTAGAATAGAATACCTCTTAGATCAAAGTTGCTAGATTATGTAGCACTAAGTGTTTATTTGAATGCATTTGATCCTAAAATAGGGTATGAACTAAGGAATAGAATCCCAAGAGATTTGTCTAAGGCTCAGAAGATGGCACAAACAATTGAAAATAATAGTTGAGCTAGAGGGATAATGGATAAAAGAGACAATCCTAAGGTTCCTCAGTAAAGCAGCAATTATTAGTACAGACAGGAGAATACTTACAGAAATGAGAGGCCAAGCTTGCATGACATGCCTTATAATACAGACTGGAAGGATGGAAAACCTATAACAACTAGGCCTAGAAGCAAGGAAACTCCTGATCCATTGAGCAAGAGGGGAACCTATAAGGTAAGTAACAATTACTTTTGTGAATTTTGTGATAAGCCACATTCCCCAGATTATTGTATTATAGCCCAAAGAATGCAAGAAGAGGGAATGTTGATGAACAATGGAGAAGATCACAAAGTCTATTTGACTTCAAAAACTTTTCACCATGTTGAGGAGAGGTACTCATCTTCAGAGGATGTAGGTTATTAGTATGGTGTTTTAAATCAGAAGTATAATGTCCATATGGCTGAACAATAGGTCCTTTTTAACTTTGAGGATGATTATACAGAGCCACATTCTGTTGAAGTTCCTACTCAATGTAGTATGAGGAGACTCACCAAAGAGGAGATAGAGAGATTAACTATTGCTATAGTGGAAGAAGCGAAGAGTATGTACGAGTTAATAAATAAGACAGTAGATGAGAAGGAAGATAAAGAGCTATGCAAAGAAATGCAAGAGACTGATCAGAAGGAAGAAAACAAAGGAGAAACATTGGAGCAGAAGAAAAGGATTAAGGAAGAGGGCTTCTATTTTTCCTTCACTCAAGCGTTATCCCAAGGGAAAAGGTATGAATATGATGGTGATATCATGGATGAGCATCATGACATTGATCAAATTATGCAGTCGATAGAAGATGAGACATGTGCAAGTCTAAATGAATCCTATGAGAACTTGCATGAGGAAGATGAAGGTACAAGGTATCTCTCCTGCATAACAGATCGTGACAGGGAAAGCAGTGTATGTTATGAGGGACCAAGTGAATTTTTAGATTGTGAAGATGGATTTATGGATTTTGATCTGCAGCAAGTTGAAAGCTATGAAGATACAACTGCTGAAGAAGAGGTTTGTACATTTGAAAATGGCTTCCAAATTCTTTGAAACCCATTGTAAGATGAAGAATTAAAAGAAGATCAGATGATATTTTGTTGAGGTATGCCTATGAATGAACTTCAGGTATTTTCAAATCCACTTTATGAAAGAGAGGAGGTAATTTCAGAAAAGAAAAATGATGGAATAAATGACTATGCTGATAATGTTTCTAATTTCTCATTCTCTCATGGTCTTGGATTTATTTTTCATGATGACAAAAGTGAAGAATATAATTGTAGTGATAAAAATATTGAGACTTGTTCACTCAACAGTGAGAAAATTTCAGATTTGTTAACTCCTGAATGCTAAGGATGTGCACATGAAGTTGATCTTGAAGTTTTGTTTCCAGCTTACATTTGTTTTGATGGTGAAAAATCTTTGTGTAAAGATTTTTATGACTTCCAGTGCATTTCTTGGAATGATGGTGAAACCTTTGGTGTTGATCAAAGATCTGTGTCCATTCAGGATAAGGTATGTGATTTTGAAATTTCTAACTCATGTGAAGAGGACTTTTTTCTGCATACCAAGGATGATAGAATTCCAGCTTTAATTGGTTCATTTATGCATGATATTGAGGATATGAGTCATGATCCAGTGTTGTCTCCAAATAGAGATACTGAAGAGGTGCAAAAGGTTTCAGATTTGTTTGTTTCAAACAATGTTGATATGATAGAACATTTTGTTTCTCAAGAAAAGCACTTTGATGATGAATTTTCAATACAGCTGAGTGAGTGTTTCTTAGTACGCAATAGTGAGAAAGATAATGAGGAATTTTGCATTGCATATTTGTATATTTGTATGTTGGAGATAATAGAGATTTGTCTGATGATGAAGAATATAAATTGTAGAATGATGTAGGGAATTCGGGCCAAGCTGAGCATAGTGATTCTCTAAAAACATTCAGTGACAGGGAAGATTGCATGTGTTTCTTCAGGAAGAATCTAATGAACTCAAGACAAAACTAGGTATTTGACAGGGGAAAGTGTGGTTTGACTTTTAGATCATAACAACTCAGAACAGGTGAAGTTGAAACACAGAGGATTTAGGGATGCCAGTGCATGGAAAACTCTTGCTTATCATCTTTAAAATTCTTTCCATGCACAATAGTTTAGGGTTTTTCTCATCTCCATCTTGCATTCATTTTCCATTCATTCCATCATGCTTCATGTTCATTTCCATTTCCATTCTGCTCACTGGTTCATCATTTTGTGTTTGGTCTGCTCACCCAAAGATCTGAATCCTTGCAATGATCTTACTATCATTCATCACTAGATGGAGCCACTGTTAGAACTATAAAAAATTGATGTTTTTACATGTCAATTTTACTCATAATTTCCTGATTTGGTCCTACTCTATGTGTATTTCAGCAATTTTTTTCCCATATGGTCCCATTGTTTCTATTGAGTCTTGCATAATCCACATTTCGGTTCATATCGGCATGAAGAAACCAAGGTCTCCCTGATCCATTTTGCATTTTCTACTGATAAACGTCTGTGTTGCTTATCGGCAAGATGTTTTTGTTGTCACAGTGATTGGGATCCATCTCCAGGCACCTATCGGCGTGATATTCACATTGTTTTGGTGACATAAATGGATCATATCAGTATAAGTTATACCATTGGTATGATATCTTAGCGAACTCATTATGTCTCGCAAACTGGCTTGAATGAGGATATATCAACATGAGTTGCAGTGTCGATATAATATCATGGCAAAATCTTATGGTCTAATCGAACAACATGTGAGGGATTCATTTCGGCCATACTTGTTGTGTTCGGTGTGATGTCATAGCGAAATCTCATTGTCTCACTGACCGACTCATGCAAAGATACATTAGTGAGAGTTAATAGATCTGGGTGAGGTCCTGGTGAATTCATTTTGTCTTTCCGACCGATGACATAAGGGTATACATCTCGGTAGGAGTAAGTGATATTGGTGTGAGGTCTCGGTGAGTGACCTCCGGTCTCACCGATGGAATACAAAAGGGACCTTGTCGACATAGGATCTGATTTATCTCAGTGACACACAAGATGGTGGTACTTTTGGTGAAACATAGTGTGGTCTACGTGAGGTCTCTCTGATATTTGAATGTTACGGCGACTGTGAACAAAACAAAAAGAACACATCGGTGAGAGATATCCTTGTGTCTTAGTGAATGGAAAGCATGTAAAGAAAAACATAATCAGTAACACATTTTGTAGATTTTTTGATATCTCTCCAACATCACAGAGTCAATGTGAAACACAAAGAGCACAAGATGATAGCGATATTATTGCCTTTGGCATACCTACAGGGATATCTTAGTGAACGATTAATAAAAACTTAGTAACTGTGGCCAACATATGAATTTCTAAAATACCGTTGTAGGCCGACATGAAATTTTCCCGAATACTACGGTTGGATGAAATGAATTTGAAGTGATATGTTTCCTAATGCTGGTGTATAAATATGTGTTCCAGATTGTAGAGGATATAAGATCATATTTGAGATCATACACAGTAGGTAGATTAGGGATGGATATAGTAGAATAAATTTCTCAGAACAGAGACTATGTTGCATGTTTTCAAATGGTGATTTCAATGAAGGTCAGTTGATGTGGTAGGTTATTTCTGGTGTCAATTGTATGTTGAAATTATTGAAAAGTATTGCTAAGCTGTCTCCAAGTTGATCCTTTTTGGTTGTTTAAATTGATATAACAAGTTTATTTTCAGTTTATCAGTGCACATTTGATGTATTTGTGTGATTAATTGATTGGTTCTTTCAAGGAGAGATTAAATCCTTTTCGTTGATACCAGTAATTAGGGAGATTCATTTGGATTATTAAAGTAGAGCTTAGTAGTCACAATCTTGCATGTTTATACAAGTATAAACAGAAAATATGCTAGCAATTTGAGTTTCTGCCAAAATAAGTTTCCCATTTCTATTTTATTGGAATTTGTATACCCAACAAGGCACTGGTCTTTTCACTTCATCATTTGAATTTATTCAATTTCTTTAAATTTGTTAATTGAGCATTTTAGGATTTAGATTAGAAGATTGCTTTTGCTATTGCTATCAAGTTTGGTTTCATTTGTTCACTTCCATCTGCGATTGTGGACAAATCATTGTGCAAGAATGATAATCATAAGTCAAGTCTGCTTCATTCAGATAGGTACAACCGCCTAGGTCTGTCAACTCTTGAAGAGTAGAAGGTTAAATTCTTTTGACCTTATCTGTTACCCTGAAACGTATCAAGAGATTGGCAACCTCTTGAGGTATTCGGCCTACATTTTTTAGAGCTAACACAAGCTTTAGACATACTTTTATAGTAATTGGTTTGGTAAGCACTATGAATATAATTCATTTTTTCTAATCTTTCACATGAAATCTACAAATATGTCAAGAAAAAATTGTGTGAAGAGACAAAAACTAACCCATGACCCAATTGTAGTAGAAACCTATAAACCCACTACAAATGCAACTTTCACATCGATCGATGAAGCTCTCCACTATGCACATTGTTTTTGAATAGACTCTTTCAATTACAAAGTTGGTGATTTCCTATTCGATACATTACATGTTTTGCTTCATTTCCACTATACATCAAAATCGCTACACAATGGTTTGGTGGATCATTTCTTAAACTATTTCAACAATCACTCCCCTATATATTTATGGTTGTATTCAATATTGATTTACACCCAACAATGCTAATGAGTTTTCATAATGTACATGAAAAAAATATGTATCTATTAAGAATGAGGATTTCATCCACATAAATCAACAATAGTGGTGAAACTAGGCTCTGGGGTGATCCATTATGTCAAAAATGGCTAGCATATTGGCTAAACATCCCAATATGCATTTTTTCTTTATGTACAAAGAAATGTATTTACATTTCAATGAGCATGTGTATAATCCTGGAATATAAATTCTTTTTCCATGAGACAACTCCTATAGTTGGCCACTATGAGCTTATTTTCTCATGACCAAATACATACTATCACATTGAGAATGTCCAACCACACTTATCTTGACAACAATTTTACTCACAACAAATAGGGTGAATAAATTATTCATAGAAAAACCGCAAAGATCCTATCCTTCTTGAAAGATATGGAACAAAGACAATCTAAAAAGGGGATTCTCTCTTAACAGGAAAATATTGGCTTCAGTTCAATCCCAAGTCTCCAATAACTAGGTCACGATTGTACTAGCATCACTCTCAAGTATGATGTGATATTGTTGTTAATCTCAAAGGGACTATGTTTATTTCTAGTTTCATTAAGAATCATAAGTATTTTACACATTTTTTTAATTCATTCATAAAAATAACATCCTGAAATCAAAATATTTGAAATAATATTTCATGAACATAAAAAAATTATCTACTATCACTTAAGTAGATTTAACATTAAGCATTCAAAAATTTCATAAGAAATGGATGATTTTCAATAAATTCTATCCATTCACTTAATTTTTGGAACATTTTCAAAAATTTAAACATCTATTCTAAAACAAAGCATAAAAAATATTGAAAATTAAAATTTTCTCCCAGTTGTTCTCCATCCATTCCCTAAGGAATCAACTAAAACAAAGAAAACCACTTTATACTTGACCAGATTGCTTCACAACTACATACAAAATAGTGTGAACTTTTAAAGAGACGGGTTTTAATTTCGACAATGAGTAGGTTCTGCATGCACCCTTAAATGCCACAACACACAGTCTTCTTCGGATGAACTAACAAAACCATCTACAAAAGATTCATGAGATAGGTAGATAACTAATTTTCTATGATATTAATCAATGTGTATGTGCATACAAAGTTTTACACTGAAATGATTCAGAAAACAGGAAAAAGGAACAAAACTTAAAGAAGTTTTATGCTCTTCCGACATCCACAAAATTTGAACTTAAAATAAAAATAAAGTAGTAAATGGCCTTTTATAGGAACAAGGCCCCAAGATTTCAACTTAAATTCTATCTAGAGAATCAAAAATAACAAATTAAAATGTAGCACATTGCATATGCCAACTGTCATCAAAACATTATAGATAATGTCAAAGCTTTGACTTCATTAGCAACAAGACTTTTCACTTCATACTCCAACACAAAATACCTTCCATATATCAAGGCTATCAACATCTTGTAGAATACCAAAATAGGGAACATCTACTAGGACTAGGATCAACCTATAAAACTCAAAATTGCAAAAAAACCAAATATCTCTGCCACACCTTTGGTGTCTAGTATCTAGTTCTTCCTTCCATCATTCAGGGCTTGGGCTTCGGGATCTCTTCTTCGCCTTTCTTCAACTAGTACTCTCCAAAATAATTTAATTTTTGATACATATGTTCTTTCAAAATCCCTCGTATTTCCTTCCAAGTGAGTTTGAGCCTAGTGTCTTCTTCTGATACTTAGAGTATAATACCATTCCTCCACATTTTATCTGTTTCATATTTAGCTATAGTGTTCCCGCACTGTATAATTTCATCAATGAACTCCCACATTAATAATTGAGGGGGGTTTCTATGTATTCTTTCAATCCACTCCTTGAAAGCTTTAGCTTCTTTACCCTCCTTTCATAGCATTTGGGGATCACAACCTTGACGTGCTAGCATTTCAATAAACTCTTGATCTTCATCAAGCAATTTTCTAAATTCCATGGTGACCTTTTCAAATCCTTCAATACATTGCATCAACATGTCACCTTACCATTTCAATTGATTCTTCCATTTTTTTGGAAATGAGAGTTCTTGTTTTGAGATTACGTTTCCCTGTATTAATTCTTGGATATCTACTTGTATGAGAATTTAAATATTTCACCTTTCTTCATTAACTTTCTCTTGGTGAAATCTGCATTCACTTTCAAATCTTTTAGATTTCTTTAATCGTCGGTATGCTTCCTTGTGCTTCCCTATTTCATCCGTAATGAATTCTCTTGTAACACCCCTCCGTTTTGGCTATCTGGATCGACAGTGTTCTTTGTATGTCTGATTATGCTTATGATGTGACTGTGGAACTTGGAGATTAGTTGATCGTGAATTGATTAGTGATGCGTATGTTATATTGTAATGTGATGATTGCATCTGAATATGCTTTGACTTTGGAACTTGATTACTTGTGATCCTGATTGTTAAACGATGTGAAAGTTATATTTTGGATGAGATGCTATTTTATTCTGATGTTATCTTTATGACATGTTTTGGATTAACTTAGAAGATATTAGATAAAATGATGTTTTATGTTTTTGATCATATCATTGATGTTAGATGCGTCAGTTAGTGATATTGTATTGGTGAAGGGGATGGGATTGTATCACTCGCTTGTGAGTGCCCTACAATTCTGAGATTTCCTCTTCATAGTGTGTTTGATCATATTATATATATATTGCACATTCGACATGCTCTTTGTTGTAGGTTGACAGGTAATTGACATCGACCCCACCTAACTTCACAGGTTTGAGCATGTCCATTTACCAACGGTAATCAATTGGGAGATAGTAGCTAGGTTTTCCGTGCCAAGTCATCACCCTAGTCATAACGTGTTGTCGAGTTGTTGTCGGGGTTAGTTGTTTTAATTTGGTCATTTTCACCTTGACTATTTATTTAATTTTGAATTATAAAGGTTAATAAATATTAGATGCCATTTAATTGATGATTAAATATATTTAGTTGCAATGTTGAAATACGATTCATTTTATTGATTTATTTGATTTAATTAATAAAACAATTTTTTGAGTTATTGATTGATTTGATTAATTAATAAAATTAGATTGAGTTTATTAATTAATTAGATTAATGGGGATTTTAATTAAAATAGTTGCTTTGGCATTATTGCATATTAAAATTTAATTAAAAATAAAAGTAGAAATCTTGTTTGGATAGTTAGAGTTAAATTAAAATAAATAAATAAATAAATGATAATGTGTTTTTTAATTTCACTTTTGAAAATGGTAGATAAAATAAATTCTTTGTAACTTTGAATTGCTTTTGTTTTAATGAATTTGGAAAAATGCATGAGGTTTGAATTAAAAATTAGAAATTTGTTTTCAAATTAAAAATTGGAAATATCCTTTGAAATGTTTTAAAAAAAAACTTAGTGAGTGGGATTTTTAGGGTTTTGACCAATTTGGGGAAAAACCCTATTTTGGGAAAATAGGATCTCATTAATTTTTCAATCTTTCAATTTGGGGAGAGATTTTCTTGGTGGTGGCTTGATTTGGATTTGTGAAGGAGATTGAAGGTTTGCTTGAGCTGGAATTTGAAGAGGGTTTGAAAGCTCCATTGGAATCTTCAAGCTTTGGAGAAAAATCAGGGCCCTCTCGTTCTTGCTTTGTTTCATTTTGAAAATAGTTTAAATCCTTGTGATGATTGTTTGGAAATCTTTGTTTGGCTGTGTGAAAACCTTTGAAATGTTGTTTGGATTCAATTAAAACCCATGAAAATTTGTTTTAAAACTAGCAATAGAAAACTTGGAAGGATTCAAATGAAAAGATTTAACTCCTTTGTCAATTTGGGGAAAACCCAAAAAAATTCATTATATTATTGTGCTTTAAATTTCTTCTTCTTAATCTTCTCAAGAAAATTTGCCCAATTTGGGCTATGAAATGATATATTTTTATAGATAACCACTTATATTTTGCATATAAAATCTAAGCAAGCTAGAAGTTTTCTTTTCAAAACATTTTGTTGTGTGAAATTTGTTCTAGTGGTTTTGGTTTTGGTTTTTTTCGTTTTTTTTAACGAAATGATGTAAATGAAAATAAAATTTATTTTGTTTTTTTTTTGTGTGGGGGCTGCCCCACAGCCACCCCCAATGGAGACGCTTCCTGTGGTGGCCACGCCCAGCGCAGCCCACACAGGCTGCGTCCCCATGTGGGGGAGGCTGTAGGGCAACAACCCCCATGTGGGAGCCCTGTGGGCTTCGCAGCCACACAGGGGTTGTTTCCCCTGCCTGGGCTGTGCGGCCCATGGGAAGGTTAGGGCTTCAACCCTTTGTCATTTTTTTAAAATTTCTTTTTTTTTAGTTTTTATTTATTTAATTTAATTTAATTTTTGTTTATATTATTTTATATTATATTTTATATAGTATGTATAATATTTAATATTATATATTATATAAAATATAATATATTTAAGATATTAATTTAAATGAATTTGTAGTTATTATTTAAAAATATGTTTTATTATATATGTTAATTAATGGGGTTATAGATTATTAGTTATATTTATATTTAAATTAGTCATATATATATATATATATTGAATATAGATATGCAAATTATATACACATTAAGTATATATAATTATATATTGTTGTTGACATATATAATTTATATTTAGACATGTTTATTAAAAAGATTATAGTATGATGTATATTTAAAGGCAAATATTATAAACAAATGTATTATTTATCAAAGTGTTTTGATTATGAACATAATTGTGAAACTTAGAGATAATGAATAATTTATTTCAATCAGTTGGTTTTAATCATTAAATTGTTTGATTATGAAACATAATTGTGGAGCTTAGAGTTAACGAATGATTATTTTATTTAGATGACTTTATTTATCAAATTTTTGAATTATTTATAATTTGGTTTTGATCATTACGGATAATTGAGACAAATGAAATTAAGTGGGTAGATTAAAATATAGATTATCTTAAGATGATTTGTTACGTAATAGAAGCAAAAGTAGATTTTATATTCAAATGATTTATTTAGAACATTGAGTTTTAATAGTCAAATGATTTATTTAAAAGTAGATTTTAAATAATCAAATGCTTTCAATTTAAAAGTCAATTTTTATTAATATATGTAATTGGGAAAGTGAAATATAATTATTGGTTTAAACTCCTTAAAGTTGTCAACATGCTTCGGTTTACTATTGCGTTCATGCAAATAATGTTAATCATTTACTTAATTTCTTGTGCGATGTAATTGTTTGACTCGGGTTTAGGAAACCCTAACATTAGTTTGTTGAGTTGTCTGAAATGCTTTTATATCATGTTTCTTTCATTCTCAATGTTTGGCAATGGGGTTAGATGTCTAGTAAGTCTTCCAAAGAAGTTCGCTAAGATGGGATGTTTTATGTAATGGATCAATTTGCGAATCGCCTTGGGAATTGCATAGAGTTGTACTATGTTGTTGTACACGGTTTCCACAAACGGGGATTTGTGCCTCCTTGGGATTAGGAGTGGGTTTTGTACCTTGGTTTCCTCTAGTAGTTGGAGAGGGTTTGACCTTGTTTCCTCTATTTGGAGTGAGTTTCCTTGATTGGTTACCTCCTTGGATTGGAGAGGTCGTATTATGTAGTTACCTATTGTGGTTTTCATCGTGTGTGTTGTCGATAGGAGAGTGGCTCTTTGTGGGGGTCCGACACACAAAGGGGTGCTAGGGTAACTCATCTAGGGTTTAACTGAGTGATAATTTAAAAGAATTAATGGGAAAATCTCACACTAATGAAGTTAATGAAGGCCTCTCTTGTGAAGCAAGTGAATATTAAGGCTCGAGATGAGATGAGATGCATAGTATTGCGTGAGGGTCCAGCAGCTGGTAGAGTTGAGCCTGGATAGCTCAAGATGTGGGTTCAGTTGCCTTAGACAGTTGAGCTAGGGTAACTCATGGCAATTTATGCATGACACTCTTCCTATGTCAACAGATGGTCAGTTATTGTGTGATGTACATGAGCATTGTTCTCTGGAAGCATTGTAACCTTGTGTTAAGCAATATTGTGGTTGTAGTTGTTTTAGTTTAGTCATGTTGTAGCCTGTGTCTAGCGGTAGATGATCTTGTGTAGGAATTCCTTGTTACTATCTCCTAGCATGGAGGGAGTGGACCTTTCGGGGTTCCACGTGGTCGGGTGGCACGTGCACCTTAATCCGTTGGGTTGTCTTCTTGTTCGTGTGGATGAGATTTACAGTTGGAGAGCTCATGGGATTCAGTTTCATATCATGCTTTAGTCATTTCAGTTAATAATGTAATTCTATTACCCCTTATCTGTTATCGAGGTGGAATTTGTAATATGTAATCATGCTTATTGTATTTATCTCATTCGGGGAATGAGTGTTGTAATCATGTTGTAAATTATATTATTGGAACTAAGTGGTATCTCTTATTCTTGGATGTAAATTATTATGTATGGAATGTATGGGAACTTTTATTTATTAAGTAATTATATGGTATGCTTTTAATTCATGTTTCTTGTTTGGTTTAAGTAACATAGTCTCGTAACCCTAGGGGATTGGTTGGCAATGGTTAGTGAACTTGTATGTTAATTGCTCTTATTTTTTTAAAAAAAGAAAAAGTTCATTTGTTTAGTAAATTGCAACTTTCCCTAGGGTTGCATGTCGGGGCGTTACATCTCTCTCCTTCTTTACCCAATACTCATTCCATTCTTCAAGTACATTCATTTTGTGGTGAACTGGTACGAGTGCATCCAACTATTCTTGTGACATTAAAACAAGATGTCAGGGAAATTGAGTATATGCTTGAGTAGATAGGGTTAGTGACTTTGTAAAATGTTCCAAGGTAGAAACCCATTCTTTTAATTATCTTTTCTTCTTTTTATATTTTTACACTCTGGAAATAGTAGCATCCAAATTTACCTTTATTTCTTGTAACTCTTGCCTCCAAGATGAGTGTCCAAGATTAATACTTGTTATCTTGTACTCCTTAGGCATTATTTCATTTCTATCTTTGTTAGCTATTGAAGTAGCTATATGGATGGTTTTGTCGCAATATCCATTTCTATGCATGACATGTTTTTCTTTTTCTCTCCACGTAGGCTTAGGAGTATCTACTTCATGTATGAAACTATTAAGATTCAAACACAATACTTCTACCTCCATTGGGGAATTCAATTGATTGATCAACCAATAAGGTGCATCATCATCTCGCTCTACCTTTGCAACATTTCTTTGTTCCTATTTTTTACTTGATTCAAGAAACTCTTCTCTTACTTCTTAAATTTTATTTGTCACATCCTTTGAAATAGGGTTTTCTTTAGTAATTTCTAGCATAGATTCGAGATTACTAGTATTTGGCACTATCTCCTCTATTTGAATACTTGCATTTTCCTATCTATCTAGATGTTCAATATCATCTCCTTCGACATTACTTTCTTTACTCTTTGCTACATCTAGTTTTTCCCCATTTTCAATTCCATCACCTGAAAATTGTGTAGCTTATTCCTTCTGAATCACAATTTGAATATGGTCTTTCTATAATTCTTCAAAGACTTGCGACTATTCATTAACATTTGGAACATTCCCAAGTGAGGGTTGGGAATCAAAAGTATATTCAATAATTATTTCATCAATAGGGTCCTTCTCTATAGTCTCCCCTATTTCCATCTCAAGGATATTAGGTTTCCTCACCTCTAAGGTGAGAGTTCCTTGTATAAATTTTTCTTCTTCAACATTTATAGGATTATACCCTATATCTTGAATCTCTTCAATCACTAGTTGTACCATAGGTTTATCTTAAACTTCTTTTCTTTCACCTTCTCTCACACGGCACCCCATTTACCCATCTGTTCTTTAATTTTGGCTTCATCTGCCTCAGAAATTTCATCCAAAACCACAGGAGTTCCTCCTAGTGCTTGTTTCATACTAGCCATGTTAAGAGGAGGAGAAGTAAATAGTGTTGCAACCCTTTGAGATGTAGACTTGGTCTCTGTACCAACATTTTATGTTACTCCTACTTCATCAATAACTAGTTTAGTCCTTGGTTTTGTTGCAAAGGAAGATGCACCTTTGGGTCTTATTTTTGATTTATCTTTAATTAATTCATCTTTCTATTTATTAGATGGCTTTCTTGAAAATTCTTGTTTTGAAACTTTAGGGGTTCTTTCTTCAATCCTTATACCACAAGCTGCCTTACTAGTTTTCCTTTTCTTTCTAGTAGGTTCTCCACTCTCAAATGATGTTTCATTTCTTTGTTTTCTTCTTCTATCATCTAAGAATTTGGGTTTGATTCCTCTTTCTCTCAAAGTTTTACAAAAATCATTTAGCCAATGTTGATTGTATAACATAATTGGTCTAGAGAACTCGACAATTGATGTCATTTCTTCACATTCCTAATTCAGGTCTAGGATGGGTTCATCATATACTCTATCTTTGTTATAGGATTTATTCAACACTTTTCCATCATCCTCTTCTAATTGATCTAGAATGTCATGGAGCATAAGAATCTAAATAGATTTTAAAGACAATCTTAGATACTTTAGTATTCTTACTTTGTGCTCATCCTCTTCTAATTGATCTGGAATGTCATGGAGCATAAGAATTTGAGTAGATTTTAAAGACAATCTTAGATACTTTAGTATTCTTACTTTGTGTTCATCTTTACAATTAAGCCAATAATCTTCTAGGTGCTAGACATGAGCATAGTAACCAACTATATTCTTGGCGATATTCCCCTCGGGGTTATAGTATATTCTCTAAAGTGGAAAATACTCAAAATTATATGTTCTCAATTCTTCTTCACAAAAGTTAGACACTCTAATTGTATTGCACTTGAAATTTCCCATCATAATAGGAAATTTGAAAGAGGCCTTCTTGTGAACATGACTATAAAGAGCTTGTGATAGTTTCAACTATCTCACGAATTCTAAGAAAACAAATTTTTTTGTTGGATACCTGGGAAGAATGAAAGGATTTCCATCAAATGCCTTCATTATAATGTAGGAGTAAGTTGGGAACAGAATATACCATCCTCCCATTGGTTGAATGATACTTTGTGCCTCTAGGGACAATCTTTTGGCTTTATCACCTGCCATCGTTCTAACTAGCTTCATTGATAATAAATGTTTAACTCTCATGTAATTCTCTTTGTATCCACGGATGGTGATCTAGGGTCAATGAGCATATATCAAAACATTTCCTGCCTTGGTGCCTATAGTACAAATCACATATGAAGACATATAAAAGCACCTAGTTTGGGAAATTCCTTTATTTTTTCACATAATCTGTCACTAATGAACTTTCCCCAATGCATTTGCACAGGTCTTTCCATCAGGCTGAATATTATTACAAACATCCAAGGTTCAAATTTACTAGCATCCCTTAAACCAGCTATCCTACTCAATAGAGTTATAATATCTTGAATATCTTGGTTGAACATAGACCTCTGGATTACTTTGATTTGTGGTGTAATTGGCTCTCGACACCATCGGGTACTGATAATTTTTCTATTGTGGGATTCAACATTTTGATACATTTTTCCCTTTGCTTTCATATCAACATTATACATTTGAGTGTACATAGGGAGCCCAAATGTGTATGTAGTTACTTTCTGTGATAGGTCTACATAAATTCTCCCTTCTTTATCAATGAATCTTTTCCCTGGGTTATAGTAATTTATACATTATGTAACCAATTCAGGGGCCTCCATTGCTAGTGGAAACTCTCCTGCTAAAAATAACCCATTTTACACAACATTTTTGGAACATTGAGAAGCATTTTCTTGCAGTGCCCATGTGTTAATTTCAACATCAGAAGACCATCCCATATGAGTATCTATAACTACCACATTGATTGGTATGGCTTATGAATTGCAGTATTTGAATTCATCTTCTGCCCTTGTATCAAAAGTACTCATTTTCTCTAGAGTGTTTTGCATTTTTTTCAAAAAAATGTGTCTTGTGTGTTAAATTTAACTAGATTTTACAATTTATAAAACTTTTAGTTCACCTTTTGCCTTTATTCAAAATCAAAGAATAATCAACATTTCAATTTCTAAAAGGAAATACAATTTTTTGAGATTTTTAATGCATGAAAAATAACTAACAGAATATAAGTTATCTGAAACATACCTAGTTCTAGTCATTGATGAAAATCTCTTTTAGAATGTAACTTCAAAACCCTTGGTAGTTGTGTTCTCAGTTTCTTGAAATTTACCTCTCCTTGCGTGCCAGTATTATTTCGTTCTTTCAATGTCCTTTACAAATTTGTAGTATGATGCTAAGTGGAGTGTTACAAAAACAATTGCATGCTTGAGGTGGTGCCAAGTACATGAGTAGTTGGCCACCTTCATTAATTACCTATTATAACACATTAATTCCTTGAATAAATGTGCAATCATTATGAATTAGGGTTCAAATCATGAACACCTAGATTTCTACGTGGGCTTGCTACTATAGGAGAAAGATGAAATGATGAGAATACATGGCACTTGGGTGTCATGCTGATTCTTTATGAGGAATAAAGCATTAAAGATACATGATCAATTTGTGATCACTAGTATTAAGACTTCTGGTATGAATTTTTAGAAGAAACACTAGGATCTGGGGATTTACCTCAAAGCTTTAGAAATAGAAAAATGGAATGAAAGAAAAGACCAAGAACCAAGTTTAAAAGAGATTAAAAATGTTCAAAATGGACTCTCCAAATTTTGAGTTCTAAATAAGGAAAAGAAAAGGAAATAAAGCTTATAAAATATAATATTGGACTCCGATAAAAAGATAGCACTGAGATTGATGCTTCTGGTCAATGACTTACTAGGTAGAGCTAGGACCAACTAAGGATACAATTCACTTTGATGCAAGCATTGGACTCTGGAATTCCGGTTTCTAGTAATATATTAAACTTTTATGAAAAGAATGAAACACTGAATCTGGGAAAGAAAAAGGATAAAACAAAGACAAAGCAAAATTGAAAATGAGACCAGTAACCAACTAGATTGCAGAAGGATGCCAAAGAAAATGAAAGTGAAAGGGAACATAAAAGAAAAAGCGGGTCCACATTTTTCCAAAGGGGAAAAATGGTGTGTCTTGTGAAACCACACAACTAGCAACCAAGAAAACTAAAAAAAGTAACAAAAATTCAATTCCAGATCTAAGATCATTGTACCAAATTTATTTGTTCTTCTAATTATAAATCATTGGATCTTTATTTTGACATTAAAATTTCACTTCGGCTAGCATCCAAGATTAAGTATTATTGAGCTCATGTGTGAGAAATTGATTATTTCCACCACAATAAACTTAGAAATAGCAACTATTTGCATTAACCTAGATAATATGACAATTCCTTTTAATCCAACCAGGGATAGAGCCTTGCTTCCAGTGAAGCATCCATAGCCCTGACAAGGTTATCTCCATAATTCCCCCAAACATAGCTCTACTACTAGCCAAGAATCTATAGCCCCAGTAGAGTTACTTGGATACCCTAAAGAGTGGATTTATTTTTTCTTTAGATATAGAAATGATAGCACATTTTTCAACTTTTTATATGTCAATGAATATCTTTTATCAACTTGCAAGCAATGAATCCTGCCATTAGGTTGGGAATTATAGTGGTAGAAAATGTAGTCTTTTAATATTTTAATTAATGCAAACAACTGCTATCCCAAATTTTAGTAGAATGATTTAAATATGTGTGTTTGTAGCTCAACATAAACTAAATGATTCATACAAGGCATAGTATAAAGAATTGAATAATCCATAGACAATTTATAAATAAAGGACTATTTCTAGTCAAGAAATAGACCAAATTTCTAGAGATGACATTCTATTAACCTATTCACCTTCAAAGGTTTTCGATCATTGTAAAGTCAAATGATGCAACACCCAAAAAAAAAAGAAACAAACAAACAACTTTTACAAACCAACAACACCAACCAAAATAAAAACTATTTACACAAACTATTTACAAAAAACTATATACAAAAAAAAGAGTATTTACTTATGACTAGAAATAATGCTTTAGGAACTACTTATTGACAAGCAATGGGATATCTTGACTAGTTAGGGTATGTGCAGGATCATCATGGAAAAAACAGGCCCTTAAGTGGCAAAAAATTCAAAAAAATTAGAGTTAGGAAACTTGACGTAAAAATTTGAATAAGTTATCTACATTATTTCAAAAATATGTAACAATATAATCTATAGCAAATTGAATGTAGTTTATAAACTATTAGGTTTGTTTAAAAAAATAAAAGTCTATTTGGTGAAAATTTGAAATTTCAATCCAGTGGTACTTAAATTTTAGGCAAAAAATAAGAAGTAGGTGTCTGTCTAACCATCCTAACCACAATAAAATGATAATATTTTTTTATAATATTTTATATATAAGTAGAGTACTCATGCCCCGATGTGATGCATATTTTTTTGTAATTTTTTTCCAAGTAAATAATTAATTATGATTTTTTTAATATAACTTTTTAAAAAATATAAAAACTCGTATGTCTGACCACCTTAACTTGGTCAAAACTTCATGAAATTCAATTTATTTTTTTAATCCTATAGTATGCGAAGCATATAATGTGACACATGTTTTTGATTCAAAAAATGTGATATTATTTGAAATCTATAGATATTTTTCAATCGGCCTATCAATTAGGACATAAGTCATAATTTGAATAGAAAACAAATAATAATTACTTATTAAATTCAAAGTAAAGAAAAAATTATATCATTGGAAAGATGAGAATCTCCTTTAAAAAACCTTTTTGTTTCATCAATTTTGGGTAAAAAAATAGTCATCAACCACATACCCATCATATTGCCACTTTTTGTCCCATCTTGATCCTGCATATACTCGTTAAAGACTTCAGCCTATAAGTGTTGTCACCGAAGATTTCAGAAACTTGATATGGGCCTTTCCACAACTTGTCAAACTTACCATGCTCACCTTTTTGTTCATGGGATTTATTCCAATATGGGACCAATTCAGCTATTCTTACATTATTTAATCTAACCTTTTTATCAAGCCATCTCTTTACCATGGATTGATGCCTAGAAAAATGATCTATAGCTCGAGTACATTTTTAATCTAAATCAATTAGTTGCAACAATTGGGCTTTAGTTTGGTCATCTAATCCAATATATTCCTATGCAAACTACTAAGTAGGGATTTTCAAATTTATTAGTAGTATAGGATCTACCCCATAGACTAAATGATAAGGAGAATTCCCTAACGTGGCTTTCATCATAGTGTGGTCTACCCAAAGGGAGAATTTTAACAAATAATGGCATTCCCTAGGATTCTTTTCAATCAATTTTTTAATTATATCCAATAGATTATTATTTGATGATTCAACTAATCCATTTCACTGTAGATAATAGTTAGATAAAAATTTTAATGTTATACCATATTCAAATGCGCAATTAGAAAATTTTAATGAACAAAAGGTAGTGCCATTATCACATACCATTACATATGGAGCTCCAAACTTGGTGATGATATTCTCTTCCAAAAATTTAATTACTACTTTTGTGGTGCATTGTTTGTTGGGAAATGACTCTATCCATCTGGTATAGTAATTTGTAGTAGATAATATAGATCTATGGCCTATGGATGATGGAGGATTAATGGTTCCAATAAAATCTAGTCCCCATTGTGAAAAGGGATGCATCTCCATCACGGGTTGTAGTGGTTGAGTATTGAATCTTCCTTTATATAACGTAGTTTGACATGTATAGCAATGTTTTATGTGTTCATATGTATCTTTGAAAATCATTGGCTAGTAGTAACCAACTCTCAAAATGAGGTGTGTAGTAGCTAAAGTTATACAGTGAGCTATTCCAAATTTATAGTGTAGTTCCTGCATCACTCTATTTGCTTTTGTTCTATTTAAGCATCTTAAATAGATCCCTTCATGGTTTCTTTTGAATAGAGTTCCTCCTTTGATCATATAACTTTGTAATTTTATCTTAAGAGCTCTTCTTTGATTCCTTTGCATATGATCTTGGAAATTATGGCTAACTAGATAATGCCATATATCTAAATACTAGTCTTCTTGGTCTTCTACGTCCAAAGTATATTGTTGACTTGAAATTTGCAAATCTATTTCTATAATAGATCTAACTAGATCCTATCCCTGAATCAATCTGTGTATGATTTCTAGATTGAATTCCTATAGGATTGTAACCCATTTGGCTCTTTTTTCTTTGAGCTCACTTTGTGTTAACAACATTTTCACTGTAGAATCTAGAACAATAGCTTTGAATATACTCCTGAGGATGTAATGTCTAAATTTTCCTACCACTTTGACCAAGAAAAGGCTTTTTTTTCAACATCTATATATCTTAGCTCTGATTCTTTGAATGCAACACTCATAAAAGTAATTGGTTTATCTTCTTTATTCTCACCCTTCTATGTTAATACTATTGCACAAGTATGACCAGTTCAACAAAAGAGTAAATATAAAAAGTCTTAACATAATCCAGACATACCAATACCAGTGCTTCTATGATTGCATTCTTTGTACTCTTGAAGAAAATGTTACCTTCATTTTTCCACTCTAATTTGGCATCTTTTTTTAACATATCGTTGAGTGGTTTAACTATTTTGGTGAATCTGGTAATAATTTTTCAAACAAAATTAATCTTACCAAAATATGATTTCAATTCTTTCCTACTTCCTAGGGGCTGCAGCTTGAGCAGTTCTCTCACTCTATCTGGGTCTATCGAAGTACCTCATTCAAAAATGATGTGTCCCAATAACTTTCCTCTAGTCACCCCAAAAATACACTTTTTTGGATTTAATGAAACTCTATAAGTTTCACACTTCTATAATATCACTCTAAGATCTCGAACATGATCTCTTCTATCTTTAAAAAATAATGTAATTTCATCCATGTAGATAATAATACATTTTCCTATCAACTTGCAAAAAGCATAATCCATGGATCTCTGGAATGTAGCCCCAACATTTATCAATCTGAATGGCATCCTTCTATAAGAAAAAGTTCCCCAATTCAAGGTGAAATATTTTTTCATTTGGTCTTCCCTCGCTACCATTACTTGATTATATCTAGAGAATCCATCCAAAAAGGACATCATCTGTGAATCGCTAACTATTTTTAGCACTTCTTCGAGTGGGGGTAGTGGATAATTGTCTTTCTCGTATGTCATGTTGAGATTCTAAAAATCTACACAAAGTCCTATATCTCTATTCTTCTTTCTCATGGGGACCATATTTTCCACCCAAGCAAAATTTCTGATAGGAAATGTGATTTTAGCTAATAATTTTTTTTGGACTTCCTCTTGAATTAATGGTTCTAAGAGTGCATTTACTGGCCATTATTTCTACTAGAAAGGCTTTGTATAAGGATTTAATGGTATCCTACGAGTAATGATGGAAGTTTCATAAGTCCTCAAATATTCATATGTCCAAGCTATAACCTTCCAATAATATTTAAGTGCCTAAGAAATATTTCTTTTCTCTTCTTTAGTACAAACCTTTCATATGAGCACATTCTTAGGATATTCTTTAGTATGCAATTTGTATAATTCAGATTATCCTCCGTCACTTTGAGGAAAATCTTTTTGACTAACTATCTGATCAATGTCAAATAATCGTTCTAACTCAATTATTCCTTTCGAAATACTATTATCTTTGGCTTGAGCTAATTCTTCATCTTGAATTTTTCCATCAAGGTGATTTATCTCTTTGATTCTTTGTGCTTTGAAAATATCAAAATTAGTGATGAATTCCAATATATGTTGGTAATCTTCAAATGCCTACAAATTAGTAACATTATTGGGAACCAAAGGTAGCTGGACTAGCTCGACTATAAAACTCTTAAAATCAGAGGCATCTAGATGCTCTAGATTATTGGAAGCAATAGCCAAAGCATCAACTCTTTGATTAAATCTTCTTGGGATATGAGTAATGTTGAATGATTCAAAATTTTATATTAAATCCCATACTCTATATCAATAATTAGACAATTTATTTTAGTGGTAGATATACTACTTTTGAACTTTCCTAACTACTAATTCTGAATCACCAAACACCTTGAGGATTCTAACTTTTTTTTATTTGCAAGGATCAGGTCATGTATAAGAGCTTCATATTCTACCATGTTATTAGTACATTGTAATTGTAATCGATATGCAACAAGAAAACATTTACCTTGAGGATTGATTAGTTCAACTCCAATTCCAATCCCATGTTTTGATTTAGATCCATCAAATTTAAGGATCTAGGCTTGATCATCTGTAACTTGTAATTTACCATTCTTTGGTGTCATAGAGTTTATCTTTTCAGCCTATGTAACATGAAATTTGTCTTTATGCATTCTTAATTTAGATCTTTTGACCTTATCATGTTTGGATAGTACTGGTTCTTGATTCTGTGAACTATCTCCAGACACATCATACAACTATTTTCTGAGTGTTCAACATTATGTAACCTACACCAATCCTGCAACAACAAAAAATTTAGTTAAATTTTTATTTTATCGCTCTCCTGAGATTTTGCAATAATATTCTTCTAAAACTTATCATAAGGACTATTCTCTTCTTCAAAATAATCACAATCTAATTCAATTAAAACATCTATTCCAGGAATCAATTGATTAGGTTTTCTAGCATCACATGCAAAGGCCTTCTATTTTAGCTCCTGAACTTCATATTTTCTAAAATATTGGTTCTACATCAATGTATAGAACTTCATTTCTCTGATTATAATCAGTAATCATGTATTTCATGCATGGTTCTCTTTCAATTTTGATTTGGTTAGGGACTCCCTTCCATGGTAACCACATATGTGAGAAATTAGTAGCCATATATTCATTCAAGGTTTTATATCAATCTCTTCCCAATTGCGTACCATAAGCATCAAGTATCTCAATGAATTGAATGTATATATAATATTGTATTCTAGGATCCAATGCTAATTGTGTGTGAATATTAGTTAACTCTCCGACTACATTTACTTTTGTTTTATCAAGTTAAGTAACCTTCTTTAAAGAACTTCCTCAAGTTAACTCTAGTGTTTGACATATGGATAAAGGCATCACATTAGTAGAAACTCCAAAGTCTACTAAACAATTTTGAATATTTTTACCGAATATCCTCAAAGTGAGTAAAAATGGTGGAGACTCCAATTTTCCTTTGTAAAAGTCTACTTGCACATCTGCTATAGGAATAATGTTCTTATCTTTTGTTTTAACCTATCTTTCACATGAGTGTCCTTAAACTTGCCTTCTTTTGACATATCTTCTAGAGTATTTGAGATAATTTTCTTGATAATAGGTGTTTTGAGCAATTTTGATAAATAAGGCTAATCTTTACCTTTTTTATTTCTTCTGTTAAATAATTAGTTAAATTTTTTTGGTCTGTAGAATCTATCTTTTCATTTATTGAAACATTTGACAAATTATAATGAGAGGTTACCTTGGGTAACCCTGGGTTATTACTTGATTTATCATCAGGTGGAGTATTGAAGTTATTAGGTGGGATCAGCATTGTTAATGGCCCATTGAATTTACTTCCACCATTGGTCTTACTTCTTACGTTATAATTATGTCCTTTTTTATACTATTGAAAAACATTAATTTTGTCAATTTCTTCTTGAGGTTCATTTTCATCTTGATAGGGAAAAGCATACATTTCTAGAGTCATAGTTGAATTATCTCCCTCATATTCATAAGTATGACTTGTGAAAACAGTAGGTGGCTTGAAATGTTCATAAATTTCAAGGACAAAATTAGAATCATATCCTACCAAGACTACCACATTTCCCTTAGGAGGATGAGAGTCACAATGTTCATTGTAATGTGTAGAGGCTAGAAAATTTCTGAAGCAATTTTAAACTATGAATAGATGACTTCAACATGAGTGTTTGTATTATGAATTCTACATCAATTATTCATCACAATATCAGCTAAATTGGCTTTCAATGTGGATATTTCTTCAGTAGGATTGCTGTTATCTAAATTTCTTTACAACCACCATTATTAGGCCGAGTATTCCATGGTTTAGGTGGCCTTGGAGTGTTATACATCCGATTTTGTAAATTTTGGTTGTAATTTTGAGCATAAAAGTTTTTATTTCTCAATTGTGTAACCTCTGTGGTTAATATTTCAAGTTGAGCTATAACTTCTTTCATGTATTCCTTCTCTAAAATCTTGATATTTAGATTTTACTGAGTTTGGAAGAAAAAATAATTTATGTTGGCACACAACTTTGTGATAGTTGGACAATGGTGGAGGACTAAAGCTTGACTATTTCCTAGTTGAAAGAAAGTATTATGAGGAAATGTCCCATTCTGGAGCACTGAAGGATAAACATTAGGAGCTATAGGCTGACTTAGAGGGATTCTATTTATGTTTGAAGAAGGATAATTGTTCAATCTATTTCTGCCATTCATGGATGACCCATTTCTAAGATATTTCATTTCCAAATTTACACTCATGACTTACACATAGGCTTTTGGTAAAGTAATAGGAGGATTTTCCCTTTGCTTCACAAACATAGTAGTTAAAGTATATAATTTTGTATAATAAACTATGATAGCAAACAAATTATCTACTATGTAAGGTGTGTGCAACCTAGAATAAGCCTTTTAAAACCTATCATTAAAAGAAGTTATAGGTTCTCCTTCGAACCTATTGATTTGAGAAAATTGATGATATAACAAAGTAGGGTCAGCCGGTGTTCTAAACGTAGCTAAAAATTTGAGTTTTCATATCCTTCCATGATCTGATAGAATTGTGAGGTAGGTTGATATACCACTAGTACACTTCATTGATTAAGGTGTATGGGAACAACCTACATATGACATCTTCATGTTGAATCCTCACTCTAAAGATGTATACTTAGAGATACTAATATGTTATTATGTATCTTCATGAAAATAATATTTAGGACACAACTTATCAAGATTTTTTGGTAAATTATTATACACAACAAATTGAATTGGTGACTCTATTTTAAAGAATGCCATCACTATGGGCGGTGGTGGTATAGCAGTCAGATTTTTTGAACTTGAACCTACTCTTCTAGAATTTTGAGGTCTAGATGATGTTCGACCACTAAGCTCGACTAAAGTCATGCAAGTATCACCAAATCAAGATCTAGTCACTCTAAGGAAACCTAGTTTAAAACCTAACAAATGCAAAAAAGAGAACAATAGGACCTCCTTCTACCACCAATAACTATTGACAATAATTTTACTTGCAACCAATAGGGTGAATAAATTATTCACAAACTAAAAAGAGCATATCCTTCTTCAAAGATATGAAACAAAGACAATCTAAAAAGGGGATTTTTTCTTAATAGGAAAAGATTGGCTTCAGTTCAATCCCAAGTTTTTGATAACCAGGTCATGATTATACTAGGGTTACTCTTGAGTATGATATGATACTATAATTCATCTCAAAGGGACTATGGTTATTTCTAGTTTTGTTACGAATCATAAGCGTTTTACAAAAAAATTCAAATTCATTCATAAAAATAACATCATGAAACTGAAAGATTTGAAATAAAATTTCATGAACATCAAAAAATTCTTTGCTATCAGTTAAGTGGATTTAGCATTAAGCATTCAAAAATTTCATAAGAAATGAAATATTTTCAATAAATTCCACCCATTCACTTAATTTTTGGAGCATTTTTCAAAATTTAAACATCTATTATAAAACAAAGGATAAAAATACTGAAAAATTAAAATTTTCTCCTGGTTATTCTCCATGCATGCCCCAAAGAATCAACTAAAACAGATCAAACCACTTTATACTTCACTAGTTTGCTTCAAAACTACATATAAAATGGTGCAAGCTTTTAAAGAGGGGTTTTAATTTGGACACCGAGTAGGTTCTGCATGCACCTTAAATGGCGCAACACACAGTTTTGTTTGACTAAACTAACAAAACTAGCTACAAAAGATTCATGAGATGGATACCTATCTAATTAGATTTTATAATAATCAATTTCTACATGCATACAAAGTTTTACAATGGAATGATTCAGAAAATAGGAAAAAAGAACAAAAAATAAAGAAGTTTTATGTTCTTTTGACATCCACAAATTATGAACTTAAAAAAAAGAAGCAGTAAACAACCTTTTATAGGAACAAGGCCCCAAGAGTTCAAATTAAAGTCCATCTAGAGAATCATAAATAACAAACTAAAATGTAGCATGTAGCATACTCCAACTCTCATCAAAACATTCTAGATAAAGTCAAAGCTTTGGCATCATCAGCAACAACACTATTCACTTCATACTCCAACATAGAATACTTTTCTTGTATCAAGGCTATCAAAATATTTTAGAATAATAGAATGGGAAACATCTACCAAGACCAGGATCAACCTGCAAAACTCAAAATTGGAAAAAAAAAAATCTCCCTCACACCTCCAGTGTCAAGTATCCCATTCTTCCTTTCATCATTTAGGGTTCAGGCTCTGGGATCTCTTCTTCACCTTTCTTCAACTAGTACTCTCAAAAAGCATTCAATGTTTGATGCATATGTTCTGTTGAAATCCCTTGTACTACCTTCCAAGTGAGTTTGAGCCTAGTGTATTCTTCTGATACCTAGAGTATAATACCATTCATCTACATTTTATTTGTTACATATTTAGCTATAGTGTTCCTGTACTGTATAATTTCATCAATGATCTCCTATTTTAATAACCGAATGAGGTCTCTATTTATTATTTCAATCCATTCCTTGAAATATTTAGCTTCTTTACCCTCCTATTGTAGTGTTTGGGGATCACAACCTTGACATGCTATAATTTCAATAAACTCTTGATTTTCATCAAGAAAATTTCTACATTCCATTGTGACCTCTTCAAATCCTTCAATACATTGCATCAGAATGTCACCTTCCCATTTCAATTATTTTATCCATTTTTCTGGCAATGGGAGCTCTTGTTATAATATTACATTTCCCTATATTAATTCCTGCATATCTACTTGTATGAGAATTTCAATATTTTGCCTTTCTTCATTAACTTGCTCCTAGCAAAATATGCATTCACTTTCAAATCTTTTAAATTCCTCTAACCAACGGTATGCTTCCTTGTGATCCCCTATTGTGTCTATTATGAATTCTTCCCCCTGCTTTACCCAGTACTCAATCCATTCTTCAAATACATCATTTTGTGTTGAACTGCTATGATTGCATCCACCTATTCTTGTGACATTAATACTGGATGTTGGGGAAATTCAGTCCACACTTGACCAGATAGGGTTAGTGACTTTATAAAATGTTCCAAGGTAGCAACTCATTCTTTTAATTATCTTTTCTTCTATTTATATTTCTGCACTCTTGCAATAGTAGCATCCAAATTCACCTTTATTTATTCTAACTCTTGCCTCCAATATGAGTGTCCAAGATTAATACTTGTTATCTTTTACTCCTTAGGCATTATTTCATGTTTATATTTTTTAGCTGTTGGAGTAGCTATATCGATGGTTCTATCACCATTAATGCATTTCTCTGCATTACATGTTTTTCTTTTGCTCTGCGACTAGGCTTAGGAGTATCTACTTCCTATATGAAAGTATTAAGATTCAATGGAAATACTTCTAGTTCCATTGGGGGAGTCAATTCCCTAATCAACCAATCAGATGCATCATCATCTCTCTCTACCTCTGTAATATTTATTTTTTATTAGTTTTTACTTAATTCAAGAACTTCTTCTCTTCTTCAATTTTATTTGTCACATCCTCTGAAATGGGGATTTCTTCAGTAGTTTTTGGCATAGATTCGGGATTACTAGGATTTGGCACTATCTCTTCTATTTGAAGACATACATGTTCCTATCTATCCAGATGTTCAACATCATCTCCCTAGACATTACATTCTTTATTCTCTGCTACATCAAGGTTTTCCTTATTTTCAATTCCATCATTTGAAAAATATGTGGCTTCTTCTTTCTCAATCTCAAATTCAATATGGTATTCTCTAATTCTTCAAAGACTTGGGACTGTTCATTAACATTTGGAACATTCACAACCAAGAGCTGGGAATCAAAAGTTTCTTTAATAGTTATTTCATTAATAGGGTCTTGGTCTATATTCTCTCATGTTTCCATGTGAAGGATATTAGGTTTCCCTACCTTTGAGGTGAGTGCTCCCTGTATAAATTCTTCTTCTTCAACATTTATAGGATTAGACCTTGTATCCTAAATCTCTTCTATCATTGGTTGTACCATAGGTTTATCTTTAAACTTCTTTTCTTTCACCTTATCCCACATGGCACCCCATTTATCCATTTTTTTTAATTATTGCTTCATTTGCCTCAGAAATAAGAGTTCCTCCTAGTGCTTGTTTCATACTAGCCATGTTAATAGAAGGAGGGGAAGTAAATAGTGTTGTATCCCTTTGAGATGTAGACCTGATCTGTGTACCAACATTTTTTGTCACTCCTACTTCATCAATAACTAGTTTAGCCCTTGTTTTTGTTAGAGAGAAAGATACACCTTTGGGTTTTACTTTGTATTTAACTTTACTTAATTCAACATCATTTTTCTTATCAAATGGCTTTACCAAAACCTCTTGTTTTGAAACTTCAGGGGTTCTTTCTTCAATCCTTATACTAGGAGCCACCTTACTAGTTTCCCTTTTCTTTCTAGTAGGTTCTCCCCTCTCAAATGTTGTTTCATTTCTTTGTTTTCTTCTTTTGTCCTCTGAGAATGTGGGTTTGATTCTTCTTTCTATTAAATCTTTACAAATATAATTTATCCATTATTGAGTGTATGAAAAAATTGGTCTAGAGAACTCATCAATTGATGCAATTTCTTCACCTTCATAATCTAGGTCTGGGATGGGTTCATCATATACTCTATCTTCATTATAGGATTTATTCAACACTTTTCCATCATCACCTTCTTATTGATTTGTAATTTCATGGAGCATAAGATTCTGAGAAAATTTTAAAGATAATCTTTGATACTTTCTTATTCTCACTCTATGCTCATCTTCACAATTAAGCCAATAATCTTCTAGATTATAGACATGAGCATGGTAACCAGCTATATTCTTGGTAATATTCCCCTTGGGGTTATAGTATATTCTCTAAAGTGGAAAATACTCAAAATTATATGTTCTCAATTCTTCTTCACACAAGTCAGACACACTAATTGCATTGCACTTGAAATTTCACGTCACAATAGGGAATTTGAAAGAGGCCTTTTTGTGAGCATGACTATAAAGAGCTTGAGAGGGTTTCAATTGTCTCACCAATTCTACTTGTACCATAGAAAAATTACCCCTTGTCATTTTCATGGCCCTTTAGGTCTTGTTTCATTGTGTTTGCTATATTTTTCTCTCATTTTATGATGTAACATGGCTCAAACATGCATACTTAGGTACTAAAATTCAAATAATGATGTCTTGTGAAGGTCTTGTGAAGTGTTGTGAAAAAATTCCACATTCTCCTAGACCTATTTATCATAATTCACCTAAAAATCATCTTTTTACACATCATCAAGTCCTATCTTCAAGTGTTCCAAAGTCTTGTAACAAAGATTCACACTTTTCTAGGCATATTCCCCTTATTTATCTTTTTCTCACGATTTATTTGACCCCTTTATTCCCACATATACTTTATTGAAGTATATTTTTGAATATAATCCTAACACACAACTTTAAATGCAATTTATTTCCAGAAACCTAGTTTCAAGCCCTAGGTGGAACCCATTCATGATGGGTGGTGAATGAGTCCCCCTTCACTCCAAAATTTAAATATTTCAAATTTCCTTTCGAGTTTTGTTCCAAAATTACTTGATGTCAGCCTGTGATGAGGTATGAACAGTTACTGAGGCACAATATTTGTATAAATAAGTGATTTTCACCTCATTTTACATCTCCCAATTCATCTATGTTTTCACCCAAGCAATTTAAAGCATTCAAGCATCTTACAACGTTTCATCAACTAATATTCAAGCACTTTGGAGCATCCATTAACATTACTTCAGATTTGCATCATCAAGGGTTTGGTAAGTTTATGACACTAGCATGTTGTTTATTTATCATTTTGTTTACATTTCATTTCTTTATATTGGGTTTGATTACCAAAGTGGGATTTGACCAAGGAAAACCCCTATTTGCTAACCCTCAACTATTTTTCCCCTTTGCATGTGTGTTTACAGAATTTTGTATACAGATTTAACAAGTATTTAGGTGTTCAAAAGTAGAGAATAAGTCAACTAGGTGCTTCAAGTCTATTTATTCATATTTCAAGCTTGGTGAAGGTTTTCTATCCACTTCTTGTAGAATTGAATTCGACAACCTGACAAGCAGACCTTTTCAGATTTGGTGTTGCAGAGTTGTCTCCTGATTTTCCAAAAATTTGGGAGAGGGTTGATTCACCACCAATGGAAAATGAGTGCCACCTTGGAATTGAAAATATGATTTTTGTCAAATTCCAAATCCTGATTGTCAAAAACTTCCTCCTGACACTTTTTCACTAGGAGGACTAATTTTCCACCCTGGGTGAATGAGTCCCACTATGAAAATTCAGTCACATCAGTTAACATTCAAGATATTCCAGATTCATCATATTTTTTCTAGGTGCACTTTGTTTCATATTATTTCATTCTATTGTGCATCATTTCTTCATTTTCTTCATTCTTTTCGCTTCACAACATGTTTTCAAACATAGCATAAATCTTAGTCTTGCATTCATATTTAGTCTTTTCAATCATTCAATTGCATTTAGTCTATTTCATTTAGCTTATACAACATATTTCATAGCATAATTTGAGTTAACCCTTAGAATTTTTGGATCTAATCTCTCTTTTTTTAGGTGAAAATCCCTATAAGAGTTAGAGAGTCTATTGGGTCCAAAAATCTACGGTTCATTTTGGTGAACCTGACTCTTCAACACTTTTCATTTTTTTGATTTGATTTTGATATTACATCCTAGATTGCATTTGCATCAGCATTTAATTAGGATATTATGTTTTTTTTTGCATTCTAGGACTTTTCATATTGCATTAGTGTCAAAAGCTTTGTTTAGATTTCATTTTTGCATTACATATCATTGAAAAACTAACAAAATCTACATTCTGCATTTTTGATTGCATTCTATAAAGCATTAGCATCATCTTAAATTTTTTGAAAACACAAAAAACTTGCGTCTTGGGACTCATTCGCTACTAGGGCGAATCAGTCCCTCTGTACTTTTCAAATAGTATTTTTGGCATTTTCCTGCATTTCTATTTTCTATAGTTAATCTATGTTATAGTTAGCAGTATTTTTGTTATTAGCATTTATAAATTTTAAATTACATTGCATTTGAGTTATCTCCCTCCTTTGTGGTATTTGTATGAGTGTTTGGGATCCCATTGACAATACTTTGGTGAGACAAAGTTCTAGATTCATGGAATCCCATGATAGTACTTTCGTTGTGGACCATGGGATCTCAATAGCTCCTACTTCTAGTATGAAAAATGGTGCATCTAGCACTGTCAATGCTACTATGCCTTCCCTTTTCCATCCCATGAATGTTGAAACTCAAAACAAATCCCTTCCTCAAGAAAGGGTCATTAGTATTCATGAAGAATTTGCACATTTACAAGACTTGTCACTTGAAAACATCTCCAAAAATTCCATACCTGCCATTCATAATCTTCATCTTTTTCTTGAACATGATGATGGTTTGATAGTCCTAAAAAGGATTGCTGAGATTTGCAATAAACATTCCCCTAATAATACCCAATCCACAAACAATATTGTAAGCCAAGGAGGACCTCAAGTTCCTCCCCCTTCAACAATAACATCTATACCAACTTATACCAATCCACAAGTCACTACCACTATACAATAGGTTAGTTATGTGGCTCCTTCTTTCAAAATTCCACCTAGAATTCCTACTTCTCTCGTGGCATCGCAAATCCCTTCCACTACCTTTACACCCCCTAGCATTCCTTTCACTTCCCCTAACATCACTTACACTCCATTGGGTGATCCCACAATAGTGGTTTACAATTTTTGGCCAAACTAGACAATAAAATTATTATTTTTAACTAAATCTTCACATTCAGGCACCTATAGCGGCTAAACTGTGAGGAATTTGAAGATGATGCAAACTAGAGTTTCATCACATTTTGTTTTTAGATTATAAAAGTATATATTTCAAATTTTTGGAATCATATTGCACTTCTTTTTCTATCTCCCACGAAAATTGGTTTTTTTCAAAAAAAACATTTTTAAAAAGTGACACACACCGTATAATGCATAATTTTTTTTTCCATGAAGGATAAAATTCTAATTCATTCGAATTTAGATTTGTAACTCTGATATCTAGTGCTGCCACTTGGTTAGATAGCTTTTTAATAAATATTTTTTCTTAATCAAGTTTCGAAGTCAAACCAATTACAATTGAGACATAGTGCGATCGTATAACGCGTAACTTGTTTGTATATATCAAAATTCAATTTTTTTTTTGTTGGATCAAGGACTTCAATATCTAGTGCACTCATATTTTTCAATTTTTTTTTGATAATCTACTATTTTTCCACATATGCAAAATAGAGACCTTCATTTTCGGTGAAGAACCTATGTTTAATAAAACTAAAAAAGAAAATACGTAACAAAATAAAAACATATAAAAATTATATTTGTTGGATAGCTTGTTTTGAGGACTATCTTATTCTAGAAGGGTTTATGAAGACTTATCCATTTTCATCCTCAACCCGAGCTCTAAAGTGTAAAAAAATACATTTTTTTTGTGTCTCGGGAGGGGGATGAGGGGCAACAGGGGTTCAAATGAACCCCTAGGGGTTCGAGCGAATCCCTAGAGGTTTGCTCAAACTAGGGTTTGGTCGAACCATAGTTCCAGTGAACCTCTTCAAGGGGGTTCGCTCGAACTCCCTTTTCTATGCATTTGTTTTTTTTTGGTGGCAAAAATTTAAAGGGGTTCTCTTGAAAATTGGTTCAAGCGAACCCCTAATGTGTTTGGTTGAACCAGTAGGTTCATACAAACCCCCAAAATCACTTTTTTCACTTTGGGGGCATTTTTTGTGAGTTTTCCTTCCTCACTTGAATTGTAAACCACTATTGTGGCTTCACCCCATCACCATTTTCTCTTCTATCTCAACTTACATATCCCAATCTTGTCCTTACACAACTCCTTAACACTGTTTCTTCCATCCAACATCAACTTTCCACCATTAGTCAAGGTCAAACCACTCCACCCACATATCACATTCATAGTAGCCCCTTATCCTTAGAAATATTATGTACCTCGATGTCATAAGGGATCAAAATTCCTTGGTTTCAGAAATAAAAAGGTAAAGGAGACCCTATCAACCATGTTAATGCTTAGACAACTTTATTCTTGATGAGAGACTTCTAGCCAAACTTTTTCCTAGGACCTTGAAAGATAGTTCCTTAGAATGGTTTTCCAACTTGCCTAATCATTTCATCCGCTTCTTCAATGAGTTGTTGGATGCTTTCATAAGTAAATTTCAAGTTCATATTACACCTAAAAAGACAATGGCTAACCTCATGCAATGTAGACAAAATGCCGATGAAAAAATAACTGATTTTATCTCTCGGTACCAATCCGTGTATGCTTCTGATGCACATATACAAAAGATGTTTATCAAAAACTTGCATAGAAATATTCAGGATAGGTTAAGTATGATGAAATTCCCTTCATTTATGCATTCATGCACAACCCTATGTGAATATCATAACTCATTTTTGTAGTACCCCTCCATTTATGCTTATGTTTTCATACTATTAGACTATGGTACTTTGTTTGGATATTTTGATCGCTGGTTTTGAGTGACACTGGATTCACTTTGTGACATGATGATACATTATATTGTGATATTTGATTTCTGACATGCTTTGATGTAGTGTAGATGATTTCCTTCAGATGATTGTTGCTATATATATGTTTATGATGGACTAACTATTATTTAATTTGTCAGTCTGATGTAAAGTGTATTGGTGTGGAGAACAAAATTGCATCACTCGCTTGCGAGTGACCTGTGATGTCTGTGATTTTCTTCGCACAGTGTGCCTATACAATGGATTATATATATATGCATGTTATTGGTTTGATTGTAGGATTGCAGGTACATGACACCGACTCCACCTGGTTGCTTAGGTCTGAGCGTGTCAAGACTCAACGGAAATGTTGATTGGGAGGTAGTAGCATGGTTCAACCTAGTCTAGTCTATAACCTGGTCATAGTACATCGTCAGTTTAGTTTGAGTTTTAGATTGTCTTATCTTTTCCTGTTTGGATTATTTGCTTGAAAAGGAAAATTTTGTTAATTTTAATGATAGTTATTATTTCTTAATTTACTGTTATTTAAATTAGTTTTTAAAGGGGAAAGAAATTAGTTTTACATTTTATTTAATTAATTAATTAGTTTGTTTGGTTAAATAATTTGATCTTAAAAGATTAAATTTATTTAATTAAATAAATTAATTGATTAAATTAAATTGTTTTAAATTGTGAGTGAATAGATTTTATTTAAAATTAATTGTTATTTGGAAATGGCATTTTAATTATTAAATAAATTTTTCATTTTAAATTTTAAATTTTAAATAAAATAAATTCATGCAAATCTTGAGAGGCAAGATTGGCGAGAAGTGGTTAAAAGATATTTTGTACTTCTCGACAAGTGTGCCAGTTACATTTATTGTTTTTGGTTGAGTTTGTTCACGGATATTATTTGGGATCTCAAAAAACAGAGGGGTTATCAATTTTTCTACACGGGGAATGAAAGAATAATTTGTTGTGTAAAAATCAATTTTAAAGAAGTTGTTACTTCTTTTGTTTCGGTTCTATATTTGTGGAAGATCCCTTTGCTTGGAAGTTTTGTGTGGGTGGTTATAGCTTTCTTTGGATTTGGTGTTTTGAAGAAGATTTAGAGGATTGCATTCTAGAGGCAGAAGATTCTCTCCAACAACCAAGATCTTCAAAACATGGGAAATAGGTATTTCCCTTGTATTTTTAGTTTGTTTGCTTTTGAAAAGAAATTGTTTGTTTAAAACCCTTCTTCTTGGCAAATTTTTTGTAGAAAATCTTTCTGTTGATATTTGATATTTGTCTGCAAGTTGTTTCAAGAAATTAAAGTTTTATTAAATTTGTAGAACAACCTCAAGAATGTAGTTAAATAACAGAAGGAATTCAAAACAAGTTTTAAATGAAACCTCTGTGAAAATTGTAGAAAAGAAATTGGGGATTAATTTTTATTGAAATGTTTATTGTTGAAAAATTGAAAACCCAAAATTGAGAATTTATGTGTTATTTGAATAAATTTTTTTGAAGAATATTTTTTATTTACAAATGCTCTTATTGAGCAATTAGTTTTGTTTTATAAGAATGTTAATATTTATTTAAAGTGTTGTATAAATTATGCAGTCTGTAGATGAATTTATAATTCAAATGAATTTTATTTTTCACAGTGATTTATTATTTAAAATCGCCGTACGAGTGAAACAGGGGTTTGGAAATTTATTTATTTATTTATATTTAAAAATGATTAAATTTTTGCATAGTTTTAAATGGGGATTTTAGAAAAATACGAATTCAAAATTTTAATTCTCATTAAATATTTTTGGGAAGGGCTAGGGTTAACCCCAACCCTGCCGCTCCCACTGTGGGGGCTCGGCAGCTATGAGGTAGTGCCCTCCATAGAACCGTGGAGGTGACGTTGTCCCACAGGTAGCATGCCCTCCACTGTGGAGACTGTGGCGGCCTGTGAAGCTTCGCTTCCATAAAAATTTCATTTCTTTTGCTTTAAACAGAAATTCAAATGGATTATATTCTATTTCGATTTTATCAAAATAAATAGAACCTTATGTGATTTGTATTTAATGCGAATTTTGAAATTAATATATATATATATATATTTAATATTTTATATATATGTATATGTATATATATATATATTAAATTAAAATATATTTAAATTTTTTTTTAAAAGAAATACTTTTGTATTTAAATACAAAATTATTTAAGATATTTGAAAGTATAAAAATCAATTAGTTTTAAACAATAATTGATAAAAAAAATTATTTAGTTTTTTTGTTTTTATGTGAAATTGAGGAAGTTAAAGTTAGAATTTATTTAATGCAATTTCTTTAGTCATTTGAGAAAAGAATTACAATTTAATTGCTATAATTTTTATGTTAATTCTTTTGAATGACTGGATTTAGTAAATCCGAATAATAGACGTTTATTTTTCTTGATTTTCTTTAGTCGTGTTTCTAATTGGGAAAATTTGGAAATTCTTACATGAATAAGTCTTCCAAAATTAATTGTATAGAAAGGGAAATGTTATTGTTCATATGTAATTCTTGAGTTGACTAGGGTTGTGCACATGTTAGGATATGGTGTATTGATACCTGGTTTATGAATAAAATATTTAATGAGCGTTGTGTGTCATTTGTTATTATGTGATTGAAATTTGTGCACCTTGTCTACCTTAGTCAAGATAACTTAGTATACCTTTGTTATGTTTAGGGGAGTGGCTCTATGTAAGGGCCAACACACAAAAGTGGTGTCAGGGTAACTTACAAAGAGTTAGTAAGTCAGTGATAACTAAATAACACAGTAGATAGAATTAAAATCTTTAATAAGATGATTATGCCTCACTTATGGACTCTTGAGCTAGTTCAATCTTGAGTATAAGATGAGAAGGCCTGGAATGGAAAATCGATGTCTTGTTACTTTAAAAGGAATTCAATTCTGCAATAACTTGCAAATGGGGCTGGGTTTTGTAAGAGGTTACTAGAGTAACACAAGATGGGGCCGGAACCTAGGAAGAAACACCAGGGTAACCTTTGCATTATTGTGATGACACTCCACCTAAAATAACAATTAACCTTGTGTACTTAGTACATTCAATTTTCTAAAATCTAGAAGCAATGTGACCATCAGTTAGTTATGTACTTGTGTCTAGGGTTAATATTATATGTCTAGGTAACCATATTACTATCTCCTAGCACGCGGGGTGGACCTACGGGTACCACATGGTTGGGTGGAACGTGCACCTTACTCTATTGGGTCCCCAGTTTATGATCATGGCAATGAGAGCTTCATGGATGGAGAGCTCACACTTGGATATAGATGTACTTTCTTTATTGCATTATTATAAAATTTGTATTTGAAAACATCCCTCAATTGTTTACGAGGTGAACATTTGTAAATGTAAATTGTAACTATTATTTGATCTACCTCATCAGATGAATGAGTATTGTAATATCTTATCAAATGCAATGTAAGAAACATGTTTGTAATTTATGTTATCTTGAATAGAATTTTCAAATGATATGCAATGTCTATTTTTAAGTTTATGATTAATTAAATATATGCAATGCCAAATACTAAAGTCGTATATGGAAACTAAAGTAGTGTAACATCGCGTAACTTAGTGAATGTATGCAAATAATTAACTTAATATTAATACTTTAAAAAATAAAATTATTTCACTATTATACACAATTGTAACATTCCTTAGGTTATTTTGATAGGGCATTACAGGTTTCAAGTCATGATTCATCCACTTCTAGCTAAGTTGAAAAACCTGAACATAACAATCAAAATAGTAATAATAATCAAAACTTTCGCAAACAAAATAGAGTCTTCTTACAGTTCAATTTTCCTTCACAACCACAACCAACCCAACAAGTTAAAAATTAAATGGCCATTGTTAAGGAAGCTATGCCTTATAATTCTGGGGACCCTAAGAGATAATTCACCCCTTTACCTGAAACCATCCATAATACAATGAACCAATTAATTAAAAAATGTATGCTCACTTTGTCACCTATTAGACCACTTGATACAAACCAACCATTACCACCCAACTTCAAGGCTAATGCTTATTTTCACTATCATCACAAGAATGGACATGATACTGAACACTGCAATTTTCTAAAACATTTTGTTAAAGTGTTAATTATCAAGGAAATATGTATTGCACTAACTAGAATTTATAGATCTTCACCAACCCTATGCCTAAACATACTACTTCAATTGTCAAAGTTAGCGAACCTTCAAACACTGATGTAATGACTATTGATACAAACAATTACAAACTATAGACACGTAAAATATACTGATTGACATTGTGCACCTGATCCTGACTTACTAACATCGTTTCTTCTTGAATCATCTCTTGATCTAACCATTTAATCAAATCTCCTTATCAAATTAAATTCTTCAGTATTCCTCCCTTAATTGAATAAATCATTTTATCTAATTAAGTCAATCTCTTTTGTTAATTAAATCAATCCATCTGATCTAATTATCCCTATTTAATTAATAAATCAATTATTTGATTAAATTTCTAAAGTCTATCCATTAAATTAAATAAATTAAAACCTTATTTTATTTAGTCTAACACCATCTCTTTTAATTAAATAAATCAAAATCCTTATTTAATTGGCCTCTTATAATATTCATCTCTTATTTTATTTAAATAAATCCATAAATTTGAGTCAAATAGGTCACATCATCTAACCTCTCTCATTAAATTAATTAACCCTTAATTAATTTAATCTCATCTCATGTCCCATCCTCTAGATAATGCAAGTTTCATATGAAAATAGATTTAATTCATTTATTAAATCTCTATTTTCCTCACAAGGAATATTTTGGAATATTCTCTCAATTTGAATTCAAAAATTCCAAGTCAACATGTACATCCAACAAGGAAATAAATTCATCTTACATGCCCTTTGTCTTGAGCCAAGTGGAATTTATTGCATTTTCCCTTCCCTCTTACATGCCATTTCAACAAATTTGAAATTCAATATTATGCATTTATTGGCACAAACCCCAAATCTTGCACATCCTCCATCCATTCATAGCTTGACAAGTGGCATCTTTCCATTAGATGAATGTTATTCCCACATTGCTCAAATTTAAACATTCATCCATCTTGGAATTCTATAAATAAGAGCCTAATCACCTCATTTATCCATCCACAATTTATGCAAAGTTACCATGCTCAAATATCTCTCAAATTTCATCCATTATCCTTGAGTTCATAGCTAGGTTTTTGTAGATATTTGGCTTGGAGCACTCATCTCCCACCAACAAATTGGATCAATCATCTTCAACACATCAAGTTTGCATCTTAGGAATTGGGAAAGGGTCAAATTTCACATCAAATTGGCACCAATTCCCCCATGGGATCATGAGTTTTCACATTTAAATTAGGATTCAATCTATTTTGTTCTTTTTATCATGTTTTTCATTGTTTTCTTTCCTACTTTGAGTTTGTAAATGGATTTCATGGGGAATCCTTGTTTTGGCTTGCAATCTCTTGTCTATCTTTTTTATTCTTGTTGTTTTCTAGGTACCAAGGTTGGGGTTCACACAGAAACATGGTATATCTCCAATTGTTACTGAAACTAGTCCTATGGATCACATCGTAGCTATGATAGACGTTATCCCTCATCAATGCCAAAACACTAAATCTCTTGATATCACTTTTTTTGATAAATACATACTACCCAAGCTTCTTGATGGTCCTCTCTACATAGCTGGAAGAATCTATGATAAGCCTACTAATGGGATATTAATAGATCCTGCTTGTTGTGAGAATGTGATGATAGAGGAGTTTTTGGTCTTACATGAGTTATATTAAGATACTTATGATAAAGCAACTACATGGATTAAAACACACAATAGTTTTGCATGCCTTACGATTGGATTGATCATGCTACCCTCACAAATAGGACCAAAAAAATTAGATGTGAAATTTTCTATCATCCCACAATTAGACCAATTTCATTTGTGGCTAGGTCACCCTTCGCTTTTATCAATGAAAGTGGTCGCATCAGTTGTTTAGAAATTTTTGAAGTTTCCACATGACAATGAAATATTTACTATCCACCATAGTCAATTTAATCCCCTATCCTCTAAAGGAAATTTTTTCTTAGAATCCTTTTGGCCCAAACCTATATAAACCATTACACCTAGAAAGGACTTCTTTTTCATAGCATATCAAAAGTTTAAAGCCCAAAGGATAGCTGAATTGTCTCTTCGTGGTATGTACCCATCCACTTCTGCACCTCCTATCATCGATGAGACCATGCTTCACCCTGCCTCTGACCACAACCAACCCTTATCCACTCCATCACAATCCAATCCTTCAAATTTTTTGTCTAAGAGACCAAGAGATGTTGAAAGTATTCCCATCCTACCACCACATAAACAAGTATATAAAGCTAAGGAGAAATTAATTGATCTATCTCCTTCTGAAACAAAGGATCCTACAATTTTCCAATCCACTCTTACCTTGAAAAAATTCAAAATAGAATTAAAAGGAATAATGCTACTAGAGAGCGTCATCGTTGTCGTCGTTTTCTCGCTAGACAAATGAAAAATGCAAAAAATAAAGAAAACCACCTCTGCCCTTGACAAAAATTATTCCTGAACATCCTCCTGACATGCCCCAAGATAGTCCATCACCACCATTACAACAAAACAATCCAATCCACCAACCTCCAATGTTGATACATCCTTCTTTGGACATCACCCTTCACCCTCCTATTGTCATTAATTTGGATAATGATGATGAGGAGATTGCTAAAATTGATGAAGAAGTGAATAATAATTTGAATGCTTTATTCTCCTCTTCCATGAGCTTAGACAATAAATCTCTAATACCAAGTGCACAACTTGGTGATTTTCCTAGTTTGGCACTTACAATTCCTCCATTGGATAGTCAACCACCCTTATAGTATGTTGATCATGATTGGGAGGCAGATGACTTATTAGATGGTTGATTTTCATGTGCTTGGTTAGTCTTTTTAATCTTTCTTTTCTTTTTCCTTTTATGTGTGTATCATTTTCCCCCATATCATGCATTTAATGTTTTCTCTCTTAGTTCACTTCTTCTATTCATACCTCTATTCTTCTATATGTCGTACATTTCTTTCTACTTTGCTCTTTTTGTTTTATGTTCTCCTTTGGGGATGACACAAAGTGTAGATATGTCCTAAGTCTCTTCCATGCTGACCCAAGAGGTGCTTGTCTTTTTCTCTTTTTGTTTTATGTTATCCTTTGGGGATGACACAAAGCATAGAGATGTTGTCTCTTCCATGTTAACCCATAAGGTCCCTTTTCCTTTTTCTTTGTCTTTTTTGTGTTTTCTTTTTGGGGATGACACAAAAAATTGAGACTAAAATGTATCCTTCATGTTGACCCAAAAGCCTTTTCATTTTATTTTTTGTTCTTTCCTTTTTCTTGTGTTTTCCTTTTGGGGATGATGCAAGGAATTGATACCGCAATGTCTCTTCCATGTTTCCCAAAATGGACTTTTTTTGTCTTCGCTCTTTTTTTGTCATTCTTTTAGTTCTATGTGCTTTGGGGAATGATGACAGTTCTGAGCTCTTTCATAAAAACATTGCAACAATGAACATATTGACCCCAAATCCATAGATCCCTTATGTGTTTGGTGTGCTTTCTTTTCTGGGGGGAAACTCCCTTTCTTTCTTTTTCATTTTCCTTGACATGACATAGCCTAACTTTGAAACATATGACTTGGCATTGGAATTTCCTAGTTTTCTCTCATGTCTTGTTTTCCTTTTTGCATTCTCTTTTCTCTTCTACTTTAAAGAAATTGCTCCTAGAATGATGTGTATCAATTCCTTTAAAGTGGGGGGCATACAATACCATAATTCATTTGCATTCTTAGTTTATCCTTGTCATTTATATGACGTGTTTGTTACTTTGTGGATGGCAATGGGTGTGATTTATTTCATAAGTGTGATCTATCTTAAAGCATATTACATTCCTCTCGGTGGTTTGATACAATGTGTTGCATCCTCTAAGATGTTAATTTAGTATTCTTTGAGATATTAGACACAATGCTCCCTAAGTTATTGACCTTACATAAACTAAAAAAGACTCCTTTGAACATCTTTCATGTTTTACATTTTTGCATTTTTACATTTATGCATTATGTATGGCCACCTTGCATAACACAACTTGCATTCCTTTGGCACCATCTTGTTTGTTCATGAGTTCTAAGCATAAGAATATTTTATTGTCTCATGAAGCTTGAATCGACCCCTTTTTCCTTTTTCTTTATGGCACCTTGTTAAACTTATCACAAGGTATAACTCTAGCATGGTTGAGTGGGAAGCCAACCTAGTGGCATGAATTTTCCCCATAGCCACTTTTTTTTTGTGAGTGCATACCAGCTAGCATATGTATCTTACTTCTTTTTGGGCTTTCTCACCCCATGGATAGTCAGAAGTTTCATGGCCCTAGAGTGAGTGCACATTCTTTTTTTGCCGAGATCAAATCCACAACTAGTTGGATTGATGATCAAAGCTTTATTTAATTCTCAACACTTGTGTGTTCCTTTGTTCTTATGCTTAGTTTCTCATGGGATCTTCATCCTGGGGGCTTGATCATATTGCTTGATTGTTTTCATTCCATCTCGCTAACATAAGTGCATTTGAACCCTCTTCTCGATGTTCATGGCTACTTTAGTGTGAGTTTGAAGTAGGTTCATCCTCTCACTAATGTGGGGGCTAAATGTGCCATAGAAATATGGCCCCTTGTCATTTTCATGGCCTTTTAGGTCTTGTTTCGTTATGTTTTCTATATTTTTGTCTGATTTTATGAAATAGCATGGTTTGAACACACATATTTTCATACTAAAATTCAAATAACGACATCTTGTGAAGGTGTTGTGAAGTGTTGTGAAACATTTCCACATTATCCTAGACTCTATTTATCATAATTCACCTAAAAATCATCTTTTTACACATCATCAAGTCATATCTTCAAGTGTTGTAAATTCTTGTAACAAAGGTTCACACTTTTCTAGGAATATTCCCCTTATTTATCTTTTTCTCATGACTTATTTGACCCCTTTATGCCCACATATTCTTGATTTAAGTATATTTTTTAATATAATCCTAACACACCACATTAAATGCAAATTAATTCCTGACACCTAGTTTCAAGCCCTAGGTGGGACCCATTTGCCATGGGTGGCGAATGAGTCCCCCTTGGCTCCAAAATTTAAATATTTAAAATTTCCTTTTAGGTTTTAATCAAAACTTACTTGATGTCAGCCTATGATGAGGTATGAATGGTTACTAAGGCACAATATTTGTATAAATAAGTGATTTTCACCTCATTTTATATCTCCTAATTCATCTAAGCATTCACTCAAGAAATTTCAAGCATTCAAACATCTTACAACATTTCATCAAGCAATATTCAAGCACTTTGGAGCATCCATTAGTATTATTTAAAATTTGCATCATCAAGGGTTTGGTAAGTTTATGACACTTGCATGTTATTTATTTATCATTTCCTTTATATTTCATTTCTTTATATTGGGTTTGATTACCAAAGTGGGCTTTGACCAAGGAAAACCCCTATTTGCTAACCATCAACCATTTTTCCTGTTTGCATGTGTGTTTGCATACTTTTTTATGCATATTTAACAAGTATTTAGGTGTTGAAAAGTGGAGAACAAGTCAACTAGGTGCTTGAAGTCTTTTTATTCATATTTCAAGCTTGGTGAAGGTTTTTTGTCTGTTTCCTGCAGAATTGACTTCAACAACTTGACAAGAAAACCTTTTTAGATCTAGTGTTGTAGAGTTGTCTCCTGATTTTCCTTAAATTTGTGAGAGGACTAATTTTCCACCACTAGAAAATGAGTCCCACCTAAGGACTAAAAATCTGAGTTTTGTCAGATTCTGGATCCTAACTATCAGAAACTTGCTCTTGACACTTCTTCACCAAGAGGAGGACTAATTCACCACCTTGGGAAAATGAGTCCCATTGTGAAAATTCAGTAACATCAGTCAACATTCAAGATATTCTAGATTCATCATATTTTTCCTAGGTGCACTATTTTTCATCTTATTTCATTTTGTTCTATATCATTTCTTCATTTTCTTCATTGTTTGTATTTCACAACATGTTTTCAAACATAGCATAAATCTTAGTCTTGCATTCATATTTAGTCTTTTCAATTATTCAATTGCATTTAGTTTACTTCATTTAGCTTAGAAAACATATTTCATAGAGTAATTTGAGTTCACCATTAGCATTTTTGGATCTAATCTGTCTCCTTTTAGGTGAAAAACCCTATGAGAGTTAGAGACTCTATTGGGTCCAAAAATATACAGTTCACTAATAAAACAATTTTCTCTGCTAGATACGTGGACAACATGAAAGGATGTCCATCAAACCCCTCCATTCTAATGTAGGAGTAAGTGGGAAACTGAATATCGGTATGTGTAGGATCATGATGGGCCAAAAAGTGGTGATATGTAAGTGATATGATGGTCCATGTGGCTGACAATTTTTTTTTAACCCAAAATTGATGAAACAAAAAGGGTTTTTTAAGGAGATTCTTAGATTTCCACCAATATAAATTATGCTTTACTTTGAATTTAATAAATATAATTTATTATTCATTTTCTATTTGAATTACGACTAATGTCTTGATTGATAGGTTGATTGAAAAACAACTATAGCTTTCAAATTGTATCGCATTTTTTGAATGACCAAAATATGTGTGACATTCTATGCTTTGCATATTATAGGATTAAAAAAAATTTAATTTCATGAAGTTTTTACAAAGTTAAGGTTGTCAGACATACAATTTTTCATATTTTTAAAAATTTGTAATAAAAAAATTCATAATTAATTATTTACTTGGAAAAAATTAAAATAAATATGCATTACATTGGGACATGAGTCCTCTACTTATATCCAAAGTGTTATAAAAAATTATTATCATTTTATTGTTGTTAGGATGGTCAGATAGACACCTCAATCTTATTTTTTCCCTGAAATTTAAGTACAACATTGAAATTTCAAATTTTCACCAAATAGATTTTTTTTTTTTAAATAAACCTAGTAGTTTAGAAACTACATGCAATTTTCTACAGATTTTATTCTTACACATTTTTGAAATAATACAAATAACTTTTCAAATTTTTACGTCAAGTTGCCTAACTCTGATTTTTTCGATTTTTTTGCCACTTAAGGGCCTATTTTTTCCATGATGATCCTATACATACCCATATACCAACCTCCCATTGGTCGAATGACACTTTGTGCTTCTAGGGACAATTTTTTGCCTTTATCACCTTTCATCATTCTGACTAGCTTCATGGAGAACACATCATTAACTCTCTTATAATTCTCTTTGTATCCACGGATGGTGATCTTGGGTAAATGAGCATATATCAAACTATTTCCTACCTTTGTTCCCAAAGTACAAATTACATATGAAGACATATAAAAACACTTGGTTTTGAGAAATGACTTTATCTATTCACATAATTTTTCACTCATAAACTTTCCCCAACACATTTACAGGGTCTTTCCATTAGGATATATATTAATACAAACATGTAGGGTTCAAATTTACTGGCATCTCTTAAACCAGCTATCCTACTCAATAGAGTTATAATTTCTTGAATATCTTGGTTGAACATAGACCTCTAGATTACTTTGGTTTGTGGTGTAATCATCTCTTAGCACCATTAGGTACTCATAATATTTATGTTGTAGGCTTTAGCATTCTAATACATTTTTCCCTTTTTTTTCATATCAACATTATACATCTGAGTGTAGATAGGGAGCCCAAATGTGTATGTAGTTCCTTTCTATGATAGGTCTTTATAAATTCTCCCTTCTTTCTCAACAACTCTTTTTTCTGGGTTATTGTAATTCATTCATTGCATAACCAATTCAATGGCCTCCATTGCTGGCAAAAACCCTCTTGTTGAAAATAAACCGTTTCCCACAACATTTTTGGTACATTGCGCAACATTTTCTTGCAATGCCCATGTTCAAATTTCAACATGAGAAGACCATCCCATATGAGTATCTGTAACTACCACATTAATTGGTGTGCCTTACGAATTGCAATATTTAAATTCATCCTCTGTCGTTGTGTCAAAAGTACTCATTTTCTCTAGTGTGTTCCACATTTTTTTCAAAAAAATGTGTCTTGTGTTCGAGTTAGGGTTAAATTTAACCAAATTTTACAATTTATAAAATTTTCATTTCACCTTTAAGCTAAATTCAAAATCAAATAATAATCAACATTTCAATTTCTCAAGGGAAATACCATTTTCTAAAAAAATTCATGTGTGAAATATAACTAATAGAATATTAGTTATCTAAAACATACCTAGTTTTAGTTGATGATGAGAATATCTTTCAAAATGTGACTTCAAAACCCTTGGTAGTTGTGTTCTCAGTTTCTCAAAATTTACCTCTCCTTGTGTGCTAGTATTATTTTGTTCTTTCAATGTCCTTTGCAAATGTTGCAGTATGACGCAAAGTGGACTATTACAAAAGAAACTATATGCTTGAGGTGGTGCCAAGTACATGGGTAGTTTGCCACCTTCATTAATTAAATCTTATAATGCATCAATTCCTTGAATAAAGGTGCAATCATTATGAATTAGGGTTCAAATCATGAACATCTAGATTTCTACATGGGCTTGTTACTAGAGGAGAAAAATGGCACAATGATCATATGTGGAACTCAGGTATCACGTTGATTCTTTGTGAGGCATAAACCATTAAAGATATGTGATTAGTTTGTGATCACTAGGACTCAGACTTCTAGTGTCAACTTGAAGAAGAAAAATTGGGATCCAGGGATTTACCTCCAAGCTTCAGAAAGAGAAAACCAGAATGAGAGAAAAGACCAAGAACATAGTTCAAGAGAGATTAAAAAATTTCAAAACAAACTCTCTAGTTTTTCAATTTCGAATAAGGAAAATAAAAGGAAATATATTTTAAAAAATTATAATATCAGACTCTGATAAAAATATATCACCGTGATTGAAACTTCGGGTCGATGACTTACTAGGCGGAGCTAAGGAAAACTGAAGATACAATTCACTTTGATGCAAGCACAAGACTCTAGTATTCTAGTTTCTAGTAATATATTAAACTTTTAAAAAAGACCAAAACATTGAATTTGGGGAAATAATAAATAAAACAAAGACCAAGCGAAATTGAATATGAAGCTAGTAATCAACCAGACTGCAGAATGACACCAAAGAAAATGAAAGTGAAAGGGAAAAAAATAGAAAAAGGGGGTCCACAGTTTTCCAAAGGGGAAAAATGGGACATGTTGTGAGACCACACAACTTACAAATTACATACTACAATTTGGACAACATTTGGCACACAATAGCGAATGCATTTGAAACAATTGGACTTCCTAAAGTACCTACATTTTCTAGTACATGTGGCAAAAGCATGTTTGCTACCATATCTTTTTTCCTCTCTGAATAGTTTGATCAATTTTCTTTGCAATTATTTATAGCTCATTCTTTGGCTAATGCATTGATAGTTGAAAACAAATATGTGATTTTTTGTTTTGATAGCCTCTTTCAATCTAGCATAGACAACAATCATCATCTTTTGTAGTTACAATCATTGGTTTCTAGAGTTGGGATGCCATATGTGAAAATTCAGCTTGAAGGCTTCAAATTTTGTGCACTATGGTTTTCCCATATATTTGATGCAAGAATAAACATATGGCAAGTATCTCCATTTCCTCGATCCAAAACATACTCTAATTGCATGAAGCCAAAAAGAAATTTGAGCCTAGTTTATTTTCCAAATAGATTAGGCCATTGTCATTATGAACTGATTCAACAAAAAGAACAATTGGCTTAGAACATCCATATGAATTATCCATTTTTTGTTCAACATATTTCAAGCACTTTCAAATAAAAGACAACAAACAGTATGAGTAGTTCTCATAGAAAATAGATAGTTCCAACAATATATACAACAACTAAAGAAAAGTTAAGATTGCATGAGACATTACACTCGCTAAAAACAAAAATCCACAATGCAGAAGCATCCCATGCAAATCTCTCACAAACTACAACATCTAGTACTCTACTACCAACTAGCAATGTCAAAGCAATAATTTAGTCTCGCACACTTGGTAAAATTCAATACTATGATTCTAGCCAAAATTAAACACAACAAAAATCACTACATTTTTTTAAAAGACAAATATGAAGTGGAAAAAAGGATTGTGCTTTGCATTTGGAAAAATTCAAACATAGATCATATGGACATTCTATGCTCTGAAAGACAAATAACACTTTTCAATGAACAAAAGTAGGAAGAGCTCGATCCAAAAACAACCTAGTCCAAAAATATATTGACTCATACTTCCAAATGATGAAAAATACACCCATTCAATCATGTTCTATTTCTGGCATGATGTATTTCTATTGTAATATTCGTAAAGTTGACAATGCCCTTGTAGACTCTTTTTTTTTTTTGTTTACTGAGAAAAAAATAGAGATAGGGCAACCCATTTGCAAACAATGTATAAAATCCACACTGGAGGATAATATACCATTTTTTACCATGCCTCTAACAATAAGATGAAATGCATAAATAGATGTTGTTAATTCTTTGATTTGTCTTGAGGAAAGGCTTGTCTCTTTGGGTGTGTGCTGGATCATCATGGAAAAAAATAGGGCATTAAGTTGTGATAAAATTAAGAAAAATCAGAGTTAGGTAACTTGACATAAAAATTTGAATAAGTTATCTATATTATTTCAAAAAATGTAAGAATAGAATATGTAGCAAATTGAATGTAGTTTTTAAACTACTATGTTTATTTAAAAAAGAATCTATTTGGTGAAAATTTGAAATTTCAATGCAGTAGTACCTAAGTTTCTAAAAAAATAAGTAGGTGTCTATTTGACCACCCTAACCACAATAAAATGATAATATTTTTTATAATATTTTAGATATAATTTCCCATTTTGATGCATTCTTTTGTAATGTTTTTTTCCAAGTAAATAATTAATTATGATTTTTTTATTACAACTTTTAAAACATATAAAAAACTTGTATGTCTGACCACCTTAACTTGGTCAAACCTTCATAAAATTCAATTTTTTTTAATCTTATATTTTTTGAAGCAGATAATGTGACATGTTTTGGATTAAAAAAATGTGATACAATTTGAAAGCTATAGATGTTTTTCAGTCAGCCTATCAATTAGGACTTTAGTTTTAATTCAAATAAAAAATAAATAATAATTATTTATTAAATTTAAAGTAAAGCATAATTTGTATTGTTGGAAAACAAAGAATCTCCTTTAAAAACCCTTTTCATTTCATCAATTTTGGTTAAAAGAAAAGTCGCCAGCCACATACCCATCATATCGCCACTTTTTGGCCCATCATGATCCTACACATATCCCTTTGTGCATAGATTTTGCACACATTAGGCAATTTGGATACAAACAAGCAAAATATGGCTTGCTTGGGACAATTATCAATGTACTCTTAGATTTTGATAGAGTGCAACAAGCATTTCCTAGACAAGTAGAGAAAATTGCAACAATGGCAATTAGATTGAAATGAAAGCTAGAATATGATAATGTATATGCATAGGGTAATGCTATACTTTCCATAGTCATGGATGCTTTAAGTGCACTATGCAAAAAACCAATATACAAAAATAGAACATATATATAAATAGAGAATGACATGAGTTGTTGGCAAAGAACACAACACAAATGCAAACATATTCTGAAACATGACTAACTATGCAAGATGGTAATTCTGAAGATGATGAGGAGCCATAATTGAATCAATTATACATTGGTTTAAGGAACCAAAATATTTCAAAGACCTTGACATAAAAATAATTGAAATTGCACCATTATAAGGGTTTCAACCTCTTGGTATTTTCTAGGACATGTATGCAAAGGAGATGAAATTCCCAACTTTGTTCTATGGTTCGGCTCATCCAAATGACACTAGTAAAAATTTGACATACCAAAAACTTACAAGATGGAAACTCATGCATAAATACAATGACTTTGCACAACATATTACCAACATTTTTTTCATGTTATCCACCAAGTATCCTTGCTAGCATGGATTTGCATACAAAAAGTTGAATTTAAATGTGGAAAATTGCTTACAAAAGATGTGTGCAATCTAGAAAAACTTGAAAAAATATTACAATCTTTATTGGGCTATAGAACATTAAAAAGCATTCATATCTCCCCTGACTATCTACAAAACACAAAAAATAATATATTTACAATGATAAGACAATTGGGACCTCCAAATTTTTTTGTGACATTAATAAGTGTTAGGCATTTTTTGGATCCATTGTGCAAAGCCTTGCACCAAATATGTATTCCACAATAATCAAACTACAATGAAACTATTGAAGACAAGGACTTGGATTTCAAAATAAAAAAAAATTGAGTGCTTTATAGTTGTTATTTCAACCATAGAGTCAATGCATTTTGGAAAATGATGCTAAAAATCCATGAGCTATTTGGACAAGTCACAGACTATTCTTTTGTTAGAATTCTAAAATCAAGGCAATGAACATGTTCACTTTTAACTATGGATAAAAGATACACCTATATATGGAAAATGTTCAAATACTAAAATAGAAAGCTTTGTGGAAAAGTATATTTCATGTGACTCATTTCTACTTGATATGAATCTTTCCAAAATGTATATACACCATCATACAAAGACTTGCAAGAAAAACAAAAATTCAAATTGCAGATTTAGTCTCCCTTTACCTCTGATGAGGAGAACAACAATTTTAGAACTGCTTCTAATTCCTAATGCTACAATCAAGGAGAAACCAAATTTTTTTTAGGCAACTAGCATATAAAAGTTACATGAAATAATTTTCATTTGAAAGTTTCTTGCATGAATTTAAAATGGATGAAAATGAATACATTACAGTGCTATGATCAACGTTGTCATGAAAAATTGTCATGCTAAAAAGAGACCCATCTAAAATTTGGATAAATGTGGTTGAAAAGAAAGTGGCCAGAATATGGTTTGCAAATATGGATACATAATTTATTTCATAGGCATATGCTTCTGCATCTTACTATAGGTCATATATGACAAAACAAGATAGAACATTGTCTTTAGCATTTTGGAAATTGTGGCATGAATGCATTGCTGCTTATGATGGGAAATTTCAATTTATACTCAAGCTTCACAATGCATTACTTAACTATCAACAAATGTCCAGTTTTCAAACCATTCATATCATTCTTTCATTTCCATTGGGTAAATGCTCAAGGAATACTATTTTCATCAATATTGCACCATTAGAAAGCTGAGTGTTCATGTTAAAAAGTCCTAAGATATTGGAGAAAGAGAAAGATGACTCTGAGAATAGCATGTGTGCATCTATAATAGAAAAATACATGCAACGACCAAAATATCTTGACAATTTTTCATTGGATGAATATACCACTTTTTACTTTGGAAATCTAAAAAATATGCAAAAAAGAGCAAGAGAACAAATAATACACTATGTAAGATGCAATCCACACATTAACCTTGAAAATTATTGCAAGGAAAAACTTATGCTATACGTGCCTTTCAGATCAAGTGAACAAAGCTTGCTAATTGGATATGAAACATGAAGTGCAATGTTCAATGCAAAGAAAGTGCAAATTGTGAGTATTGAAAAATTGTTTACTACGCAAATTGTTCCTAAATGGGGTGGCATTGATGAGGCTTCTACAAAGGATTAAAAGGATACCTTCCCAACAATAGACATTGTATATGGAATCGATACAAGTAGAAAATAAAATGGCATTGAAAAATATGACATCATGAATGACTTGAGCCATATCAAGAATACAAAGTTCAAATATCATATCTACAAAAAAATATTCTTTAAGATTGTACATCCATTTCTTTTAAGCAATGAAGAATACTACAAACTATGAAGAAAATTGAACAAATAATGATAATCGAAAGTAAAGGACATACTAATGGAAAAAATGCTTGCTCCAAAAAAAAATTGTACTTGTTCTTGATAGGTGGGGCAAGCATAGGGAAAACTTATACAACAAAAACACTTTTCAAAGCAATGATTCGATACTATGATAAACAACTAGATAGTGATCCATTTAAGCCTAAAGGAATTATTATTGCTTCTACATGAAAAGTTGCATTCAATGTAGGTGGGATTACTACACATTCAATCATCCATTTTCCATGTAACTCTTCAAAAATATTTCCTCTAGATTGAAACATAGTAGATGCCCTAAGAAAAAAATTAAAACAAATGAATTTTTTTCTTATTGATGAAGTCTCCTTGATTGGTGTAAAAATGCTTTACAACATTGATAGAACACTTCATCAAATTAAGCATACACCAACGACACCTTTTTGAAACATAGATATCATTTTATGTGGTCATTTCTACCAAGCACAACTTGTGTGTGATACTTGGATATTTGAAGAACCAATAATAGATAAGGATAAAATTCCATACACCTTTTGGAATGGAAATTTCAAATGCTTCAAGAACTACATACTATGATCAGACAAACAAATAAACATTTCATTCCATCCTTAATTGTGCGAGGAATGGTTGACAAATAAATGGAGACATTTCCTATTTGAATGTAATGTGGTATTAGACACCTCCAAATGATCTACGATTTCCATACTTGTTCCATAGAAACACAACAGTCGAAATGCACAATAAAAGAATGCTAGAGAACTTATCAACAAAGCTTTATGTTTTAGATGCAATTGATAAAAAAGACACAATAATTGATAGCACTCAATGTCAACCTCCAAAATCATCACTTCCTAGCACAATCTTGCTCAAACAAGAAATTTTGGTTGAATTGATCACTTGCAACATTGATACAGAAGATGGACTAGTCAATGGTGTAGATGGCAATTTCAAATTGCATACAACCACACAAGAAGACATTGTTTGGATAGAATTCAATGATTCTACTATTGGCAAGTTGTGTTGAAAAAAAATGCAAAATCTATATACAAATTCTATTATTCCTTCTTGGACACCCATAACAAGAATCATTAGAAAAAAAATAAGTACAAAAATATGCACACGAGAACAATTTCCTTTGCAAATTGCATTTGCATGAACAATTCATATAGCACAAGGTCTAAAAAATGGATGCAATTGATTTTGAACCATGTAAGGTCTATCAACATGGCCTTGTGTACATTGCTTTAGCATGTGTAAGAAACATTGAATCACTATATCCACACATAGACTGGAAGAAAAAAACTTAAGAGTGTCAAAAAAAGAAAAACACAAAATGTAACACTGTATGGCCTCAACACAATGGAAAGTAGAGAGCAACCTTTTTTTATCTCTCCAAAACATTTTATCGTATGCTATTTGAACACACATAGCTTTGCATTGCAAGCACAAGAAATAGCGCATGATCATGATATGCTCCAAGGAACTGTCCTTTGCTCCCAAGAAATGAAACATAATATACTTGACCACATTAGTTCCCTTGAAAAAACATACAATTGCTATATTGTAGTAGGTATTCATGGCCTATTCACATGCTGTAGGAAAATAGTTTGTGTAAAACCTTCAAAAAAATTCAAGAAAGTATCTAGAATCAATAGCCATTGATATATTGCATATGCATACTACTATGGAAATCATAAATTTGTACTTGAGGCCAAACACACCTATTCATGATGTTTTTAATTTTACACAAACTGTTGTTACCTCTTTTCCAAGTAATTCAAAATTGATTATTGTTGGAGACTTTAACATTTAAATGTTCGAATCAACAAAACTAGTAGCACTTCTTGAATTTATGGAGAAATGAAAATTTTCAGTGGTTGTTGACAAGCCAACAACATGTGCAAGTAATTTGTTGGGTCAATTTTTGATACATAATATCAAAATTGGTACTATCAAATTAAGAGTACTAGATACATATTGGTCAAGACCATTTTGTAATATCCCTTTAGCTCTAGTCACTTGGGCATACTATACAGTTTTGTAAGTACAATTATTTAGTATGAATTTCCTTTTGTGTAGTGTGCTATTATCACTGCTCCTCGCTAGTGCAAAAAACTAGTATACAATTTATGTGAGTGAAAAATAATTGTTGAATCAACTATTTTTTCTAATATGTGTGCTTCCAATTAGAATACTTACTCCTTCGCAAATCTGCCTATGCAAACTTTAACTTTGCTAGTGTTTGTGGTCATGGCCACTAGGCATGTTCTTGTAAACTTGTGCCATCCCTATGCAGTTGCATGTTAGTATTGTTGGAAACACAAGGGCAGACAACTAAGAGGGGATCGAGTGTGAATTAGTTATCTAAGAAATTAAACAAATTAAAAAAAATCGTAGGTCACCTAATAAATTAAAATGAAAGAATAAACCATCATAGCATTAGAAACACATATAACACCAAGATTTTTTATGTGGAAACCTTGTTAGGGAAAAAAAATTGGTGGAGGTTAGTCCACAAGATTATGCTCTATTAAAGGTATAAAGAAGAATAAATGGGAATTCACATGCATTCAAGAACACTTCCTAGAGCTCACTACTCAAATACAAAAGGATTACTTCCCAAGGAAGACACACTATCTTACAAAAACAATATGATTATATCTACAATATTTTGAACTAATAAAATAACATCTTCTAATGCTTGATTATAGATCTTGTTAAGCACATGAACACTTCTTCACGCTTTGCTCACTCTTCTTCATAGTTTACTTTTTCCTTCAAATGATTAGGACATTGTTCTCACTTCACATTCACTTCATACTTCAAGAAACAATTTCTTATATATATCTATGACTAAGAATAACATCAATTACATGTTGACTCCACAAAATATGAAAATATAAAATGAATAGAACCTATCGGCCCATTTGAATCATAAAACAATTTTTAGTGTGAACCAAACACCATCAGCCAAAACATAATGAAGACCCATAAAAATATTCGTGAGCATGCAACACCTTCAAAAATTATTCCTTGAAGATCCACAACATGCTACAATCACTTTGTCGGTCGTGTTCATAAAAAACATGAACACGCAAAATAAAATCACCAATCACGAGTACAACAATCAATGTGGGTGTGCAACACAAATAGAGCATGATATAGAAACATCTATGAGCATCATGGATCACCTCAAAGGTATCCACAACAACTCAAATTACTAGAATCACGTTAACTTCATTCAAGAGCACCAACTCAAGCAATAGAAAAAATTTTAAAACACAACCGCTCATAATTCGATCAAATCTTCATGTGAACCTCTAAAACTTCCGATGGATAAACTAGATATACTAAAAAAAATACCCTTTAATCTGCAATCTTTCATCATCAATATACTAAGCTAGGCATCATACTGGTGGCTACACTACATCACCGACAACCTGCAACTTCTCTTATAATAGTTTTCTCAATATCCTCGACATATGTAGCCTTAAAGACATTAATGCAAATAGTTTTGACATCAATGAAAACTACATATTGGAAACATCCAACAATCTCCCCCTTTGGCATTGATGGAAATACATGATGTGAAAAACACCATCAACAAAACTTTCTCTTAGCACTTTCTCCCCCTAAGATTCCAACTCTTTTCTTCTCAATTCTTTCACATGACTCTTCTCCCCACAAATTTTTTTACATGATTCTTCTCCCCATTTGACATAAATGACAAAGATATACATTATCTTTCTCCATACAAGCTCTGAACCACATATTTGAACATCTAACTACTCCAGCAGCCACAACAACATCAATCCAGATCACAAGATATGACTATGAAATACACAGACTGATGCAAGTCAATGTATCTTAATTCTGATTGGGAGGGGTAATCACCCCTAGATTCCCTCTAAGACACTCAAAAGTATCCTTAGGCAACAACTTTGTAAAGATATCTACAATCTATTCCTTAGTGGGCACATACTCCTATCTGACTTCCTTTTCACTCACCTTCTCTCTCAAAAAGTTAAACTTGATAGATATATGCTTGGTTTTTGAATTCCACACTGGATTATTAGAAATGTTAATTGCACTTGAATTGTCACAAAACATAGAAATAGGTTCATCATACACAACTCTGATATCCTTCAACATCTGCTTCATCCACAACACTTGAGTAAAATTGTTAGCAACAATAATGTATTCTACCTCTGCACTAGATAAGGAAATGGAATTCTACTTCTTAACCATGAGACAAACTTCTTTCCAAAAAAAAATGGACCACCACTAGTACTTTTTTTTTCATTCACATCTCCTGCCCAATCAACATTAGTAAAGGCACTCAAAGTAAGATCATCATCTTTAGGATACCGTAGCCCAAAATCAACTGTCCCCTTCAAGTATCTGAAAATTATCTTCATGTAGTTGTCACATGGGATTCCTTAGGATCAGCTTGAAATCTTGCAACAATTCATATGAAATTCATGATATCAGGTCTAGTTTGAGTCAAGTAGAGAAATCCTCCAATTATAGATCTGTATCTGATTTGATTTTCCTTAGGAGAATCATAATCTTGTGTCAACTTGCATTTGGTCACCATGGGTGTACCGACTAGCCTTGAATATTCCATAATAAACTTCTTCAAAAATTCTTTCACATACTTGGATTGAGATATAGAGATCCCACTATCTACCTGAGTAATTTGCAATCCCAGAAAGAATTCCATTTCTCCAATCATAGAAATTTCAAATTCACTCTTCATCTCATCAATAAACTTCATGCACAAATTATCATCTCCTCCAAAAATGATATCATTATCAATCTTGAAATACAAATTACTATCAGCAGTACCTTTGTTAAATCCAAGCTTCAACAAATACTTGTCCAATCTAGCATACCATGCTCTCAGGGCTTTCTTGAGTCTATACAATTCTTTCTTCAACCGACAACCATATCTCCCTAATTAGTCAATTGAAATCCATTAGGTTGCTCAACATATACTTCTTCTTCCAATTCACCATTTATAAATGCTTATTTGACATCCATTTGATAAACCTTGTAGTTTTTGTAAGCAGTATAAGCAAGAAATAGTCTCACAGCTTCAATCCTAGCAACAGGGGAAAAAGTTTCTTCAGAATTAATACCTTCCATCTATGAATATCCTTTACACACTAGTCTTTCTTTATTCCTGGCAACTTAAACTTTCTCATTTAGCTTATTCTAAAAGAGTAATTTAGTTCCAATTACTTTTTTGTCCATAGCTCTGGGAACAAGAATCCATGTATCATTCTTCTTAATTTTCAATGGTTCTTCCTTCATTACTTCCATCCAATGTTCATCTTTTCATGCTTCATTGACAACATTAGGCTTAATCTTTGAAATCAAACAACATTCTTGTACAAAATTTCTTCTAGTCTGAATACCTTTGTTTTTATCACCTATAATCTAATCTTCTGAGTGATTTAGTCTTACATACCTTGGAATTTTAGGATTTTCTTGAACTTCAAGATCTTCTAATCTAACTTCTGTGCTTCCACTAGTTTCTCCCTCTTGACTTTCCTGATTCACTAGAATGATTTGAGCTTGATTTTGTGTCTAAAATTTATTTCCTTTATTTGAACTGTCATATTGGTTATCTGAATCATATCCATAGGTTCTAGACGATCCAACTATGTCTTAATCAACCTTGACATTAGCACTTTCAACTACTAGATCCTCAATCTCTTATTGTGGCACTAGCAAGATTTTCTCCTAGCATCAAAGTTTCCTATATCTTCATCTCTTTTGATATAGCATTTACTCCCAAAGATTTTAAAGTACCTAAGAATAGGTTTATGACCAAATCATAGCTCAAAATGAGTGTTACTGGTATGACCTTTGACATTTACCTAGTTGAGAGTGTAAATAATAGTACTCATAGCTTCTCTCCAATGAGGAACATTTCCTTCTAGTATCATAGTTCTAGTGGCTTCTTGGATTGTCTTGTTCTTCCTTTCCACAACTCCATTTTGTTGAGGGGTCCATACTGAAGATAATTTTGTCTTTATCCTATGCTCTTCACAAAAAGAATTAAACTCATGGTAAATGAACTCACCACCTCTATCTGATCTCATAAATTTAATCTTCAAACCTATCTTTGTCTCAACCATAGCCTTGAAAATCTTGAATTTCTCTAGAGCTTCACATTTTTACCTTAAGAAAGCAACCCATATCATTCTAGAGTAATCATCAATAAGTAACTTGAAATACTTGTCTCCTTGTAAGCTTCTGAATCTAGAAGGACCACACAAGTCAGTATGCACAAGCTCCAACACTTCATTTGAACAATGTTGTTTGTTGTGGAACAAAAATCTAGTTTGCTTCCCTAACTGGCATTCCTTGCATATAGTATTAGTAGGCTTTACTAACATAGGAAGATCTCTCACTACCTAAGTAGAACTTATCTTTATAATATTGTAAAATTTTACATGACACAAGCTCCTATGCCATAACCAACTTTCATCAGCTTGAGCAATCAGACAAATTTTACTAACAACACTCAAGTGAAAGATGTTTCCTTTTGTTTTTGTATCAGATGCAATCACATTTTTGGAATTCTACAGTATTATGCACTTTCCATCCTTTAATTGAATATTGTATCCCTTGTCAACCATCTGTCCAACACTTAAGAGATTATGCTTCAAATCTTCCACATATAGAACATCATTAGTATTATGCTTACCACCAAGAGAAATAGATCCTTTGCCACATATTACAATCATTTTTTTAACCAAATCTTACAACACCACCATCCTACTTTTCCAAACTCACAAATTTTCTTTTTTCACCTGTCATGTGATGAGAGAATCCACTTTCTATCACCCATTCATCTTTTTCTTCATTTCTAGTGGCCAAAGCTTTCTCCACATTCTTGTCACTAGTAGATTCAGTAGGAACCAGATCATTTTCCTTGATAGCAATAAATACCCATTCATCCTCACTTACATTCCCTTTATTAGATTCATCATTTGTTACACCTTCATCAACATTATAACAAGACTTTATTTGAAATATAGGCTTGTTAGGTCTTGACTTGGGAACTATTTCTAGACGCCTTGAAGCAAAATTACCTATCTTATTGCAAGAAAAACATTTAATAGGAAATTTTCCTTTATACTTACCTTCTCCTCTGGATTCTCTCTTGACAATAAATGCTTCAAGCTCGTCTAGCTTTCTCTCTTCTTCTTCAATCTCTCTCATCTCCTGCTCATACTTAGAAATTTTTCTAGAAGAACTTTCTACCAGATCATATCTCTGCTTGTCTTTTTTAGATATAGTAGCTTTAAATGCAGATTTTGTCTTAGGAAGAGATTCACCAAACTCACTTAACTCAAAAGCAGCAAGCTTACCAATCAACATGTCTCTGGTTACATTTGTTACAATATGGATCTCCTCAATAGTAGTAGCTTTGTCTTTGTATGCAACAAGCAAGGATAAGAGAACTTTAGCACCAATATTTGATTCTTCCAATGTTCCACCAACACATCTGATACTACACACAATTTCATTCATTCTCTACATAAAAGAAGTAATGTTCTCATCTTCACCCATTCTCAATGTTTCATATTTTCCTTTCAGACTTTATAGCTTAGCAATATTCACATGTGTATCACCTTCATACAAAGTTTCCATTTTTTTTCTAGATCTCATAAGCAGTCTGCAGCTCCATTACATTTATCATCTCAGAATCAATTAGAGCACTCAACATTATTTCCTTAACCTTGATATTGTACTCGACATCTTTAATCTCACCAGGAATAGAAGGACCATTCTATAGGATAACATACCTATTCTTTGTAATCTTCTAGTAAGGTTCACCAATGCATCTCATATGACACTCCATTCGATTCTTCCATAAAGAATAATTTGTTACATTAAATATTGGACTATCCTTCTTACATGTCACCATCCTAGATCACCTTAAGCTATTAAACTTCTTCTGAGGAACCTGCTTTGATACCAATTGTTGGCAACACAAGGGAAAACAAGTGAGAGGAGGGGGTGAATCAGTTGTCCTAGAAATTAAACAAATTAAACTTATTCTCAGACCTGATAAATGAACATGAAAGAATAAACCATCACATCATCAAAAACACATATAACACCAAGATATTTTATGTGGAAACCCTATTCCCTAGTGGAGGTTAGTCCACATGATTATACTCTATTAAAAGTATAAAGAAGAATAAATGGGAATGGACATGCATTCAAGAAAACTACCTAGAGCTCACTCCTCAAATACAAAAGGATTACTTCCCAAGGAAGGCACACTGTCTTACAAAAATATTTGGATTCGGTCTATAAGATTTTGAATTAAGAAAATAGCATTTGCTAATGCTTGATTACAGTTTTGGTTAAGCACATGAACACTTATTCACACTCTTCACACTCTACTTCTACGTTCAATTTATTAGGACATTGTTTGCAATTCACATTCACTTCATACTTCACAAAACAATTGCTTATATAACCACAACTAAGAATAACATCAATTACATGTCGACTCCACAAAATATGAAAATATAAAGTGAATACAACCTATTGGCTCAAATAAATAAACAATTTTAATGTGAACCAAACACCATCATCCAAGACATAATGATGACCCAAAAAAATATTCTCGAGCACGCAACACCTTCAAAAATTATTCCTTGAAGATCCACAACATGCTACAATCACCCTGTAGGCCGTGATCATGAAAACATGAACTCACAAAATAAAATCACCAATCGTGAGCACAAGGATCAATGCAGATGTGCAACACAAATAGAGAATGATCTAAAAACATCCACGAGCATCATGAATCACCTGAGAGGCATCCACAACAACTCAAATTATTGGAATCATGTTAACTTCATTCAGGAACACCAAGTGGAGCAACAAAAAAAATGTCATAATAGAACTCCTCATAACTCAATCAAATCTTCATGCAAACCTCTAAAAATTCTTTTAGATAAACTAGATATACTCAACAAAAAACCCTTTAATACACAACCTTTCATCATCAATATAGTAAGCTAGCCATCATATTACTGGCTACACTACATCACAGACAACCTGTAACTTCTCTTATAACAATTTTCTCAATATCCTCGACATATATAGCCTTAAAGACATTAATTCCAATAGTGTTGACATCAATGAAAACCACATATCAACAACATCTAAAAAGTATATACCTATTCTAAAATAGATTTTCTACTATACACAATATTGGTAAGCCTTTCCACACTATATGATTCTTCAATAGAAATAAATTTTACAAGAAAGTTTGTTATGGATTGCACAATTATTTTCAAGCACATCTAGATAGTATTTACTTAATGGATATGATCCTTTTAAATTGACTGCAGAGCTTCTGCTAGTTGCTATTCAATTTTTCGTTTATAGTATCTATTCTAGAACTGCTATCAGCTTCTCATGTGGCTGCTTTTTATTTGTCTACTCATGTAAATTTCAGGTCTGGCTACAGTTTAAAAATAATAGTATCAATCATACTCTTGCAAATATCTTCCATGGTTATGATATTAAAAATAAATATACATTTGTTTTGAAATAGGTATTCTATTATGAAACATATTAATTGACCATTGCATATGATACATTTCTTTATTACAAAAAAAATGGAAAATAAATAAATAAATGCACCACACAACTAGGTTGTAACACAACCATGAAATAATTTTTGTATAGATATCAAGTTTCTAAATTTTTAGATGTAGGTTACGAATATTTGGCCATTTCATACAACACATATCTCACCATTGGTGAGCATCCAATACAACATCTAGAGAATCTACAAATAGGTGAGTACTTGAATTTTGACACCAAATTTTTTTAAAAACATATCAAACCTCATTAATGTATTTTCCATAGTTTTTTCTCATACATGCTTCACATAAATATCTCATTGCATATGTTTACAGAAACATTTGAAAAACACAAATATGATTTTTTTGTAAAATAGGAGATGGATGAGTCAGTTGAAGAAAAAGATGAAAAGAGGAAAGTACTTTATCCTATTTCTGTGACAATTGAATTCATTCTTTATATGTTTAATTATCAATTTAATTTACATTATTGCTCAAATCATTATCTACATATTGAAAACAATGATTGCAAAGCCATGACACATCTCTGATATATGCACAAAGCACATGGATCTAGCATTTGAAGGTGATGTTTTGGATATTTATGGCCTTGCTATTACCACAACTCATAGAACACCAACAAAACTAGCAATTATGCATGTTGATTTAGTTTATAGTCATGGTAAAATGGAAATCACTACAAACATCAATAACAAATTAATTGACACATTTTTGCCATTGTTATCACCCCATACAAGTGTCTGCCTCACAAACTTTGTCATTAGGAAAAAAACTCAATATGAAAGAGGGGATGGTGATTATTCCCTTGTTTTAACTACTAGAAGTACCATTGAAGCCATTGAAAAATTCTATAAAGAATGTAGATTGATTCCAGACACAACCATCTCACATCTCATCCAATCAAATGATAGCTTCTCTATTGGAACAATTGGCGTCATTTTTAATAGCCATTATCGAGTGCCAAGTCAATATGAGCTTTAAGTTAAAGATTGGGAAAGCCAAGATGATTTCTCCACTATAATATGTTCCACACAATTCATGATGACATCATAGAATTCTAGCACTTATCTTTTTGAAACCTACTAAGGATTTTTTACAATTTACCTTCAATGAAACTAACTTGCATGTAAGATACTTTTCTGTATTGGAAGTAGTTGCATTTGAATAGTCTCTACTTCATTAGATTAATTTATCTATTTTTTAACTTTAAGTTTTTATTCTAATTCAATTCCATTGAATTCTTAAACTGATTTCCTATGGGATTTTATATCTTGACAATTTTGTACCTTCCAGCTTATAGTCCCAATCAGCCATAGAAATTTGTATGCAAGACTTCAATTGATCTTGGTATCAAATAAAACCCCTTTCCTATTGTTTAGAAATATTGTTCATTCTATGTAATAAGGCACAAATTTGATGAAAACAACATAGTCTAGCTACATTGATGTACTCAATGATGCATCTACAAAGGCCTTACTAGAACCACTGAAGATGTCAAACATGGAAGCAAACAACTGAACCATTTGGATTTTACATAGTACCATAGATTTGTGATAGAAAGTGCTTGGAATATATGCTTTTCTATAGTGAATTTCCAAAAAGTGCATTTCTCTAATTTGTCACTAATTGCTTATGTACTACCATTATAGGTGATAGGAATACTAAAACCTAAGAATGTTGACTTTCCCCCATACAAATCAATATGCAGTTCATGTTGAAAAATATTTTTTTTATGCAAATATCAAAGAATTATCTTGCACATTGCATAGCATGTGGCACTGACAGAGAATTTGAATAATCCCTTTTCTGCAATGTATTCTCTATCACGACCAAAAAAGGAACTAACAAGAAAGGACCCATGACCAAGATAGACAAGTAGAATGATCACAAGACCAAATCACAAGGTCAACCAACACATAACATATGACAATCTCAATGACCACTTACAAGTTGACTACTTCTAGAGGCATGCAAAGGAATAGCAATTGACTCTATGACACCAATATTAATATACTCCCAATTGAAGGGTACACAAATACTTGGGTTCCCAAAGGAACTCATAACCCAGGGTAAAACAAAGTGACATGGGTTTGCAAAAAAATTTCATCATGGATTCCATAAATAAGAACTCAAAATGAAACAACTCAAGAGGAAGATACAAAAGAAACCATCAAAGATCCACCTTGAACAACAAGAATACATTTAATGAATAAACACTAAAGGATAATAACCAATCAAATACCTTTTTATCTATTTGTTCCTTAAGAAGTAGTTTGAAATACTAAAGAAGTTATCTAAGCATTTCTCCTACATCTCCCAGTAAATATTCTAGAACATTTAATTGAAAAGACTTGAAGCTATCAAAATGTAAACTTACACATGATAATTCATTCTTTAAATTTACACATTCAAGTATCTATTTCAAGGTACTTTCAAAACAATCTACTTACATTTAATTTACACACTCATTATGAAATTATATAGAATAATTAAAGAATGCATATTCCAATCAATACATCTACAATATATTTTAAAAATCATTTTTAACGATTAAAGAAACTAAATATATACATATTTTGTAATTAACTAAATATTCCATAAACACCAACAAACTTCTTTTAATTACACTTCTTTAATTATAAGGCTCAATTGAATCAAATCTTACCTAGTAACCATTATATTATTACATAATCAAGAATCACAAGTTTTATTTTGTTTACCTGCCTATATTGAAATTATCTAATTAAGTAAAGGACAATGAAAACCTACCTATATATAAATAAGTCATTTTTTTAAATATAAACACCATCATTATCAGACTTTAAAAATAATGACTACAACTCATTTTTACCCTACTATAAGAATCATTTAAAATCACAAAGGAAACTATATAAAACATAATTTTTTTAATTAATTTGTTCTATATTTACGCAAAGGATTACTTTTACTAACATGTTTAAGTGCTAAATCATAAGGGACATTTAAATCATCACTAACAAATTTCTTTAACATACTCAAGTTAAAAGACTATATATCACAGATCCCGATATCTAAAATTAAATTCTAAAAACAATCCACTTTAACCCAATACAAGTGATAACATTAGTCTAACATAATATGATTGATTAATTTCAAAGAATAGTTAACTCACCTTGATATTTAATCTTTAAATGATATCAAATACAACCATTTAACTAACCTTCCAATTACCCAAATCATTCCTTTTTATAGATATTCACCACTTATCTTTTAATTTACCATAGACATCTACGAAACTAATTACCACATTCCATATTAGTCTCTAACCACTTTATTTATGAATTGGAACATCTACAGAATGATGCAATTATAATTACATTAGTTACAAGAAATAATCTATTCATCTAATACAAATAAGAACCAACTTAGCCTACTCCAAATCCCAGTTTACTCATCTACCTGATCAATTGATCACCTAGGTAATATATATATATATATATATATATAATTTTGTTAATGGTTAAAGTCATTTATTTTATTAAGAGGAGGTATTAAAAAAAGAATTAAATTAAAAGATATATATATATAATGATAATGAATCATATTAGAACCAACCGCCCTTGCTTCAGCTACCTCCTATCAATAAAAGCCACATAACACAAGAATCAAATTGATACTTCTAAAACTACTTATGCAGGGTATAGTTGTTGGGGATTATATTTAAGCATATCTTAACAAGACCGCCGAATAAAGTAAAGTAGCACGGATCGATCAATCTTTACACATGAGCAAAGTTTATCAAAACCCCTTGAAAAGAGGAAAGCTCTACAAAAAACCCCAAGAGTACTAATGGGATGCTACGGCCTCCACCGAACACACACCAATTTTATATATTCTCCAATCAAGGAATAAGATGTCAAACTATCAGACGGGCTTTAAAGATGTGGTCAAGCGATAAATATAACAACGAAACGACCCACTAGGGTGATTGCTGAGTTGACGAGTTTGGATAGATGCTACAATGACGATGGTAAATAAGAGCTTTATTTATACTAATGCTTATTCAGGGCTAAAGATGTATTTGAAATGGAATATTACATGGAGATTTAAGAAAACTGAAAATGGATTCAAATTATCAATTCAGTGAATTACACCTGAAGTAGCAACCTGCATCCTAGACTCTATTCGAAGAGATGTGAACCATTCGAATCATTTCAAAAAAACTACGATTATCTTGCGGAGGATAAGGAAGGTGACAAATTCTATTCAATGCTGTAAGAAGAGTGACACCACCATGAAATATGGACTAGAGGAAAGTATGACCAGTGCACCAAAAGAATCTATGGCCACAAGAATTTGAATTCCCAAAGGAAAAGAAAAATAGAGAATTCCAATAAAGGATATTGCTTCTCGAAATTAGATAGCAAAACAAACCGTCTCAAAACAGAATACATCAAAACTATCATAGATAAATCGAACTTTAAGCAATACAAGTTTTTAGCACAAAAATCAGAGGCATGCTGAGTTTGCAGGAAGGAAAATGAATCGATCTTCGAAAGATTACAAGTGATGCTATACAACCAAAAGTTATGTTCTATAATGATGGACAATAACATATCAAAGGTAAACTATTTTCAAAAGAATAGAGTTTCGAGTGCCCTGTTAAACATTCGTGGGAAGGTGGAAACATAGACAAGGCTCGAACTGTTTCTCCCAAAATGCTTTATGATGCATACAACAGAAGCATAGACAAAGGGCACGGCTAGAGGACAAGACTGTCAAACGTAGGCCGAACAAGTTTAAGAAACTTTCAAGCAAATGCAATTAGCAGTTTATTTAAACCTTTAAACTTATTATTTTGTTCCAGCGCTGCCGCTGAGACAGGTTGATGATGGAATGCGAGAGATTATTTAAACCTCTACAACATTCTGTTTTCAAGTACTGTAGATGTGACGGGTTGCCAACAGTATCAGGTAGGCTGTTTAAACTTATACGCTCTCTAAAGGCTTAAATACTTCAGCTGTGATAGATGGTGAATGGTATTAGGGACATTATTTAGATTTATACACCCTCCAATGTCTAGGTTCTACAGCTGCGATGGTTTGCCAATGGTAAAGGTAGGCAGTCATGCAAAGAGAAACATAAAATAACCACAAGGACAGCCTAAACAAAGTGATTTCCTCTGCACAACGCCACAACTCCATAGCCTTTGCTAGCGTCCTCCCTTCCTGTGTGCAAATAGGAGCTCTTCCTTCCATCCCCAAAATAGTGTCCTCCTTCCCTCCGCTTCAGACAACGCCTCCCTAAGAACTCCCACACCCAAGCCTTTTAGACGTTGCAGTTGCAAGCGCCCTCCGCGTAGACAAGCTACACGCTGTTTCACAGCCTCCCTCTGAAATTGCGGAAGGAAGAAAATAAAACAACGACTAGCCCTCCATTAGGTCTCCTCTCCTCCCCGGAAAAAGATTCTGGATATGCACATAATGCCTTTGATAAAAGAAAGTGAAAGAAACTTTCATGAAAAATGCAGAAGACAGGTGTAAAGTTATTCTCCATGCCAGAAGACAAGTGCAGAATGTACAAGCATATGAAAAACATGTGAAGAGCTGGCATACTACTTGAAAGGAATGTGGCCCCAAGGGCTAAAAGAAGATTTAAAGAAGGGAAAAAAATTAGAAACTATCCTATTTGTGCAATTTCCCGGGAGAGTAAATGATTGAGGTAAGTTGTGAATTACTTTCCACTTCTTAATTGCAAGTTAACTAGTTTCATTCAATCACTAATACATGCAATAGATACAAATATGGTGTATAAATATAATTTATGGTAAATATCTTTAGATTTTCAACTTAGTGAAATATTCAATTATCAAGAAATAGTCTAGAAATACACCTATAAGTATGTATATATATATAACTTATTAAGGAAATCATTAATAAATTAAATAACGTACTAGAATTTTGTTAATGAAATCATTAACAAATGGATATATTACCTTTTATTAAAATTATTAATTTTTTTTAATAAATAGTAAATAGCATTTTTACTAAAATTTGTAATTTGAATCATTTGTAATTTTAATGTCCATTAATATAATACTAATCCATTTATATTTCGCTAAGCTAATTATTGAAATGGTAAATAAGTTAAAAAATACATTATTGATGAATAAATTAACATTAAATAAACTTACTATCTTAACTAAACTTATTGATATTTTAATAGCATTAATAATGGACTTATTAGATAGTTTTTTTGAGAGCCCCACTTCAAAAATAATTCCATGACAATCTATACCATATATATATATATATTAATTCCTTACTTATGTTAATGAATTTCAGTACCTTAAAAATGTTGGGAGGATGTTATAAAACAATATAAAATTAAGAACCTCTTATTATTTAATTTAATATTCAAAGAATTTCAAAGGTACATATCTTACCTTAATACCATTGTAAACTTTTATATATTTTTGACCTAGCCTACGAAGATCCTTAAAGGAATGGGATTCATTGGTGGCTTATCCTTTTACCACGTTTAACATAACACACTAATTTTCATTTGATAATAAATTTTAAACCCTTCAAACTTGAGCATGAGTCAACAACAATTTAGATGAAAATAAAATTTAATTGCAAATGTAGAACATAGTTCATTATATATTATCTTATCTCATAATTCTGATAGTACATTTAACAATGTAATAATGAACACAGAAAAGACAACTCAATTTAACCAAATGAACTTAGGCAAGATCTAAGAAGCTCGAAATGAACGGACACTAGATCCTCCCCCCCTTGGCATCAACTTACTCCTAGAAGTCACATAATAGCATAAACACACACAATCATGTGCACAACCACACAAGAAACTAACAACTGAACCAAATAATTAAAGCAGTAGCAAATACACAATTAAGATTAATCGACCCAAAACCAAATGTTACCAAAATAGAAACGGGGTCACATACAAACGACATCGTCAACATAAAGATGGGGTGATGGATTAGGATGGGGAAGCTTTCTTTTCAAATCCATTTTCAACTTCATACCCATTGGGATTTATGAGGCTCACCCTATCCTGGTAGTGCAGGTGGAATCAAGGCTTTGGTACCTATCATCCTGCATAAAACCAAGTGTCAAAATAACATATATATATATCCAAAACAAACACATCATGAGAGGAAGTCGCAGTGTAGTAGGGTGCTTGTGAGTGAGTGGTGCTACACTATCACTCTCACCAAGACCATAACAATAAACACAACATCATGTAATATAAATTATATCATTTATATCGCTAATTGCATCATAACCAATGTCTCATAAAAATCACTAATCAATGCATAACACTAAGTCCATAAGATAAGCATAACCAATTAATTTACCTTCATCACCGAGATTCAAAGCTAACAACCTATAAATCACAAACTAGGGTCGAAGCATAACACATTAGTACCAGTCATTCAAACTAATTCATTGCCTTGAAAAGATACAATTCCATAAAAATACAACATACTCACACACAGAGAGCACCCATTTTTGTTAAATATCATCATTTTCACACTAGCCATTCCACTTAATTCATTATTCAACATAGAATTTCACCCCATATGCAGCAAGGACTATCTAATAACACCTCTTCAACATCAACAAAACACAATATATCATTCCCCAAGCATAAGATACCAAATTTATAATTTCATAGTTACTATTTCTATAATTTAACATACATTCTTTACATACACACAAACTCACATCACAAGGCTACACAAGGGTCCATCTAGACACCTAAAAGTAGGATATTGATCCATGAAATCAAATCAATGAGCCAATATCCATCTCACATAATCCGTACCTCACACTCAGTGGCTTGATTGTGTTAGGCTACATAGACATGGTGAGAGCATCCAGGCAAGACCATAATGACCTATCTCTTGTTGTATAAAGTGGTTAGCCTCCAAGAGATAGTCATCACACATAGGTGGGTAGTGGGTCCTAGCTATATATCAACCTCTCATACCCCCATCCTCAAGGTTCCCTATGTCTTCTTTGTCGTATACACTCACCAAGTCTGCCTCATATGTCTTTGGAGAGGAATCACTATACCACACATGGCCAACCTCGAAAACAATAAAGATAAAATTAGTTTAGCCACCAAAGTCATAAAAAAATCATCAAATAAGATTCAATTTCAGCAATAAAGCAAGTAATGTGCACAATGTCAACACTAAATTCAAACTTAACCACGAGGGCTATGAGAGAATAAGATCAAAAAGTGTGGCTAAACAATTACAATAAAATCTAAACAAAATGTTAGCCTCGAAAGTCAATCTAATATCATCAATAATCATATAGGAAGTCCTCAATCTTCAAAATTGCACAATACAACACTATGCAATTAGATACTAGCCACCAAACAAGGAAGGAGGGAACATCATCAGGCTATAATAGTAGCCATCATATGGTGTAGAGTGAGCACAACATCCACATGACCTAGAGTGTGCTCCTTGACTACACCCTACCTCGTGTCTTCATGCGACATGGTCATATGACAGCCAAAGAATCCAAAGAAGGGATGCACTGGATGTATGTTGCATGGTAGTGTGTCTATGGCTCCATGGAAGTAGGCATGTATAGAACATGCCCCACATAGTGATACCTCATGGAGAAGCCAAACACAGGTACTCACCATCACCAGAGGTATATATGGCTAGGACATGCCCATATGCTAACCGACTCAAACATTGTCAAAAGAAAACATGAGTATCACTCTACAAGTGTGTGAGGCCCCATTAAACTCATCACACAAGTAGGCTATCATAACACAATCTCATAGTGCACCTTCATGTGTCTATGCATGTGGCATCGTGTCCTCGAGCCCATCTTGCTACCATCAACAACACAACATCATCACCAACACTGTGTCAAAACATTAGTGGGGTGTGGCATCATATCCATTGAATCATGTTGAAACATGTGCGGATACAGTGTATAGCATACATATATGAGAATATCAATATGGGGCTACTCAAGCTTCACCTCTCATACAAACAAGGTTGATTCGCTAATGCTAGCTCAACGTCCCTATGGATGGCTAGGCATAAACTAACAATTCAATGTTGTACTCAAAACTATGGGGTTTAGGCTAGCACAAATGGATCAAGTAACTTGATCATTGTAAGGGGAAGTGGTGAGTATGTTTCCTTGGGACCGATTGAGCTAAGACCACTCTACGTCGCAATCTGTGTGTGTTGCACACTCTGCCCAAGAAACTTTGTGACTGCTACTACCCCTTCATGGATTGAGGGGCTAGAGAACCAAAAGAAAAGAAATTATGAAACTACCTTTTGGATACTTTTATGTATATATAGATTTCCAACCACACATGGGTTGGCCCTCAATCAGGTATCAAACATACAAACACACAAAATGGTATGATTAATGCCACACCAAATATGAAATATTTCCAATGGATGGGTACACTGTATCACCATACCATGGGCCCTGTGGGTTATGGGTCCACAAAACAAGTACAAGGTATTCACAACACTCAACCAATGGACAGTTACTAGTTTCTCACATTTACAGGGGAAAAAATTTACATAAATGATTCCATAAGTACACTTATTTCCATCAATGATGTGACTCCTATCATTACATCCTTTCGACAATCTGTTTAACAATTCTTCTCTCACTCTACTCTTTTCCATAGATTACATGATGCTAAATATCAATGTCATGATCATCGTGATCACCTAACAACTTCACTTAACAAATTCAATAGGACAACATAATGGGCTTAGATGAAACTAGAGTGCCCAGTGTATGAACCTAGGCTTTGATAGCAATGGTCTAACACCCTGTCGCGTTAACCCCAAAGGACAACAAAACACTACAATTTTTTTTTCAAAGTTAAACATTGCATAAAATGAATATGTACATTCTTAACATGAAAAGAAATTATATGTTTGCAAATTCATCTACATTCTCTTGGGTACATGAGATGGTTATTACAAATCCTAAACTTTAATCAAATGAAAGTGAATAAAAAAAATATTACATAATGGTAACATACATTCATCCATAAGCAATAAAGAGGAAATGATACATCATTTTATTACAATTCAATTCATAGATTGAAAGTACAATTGTGGAGCATATTTCCACAAATACATCACATCAAAGATACAATAGTACATTACATAACGCTTCCCTCATATCAATAGGAAGAGTACATTGAGAAAAAAACGTTACACCAATAAAGAATAAGAAGGTACAAAATGATGATTAGTCTTCAACCAAATGAAGCTATGGAAGCTCCGCATCACGAAGACAACTTGGGGAACCCAATGGGGTACATAGTACATTCCACTTGACCACGTGGACCCGAAGGGCCACCCTCGCTCGCGCCCACAAAAGGATATGGAAATCACAGTAAAACCTTTCCTGGGAATTGGACATTCCAACAGGTGACTTATATCTTCCTATGGACGTTCATTTTACTTGTCAAACTAGGGGACATAGACTTTAAATGGTGCAGCAAAATATATGCTCTAGGAACTAGTTTCGGTCAAATCTTAGCAGAAATAATACTGGAAAAAAATTCTATCTAAGCCACAGAACGGTAATGCAAAACTCTTTAACTCAACTATGATAGAAACCATAACAACTATGACTGAAACTCAAACTATGAACCGGCCTTATGCTGCAGGAATAGTCACAAGGATGGACTCTCTATGCTACAGGAGCACTATAAGACTGAGTTTGTATGAAAACTTCAAAGATGAAAGCTAACTGAAAATCAACAGAAAAGAACAACTAACTAGCTAGCTACAGATACTTACTAAGTGGGCCCCCTTAGCAAGCATCTAACGATTACACAAATGCTAAACTCATAACTTCATCGAATTTTATTCATGAAAATAGAATGGTATACATTGCTTTATTGACATGGAAACTAACAATAAACTCTGTCTTTGATCATACAAATTCTATTTCTCATTATCATACTGACTCTTACATAATATCTGCTATTACTATGCTTCTAACTTTTTCTAGCTATCCCCCCTTCTGTCTCTCTCGCGCAGGAGGAGAACTTTATTTTATAAATAGGAGAGCAACTAACTAACCCTATCAAAGAAAGACGTGGAAGTAAAGTATATCCCCGAATCAAGGAACATACTTCATAATGAATTTATGCATCCACAAAAGGATATGGAAATCACAGTAAAACCTTTCCTGGGAATTGGACATTCCAACAGGTGACTTATATCTTCCTATGGACGTTCATTTTACTTGTCAAACCAGGGGACGTAGACTTTAAATGGCACGACAAAATATATGCACTAGGAACTAGTTTCGGTCAAATCTTAGCAGAAATAATACTGGAAAAAAATTCTATCTAAGCCACAGAACGGTAATGCAAAATTCTTTAACTCAACTATGATAGAAACCATAACAACTATGACTGAAACTCAAACTATGAACCGGCCTTATGCTGTAAGAACAGTCACAAGGATGGACTCTCTATGCTACAAGAGCACTATAAGACTGAGTTTGTATGAAAAATTCAAAGATGAAAGCTAACTGAAGATCAACAAAAAAGAACAACTAACTAGCTAGCTATAGATACTTACTAAGTGGGCCCCCTTAGCAAGCATCTAACGATTACACAGATGCTAAACTCAGAACTTCATCAAATTTTATTCATGAAAATACAATGGTATACATTGCTTTATTGATGTGGAAACTAACAATAAACTCTGTCTTTGATCATACAGATTCTATTTCTCATTATCATACTGACTCTTACATAATATTTGCTATTACTATGCTTCTAACTTTTTCTAACTATCCCCCCTTCTATCTCTCTCACGCAGGAGAACTTTATTTTATAAACAGGAGAGCAACTAACTAACCCTATCAAAGAAATACATGGAAGTAAAGTATATCCCCGAATCAAGGAACAAACTTCATAATGAATTTATGTGTTCAACCCAATTTAGAGAAAATCTAGCACTCCACTCTTTCCAGATTGACTATCATTAAAATTATTTCCCATGGTTTCAGTCAAAGAGTCTTCACCGGAGCTTCCTCGAAGTCGTGCAGGAAATGGACTTTACTGCAAGGCTGAGATCAGCTGCGCTTGACTCAATCATTCTTCAAAAACCTGCAAAACAAAAGGTAACAGATGTGAAAGAAAAGGCGTATGGCACATACACGATATCTATTCCTTAATCACACATTTTAAATCTACTTCATCATTCAAAAACTGTATACGATATACCAGTCATTTTAGGGAGTCAACAGGGCAATAAATGCAATCAAGTCAACACAATGAGCTGCAGGAATATGAAAGTATCTTGCTACAAGATATTCCCATAAAAGGTTTCAACAGTCATGAAATAACAAAAGTAAAGACATTAAAAGTTTATCATAACATTCAAATTATGAGCATTTTTTAAGCTCATCACTGCCCCCTACTGAAAATATGACATGTGTCCTCACATGTACCAAAGAATAGGTAGAGATTCAGGTAATAATGACCGGTACATGCATAGCAGTAAATGAATAGAATGAAATAAATCAAATATGCGATAAGAAAAGATATGGCGTACCTTTAATAATTGCACGTACATGTGAAGAAAGATGATGGCGCTGCATGAATTGACAAGTGGGAAAGATATCTTAATTAAGGTTGATGCCGACGGATGAAGTGGATGGGTGACGTGGGCGGATGAAATGTACGAATGAAATAGATGGATGGGATGGATGGATGGAATATAGAGAATTGAGATGGGGGCGATAAATGAAAATGGAGAAAAAAAGGGATTCCTTAAAAACAAAACCTTTATTATGGGTATACTTTTTGAAAATTACGGCAACACTGCAGGAGAAAGGCTAAAGCCTTCAGCTGCAGGAAGAGTAGCGGGAGGAACTTGAACGAACTGTTGCATGAATTCTTCCTTTGACACTGGTTTATGGTACAACTGGAGTCAGTGGCCATTGACTAGCAATTTAAAACGGACTGGATCAATTGTCACCAGTTGTACAGCTCCATTGTCGAACACATTTTCAACCTCATAGGGGCCAAGCCAGCGTGTTGTGAGCTTACCCTTGTTTTCTTGATATCTAGAATCATATAACAGGGCCCAATCTCTAGCAGAAAATTTCCTGGTTTTGATATGCTGATCATGCCATTTCTTTCTTTGCTATTGGATTGCTTTTGTGTGCTGCAGGGCAGTTTTTCTCATTTTGTCCAAAGCATTTAGCTGTAGGAGATGGTCCTTTTGTGCTCCAGATAAGTCCATGTTGATTTCAAGAGCTGTCCTCAAATTTTTATGTTCAAATTCTATGGGTAACATGGCTATTTTCCCATAAAGCAGTTCAAAAGGTGTAAACCCAGTTGTTGTCTTCCATGTAGTTATGTAAGCCCAAACTACTTTAGGAAGTCTATTGCTCGAGTCTTTTCTATGGATCTGCACTATCTTTGTGAGGATCGCCTCAATTTCTCTGTTTGTTACCTCCGCCTGACCATTGGGTTGAGGATGATAGGGGCTGGACTTCCTATGTTTAATCTTATAATCATTCATTAGTGCAGTGATTAGATTTGACATAAACTGAGCCCCTTGATCAGTTACAAGCTCTTTGGGAACTCCAAATCTTGTGAAAATTTGTTCATACAGAAATTTAGCAACTTTGTTATCTCGGGCATGAGTCATAGTTTTTACCTCGACCCATTTTGTGACATAATCTGTGCAAACTAGAATGTATGACTTTCCATTTGATGGTGGATCAATTGGTCCTACAAAATCCATTCCCCATTTGTTAAAAGGGGTGACTATGACCTGCGGATATAGTGGCATTTCATCTGACTTAGTTGGTCTTCCCATACGCTGGCATCTGTCACACTTCCTTGTATAGGCCACAACATCCTTGTGTAATGTTGGCCAGTAGTACCCTGTTGTAAGAATCTTCATTGCTATTCTTTTTGTTGCAAAATGCCCCCCACATGGTTCATCATGGCAAGCATGCAAGATATCATAAGTCTCATCTTCTCTTACACATCTTCACATTACTTGATCAGGTCCAGTATAGAACAGACAATTTACGGTCCAGGAAAAGTTAAAACTTTTCTCTATCAACAACTTATTTTCTTTTGGGGAAAAGTGAGCTGGTATTTTGTTTGCTGCTAGATAATTAGCAATGTCTACATACCATGGAGTTTGTGCAACAATAGAGAACAAGTGTTCATCAGGAAACCTATTATCAATAGCTTCATGTTCATCAGGTGCAGCTGATTGAAGTCTTGATAAAAAGTCAGCTACAACATTAGCTCTTCCTGGTTTGTCAATGATTGTGATATCAAATTCTTTTAACAACATGAGCCATTGTGCCAATCTACCAGAAATGGCAGGTTTGTTCATCAGGTACTTGATTGCTGCATGATTAGTATGAACGAATATCTGATAACCTGTGACATAATGTCTAAATTTATTCAAAGCATACACTACTGCAAGCAATTCCTTTTCTGTAATAGTATAGTTGAGCTCAGGACCTTGAAGGTTTTTGCTGATAAAGTAGATAGCATGCTCAATTGAATTTTCTTTTTGACTTAAAACTGCTCCTATACGAAAATCGGATACATCAGCATGTATGTGAAAAGGCAAATTCCATTTTGGTCCTTGAAGAATAGGGGCTTTAGTAAGCAAGTCTTTTAGTTGTAGGAAGGATTTTTCATAGGCCTCTGTCCACTCAAATTGGGAATCCTTTGTTAACAAGGCATAAAGTGGGCTGGCAATTTTATTGAAGTCTTTTATAAACCTTCTATAATACCCTGCATGACCAAGAAAACTTCTGACATCTTTTTGTTTTGCAGGAGTGTGTAAATTCAGAATAACTTCAATTTTAGCAGGGTCAACCTGAATTCCATTCTTTGAAATATGATGACCTAAAACAATACCTTCTTCCATCATCAGAAAACACTTTTCACTATTTAGAGATAAATTTTTCTCTCTGCACCTTTTCAATACCTTTTCTAAATTCATCAGTGCCTCTTCAAATGTGACTCCATAGGTAGTGAAATCATCCATGTAAATTTCTATACATTCATGAGATATATCAGCAAAGATACTAATTACTACTCTCTAAAATGTTGCTGGTGCATTGCATAGACCAAAAGGAAAGACTGAATAAGCAAATGTTCCCCATGGATAGGTAAAAGTGGTCTTATCTTGATCTTCAGGGGCTATTTTATCTAATTGTACCTGCTGTAACCGTCCAAAAAGGAGAAATATCTTTTGCCAGACAATGAGTCTAGTACCTGGTCTACAAAAGGTAGTGGAAAGTGATCTTTTTTAGTGGCATTATTCAACTCTCTGTAATCTACACACTCTCTATTTTCCTCCTTTCTTGGGGATAATGACTAATGGAGAAACCCATTGGCTATCAGATATTGGGTAAATAAAACCAGCATCAAGCAACTTTTGAAGTTCATTTTTCTTTATTTCTCTAAGTGCTGGATTTACTCTTCTTTGAGGTTGTCTAACTGGTAAACAATCTTCTTTGATATATATCCTATGAGTACAAACTCGAGGATCTATTCCTTGCATGTCCCCATATTCCCATGCAAAAGCTTTATGCTGTTCTTGTAGCATTTTTAATAAGTCAGCCTCTTGAGACTGTGACAACTTGCTATTAACATTCAAACAATGATTTGGAGACAATTCTATCTGCTTAGTAAGATTACTCATAGAATCAATAGGTAATGTTTGTACCTCTTGTGGAAGCAAGTTATGGAAAATTTTCGAAAGTTTAGGCAATGAACTCTCATAATCTAGTTGCTGCAGGAAACATTGATGATGACTTCCACTTGGATCATATGAACTACCCGTATCAGGGTTAAATTATAGAATTTTAAAAAGCAAAGCATCTTCACTCTGAAGTTGTGAGAATGAATCATTTTGAAGCATCATTAATTAAGCCAAAGAATTGGCTTCTTTAGTTTCTTCCCCCACATCTGGCCAAACAGGTTGGGACAAATCTAGTTGAGGTCTAGCAAGCGGATACAAGGCCAATTTCTTTGTGGACTTCCCATCAGAAATGGTCATATCTCCAGAACGACATCCTATAAAAGCATCACCAGTTGCTAACTATGGTCTACCAAGAATAACTGGATACCCTCCTAAAGTTGCCTTAACTGATAATATTGTGAAATCAGTAGGATACTCCCAGGATTCAAGAGTGACAATTACATCTTCCACCATCCCATCAAGTTTAACTGTGGAGCTGTCTGCAAGCTGCAGAACTGTGGGTGTAGATCTAATGTTTGAAATATTCAAAGAGTCCATAGTATGCTTTGTCATGACATTAATGGCAACACCTAAATCAATCAAAATATTTTTTACAACTTGGCCATTTATATGTATCTGCACTACAGGACTTCCAAGGTCAATATACTTTGGAATAACTACATTTCCCAACATTATATCAGCCAATTTCCCTAAGACATGAATTGTTTGGGGATCCTTTTTCTTCCGTCCAGGCTTCTTCAAACAGGCTTCTTTAATAGCTTTTCCAAAAATAGGAACATCTTTAATGGCCTGAAATAAAGGGATTCAAATCTGTACATTCTTGAGCTGCTCCAGAATGTCAAAAGTGGGTTCTTCTATGGATTTATATTTAGTTCTTTGCAACCTCTGAGGAAAAGGTGGTTTGTCTTGTCTTTGCAAAATAGGTTCCATAGAAACTGTATCAGGTAAAGGCATATGCTCAATAGGAACAGCGGGTGTCATAGATTCTTCAAGGGGAGAATCTGGTATTTCAGTAATCAGAGGTGGTTTGGGAGCAGGTAAAGTAGTTCCAGACCTAAGATGGATGTCATTAACATTTAAGGCATAAGCTTGATATTGGTTGGCTTCAGCAAGATACGTAGATTGTTGTGGCTGTTGTTGTTGCTTATTATTGGGATTAGGCAATGACTGGGCAGGCATAGGCGTTTGCTTCAGAGGGCCAGGATTTGTGGTAGTTGCTGCAGGAGGTGGCATGAGGGCCTGTTGTTGTGGCTGTGGAAGCTGCAGGAATCTAGGAGACTGGTTTTGCCATTGCTGAGAACCTCTCCATTGAGGATTTTGTTGCCAATTTCCTAAAGGTGGGGTCCATTTCCCTTGTGGCTGCTGCCAACCTCCTTGAGGAGATTGCCACTGTGGGGTCTGATAATTAGGCCAACTTGGTTGAGGTGGATTCCATGGTGGTGGTGGCCCATATGCATGTTGCCATTGGTTATTAAAGCCAGAATAAGGATTACCAAAAGTTAAAGGGTCTTGAGGCATACCTTGTCTTTGGGCCCATGGTCTCCTTTGTGCAACAAAGAACACTTGATCATCATCACCTTCTACTGGTTTGAAGTCAGTAGGCAGTTGCCTAGCTTCCAAATTAGCCACCATCTTGCATCTACAATCATGCTTCTTCTGTCTGTAGTATGGATAGAACTCGACCGAAACTACCTCAGCTTCTGCACTTTTCTTTCGAGCTTGCATAGTGTCTAGTTGTGTAGCCATATTATTAATAATGTCCTACTTGAAATCATATAGCAAATTTGTATTCTCCATCCAGGAAACTCCACCAGAAGAAGACTTCCCCACTGTAACATGATGACCTCAACCTTTCTTAACTATTGCTTGAGAGTAGTTAAGACATATTTTCTTTATATCATCCCAAGGCAATTGAGTTATATCATCTCCTCCCATCAAGTCCAGGGTGTCAATACAGGCATCACTGATTCCCCTTAGAAAGAGTAGTTTCTAAGAGTCCTCATTGAGAGTATGGTTTGAGTTCCTTTTTAGTGAAAACAAAAACCTGGAAATATAATCTTCCAGACTTTCATCCTCCTTCTGCTGAATTTAGGATATGTCATCACCTTTGTTGGCACTCTTATAATATTCCTTATACTTTTCAAGGAATTTCATCTGCATGGCGGCCCAACTATCTACAACACCTCTTCCCAGACTCATGAACCACTTGAGAGCTCCTTCCTTCAAGGTGGAATAAAATAACTTCAGTTTATGAGCATATGTGTTGTAGTCATAACTGCGATAGAGGACATCAAATTCAAACAGAAAAGTTTCTGGATCCTCCGTAACCAACCCATAAAACTTTGGAAGCAAGGAAAAGGGAATGTTTTTAAGATTGTCGATATCTTGTTGGGGAACAATGGGAAACTCAAATGTAGGAGGTGGATTATTAGGTGGATTATTTGCCATGTCTGGTTGCTGGAATAACAGAGCGAATGGATTTTCCTCAGGTTCGTTATCAGCTGGGTCAAATGGTAGTTCAATAAATAGATTTTCAGGGAGGAACCTTCCCAGTGCGTCTCTTCTTCTTCTATGCATGCAATACGGTGAGTAGTGGCTTGAAAGATTTTGAAAATTTTGACTAACAAACTAAACTAATGCTGAAAATGACTTCTAACAGACTCCTAGCTAGACGCCATCCCCAGCAACGGTGCCAAAAATGGCTCGCGCCCACAAAAGGATATGGAAATCACAGTAAAACCTTTCCTGGGAATTAGACATTCCAACAGGTGACTTATATCTTCCTATGGATGTTCATTTTACTTGTCAAACCAGGGGACGTAGACTTTAAATGGCGCGGCAAAATATATGCACTAGGAACTAGTTTCGGTCAAATCTTAGCAGAAATAATACTAGAAAGAAATTCTATCTAAGCCACAGAACGGTAATGCAAAATTCTTTAACTCAACTATAATAGAAACCATAACAACTATGACTGAAACTCAAACAATGAACCGGCCTTATGCTACAGGAATAGTCACAGGGATGGACTCTCTATGCTACAGGAGCACTATAAGACTGAGTTTGTATGAAAACTTCAAAGATGAAAGCTAACTGAAGATCAATAAAAAAGAAAAACTAACTAGCTAGCTACAGATACTTACTAAGTGGCCCCCCTTAGCAAGCATCTAATGATTACGCAGATGCTAAAATCAGAACTTTATCAAATTTTATTCATGAAAATATAATGGTATACATTGCTTTATTGATGTGGAAACTAACAATAAACTCTGTCTTTGATCATACAGATTCTATTTCTCATTATCATACTGACTCTTACATAATATCTGCTATTACTATGCTTCTAACTTTTTGTAACTATCCCCCCTTCTGTCTCTCTCATGCAGGAGGAGAAATTTATTTTATAAACAGGAGAGCAACTAACTAACCCTATCAAAGAAAGACATGGAAGTAAAGTATATCCCCGAATCAAGGAACAGACTTCATAATGAATTTATGTGTTCAACCCAATTTGGAGAAAATCTAGCGCTCCACTCTTTCCAGATTGACTGCCATTAAAATTCATTCCCATGGTTTCGGTCAAAGAGTCTTTACCGGAGCTTCCTCGAAGTCATGCAGGAAATGGACTTTACTGCAAGGTCAAGATCGGCTGTGCTTGACTCGATCATTCTTCAACAACCTACAAAAAAAAAGGTAACAGATGCGAAAGAAAAGGCGTATGGCACATACATGATATCTATTCCTTAATCACACATTTTAAATCTACTTCATCATTCAAAAACTATATACGATATACCAGTCATTTTAGGGAGTCAACAGGGCAATAAATGCAATCAAGTCAACACAATGAGCTGCAGGAATATGAAAGTATCTTTCTACAGGATATTCCCATAAAAGGTTTCAACAGTCATGAAATAACAAAAGTAAAGACATTAAAAGTTTATCATAACATTCAAATTATGAGCACTTTTTAAGCTCATCACACCCCATGTGCTAGGAGATGAAAAGAAAGGACCCACGACCAAGATAGACCAGCAGAATGATCACAAGACCAAATCATGAGGTCAACCAACACATAACATATGACAATCTCAATGACCACTTACAAGGTGACTACTTCTAAAGGCATGCAAAGGAAAAGCAAGGGATTCTATGACACGAATATTAATATACTCCCAACTGAAAGGTACATAAATACTTGGGTTCCCAAAGGAACTCATAACCTAGGGTAAAACAAAGGGACACGGGTTTCCAAACAAAGTTCATCGTGGATTCAATAAATAAGAACTCAAAATGAAACAACTCAAGAGGAAGATAAAAAAGAAACCATCAAAGATTTACCTTGAACAACAATAATACATTTAATGAATAAAACCTAAAGGATAATAACCAGTCAAATACCTTTTTATCTATTTGTTCCTTGAGAAGTAGTTTTGAAATACTAAAGAATTTATCTAAGAATTTCTCCTACATCTCCGAGTAAATATTTTAGAACATTTAATTGAAAAGACTTGAAGCTATCCAAATGTACACTTACACACGATAATTGATTATTTAAATTTACACATTCAAGTATCTATTTCAAGGAACTTTCAAAAAAATCTACTTACATTTAATTCACACGCTCATTATGAAATTATAGAGAATAATTAAAGAATGCATATTCCAATCAATACATATGCAATATATTTTAAAAATCATTTTTAATGATTAAAGAAACTAAATATATACATAATTTGTAATTAACTAAATATTCCCTAAACACCAATAAACTTCTTTTAATTACACTTCTTTCATTATAAGGCTCAATTAAATCAAATCTTACCTAGTAACTTTTAGATTATTAAATAATCAAGAATCACAAGTTTTATTTTGTTTACCTACCTATATTGAAATTATCTAATTAAGTAAAGGACTATGAAAACCCACCTATATATAAATAATTTTTTTTTTAAATATAAAAACCTTAATTATAAGACTTTAAAAATAATCACTACAACTCATTTGTACCCTACTATAAGAATCATTTAAAATAATTAAAGAAACTATATAAAAAATATTTTTTTTAATCAATCCATTATATATTTACACAAATGGATTACTTTTACTAACATGTTTAAGTGATAAATCATAAGGGACATTTAAATCATTAATAATAAATTTCTTTAACAACTTACTCAAGTTAAAAGACTATAGATCACAAATCCCGATATCTAAAAGTAAATCTTAACAACAATCCACTTTAACCCAATATAAGTGATAATATTAGTCTAACATAATTAGACTAATTAATTTCAAAGAATATTTAACTCACCTTTATATTTAATCTTTAAATAATATCAAATACAATCATTTAACTAACCTTCCAATTACCCAGATCTTTCTCTTTAATAGACATTCACCACTTATCTTTTAATTTACCATAGACATCTACGGAACTAATTACCACATTCCATATTAGTCTCTAACCACTTTATTTACATAATTGAAACATCTACACAATGATGCAATTATAATTATATTAGCTACAAGAAATAATATATTCATTTAATACAAGTAAGAACCAACTTAGCCTACTCCAAATCCGAATTTACTCATCTACCTGATCAATTAATCACCTAGGTAAAAAAATAAAATAAAAATAATTTAATTCTTTGTTTAATACCTCCTCTTAACGAAATAAACCACTCTAACTATTAGTAAAAGTGTAGCATTTAACAAAATAATAGCTCTCTCTCTCTTTATATATAAATATTGTAAGATATATGTTGTAAGATTTAATAAGATGAATCATATTAGAAGCAACTTCCCTTGCTTCAGCTACCTGCTATCAATAAAAGCCACATAACACAAGAATCAAATTGATACTTTGAAAACTACTTATGCAGGGTATAGCTGTTGGGGATTCTATTTAAGCATAGCTTAACAAGACCACCGAATAAAGTAAATTAGAACGGATCGATCAATCTTTACACATGAGAAAAGTTTATCAAAACCCCTTGAAAAGGGAAAAGGTCTACAAGAAAAACCCAACGGTACTAATGAGATGCTAGGGCCTCCACCGAACACACAGTAATTTAACACATTCTCCAATCAGCTAATAAGATGTCAAACTATCAGAGCAGTTTTAAAGATATGGTCAAGCAATAAATATAACAACGAAAAGACCCGCTAGGGTGATTGTTGAGTTGACAAGTTTGGCTGGATGCTGCCATGACGATGGTAAACAGAGAGCTTTCTTTATACTACTGCTTATTCAGGGCTAAAGATGTATTTGAAATGGAATATTACGTGGAGATTTAAGAAAACTAAAAATGGATTCAAATCATCAATTCGGTGAATTACACCTGAAGTAGCAACCCGCGTCCTCGACTCTATTCCAAGAGATGTGAACCATTCCAATCATCTAAAAACCCACGATTATCTTGCGGAGGATAAGGGAGGTGACAAATTCTATTCAACGTTGTAAGCAGAGTGAAACCACCATGAAATATGGACTAGAGGAAAGTATGACCGGCGCACTAAAAGAATTGATGGCCATAAGAAATTGAATTCCCAAAGGAAAAGAAAAATATAGAATTCCAATCAAGGATAATGGTTGTCGAAATAAGACAGTAAAACAAACCATCCCAAAACAGAATACATCAAAACTATCATAGATAAATCAGACTTTAAGCAATTCAAGTTTTTAGCAAAAAATCAGAGGCATGCTGAGTTTGCATGAAGGAAAATGAATCGATCTTGGAAAGATTACAGGTGATGCTATACAACCAAAAGTTATGTTCTATAATGGTGGACAATAACATATGAAAGGTAAACTATTTTCGAAAGAATAGAGTTTCGACTGCCCTGTGAAACATTCATGGTAATGTCGAAACATAGACAAGGCTCGAACTGTTTCTCCCAAAATTCCTTATGATGCATACAACAGAAGCATAGACAAAGGGCACGGCTAGAGGAGAGGACTGGCAGACGCAGGAAAAACAGGTTTAAGAAACTTTCAAGCAAATGCAATTAGCAGGTTATTTAAAGCTTTAAACTTCTTATTATGTTCCAACGCTGCCATAAGACAGGTTGATGATGGAATGAGAGAGATTATTTAAACCTCTACAGCATTCTATTTTGAAGTACTTCAGATGTGATGGGTTGCCAACAGTATCTGGGAGGCCGTTTAAACTTATACGCTCTCTAAAAGCCTAAATACTTTAGCTGTGATAGATGGCGAATGGTATCAGGCACATTATTTAGATTTATACACCCTCCAAAGTCTATGTTCTGCAGCTGCGATGGGTTGCCATTGGTAAAGATAGGCATTCATGCAAAGAGAAACATAAACTAACCACAAGGACTACCTGAAGAAAGTGATTTCCTCTGCACAACGCCACAACTCCATAACCTTTGCTAGCATCCTCCCTTCCTGTGCATAAATGGGAGCTCTTCCTTCCATCCCAAAATAGTGTCCTCCTTCCCTCCAGTTCAGAGAATGCCTCCCTAAGAACTCCCGACACCCAGGCCTTTCAGACGTTGCAGTTGCAAGTGCCCTCCGCCTAAATAAGGTACGCGCTGTTTAACAGCCTCCCTTTCAAAATGTGGAAGGAAGAAAAGAAAACAATGACCAACCCTCTATTAGGTGTCCTCTCCTCCCGGGAAAAAGATTCCAGATATGGACAGAATGCTCTTGATAAAAGAAAGCGAAAGAAACTTTCAAGAAAAATGCAGAAGACAGGTGTAAAGTGATTCTTCATGCTAGAAGACAAGTGCAGAATGTAGAAGCATATGCAAAACACGTGAAGAGCTGAAAAACTACTTGAAAGGCAAGTGGCCCCAAGGGCTGAAATAAGATTTAAAGAAGGAAAAAAATACTAGAAACTATCCTATTTGTGTAATTTCTAGAGAGAGTAAATGATTGAGGTAAGTTATGAATTACTTTCCACTTTTTAATTGCAAATTAACTAATTTCATTCAATCACTAATATATGCAATAAATACAAATATGCGTGTATAAATATAATTTATAGTAAATATCTTTAGATTTTCAGCTTACTGTAATATTCAATTATCAGAAAAATATTGTAGAAATACACCTATAACTGTGTGTGAATATATATATATATATATATATATATATATATATATATATACATACCTTATTAAGGAAATCATTAATAAATTAATTAACATACAAGAATTTTTTTAATGAAACCATTAAGGACTGCATATATTACCTTTTATTAAAATTATTAATAATTTTTTAATAAATAGCAAATAGCATTTTTACTAAAATTTGTAATTTTAATGCCCATTAATATAATACTAATCCACTTATATTTCATTAACCTAATTATTGAAATGGTAAATAAGTTAAATAATAGCATTATTGATGAATAAATTAACATTAAATAAACTTACTATCTTAACTAAACTTATTGATATTTTAATAACATTAATAATTGACTTATTAGATAGTTTTTTGGAGGGCCCCACTTCAAACATTTTACCATGAGTATATATATATATATATATATATATATATATATATATATATATATATATATATATATAAATTCCTTACTTATGCTAATGAATTTTACTACCTTAAAAATGTTGGGAGGATGTCATAAAACAATATAAAATTAAGGACCTCTTATTATTTTATTTAATATTAAAAGAATTTCAAAGGTACATATCTTATCTTAATACCATTCTAAACTTTTATATTTTTTTGAGCTAGCCTACAAAGATCCTTAAAGGAATGGGATTTAGTGGTGGCTTATCCTTTCACCACGTTTAGCATAACACGTTAATTTTCATTTGATAATAAATTTTAAACCCTTGAGACTTGAGCATGAGTCAACAACAATTTAGATGAGAATAAAACTTAATTGCAAATGTAGAACATAGTTCGTTATATATTATCTTATCTCATAATTTCAAAAGTAAATTTAACAATGCAATAATGAGCACATAAAAGACAAAAATAACATTGCTTAAGCTAGCAAAAATTTATCACAAGTGACACTTTTCTTTTGCTTTTGCAACAATCAACCCATGCAAAAAACACAAAATAACCTCCAACCTCCTTCACAGAAGCTGGAAAAGACTTGATCGAACTTGCACCCTCAGAGAAGCTTACCCTCCTAACTCATGGCTCTAATAGCAAGTATAGCAATAGAATGTGAGCTAACAATTCCCTATCAAAAATTTCATAGGCATTCACTATGTTTCCCAAGGTTTTAAACATATGTGGGCATATGTAATTTGACACATGTTGTGGATTATGCTCCACCCTTTTTCTCCAAAAAAAACTTGAAAATCCTTAGCGTGAACCAATTACTTCACAAAACAATAGGTACCACATGTTTCAGTAGATAAAAGCAATTTAACTAAACACATGATGTGGGTATCAAACAACAAAAGTGCAACTATCAATTGAAACATATGTACCCATTCTTTTGTTAGATGTCATCGTAATTCTAAATGAATAGAGACAAGGCTATGTGATAGCAAGTAGTAATTAATTTCCATGGAGAAGTTTAAGTATAAAGATAGAAAAAAACATATCTACCCTATGAAAGGAATAAACATAGGAAGGAGTATATATAAATTTTCTTTGCATCTGAGCTCACATGCATACATATCTACACATAGGGATGAATGTTGGCTGCAACCTAGAAAAGATGGGTAGAATCTTCACAAGCTTTCACATCTAAGTGACTATCCATACCAATATTTTTTTCATTTATGGCTCTCATTCAGAGGTGATTGCAATTCTCTAGCTAATTCTCTATTGTTTCATTTATGGCCACCATTTTGTGTGAATGGTTGCAAACTAGTTAATATCATGTGTTTTGTGTGGGTTATTTTATCTACCTTATTGTTGAAACCAATATTGTTTCATTTATGGTTCTCATTTTTTTGTGAAGGTTTTCAATTGGTTTGTTACTGTGAGCTAAAGTTTCTAACTATAGACAACACACATATATATCCATACATGGACCTATCAATATAGAAATAACATTGGGAGCAGAGGAAATGAACATCACTTGGCATAGGTTGGCATGGAAGTATCAGTCATTTTGCATCTAATTTCACATATCCACATAGTTGCACATAGGAATGAATGTTTTCCATGGGTAACTTAAAAAATATACATATATGTACATAGGGAAATTGAAGTGGAACAAAATAAAACAAGTCCTGCTCTCCACCATACCATATTGGGTCATGGAGCTTGATAGGCTCTCACCAAACCCCTAAGCAAGAACATACACTACCCACCACTGTGAGGAATGGTGATATCAATGTTTCTTATTAGGCCTAATAGAACCCTATTATTGTAAGTATTCCCTTTTGACTAGGGAAAAAATAACAACTATCATCCAAAAGCAATAAAAAAAGGGAGGAGTATATGTTGTCTACATCTAATTTGACATACATATGTATATGCACACATGAAAAGGAAAATAATACATAGCAAAGGAAGCACATACCTTTTTATGACAATATATGTTGAAGCAATGGATTCCTATCTATACATCAAACACATGAAATAGATAAAGATGTAGGTGGAAAAAAAAAGGTGCACCGATATATATGTATCCAAAGGTAGATGCAAATATATATGCATTTCTCATTGTTGTAAAACATCTTTAAAACCAGGAAGGCTAACAAAAATTCTGACCAAAGTTGAAACAGATAGCCTATCGACTAAAAGTTTCCATATAGAGGCAATCATTGAAAAGCAATAAATAATACTTTATTTATCATTTCCATATAGAGGCGATGGTTGAAAACAATAAAATAGGCCAATAACAACATTGTTTCATATATTCTTTCCATACACTACCAATGGCCACAATAATATTTAGAGTCATAAAGTTACCAAAGCAATTAAATAGTTTATGTTACTTTCCATAAGGTATTGTTGACTGTTGTTTTGTAGCTTTACCTGCTATGAATATTGTAAGCCACCACAATGACGACTATTTTTTGGAAATGACATACATACATGTGCACACCCAAAGTTGTCAATACATGTAAAAGAAATATAGATGAGTTTAAATGCACATATATGTGTATGTTGCCTAGGCAAAGGAAACAAACATCACTTGGTATAAATTGTCATGGAAACAATGTTCCATGTGTGGGCTCCATATGTTGGGGATGGTTGCAAAAATACCTTGCATGATGGGTATGTGTAGGATCATGATGGGCCAAAAAGTGGAAATATGATGTGTATTTATAGGGTATGTGGCTGATGACTTTTTTTTTACCCAAAATTTATGAAATGAAAAAGATTTTTAAAAGAGATTCTTAGCTTTCGACCAATATAAATTATGCTTTACTTTGAATTTCATAAATAATTATTATTCATTTTCTATTTGAATTATGACTAAATTCCTTATTTATAGACTGATTGAAAAACATCTACAGCTTTCAAACAATATCACATTTTTTGAATCCAAAACATGCATCACATTCTATGATTTGCATACTATAGGATTAAAAAGAAAAATTAAATTTCATGAAGTTTGACCAAGTTAAGATGGGACATGTGAGTTTTTATAATTTTAAAAGTTTTAATAAAAAAAATCATAATTAATATTTTACTTGGAAAAAATTACAAAAAATATGCATCACATCTAGACATGAGTCCTCTACTTATGTCTAAAATCTCATAAAAAATATTATCAATTTATTGTGGTTAGGTGATGACAAAACCTACTTCTTATTTTTCCTAAAATTTAAGTACTATTGCATTGAAATTTCAAATTTTCACCAAATAGATTTTAAAAAAAAACCTAGTAATTTAGAAACTACATTCAATTTTCTACATATTCTATTCTTACATATTTTTGAAATAATATAGATAACTTATTCAAATTTTTATGTCAAGTTTCCTAACTCTAATTTTTATAAATTTTTTGCCACTTAAGGGCCTGGTTTTTCCATGATGATCCTGCACATACCCGCATATAAAACATACCAAAGTAATTGAAAAATTTATGTTATTTTCAATAAGGCATTGCTCAATTTCGGGCTATAGATCAAGCTACACAACGTATGAAACAAACATTATATCCAAGAATGATATGATATCCATATCCATCATGACATTATGATTAGACATTGAAAAGTAGCAAAAAGAACATTTGAGAAGCATTAGATGTATATACAAACATACACACTCACACATACAACTACATCACAGACAAATATATCTATACAGAACTCTATCAAGATTTTGTATGCACTGAGAACATTCAAAATAAGATCATAACAACATTTTATTAAAAAACAACTCATAGATACCTATAAATGTTGAATTGTGCATGCATATGCTCATACATATCCATTATAGACACATATATCTACACACACTAGTATCAAAAAGTTTTATGCACTCAGAAATTTAAATTACATGCATATATATTTATGTATATGCATATGTACATGTATACATGCATACAACCATGTCCACAAGTATATATAAGAACAACTATGAATACTGATACATTTGTTAAATAGGATGAAATAACTATATAACCAAACAACATAAAATAAAATTAGGAACATACACATAAAGCGGAACAAAACTATAAACAACATAAATAATAGAAAAGAAAACAAGTGTATCTCTTTTTGTTAAACATTATAAGTTATACTTCATTGTCTTAATATATAACTAGGTAAACGAACAACAAAGAAATAGAACCAAAAAGGAAATTTTTTCTGATGTGACAAGCACTAGAAAGAAAGAAAAGAAAATAAATGTCCAGTCAACAGAAACTATAACAAATATCCAAAGTCACAATTAGGCATGGTTTTTTTGGCATTCAAGGTAATACGACAACTATCCCTGGAGACTCTTGCATGATAGGGGAAATAGTAGACAATACTCATAACAATAGCTTGCACTCAACTTCAAAGTTAATTTTTGCAACTTTGAATATTGTTGTTTTAAGCCTTGTTTCTGAATTGTAGGTCTGAGTTTTAATAAGAACAGTGAAGAAAACTGAGGTGTAGGTGACAACATTCATAATAGAATTAGTAGTCACTATACTAGAAGACTCATATTGCAACATGTAAAGCTCTTTTGCTAACATCTACAATAAGCTTGTTGTACCCTCATCAAAATTAGCAGCCCCAATCTTGCCTATGTGGTCTTCCATCTTTAGTTGCAATACATATCGAAAGTCACAATCAACTATTATTTTCTCACATTTAGGGTAGGACCACATATTTTTCTTAGAATTTTCACACTTTTTCTTGCGTTGTCTTCCATTGGCCTCCAAAGGACATGTCTCATAATAGAATGTATTAGTTTTAATATATTTTCCTGCTTCCTTGATAGTATCTTTCAAAGTTTCTGGCAAGCCAAGGTAGTGATCCAAGATATATCTAATAGTGACTCTCCCATTCGTGAAAGTAACCTTTTGAGGCACCATCCAGGAGGGCTCAATAGTAGGTGGATCGATATGTCCTCATTGGATCAAAGCTTGTGCTTCTGATATGTCACAATTTATATATAGAAGAGTCTATGTGGATGTGTTCATAACTGTTCCATTGAGATACCTAGCACATGCATTTTTAACAAGGATGAAAATAAAAATAGGGGTGTACAACCTTTCTAGCTCATTGCCCTTTGCTTCCCAATTTGAGCCCAAAAATTTAACATTAATTGAAAAGGATGAAAAATCATTAAGTTTAATAGTCTTGCAATTTTTTTGGGACTAGTCCTTTCTTTATATAGTTGATACCATTCCCAAATGCACCATAGTTCCAATAATATCAATCAAAGTGTTATTGCTACAATTTGCAATTTCATTTATTGGGGTGAATTTAAGTACTTTTTCCGGTACGAAGGCCTCATCGTCATAACATTTCAACATTGAATTTTGATTCAAAATGATTTCCATCTAGCTGTTTAACTTATTAAATTTCCTATCTACTTGTCTCATTGAGCCCTTTGACACATAATATAATTTTTCATTGTAATTAAAGCAAGTGATTCATATTTTTGTTATGTCACTATCAATAATGTCAAAGCTAAATACCTAGCCCTCATCCCCCTGTTTGATGTAATGGTACATATCCCTTTTTGTTATTACCCAACCTTTTATTGTCCATTTGGTTTGGTAAACATTCAACCCTTTTAATAGGGATGATATTTGTAGAAGCATCATGTTGTCTTGGGGATGTATTAATCCCAAATATTGAGGCTCATTTGGATGAGGAGGGTTATTCATAGTCAACTATTTGTTCTTCTTGATCTCTAAACAAATATCTAATTTTTCCAATTAGCTGGCCATCAGACATTTTGACATCTAAGGATAATATCACAATTGCCCTGGAACCAAATGAATAGGAAATACTTAAAAAGGTAGTCCCCACAAATAAGAAAACATAAAAGTACAAGTACAAGTAGTGCAAAACAATGTCCAACCTTGACTCCCACAATTTTCTTCACAAACAGTTTGTCAAGCACAAGATAAAACCTATTTTCAATGCCCATGCAAAAAAAATATCATTGTCTTTTACAAGTCCCTATTTGCATGTGGGTTCCATTAGAAATGACAACTTTGTACCAGTCGACTAGGCTTTGATCACCTCCTATTTTTTGGAAAGACATTAGCTAGAAAACTAGAGATTAGACAACATCTCCAGCATCAATAGATCATATCGTATGTGTTGTCAAGATTGGATTTACATTTGTATCCTACAAGGTAGTTTAACTTAATGAAGTGAAAGCAATGATATATTCATGGCTGTGACACAAGTCTAGAAGCAAACAACAATATTCACGCATTTGAAAACTATAACATTTTTCCTTCTCACACATAGGTCACTCCCAAATAGCCAGCGAATCGAAAGGAAATGCAAAGATAAATAGTTTGAATATAAATTAGTTAGAATATATATTATAACAATTGTTAATTCAAATGAAGCATATTCACAGTTCGCTTTGGTGCACTTGGAAAAATGTCAATTTAATTGTGTAATTCCCACCACAAAACCCTAGAGAATGTCACACACATAACAAAAGTGAACAATTTTTTTTTTAAAGTGTAATTAAACAAGTAGATTAAACTACACTTACACATACATTCTCTAAGGTATGTGACAACGCTTACTTACAATACGCATTACTAACAAAAGCTACTAAACATAACTTATATTTATTACTCATGAGATTAGATCATACATCCAAAACACTAAAATACATCACATAAAATATAAAGTACAATAACGATCCATTCATACATTGCATCCATTCAATATTACAATTACAACTCTCATTTTCAAATGAGATAATTTATACAAAAGTGTTACAATTACAAATTACAAAGATTCTCCTTGAATACAATTGAGGAGTGATACAATTACAAATTACAAGGTATCGAATAGATACAAGTGAGAAGATGATAGAATTACAAATTCATTGGTACAAACAAGCTTTCCAATCATGAAGTACTCATCATCACAAACAAGAACTGGGGAGTAAACAGTGTAAGGTGTACATTCCACCCAACCATGTGGTACCCGAAGGACCAAGCCCCATGCTAAGAGATAGTAAAAGAGCTTCCTAGGCAAAACCTACAACCTCTAGACATAGGAAAAACAATATTAAACTACACAAGTACAAAACTTAAAAAATGGTTACAATGCTTCTAGATAACAATAATCAACTACATAATACAACAAATCAACTAATGGTTGTCATAGGAGGAGTATCATCACAAAGTTAAATGGGTTATCCTAGCAAATCTTCCTAGGCTCTGGTCCCCATCTTGGGTTACCCTAGTGACCTCTTACGAAACTCAGCCCCACATGCAATCCAATGCGGAATCGATTATCTTTCAGAGAAATAAGATAACGATCTTGCCATTCCAGGCCTTCTTGTCTCATCCCAAGTCTCTACTAGCCCTTAAGTCCATGAGCGAGGAACTTAAAATGAGTTAAGTGTTTAAACTACCCTTTTTGTCCCTTAACATATTTAATTAAGTTATCATTTATTAATCTAACTCTACATGAGTTACTATAACACCACTTTGTGTGTCAGCCCTCATGAAAAGCCACTCCCCTATTAACAAAGTAAGGGATCAATTCCACTAACATAGGGTAAACTAGGTGCACATAACCAATTACAAATACCAACTTAATAACAATGTACAATACAACCTATTCTTAGAACCCGGTGACCATACTTGATAAAATACCACATGCACTACCCAAGTTATTTCAAAGCTAAACCAACATAAGTTACAATCCCCATCTCAAGGAAACATATCAGGAAGTCATACATAAACAAATAACTCAATTTCCCCAACAACAACAATGAGAGAAAACAAAACTTTAAAAGAACAATTACATACAATAAATTAATCTAACTTAAGGATTTCCCAAATCCAAATTTAATAATACATCATTTGCAAATACCCAAAGTAAATAAAACTACATTTGCAAAATTCAGAAATTTTAAAACTAATAGTTTAATTCCATTTTCCACGATTACACATAATGATCAAAATCATTTTTTATTTTTTAAAATAAACTCATTTTATTATTAAAACAATATTTGCTTCTATTATAATAGAATAATCATATGAAGATTCTTATATTTAAATATAAATATATATATTAGACATATATATATATATATATATATATATATATATATATATATATATATATATATATATATATATATATATATATATATATATATAATTATATACTTAATGTATATGCAATTATATATATATATATGTTTAAACATATAAATATTATTTAAATATATATTTATAAAATCTAATTTAAATTCAAATTCATTTTAATCAAATCCAATTATTTTCTAATGAACTATGCAAATAAAATATACATACATATATATACATACATATATATATACATATATATATATATATATATATATATATATATATATATATATATATATATATATATATATTATATATATATATATTATATTATATACATAAAAAAAAAATTAAAAAAGAATAATCCAACGCAGGGTCAAACCCTACTGGGTGCTGCTATGCAACCTCCCCCTATGGGGATGGTTGTGGTGGGCAGTGTAGCTGTCGATGAAGGCAGTAGAGCTGCCTCCACAATGGCCTCTCGATGGGGGTGGCTATGGGGTCAGCCCCCCCACAAAAAATTTAACAGTAAATTTTTTTATTTTATTTTTAATTAAAAAATAAACGAATTACCCTGTTTCAAATTTCCCAGCATACAAATTTTATATACAAGAATATATGTGCATATATATATATATTATCAGAATATGTATATATATACATAAAAATTTCCATTTTACAGTCAAACTGGACAAATTTTTCTACAGAAAAATTACAGTAAAAGAATTTTCAAGCACAAATTCTTAATTTCAATTTCTATATTATAATGGAAATTTCAAAATCCAAACACAGAGGTTTTCATTTTGAATTTCCTATTGTTTAAATTTTTTTTCCCTACAAAAGATCTAAGGTTTTCTCCATTTTTCTACAAAGATTTTCAAGAATTCACAGCAAGTTTTCAAATTTTAAAATCCAAAACTTCTCGACAATAAAGTGATAAAGAACTTGTGCTCCAAGTTTGAAGAAATACAATTTGATGTTGTGCTTCCTTGCCAAATCCAAAATTCCAGATCCTCCTTCAAAATCTCCACTGCTAGACAAAAAATGTATATTTACAAAGCCAATTTTTTTTTTCATTTAACAACAGATTTTGCAAAAAAAATAAAATATATCCAATTAATTTTCCTGAACTTTAGTCAATTTTTTCAAAATATCCCCTCAACCACCATAGTTATAACATCCACATCACTCTAAATCCAACAGTCATAAAACCATAACAAGGTATCTGAGTCTGTCAAAATAAACACATTGTCTAACAGTCCGAGCAAACCGAAGGGGTGCTACAAATTGTCAGCAGCAAAAAGAAAATAATAAATTGACTTACAGGATTGTTGCTTGAGGATTGTTTATCAGTCTAGGAAGAGCTAGAAGCCACTGACATTATTGGGGCTGCTTGTTTAAAAGCTGAGAGCTACAACATCAACAGTTGAATACAAGGTATATGACTTCAAAACACAACATGAACTCTCATTTTTTTTGCACAGGCATGAAGAATATGACAACAAATGATTAATAAAAATAAAGGGTTCAATGATTCATATAATACTTAATATACAATTTGTTATTCCAATTTTTTTGTTTCATTTTTTTTAATCTCTCATTTTCTTTTGAAAGATATCAATAATAATAAACATAATTGGGAAGAGTACACATGTACATTGTTTACATCTACTTTGACATACATACATATCTACACACACAAAAATTTAATATTCTCTCATATATGGCTCCCATTCTATGGCAATGGTTGTGTTATGTAGAAAAATTGCTCATTGACATTTTCATGGTCATTTAGGTCATGCTTCCTTAGTATTTGATCTATTTTGCTTGATTTAGTGATATAATATGACTTAAATGTTCACATTAAATTCTAAATATTCAAATTCTTCATGTCTTGTAATAGTGTTGTAAAATATTTCTACACTTTTCTAGACTCTTCTCATCATAATTCATCTAAATATCATGTTTTTATTCATCATCAAGTCCTATTTTGAAGTGTTGTAAAGTCTTGTAACAAAGATTCATACTTTTCTAGGCTTATTTCCTTTATTTACACCTTTCTTATGTCTTTTATGGCCCCTTTATACACTTATAGGACACATTTAAGTGTATTTTTGAATGTAAACTAGACAAACAATATTAAATACAACTTGAATCCTGACACCCTTTCAAAATCCTAGGGTGGGATCCACAAGCCTAGGGCGGGATCATTTGCCATGGGTGGTGAATGAGTTCTCCTTGGCTCCAAATTCAAAATATTTCAAATTTTAGTTTGGGTTTTTATACAAAATTACCTTATGTTGGCCTATGATGTATTATGGGTTACTAAGGCACAAGAGTGTATAAATAAGTGATTTTCTCTCATTATCCACCCCCATTCATCTCAAGTCATTCAAGTATACATTCATCATTGCATTCGAGCATTTTTACATCCTTTCATCAAGCATTAATCAAGTACTTTGGAGCTGTAATTGCATCATCTTCAAATTTCTCCAACAAGGGTTTGGTAAGTAATAGTATTTGCATATTGTTTTTTTATCATTCTCTTTCATTACATTATTTTATCAAGGGTTTGATTACCAAAGTGGTATTTGACCAAGGAAAATATTTATAACCTAACCTCTAACCATTTTTCCCCTCTTGCATGTGTGTTTGTAGACTTGTGTATGTAGATTTATCAAGAAAAAAGGTGATAGAAAGGTGTTCAATAAGTCAAAAAAGTGTTTCAAGTCAACATCAACCTATTTCAAGCTTGGAGAAGACCTATAGGTTGTTTTCTATAAATTTTACTTCAACAACCCGACAGGAACATAATTGCAGATTTGGGCCCATAGTCCTAATTCCTGAATCTATAGAATTTTGGGAGAGGATTGATTTTCCATCTATGGGAAATGAGTCCCACCTTGGAGCTGAAAAAATGATTTTGTCAGAGTCTGGATGCTGACACTCAAAAACTAGTTTCGATCACTTTTCATCAAGAGCAATACTAATTCACCATCTGTGGTGAATGAGTCCCACCGGTGATTTTCAGTGATCTTCGTCAGCATTTAGAACTCTCCAGATTCTCCCATGTGCACTCTAGTTATCTTTGTTTTGTTTCATTCAATTCTATTTATATTTTCTTCATATCTCACTATGTTTTCAAACATTGCATTATTCATTAGTTTTGCATTCATAGTTAGTCAATTTCATTACTTAGTTGCATTTACAACATTTCATTTAGTTTCATTTTCATAATACATCTCCTATTTGAGTGAACCCTACAATTTTGGTATTGGTGTAGTGAGGCCTAGAGGATTTTCTCTCTCCTTTTGGGTGAAATATCCTAAAAGTGTAAGAGGACATATAACCTTCCAACTCCCATAACACCCCAACATTTATGGCTCATTTTGGTGAACCTACATTTTAAACAACATCTCTTTCTAATTTTCATTTTCATTTTCATCCTAGGTCTCATTTGAATCAACATTGCATTAGGGTATTGTCTTGTTTTTGCATCCTAGGGTTTCTTTAACTTGCATTAGTGAAAGAATCATTTAGATTTTATTTTTGCATCATATATCATTGAAAAAACTAAAAATATGCATTTTCATCCTACATTGGCATCTAAACACCATTAAATTCACTTTGCATTTTTTGAAAAACACAAAAAAATCTCCTAGTTGGACTCATTCACCACCTAGGGATAATTAGTCCCCCTGCACATTTCATATTGCATTTTTAGGCATTTTCTGGGCATTTCTTGCATTTATGTTCTCTATTGTTATTTCTCTATTTCACTTTATAGAATTCTTGTTATTTATATTTTTCACTCCTATATTAGATTACATTTACATTCACCCCATCCTTTGTGGTACTTGTATGAGTGTTTGGTGTCCCATTGATAATACTTTAGTTAGATGAAGTTCTAGACTCATGACTTCCCACGATAGCACTATCATTGTGGACCTTGGGATTTCAAGAACTCCTACTCCTAGTATGGACAATGGTGCATTAGGCCTAGGGAATACCACTTCTATGCCTTCACCCTTCCAACCAATGAATTTTAACACACAAAACAATTCCATCCTGCAAGAAAAAGTAATTAATTTTCATGAATATTTTTCAGATTTACAACAAGACTTCTCACTTGAAAACATTTCCACCACTGCAAAACCGGGTATAGAAAACCTCTGTCATTTGATTGAAACTAATGAGGGCTTACAAGTCATGAAAACAATTGCTAAAATATACAATAAACATGTCCCTTCAACATACCAATCAAAAAACATAGTTGTACATGAAGGAGTACCTCACTTTCCCCCTCCTTCAACTATAACATCTATACCTACTTACACTATTCCTCAAGTTACAACAACTATACTTAGGTTACTCAGGTGAATCCTACCTTTGTCCTTCAAATTAGCACTCCTATTTCCTTTGTGGCATCTAATATTCCATCTTCCACCACCTTTACCCCACTTAGTGTTTCATTCACCTGTCCAACTACTACATTCACTCCAACAACATTTTCCTTTCCACCTCATACCACTTACACTGATCCTCTTATCACACAACTTTTTCACACAGTGTCCTCCATGCAACAACAAATTTCAACCATAAACCAAAACCACAATACACCTCCTACTTACTATGTTCGTGGTAGTCCATTATCCTTAGAAATCTTAAGAACCTCGATGCCATAGAGAATTGAGTTGCCTAGGTTTGAGAAGTATGGTGGTCAAGGAGACCCTATTATTCACTTTAATTCCTATATATCCCTATGGAGTGACTTTGTTCTAGATGATAAAATTTTAGCCAACTTGTTTCCTAGGACCCTAAATGATACTACTTTAGAGTGATTTTCCTCTCTACCTAATCATTCCATCTATTCATTCAATGAAATTGTGGATGTTTTTAACAGTCACTTTCAAGTCCATATGACACCTAAAAAGACTATGGCCAACCTCATGAGATGTAAACAAGATACAAATGAAAAGATAACTAGTTTCATTTCTTGTTATCAATCCTTGTATTCTTGCATTGATCTCCAAGTTCCTAATTCACATTTGTAAAAGATGTTTATTAAGAACTTGCAATCCAATATCCAAGATTAATTAACTATGTTGGAATTCCCTTCATTCATGCATTTATGCACTGCCTTGTTTGATTATCATAACTCTATTACTAGTCGTGATTCAATGTCCACTTCTAATCGAGCTAAGAAATCCAACCAAAACAACTCCCAAAAATTTTACAAACAAAAAAGAGGCTTTTAACAGTTTAACCCTCCACCTCCACATCCAACCCCACTTATTAATAATCTGGTGGTAGCCACTAAAGCAGCCATACCCTTTACCTATGGGGACCTGAAGAGACATTTCACCCCTTTTCCTGATACCTTGCACAATACAATGAACCAATTGCTTCAACAATAGATGATTACATTGCCTATCATTAAACCACTTGATTTAAGCAAACCTTTTCCTCCTTCCTTTAAACATAATGCTTATTTCCATTTTCATTGTCAAAATGGACATGATACTAAACATTGTAAGCTTTTGAAGCATGTAGTTCAGGACCTCATTGATTCCGGTTGCTTGTCCATTGTGAATGTTAATGATCAGGGTCTTAAGTCTGTGGCTCCCCCTAACCAGAATTTACAAATCTTTACCAATCCTATGCCTAAACATGATATCTCCTTTGTCAAAGCTAGTGAACCTTCACACACTGATGTTATGAACATTGATACCAATGATGAACAACATGATAACATTCTTGATGTTACCCATGTCCCTCCTATGACTGCAATGGTTGGAAAGATAGACGATATCCCTCGTAAAGGCCCATCCACTAAAATTCTTGATATTAATTTTTCTTCTACATATATACTAAAGAAACTTTGTGATAGTCCTCTCTACATAGCTATCAAAATCTATTATAAACCTACCAATGGGATATTGATAGATATCGCTTGTGGTGAGAATGTGATCATAGAAAAAAATTTAGTATTACATGATCTATATCAAGATACTTATGATAAAGAAAGTGCATGGATTAAAACACATAATGGTATTGCATGCCCTATGATTATATCAATCATGATCCCATTACAGATAGGACCAAAAACATTGGATGTGACATTTTCTATAATTGCACAATCAGATCAATTTTATTTGCGGCTAGGTCATCCTTGGCTCCTCTATATGAAGCTTGTTCCCTCTGTTGTTCATAAGTGTTTGAAGTTTCCACATGACAATGAGATATATACCATACACCATAGTGGTTTCAATCCCTTGTCCTCTAAAGGTAACTTTTCCTTGGAAGCTTCTTGGCCCAAACCTATAGAACCCATTACTCCTTGTAAGAATTTATTTTTCATAGCATATCAAAAGTTCAAAGCCCAGAAGATAGTTGAATTGTCTCTTCGTGGTCCATCCCCATCCACCCTCGATATTCCTATTTTAGATGAGACCATGCTCCAACCTAACTCTGACCTTGACCAATCTTTACTAACTCCATCACAACCAAACATTTCACCTTCTTTTTCTAAGAGACTAAGAGATGTTGAAAGTAACCCCATTCTGCAACTACGTGTTAAACAAGTATATAAAACAAAGGAGAAAGTGATTGATTTTTCTCCTTCTGAAATAAAGGAGCCTACATTTTACCAATCCACTCTTACACCTAAACAAATTCAAACTAGGATTAAAAGGAACCAGGGTGCTATAGAGTGTCACTTTCATCATCATTTTCTCGCTCGACAAGTGCAAAATGAAAACAATAAAGAAAACCAACTTTCTCCTTTAATAAAAATAATTCAAGTGATAATCCTCCTAACCCACCAGAAGATAGTACACCACCATCCTTACACAAACATGATCAAATACAACAACCTCCAATGTTGATACATCCTTCCTTGGAGATTACTCTTCTCCCTCCCGTCATCATTAATTTGGATGATGATGATGATGAGGAGATTGCTAAAGTAGATGAAGAGGTGCATAATAATTTGAATTCTTTATTCTCCTCTTCTATGAGCTTAGATGATAAATCTATCATACCAAGTGCACAACTTGGTGATTCTCCTAGTTTGGTACTTACAATTCCTCCATTGGATAGTCAACCACCCTCGCAATATGATGACCATGATTGGGAGGTGGATGACAGATTAGATGGTTGATTTTCCTATGCCTCACTATCCTTTTTAAACATTTCTTTATAATTACTTTCTTTCTTTTATGTGTGTATCATGTTCCATTTTATTGTGTGTTTGATGTTTTCTCTCTTTGTACACTTCTATTTGTACCTCTATTCTTCTATATGTCATACATTGTTTTTCCCCTTCACTTTTTTGTTTAGTTTTGTGCTTTCCTTTTGGGGATGATGAAAAGCATAGAGACACCCTAAGTCTCTTCCATGTTCACCCAAAAGGTCCTTCCTTTTTATTTATTTTTTTCCTTTTTTCACTTTTCTTTTTCTAGTGTTTTCATTTTGGGGATGACGCAAGGCATTGAGATGGAAATTTCTCCTTCATGTTGACCCAATTTTTTTTCTTTTTCATTTCATCTCTTGCTTTTTTCCTTACCCAATTTTTTTTCTTTTTCATTTCACCTCCTGCTTTTTTCCTTTCGACTTTTGTAATAGCTTTTCACTTTTGTTTTTTTTTTCCTTTTGGGGACAATGCAAGGCATTGAGACTGCAATTTATCTTCCATGTTGACCCAAAACATACTTTTTCCTTTGTTTTCACTCTTCAGGTGTCATTCTTCTCATTCTATGTGCTTTGGGGAATGATGACAGTTCTGAGATCTCTAATAAAAGTATTACATCAACAAGCATACTACCCCCAAATCCATAGATCCCTTATGTGTTTGGTGTTTCCCCTTTGGGGAAATTCCTCTTTCTTCTCTTTTACTTCACATGACGTAGCCTATTCGAGAACATTTTAATTAGCATAGGGACTTTTCGATTCAGCTCTCATGTTTTCTCTTTATTTGCATTTTTCTTGCTACTTTAAAGTAATTTCTCATAGAATGGTGTGTATAAATTCCTTTAACATGGGGCATACATTGGCACTATTCATTTATTATTTTTCTTTTTTCTTGCTTCTTTGTGTAGCCTTGTTATTTCATTTGATGTGTTTGTTACTTTGTGGATGACATTGGGTGTAGTGTCCTTCATAAGTGTGATCTATCTTAGCATACTACATTCCTCTTAGTGGTTTGATGCGATGCACTGCATCCCCTAAGATGTGAATCTATTATTCTTTGATCAGTCCTCTCTTGGATACATTAGACATAATGTTCCCTAAGTGATAGACCTTCCATGATATTAAGAAACCTTTGAATATTTTTCTCTTCCCTTTTTTTCACTTTTTACATGTTTACCTTTTTACCACCTTGCATAATGCAACTTGCATGCATTTGGTACCTTCTTATCCAATCTTTTTCTTTGTGGCACCTTATTAAAGTTATCAGGAGGTATAAATTTGGTATGGTTGAGCAAGAAGCCCACTCAGTGGCATGAATTTCACCATAGCCACCTTTGTGTTTGTGAGTGCATACCAACTAGTGTATGTTTCTCAATTTTGGGCCTTCTCACCCAGCGGATAGCCATGAGTTTCGTCACCCTAGAGTGAGTATGCATTTTTATTTTCTAGAAAAACAACCTAGATTTGATCCACAACTAGCTAGAAAAATGATCAAATCTTGATCTGACCTCTTTTCTCATTCTCTTCTTCATGTGTGTTCCTTTATTCTTGTGTTTAGTTATCCATGGGATCTTCATCCTGGGGGATTGATCATCCCTCTTGATCATTGTTATTCCATCTTGCTAATCATAAGCACATTTGGAATTCTTTATTAACATTCATGGCTACTTTAGTGTGAGTCTAAAGCAAGTCCTTCTCACTTGCTTTCTCTCCACTCCCTTCATTCTCCCCCACCTACAAAAATGTGCAAAGAAATTATGACAACCAAAACTTTTTTACTGCTTTTGCAACCATAGTCCCATGCAAAAAACACAAAATAACCTCCAACCACCTTCACAAAAATTCCATAGCTGATGATCGCACTTGCACCTTCACAGAAGCTTGCCCTCCTCGCTCACAACTATCTTGAGAAACAAGGTAAACCCATAGAATGACACCCAACAATTCCTTATCAAAAATTGCATAGACATTCACTCACAACTATCTTAAACAAGGTAAACCCATAGAATGACACCCAATAATGCCTTATCAAAAATTGCATAGACATTCGCTATCTTTTCAGAGGATTTTAAAGGTAGGTGTTACTTAGAACCATTGCCACTACATGGAAACCATACAACAATTGATGCTAATGCCATTTTGTTGACCCTTCTCTATCAGTGTGCCGAACACTTTTTATTTAAAACTTAAAAACTAATCCACCACCTTTTCCTTGACGTCGGAAAGGTCAAAAAAAGGGAAGGATGACAAAAATTGTCAACAAAGTTATACTTTTAAAGAAAAAATCCACCACCTTTTTCACAGCCACCAGAAGGCTCAAAAACTTGGGGCTAATGGAAATTTTGACTTAAGTTCACAAAAATTGCCTATTGGCTAATTATATAATTAATAAGTAGTGTCAATAAAAATGTTGATGGGTGGGAACTAGTGTGAAGGAGTGACTTTGAATTCCAAAGAAGCTAAGGGAAATGGAGATGAATATTAAGATGATGTGGATGGGGTTGGTTCTTTGGCTATTTCTATTAAAGGATGTATGGCTTTGGTTGCTAGACTTAGATGTTTGTAGATGAGGTCTTTTTTTGAGCGTTCTGGTTTTATGTTTAAGGCTGCATTCTAGTGGTTGCAACTTTGGTGGCCTTGTTAGTAAGATCATTATCATCCCTAGGTCCATCAAGTCGATGGATCCTTTCATGTTGGTAGTCAGGCTTCCTCTTCTAAAGTCTGCTCTTTTTTGATGTGTGTGGTTCTACTCTTTCCTATGCATGTAGATGAAAGGTGTCCTTGTTATTCTCATAGCTTACATTGGGCTCTTGGGGGAATTGTGATCATGTGCAAGATTCTCTTGGTAGAATGGAGGGGTAGAAAGAATCTCTTCACTCACCTTTTCTTGGTTCATTCTATAGATTCCAAGTTTTCAATGTTGGAGAAGGAATTGTTTCTTGGTGATGCATTTTAGTTTTTAAAGGAGCTATTGCAATAGCTCAATGTTCTTTTGTTAGAGTTGGAAGGGTCTAGGTGTGTTGTGAGTGGGGTTGTCTTTCCTTGTCCTTTTTCTTTCGTTCCTATTTCACGTTCCTCATCTATTCTTTTCCCTTGTATGTCAGTTCCTACTCACTCAATTGTAGACCAACAACCTGCTAAGGTTATGTTGGTGACATGTGAAGGAAAGGCTTTGATTTTACACTTGTTTTGTGCTTCTGTGGTTATGCTTGGTGGTGACTCTAGTTTGAAAGAGTTTTATCATTCCTCCAAGAGTGGTTCAAAGGGGTCTTTTCTTGTCTAGAAATTTCTTTTGCAATATTTCTAAACATTTTCTTGTGCATTTATTACCCCTTTCTTCTTGTGAATTTCTTATCCTTTTGTCTTGCATGGAGGGAGGTGAGCACTAGTACAAGGGAGGTTGTTTTCTATCAAACCTAAGAATTAAGTTGTGACCATTTTTTTGGTAGTAGTTAGTGTTTTCACTCTAGATGGATTTGTGCCTTTTGGGCCTCTTGAGATGTGGCTGTAGGGTTCCTGCCATGTTTCTTTCGAGGCTTTATGGTTTTTTTCCATGATGATGGGACTTTTTGAAATTTTGGTGTAGTTAGTCTAATGTCTTCTTATTTTGATCTTGGAGGCGGTTGTTTTTCTGCAATGATGATTTTTGGGTTGGTTTTCTTCTTGATGTGTGGTGCAAAATGTTCTGGCTACTTCTCTTAACGAAAGCCATGTTTCTATAGGTGTTGATGAGGTTCCATTAACCTAGTTATCTTTTTTCTTTAAGAGAGTTACTAATAATTTTATTCCAACCCATTCACATGATTTTTCTTTACAGGTGGTTACTTCTCCTTTTGAATTTGAGCTTGTGCATGTGGATGTGGTTGGGGTGAAGCAAGATATTTCCTTTCTTGCTTCTTTCTATGCTTGTTTATTTGTGATGTTGTGTATGAAGTTGGGAGGTGTCATCTTCATTGATTGTTTTGCTTTTGAACCTCATGATTTTCCTTCTTTTGTTGAGGTTATTATTGCTATGCATGAGTTTTGTTGATTCCCAAAGGGGTATGTTTCAAGGTGGAAGTTTTATTTGGTGCTCCAATTAAAGGATTTTCTTGGCTAGCTTTGGAAGGGATGTTCATTTTCTATGTTGGCTACCTCAAAGGCCTTTGGTTTTTTGGTTAAGATTAGTTTTATTTGTTGGGGTTATGTCTTCCCAAGGGTTTATCTCTTCATGTACGTCTTTTTTTTCTTTTTCCTCATCCTTTTTTTTGGAGTCTCCTATTGAGGTGGAGATTTTTTGGGGGAGAGGGTGGGGATTTCCTTCATATTCTACTTTTTCTATAGTGGTGGTGCCTTGGAATTTTGGGTTCCTCCTTGATTGTCTTTTTTTTTTTGGGTCATTCCAAAACTTATTTTGGAACCTCTCTTTAGTCAAAACATATGCTAGATGTTGTTATCCTTTCTATTTGGGAGACATGTATTGTTCACAATTTTTCCTTTTTTTATTGCTTGTAAGATTTGTTTTATCATTTTCCTTTATGATTGGTCTTTAATGGGTATAGGACCTTCCCATCTTTACCATAATCAAAACTATATAATTAACAATAGATCATTAAAAATTATAGAACATGAGGAAAAGGAAGAATAAATATCTTAAATTTATAAATATCAAAATATTGTAAAAAGGAATATATAATAAAATTTAAATAACATATAATCAAAGGCTTTGATGTCCCACACTTCTGCTACTACCATTGTTCTTATGGCTACCATATCTTCCCCCTCTGTAGCAACCTCGATGTTGGTCTTCCCTTCATTTGTAGGCACCTCAACTCCTACCACACCTTTTCTCCCTACCAATGATGGGGTTCCCCTACCTAGGAAGGACATTGGGTTTTCATTGTCGCCAATGGAATGCCATAACATGGATAGGGATTTGGAATTTTAAAGCATAGATTACCATTACTTGGGTGATTCAATATCTCCTCATCCTGCAGTTGGATCTCAGGGTCCGTCAAAGTCAAAAAATGGGAATAGCATGTCCTTCCGTGATATGCTTATTAGTTTGAATCAAGGGGAAAATTTTAAGTCTACAACATAGGATACTCATCCTATGAAGGACAATTTGACCTCTAATGCGTGAGGGATTTCCTAAACCTATCTTCACCTATCCTAGTTTTTTCAAAAAATCTCAAAAAGGAGGTTGACGTTGGTGAGCAGTATCTTTCTTCTAGCGGATTGATTGGCCAGTCAATCATTTATGACCAAAATTACTAGATCTACATGATTGGATCTCATTAGCATGGCTACCCACGCTCAAAGGTAATGTAGAGGTTTATCCATGTGATCAAGGGTTTTTTATTGTGGTGTTTGATTGCATTCAAGATAGGGATGATATTCAACAAGAGAAATGGTGCTAGGGGAAAAACATTCTCCTTCTCAAACTACGGTTTCTATATTTTAAGCCTTCTACTGCTTCCTTCTTTGTAAAACCTATTTGGATCATCCTTCTGAATCTTCCATTACAATTCCAGTTTGTGGATTTCTTTCATGCAACTGGGGACTAATTGGGAAGCTTCCTTATATTGGATTCAAACACAACTAACTTCACCAACACAATTTTTTCTTGCATCTTTGTTGACAGTGATGTCACAAAGAATCTCCCCATGGATATCACATTCAAGTTTGCTAACTGCAACTGGATGCAACCTCTAGATTACAAAGGTTTACCCTTTTAATGTAGGAAATGTTTTGAAATAGGTCATATGGCCAATTCTTTCTTTAAAATCATAAAATAATTTGATTAGAAATCCTGGTGGACTAATTCTATACCTCATCATTACTCAATCAAAGCATCATCAAAGGTGTGTGAGCAAAATGTAGAATCTTCTCAAATTCCCATTCTCTCCCCAAATTCTGAGACTGGGTAAGGTAAAGCATAGCTAGCCATGAAACCTTACACAAAAGCTTGTTTGGCTCAAAGATTTTCTCAACAATTAGACAACTCCTAAAAAGTCAAGCCTCAAATTACAACCCCAATCCCAAATGTTGTATCTTCTTCAATGAGCAAATGAAAAGTAGGTGCAATAAGTGGTGGAAGCAATCCACATGTTTCATCTCATAAAATAGAACCTGCTAAAATACAAACACAGGAAGATGGGGAGGAGTGGTAAGAGGTTCAAAACAAGAAAAATAAAATCCTCATGACAAAATGAATAGGATTAAAATGGATTTGAAATCTCAAACTGAATCTGGTGGATAAAATGGAACTCAGATTGAGCAAATTTTATTTTTGGGTGAAATCACAATACTGTGTCTCACTTTTTTCCCAAGATGGACATTTACATCATTATTTTTTAACTAAATCTTCATCTTCTAAAACCTATAGCAACTAAACCATAAAGAATTTGAAGATGGTGTGAACTAGTGATTTATGGAAATTTGTGGGTATATTCTAAATATATTTTATTTTCATTTTTACAAAAAATAAATCATGAATCTTTCAACATCTCATTTAATAACTTGTTTTAGATAGAAAACAACATTTTCAAAAAGTAACGTTTGTGTTGTACAACATAACTTTTTTTCTATAAAGGACTAAATTCTAACTTTTGGATTATAGATTCTCAACATCATTATCTAGGGAAAGCATTCTTTTTCATAATTTTTTGTTGCATTTTTTTTTTTAAATTAATTTTTGAAGAAGTTGTAACTTTTTTTTGGACATACATGTTTGTTGTACAACATAAATTTTTGTGTATATATTGAAATCCAATTTTTCTTTTTTAGATGAAACAAGGAAATCAATATCTAGGGAATGTGTATTTTTTGAATTTTTTTACAATGGTTTACTATTTTCCACCTCTACACAACAAAGAGCTTGATGTTCATAGAAAAACCTATGTTTATTAAAAATTGAAAACTAAATACATGATAAAATAAAAATATATCAAACCTATACATATTGGAAAGCTCATTTCAAGGGCTACAATCTTGCAAAATATAATTTTTAAATGATGTTATTTAATCCCTCAAAAGGTAAAGAAAAAGTGGTTTTTTGTTAGCATTTTGATAACTATGAAGGAGACTCCATTGTGGGTATGATTTGATACTAAAGGGGTTCTATCTAAGGGGTTTTGATCTAAGAGGGTCTTATCTATCCCTCTTCAATTAAAACCCTTTAGGTGGAGCATCTCAAGACTTAAATCATTAGCTTTTCTAAAAACAATGATTTTAGGAAAAAATCAACACATCCTAAAAGTGAGACATAGTATTGTGGTAGCACCCTATTGTACCCCTTTGATGCATTACTACGTGCTGGCCATGGCTGGAAATTTATGTAATTTTTAATTTTTATCAATAAAATTACTCTTATGGATAAAAATAAATAAAATTGTAAAAAGGAAGCCTTGATATAATAAAACCCTAGATGCAGTAATAAATAACTATATCTATCTCTTACATTCTCTATCAATCTCTCCTTATCTCTATCTCTTTATATATATCTTTCTATGCCGTTGTCTTCCTCCTTTTCTATCTTTTAATCCCTCTCTCTAAATTTAACTCTCTATCTCCCTATCTATCCCTTTCTTATATCTCTATCTCTATCTCTCCATATGTTGTTCTCTATATCTACATCTCTCCCTATATATCTATCTCTCCATCTCTTTCTTTATATCCTTCTTTATCTTTTTCACTCACTCTCTCTATTTCTTTCTGCATCTCTACCTCTCTCTCCCTCTATCTCTTCATTAGTCTATCCTCCCTCTCCATCTCTTTCTCACTCTCCCATCCTCTCTATGTTTCTAACTCTCTCCTTCTCTATAACTATATGTCTCTATTTCCATTTCTATGCCTCCCACTTTATCTATCTTTATCTTTCCCCTCTCTATATCATTATATCTCCCTCTATCTATTACTAAAAGAACCACAGTAGGAGGGTCCTCAAAGAGAACAATCCAAACCATGCAACAAGAGTTACACAATGAAAGCAACACAAAAAATGGAGGAAAATGCATATTCAAACATTCATATTATCAGAAATTTCAATTACAAATAGTCGGCAACATCCAGACTTACAGATTTGGGCTCATAGGCATACTACAACATACTAGAAATACATTTTTCCTATATGCTCCTTAATTCAAGTAGAAATCTTACATTTCAAATCCCATATTCTACTTTGCTAAAACTACTACTTTCCTCATGATCAATTACAATTATTTATATCATATTCCAAGATTTAGAATCCTTCACATTGGCCAAAGATTATTACAATATCTGATGAAAGAAAATATAAAGTGTGCATGCAACGTCGACCTTCAAATTTGAATTTCTACTCGGTGAGTGCATAGGATGAAGTGTGGAAAAAAAATAAGGTCAACAACACTCCATAGAACAATTCAAATCATGTTGCAAAGATCAACAAGTTACAAAAATGATCCACAAGACACAAAATTAGCTGTTAGGTTTGAAATTATTCTAGTGCCCTATTCTAGAAAATTTCACTTATTCTGGAAGTGATAACTTGCTGGAAAAAGACCCAATCTCTCTGAAATCTTGGAATAAGAAAATTGAACATGCCCACAATGAAAACATAGATCCACAAGGTCTAGTGAGAAAACATGATGAATTTTCCAACTTGAACTGAATAAGAACAATACTGAAAAGAAAATATTTTTGGTTGATGCAAGATTGCAAAGAACCAAGGATGCCCTTGCATCAAACATTTGGGGTTAATCAAAAAGTGAGTCCCTCACTTTTCTAGGGCTAAAGTAAAACCAATACAGTCTACATCATCCTGAAAAATCCAAGAAGATTCTTTCACTTGTTTTCCCTTCCACTTCACAAGATATTCTTTGTACTGCCTTTCATGCATTTTCCTCCCATCTCTGACATCCAAAATATCTTATATATTATCATATTGTTGTTTAGGAAACTGTCTCTCCAATTTTACTACAATGTCTTCACTGAATTTTGCTTCATGGTACTGATGTAGATCTGTAATGTTGAATATAGGCGATACCCCCATGCCATTCAGTAACTCTACTTCATATGCATTTCCTGAGTCAAACTTCTTCAAAATCTTACAAGTTACAAACTTCCTCATCTTCAACATATTGTATGTGCCAACTAGAAATATCTCCTTCCTCAGATACACCATCACTTCATCTCCAACTTTGACCTCCTTGTGTCTCCTCTTTTCATCTACTCACTCATACTTGTTGTTCATGCCTTCCAAATGCTTCCTTGCCTGATCATGCACTATCTTCATATGTTTTGCAAATACCTCTACATCTAGACTCCTTTTGTCTTCATTAATGATGTCTCTCAACTCTGATACTCCTTTAGGATTTACTCCAGTAACAATCTCAAATGGTGTCTTTATTTTACTCTTTTTTACTGAATTATTATAAGAAAACTCTACTTGTGCAAGGACTAAATCCCAACTTTTGTTCTTCTCTCCAACTAAACATCTTAGCAAATTTCCCAAACTCCTTTTTACTACTTTCATTTTTCCATCATTCTATGGGTGAAAATTAGAACTAAACTTCAACTCTATCTTTAACTTCTTCCAAAGTGTCTTCCAAAAGTAACCAACAAACCTAGTATCTCAGTTTGAAACAATACTCCTAGGTAATCCATGCAATCTGATCACTTCCTTGAAAAACAAGTCTGCTACATGTACTGCATATTTTGTCTTCTTACAAGGTATGAAATGTGTCATTTTAGAAAATCTTTCCACCACCACAAATATAGAATCATTACCTCTCTATCTTCGGCAATCCAAGTATGAAATCCAAGCTAATATCCTCCTAAGGTCTCTCCAAAACTATAAAAAGGTTTATACAATCCAACATTTTGACTTCTCCCTTTTCCAACTTGAAAAACTTTATAACTTTGCACAAACTTCCTAACATCCTTACTAATTTTTGGCCAAAATTAATTCTCACTTACCAATGCTACTGTCTTATCAATCCGAAAGTGTCTTGCCAATCCTCCAATATGTTTTTCTTTTATCATATTTTCTCTCATTGAACTTGGGTATATACAACTAATTTCCTCTAAACAACATATCCTCCTCAATGAAATAATCCAACCACTGACTCTTATCCTCCAAGACTGGCTCTTTACAAGCTCTCCAGGGTTCTGCAAAATATGGGTCTTCCTCATACAGGTTCTTCAATTCATCAAAGCCTAATACCTCCACCCTCATCTCTGTCAGCAAATTCCTTCTCCTACTCAAAGCATCAAAAACTCTATTTGGCTTTCCACTCCTATGTTTCTAAAAAAAATTATAAATCTGTAAGAATTCCACTCATCTCATGTGTTTCTAATTCAACTTACCTTGACTATTCAAATAATGCAAAGCCTGATGATTTGTATACAACACAAACTCCTTAGGAAAAAAGTAATTTCCCACTTCTTCACGGCTTGAACTATGGCATAAAACTCCTAATCCTACACTAAATATGTTTTCCTAGCATCATTCAATTTCTCACTAAAATAAGCTACGAGTCTCCCTTCTTGAATCAATACTACTCCAATTGCATTTCCACTTGCATCATAGTCTACCTAAAATACTTTATTGAAATCTAGTAATGCCAATACTTGTTGCTCTGTCACTTTATGCTTCAACAACTCAAAACTACCATTTTCTCCAGATGTCCATCTAAAATCCTTCTTATCTCCTCTCATTATTTTTTTCATGGGACTACAAATAGAATTGAAATTCCTAATGAACTTTTGGTAGAAACTAGCCAATCCATGAAATGATCTTACCTCTCTAATACTTTTTGGTGTAGGCCATTGAACAATTGCTCTCAATTTCTCAAGATCCATCTTCAATCCATCCATAGATATCACAAATTCTAGATATACCAGTTCTTCCTTCATGAAAATACACTTCTTAATGTTATTAGCAACTACTCTTCTCTCAACCTCTGTAAAACTTGTCGTATATGCAACAAATGTTCTTCTCTAGTCTTACTGAAAATCAAAATGTCATCCAAATATACAATAAATAACTTACCCAAGAACTTATTCAAAACTTTATTCATCAATCTCATGAAAGTACTTGGTACATTTGTTAGTCCAAAAGGCATCATCAACCACTCATACAATCCTTCATTTATCTTGAATTTTGTCTTCCACTCATCCCCTTCTCTAATTTTGATCTGATGATATCCACTCTTCAAGTCTATCTTTCTAGAGTATTTAGCTCCACTCAAAGAATCCATAATGTCATCCATCTAGGGCAAAGGAAATCTATACTTCACTATGATCTTGTTTATGGCTCTAGAGTCTATACACATCCTCCATTCTCCATCCTTCTTAGGTGCTAACACAATAGGTACTACGCAAGGAATTAAGCTTTCTCTGATAAAACCCTTACTAAAAAATTCTTACACTTTTCTATTCAACTCTTCATTCTCTACAAGTGTCATCCAGTGTGCTACTTTATTAGGAAAACTAGCTCCAAGAATCAGATCCATGCAATGAATAATACTCCTCATAGGTGGAAATATATCAGGTACATTATCTGAAATGATTTCTTCATATTATGTCAACAGCTCCTTTATCTCTTCCGGTTGTTCTTCTACATGCTTCAAGTCTTCTGCCTTCTTAGGCACTAAGGTATAACACATGTTCTCATGTCTTAGTCCCTCCAAAAATCTCCTTCCATCGACTAAATAGATTCTAGCATTCATACAAATCTCAACTTTAGGAACATCCTCCAATTGCAACAAAGTCTTCTTCATCCCATTAGCAACATGGTATGTGTAGGATCATGATGGGCCAAAAAGTGGCGATATGATGGGTATTTGTACGGTATGTGGCTGATGACTTTTTCTTAACCAAAAATTAATGAAACAAAAAGGGTTTTTAAATGATATTTTCAGCTTTCCACCAATATAAATTATTCTTTACTTTGAATTTGATAAATAATTATTATTCATTTTCTATTTAAATTCGACTAAAGTCAAATTGATAGGTTGATTGAAAAAATCTATAGCTTTCAAATGGTATCACATTTTTTGAATCTGAAACATGTGTCACATTCTATGCTTAGGTATACTATAGGATTAGAAAAAAATGAATTTCATGAAGTTTTGACCAAGTTAAGGTGGTTAGATGTGCAGTTTTTATATTTTTTAAAATTTGTAATAAAAAATCATAATTAATTATTTGTTTAGAAAAAAATTACAAAAAATATGCATCACATCAGGGCATGAGTCCTCTACTTATATCTAAAATCTTACAAAAAATATTATCATTTTATTGTGGTTAAGGTGGTCAGAGGACACCTACTTCTTATTTTTCCTAAAATTTAAGTACTCTGCATTGAAATTTCAAGTTTTCACCAAATAGATTTTTGTTTCTAAAAAAAAATCTAGCAGTTTAGAAACTACATTCAATTTACTACAAATTCTATTCTTACATATTTTTGAAATAATATAGATAAATTATTCAAATTTTTACGTGAAGTTGCCTAGGTCTGATTTTTCTAAATTTTTGCCACTTAAGGGCCTATTTTTTCCATGATGATCCTGCACATACACAACAATAGTATTTATGTTTTTCTTTCCATCATGTATAGCATTTCTATCATACCGCCAAGGCCTTCCCAAAAAAACATGGGATAAATCCATAGGCATGATATCACACAAAACTTCATCATGATAATTTCCTATATTAGATTTCACCAAACATTTTTCACTTACCAATAACTTATGCTCATGTTGAATCCATGCTATTTGATAGAGCTTCGGGTGTTTCAATCTTGCAGCTTCAATTTGGTCAAAATTTCTTCAAAAACTAGGATCTCAAAGCTTCCACTATCAACAATCACTTTGCAACATTTACAAGCTAGCTTACATTTGGTCTAAAACAAATTCTTTCTCTACAACGGTTCCTGCTCCATCTCGCTTTCACACAATACTCTTTTGTTCATGAATACTTCTCCTTCTTCTGGTTTATTAGATGATTTGGTATGATCTTCCTTAGCAAAGGTTTTTATACTATTTTCTATCTTTTTTCTCATCTCTCCCTCATTACATTCAAATAATCTATGTCCTTCTCCACCACACTTAAAAGAAGTTCCCTTGAATACTCTTTTCTCTTGTCCTCTATCCTCTTTTCTATATCCCTCATTTTGGTAACCACCATATCCTCCTCTCTAGTAATAGTTTCCATCATCTCTACAGTATGAACTATCATTCATGTTGACTTCCTTATCTTTATTCAAATCTACAAAAGATCTTCCTCCTTTGATAAAAAATATCCCTCTTTGAAATCTTCTACCTCTTCCTCTTTGTCTCTACTCATGTCTCTTATTCAACTTCTCTTTTGATTTTAGGACACATTGGTATGCCTCTTCAACAATCCACAACTTGATCAAACTGATTTCATCTTGTATAGATGGCCTCAAGCCATTCACATATTTTGCTACTTGCTTGATCTCATCCTCTAAATGTCTAGATCTGATGTTCAACTTGTAGAACTCCTCGGTATAATTTGTCACATTCAACTCCTTTTGCTTCAAATTCGACAACTTCTGAAACAAGTTGATCTGATAGTTTGAAGGAATAAACTTCATCTTCAACTTATTCACCATATGTTCCCATGATTTTATCTTATCCTTTTCTCTTCTTTTCCTATCTATCTACAAATGTTCCCACCAAAGGGATGCATGTCCTTTCAACTTTATACAAGAGAATTTCACCTTCTTATCTTTAGTGGTACCTTGAAAATAAAAATACTTCTCCATCTCTGTTATCGAATCATGTAATTTATTTGAATCCAACTTACCACTATAATCTGGTGGATTGAAACGTGGTCTGGTATTTACCCTAGCTAGGGCTCTAATGAACCTCCCTTCTTCCTGATCAACACCTACATGATTTCCTCTTTCCCTTTCTTCATGCACTTCTACTTCTTCATCACTCACATCATCAACTAGTCAACCTCTCATATGGGCCATTTTGACTGCATCTAATCTAGCAACAATTCCTCTCATGATCTCCATTATAGTTGGGTCTACATTTCCATTGCTCCATTTCCTCTACCATTTCTTCTCCCCACCATCTTTACACAAGTCCTCTGCAGCCGCAGGTCAGATCCTTAGTCTACCACCCCACAACAAATATTCAATAGGACTCTGCAAACTTTAATGATCTATCATAGAATGAATCTTGCTTTGATACCATATAACAAAACCACGGTAGGATGATCCTCAAAGAGAACAATCCAGACCGTGCAACAAGAGTTACACAACAAAAGCAACATGGAATTTGGAGGAAAATGTAGATTCAAACATTCATATTATTAGAAATTTCAATTACAAATAGCTGGTAACATTCGAGCTTATAGATTCAGGCTTACAAGCCTCATACAACATGCTAGAAATAAATTCTTCCTATATGCTCCTTAATTCAAGTAGAAATATTGCATTTCAAATCCCATATTCTACTTTGTTAAAACTACTACTTTCCTAGTGATTGATTACAATGATTTATATCATATCAAGGGATCTAGAATCCTTCGCATTGTCTAAAGATTATTACAATCTCTGATGAAAGAAAATATAACATGTGTGTGCAAGGTCGACCTTCAAATTTTAATTTCTCCTCAGTGGGTGCATAGGATGAAGTGTGGACAAAAACTAAGGTTGAAAACACTCCACAGAACAATTCAAATCATACCACAAAGATTCACAAGTTATGAAAAGGATCCGCAAGAGACAAAATTATCCGTTAGGTTTGAAATTATTTTGGTGCCTTGTTCTAGAAAAGATCATTTATTCTAGAAGTGATAACTTGCTGGAAAAAGATCCAATCACTCTGAAATCTTGGAATAAGAAAATTGAACATTTCCATGATGAAAACATAAATCCATAAGGTCTAGTTAGAAAACATGATGAATCTTCCAACTTGAACTGAACATGAACTAAACAAGAAGTGAACATGAATTGAACAAGAACAAAATTGAAAGAAAAATATTTTTGGTTGATGCAAGATTGCAAAGAACCAAGGATGCTCCTGCATCAATTAATCTAGGTATTCTTTTATATCTATCTCCCTCTATCTATATTCTTTTATCTCCCAATATCTCTATCTATCCATCTCTCTAAATCTACTCTCTTTATATCTCCCTCCTTACAACTTTATATTCTATATATCTCCATTTTTTATTTATCTAATTTTATCTCCTTTTGTTTCTTTCTCTCCTTTTCATGTATCCCACTTTATCCCTTTATCTCTCCCTCTTTATATCTATTTATATATCTCTCAGTTTATCCATCCATATATCCTTTTTTTTAATTTATCTCTATCTCTATACCTTCTCTATATCTCTCCCTCTTTCTTGTCTATTTTTATCTCTCTTCTATTTCTCTCCCTCCTCTACATATATCCCTATTTATCCCTTTATCACTCACTCTCTATCTAAATTTGTCTATCTCTCAATTTATCCTTCTATATATCATTGTATTTATCTCTATCTCTATCTCTATCTCTATCTCTATACCTTTATGTATCTATCTTATTTCTATCTCTCACTTCTATCTCTAGCACTCTAAGGGGGATGTTAGAAATGGGGCCAAAGTTTTACTTATAAATATAAAGAGAGGTCCATATAATACTAGAGATTGTGAATAAATAGAGGTTTAGGATAAAAAGGAAGTAAGAGAAACCGCCCATACTAAGGATCAATAATTAGAATGAGAAAAAAATAAAAATAAATAAATTTTATTGATAAAATATGTAAATGATTATTAAAATAAAATAAGAGTAATGACGGTGACATAGGAAGGGATAAATACTAGAAATTAAAAATTAAACCAATAATATTTTGATAAAAAGGATAAGGATTACTTGAAAAAAGATAAGAATGACATTATTGTAAAAATATTTAAGGAGGACAATAGAGAATAATAAATAAACAAATAATTATGTAATTTTTGCTTCTTTGAAAAAGGAGCACAAATATTGAAGGAATTAATGAACCATGTAGAAGAAGAAAAATATATGAAAAAAAAAAATTTAATAAATATTAGAATAAGTGCAAAGAAGATATTAGGAGAGGTCAAGTTTGAGGTATAATTAAATCTATAATTAAATATAAGAGATGCCTTATTTGGGTTAAAATAACATTTAGCAACAAATAGTTAAAGGTGCATAGATAGATTTATGTGAGATAACTTGTATTATACATAAATAGACATAGGAATAGTTTGGAAACAATGAAATGATACTCCATATAATATATATTTGGTAGATGGTGCCTCTAGAAGTACAATACCAACATGGAAACATATAGATATGAAACTCCCAAGAATAAAGATGAGAGAATTTATAATTAATTGTATATGAATGAACCATTATACACTTTTAGTATCCTACTAAATCTAGAATGGTTTATTAATCATGATGGAATAGTTGACTCCAAAATGAAAAAAATCACCTCTTATGTAGAAAATTAAATAGTACACGTAGCACTATATATAGATATGGAAGAAGTGTACATTAAGAAAATATCACTAGAAAGAGATAAAGAACAATTTTTTTGCAAAGAGTTAATACATCTAGTAGAAATTTTCCAAGATAGATGTAGATGGATAAATAAATTTTAAGGGAGAAATTTTTGTGGATATGATGACTCCATGACTAATAGTGAGGATGTAGTGGAAGCATAGGTGGTAAATGAGATAAAAAATAATGGTAAGGAAAGTCCCTATAGAATAAGAGTGAACAACATGGGAAAGATTGGTAATATAGTGATATAAATTACTATAAATGAAGGAAACACATAAAAAAATAATATAGCCTACTACATTAAGAGAGGAATATTCAATACTAAATTACTCTAGTAATTAGGATTAGGCGACATCTTCAGATAGATTAAGAAGATAAAAATATTTGAAAGAAATGTTCTTATGAATGAAGCTTCTAGTTAAAAAAAATTGATATGTAGTACAAAAGAAGGTGACATAAACATAAGACTAATACTCCCTCTTATAAATCCTTAACAATATTGATAAAAACTAGACACTTAAAAGAAGGGATTGAGATTTGGCTAAGATATCTTTAATAGCACTTCTAAAAAACATAAATGTATAAGAAATGCATGTAGAAGTCACCTAGAATGAGACATTGTGATTAAATACTTTACATATAACTATTTTACTAGACCGTATCTCCTATAGTTAAAATAGTATAGAAAGTAGGGGAAGAGGGTATAGAGTGTTTATGTCTTTCAATTAATTAATAAAAAAAAATTATTATCAAATGTCCTTTGATTAATTTGATTGAGTAAGAAGTATCAGATTAAATTCATAATAAAGAATTATTTTAAATCTATTTTGGATACTTAAATTTAAATTGAAAATACATAAAAATAAAAATGTGAATTAAATAATTGATTGCTTAATTAAATTCAAATTTGAAAATGAAATATAATTTAATAAAAAAATTAGACATTTATCAAAAAAGAGTATTTTTGAAAAAGAGGATTAAAAAAATTATGATGCTTATTTTATAAATCAAATTGATAAATAATTATAAATGCTTTGAACATTTTAGAATAATTATACTCTCCCTTTATTGTATTATATCAAGGATAAAGCATGCAATTTTATCCAAGTTTCAAATCATGTTTAAATTTACATGATGGGATTTTATTAAATTTTAACTTATTAAGTGAATATGTATGAGGAAAGAGAAGAAAATAGATAAAAAAATTAGGAGAGATATTATTTGTCCTTTCGGATTTCTATTTGTAATATAATTTATTAGGTTTGTAGGGAAGAGGAACTTTAAAATAAAAAGCATAGAGCCTCAACTCATCTAAATTTGTCTTTCAAAATCTACATATTTGAATTTTGAATTGAAATTTGAGAAGTGATAATATAATCAACTTCAAGAAGTATGGGCATGGGGATACATGCTCACAAAGTTCATTTCACATTTTTTCATGGAAGTCATTGAGACAGGGACAATATATTATTTCATAAATTTATAGTTTTTTTTATTTATAGAATTTAATGAAATTTAAAAAAAAATAGAAAAGGAAATTTATAAGTTTATTCCTTTTCTAGTTGGAAAATAAAATTTATTTCTTCAATTAGATTTCAAAATTATCTCTTAAAATTTGAAATTTTTAGTTAACTATTTTTTAAAATTTTCTTCTATCTCTTATAATTGAAAGCCAATTTATATAATTCCTTAACATTTATCCTTAAATTTATTAATAAAAATAATTAATCCTCTAAATACATATATAATTTTTATATTTAAACAAACAAAAATTATATCTTGCAAAAATATATATAATTATAAAGACATGTCATGTAGTGGTGAGTATTTTCATTTTACTATTCTTATAAATGTATTTGTTGTGGATTTAGAACAACCCTAAACATATTTATGAAGAATAATAATATAGTATAATATATAATAACATAAATAATAAATATAAACAATATTAATAATATTAATATAAATAAAATGATATAATATATTATAATTCACTTGTTATTTATATATTATGTCATATATAATATATTATTTTATTTATATTATATTATATTATATTATATAAATATAATAAATAATATAGTAAAAATAATAATATTATAGTCACATGCCATATGAGTGCTTCATGAGGGCTTACGAAAGAATTAAAAGTGTCAATTTAACTCGTTTCATAAATATCCAGATTAAGAATTGGCATATCCTCTATAGCTTTCCTAGCATTTTTGGCTACCAATGTAGTGAAGAGGGAGGTCTCCGAAATTCTCCTTAGCAAGTAATATGTGAAACCTATGAGAATGGCTCCCACTATTAAGATTGTTCTCTAAATGGTATCTTTTCTCCCGAATATTGATGTACTTCCTAGTGTTGACTTCATGCTACCCACTAGAATTCTAAGACTCTACATTCCAAATATCGCAGCAATGGCAGTGAAGCGAGAGATCTCTACCATTCTCCTTAGCAAGTAATATGTGAAACCTATGAGAATGACTCCCACCATTAATATTGTTCTCCAAATGACATCCTTTTTCCTGAATATAGATGTACTTCCCACTGTTGACTTCATGCTACCCGCTAGAATTCTAAGACCCTGCATTCCAAATATTGCAATAATGAATGCTCCTTTGGTGGTGGTATTTGCATATTGGGACATGACTATTGTAGCTAGCAGATAGTTCCCATTAATGCCAAATCAAGAAGCCCACTCTTTTCTATTATTCTTAGACCAAGCATCAATGAAAAGAAAGACTCAACTAACCATCCATCTGCTCTCATAAAAAACTCCCCATTCATTTCAATTGGATTGATTTCAAATCTTCTAGTATCTAATGAATCATTAGCTCCAATTGAACCCCTACCCCTCTAATGAGGAAGGCCTAGAAAAATACTTACTTATAGTAGTATTACTAGAGAGGACACGATTATGGAGCAAGGTGATGTAGAGCAGGGTTAATCAAACTTAAAAAAACCTTAAACAAGTGCCTTTGTTCATCAAAAGGTGGGGTTTTCCTTCACCAACCCTCATTCTTGCTCGTAGCTTTTCAAAAATAAAAATTTGACATATCTTTTGATTCAGACCTGATATAAAAATAAAATGAGACCCATTTAGGATACCCATTTGGCCATTGTTACATATATCCAAAAAATAAGGTAGGGTTGCTTTGTACGAAGGGGCTCAAAATTTGACTGCCCTACTTCTAAGAAGGTCTTTTTGGACTATCTACACCCAAATAAAATGAAACATTCAATAGTAATTTCATCAAAATGGAAAACTATGAAATATATGCTAAAGGGTTTTTAGATACTTTCAAAAAAGAAATTTTCATCAATTTTTAAAGATTTTTCATAATGGAAAAAAAGATATGGAATTTTCTTGTTCGCTAGAAACCCTAAGGAAAATTGAGACATGTTCTTACAAAAAATGTTATAACTTTCTCTAAACATAATAAAATTTAACCAAATAAAAAGAAATGAAAGACAACTCAATTACCTTTCTGAACATACCATGTGCAGGTTGTACAAAGACTTTACAGATCCCTACCACATGAAAGAACAAGATTGTTATAGGAAAAATGCACAAAAAATTTGCTCCAAATTGATTCCAATTTTCATTCCCATATTTTCCAACCTTCCCAACCTTGGGATTCATGTTTACAACATTTTTCTATGCTTTCCCAAGAACTTTCCAACTACCAACCACCCACAAATAACTTCTTAATCAAATTTTTAACCTTAATGCAATTTTGACAACTTTCACAATGACAACTTTTACAATTTTGACAATTTTTTGACATCATTTGCATTATGACTCTAAAACATTATAAAATGGTCTAGATTAACTCCAAATGATCATTAATGACCTTTTTTACATCCAACAACAAGAAAAATACCAAAACCCAAATTTGAGAATTTTGAGGATTTTGAGAATTTTGAGTAGGAGGGTGCTCTTGCACCATACTCCCAAGAGAAAGAAAAAATCAAGTCCAATTGAGTGCAGGGCTTCTTTTTCTTCCAAGTCTTCCAATTATTTTTTAGTATTTCCTTGATTTCTTCTTGGCTTTATCTTTGTGTCTTCTGCTTATTTTCTCTAGGTTGTCTTCTTATCTCCTTCTCTTCTTTCTTCCTTCCAAGGTATTCCTCTTTCGACATCCTCCTTTGAACCTGATCTCTTTCAAGAGTCTACTTCTCAATGAGTTGTATCTCTTTGTCTAATAAACCACACATACATATTCTGATGAAATATTATAAATAAAAGATTGAGACCTGAAGGTCTCCTCTTTGTCTCCTTGCACTAGAAACTCCACTTCAACACCCAAGATGTCCTCCATGTGTGCTAAATTTGTATAAAAATCTTCATACACTATATGCACTTCTCCTTCTTTAGACTCTGCCATCTTCATTTTCATCTATTGCAGTTGTAAACACATACTCACACACAGGCTTAGTTTCAAAAAAATGAGATTTTCTTGTCTCTTCAGATGCTTCTAGCATCTTTCCTTTCAACATATATTTCAACTCATCTATTCTTGTTGTTGTCCTTTTTTTCCTTCTTCTCATTTGAATGATCTTCTTGATAGGCCACTTTATCCTCTTTCTTATTAGTAAATGCCAACCATTTTCTTGGTTTGCTCTATTAGGAAACTGTTGCATCTCAAGATCCATTCTTGTTTCTATTTCTTTCAAGGCATGCCTCAACTATATTATCTCTTGTTGAACATTTATCTATTTTTCTTTCTTATTTTTCTTCTTCATCTCACTTTTCTCTTTTCTTTTCTCTTGTTTCTTCTTCCTTGTGACCTCCTTACTCTGTAAGTCTCCAAAAACTAATAATCTCAATATTTTCATTCTCCTTTTGCAAGCATGTCTCTTGCACATTTCTTCTTCTCAATGCTTCTTCTTGTCTTCATGATACCTCACCTTAGGGCCTTTTCTTTTCCCTTGGCCTAGTCTTTTGGTACCTAGGCTCTTCCTTCAACCTGCAAAAGATAATACACAAACTCTCAAAACTTATTGTGCCCATATCTTCATACTCTGATACCAATTTGATGTAGAGAAGGCATAATAAAACTCAAAACAACCTTAAATAAGTGCTTTTTTTCATCAAAAAATGGGTTTTCCTTCACAAAACCTCATTCTTGCTTGTAGCCTTTCAAAAAGGAAAATTGGACATATCTTTTGACTTAGACCTAATCTACAGAAAGGGAGACACATATCCAAAAAATAAGGTAGGGTTTCTTTGTATGGAGGGGCTCAAAATTTGACTATCCTACTTCTAAGAGGGTTTTTCTAGACTATCTACACCCAAATGCAAGCAAAATTTCATTAGTAAATTCATCAAAATGGAAAAATATGAAATATCCTCTAAAGGGTTTTTATATACCCTCTAAACAGAACTTTTCACCAATTTTTAGAGATCTATGATGATGGAAAAAAGATATGGAATTTTCTTGTTCGTTGGAAACATTAGGGTAGATTCAGACCTCTTGTTACAAAAAATGTTATAAGTTTCTCTAAACTTAATGAAATTTAACCAAACAAAAAAAAGGTGAAAGCTAACTCAATTATCTTTCCAACCATATCATGTGTAGGTTGTACAAAGGCCTTAAAGATTCATACCATGTGAAAGAACAACAATGTTATGTGAAAAATGAACATAAAATTTGCTCCAAATTGATTTCAATTTTCATTCCCATTTTTTACAACCTTTCCAACCTTGGGATTCATGTTTACAACATGTATTTATGCTTTTCCAAGAATTTTTCAAGTACTAACCAGCCACAAGTAACTTCTTAATCAAAGTTGTAACTTTAATGCACTTTTGACAACTTTTACAATTTTGACAATTTTTTGATGTCATTTGCATTATGACTCCAAAACATTGTAAAATGGTCTAAAATGACTCTAAATGATCACTAATGACCTTATTTACATAAAAAAAACACACAAAAAAAGACAAAAACCAAAATTTGAGCATTTTGAGCATGAGGGTGCTCCTGCACCATGGGGTCCAATGGTGGGGATAAAAGTAGTCCTCCTTGGGCCCATAGTGGAGTGCCATAATATCCAATTGTAAAAAAAAATTATCCATAAAGTAAAAATATTATATCCAATCACTATATAGATAGAAATTATTTTATGATTAGGTACATGCAAGATCATCATGGAAAAAATAGGCTATTAAGTAGCAAAAAATTTAGAAAAGTCAGAGTTAAGCAACTTGACATAAAAATTTGAATAAATTATCTATATTATTTTGAAACATGTAAGAATAGAATCTTTAGAAAATTTAATGTAGTTTGTAAACTACTAGGTTTATTTTAAAAAAATCTATTATGTGAAAATTTGAAATTTCAATGCAGTAGTACTTAAATTTCACAGAAAAAATAAGTAGGTGTTTGTCTAACCACTCTAACCGCAATAAAATGATTATATTTTTTTATAAGATTTTATATATAAGTAGAGGACTCATGTATTGATGTGATGCATATTTTTTTGTAATTTTTTTCTAAGCAAATAATTAATTATAAATTTTTTAAATTACAAATTTTAAAAAATATAAAAACGTCATATGTCTAACCACCTTAACTTGGTAAAAAATTTATGAAATTATTTTTTTTCTTTTTTTAAATCCTATAGTATGTAAAGCATAGAATGTGACACATTTTTTGGATTCAAAATATGTGATACCATTTGAAATCTATAGATATTTTTCAATAATCCTATCAATTATGACTTTAGTCATAATTCAAATAGAAAACAAATAATAATTATTTATTAAATTCAAAGTAAAGCATAATTTATATCAGTGGAAAGTTGAGAATCTCCTTTAAAAACTTTTTTCGTTTCATCAATTTTGGGGAAAAAAATGTCATCATCCACATGCCCTACACATACCGATCATATCGCCACTTTTTGGCCCATAATGATCTTGCACATACCCAATTGGTTTATATTTTTCTTTAAAATAAGTAACTATTCACACTCTTACATGTGAGAGAATATTCAAAACCCATCTAACACCACCAACTTAAAATTAAAATTGAATTACAATGGCTCGTAGAATGAAAAATGCAGCTAAAATATAAAAATAATATAACTTATACTCCCCTTACATATCATCTACTACCTTACATCAACATTAATATTTTCAAAGAACTAATGTCACAAGAACAACTAAGAACCAAGATTATGTTGCAAGTATGAGAATTTAGTGTTGTCACTAATGTCTATTGTTAGGTGATATTGTTGCAAGAGAGTGAGTAGTTGATGTTATCCATGATTTGATTAGTTGCATTATGTTGACATTAGTAAAACTACTAGTGTCAACCTCCAATGTTTCTTTGATAAGCTTTTGTCTATGTATATGTGGTTGAGTTACTATCTTGTAGTTGGCTTGGTGGTAATGCAGAAGTGTTGAAGATGATGAGGATGTATCTATGGTGCTTGGTTTTCAAGTGCTTTTGAGAAATTTTGATAAAAAGTTGAAATAATGTGTTGTATTGGTGTTCTTTGTTGTAGGGATGTGTTCTAGTTTTAGGGTGCATTTCTTCAACGTTGAAGATTTTCTTGTGCATTTTGGATATGTTGGTGAGAGATATTCAGAGGTGGTATATCTAGGATTCGGTGTGCTGGATTGCTATACAAAAGAAGTTGTGTTCACCTAGTATGTGAATTATGTATTGTAGAGGTGTCTGGGAGAAATGTTCTTGCTTCGCAATTCTTCGTAGAATGGTTTCAGGTCTTACAGATTTGAAGGTGTATTGACTATTTTTGTATCTTTTTTCAATCAAGGTGGTTCGAGGTTTGATGCTTTGGAACTTCGTTTCTTGTGTTATAGTGAATAAATTTTTTTCCTTAGTGTACTAAGTGTGTGCATTCTTGAGGTGGAATTTGTTGCAAAGGAGCTTGTTGGATTTCAGAGTGTTTGAGGAATATTCTATATCATGTTCAAGCATGGTGTGTGGTTTGAAAGTCATCCTTAGATTTAAGGAAGCATCTAATTAAAGGTTTAATGGTGTTTATATGGGTAACGATTCACTTGGTGTTTACACTAATTGCGGTGAAAGCTTATTTTTCATAGAAGTGTGTGGTTGAGTGGTATTATAGATTTGGGTCCCAAATAAGGAATGTTGTGGTCTACTTTCACTTCTATCCATCATGGAAGGGTTTTGGTGTTGACCTCATTTGATTTTACAGGGTTGATATACATAGTCGACCTTAGAGAAAGTATTCAAGGTTAAAGATGATATAAATAAGAGTTGAGTTGTCGAAGAATGATGAGATAGAAAAGAGAGATGTGAATGATGCAATTATAAAGTTATAGAGTGAGAAATTAAGAAGTGAAATGTGAGCTTTCACATGTTAGATTACTAGATGTGGTGAGTAGAGGGTTTCTACAATTCTTCAATCAGGATGCAAAGGTGTTGGTGACATTGTGATGGATTCTCTATTGCATTGAGATGATTTTCTCTATGTAACATTTATTCTCTATCTTCTTTTCTATTCTATCAGTGAGCCTTTCTTTCTTTGGGCAATGATCCCTTTAGCAGTGAGCTCTATTGTGTTTGGTATTGTTATTACTTATAATGTCAACTAATCATCGCCATGGTTTTTCCCATATTGTGGTTTCCACGTAAATCTAGTGTTCCCTTGTGTATGGTGTTAAGTTGTTTCAGTTTCTATTATTTTCTTTTTTATGTTAATTCACCATGTCAGATTTAAGAGTTTAATGAATGAATGTGGATCTAAATGTGTATGATGGTTTTAAGTTTGAAGGTACAACTAATTCACCCCCCCTCTCAATTTTCTTTTGCATTCAACAAAAAATCTTGTTGCCAAATCCAATCAAACCAACTCCCCTATCCAACTTTCCTAGCAACACAATAATCAAGGAAAATTAATCATTTAGATGTGTCCCATTAGTCAAATTTGAGCACACAAGTAGTGGTTCCTTCTCATTTTCCACTTGAAACCAACAAAAAAATTATGTTAAGGCCAAGGTGCTGGCAAGAAGTTGAGTCTACTTTTTGGCTATTTAGTGGAAGTATTTTCCCTGATTTTAAGAATTCTACACATTTGACCTTAAAATTTGAAGCACTTAAAGATGGAATCTTGAAAAAAGTCACAGTTCATAAATTTTAGTCCTCAAATTTTTTTTTCTAAAATGTAATTTATTTTAATACCCAGATGATACAAATTGATTTTTAATAGGAATTTCTAAAAATCATTTTTTAAAAGTCATTTTTTTACCATACCATGCATGTGTACATCATCCATATTTTGACCTAAATAATCATATTTTTCTAAATCCTTTTGGGAAAAGATTTGTAACTCACTAAAGCACGCTTTCCATATTTTTTGTAATTTTTTATTGAATATTTTTTAGTGGTCATATTTGGTGTTTTGAAAAATCGTTGTGTACATCACACTTAAGATAACCTAAATTTATCATTTTTTGATTATTTTTAAATTGAAAAGAATTTTTTGAAGTATTTTTTTGTGTAATCCATTCATAAAAAAATTATGTTAATAAAAAGCTATTAAAATACTAAAAACCCCTGATAATTCAAGTTTATGAACCTGTTTCATTAGAAATTAAATGAAAAATTAAAAAAACAATTGAAATGTAAAAATAATTTTCACATTTGGAATCTACACTGTCTCATCTATAATGGGTTTTAATTTTGTTGAAACATTCTACAAAAAACGTCTTCCTGAAAATGTATGCCCAAAGTCACTGTTTTCATGTGACGTTGCCAGGACCTTCAAGTTATAGGTCAAACTAGGTCCAGGGCCTAGGTTATGATCCCCAAATCTTTTCTCAAACTTGTTAACAAAGGAAAAACCTTACCTACATTTCAAATTTCAAGAAATGGGATCTCCTTTACTAAACAAGATCCTAGTATTTTCTTTATAAATTTGGTCCTATTTAATAAACAGGGTCTCACTTCCCATTTTTCCTTCGAAAATGGAATAGGATCCCATTTAGTAAATGGGATCCTGTTTAATAAACAGGGTCTCACTTCCCATTTAATAAATAGGATCCATATTTATATAACTTAGGATCCTATTTATTAAATGAGATCACAATTTATATAAATCAGGTTCCCATTTATTAAACAAGATCCTGAGTAATTTTTTACCATTTTTTAAAATTTTACTAACAAATAGGTACATATTGGGTCTGAGAATTGCTTTGTATGGCCAACTGTGACATATCCCTATTTTCTATCAAATTTTGTGTTGTAGAAGCTCTTCAACTTGGGATTTTTTTCAATTTTGAAAGGATGCATCATTGGGACACTATTACAAAATAATTTTGTTGAATTGCTACTTACTTCCAAAGGAGGAAGAATTTTTTTATTTAATTGCTACTTGTCTGAAGGAGGAAGAGAAATTATGTTGAATTTCCAATTGTTTTCAAAGGAGAAAGACAAATTTTATTTATTTTCTATTTGTTTGAAGGAGGAAGAGAAATTTTGTTGAATTGCTATTTGTTTTCAAAAGAGAATGAACTTTTTTGTTTAATTGCTACTTGTTTGAAGAAGGATGAGATTTTATTTTCAATTGCTACTTTTTTAAAGGAGGAAGAGGAATTTTTTTTAATTGCTACTTGTTTGAAGGAGGAAGAGGAATTTTGTTTAATTGCTACTTGTTTGAAGGAGAAAGAGTAATTTTTTTCAATTACTACTTGTTTGAAGGAGGGAGAGGAAATTTGTTTAATTTATATTTGTTTGAAGAAGGAAGAGAAATTTTGTGAACAATTTCTACTTGTTTGAAGGGGGAACAAACAAGGAAGACTTTCATCTTTTTGACATTCATTTGTGTATACTTCAAAAAATTTCAATAATGGGATCACAATGTCAAAATAAGAGGAAAGATAGAAAGGTATTAACCCATAAAGAAATTCAAGCAAAGAGAGAGGAGACAAAAAGATAGAGGAAGAATAATGAGAATTCAATCTATGAATGATGGTGAAGCATCTAATTACACAACTATTTAAGATAAAAACATTGAGACCATGCATGTAGACAATGAAAACATGAAAGAGGTGAATGTGGAAACTAATATGAATATACAAAACACTTCTGGTATGTCTTCAAATATCCCTTTCAATTCTATGGAGAATGTTTCAATAGGCTAAAGTCTAGGTACATCTTCAAATCCACCTTTGACCCTCATGTAAATGGTGTTTATTATAGATTTTTAAAATGCTAGATATAACAATGTTAACATCTATAATATTTGTAGAGTTCAAGATTTGATTCAAATTGTTGTTGGAAATGAAAATGAAAATCCTTTTATTGAAAATAAAAATGAAAACCATTTTTTTTTTGAAAATGAAAATGAAAACTGTTTTGTTATTGAAAATGAAAATGAAAATCTTTTTATTGAAAATTAAAATAAAAATCCTTTTATTGAACCTAAAAATGAAAACCATTTTTTTGATGAAAATGAAGATCAAAATGAAAATAGTTTTGAAGTTTAAAATAAAAATGAATTTCTAGGAAGTGATGTTGAAAATGAATATATTTTTTATAAAATTGAAAGTGATGTTTTGGATAATCTTCCTATAATATTTCTTGGTACCAAATAAGAACACATGTTAATAGATTATATAAACAATATTTTTATAATAAAAAACTTTTAGTTCAATGTCAACTAACGATGCAATTGATGAGAATGTGGAAAATGAGAAAAGTAATGAAAAATTTAGGCATTTTTGTTAAACAAAGAAGAAAATATCAATTAGTAAAAGAAGAGAAAGTATAGAAAATGATCCAATAAACCAATGTTGGAGTTTTAGTGGTCGACTCTTGAGGTTTGACATGAAATTTAATGTTGAAATTAAATCTTTGATTGAAAAATATTGGCATGATAATACTAGGGTATCATCTAATGCTAGAGATGTTTTAAAATTAAGAGTGGGGTCCAAAGTTTGTGATCCTCATCCAAAACACCTATTAGATACAACACAAAATGAATTTTATAGAAAATTTTCTTGTGATTTAGTGTTACCTGGTAATATTAAAATAAGTCAAAGGTATTTTGAAAAATGTAAACCTTTGTATGGAAAAATTAATAAGTAATAAATACATTTTTGTTGTAAAACACATGTTCAATTTAATTATTTTTTTCGATATATACATTGTACTTTGCATACTAACATGATTATGCAGGAATGTGGTATTAATATGCAACTAGAAACAATAAGGGAGTTTATATCAGGTTTATTTTGTGAAATATCTAATGGAAAACTATTTTACTTAGGTTTTTTTATTTATGGACACTGCACTAGTTGTGAAAATATTTCATTCTTAAGAGTTTGCATGCATGAAAGTGTTGATAATGAATTTGGAAAAAAAATAACTTTGATGTTAAAAGATTCAAGAATATTAACTATTCTCTAAAAGATGGAAACATTGGAAAGTGTTGTGATTTATTTAAAGAAAAAAATTAGTGTACATGCATTCACATTACATAATTTAAAAATAATATTGTACCAAAATATGTCATGCACTATCAACACACTCGATGGCCAATTTTACACATGTACAAACACATTTGCAATTGGTAGTATATTATCAGTGGCTGACTTTGAGAAAAACTATACTCTAGCTCTGCAAGAGGATTCAATCACAGTATTATAATTCAGTGCAAGTAGCTATGTTTATTCATATTATTTATATATGTGCAAGTTATATTATAGAGGATGATAGAATTTTTTTGAGGGAGTATCATCTCTATTTGAGTGACAACTAGTTACACTCGTCAGAGTTTGTTCAATACTATTTCAATACATTTTATATAAATTTAAGAGAAAGAAGAATCCAAATGACAAAACATCTCATTTGGTCAGATAATTAAATGGGATAGTTAAAAAATGCTCGAATGTTCTATTGGTTAAGTAGGGTTAACAAGCAGCTTAATGTACAACACATGTTGAGTTTTTTTGAAGTTCTAGGCATGGTAAAGGAGAACATGATGGAGATGGTGTGTGTGCCAAAATAATTCTTGCTAGAGAACAATTGAAATTTGAGGATGTAGTAAAGTTTAAAGATCCACATGAGATTATGGGTTGATGCAATACAAAGTTATCTATAGCTAGTTCAAGTGAGTACTCTATAGTTTTCCAATTGTTTTGGTTGGTTGAAGAAGAGAACATTCTACGTATACTTGATTTTGAGAAAATTAGTGGATCTACTAAATGGCATTCATTTAAGAGTTTGAATGCAAGCACATGGACTGTCTAGACAAGGGATCTTTCATGTTTTTGTTAGTTTTGTATCTTAGGAGATTGGGAATCATGTGAAAATATGGAATGGGTTGAAGAGTGGAAGCAAATATTTTTGACACCTGCACAAGCACATGATCAATATGAAACAACAATTGAAGACAATAATCAAGTGTTTGCATCAAAAGACTATGACCATCTTTTAGACCATGTACAAGAAGTAATTTAATTCAATTTATTTCATTTTATTCCCCTTTATTATTAATTTTTTTTTTAGGACATGTGTATGCTATTGTTGCACCTGAGGGGAATAAAGAGGAAATGGAATATTGGTTGGCTTTTTATATGGATACTAAACATTAGTTAATAGCACCTCGATAAGATGATGATGGCTATCATTATCCAACAAGTATAGTGGTCCCCTAAAGACATCTCCTTAAGAAAATTTTGATAACAAGTTTTTGATCGCCTTAAGCAATTTTTTAGAACTTATCTGATCACCTTAAGAAAATTTTGAGAATTTCTTTGATGATGGCTATCATGTTTTCGAATAGGATCAGTGGTGGTTGTTGGCACTTGGCTATGGAATACCTGATAAGGAAGACTGGTCTACCTACATTCGAAGATTATGTAACTCATAAAAATATTATACACTACTCACATTTGGTGGTGGAAAAAAATATAAATTAGATCAATATCATGGAAGACCTACAAATAAGATATGGGAAATTTCAATGGAAGAGCATGAGACAATCATAGATGCATTGAAAAAAAAGAGGATGCAAATGGTGCAATGGAATAAGTAAATATAGGTAAATATAGTTTTAGTTTTATATTGTACTTTAAATACATTAAAAACATGTTTTGATATTGCTCAAGTGTTTTATTAGTACATGATTTAATTTCAAAACTTTAGCCTATTTTTGGATTATTAAGTTGTATGATTGTTCTTTAATTTTATGTTGTAAAAGAACTAGGAAATATGGCGTATAATTAAAGAAATTTTCTTTTGGTAAAAATCATTGCATTTTGATTGGTATTTATGTTTAGTTATAGAATTTATTAATTCTTTTGGTCACTAATCATGTATGGTATTATTTATTTCTTAAAATTTCACCCTTTGTGGTATATAAACAAATTTCTTTTGTTTGTAGATTATGATTTATTTTCTTATTTTATTAGATAACCTGTGTATTAGGAACCCTTAATACATCCTATTAGGACATGAATTAAATAAGTGAACATTGACTAATTATCACTAATTATTGAATATATATCACGTATATCATTTATGGATCACTAAATTTGTAAAGCACAAATATTGAAATGTCCTATTAATTTCAACATTAACTTCATATTTGTATTTAAATTTAAACAATAATAAAGTCCATTATCTATAATATATTAAGCCCATGAAACCAATATATATTATGTACATAAGAGTACAACCCATGAAATAAAGTGCACATGAAACAAAATATTAAGTCCATGAGAAACCAAATATGTAGTCCATGAAATAATGAAATACAACCCATGAAATCATTTCTAACTCATATCGTCTCTATAATCAAGACACGTCTTCACACCATGTAGACTACGTGGATGACCTAAACCACTTTTTCCAAGAGAAAGATGAAATCAAATGGAAGACAACTAAAAATGATTTAATGAAAATTTAATTTATAATTCATCATAAAATTAAATTACCATCATATCTGGCTTTGGATGCTTTTATGCATCTAGATTGACCTCTAAATGCTCTGAATAAATCTATGTATACAAGAGAAAGAAAGTTGAAATTAGATGAAATTCTACAATTAAAATCATTTAATTTAATTTCATTTATAAATTATCATATTAAATTGTATCGTAAGTGGTTGTGCACCCTGTAATACCCCTCATGTTGTTGTTGGAATTATTATTTTTCTACAGTTTTGCTTGATACTTTGAGATGTTGATAGTTACTATTTATTGGCTGGATTGGTGGATTGGATAGTTTAGACTAATTGATGATTATGCTACTTTATTTGATGACATGGATATTATGATATGACATTATGGTTACATTTGGTTTGGTGATTCTTAATTTGTTTTTAGTAGTATATTGTGATGCAGTGGATTATTAATCATTTTATGATGATATGATGTGATCAGTTTAGTTTATCAATATTACTTTATATTTAAATGTTGTAATTGTTAGTATAATTTTGGTGAGAGGACAGTGTAGCACCACTCATTTATGAGTGCCCTGCTATGCTACAATTCCTTCTCATGATATGATGTTTTTGATTATATATATACATGTTGTACACAACCTTGTTTGTATGCAGGAATTGTAGGAACAAAGTCTCAATTCCACCTATTTCGGCAGGACTGGGTGAGCATCAATTTAATCCAACAGGCATGAAGTTGAAATAGAGATGACAAGGAAGTCACCCCATCCCATGTTTTTCAAATCATCTTATGTTTAGTGTTATTGTGCATCTTTGACCTTTCTCATTTTTGCATTTTATTATAGTGGCTTTGTGTGAGTGTACTTTTGATATTTATTTTACGTTGGTGTTTAGTATGATGTAATTTAAAAATTGAATGATGTTAATAAATGTTGATAATAGCGTTGGAATAGTTTGTATTAAAATATAAAAGTCTTATATTAAAAGCCATATAATTTATTAAAGATAAATAAATGGAAAGGTGTAAATTAAATTATTTAAAATTGACATTTTGATAATTTAATAAAAATACCATCTTGAGGATAATTAATGAAATAAATAAATTAAATAAATTAAATTCTGTGAATTGCAAGTAAAACTTGCAAAATCAAAATTAAAACAAAAAGGGTTGTTAAATAAAAAAATCAATAAAAGAAAGAAAAGATGAAAATGAACAATCAATGTTGAGTTTTGGCTGAAAAGCTAGGAAGAAAATAGAAAACTTCTTTTAATTTTGATTTATGGAGTTTTCAAAAAAGAAGAAGATATATCTTTTATTTAATAGAAAATTTCAGAGGTTTTTCAGGGACAAGAGGATTGATAGAAGCTACACAAAAATATTGAGTTCTGGAAATTGGATCCTCTCTTGTTTTCTCTATAGAATTTATTTAGTTTTCATTGTTCTAGAGGGGAGGCTCTTCTGAGTTAAATATTAGATTAGAAAATTGATCAAGGAAATCGGGTGGAGAAGTTCTGAAGGAAGGAAGGGGAGCTCTTCGAATAGGCTATTTGGATCAAGAAAAGCTTCATCAAATTTTCAATAGGCATAGGACTCCAAGTTCCATTCTCTTCTTTTAGTGAGGGTAGGGGCCCTACCTCGGTTGGCTAAGTCTTTCCTGTTGCAGGAGGCTGGTCACGAGTTCTAGTCTCCCTCGTCCCGTGGTACTGGAGGGCATGTCGCACCAGCGCCGCCAGTCACGTTAAAAAGTTTACCAGGCGTGCTGCAGTTTATAGGGGGTCGTGCTATACAAACCCGATTTCTATAGCCTAAAAAAAAAAAAAGTTCCATTCTCTTCTTTTGATTTCTCTGAATCTGTAACCAAAAAAAAAAACTAAATAGGTGCTTTATATAAGAAAAAACCTATTTGAGATTTAACAGATATTGGATAGCAAATCTATGAAAGAAATTTAATTGGGTCTCTTAAAAAGACCAGTGTGTTTATAATTTTGCTGCTGGAAAATCAACTCCTTTGAGATAAATGAATTTAAATATTTTTCATTTGAAATAAATGGTTTTTCAATTTTAATGATATATTGTTCCTCATTAAATATTTTTATATATATATATACATATATATATTTATATACAATGATGTATATATATAAATATATATATATATATATATATATATATATATATATATATATATATATATATATATATATATATATATATATATATATATATATAAATAAAAAAAAATTGAAATGTATTTTACAATGCGTCGGTCGGACGGGGTTATATAAAAAAAAAATTGAATGAAATTTTTTTGGGTTGAGGGAAGGGACGACCGGCCGTACCCTCCCCCTATCTCCTTTCTTCATGTGGGGATTTCCCACAACAGTCCGTAGACTGCTGTGCATAGTCCTCTATGTACTGCACGCATGGTAGTGGTAAGCTATGATTTATGTTTTTTTTTATGATTTATTTACGTTCATTTTAAATATATTTATATATATATATATTATATATTTTTATAATTATAATAGAGTACTGAAATGGGTATGATTTGAGTACCCAACAGTTAGCCAGTTAGATTATTTTTTTAAATTTGAGTAAAACAATAAAGTAAATATACATATATTTTATATGTATATATATTTAAATATGAAATTATTTGTATATATATATATGTTATGATTTATTGATTCTAGTTTGACTGTGAAACTATGAAATTTAGTTGTGTTGGTTAATTAAAAAGAAGCAAATTAAATATTTATATAAAAAATATTATTGAACTCTTATTTCAAATTGTATCGAGGAAAATGGAGATTATAAATGCAATTAAACCAATTGTTTATTTTGGAGTTGCGGAAGCAATGTGCGATAATTAAAATGGTTCCTTGAGTTATGACATCTTGTGATTTTGTTTTTTTCTTACCATTATTTTATTGTTTTGGCTTTTCAATGTGGGAACCCAGTTGATTTTATGAACCTGTTTATTGATGTTGTGAACCTTAGGTTTCTAGAGGCTTAATTTTATTGTTGGATGTATATCCTCATTTTATGTGCTCTTGATGTAGCAAGATATTGGTATTATTATTTTGAAAGGGTTGTATGGGTTTTGTTGAGACTCTGATTATGTGTTTTAGCGAGATGGATAATGCCTCGCATGCCATTGGTTGTGATTTAATTCTTTGTTCTTTATGGTACAATCCTTGATTTGATATGTTTTAGGGTCTTTAGGGAGAGTGGCTCTTCATGGGGGTTGGCACCTCAAATAGGAGGAAGGGCTCAGGATAACCCACGTAAGATTAGATTAACAAGTGAAAACCTAATAATAGAACTTAGGGGGATGGGTAGTAATAAAACAATAAGATAATCTTGGATACCTTGTCTATTCATTAGGGCTATCGTAGACTAATGGTATACAGAGAAGACTGTGGTTGGAAAAGTTGTTACCTCATCCTCAGGAGAGGTTAACGGCTTCACATGAGTCACCCTATGGGGCTGACACCTCAAGTAGGAGGAAGGGCTAGGATAACCATAGATGGTGGCCGACACCTCATGTTGGAGGAAGGGCCAGGATAACCCATGTAGGCTATGCGATGCCACTCTCCACTAGTTACCCTTATGCTTGGTTTCTTGGTTGCCTCTAGAAGTGTGTTATGATTGTTGTTTTGGATTTACTTTTGAAGTGGTTAATGGTTATTTCCTTGGTTTATTTATGATGTGTTTTATGGCTTTATGTTTAATATGATTTAATCTTGGTTGTTGTCGTTTATGATCTATGTAATCCTTTGTTGATGCTATTGGAGTTATTGTACTATGCTATTCTTTATTGGAGGTAGTCTTGTGGCATTCTTGGTCGTGGTTACTTCCTTGTCAATTCTAAGAATGGGGGGTGGGTTTTTCTAAAACCCACATGGTCAGGTGGAATGTGCTTCGCACGCATTGGGTTCCCCATCAACGTTCGTTCTTCACAGTATTCTTTAGATGGAGCTTGTACCGGATATTCATCTTGTATTTCATACATTAATTGTACTATGTATTTATCCCACATTTATGTGAGGTTTTATTGTCTTTCATAGATTGTGATCTTGTAATGTATTAAAAGATGATGTATTGTATATGCACCCTTGTAACCATTCATAATTTATGAGATTTATTATGGTTGTATCATGTGATGTATTTACACTTATACTTATGGATACATGGATGTTACCTTTGTAAATGGAAATTTTAATGTTTATGATGGATGTAAAATTTATTAAGTTATTTAGCTTTATCTGTAATCTATCGTTATGAGTTGTTTATGCGATGTGACCTTGTGTGCCCCAAAGGACTCGATGTTACGATGTTAATGTGTAATGTAATTATGTTTTGATGGTTCATAATTATGTGTACTTTGTATTATTTAAAAAAGAAAATGTGTGCATTGTTTTGTTCTTTGGGGTTTGCACGACGGGTGTTACACACCCTCTAGATTCCAAGACCTATTTGTACATTCTCAACTAAAATATGTGTCTCATGCTATAAAAGAAAAATAATTTAACATGTATGAGATCATATATATATAATTAAAGTTATTCACAATGCATAAATTGGAATTGACTTTAAATATAATAAAAAATTTAAATTACCATGATACTTGGTTGCTCTGCATGTTCTCCTTGAGGTGTAACTATGACTTATTTAGGGTAGAGAGTGGTAGTAACAATGTCTTACAAGGTCAAATTTAGAGCATGTATACTTGAATTAGGTTAAAATATATATTCAAGTTTGCACATTTTGTGTAGTGACTTTTTTAAACAACTTGAAATTCAAATGCCTTATGAGTAGCTACAACATCTACTATTTTTCTGATCCCCATTCTCATGGTTGTGTCAACCTAGACATACATATAGACATTTAGTTCGCTTATAATATTTAAAAGTGTATATGCACATTTTATATATAGTGAATTCAAAATTTTCATAATTGTAAAGTTATAATAATGTAAGTTAAATAATTTACAATATAAATGTACCTATCCCTGATATGAGATATTTGATAATGGATGAGCACTCGACAACCCCTTGGGTGGAATCAATGTGGCAGTCGATTGAGTCCCCTAAATCAATCTACAATTTAAAACATATATTCATGATTGAATTATAAATTTAAAATTCAAGTTAAAAAATTATTTCATATATAATTTAAAAAATTGAAATCAAAATTCCCATGAGAGTTGCCAACTTTGACTAGTGCTGACATATACTCGAGGTGTAGATGATTTCCCTATATAATGTAGGGCACCTTTCAATTTTTTGCTTGTTAGCATTGTAGATTGAGCTTCGGTGTGTTTTAGAACATTTTTCATAATGCAATAAGGTCATATGACCAACACTTGATGTAATCAATAGGTCTTAGGTTTGTGGTGTCAAGTTTTAATTATAACTCTACTTTTAGTTGATGCCTTTTAGTGAATTTTTTGTTAATATTTGAATGTTAGTTAGAAGGTGAACGGTCACAACTTAAAGTTTTAGTTGTGAACCAATTGTATCCTACTAGAAACATGTTAAAAATCTTGTAAATCATTCGAGCAAGGTTGGAAATGCAAGATTTTGGAGATCTAATATAGCAATACTCTATTTTTTGGTGTTTTTCTATGTTTTCTATACAAATTTCTTTTGTATGAGTCTGTATAGTCACTAATTAATGTAAGACATATATTATTGGTTAGAAAATCAACCTACCTGTCTTTTGAATTCTTTTGGAGTGATTTTCAATCAAGAATAAGGAAGAAAAACATAAATTTTTGTGGGTTGCTTATTGGTTAGGGTTTCTTAGGGTTTTGTTTAAAAATGGGATTTTAAAGGCCATTCCACCATTCTTTAGTTGAATAATCTTGTGGAATGGGCCTATTATCAAGTAGGTTTGTGGCTTTTGTGATAGTTAGGAAGGGTGGTGTGGGAAATTTGGCTATAGCATGTGCTTGAGGGTTGGCAAGTTGATTTCCAATGGTGAATATACTAGTTTTTTACTATGACAATGAGATTTTGGGTTACTTGGTGAAAAAAAATGTTGGATTTGCTAGTTTTTTGATTGGTACAAAGTGTGGATGAATGTTTTGAGATCATAGGAATAATATTTGGTGGACCTCCTTTTAAAAAGAAGCCTAATTAGGCCATTATGTAGCATTGAAGGATAGATTATGTTGTGAAAGTACAAGACAACCCTATTAAAGAATCTGATGTGTTAAATAATAGCCTAAAGGGTCCCTAAAAGTGTGCTTGTGAATTGATGAAGAGGTCTGCAGGTGGAGATATAGTTGAATAAATGTGTCTCCAAGGCTATAAGGAAATTGGTGGCTTAACAAAGGAAGTCATCCAAGGAGTTGTTTAATACCTTCCTAATTAGTTGGGAATTGATTGTTGGAGACTATTACCATCCTATATTGCATCAGGTGGTATCAAATCTTAGGCTCAAGATCCATTGGCAAAGGAATTTAAAGTTTTCATGAGAAAAGGTGTAAAAAAAACCATACAAAATGCCTCCAACTATGGGTAGTACAATAGTTGCCGAGGATATTAGAGCCCTAAGAGAAAGAATAGAAGAACTAGAGAAGAAGAATAGAAGAGGTAAGGGCACTATTGAGGTAAGTAACCCTGAAGATGAGGGTGAAAAGGAGAACCCTCAAGAAGAACCCCAAGAGGAGTTGGGGCCTGAAGAGAAGAAGTTCTTACAGGTGCTTAATGCTGCAAAAGGAGAGGCTCATGATGTAAAGATAGAAATTGTAATGTATGGGGGAAAAATGATGGAGAACAGGTCACTAAGTGGATTGACACTCTAGACAATTATTTTGAGTACAAAGAAGTACCTGAAGAAAATAAAGTTAAGTTTTCTAAGAAAAAACTGAAGGGACCAACATTAACTTGGTGGAATTACCTCCAAGAAGAGAGAATCAGGAAGAATAAGCCCAAAATTAACTCATGGGACTGGATGGTGCAAAAGGTAAAGAGCCAATTTCTACTAGTTGATTATGAAATACATATTTATAGAAGGATGCAAAATTTGAAACAAAAGGAGATGGATGTGGCTTCTTACATAGAAGAATTTCATAAATTGACCATAAGGTCATGGCATATGGATGAGAAAGAGAGAGTGGCCAGATATTTGAATGGATTAAGGGCTGTAATTCAAGATGAAATCAATTTAATCACTCCTAGGTTAGTAGAGTGTTTGGCTACAAAATTAAGGAGAAGATAAATAAGAGGTTAGAAAAGTAATCTAGGGGTAGAGGTAACCTTAGAGGAAGAGGTTTTCAAAAGACACAAAATGAACAAGGCACCACTCAAGAGTCAACTATAGAAATAAGGGGAACTTTTAGAGGAAGTAGGCTAGGAGGTAGGGGTATATTTAATGGAGCAACAAGAGGCTCTATTTCTTTTTCATGCAAGTGTTATAATTGTAATCAGTATGGACAACCTGGATGGAAGTGTCCAGATAAGAAGAGAACGAGCTATTAAAGTGGAGAAAGAACTCAACTTGTTCATGAAGAAAAGGAGGAAGAAAGTGTGGGTTCATCTGTAGGTCCTTCAACTCTCCATGCCAAATAAGAATTATGGGAGTCCTTGATGAATATAAGGACATTGATTAAAGTTCCTACTACAAAGGAGCCAGCTCAAAGGAAATTTCTATTTAGAACAACTTGCAAGGTTCAAGGAAAGGTATGTAAGGTTATGCCACAGACAATATAATATCTTTAGAAATGGTAGAGAACCTCAGATTGAAAAGGATACCCCACTCTAACCCCACTCTAAAGGGGTAGCAGGTTCTTTTCAATGAGCAGGCCTATATATAGTTTTCAATAGGGCCTTATAAAGATAGAATCCTCTATGATATTGTTCCCATGGATGTGTGCCACCTACTTCTTAGTAGGCCTTGGAAATATGACCAAAAGGCACAACATGATGGCTTCAAAAATGAATATCATATTGAAAAAGATGGTGTGCTAATTAGATTAGAACCTTTGCAAGAAGATGAGAATCCAGTCAATGAAGGACCTAGTATAATGACTGTGAAGGAGAAGGTGTTTGAAAAAGACTTGGAGGAAGGGAAGTTTGCTTTTTCCTTTGTTGGAAATTTAATTTCTGATGTAGCAGTTGATGATAGAGAAGAAGAAGTTCCAAAAGAAGTTTAGACCTTGCTTGATAGATATGAGAACATTGTGGTGAAGGAATTTCCAAGTTCATTGCCTCTAATCCATGATGTAAGTCATCATATTGACTTAATCCTTAGTGAAAGCCTTCCCAATAAGGCATCATATAAAATTACACCTCAACAAAATGAGGAAATAAAAAGGTAGGTGTAAGAGCTACTAGACAAATGTTTGGTAAGAAAGAGCATTAGTCCATGTGTTGTGCCAACTATTTTGGCACCCAAAAAAGATGGTGAATGAAGACTCTACACAGATTCAAGAGCTATTAACAAGATAACCATTAGGTATAGGTTTCCTATACCCTAGATGGAAGACCTCACGGATAGTTTGGAAGGGGAAAACTACTTTTCCAAAATAGGACTAAAAAGTCGATATCACCAAATAAGAATCAAAGATGGTGATGAATGGAAAACAACTTTCAAGACTAATGAGGGCCTCTATGAGTGGATGGTGATGCCCTTTGGTCTATCCAATGATCCTATCACATTCATGAGACTCATGAATGAGGTTTTGAAGGATTTTATTAACAAGTTTCTAGTGGTGTATGTAGATGACATTTTGGTGTTTAGCAAGACAAGAGAGAACCACTTGAATTACTTGGAGAAAGTTTTGGGAAAGCTGCATGAAGAAAAGATCATGATTAACCTTAAGAAGTGTGAATGGATGAGGTAAGAACTTGTGTATTTAGGATTTGTGATCTCAAGAGGAAACTTGAAGATGGATCAAAAGAAAGTTGAGGCCATTCTTAGTTAGCCTACACCAAGAATAGTTGGAGAATTCAAAATTTTTCATAGCCTAGCAAGTTTCTACCGTAAGTTCATAAGGAATTTCAGTCACATTGTTGCACCTATGAAAAAAACCATAAAAAAGGAGAAGAGAAGAAGATTTTAGTATACTAATGAGGTTGATCAAAGCTTTTAGTACCTTAAACAAAAGGTAGCACAACAACCAATACTTACACTATCTAATTTTGATAAGGTATTTACCATAGAATGTGATGCTAGTAATTTGGTAATAGGGGTAGTGCTAAGTAAAGAAGGGAAGCCAATTGCATTTTTTAGTGAAAATTGGAATGAGCCTAAGAGAAAATATTCATCTTATGATTTAGAACTATATGCTATGGTCCAAGCACTCAAAAAATGGAGGCGCTATCTATTACCTAAAGAGTTTGTGGTGTTCATAGATAATCATGCTTTGAGTTTTCTAAATAGTCAAGAGAAATTGAGCCATAGACACATGAAATGGGTTGAGTACCTACAAGCTTATACATTCTCCATAAAACACAAGAATGGAAAAGCCAAAAAAGTGGTAGATGCTCTAACTAAGAGGGAAGTGCTAGTGCATGAGGTGTAGCTTCAATGTGTTGGTGTGGACTCACTCAAAGATATGTATAAATCTAATGAAGAATTTCATGATGTGCTTGTTGTTTGTGAATAGTCCCAAGGATCATTTCATAAGGAGTATGAAGATTATGTTTTGCAAGATAGACTACTCTTTAAGGTAGCTTAGTTATGTATCCCTAAGTGCTCTATGAGGGAGAATTTAGTTAGAGAGAAGCATAGTGGGAGTCTAGGAGGGCATTTTGGTTATGACAAGACTTTAGATCATACCAAAATGTTTAATTATTTGCCTAAGATGTATTTGGATGTGAAACATTATGTATAAGGGTGTGTCATATGTCAAAAATATAAAGGGACAAGCTCTAGTGCTAGTTTATATCAGCCTTTACCCATACCAAGAAGACCATGGGAAGCAATAAGTATGGATTTTGTCTTGGGTCTGCCAAGAAATTCAAGGGTATATGATAGTGTGTATGTGGTGGTAGATAGGTTTAGTAAGATGGCACACTTCATTTCTTGTAAATCAACCAATGATGCATCACACATTGCAAGTCTATTCTTTAAGGAGATTGTTAGAATACATGGGCTGCCATTGTCAATAGTGTCTGACAGGGATGCAATGTTCATTGGCCATTTTTGGAGAACACTATGGAGAAATTTGGAAACTAATTTAACCTTCAGCTCTACATACCATCCTCAAACTGATGGATAAATTGACATTGTTAATAGGTCATTGGGAAATCTACTGAGGTGTTTAACTAAGGAACACAACTAGTCATGGGACTTGATCTTGCCACATGAATAGTATGTTTACAATGACTTAGTCAATTAGAGTATTCGTAGAATTCCATTTGAGGTTGTCTATGTAATGCATCCAAGAGGTGTTTGTGAGTTAAGGGACTTTAGTGGAATGAATAATAGGAGTGCTCACAGAGAGAATTTTGTTGTTTCTATGCATGACATACATAAACAAGTCAAGGAGACACTTGAGGAGAATGTAGATAAATACAAAAAGAGGGAAGACTTGAAATGGAGAGATGTACAATTCAAGATATGTGATATAGTGTGGGAACATATGAGAAAGGAGAGACTACCAAAGGGAAAGTATACAAAAGTAATGATGAATAAGATAAGACCCTACAAGGTGGTCCACAATTATGGAAACAATGCTTATGAGATTGAACCCCCACAAGGGGTTTCCATCTCACCAATTTTCAATGTGACCGACCTATATCCCTTCAAGGGATCTATTTTTATAGGTAAAGAAGTAGGTGAACATAAAAATGATGAGGGAGAGTGGATCAAATATCTTCCACCCACTCAGCCTATGAAGCTTGAAGCTATTTTGGACTTAAGGAAGTTAAAGAGGACAAGGAGGAAAGTATATACTAAACACTTGGTCAAATGGATTGGATTACTAAAAGAAGATGAAACTTGGATTTTTGAAGAATACATAAAGAAGCATGGCACATTAGTCAAAGAAGTTCTTTCATCCAAAGGATGAAATTTCTCCTCCTTGGTTGTATGGTGCAAGGCACCTTTCAATTTTTATCTTGTTAGCATTGTAGATTGAGTATAGGTGTGTTCTAGAACATTTTTCATAATTTAATAGGGTCATATGACCAACACTTGATTTAATCGATAGGTCTTAGGTGTGTGGTGTCGAGTTTTGATCATAACTGTACTTTTAGTTAATGCCTTTTAGTGCATTTTTTGTGAATATTTGAATGTTAGTTAGAAGGTGAATAGTCACAACTACAAGTTTTAGTTGTGAACCATTGGTATCCTAATAGAAACATGTTAAAAATATTGTAAAGCATTTGAAAAAGGGTAGTAGTGAAATATTTTGGAGATCAAATATAGCAATACTCTATTTTTTGGTGTTTTTCTATACAAATTGCTTATGTATGAGTCTATATGGTCACTAATTAATGTAAGATCTATATTATTGGTTAGAAAATAAACCTAGGTCTCTTTTGGATCCTTTTGGAGTGATTTTCAATTGGGAATAAGGGATAACAACAACAAAATTTGTAGGTTTCTTATTGGTTAGGGTTTCTTAGGGTTTTGTTTGAAAATGGGATTTTAGAGGCCATTCCACCATACTGTAGTTGAATAATCTGGTGGAATGGGATTCTTAGCAAGTATGTTGTTGGTTTTTTTGATAGTTAGGTAGGGTGGTGTGGAAAATATGGTTGTAGCACATGCTTGAGGGTTGGAAAGTTGACTGATAATGGTGAATATACTGGTTTTTAACTAGGACAATGATATTATGGGTTACTTGGTGAAAAATAATGTTGGCTTTGCTAGTTTTATGACTGATACAAAGTGTGGATGAAGGTTTTGAGATTAGGGGAATAAGATTTGGTGGACCTCCTTCGAAAAAGAAGCCTAATTAGGCCATTGTGCAGTTTTGAAGGATAGGTTATGTTGTGATAGTTCAAGACAACCCTATTAGAGAATTTGATGTGTTAAATAATAGCCTAAAGAGTCCCTAAAAGTGTGCTCATGAATTGGTGAAGAGGTTTGCAGGTGGAGATATAGTTGAATAAGTGTGTCTCCAAGGATACAAGCAAATTGGTGGCTTAACAAAGGAAGTCACCCAAGGAGTTGCTTGAGACCTTCCTAATCAGTTGGGAATTGATTGTTGGAGACTATTACCATCCTGTCTTGCATCACTATCACTAATGTCCTCTACACCAAATATTTTGATTGTTAAAATGTCTTGTAATTTTTTTTTGATATGTATGTTCATTAAAATTCTTATAAATTCAACATGTAGATGCATCTTTATACCTATGTCACATTTTCCTTAGGGTGATGCTCAGTATTAAAAAAATCTATTATTGAACTAAGGCAACTAGATGATCCAATAGAATCTCCATGTCCACTTGAACTAGGCCTAGCCTGATCAGGTCCATAACATAGTTGATGAAAACTACTACATACATGTGGTGTTGACACTCATGGATTTGTACTAGGACCAACTCCATAGAACAATCCTCCATCATCATGGTCTCTAGGCTCCCTAGTTGCTATTGTAGAAGCATGCCAATCAAGGTCTCCTTTGAGCATTCTTAGGGATCCTGATGTGGATATCACCACATGTTGATGCATAGGTGCAGGAATGATAGGATGAAGAGGAGAAAGAAGGGGGTGTGTATGCATAGGGCATTAGAGATCAACCTTTCCCCTAAACTCCATTGTGGCATGCCACCATCGACACACTGAAATGATCTAAAATCAAAATAATTAGGCTTTTTCCCCCAAAAAGCTCTACATATAGTTTCCTCAAAAAATATAATGGGACCTCTAGATTAGCATGTGGTGTATTGTCAAATACCATATATCATCGATCCTAAAAATGTGCACTAATCTATGGATGTATGTACACCACCTCATGGATATTCTAGATTTAGTGGCAAGAATGGGTTTGTGAGTATTAGGATCGATAAAATAAGGTGGTATAAGGGATTTTGTTATTTTTAGGTCTAATTTTTTTTTATATGAGAGACCATCTACATAAAATTGTCTCATCTCCTCTCTATCTTGTCGATGCCTATCTAAGTTAGAATCGATAGACCTAATGGCATCAACAACATTTTGTAGATGTCGCATATGCAAAACTTCTTACATGTGCAATCAATGCTTCATTTTGCATAGCATTGATTTGGTTTGGAACATGTATGCCACATGTTCATTGATACGTACTTTTAAGAGAGCCTCATCTGATCTAGTGGGTGGTGGAGGGGGTGGAGGTGGAGGGAGAGGTCAAGGGGTAAAGGTGGAGGTTGCTGAGGTGGTTGATTAATCACATCATCAATGTCAAATTGATCTGTGATATCTATATAAGTATTCACTTGCATTAAATTATACAAAATTAACACACAAACTTAAAAAATTACAAGAAATAGTTAAATTTTAAATGCACATCAATTTTTTTTAAATAGGATGTGCATACATATACATACACATACATTCATTTATTCAACTTGAGTGTGTGGATAAAAATTTCAAACTTTAAGATGTACATACATTTAAAATAAAAAATATGATGCATAATGCATGCATACATCATTCAACTAAAGTATGTGTACATACAAATTTCAAAATTTAAGATCTAGAACTATGTAATTTTAATACATGTACATACTAAAAATTAAACTTGAAACATTAAAAAAAATCTCATTTATGTCTAATGCAAATAAATTACATTTTTCCAATAGGAAAAATCATGATAGTAGATAGTCATAAAATATACTATTATAAATTCATCATATTAAGTTATTATATTCATAAATTCAACACTAAAAAATATCCATTCAACCAAATTCATAAATTCATCACCAAAAATATCCATCCAACCAAATTCATAAATTCATCACTAAAAATATTCATCCAACAAAATTCATAAATTTATCACTAAAAATATCCATCCAACGAAATTCACAAATTCATCACAAAATATCCATCCAACCAAATTCATAAATTCATAACTATACGATAATTGTCTTAATTTATAAAGTGTTGTGGCTCTCTACTGCATCTTTTTATTTCTTTGTGTTTTCCTTTTTAGAATTAGACTTCCTCCTATCCTCTATCCATCATCGATTCTCATCTAAGATACCATCCATGGACCTAATAACATCAACAACATTTTGCATCATAGATGTAGTATGCCTCAAATTTTGTGGAATACATTCTTCGTTTTGAATAACATTGATTTGATCCTAAATGGACCTAACATTCACATCAAGATCTATGCTTTCAAGTGAGAACCAATGGACTTAAGGTGGTGGAGATGGGTGGTTATGAGGTGGAGTGGGTGGAGGTGGAGGTGAAGGTGGTGGAGATGGAGGGTGTGGAGGTGGATTACAAATATTATTGAATTGATCTATGGTATCCAAGATATAAGTGAACCTGGATTGGATTTGTAATTTCAAAATGTAAGATACATGTTTAGGTTCAAATTACCCTTAAACCATTCAATATCAATGGCCTAATTGAATTCAAATAAAAAAATGTGTAAGCCTCATTAATGTCTAAGGCATGTTACTTTAATGAAAAATAATTAACTCTTAATAAAGAATGGCTTAAGGGGATCTATGTATTAATATAGGATGCCTTAAGGGTATCTATGTATACAAAATGACATGGCTTAAGGGAATAAAATTTGGTGGAGTTGCCAAAGGAAACAAAATTTCATTAAGGTCCTAGGAAAAATTAAATGCTTTATGGTTTACAGTTTATAGTTTAGGGTTTAGGGTTTAGGGTAATAGGATGGCTTAAGGGTATCTATGTAGTAAGGTAAAAGGAAAAATGACATGGCTTAAGTGAGTAAAATTTGGTGAATTTTCCCAAGGAAACAAAATTTCATGAAGGTCCTAGGACAAAATTATGGGTTTAGGGTTTAGGGTCTAGGGTTTAGGTTTAGGGTTTAGAGTTTACAGTTTAGGGTAATAAGATGGCTTAAGGAGATCTATGTAGTATGTTCCTGGGACAAAATGATGGCTTAAGGGAATAAAATTGTGTGGAGTTTCCCAACGAAACCAAATTTTGTTTTAATGTCTTAGAACAAAATGAATGCTTTAGGGTTTTGGGTTTAGAGTTTATATTTTAGAGTTTAGGGTTTAGGGTTTAGAGTTTATATTTTAGGGTTTAGGGTTTAGGGTTTATGATGAAGTTTGGGTGGCTCTTGGAATAATGGACTTGCAAGTTAGTGAACAACATTTTGCTGTGGAACAATATATTGAGATAGCTCTTGTTTTGACTGACCAACCTCTCATGAAATATCATTCATATTATAAACTTGTAGAACCTTATTATTTTTAATTTTGGTGTCCTTGGGAAACTTCACCAAATTTTGAAAACTTCTTCGATCCCCTTAAAAATGTCATATTAGGACCCCTTAAGAAATTAGTTTAGGGTTTAGGGTAATAGGATGGCTTAAGGGGATCTATCTAGTAAGGTACTAGGAAAAATGATGTCTTAAGTGAATAAAATTTGGTAAATTTTCCAAGGTAACCAAATTTCATTAAGGTCCTAGGAAAAAATGATGGCTTTAGGGTTTAGGGATTAGAGTTTAAAGTTTAAGGTTTAGGGTAATAGGATGGCTTAAGGGGATCTATATAGTAAGGTCATAGGAAAAAATGACATGGCTTAAGGGAATAAAATTTGTTGGAGTTTCCCAAGGGAACCAAATTTCATTTTAAGGTCCTAGAAAAAAATGAATGTGTTAGGGTTTAGGGTTTAAAGTTTAGAGTTTAGGGTTAGGGTTTATGGTTTAGGGTGAAGTTTGGGTGGCCCTTGGAATAATGGACTTGCAAGGTAGTGAATAACATTTTATTGTGGAACATTTGATTGAGATAGCTCTTGTTTCGACTAACCAACCTCTCATGAAATCTCATTGATATTATAATCTTGCATGATCTTATTATTGTTAAATTTGGTTGCCTTGGGAAACTTCACCAAATTTTGAAAACTTCTTTGATCCCCTTAAAAAATTTATACTAGGACCCTTAAAAAATTAGTTTAAGGTTTAGGGTAATAGGATGACTTAAGGGGATCTATCTAGTAAGGTACTAGGAAAAATGATGTCTTAAGTGAATAAAATTTGGTGAAGTTTTCCAAGGCAACCAAATTTCATTAAGGTCCTAGGAAAAAATGATGGCTTTAGGGTTTAGGGTTTAGAGTTTAGAGTTTAGGGTTTAGAGTAATAGGATGGCTTAAGGGGATCTATATAGTAAGGTCCTAGGTCAAAATTACATGGCTTAAGGGACTAAAATTTGGTGGAGTTTAATTAGCAAGGCAACCAATTTTCATTTTAAGGTCCTTAGACAAAATGAATTCTATAGGGCTTAGGGTTTAGGGTTTAGGGTGAAGTTTAGGTTTCCCATGCAATAATGGACTTGCAAGATAGTGAACAACATTTTCTTGTCGAACAGTTGACTGAGATATTACTAGTTTTGACTTACAAACCTCTCATGAAACCTCATTCATATTATAATCTTGTACGATCTTAATATTACTAAATTTGGTTTCCTTGGAAAACTTCACCAAAATTTTGAGAACTTCTTTGATTTCCTTAAGAAATTTCATATTAACTAGCCCCTTAAGACATTAGTTTAGGGTCTAGGGTAATAGGATGACAAGAAAGGGGGTTAATATTTTTGATTCATCACATATGAAAGAACATTAGTTTATGAATATTTTTTATTTTATGAATAGACTGAGTATTTCCTTATATTACTACTATGATGGAGGTATTTTCCCATATAATTATTGACCAAGTTTTATAATACTTTAACTAGATACTTTGCAAACATGTTTTTTATCATAGGCTTCACAAATATGTTTACTCATTGAATATCCATAAAAATAGAATATATATCACTACCATATAAGTATATAAGTGATCATAAGATTATGTTGAGGTCTCTACTCTTCTAATGAGGAAATTTAACTATCTAATCAATTTTTAACAATCATGGTTTAAATTCTAACATATTATAGAATAGTATCATGTTGTAAGATAGTATGAATCATAATAGACGCATAAGGCTCATACTATTAACTCAATTAATAATAATTTGTAATAGAAACACATAATATATATCAATTCTAATGATCCACTAGTCCCATAAGTAAAGTTTAACATATTGTTTTCTAATCCAATTATATCTATGTTCATAACATTTAATTGATTGTGTCTCTTGACACATCTCTCTAAATTAATGAATACACATTTAAATGTATAATATTTATCAAATCCTATTTCATTGACAATATCAATGACCCTAATTTAGTATGTATCAACCTAAATCTATCAAATAATTTCTTTCATAGGCATGCCTACACACTTGTCTCCATACAATGAAAATGAAATTTAAAGCATTTAAACAATGCAAATGAATTTAAATTCCATTATCAAGTATTCTTGGGCTTGAAATCAACATTTTCAAATGTAAAATTTTTTGTTTAATTTCAATTTAGGGTTTTCAAATGTGAATTTTTTTGTTTGAATTCAATTTAGGGTTTTGAGAAGCAGTTAGGGTTTTCAATGCTATTTTTTTTGTTTCATTTCAATTTAGGTTTTCAAATGCGTTTTGTTTGATTTCAATTTAGGGTTTCAAAAACAATCAGGGGTTTTCAAATGCATTTTTTTGTTTGATTGAACAATTTAGGTTTCAAAAGGAATTTTTTTTAGGATACAATTTAAGTTTTTTTTTGGTTTCTATTCAATATCTTGAGGGTTTCATTTCATTTTTTTCTTCTTCTATAAATCAACATTTTTTTTATTACAGGTAAATAAAAATACATGAAACACTAAATAAATTGAATAAAAAAACTAAAATCTATTATTGTGTTAAAATTTTCAAAAAAAAAGAAAAAAGAAAAAGAAATGGTGGTGGAGGATTACCTAGAGGTCGCTATCTCATGTATGAAATTAGAATCCCATGTGCCTTCAAAATGACTAAGTTTCATTTATTTTTAAATATATAAATACTACTTAAAAATGAGATCCTTTTTTCTAAAGATCAGGATTTCATTTTCCGAATGCCAGTTTGGGACCCATTAATAAACAAGATCGTGATTTTTACAAAATGGGATCCTGTTTAGAATTTAGGCTCAAGATCCAAAAGATAAATGAGATTTTTTTAAATTACAGGATCTCATTTATTAAAAAGTGAGATCCCATTTTTTGGAAGATGGTTTCATTTTTTTGCCTAAGGAAAAACTTCCACATTTTGTGGAATCATTTTCTTTGTCTTACCCACCACCAAAATTGATTGGGAAAAAAATAAGGATTTCACACTATAGATACATAAAAACTTTGCAATTAAAGGCACTGAAACATGTTTTGAAATTTGAAAAAGAAGGACAAAAATTAAAGACACCATACAAAACTAGCATTGAACATATAAAGAGATTTACAAATTAAAAAATGTATTACTCAATCTTTTCCAATTTCCATTTAGAATTTCTCACATTCATATTCATATCTCTAATTTCCTGGAGGTAGACATAAAAAAAGTAGAAGTAATAGAAACATCACACTATCAAGTTAACTAGATATTTTAATACTGTTAATTCTTTATGCCTATGAATGTCAATATGTTGTATGCTATGCAAATTTTCTCACAAATGTATAACTCAATATCTAGGGTTTCAACCTAATACTATTTACATTTGTTTTTTCATTTAATGCATTATGCTTGGGAATGCCAATCTGTTGTATGTGATGTAAATATTTGTCATAATAACTTGTAACTCAATATTTGTGGTTTCAATTTATATTGTTTATGAAAGTCAATGCATATCTATTGTATATAATTTGATTGTTTCAACAAAACTACTCTAAGTGCACAAGATCAAGTAGTTTCAGTTTGATTCCTATGATTTTTTATATTCTATATACCTGGGAATGCTAATTAGTTGTATGCAATGTAAATTTGTAACCCACCAACCTATAACTTAATATCTATGGTTTCAGCTTATGTTGTTTATGGATGTCAATGCATTTTTGTTTCATACAATGTGATTGTTACACCCAATCTACTCTAAGTGGAAAAGAACAAGTAATTTCAAGTTAATTATTAATGCCTAACAATCCCTACCTATTATATAAAATATTATTGTTTCATCCACTCTATTGTGAGTGCTCAAGTAAATGTCATTTCATTTATACTAGATATATTCCTTGGAATTCCAATCTATTGTATGAAGTGTAATTGTGTAACCCACTCACTTGTAACTCATATCTAGGCTTTCAACTTTGAGCTAAGGTTTTTACCTTACTAAGCGTATACCGTTGTCTTTCATATCGACAATGTTTAATTAATGTTTGTGCATGTCTCACTATACTATTTTTGTAATATATCATATGTACAAATTTATACACACATATATATTTACACACACACACACACACACACACACACACATATATATGTATGTATGTATGTATATATATATGCATAAAATGAAGAACAAATTAAAACTAACAGAGTTGTGTAGTTATTCCAAGTAGCACTAAACCAACATATATATGCTAACATATGTACCAACCATGCACTTCTAATATTGTGTTGTATGAAATATGATTGTTACACTCAATCTACTCTAAGTGCAAAATTCTTAATGCCTACTAATACCTATCTATTTTATACGATGTTATTGTGTCACCCACTCTGCTATAATTGCTCAAGTAAATGTGATTTACTTTATATTCTATATGGCTAGGAATGCCAATGAGTTGTATCTAGTGTAAATATGTCACCCACTAACCTCTAACTCAATATATGGAGTTTCAACTTATACTTTTAATGGATGTCAATGCATTTTTTTCCATACAATGTGATTATTAAACCTAATCTGCTCTAAGATATTTCATTTCAATTCCTAATGCATGTCAATTTTAATTGATCTCACTTCAATCCTTGATATACTATTGATGGATGTTGATGCATTTCTATTCCATACAATGTGATTGTTTTTGAAAAGGAAAAAATAGGTCTTATAGGGACCTGAAACCATAGAGTTAAAAACAACAAAGATAGAGCAATAAAAGTTTGAACAAATAGACAGTTGTCCCAAAAAAGGAAACGACAGCAAAGTCCAAGAAAGGACCACCATAAAGCCAAAAACAACTACAACAGCACTACTCCAAGGTGTTCATCAGATCCTCGGCTTCCTTTTCAACTTCACTCATATCATGTAACCCCTGCTTGAGGATTTGAACCATGTGTGGAGAAGCAGGGGCCTTCCTCTTCGTATTAGCATGGGTGCGAGTTGAAACCCCTTCAACAGCAGCTCTGCTATCACTTCTGTCCATGTCCAAGTCCATGACCAATGAACCCTTTTGATTTTTTTCTAACTTTTCCACCATAACATTGATAATAATGGTGTTGTGCCTTGCAATTTTATGATTATTCACCACAGTGGCCCTGATATTTTTTCCAATCTTGGACATATTGCTCTCCAGTTTAGTCAATCTTTCTTCCTGCAACTGTTGTCTTTTCCTCGATAAGGAGGTGTCTTGTCCATCATTCTCATTGCAACTCCAGCTAACTTTCTGCTCTAAATCCCTAACTCTGTTGCTGAGATCCCTATTACGATCATTCAAATCACAAACTTCCTTCTGGGCCCACTTAAGAATAGTTAAAAAACTATCAGTACTTTTTACCACCACACCCATTATTTCCTCAGGCCTAAGGTTATTTAGGGCAGAATTGATTTCACCCAGATTAGGGGAAATTTTAGGGGTCTTCACAAATCTTCCAGACACAGAGGCACTAGGGGCCAACTCATTAATGATCATAGGTTTATCAAAATGAATTTCTAGAGAATTCCCAGAGTACAAAACTAATTTCATAACCAAGGTACCTTTAAAACTAGAGACCAAACCCGGGGTAAAGCATCTAGGAGACAACTGGGGATTAAGACAAGACGATGAAGAAAAACCCGGGATGGGGCCACCAAATGAAGGCTATGGACTAGGAAAAAAAGGTGGAGCAGAACCCATAAAGACATTCTGACAAGAAAGGGACTGGGGAACAATGGTTTTAGACCCAACAAGGGAAAAAGCGGGGGGGGCTAGGGGATCGTTCTCCTCGCTACTTTCCGTATCCTCATCTTCCAATTCCTCAATAACAACATTTTTAGGCAAAGTAGGTAAATTTTGAAAATGCTCATAGATGAGCCTAACAAGACCAGGGTGAATAATAGAAGTCTGCCTAGGGTTTCTCTCAACTTCATCAAGGTAATTCTTCAGAGAAGAGAATAAATAAAAAGGCAAAGAGATACGAACCTTGTGACAGAAGTGGTTCAAAATGGCAAAGTGATAACCATATGCCCTGGTGAAATGCCCATCCACCGTGATGTACTCCATTATGACTCTCAAAACTTTCCTCGAAATTGATTTAATGGACTCCACATCAAAGTAGCTAGTGGCAATCTTAACCAGCTTAGCCTTCTCCTTATCTTTTTTAGGAAATCTAATAACCGCTTCATCAGAGAACCGACGGTCACGATAAAATTTCACTCCCTCAGTCGAAAGACCAGTGATCTCACCAACAATTTTCTCATTTAGCTTAACATTCCTGCCAAACAACACAATCTCACCATTCTTCCAGTTTTTGGCGAAATAGTCCAACACCATCTCGTCAGAACCATGGAGTTTTTCCAAAAATGGGACTAAACCTCCCTTTTCAATTTTTTCCCAAGCTTTAGCATTCTTTCTATGCTCTTGAAAGCTACTCGGCTCAACACATTTTCTCTCTTCCCATCTTCAAAGCTCTGTTATACCATATCCTACAGCGGCTCTGGGTCCCGTTTAAGCATATTTTCCAAAACACCCAGAAAGCGTGCCAGAAGCTCTTCTTGAAAAGGAAAATGACGTCGGTCCCATCAAATCTAATGAGATTGACGTACCTAATCTTTATCCGCTTCATCATGGCACAGACAAGCTTCTCTTCCATGCATTGAATCATAATAAATTAGAGCTTTCACCTCATAATGGAGGTAATCATTCTTCCTCCACATGTTTTCCCTGCCCTTCTTGACCCCTTCATTGGAAAAGTAATCCACCACCTTATTGGCTTCTCTATAGGTGTGGGAGACTTTCACTTTGTCGAATTTACTTAGTAGGGAAATTGTATCTTCAATCCACTTTTTAATGGTCCACGAAGGAGGTATAATCCCCAGAATGCAGTTTATTATATTCTTAGAGTCACCCTCTAACCAAGACATTTTGTATTCATGTTGAAAGCCAAGTTAACCATGTGATAAGCCCCAACAACTTCCGCAACATGATTAGTTTGGGTACCGATGTCCACAGAAAAAGCCACAATGAAAGCCCCCGAATTGTCCCTTAAGACACACCCACTACCAGCTTTTTCGGGGTTGCCTTTTGTAGCACCATCAAAATTGGCTTTCACCCAACCCAAAGGTGGCAAAGTACAACTAGCATTCTCCCTCCCATAAAAGGCCGGTGTGGGGACATTTGCAACAACTAAATTTGAATTCCACTTTTCAGCAGTAGCAAAATCAAAAGGAGACCAAGTAACTTTATCATCCATTTTACTAGGGGTTAAAGATAAATTTTCCTTTATAGCCCTAACAATTTTTTCAAACAAGTCCCCCTCCGACATCTCTTTTTCTCTAAACACTCTATTGTTTCTCTCCTTCCAAATATTCCATGAAACAAAAGGTAGAACAAAAGACCATAGTCTACGCACAAAAGGGTTTTTTGAACGAGCTTTCCATTGCAAGAAAAAATCTTTGACTGAAGCAGGGGAGACCCAAGCCACTTCAAGAAGCGCAAAAATTTTGCCCCAGATGTGCGAAACAAAAGGACAATGAAGGAAAAGATGATTAATAGTCTGAACATCATTCCTGCACATGTAGCATCTGTTAGGTAATTGAATTCCTCTCTTGCCAAGATTGTCCAAAGTGAGAATTTTATTATGTAGCATAATCCAATAGAAAATATTAATTTTAGGAATTAAGAGATTAATCCAAGCCTTAGCCCAAAAGGGCAGAGGCTCTTGCGGAATAGCCATCATAGAAGTAGCAGAAGAAACTAAATAAATGCAAGACGGATTGTCTAACCAAACAACAAAATCATCCACTTGGTTTTGACCCAATCTTAAGGCTCTGAAGGCAGACTGAATAGGGAAAAGATCCAAACTAATGGTTTTCAAATCAACCCAATCCCCATTCCTCCAGTAATCTTTGACCAAGAGCCCAAATTCCCTTTTACAATCATTCATCCATTTACTGAATTTCTCATTTCTGATTAAAGGATCCTTGAAAAGCCATCTGTCTTCCCAAAATATAACATTATTTCCTTTTCCAACAAGCCAACTAGTCCCCATTTCCAACACGTTTCTTCCTCTACTCATATCATTCCAACAGACAGACCAACGAGGTAAAAAAGAAGAATTAATAACATCATTAAGAGACTCACAGTTGCTAAAGTATTTGGCTTTTAAAGTATCTTGCCATTCCCCTCTCAAAGTAAGAGTTATCCAAAGCTGTTTAGCAAGAAGGGACAAATTTAGCACTTTAATTTTCCATAAGCCCAGGCCACCTCTCGATTTAGGTCTACACACCAAGTCCCAACCTACAAGTGGCAGTCTCTTCTTATCCTCCACACTTGACCAGAGAAACCTTTTCTGAATTTTTTCAATAGCCTCAGCATATTTAGCAGGAATTTTAAACAAACTAAGAGCATACACAGGTAAATTTTGCAAAGAAGCCTTAAGGAGCTAGATTTTTCCAGCTTGACTGAGAAGAGCTCCATTCCATCCTGATAGCTTCTTATTGAATTTTTCAACCAGAGAGATCCAAAATGAGTCTGATGGTTTAGAGCATAAAGGAAAACCAAGATAGGTTGACGGTAGGGGCTCAATACGGCAGCCAATAATTCGAGCAAGTTTAACTTGTCTATGCTCAGGAGTGTTGAGGAAGAAAATTGAACTCTCTTCCTTGTTAACAACTTTCCCAGAAGTAGATTCATAAAGATTCAAAATCCTTTTGATAGTCTTAGCTTCAGTCACAGTAGATCTTCCCATGAGAATGGTGTCATCGACAAATTATTTGTGGGAATAGGTTAGAAGAGAAGAGGAAGGCCTTAGACCAACAAGGGATCTTTGATCAATAAGATTTTTAATATTTCTTCCCAAACATTCAGCCAAAATTGTAAACATAATAGGAGAGATAGGATCTCCTTGTCTGAGACCTCTGGAAGTCTAAAAAAACCTTGAAGGCGACCCATTCACAATGACAGAAGTAGTAACCATCAAAACAAGCTGGTTCATCAGCTAGATAACTCTATTATTAAAACCAAACTTGACTAGGATTTTAAATAAAAAATTCCAATCTACCCGATCATAGGCTTTAGAAATGTCCAATTTAAGAACCCTTCAGTCTTCAAAACCATTAAAGAATGTAAATTCTCATGAATAGTGATAACTGAGTCCAGAATATAACTACCTAGAACAAAACCATTCTGCTGTGGAGAAATCAATTGAGGAAGCAAAGAAAGCATTCTTGTAGTTAAAACCTTCGAGATGATTTTATAGATAGAATTGCAAAGACTGATAGGCCGAAAAGCTTGAAACTCTGAAGCCCCAAGTTTTTTTGGAATAAGTACTATGAAAGACATCTTGCTCCAAATAATTCCTTGACAACCTTCTCAACATCCATCTCAACAATTTCCCAGAACACTTCGAAAAAGAATAGAGGAAACCCATCAGGTCCAGGAGCTTTATTGCCATGAAAAGAGAAAATGGCTTTCCTTATTTTAGCCTTGGAAGGGATAGTAGTGATCATAGAATTTTCATTATGACCTATCACCTGGGGTATAGCTTCAAGCAAGGAGTCTTGAGCATTAGGCACAACCTCTCCATTACAAGAAAGAAGGTTATTGAAAAAAAGGATAGTCTGTTTCTTAATATCATCTTCCTCCTCAAACCTAGTCCCATTAACTTCAATGTAAGCAATTCTATTTGCAGCCCTATGTTTCGAGGTAGACAGATGAAAAAATCTGGTGTTCCTATCATCCTCAGTCAACCAAGACACCCTAGATCTTTGTCGCCAAAACATTTCCTCTTTAGAAATGATGTCATGCAACTGAGTAAGAAGTTCATTTTCCTCTTCTCTGTAGTTATCAATGTACCCCCATTTCTATATTTTAGCCTGGACCTCCTCAAGTTTAACCTGAATATCCATCTTAGTTCCAAAGATATTCCCAAAGGCATCCTTTTTCCATCTCCTCAAATTAGATTTCACTTCCTTTAATTTTTTAGCAATCCTAAACATAACTGTACCAGAAATATCAATATTCCACCATCTCCTGATTTCGTCAAAGATTTGAGGATGAGATAACCAGAATTTTTCAAATCTAAAAGGAGAATTATTTTTTACCTTGGTAGGATCCGCCGATAGACAAATGGGAAAATGGTCAGATCCCACCCTTGATAGAGCTCTCAAAGCACAAAAATAGTCTATAAACCATTGACCAGAAACAAGGGCCCTATCAAGTCTCACTTGGATCAAATCAGGCCCAATCCTCCTATTAGTCCAAGTATAGGAGGCGCCTTGCAGGTCAAGGTCTATCAGGGAATTACTATTAATGAAATTAGAGAGGCCTGATTTGCTATCCCAATTAATTTGAGAACCCCCAAATTTTTCATCATTCAGGAGAGGAGTATTGAAGTCTCCCATGACCACCCAGTTCTCATTAGAAAAACACTTTCAAAAAGCAGACAGCTCACACCAAAAGGAGTTTCTAGCATTCTTACAATTCAGGGCATATATATTGGATTGAATCCAGCAAAAAATGTCTCTTATGTGGGTAAATCTAGTAGCCACAAGATTATCATTCTCCATTAAGGGATCACCTCTAACAAAGAGCTTGTTCCAAAAAGTAACAATTCCCCCCAAAGCACCAATAGAACTATTCCCATGAGCCCCATAGTTCTGAAATTTTTTAAAGCATTCAACTTTATCTTTAGGAATTTTTGTTTCTTGAACAAGAAGAATGTCAGGTTTGTGATCCCTAACAAAATTTTGCAAAAAATCCTTTTTATGACAGCTATTTAGCCCTCTTATATTCCAAGACATGATTTTCATTTCTTACCTAGGGATTGAAGTATCTCTGGGATGGTGATTTGGATCCCATCCGCAATATCCTAAAGGCTGCCATGTTCCCTTTGCCATTTTTCTTATCTCCTACCCTGGCATAGCTTATTTTTCCCACAATCCACCTTGGCCCTAGTTCTTGTGATCATTCCACTTGAAGTGTCCATCCTCTTTTTTCTTTCCTTCTTTGACCTTGAATGAGAAATAACCTCCTCCCATTCAGTCTCATCTTGGCTTTCCAACTCTCTTCCCGATTCCCAACCCTTCTCAGAAAAAATCCTCTGATCCCAAGGGAGGGTATCCATTAAGCCATTCTTGGCTTCTAGAATATTAACATTAGGTGTTTTCATTTTCATACTTTGGGAATCAAAAGTATCCCTCACAACATCCAAAGTGGCGTTCTTTAGATCCTGTTCCCCATTAGAGCGAGGGCTAATAGCAAAAATTTGAGAAGGGAAAGGTATTCCTATCTCCAGAGACAAACCCTTAATGGGTATTTCCTCAAGACCAGGCACATCCATTCTATCGGCCAACACCAAAGGTAAAGGCGAGACAAAACCCGTTTCTTCACAGCTTATTTCAACCTTCTTCTGAATATCCTAGGCTTCCTACCCAGAATGACTTTTTCCCTTACTATCCACATGTGGTGAGATCATGGATTTAGGATCCTTAGGATCTGAAGAGCTAGTACATTCTAGACTAGGGAAAACATCTTTTTGTGCACATCTAAGGTTCTCCTACAGATCAAGAGCAGAAGTGTGTCTTTCAAGATTCTCTTTCTCACCAGGGGCAAAAATTTTCCTATCCTCCTCAGATTTTTTCCTCCAGACTATCTTAGGGTTAGCAACTTTCTCCTTTTCACTTTTATTGTTTTGCGGCCACTTTTTTTCCCAATGCCTAGACTTTTGGCATTTGAAGCAAACAAATGGTGTGGTTTCAAATTCAATAGCTTGCTTCCAAACAACCAGGTTGGATTGGATGTCAATCGATGAGGGGAGATCCACATTTTGAGAGACCCCTACACAGATTCTGGCAAAGACCCATCTTTTTCTAGCCGCAGTCATTGTATCAATGGACAAGAGTTCTTCAAAAGAGCTAGCAATCCCATTAAAAATATCAATATTCCAATATTCCAAAGGAAGACCAAGCAATCTCGCCCAGACCGACACCATTTCAAAAATGGAGTTAGACAAATCAACCTTAGAAGACCACTTCTTTAGGGCCAAGGAAGACTTTCTAATAACCCAAGGGCTACCACTCCTGACAGCCCTGGAATCCTCTTTGCAAGTGAACTTAAAGGCAAAAAATCCTTTAGGAAGCCCCGCCACCGAAACCAGTCTGCTGGTTTTCCATTTGTTCTTAACAAACTCCCTTACAACTTCAATATTAGGTCTAGGACCCAAAAACTTTTTGACTAGAACATTCTCCATCTTTGTAATATTATGGTCTATGATTTCGTCCGGCACAGAAATAGAAAACTTTCCTGACCCCGGGTTAGAAAGAATACGCACAGGGGGAAAAGAGGATTTGTCATTTGGCTTAACACCAAACAACGAGGACCACAGTTTACCCTTTCCATCCCCATTTTCTGATAGGTCCACAGAAGCCTTGGATTTATCATCACACTTCCCAATTAGGGTTGAAATTCCATCCCTTCCACCTGGGTCCACCTGGACCTTTTCACGAGTGTCCTTTTCATCAGAGCCTGACTTACCTTTCTCAAGACTTGATGAGATCTCCGCATTCGTCTGAGATTCCCCCGAACCTGCGCCTACAACACTGTTCGAAGATTCAAAACCAGACTTTTCTCGCTCGCACGCCCCTATTCCCGCCCACTCCATTTTTCCCATACAATGTGATTGTTACACCTAATATGCTCTAGGTTATTTATGTTCAGTCCTTAATGCCTACCATTGCCTATCTATTATGCAAGATGTTATTATGTTACCCACTATGTTGTAAGTACTCAAGTAAATATGATTTCATTTATATTATATATGCTTGGGAATAAAAATAAATAGTGGAAATTTATCACCTACTAAGCTATAACCCAATATATGGGGTTACAACTTATAATGTAACTTATGGATTCCAATGCATTTATATTCCATACAATGTGATTGTTGCACCTAATTTTCTCTAAGTGTGTAAAAAACAAGTCATTTGAAGTTAATTATTAATGCCTACCAATGATTATCTATTCTATAGGATGTTATTGTCTCACTCACTCCATTTCTAATGTTCAAGAAAATGTTATTTTATTTATATTTTATATGCCTCCAAATGCCAAATTGTTGTATGTCATGCAAATGTGTCACCCACTCACATGTAACTCAATATATAGGCTTTCATATTATTCTATTTATGAATGCCAATACCTTTCTATTGTATATAATTTAATTCTTACACCCAATGTGCTCTATGTACATAAGAAAAAGTGCTTTGAATTAAATTCAAACTGTTCTAAAATTTTTCTCCATAAACAACGTCATAAGGTGAAATAAAAATAAAATTGATGCAAACAATTGCGTTATAAACTATCAGTAGGCACAGTAAAGAAAAATAATCTATTCATGCATCATTGTGACTTTAACAATGTTCATTGATGATTTTTATCATTGCTTGAAACAATTTTTGTAATATTTTAAGCATAATATAAAGATGAAATGAGGATAGAGTGAACAAAGAAGATTGGAACAACAAATTTTCCAACACGTAAAAGGAGGGTTATAGTCCTCCATGTGCAATAACCTATTATAAAAGAAAAATAATAGTTCTAAACTTGCTAAGATAGTTGCAGTGATTGGTGCACTGGCAAGTAGGCTGAGAATAGTAAAATGAGAACATGAATGGTTGATAGAGGACATGAATAGGGATCTAGAGGATGTGGAGGAAAATGAGATGTCTAGAAGGGTTGTTGCTAGGAAATCTATAATCCTAGCTACAACACTCACTAACTAGTTAGGTGGGCTTAAAAAAACTTCAAAGAAAGTTCCTCCAAATTTCCTCATAGAAGATGAGGAGGGTCTTGTCTTTGATTGGTCTAAATAAATGGTGGCTATTTGAACCACAAATTTTCATGGGGGAGGACTCACTTATACTTCTAGGGTTTTTCACCTAAAATCATAAAGGTATCCCACAAAAACTTGGGGGTTCACTCAAAACTAATGCAATAATGGATGAAATATGCCTAATTATCATGATCTAAATGCAATAAACCGATAAAAGATGTTGATTATTAATGCAAAACTAATGAAATGCAATTTTTTTGATAAACATAGTGTAGTATGGAAACATAAACTAAATGATCTATAAATGCAAACAAATAATAACATAAATGAAGAGAACTAAATAGGTGCACCTGGAAACTAGAATGTGATGTGGAGAGGCTCTAGAATCATGTAGAAGTTGTTGAAGCTAACTGGGACACTTATGCCAAGCTAGGTGACATAGTCCTATTTCAAGGAGATTTTGTTAGAATGAGTTTCAAAGAAAAAGTTACTCATAAATACATAAACCACATTTTAGGCTTGGTAGTGGGACTAATTTTCCATAGATGGTGACTTAGTCCACCTGAGAATCTTGGAAAAGTTAGGGAAAGAATCTAAAGTCTTAAAATTGTACTATTATTCCTAATAGTCTATCAGATCTGAATCTACACAAATAAGGTTGTAGGTGATCTCCAAGATTCTCTTAGGGTTTTATTGACTTTGAATTCCTTTGATGAATTTATGACACCTTTTAACACCTTTCTCTTTGAAAAATCTACATATAAGACCTATAAAACACACATTGAAAGAGGGGAAAAAGGGTTAAGGTTAGAGAATAGGGGTTTACCCTAGTCAAACCTTGGTTTGGTAATCACACCCTTGAAATAAAATGAAATAAAAATAAAATGATGAATAAATAACATGCAATGTCATAAATCATAGAACTCTTGATGTTGAAATCTGAAGATATGCTAATGGCTGCTCCAAGATGCTTGAAAATTGCTTGATTGAATGATTAGGAATCCTTGAATTCATGAATTCTTTGATGGAATTGATACTTGAATGAATAGGGGATAAAATGACAGAGAAAACCCTATATTTATACACAATTATGTAAAAATTTCCAAAAATACCACATCATAGGCCAACGTCAAGGTTAAGAGAATAACATCCTGCCAAAAAATTGAATTTATCTTAATTTTTGAGCCAAATAGGACTAAGTCACCCCTATTGGTGACTTAGTCCCACTTAAAAAAATTAAGTGGGTGTCAGGAATTAAAGAGCATTAAATGTTGTTCAATGGGATTATTCTAAAAATACACTTAAGTAGGGCCAATAATTTTATTAAGGGGTCATTTAAACATAAGAAACTATTGAATTATTGATGAAAAGTCTAGAAAAGAATGAAATTTTGTTACAATACTTTACAACACTTTGAAACAAGACTTGGTAAGTTACAAACATGGGTTATTTAGGTGAATTATAATAAAAAGGTCCTAGAAAAGTGTGAAAATGTGTTACAACACTTCACAACAATTTTACAGGGCATTATAAAGTTTTTAATGATTTATAAGAACTCGAGACCTAATGTGAACATGTTGACAACATTACAACATTAAATCAAGACAAAAAAAATCCCAAAGAACTAAGAGGACTCAAATGAGCATAAAATGTCCAGGGATACATTTTTTGTGACACATTTAGTACCCACTTTAGCAAGAGGATGAACTTGCTTCAAACTAACACTAAAGTAGCCAAACATGCACATCAAGAGGGGTCCAAATGTACTGATGCTTAGCAAGATGAGACAATAGTCAAGAGGGGTGATCAAGCCCCCAGGACCAAAATAACATAGCAAACCAAACATGAGTACAAAGGAACACACATGATAGTGATGATGAAAGAGGAGAGAAGGAAAGAGAAAGAGAAAGAATCAGATCAAGCTTCGATCGTTTGTATAACCTGTAGTGGATCAGATCTAGGTTGCTTGTTTGGAAAAGAAAATGAATACTCACTTTGAGGTGATGGAACTCATGATTTTTCATTTGGTGAGAAGTCCTAAGTGGTGAGAAACACTCATGAATGGTATACACTCTCTCACACACACAAGTGGCTATGGGTAAATTCATGGCTCGAAATGGGCTTCCCACTCAACCATACTAAAGTTATACCTCTTGATAACTTTTATAGGGAGCCAAAAAAGAAAATGACTTTTTGAGCTTCATGAGACAAGGAAATATTTGTATCCTTAGAACTCATGAACAAACATGATGGCACCACAGGCACACAAGCTGTGTTATGCAAGGTCTCCATATAAAAAATGAAAAATGCAACATGCAAAAGATGTTAAAAGGAGTCTTTCTTAGTTCATGTGAGGTCTTAGCTTAGGGAACATTGTGTCTAATGTCTCCAAGAGAGGACCAATCAAAGAATATAAAATTTGCAACGTAGGGCATGCAATGCATCACATTAGGTCACTAAGTGGAATGTAATATGCTAAGATAGATCACACTCTTGAAGGACACTACACCCAATGTCATGCACAAAGTGACAAATGCATCATATGAAACAAGAAGACTATGCTAAGAAACATGAAAAAGGAAAAATAAAAAAGAATAATGTCAATGTATTCCCCCACTTGAAAGGAATTGCTACACACCATACTGTGATAAATTACTTTAAAGTAGAAAACAGAAAATGCAAAGAAGACATGAGAGCCAACTTGGAAAGCCCTATTCCAAGTCATATTTCCAAGTAAGACTATGTCATGTGAAGTAAAATATAGAAAATAAAAGGGAGTGGTTTCCCCTAAAACTAAAAACACCAAACACATAAGGGATCTACGGATTTTGGGTCAATATGTTCATTGCTACAATGTTTTATTTAAGATCTCAGAACTACCATCATTCCACAAATATATAGAACTAGAAGAATGCAACAAAGAGAGTGAAAACAAAAGAAAAAGAACCCTTTTGGGTCAACAAGGAAGAGACATATGGCATCTCAATGCTTTGCATCATCCCCAAAAGGAAAACAAAAAACAAAAGCAAAAAGAGAAAAAGGAAAAGACAAAATAAAAAGGGAAGCCTTTTAGGTCAACATGAAGGAGACATTTCAGTCTCAATGCCTTGCATCATCCCTGAAAGGAAAAATACATGAAAAGAAAGTGAAAAAGAAAAGAAAAATTCATTTTGGGTCAAGATGGAAGAGATATAGGATATGTCAATGCTTTGAATCATCCCTAAAAGGAAAGAAAAAGAAAAAAGTGAAAAGAAATGTATAACACACAGAGGAATGAAGATACAAATAGAGGAATTGCACAAAGAGAGAGAACATCAAAAAAAATATCACGAGGAATCACATTACAAGCATGCAATAACAAAAAAGAAAGGAAAAAGAAAATGCAAATAGTAAGTAAAATGCAAGTCAACCATCAAGCAAGTCATCCACCTTCCAATCTTAGTAAGTATAAGTGAAAGTTGAACAATATAGCTAAGGGACAATGACAAATGCATTACTAGGACAAAGATTACAACTTCTTTCCCTCACTAAGTGCAAGACAAGAATGAGTTGAGGTGGGCGGTGGAAAATGGCATGCAATAGTGAGAATGAAAGATTATATAACTATTTCATGTCAAGGAATGGGAAAGTGTACTATGGGATTATGGGATAGCAGTCAATGTCATCAAAGTGATACTTACTTAGTATCTCCTTCAATTCACAACACTCATCACTATGATGGCCAAGAACATGGTGATACGCATAATGTGGAACATTGGAATCTTTAGGACATATTACCAACCTATTCATAGGTGGTAATATTATGAGTTCTTTGTTTGAAAGTATCTACAATTTTCTTTCACATTCAAGTGGTGGATAGAGAGGAAGCTTTAGTTTTTTCAACTTGTACGGTTGTTTGCATTTACTAGATTAACCCTTTTCATGAATTGAATGATGGGGACCCATGGGGATCCTTTTATCCTTGTTATTGTTAGTAGTCAAGGGTTTCTCAGGAGGAAGAAGAATGTTCAAATTAGGGGGAGAGTCAAAGATCATCGTGCCATCATCACGAAGCCTCAGATATGCTCTGGGAGACTTACAATCATGAGGGGGATCTTGATAGCCTATCCCCTTAGTATTTTCTTTAGTTGATACTTGCTCAAAAAATTTGATACATTTCATGTTTAGTTGTTGTGTCACATCCTTGTTTTCTCAAGATAGTGAAACTTTTACCATATGTGTCTTGTAGGTTGATAAGGGTGTTTGTGAGTTTTCTATCAAAAAATGGTTGTGTGTGTGCTTGTTTAGAGAAACTAGGTTCACCTTGCATAGGGAACGTAAATTCAACCTTTGTTTTAGGATGCAAGTAACTAAATGTGTCATGAGGTGATATAGTAGGAAGGTCTTGTGGTTTCATAGATGGATATGAGAATGTGTTATGTTCAAGGTTATTAAGGAAAGTGTTTAGGAACCTACTCCTGCTATCATCATCTTCTCCATGATGTCAACATCATGAGGAGGACATGCATAAGGACTTGGAGGAGCAGGAGTGAGTTCAAGGTCACTAGGATCGGTTCAAAAGGAACAACTTGACACATCCACTAGGGATTTTAAGGATATCCAGAGTTTATTCAAACACAAAGCCATGATGAAAATAAAAGAAAAATAAACTAGATGCAAGAAATTAGCTAAAACAACAAATAAAGAAATAGAATCAGAAATGTAAGTACAGTAAAAAAAATGTAGAAAATGAACTTGAAATGACAAAAATTATAGAGCAGTCTATGCAACTGGACTAAGTCACCCAAGATGGTGAATTAGTCTAGGTGGTGATATTTTTGAAAATTTTCTAAATTTTTAATCTAGTTTTTATGATTTTCATATTTTTAGATGTAGAGATGATATGAATTGCAAAATTTTAGTATTTTTCAATTATTTTTAATGCAATAATGCAATCTATATGATCTTTTTACTAATGCAATTTTATAAACCCTAGGATGTAAAACCTAATGCAAGCAAATCCTAGGATGTGAATGCAATGTAAATCAGAAATAGGATATTAAAAATGTAGGTTCACCAAAATGAACATTTTTTTGTGGGGGAGGACTCTCTTACACTTCTAGGGTTTTTCACATAAAAGGAGAAAGTTATCCCACAAAAACATGGGGGTTTACTTAAAAATAATGCAAGAATGGATGAAATGTGCCTAATTAGGATGATCTAAATGCAATAAACTAATAAAAGATGATTATTAATGCAAAACTAATGAAATGTAAGTTTTTTGAAAACATAGTGTAGCAAGAAAACATAAACTAAAGGATCGAGAAATGAAAAAAAAACAATAACATAAATGAATAGAACTAAAGACGTGCACCTGGAAACTAGAATGTGATGTGGAGAGGCTCTATAATCCTATAGAATTTACTCTTGAAGCTAACTGGGACACTTACGCCAAGCCGAGCAACTTAGTCCTATTTCGGGGAGATTCTGTCGCAATGGGTTTTAGAGAAAAGGGTAATTAGAAATGCAAAAACCACTTTTTAGAACTAGTAGTGGGACTAATTCATCACAGATAGTGAGTTAGTCAACCTAGGAATATTGGAAAAGTTGAGGTAGGAATTTGAAGTCTTCAACTTTCACTACTATTCTTGATAGTCTACTAGATCCGAATCTGTAGAAGTAAGGCTGTAGGTGATATCCAAGCTTTTATTAGGGTTTTTTGATCTAAAAATGAAAACAAACAATAACATAAATGATCAAAATTGAAGAGGTGCACCTAGAAATTGGAATGTGATAGAGAGAGGCTCTAGAATCCTCTAGAAGTTTTTGTTGAAGATAACTAGGAAACTTACGCCAAGCAAGGTGACTTAGTCCTATTTCGGGGAGATTCTGCTACAACAGGTTTCAGAGAAAAGGGTACTCAGAAATGTAAAAACCACTTTTTAGGCCTATTAATGGGACTAATTCATCACATATGGTGACTTATTCCACTTGGGAATCTTGGAAAAGTCAAGGAAAGAATTTGAAGTCTTGAACTTGCATTGTTATTCCTGACAGACTATCGGATCTGAATTTGCAAAAGGTTGTAGGTGATATTCAGGCTTATCTTAGGGTTTTTTTGACTTTGAATGCCTTTGATGAATTTATGACACCTTTTTGTGTCATATAAAAATGGACCCTTAACAATTTTAGGATCATTTAGGTTTTGTTCCTTTGATGCTTGGTGTATTTTGCTTGATTTAGTGTTGTAATGTGGCTTATGCATTCACATTAGGTCTTGAATATTTAAACTATTCAGATCTTATCATGTCTTGTAAAGGTGTTGTGAAGTATTGTAAAAAACTTCTAAACCTTTCTATACTCTTCTTATCATAATTCATCTAAATATTCCCCTTTTATTCCTTACCAAGTCTTATTTTGAAGTGTTGTAAAGTCTTGTAGCAAACTTTAATGCTTCTCTAGGCTTGTCATCACTAATTACACCTTTCTCATGTCTTATTTGGCCCATTTATGCACTTACTGGTCATAACTAAGTGTATTTTTTAATTCAAACCTGATAAACATCATTAAATGCATTTTAATCCCTGACACCCACTTGCATGCCTTGAGTCAGACTCATTCACCATGGGTGGTGAATGAGTCCCTCTTGGCACAAAATTCAAAAAAAAAAAAAATGTATTTTGGGTTTTTATTCATTAAGACCTTAAGTCAGCCTGTGTTTTGGTGTTTTCAGGAAATTAGGGTATAAGTGTGTATAACTATATTCTTTCTCTCATTGTTCATGCTAATTCATTCAATTATTCTGAAAGCATCCTATTTCTCTTATCATTTAAGCATCTTTAGATCATTTCATCAAGCAATAATCAAGCATTTTGGAACAACAATTGACATATCTTCAAGCTTCATCAATAAGGGTTTGGTAAGTTGATAACATTTGCATGTTATTTGTTTATCATTTCTTCATATTTCATTTCATTATCTAGTGTTTGATTACCAAAGTGGGGTTTGACCAAGGCAACCCCTATACTCTAGCCCTCAACCATTTTCCCCCTCTTTGCATGTGTCTTTGCAGGTATTGTAGGCCAATTTTTCAAAGAAATAGGTGTTGAAAGTGGTCAATAAGTCATAAAAGTCATTCAAGTCAACAAATTCCTTATTCAAGCTTGGAAAAGACATTTTGTCTATTTTCTGTAGATTTGAACCAATCAACCCGACAAGAAGACAAGTATAGATCTAGCCCCATAGAGTTGAATTTAGAATATGTTGCTTTCTCTAGGAGGACGGATTCACCATCAGTGGCAAATGACTCCCACTTCTAGGCTTGGAAAAGTGATTTTTGTAGTTTTTAGTTCTTGACACTCCAAAACCTATTTGGGTAAAGTTTACCATAAGCAGGACTAATTTTCAATCAGTAGTGAATGAGTCCCATTAGTCATCAACAATGATTTCATTAACATTCCAAAACCTACTCAAATTAACAATCTTCCTCTAGGTGCACTCCATTCAATCTCATTCAATTCTATGTTCATTTGTGCATGTTTCTTGTTCTTGTTTGCAAACAATAGTGTGTTTTCCACCAGATCACATTTCTTAGGTTTTGCATAAATAATCATTCATTTTTATTAGTTTACTACATCTAGGAAATTTAAATTAGGAATACTTTCATTGTACAAGCATTAGTTTGACTAAACGACCTAGATTTTGGGGTATATCTCTCTCCTTTAGGTGAAAAACCCTAATTGAGCAAGAGAGAACATCCCCTTTACCAAAAATCTATGGTTAATTTTGGTGAACCTGCATTTTGAACATCTCTCTTTCTGATTTCAATTGCATCTTACATCCTATCTTTACATTGCATCAGCATTGCATTAGGTTTTGTTATCTTTTTGCATCCTAGGGTTTGTTAAATTGCATTAGTGAAAAACTCATATAGATTTCATTTTTTCACATCAAATCATTAAAAAACTAAAAATATGCATTTACATCTTCATTTTGCATCTGAAAAGCATACAAATAATTATAAATTTTCTAAACAAACATAAAAAAAATTCATCCCTAGACTCATTCACCACCCTGGGCAAGTCAATCCACTTGTAATTTTTGCATTTCTATTTTTTTGTAACTGCATCTCTATTATTATTTCTAGAATCACTGTCATATTCAATTTATTGTATTAAGTTCCCTTTCATTTCATTTGCATCATTGCTTTTTTCTTTTGTAATTTCTCAACATTATTAAAATCCTTAGTTGACATGTACAATTATACCTTTGGTTGTGATCCTAATGACCTTGAACTCTTGCATACTCCTTCAACTCCTCATGATTGTCCTCCTCATGATGTAGACATCATAGGAGAATATTATATTAGCATGAATGATTTCTTTAGTGACTGCCTTAATAATCTTGAATCCAATAAAACATTTTATCCATCCATGAAGTCCCAAGAGCTTCCTACAATATCTCCTTCTGATATGTTTGGATTCCTAGATCATGAAACCAATGAAGGACCTAAGTTCCCTCCTCTAATTGGACCTAGTTATTCTTCACAATCAATTCCACAACCTTCCTATGATAACAAAGTCACTAATACCCCTATCAACCTTGAGGAAACATATGGTAAATGCTTTACTATTCTAAGAAAACAAGGATGTGACATCACAATTAAACATTACATCCACCAACTTTCTAAGAAAGTCACTACCAAAGTAAATACAAACGAAATAGGCTATCAAGCCCAGCTTGACTTAAAAATCCTTCTTCCTCATGAAAATCCATTTAATGATACTAATGATAAGGAGAAAGGGATCCCCATGGGTCCTCCTCCTTCCATTCATGAAAAAGTGAATCTAGTAAATGAAAACAACCTTACAAGCTAAAAAATATCAAGTTTCCTCTCCATCCACCACCTAAATGTGAAAGGAATCTCCAAATGATTTTAAATTGAGGTATTAAATTCTTACCACCTTCAAATAGGTTGGTCATACATCCTAAAGATTCAAACATACCATATTTCAAATATCATCGTGTTCTTGGACACCATAGTGAAGAATGTCAAACATTAAAAGAAATACTGAATATGTATCACTTTGATGACACCAACTACTATCCCGTTAACCCATAGTACACTTTTCCACTCCTTAACATGCCATAGTTGTAGAATTTTCCATTATCACTATTGCATGTTGCTTCCCATCACCTACCTTGTCTCATTATTTCCATGCATTAAATGGGAGAAAGTAGTTGTTAGCCTTGTCTTAGTAATGCATTTTCCCTTGCCCCTTAGCTATGTTATTCACCTTCTACTTATACCCACTAAGATTTGGAGGTGCATCACTTTTTTGATGCATGACTTTCATTTTCATTACTAGTTCTTTTCCTTTCTTTTATGTGTGTGTATTGTACATTCCCCCATAATGTGTGTTTGATATTCTCTCTCTCTTTTTGCACTTCTTCTATTTGTACCTCTATTCTTCTATATGTGGTACATTGTTTTCACTTTTTTTTTGTGTTTTCCTTTTTGGGATGACACAAAGCATTGAGATGCCCTATGTCTCTTGCATGTTGACCCAAAAGGTCCTTTTACTTTCTTTTTTCTTTTTTTTTTGTGTTTTCCTTTTGGGGATGACACAAAGCATTGAGATGCCATATGTCTCCTCCATGTTGACCCAAAACATCTTTTTACTTTCTTTGTTTTATCTTTTGTTTTTTGTTTTCCTTTTGGGGATGATTCAAAGAATTTAGATTCCCTATGTCTCTTCCATGTTGACTCAAAAAGTCCTTTTAATTTTATTTTTTTCACTTTTGTTTTGTGTTTTCCTTTTTGAGATGATGGAAGGCATTGAGACCAAAATATCTCCTTCATGTTGACCCAAAAGGTCCTTTTACTTTCTTTGTTTTCTCTTTTGTTTTGTTTTTTCCTTTTAGGGATGACACAAAGTGTTGAGATGCCCTATGTCTCTTCCACATTAACCTAAATGTTTCTTTTTCTTCTGTTTTCACTCTCTATGTGTCATTCTTCTAGTTCTATGGATTTGGGGAATGATCATAGTTCTGAGCTCTTTCATGAAAACATTGCAGCAACGAACATACTGACCCAAAATCCATATATCCCTTATGTGTTTGGTGTTTTTGTCTTTGGGGGTAACCCATTTTCCTTTTATTTCTTCTTCACATGACACAACCTTACTTGAAAACATATGACTTGGTGTAGGGATTTTCGAGTTGGATCTCATGTCTTTATTTTTTATTACATTTTCCCTTTGCTACTTTAAAGTAATTTCTCATAGAATGGTGTGTAGCAGTTCCTTTAAAGTGGGGGCATACATTGGCATTATTCATTTTTCTTTTTTTTCTTTTTCTTTCTTCTTAGTCGATCCTTGTTACTTCATATGATGTGTTTGTCACTTTGTGGATGACATTGGGTGTGATGTCCCTCATAATCATGATCTATCTTAGCATATTGCATTGCTTTTAGTGGCCTGATGTGACACATTGCATCCCCTAAGATGAGAATATATTATTCTTTGATTGGTCCTCTCTTGGAGACATTAGACACAATGTTCCCTAAGTTATAGACTGCACATGAACCAAACAAGACTCCTTTGAAGTTTTGTCTTTTTTCTTCCTTTTTGCATTTTTGCATGGCCACCTTACATAATGCAACTTGCATGACTATGTTGCTATCCTATTTGTTCATGAGTTATAAGCATACAAATCTTTGCTTGTCTCATATAGCTCAAACATACATCCTTTTTCATTTTTGGCACCTTATTAAAGTTATAAGGAGGTATAACTTTAGTATGGTTGAGCAGGAAGCCCATTTCAAGGAACAAATTTCCCCATAGCCACTTGTGTGTTTGTGAGTGCATACCAACTAGTGTACATGTTTCATGTGTTTTAGGATTTCTCACCCATCATACAAACATGAGTTCCATCACCCCAGAGTGAGTATGCATTTCTCCTTTTTAGACAAACATCCTAGATCTGATCTACAACTAGCTAGATAAACGATCAAAGCTTGATCCACCTTTTCCTTTTTCTCTTTCTCTCTTTCTCTTTTGTTCATTTTTTCTTATGTTTAGTTTACCATGGGATCTTCATTTTGGGGACTTGATCATCCCTCTTGATCGTTATTATCTCATCTTGTTATCATAAGTACATTTGGATCCTTCTCGATATGCATGGCTATTTTAGTGTGAGTTTGAAGAAATTTCATCCTCTCACTAAAGTGGGGGATAAATGTGTCATAGAAAAATGGACCCATAACATTTTCACGATCATTTAGGTCTTGTTCCTTTGATGCTTGGTCTATTTTTCTTGATTTAATGTTGTAATGTGGCTTATACATTCACATTAGCTCTTCAATATTTAAATTATTAATATTTTATCATGTCTTGTAAAGGTGTTGTGAAGTGTTGAAACACATTTCTACACTTTTCTAGACTCTTCTTATCATAATTCATCTAAATATTCCTTTTTATTCCTTAACAAGTCCTATTTGTAGTGTTTTTAAGTCTTCTAACAAACTTTCACAATTCTCTAGGCTTCTCATCACTAATTACACCTTTCTTATGTCTTATTTGGCCCCTTTATGCACTTACAGGTCATAATTAAGTGTATTTTTTAATTCAAACCCAATAAGCATCATTAAATGCATTTTAATCCCTAACACCCACTCGAATGCCTTAAGTGGGACCCATTTGCCATGGGTGGAAAAGGAGTCCCTCTTGACACAAAATTCAATAAAATTTCAAATTTCTTTCTAGTTTTTATTCATTAAGACCTTAGGTTGGCATGTGATGTGATATTTTCTAGAAATTAGGCCATAAGTGTGTATAAATATATGTTTTTCTCTCATTATTCATGCTAATTATTTCAAGTATTCAAGCATCTTATTTCTCTTAGCATTTAAGCATCTTTACATCATTTCATCAAGCAATAATCAAGCATTTTGGATCAACAATTGACATATCTTTAGACTTCATCAATAAGGGTTTAGTAAGTTTATAACATTTGCATGTTATTTGTTTATCATTCTCTTCATATTTCATTTCATTTTTTAGGGTTTGATTACCAAAGTGGGGTTTGACCAAGGAAAACCCCTATAATCTAACCATCAACCATTTTCCCCCTCTTTGCATGTGTGTTTGTAGGTCTTGTAGGTAGATTTTTCAAAGAAATAGGTGTTGAAAAGTGGTCAATAAGTCATAAAAGTAAGTTAAGTAAACAAAGTCCTTATTCAAGCTTGGAAAGGACATTCTATTTGTTTTATATAGATCTGAACTAGTCAACTCGACAAGAAGACAAGTACAGATCTGGCCCCACAGAGTTGACTTCAAAATTTGTCATTTTCTGTAGGAGTACCAATTCACCATTAGTGGTAAATGAGTCCAACTACTAGGCTTGGGAAAGTGATTTTTGTAGTTTTCAGTTCTTGACACTCTAAAACCTATTTTGGCAAAGTTTACAAGAAGTAGGACTGATTCACCATCAATGGCCAATGAGTCCCACTAGCCATCAATAGTTATTTCATCAAAATTTTAGAACCTCCTTAGATAAGAAATCTACCTCTTGGTGCACTCCATTTAGTCTCGTTCAATTCTATGTTCATTTGTGCAAGTTTCTTGTTCTTGTTTGCAAAAAACATTATGTTTTCCAACACTTTACATTTCTTAGGTTTTGCATAAATAATCATTCATTTTTCTAAGTTTACTGCATCTAGTACATTGCATTTAGTCTTAAATTCATTATACAAGCATTATTTTGAGTGAACCACCTAAATTTTGTGATATATCTCTCTCCTTTAGGTGAAAAACCCTAATTGAGCAAGAGAGAACATCCCCTTTACCAAAAATCTATGGTTCACTTTTAACACTTTGCTCTCTGAAAAATATGCATATAAGACATGCAAAACAAACATGCAATGAGGGGAAAGAGGGTTAAGGGTTAGATAATAGGGGTTTTCCTTGGTGAAACCTTCGTTTGGTAGTCAAACCCTTGAAAATAAAATGAAATAAGAAGACAATGATGAATAAATAACTTGCAATGTCACAACTCACCAAACTCTTGATGTTGAAATCTAAAGCTATGCTAATGGCTGCTCCAAGATGCTTAAAAATTTCTTGATTGAATGATTATGAATGCTTGAATGCTTGAATTCTTTGATGGAATTGATACTTGAATTAATGGGGGATAAAATGAGCGAGAAAACCTAAATTTATAAACAATTATGCAAAAAAAAATTAAAATGCCACATCACAGGCCAACCTCAAGGTTAAGAGATTAATATCTCACCAAAAATTTTAAGTTATCTTGATATTTGAGCCAAATAGGACTAAGTCACCCCTATTGGTGACTTAGTCCCACTTAAACAATTTAAGTGAGTGTTGGGAATTAAAGAGAATTAAATGTTATTCAATGAGATTATTCTAAAAAATACACTTAAGTAGGGCTCGTAAGTGATTTAAGGGGTCATTTAAACATAAGAAAGGGTTGAATTATTGATGAAAAGTCTAGAAAAGCATGAAAGTTTTTTAGAAGGATTTACAACACTTTGAAATAAGACTTGTTAAGTGATAAAAAGGGGTTATTTAGGCGAATTATAATAAAAACGTCCTAGAAAAGTGTGAAAATGTGTTACAACATTTCACAACACTTTTGCAAGGAATTATAAAGTTTTTAATGGTTTATAAGAACTCAAGATCTAATGTGAATGTGTTGGCCACATTTAAACATTAAATAAAGACAAAAATCAAGCCAAAAGCACCAAGACGACTCAAATGAGTGTAACAATGTCCAAGGATACTTTTTTTGTGACACACTATCAAAAGGTTTTCCAAATTTTCCAAACTAAACCCAACCCTTTCAAGGATGGACTACCTGCTAAGTCATCATGGACTAGATTTAAGAGGTGTCATCCAAAACTAACATTGTGCACAACAAAAGGTCTTGAAAATTTCAAGACACTAAACCTATGACTTGTACTAGTATACACATTTTACAAAACACTATCAATAGCCTATGTGAATAAGTTGTATGGTCCACATAGAATATGGAACTATTATGAAATTAGTATTCAAGACTGATGAAATGGAGCAATGGGGGTTTTGGAAATACGAGGAAATAGGAACATCTTGTACATAATTTCCAATAGTCAGGAATGGATAATTTTTTTTTTGTTAATATAGCTAGTTAGTGCATGTATTGGGGTTCTATTTGTTCAAGGGAAAGAAGTTGGTATAAAATTACATCATTAACTTTGAACCAGTTGCTTAAATGGCATCCCAACCACACACCTAGATGACAAAGAACTTTTCATGAAGTGGTTACACCATTTTTCACACTTAGTTCTAGGTGGCATGCCACAAACTAATAGGCACCTCATTTTGTATGGCCATGGTAGCCGTGTTGTATTGACAACTATCCATGAGGAAAGGATGTTAGGCATTGATATGTTTACACTACTTTCACGCACATCAAATAAGCTATAAACACTAGATGTAACTATGTTCTCACCTTTCAAATCATATTCTAAATTTGAACAAGTTGCATGGCTAGCTATATATCCAATAATTAAAATAAGAAGGACAAAACTAGAAAATCTAGGTAGTAATTCATTGCAAAGAATGTTATCAGTATCAAACATCATAGCAAGTTTTTAAAGGATAGGGATATGGCCACTCAATCCTGATTCCCTATTTGATGACATGCATTTGAGTGACACATATTAGTTCAACATAGTTGAGGATGCTTTTGTAGTGCAGAACATCCTTAGTATTTTGGGTGTTGTTCTTTAAGTGGATGAAGTTTCATAGACATTACATACAAAATAGAAAGTAAAGTGCAAGAAAGTGTAGAAGATAGTGGACACAATAGTTCTAAGCATTCAATTGCATATCAACAAAATCATGACATGGTAGAAATCTAGCCTAAGAAATTTACTAATTTTCTCATTCTTTAATTTTAGTGTGAAGAGTAGGGGACACTTTCATTCCCATCTCCACTTACAACTCTTCTAGATGAAACAATGCATTACTATGTAGATTCTAGCCAAGAAACTCAAGGTTCTGGTGAGCAAGAGGAGTATATTGACTCCCAATTGACTAAACATATTGAATCCAAATCTATTTCAACAATTAGTAAACTCTTGAAGCTTGATGTTCACACTATCAATGAAAGAGTAAAAAATTCTTCTAATGGGGTTATTTGGGTGAGTTGAAAATCTCACCTTTTGATAAATGAAAATTACATGACTCTCCTAATGTAGCAGGATAATTGGAAAAAGAAATAGAAGATAAAAAATTAAAAAAGAAGCAACATATTGAGGAGAAAAAGGTAGAATAGAAAAATTGAGAAGGAAATCCAATGTAAAGAAAGAAAGTATCTCAAAAAAAATCAAAGGAAAGAGAGTAGAAGAATGAGAAAGAGAGGACTCAAAAGGAGCGAGATATAAAGGAAAGAGAGATTGAGGTTTCCTATAGGGAATTGTTGTGAGAAAGATGGTTAACCAGTTTTGCAAACCTATTACTAGGGAATCATGATTTGTTTTAGGAAATAATGAACATTAACATCCCTAAGTTTGTTATATGTAATGTATTTTTGAGTCCCTTCCCTACATAAGTAAGTTGCACTCAATTTTATGTTGGAATGAATTGTTCACCTCTAACCTCATCATATTTAAATTTTATGATTGTTATATGATGTTATTGTGTGACCCAGTCCAATCTATTGTATGTCATGTAAATTTTAGTCACCATATAGTGTTTATGAATGTCAATGCATATATATTGTATACAATGTGATTGTTACACCCAGTCTACTCTAATTGCATATGATCAATTGCTTTCAGTTTAATTGGTTCAACCTGTTCATGATGTTCCTAGCTTAGTTGAACTTATTTTTTATTTGTAAAATTTTTGGATATAATTTATTTACTTTATGGATAAAAATTGTTTTACAATTGGATATTATGGGGCTCCACTATGGGGCCCATTGAGGACAACTTTTATCCCAACTACTTGACCCCATACTATGTAATTATTTATTATTGGTTGTCATACAATATACATACTCAAAATACATTAAAATGTGTTAATATAACATGCCAAACTACATGACCATCCTCTCTTTCTTTACCAAATACAATTTTAATAACAGTAGGTACCCAACTACTCCTAAATTGAATTCATTATGAAATCATATAGTCAATCAAATAGGTCTATTTGGAAAATCCGAATTCAACAAGGATTACAATCTAAATCATTATTTTTAGAAACAATTATCATGTTTATAATACTTGTTAACAAATATGTTTAGGAACCCAAGGTTCTCTCTTGCACTTCTAGGGTTTTCACCTAAAATGAGAGAGATGGGCCAAAATACATGTGTCTACACTCAATATTGATGTAATGTGGGTGAAAAATGTTTGAATAAACTGATCTAAATGCAAAAAGATAATGAAATAAATTGATCATTAAGTGAAAAATTAATAAATGCAACTTGTTGGGAAACACCTTCTGTAATGTAAAAACATCTAGAAATGAATGCAAATTGCAATAGAAATGGATAAAACTGAAAGTGTGCACTTGAGATATTGAAGGAGGTTGAAAATAACATTTGAAATGCTACTAATGTTGATTCTTAGGCCTGGTGGGACTAAGTCGCTGAGCTGGGCATTTGAGTCCCAGTTCAAGGAAACTACCTAGAAAGCTATTTCTACCAAATAGGTGTTTGAAACTATGAAAATTTATGAAAAATAGGTTCAGTGGGACTAAGTCACCACTATGGGTGACTTAGTCCAATTCTGAATCTTTGAAAATTGAAGAGTGGAAATGGAGGCCCTAGGTCTGCACTTCGGTTCCCTACAAGTGTCCACTTCTAAAACTCTAATTTTTGGCATTGAAAGTGACTTTTAGTTGATACTTTGGCTTAGCCAACAAGGAGAGATCTTCAACAAGTATTCAATATAATATTCAATGACCTTAAAATCCTCAAAGTGCCTAAATCTACAAACACACAATTAAAGAGAAAGAAATGTAGAATGTTAGGGCATGGGGTTTTTCCTTGTTCAAACCCCCTTTTTAGGTAATTAAACTAAAATGATGACAGAAAGTAATAAAGGGGTATGTGCAGGATCATCATGGAAAAAATAGGCCCTTAAGTGGCAAAAAATTCAGAAAAATTAGAGTTAGGCAACTTGACATAAAAAATTGAATAAGTTATCTATATTATTTCCAAAATATGTAAGAATAGAATCTGTAGAAAATTGAATGTAGTTTCTAAACTACTAGGCTTGTTTAAAAAATAAATAAATCTATTTGGTGAAAATTTGAAATTTCAATGTACTAGTACTTAAATTTCAGGGAAAAAATAAGTAGTTGTCTATCTAACCACCCTAACCACAATAAAATGATAATATTGTTTTTATAAAATTCTAGATATATAAGCGGAGGACTCATGTCCCGATGTGATGCATATTTTTTTGTAATTTTTTTCTAAGTAAATAATTAATTATGAATTTTTTATTACAACTTTTAAAAATATAAAAAATTTGTATGTCTAACCACCTTAACTTGGTCAAAACTTCATGAAATTCAATTTTTCTTTTTTTAATCCTATAGTATGCAAAGCATAAAATGTGATGCATATTTGGATTCAAAAAAATGTGATACCATTTGAAAGTTATAGATTTTTTTCAATCAACCTATCAATCAGGACTTTAGTCATAATTCAAATAGAAATGAATAAAAATTACTTATTAAATTCAAAGTAAAGCATAATTTATATTGGTGGAAAGCTGAGAATCTCCTTTAGAAACCTTTTTCGTTTCATCATTTTTGTGTAAAAAAAAGTCATCAGCCACATACCCATCATATTGCCACTCTTTGGCCCATCATGATCCTACGCATACCCGAAGCATGCAATAATGGAGTTAATACCTTTCCATGATGTTTAATCTTTAATTTATGCAGAAAAACATGAAAAATCTACCCTTGAATGTATTTGGAAGCTATCTTGATGACTTGGAATGATAAAACCCTAACTTGTTTGAGAAGAATGATGAGTGATTGAGAAGATTGATTGATGGAATGGATGAATTCTTGTCAAAAGAGAGGGAAAAACCCTATATTTATACATAATTATGAATTAATTCATAAAAATAACTCATCATAGGTCAACCTTAGGTCTTAAGGAATAAAAACCCAAAAGAAATTTAAATTAATTTTGATTTTTGTGCCACATGGGACTAAGTTTCCCAAGGTGGCGACTTAATCCACCTAGGAAATTTTGAGTGGATGTTGGAGATTAAGATGTATTAAATGTTTTTTATCAGGTTCTTCTTCAACAAGACACTTAATTAAGGCCTATAAGTGCATAAAGGTTCCATTTAAACATAAGATAGGTTTAAATATTGATGAAAAGCCTAAGAAGGTGTGAAATTTTGTGACAAAACTTTACAACACTTTGTAATAGGTCTTCGCAAGTTGATTTAAGTGAATTATGATATTATTGTCTTCAAAAAGTTTGAAGATGTGTTACAACACCTTTACAAGACATCAATAAATGTATTTTATTTAATTTTCAAGGACCCAAGACCTAGTGTGGATGTGTAAAACACCCCACAACACTAAATCAAGGCCTCATTAAGTTCAATTTATCATCAATTATTCCCAAATAAAGAAAGCAAAAAGGGATAATTTTTTTGTGTGCACATTTAACCCCCACTTTAGTGGGAGGATGAACTTGTTTCAAACTCATGCTAAATTAGACATTCAAGAGAGATCCAAGTGTACAAATGCAAAAATCAACAAGGCCACCTAGCCCCTTGGATCAAATCACATAATGGAAAGAAGGAAAATGGAGTGAAAATATGTAATCACTATGGGGCCATAGAACATAAGGTCATCTATAGGGTGAGTAATCCATAATATACTCACTCTCAGGGCACAAAACTTTAGGTCATCTATAGGGTGAGTTATCCCAAAAATTAAAACATACATTAGTTGGTATGCACATAGGTGGCTATGGGGAAAGTCATGCATTAGAATAGGCTTCCCACTTAACCAAACTAAAGTTTTTGATAAAGGGTAAAACGGGTTTTATAGGGACCCGAAACCACAAAGTATTACAACAAAATAGATAGGAAAGAAAAGTTCAACAAAAACAACCAGCTACATGAAAGGACAAGACCAGAATAAACTGCAGCCACCCGCAAAGACCAAGAAGGTCAAAAAAGCTAGCAAAAAGGCCAAAAAATAAACCAGCAGTGACTAACCCAAAGTCTTCAGGACAGACTCAGTCTCTTCCTCCAAATTCTTCATCTCATGAACACCCTTCTTAAACGTTTGAATCATCTGCGGAGTGGGGGGAGCCTTCCTCTTTAAATTGGCCCTAGTTGTCCTAGAGATGCCAACATCCTCTTCCTGGTTTCTTTCATTGGTATCCTCCAGGTCAACCACCAAAGATCCCTATTGGGATTTGTCAAGTTTCTCAGTCATGGCATTGATGATTATTGCATTGTGTCTAGCCATACGATTTTTTTTGCTCACCAACGATTTTAAGAATATTTTTCACTTTTTCCATCTCAATTTCAATGTTTCTATTTTTTCCAGCTTGGTTCTAAGTGTCATTGTAGAGACTGTAATCTCTTCGTTTCACATCTATTTTTTCAATTTCTGCAACCTTGGCTCCCAACTCTTCCAGCTTACTTTGCAGGGCCCAGTTTTTTATCTTTAGCTCATTAATTTCATTGAAAGTCCATTTCAAAATTTTGAAATGGGTATCAACATTATTTCTAGCTAAATTCAAAACATCCACAGAGGAATCCCTAATAGTGTTGAGACAAGTATTCTTAGGGATAGGAGTGACAGGGGACCCAGTTCTAGTGATTCTATCCATCGACGGGTTAGCAGAGGGCTCAGTATTATTCGCACCAGATGCCTCAGAGTTAGGGGAATCTTCAGAGTACAAAACAAGGGTTTTAGCCTTGGGATTCTTATCAATAAGGGAGGGGCTTTCCAGCTCGAGCACAACAAAACCTTTAACAGTAAGACGGTTAGGTTTTTTCTTGCTTGAATGGGCAGCAGGTGGACAAAGGACAGTTCTAGCCTGACTGGAATTGGGAAAAAGCCCAAAGCAACTGGGTTCAGTATCATCATCCTCAAAGTTAGGGGAGGCTTCAAGATTAGTAGGGACGGGCATATTTTGGTAATGCTCAACAATTAATCTAATCAAGCCAGTATGCAAAATAGGGAATCTTCTAGGGTTTTTTTTGTGGTCAACCAGACTTTTCCTCAAAGAGTAGCAAAGAAAGCAGGGGAGAGAAACCCTTACCTTGTAGCAGAAATGGTTGAGTAGGGAAAAGTGATATTCGTAGACCCTGGTGAAACAACCATCCATAGTTGTGTACTCCATGATGACATGTAGGACCTTTCTCCACAGGGCTTTAATGGTGTCAGAATCAACGTAGCTACTAGCAATTTTAACTAGTTTAAGCTTTTCTTTCTCTTTTTTAGGAACTCTGATGATGACATCGTCAGAAAAAACCCTATCCCTATTTTTTTTCCCTTCAGTCGACATTCCCTTCACTTCAGCTATTAGGTTTTCATTGAGCTCGAAATTCCTACCAAAAAGGGTAAGATTCCCATTGTCCCAATTTTTCTCAAAAAGATCCATCGCCTCTTGATTGGAGCCATGAAGCTTCTCTAGGAACAGAAGTAACCCCCCACTTTTAACTTTATTCCAAGCCTTAACATTTCTTGTGTGCATCTCATAGTTGTCTGGCTCAGTTCTTTTCCTATCTCCACCCATCTTAGCAAACACAGTGGGGCACCCCGACATGATATCTTTACTAAAACTAGTCCCACTAAATCTAAGAACCCACAAAGTGTGCCAATCCACCTTGCAGACTAAGCAAATAAGCTTGGTCCCATATAATCTAATGATTGTGATGTGATAACTCCATCATGTCCTTATTAAAGAGATAACATGCCTCTTTCCCATGTGATTTATCATAATTCAATAAAGTTATACCTCCTAAACTAAAGTTATACCTCCTAATAAATTTAATAAGGCACCACAAATGAAAATGATTTTTTGAGCTGTATGAGGTAAGAAAAATTCATATACTTGACACCCATAGACATTGTAAATGCAACATGGTGTAAGGTTTGTTCAATGGAATTTTGCTTAATTCATGCAAGGTCTCATCTTAGGGGACATTGTACTTAATATCTCCAAGAGATGATGTGTCAAATAAATCTCATGCTCTTGGAGGGAATCGAGTCCAATGAATCCACTAAGAAAAGGATGCATCACAAGAAGAAATAAATCCACTCTTGAATCTCTAGAAATTCAAGAGTGGAAATGGAGGCCCTAGGTTTTCACTTCAGTTCCCTATAGGTGTCCACTTCTAAAACTAATTTTCAGCACTAAAAGTGACTTTTCATTGATTTTTTGGCTTAGTCAACATGGAGAGATCTTCAACAAGTCTTCAATCCAATATTCAATGATCTTCAAACCCTCAAAGTGCCTAAATCTACAAACACACAATGAAAGAGAAAGAAATGTTGAATGTTAAGGCATGGGGGTTTTCCCTGGTCAAACTTTTTTTTAGGTACTCAAACAAAAATAATGAAAGAATGTAATGAATCATGAAATAATGGAGTTAATACCTTGCCATGATGTTTGATCTTGAATTTATATAGAAAAACATGAATAATTTTCCTTTGAATGTCGTTGGAGGCTATCTTGATGAATTCCAATGATAAAACCCTAGCTTGTTTGAGAAAAATGATGAATGATCAAGAAGATTGATTGATGGAATGGATGAATTCTTGTCAAATGAGAGGGAAAACCCTATATTTATACATAATTATACATTAATTCCTAAAAATACCTCATCATAGGCCAACCTTAGGTCTTAAAGAATAAAAACCTGAAATAAATTTAAATTAATTTTGATTTTTGTGCCACATGGGACTAAGTCGCCCAAGGCGACATGTAACGCCCCACCGTGCGAACCCCAAAGGACAATTAAACCATAATTACTGCATAATTTTTTTTTTTAAAAAAAAGTAAACATAACATATATGTAATACACATTAAATCATAACATGAATTTTCAATTAAGTAGATTCATTAACACATACATCCCTTGGGGTACACGAGGAGTCATTACGAGACCGAGATCCACACAACAACAATAAAGAATAAAATCCAAAGATATAATCCATAACAAAATAAACATTTAACAAATATAACACATACATGATAATCATTGATAAGAAACCATCTGAGTACATAAATACAACATACCCATAAATAACTTAACACATGGAATAACAATTGCCACGGCCAATATTCATACCGAGTTAACATTACATTACAGTACAATGTTCTAGAGGTACAATGATACAAAAGTGTTTCCAACATAAATGGAAACCATACACAAGAATCATGATACAAATAAATAGATGAAAACTGGCTCCAAGACGGATACAATTCTGAAGTCACTGCAATAGCACCAATCCGCACCTCTCGATCCTCGACTGGGGACCCAATGGGGTGCTTAGCACGTTCCACCCGACCATGTGAGTCCGAAGACCCACCCCCCGTGCTAGGAGCTAACAAGAAAGAGTCCTCAACCAAGAACATTCAAACAGGAAACCACAAGACTCGACATCATACAAAAGTATCATAAAACTCAAGGATTACAATGACATATTCAACAACGTCCAAGAGTCATCAAAATAACTTAAAATCATAAATCTCATCACATAAATCAAAGCAATGACCAATAAACAAGTAACCAAATGATAATCATGAAACACTTCCAAAACAAACTGAATTAATAAACATAATACAATTCCAAATTGCAATTAAACAATACAATAACATCATAACACAATACCAAAACAGTACAAGGTCATAAGTCAAATATCAATGCGATCATACAAGACCACCAAGTACATCAAGATATATAAGGCAATAATCACAGATCAATATAAATTTGTATATCAACAATCTAAACCAACTCCCACAACCTACTTCCAGAAGAACATAATAAAGTAAAACACATGGGCAACTAGGGGAGAGTGTCATCACATAGTCCTACATGGGCTGTCCTGTGCTCTTCCTCCCAACTAGAGGCACCGGTCCCATCTATGGCTGTCATGTGCTCTTCCTCCCAACTGGAGGCGCCGGTCCATAGGGTGACTCATGCGGAGCCATAGACCTCTCGTGAAGACGAAGTCATGACCTTTCCAACCACGGCCTTCTCAGCCTTCCATTAGCCTACAGAAGCACTAATGAAGATGAGGCATCCATTTTATTAATCTTATAATGATATTACTACTCAACCCTCCTAAGTTAATTATTAGGTTTTCACTTAATTACTAACTCACTCGTGGGTTATCCTGTGCCCTTCCCCTTAAGCGGGGTGTCAGCCCCCACGAGGAGCCACTCTCCCTAGAGACCCAACCACATAAAACCAAGAAACCAAGGGTTGTACAACATAACAAGAATATTATATTACAACTGAGAAGCATGCGATGCATTACCCATCTCGCTATAAATACATAATCAAAGTCTCAACAATTCCCGCACAACCCTTTTAAAATCATGAAACCAAAACACTTGCAAATCAAGGCACATAAAGAAAGAGAACATCAATTATCAATCAACTCAAGCCTCTGGAAGCCAAAAAGAATGAAAACCCACAAACAAGGGTAAAATGAAGCAACACAAGTTTTGCCCCAATAATTCCAACACAAGGATTAAATTTCCCTCAAATATGAGATTATCTCCAAAAGGCCACACAAAGAAAGTTTCATCAAAACCCATCCAAAAATCAACAATGGTGACACCTCAAATAGGGAAACGGAAAAGAAAATCAACCTTTAATTCAACAAAATCACTTAATAAAACCAAAAGCCACCAACTAGGCATTCTATGGGAGACCTCAATTTTCTCCTCACAAGAACCCCCTTATAGTGGTACGTAAATCACCTTCAATGACAAAAATTATTGCAAGGCCACCATAACTATTTTCAATTCAAATATAATGAGTGAAAACAAAAATAAGATCAACAACTCAAGCAGAACCATCAATCATGACAATGATAACATTAACCAATTTACCACTCAGGGTGAAGAACAAAAGAAAACATATGGAACTCTCCTCAACCAAAAGGACTTAAACGAACTCAATAATAAAGATCCATCAACTCATTCATTAATCAAATGCGAACTCAATGAATAAAATCACCTCTGAAACCAAACAACTCAAGAGATAGGTAGACACATCAAAATGAAATCATCATAACAATCGTCAAACAATAAACAAACAAACACATTCTATCCATCCGTTTACGAAAGATAAATTTTAAGTAACTAAAGATGCTAAGTAATCACATTTCATAATCATCTCAAGACATATTTTCATATTCTTAATAAGATTATATCAGCAGTTAAACTTTTTCACAAAAACATTATCTACATAGTATTTATAATGAATTATTCTTGTTTCCGCATCTCAAATGAAATTAAAAAGGTCATCTCTATCCAGTAATCATTTTGAGACAATCATAATGAAATTTCCTAGTTAATTAACCCACATAAAAACCTTACAATTCAACTATAACAGTTGTATAACTCATGCTACTTACTTAGGAATTAACGAAGCATTGTCCCATTAAATTCAAGGTCATTTGATAACCATATAACAACATTAAAATGGTACCCATTAAATGTATTACTACTAGACTTATAGATGTATCAATATTTATTTATCTTTCAAAGAAACATTCCCAATTGATACATAATGTGCTTAGGTAAGTTGTAATCGAAATCTATACATTGATTAAATGTCTTATAACAACTCAATTTACATATTCAATTCTTTTATCATCGTCTTCCAATTTAAATTCCATATATTATGTATATATATAAGACTAGAATAAATTTAATATAATTAATATCTTCCTTTAATCCTAATTAATTCACTCTCTTAATTAACTAATTCTTTTTAGAAGTAATAAATGAATATGCATCCCTCTCATATTAATTTCCTTATAAATATTCTCTAAAAAGAGAAATTGTGATAAATCAAAAGCATCTTAAAAGGTGAGATAAAGTCTTATTATTATTATTTTTATCAAGAATTAAGATATATCTTCTCTTTTAAGAAGGTTTCAATTTTTTTTTATTTCCTAGCCCCTAGATCTAAAAAGGAAACTTGCTTTATTAAAAACATTAGATTGAAATAGTGACTATATCTAAGAATAATGGAATGAAATCATAACTTAATAATTATAAATCCAAAGGTTATAATGGAACCGAACTCATATATCATTCGCATAAATTTTAAGTCCCCTAGTCCAATTTGCTATATAAGTCTTTGAAAATTTGCGTCCTTTTCTATATATGTGCCTTAATCTATTCAAGTTTAGACAAAGCTAAAACAATTATGAGAAAACACTAAATAAGCTAAAACTACAGTTTACTGGATTATCAAACTAAGGAAGCAAGCTTGCAGGGTAGAGCGGGTGCGACAAAGAGTTAGTCATTATTGCTCTTGTCTCAACCATCGCCCTTCCATGGGTTCCCATTCCCATCACAGTCTAGTATAAATTTATAATACCAAAGGTAGAGGGAGAGGTGGCATGTGGCTGAGACAGATTGATAATAAAATAAGAGAGATTATTTAAACTTTTAAATTTCCTATTGTGTTCAAGAGTGCGGCAGAGACAGGTGGACAATGAAATCCGAGAGATTATTTAAATCTATACACCCTACAATGTTCAAGAGTGCCACGGAGAAATGTTAAGAATGAAACCCGTGAGACTGAAACGTTGCAGCTGAGACAAGTCACCAATGGTTTCAGGGAGACGCAGAAACAGTGACAGGTTGCCAATGGTATCAGGGAGATTATATAAAACTCTACAACATTCTATTTTCAGGAATACAATAAGCCCGACCCAACAAGAAGAGAGGGTGGCGACCAAACTCTGTAGTCTCTAATAAAATTCCCTAACAGTATTAAGTTTATGGAAATTTCCTTTAAATCCAAGGATTCATAGCGCATCAACCATGTGGTACAAATGATTAAATCCTACAGACGATATGAAGCAAGGAAAGTGTCTGAAAAGGGCAGAAAGAGCTACACTGGAGGTGCAGGAGAAAGTTCAACTTTCAAAACAAGCTAATTCGGTTGGCAGATTTGTGGAATAGGCCAACATATTACCCAGAACAACACATGATATGAGAGAAAAGATAAATATACGATCCATTGGTTGGGTGTCTGGCCTTGGTTTGAAATAATATACACTGACCACTGTAGGGCTGGAAGAATAATCGATGCCAATGGACATTGCCTAGACAAACACTTAAAATGCACTATATCCCAATGTATAAGTTCTAATGGTGAGCATAACACTAACCAGAACCCGCTATCTATAAATTAGGTCTCAAATAGTGGGAGAAGACGACTAGAGAATGAAAAGGGAAATTATTCATTTACGTTATTCGAGAACCATGAAAATACATAACAACATGACCAACCTGGAAACACGCTTGAAGATGTGAATGACGAGCAAAGATGATCTCTTACACAGCCCCCAGATCCATTCTCTAGAGACAACTTCTCCCAAATTCTCCAAATCTGTATTATCTTTACTTGATAAAAAGAATGATTGCAGAGCAAAGAAAATTACATTTTTCTCAGAAACCCCCCCCCCCCCCGAGAGTTGTCTCTTCAATTCTAATTTATGAGTTTCAATAATTGAAATCTCTACCAGGAAGGTGATGAGACAAAGGAAGATAAAACGTATACCATCTTTTTCCAGCTTCCCTTGCCTTTTACTCTTCCCAAACTGATGCTTTATTATTATTTATTTATTTTGCAATAATCTATTCACTTTCTATTTTTCAACTGCTTTCCTTGCTTTTATGTTTAGTTTGAAATCTTATCTTCATCATGCTTATCTTTATTTATTTATAATATTCTATTAGAATTTATTTTGTCACATTGTTTAATTTAAATAATCACTCATACTTCTTTTAGTTATTATTTTAATTTAATAATTAGCCATCCAAAATAGACACCGTATCATTTACTAAATGTAGTTTATTATTTATAATTTCACTTCCCAACAAAATTAACTGCCCTTTTAATCCTTTTTAATTTTATTAATTAAAATAATCAAAACTATACAATATTACAAAGTTACAAAAATCAAGACATCCCAAAATCAACTTATCACACTACTCGAACACACAAAAATGGTGTAACCACCCAACAGTCAACTTACTTGAATGACAAGAATAACTGACATGGAGGGACACTACATCCTCCCCCCCAAGGCTTCGACTTACTCCGGGAAGTCGAGCTCAAGTATAAACATGGTAACACAACAATATCAAAGATCATAAGCACATCAACACCACCAATTAAAACATCAATTAAACGTTATCATGTAAGCAACAAAAATTAAACAAACCAAAAATTAGGAAATGATACCAAAACGAAAGGTGTTGATGGGGTTGCAACCAGACCAATTTATCAAACACAAGGACAGATGACAAACTAGGTTGGGGAAAATTTCTTGTGAGTTCCTATTTTCCACATCAATCCCATTGGGTGTTTGTGATGCTCGCCCTTTCCTGACAATGTAGGTGGAATCGAGACTTAGTTCCTGCAATCCTGCATACAAACAAATGTTGTGTACAATACAAATACATCATGAGAGGAAATCCCAGCATAGTAGGGCACTCGTGAGCGAGTGATACCACACTATCCCTCCCACTAAACAATACAAAATAGTCAAAACAATTCTAGTAACTCATAAACAATTTGCTTCTTATTAGTTAGGAAATATTTGTATAAGGATACTAACCATAAATCTAATTCCTATACTGTATCAAAATTAATTACTACTTGACATTATAAGTATCTATACCTGCATATTACAATTACATTACCTTCGTCACTATGCTTTTTGAAGCCAACTTCCTGTAAATCAAAAGCTACCATAGAACATTGCACATTAGTACCAATAATTCAAGTTGCATTTTAACCTCAAGATACTATATACTGCTAACAATCATAGAATAATTATCCACAAAACCTTACATTTTTGTTAAAACTCATAATTTTCACACAAGGAACTCCACTTTAACAATTATTTAACACCAAAACTCACATCAATTTCAATAAAAAGGGGTAAAATTTTACACCTTCACAAATTCAAGAAAACATAATTCATCACTTAAGGACAACAAAATCGCAAATTCCACACACACTTGACATATTCACACACATAAAAGACATCACCAAGAAACACATCACACTAAAACTCAAGGGTCCATAGAGCATCCCCGATAGGAAGGATATCAGTGCATTGCGCACTACACCGAGGGTCCTATCCTTTCCCATCAGTTTCCTACACCATCGACCCGACACCGGTTAACAGAAGAAACTCAGGTTCACAACAATGACAATAGAAAAGTGAAACTGAAGACTCACGGATCTAAGCGCAAGGTTACAGAGTGAGCACACATAGTGCCTAGTGTATGAACCTATGCTCTGATACCAATGTTGTAATGCCTCGCCGTGCGAACCCCAAAGGACAATTAAACCATAATTACTGCACAATTTTTTTATTTTTTTTAAAAAGTAAACATAACATATATGTAATACACATTAAATCATAACATGAATTTTCAATTAAGTAGATTCATTAACACATACATCCTTTAGGGTTCACACAGCGGGGCGTTACACGACAACTTAGTCCACCTGGGAAATTTTGAGTGGATTTTGGAGATTAAGATGTATTAAACATTGTTTATCATGTTCTTCTTCAACAAGACACTTAATTAAGGAATGTAAGTGCATAAAGGGGCCATTTAAAGCATAAGAAAGGTGTAAATATTGATGAAAAGCCTAGGTGTAACACCCTGCCACACAACCCTAGGGGAATTTGCAATTTACCATACAAACGAACTATTTTTTTTTTTTGAAAAAGAACAAATAACATGCAAGTTCTCAAACCATTGCCAACCAATCCCCTAAGGTTACAAGAGTGAGTTACATAAACCCAAACATGAAACATGAATTAAAACACAACATTAAATTGATTAAAAATTAAGTTCACATACATTCCATACATAATAATTTACATTAACGAATATGAAATACCACTTGATTATAATAACAATTAACTTATAATAAAATTAAATTACTGATTCCCTAAATGAGGTAATTTCAATAAGCATGATTACATATTACAAATTCCACCTCGATAACAATGAGGGGTAATAAAATTACAAGATCAACTGAAAGACTTAAGCAAGGAAGAAACTGGATCCCATGAGCTCTCCAACTGGAAATCTCATCCACACGAACAAGAAGAAAACCAATGGATTAAGGTGCACGTTCCACCCAACCATGTGATACCCAAAGGCTCACCCCCTGTGCTAGGAGATAGTAACTAGGAATCCAACCCAAGACCATCTACCACTAGAAATAGGCTACAACATAAACTAAACTAAAAAGGATACAAGTACAACCTCACTTAAGACAACGATACAATGCTTCTAGAGTACAAGGTTCATTTATGCAGTACAACAAACTGACATCAGGTTGACATAGTGAGAGTGTCACATCACATTTGCTATGAGTTACCCTGGCTCAACTGTCTAAGGTAACCAAACCCACATCTTGGGCTATCCAGGCTCAACTCTACTAGGCACCGAACCCTCATACGAATTGTGCTTCTCGTCTCATCTCAAACCTTAAAAGCGAATGAGTTATGAGAGAGGCATTAATTATCTTAATTATTTTGAGAGTTTTTCTTGAATTATTTTTAAGTTATCACTTACTTAAACCCTAAGTGAGTTACCCTGGTGCCTCTTTGTGTGTCGTACCCCCACATAGAGCCACTATCGTATCGACAAAACTTACGGTACAAAGACCTCAACCCAATGGGTAACTGGATAAGACGACCTCTCCAAACCAAGGAGGAAGCAAAAGTACAAAAACCTCTCCCAACACTGGAGGCTACAAGTTCCAAACCCTCTCCAAACACTACAGGCAACAAAGGTCACAACCCTCTCCAAGCACTGGAGGCAACTAAACACATACTCTACTCCTAAACCAAAGGAGACACAAAACTCATAACTCACTCCTAACCCAAAGGAGGCACAATCCATCCCCATTCGTGAAAACTGGGTATGACAACAAAATACCACTATACACACTTCCCAAGGCAGAATAGAGGTTGATGACTTAATGACAACTCATACCCATAAACGAACCCCTATCTGGAAGACTTTAAAACATTAACTCTATCTCCACAAGATTGAAGATGAACAATTAAACATTAAAATAATTTCAGACAATTAAATAATCTAAAGTTATGATTTTCTAAATCCAGTCAATCACAATTCTCATTACTCACATGTATTCAATCAAATACACCGAATTCATTTCACAATATTGATGTATTTAAAAACCAATCATCTACTCTAAGGTTTTCAATTAAATTACATAATCAAAACAACTTGATTAATAAAACATTTAGATTAAATAATAAGTCAATCTTATATAAGGATTAAAAAAATCTTTTAAAATAACATTGTTTATTAAAAGACAATTCCATTTCAACTATTAATGCAATAATCATTTAAAAAAAAAACAATTCCTATTTAAAATAATTAAACACCAATTAAATGACTCAATTAACCAAATACTATGAATATAATCCAATAAATTAAAATTTAATACCTTATTATCCAACATATATATATATATATATATATATATATAAATAATATATTTCATATATATATAATATATATATTAATAATAAAATAAAATATTAATTTAAATCAAATGATACTATATATATTTATTATGACATATTATATATATATAATAATACATATACATATACATATATATATATATATGTCTATATATATATATATATATGTTAATATATATATAAATATATATTATAAAATATATATATATAAATAATAATAATGACATAAATAAAAAAACAAAAGAAAACAAAAATGAAAAGGGGGCCGATGCCCTAACTAGGGCACGCAGGCCCTGCCTCCCCATGGCGGCGGTGCTTGTGTGCTTTGCACACAGTGCCGCCTCCCTGGGGGCGGCGGTGCTTGTGTGCTTTGCACACAGCGCCGCCTCCTTGGGGGCGGTGGTGCTTGTGTACTTTGCACACAGCGCCACCTCCCTACGGGTGGTGGAGCCTGTGTGCTTGGCACACAATTCTGCCTCCTTGTGGGCAATGGTGCCTGTGTGCTTGGCACACAGTTCCCTCCTCTCTATGGGCGGCAGTCACAGCGGTGGTGGTGGTGGGGTTTGGCTTCCCCACCCCACAAAACAACTTCAAACAATAAATTTTTTATAAACAATTTCAAAAATAAAAACACAGGGGACTGTGTTTTTCCAGAATGATAATTCCATAACTAGAAAAAAAAAATTATTGCTATAAATAATCTAAAAGATGAACTCTTCGGTTTTAAAATCCAAAACCTAAAAATATAAAACTACAAACCATTTCCCAACTCAAATTGGGGACATTAACAACAGAAAATGGAAGCACAACAACATGGTTTAAAAATTCTAGTTTGAAATGTCAATTCTTTTGGTTTCATTCTATTTTTCATTGTTTGATTCTAGTTTGGTTTTCATTTCCAAATTTCAACAAGTTTGCAAGCTTTCAAAACAATTTCTCAAGGAATACATTGGATTTGATCAACATTTCAAATATTTTCAAATAGCATAAAGAGGATTTAATCCATTTTCAAAATGAAACAAAGCAAGAACAAAAGGGAAACCTGATTTTTTTTTTTCAAAGCTTGAAGCCTTCAACAATGGTGTTTTCAACTCCTCCTTTGAATTCAGCTCAAGCAAGGGTCTCCAATTCTTCCCCAATCCAAGCAAAGCCACAACCAAGAAATGTTTTCCCCAAATTGAAAGTTAAAAAATTATATGAATTTTCATTTGCTAAAAATTAGGTTGTTCCCCAAATTGGTAAAACTCCTAAAATATCCCCACCCACTTAATTTATTACAAAATTTGGAGGATATTTCCAATTTGTTTCAACTTAAACAAATTTCTAATTTCTAATAGAAATGTTATGCATTTTTCAAAATTATTTAAAGAAAAAGAATACATTCTTTGTAGATAATTTCCTTTATCAACAATTTTCAAAAGTGAAATTAAAAATACATTTTTTCATTTTATATATTTAATTTAATTTAATTCTAACTATCCAAACACGATTTCTACTTTGATTTTAATTAAATCTTAATATCCAATAATTCTGAAACAACTATCCCATTTAATATAACACCGTTAATCCAATTAATCAATAAAATCAATCTAAATTTATTAAATAAATCAAATCAATCAATAAAATAAATAACATTTCAACATTGCAAGTAAATACATTTAATCATCAATTTAGCTATGCAAGCCATTTAATAACCTTTAAAATATGAAATTAAATAAATACTCAAAGAGAAATGGACCAAATTAAAACAAATAACCCGAAAACCCCTCGACGACATGCTATGACTAGGGTGACGATTTGGCACAAAAAACCTAGCTACTATCTCCCAATCAATTTTTGTTGATCAATGGACATGCTCAAACCTATGAACTAGGTGGAATCGATGTCATGTATCTGTACCTATCAATCTGCAACAAAGAGTACATCGAACATGCATATATATATAAAATGATCAAACACTCCATGAAGAGGAAATCTCAGAATCATAGGGCACTCGCAAGCAAGTGATACAATCTTGTCCCCTTCACCAATACACAATTACTAACTGACAATTCTAACATCAATTATATGCCCAACAACATAAAACATCATTAAATCAAATATTTGCTAAACTAATCGAAAACATGCCATAAAGATAACATCAAAGTAAAATAACATCACCTCAAAATATAATATTTACAATGCTTAACAGATAATAGTCAATAGTAGCCAAGTTCGAAAGTCAAAGCATAAACATAAACAACATACAAATAAGAAAATTTCTAAACAAAAAGCCAAAACAGAGGGGTGTTACATCCTCCCCCTAGGGTCAGGCTTACTCCTGGAAGCCTGTAAATACCCCTAGTACAAACTCCATAAAAACACACATAAACCATGGGTCCAAAACTGAACCACTGCATACCTCAACATAAAAACAACATCAACCCATGCTATAATCAACCTAACCAACCACACTGTTAATCTATTCAAACCAACATGGTGAACATCTGACCACCAAATCTCCAAAACACATAACTATGGATTATCATACACAGTACACCTATGCACCAATACACATCATCGAGAATCATCACAAGGCCACACATCGTGCAAGATCATTACAATGTTAACTCAAGACAAGGTATGCAACATTATCACTTCAACATTCATTTAACATTTTGTATTTTGAATCAAGATACAATAATTGAACATCTACTTGATTTATTAAGACTCAACAGTAAGGTTGGGGACTATAGGCCTCACCAACAAGATGTACCTAATATGCAATTATCGTTATCATGCAATGGTTTCACTAATCCCTTTTCTCTAAACTTTTATTGCAAAATGATTTTTCTATTCATATTATACATTTTCCATAATTATGAATGCAACTCTAGGACTTAGGTCGGTTTGGCCTAATAAGACAACCTTCATGAATACATAAGCATTTTCTCATAAGATATAACATATCATGGTTTCAATACTCCACACACTCAAGGACACACATCTTCGTTAACCAATGGGAAGAGAGAGAAGACAAGAGATATTTATAGTTCTGACATAGGCATGAATGTAATCATGGTTTCATCATCACACAATCACTTAAATCACACACATGCATCAACCATAAGAGAGCATGCACAAATCTCTATGAACTAACAACATGATCATTCATTTTCTATTATCATATTTCATAATTTCAAAACAATATAACATGCCAAGCAACTCCAACACCACATAGGGTCAATCAAGTAATCACTTGCACAATTAGGTAAAGCACAAGAAGACATGCAAGGGGCGGAAATAGCAACTGAACTGGTTTTCGTCGACCACACACAACACACCAAATTCACACACTACACAATTGTCCATAATGCATTCTTCCAGCAGGAAGGATATCGGTGCATTGTACACTACACCGAGGATCCTATCCCTTCCACTAGTTTCTTGCACCATTGGACTTACACCACGTAACAACAAATTCTAGGTAGACAAGTGAGATCAACCCAAAAGGAAAACATAACTACCGAATAGAGCGTCTAGGTCAATGCCATGGCTCATAGTGCCCAGACTATAGACCTATGCAACTAACAGTTTAATGGGTCCACATTATCCCAGAGCACCAAGTGTTTAAACTTGGGCTCTGATACCATGTGAAACACCCTGCCATGCAACCCTAGGGGAATTTTCAATTTACCATACAAATGAACTAATTTTTTTTTTTTGAAAAAGAACAAATAACATGCAAGTTCTCAAACCATTTCCAACCAATCCCCTAAGGTTACAAGACTGAGTTACATAAAACCAAACACGAAACATGAATTAAAACACAACATTAAATTTCTTAACAGTTAAGTTCACATACATTCCATACATAATAATTTACATTAATGAATATGAAATACCACTTGATTCCAATAACAATTAACTTATAATAAGATTACAATACTCATTCCCTGAATGAGGTAATTTCAATAAGCATGACTACATATTACAAATTCCACCTCGATAACAATAAGGGGTAATAAAATTACAAGATCAACTAAAAGACTTAAGGAAGAAACTGGATCCCATGAGCTCTCCAACTGGAAATCTCGTCCACACGAACAAGAAGAAAACCAATTGATTAAGGTGCACGTTCCACCCAACCATGTGATATCCAAAGGCTCACCCCCCATGCTAGGAGATAGTAACCAGGATTCCAACCCAAGACCATCTACCACCAGAAACAAGCTACAACATAAATTGAACTAAAAAGGATACAAGTATAACCTCACTTAACACAACGATACAATGCTTCCAGAGTACAAGGTTCATTTATGTAGTACAACAAACTGACATTAGGTTGACATAGTGAGAGTGTCACACGACATTTTCTATGAGTTACCCTAGCTCAACTGTCTAAGGCAACCAAACCCACATCTTGGGCTATCCAGGCTCAACTTTACCAGCCGCTGGAACCTCATACCAACTGTGCTTCTCATCTCATCTCAAACCTTAAAAGTGAATGAGTTATGAGAGAGGCATTAGTTATCTTAATTAGTTTGAGAGTTTTTATTGAATTCTTTTTAAGTTATCACTTACTTAAACCCTAAGTGAGTTACCCTGGTGCCTCTTTGTGTGTCGGACCCCCACATAGAGCCACTCTCCTATCGACAACATCTATGATACAAAGACCTCAACCTAATGGTTAACTAGATAAGACGGACTCTCCAAACCAAGGAGGAAACAAAAGTACAAAAACCTCTCCCAACACTAGAGGCGACAAGGTCAAAACACTCTCCAAACACTGGAGGCAACAAAGGTCACAACCCTCTGCAAGAACTAGAGGCAACTAAACACATACTCCACTCCTAAACCAAAGGAGAAACAAAACTCATAACTCACTCCTAATCAAAAGGAGGCACAATCCGTCCCCATTCATGAAAATGAGGTAAGACAATAAAATACCACTATACACACTTCCCAAGGCAGAACAAAGGTTGATGACTTAACGATAACTCATACCCATAAACAAACCCCTATTTGGAAGACTTTAAAACATTAACTCTATTTCCACAAGATTGAAGATGAACAATTAAACACTAAAAGCATTTCAGACAATTAATTAATCTAAATTTATGATTTCCTAAATCAAGTCAATCATAGTTCTCATTACTCACATGTATTCAATCAAATACACCAAATTCATTTCACAACATTGATGTATTTAAAAACCAATCATCTACTCTAAGTTTTTCAATTAAATTCCATAATGAAAATGACTTGATTAATAAAACATTTAGATTAAATAATAAGTCAATCTTATATAAGGATTTAAATAATCTTTAAAATAACACTGTTTATTAAAAGACGATTCCATTTCAACTATTAATGCAATAATTATTTAAAAAAAAAACAATTCCTATTTAAAATAATTAAACACCAAGTAAATGACTCAATTAACCAAATACTTTGATTATAATCCAATAAATTAAAATTTAATACCTTATTATCCAATATATATATATAATATATATAATATATATATAAATATAATATATATATATTAATAATAAAATTAAATATTAATTTAAATTAAATTATACTATATATATATTTATGACATATTATATATATATATATTATAAAACATATACATATATATATGTATATATAAATATATATTATCAAAAATATATATATAAATAATAATAAAGACAAATAATAAAAAAAAAGAAAATGAATATGAAAAGGGGGTCGATGCCCTAAATAGGGCATGTATTCCCTGCCTCCCCATGGCGGCGGTGCCTATGTGCTTTGCACACAACACCTGCCTCCCATGGGCAACGGAGCCTATGTGCTTGGTACACAGCGCCAAAACCCTACAGGCAGCGGTGCCTATGTTCTTGGCACATAGCGCCTGCCTCCTTGCGGGTAGTGGCCGTGGCAGCAGTGGTGGTGGGGGTTGGCTTCCCCACCCCACAAACCAACTTCAAACCATAATTTTTTTATAAAAATTTTCAAAAATAAAAAACATAGGGAACTGTGTTTTTCCAGTATGATAATTCCATAACTGGAAAAAAAAAATTATTGCTATAAATAATCTAAAAGATGAACTCTTTGGTTTTAAAAGCCAAAACCTACATATATAAGACTACAAACCATTTCCCAACTCAAATTGGGAAAATTAACAACAGAAAATGGAAGCACAACAACATGGTTTAAAAATTCCAATTTGAAATGTCAATTCTTTTGGTTTCATTCTATTTTTCATTGTTTGATTCTAGTTTGGTTTTCATTTCCAAATTTCAACAAGTTTGCAAGCTTTCAAAACAATTTCTTAAGGAATACATTGGATTTGATCAAGATTTCAAAGATTTCCAAATAGCATAAAGAGGATTTAATCCAGTTTCAAAATGAAACAAAGCAAGAACAAAAGGGAAACCTGATTTTTTTTTTCAAAGCTTGAAGCCTTCAACAATTTTGTTTTCAACTCCTTTGAATTCAGCTCAAGCAACGGTCTTCGATTTTTCCCCAATCCAAGCAAAGCCACAGCCAAGAAATCTTTTCCCCAAATTGAAAGTTAAAAAATTATATGAATTTTCATTTGCTAAAAATAAAGTTTTTCCCCAAATTGGTCAAACCCCTAAAATATCCCCACCCACTTAATTTAATACAAAATTTGGAGGATATTTCCAATTTGTTTCAACTTAAACAAATTTCTAATTTCTAATAGAAATGTTATGAATTTTTCAAAATTCTTTAAAGGAAAAGAATACATTCTTTGCAAATAATTTCCTTTATCAACAATTTTCAAAAGTGAAATTAAAAATACATTTTTTAATTTTATTTATTTATTTTAATTTAATTCTAACTATCCAACCACGATTTCTACTTTGATTTTAATTAAATCTTAATATCCAATAATGCCAAAACAACTATCCCATTTAATATATCACCGTTAATCCAATTAATCAATAAACTCAATCTAAATTTATTAAGTAAATCAAATCAATCAATAAAATAAATAATGTTTCAACATTGCAAGTAAATACATTTAATCATCAATTTAACTATGCAAGCCATTTAATAACCTTTAAAATATGAAATTAAATAAATACACAAAGAGAAATGGACCAAATTAAAACAACAAACCCGAAAACCCTTCGACGACATGCTATGACTAGGGTGACGACTTGGCACAAAAAACTTAGCTACTATCTCCCAATCAATTTTTATTGGTCAATGGACATGCTCAAACCTATGAACCAAGTGGAGTCGATGTCACGTACCTATGAATCTTAAACAAAGAGTACATCGAACATGCATATATATATAAAATGATCAAACAAACCATGAAGAGGAAATCTCAGAATCGTAGGGAACTCACAAGTGAGTTATACAATTTCGTCCCCTTCACCAATACACAATTACTAACTTTCGATTCTAACATCAATGATATGGTCAACAACATAAAATATCATTAAATCAAATATTTTCTAAATTAATCCAAAACATGCCATAAAGATAACATCAGAGTAAAATAACATCACCTCAAAATATAATGTTTACAACGCTTAATAGATAACAGTCAAAAGTAACCAAGTTCCAAAGTCAAAGCATAAACATAAACAACAGACAAATTAGAAAATTTCTGAACAAAGAGAGCCAAAATGGAGGGGTGTTACATCCTCGCCCCTAGGGTCAGGCTTAGTCTTGGAAGCCTATCAATACCCCTAGTACAAACTCCATAAAAACACACATAAACCATGGGTCCAAAACTGAACCACTCCATACCTCAACATAAAAACAACATCAACCCATGCTATAATCAACCTAACCAACCACACTATTAATCTATTCAAACCAACATGGTGAAGCATCCGGCCACCAAATCTCCAAAACACATAACTATGGATTAACATACATAGTACACCTATGCACAGATACACATCATGCGAGATCATTACAATGTTAACTCAAGACAAGGTATGCAACATTATCACTTCAACATTCATTTAACATTTTGCATTTTGAATCAAGGTACAATAATTGAACATCTACTTGATTTCTTAAGACTCAACAGTAAGGTTGGGGACTATAGGCCTCACCAACAAGATCTACCTAATATGAAATTATCATTATCATGCAATGGTTTCACTAATCCCTTTTCTCTAAAATTCTACAGCAAAACGATTTTTCTATTCATATTATACATTTTCCATAATTATGAATGCAACTTGGGGACTTAGGTCCTTTACCCAAGGTTTCGCCTAATAAGACAACCTTCATGAATACATAAGTATTTTATCATAAGATATAACATACCATGGTTTCAATACTCCACACACTCAAGAACATGCATCTTCATTAACCAATGGGCAGAGAGAGAAGACAAGAGATATTTATAGTTCTAACATAAGCACGAATGTAATCATCATTTCATCATCACACAATCACTTTCACACATATGCATCAACCATATGAGAGCATGCACAAATCTCTATGAACTAACAACATGATCATTCATTTTCTATTATGATATTTCATAATTTCAAAACAATATAACATGCCAAGCAACTCCAAAACCACATAGGGTCAATCAGGAAATCAGTTGCACAATCAGGTAAATCATAAGAAGACATGCTAGGGGCGGAAATAACAAACGAATTGGTTGTCGTCCACCACACACAGCACACCAAATTCACACACTACACAATTTTCCATAATGCATTCTTCTAGCAGGAAGGATATCGGTGCATTTTACACTACATCGAGGATCCTATCCTTTCCACTAGTTTCTGGCACCATTGGACTTACACCACATAACAACAAATTTTGGGTAGACAAGTGAGATCAACCCAAAAGGAAAACATAAATACCGAATAGAGTGTCTAGGTCAATGCCATGGCTCATAGTGCCCAGAGTATAGACCTACGCAACTAACAGTTTAATGGGTTCACATTATCCCAAAGCACCAAGTGTTTAAACTTGGGCTCTAATAACATGTGTAATGCCCTGCCACGCAACCCTAGGGGAATTTGCAATTTACCATACAAACGAACTAATTTTTTTTTTTTTACAAAGAACAAATAACATGCAAGTTCTCAAACCATTTCCAACCAATCCCCTAAGGTTACAAGACTGAGTTACATAAACCCAAACACGAAACATGAATTAAAACACAACATTAAATTGCTTAACAATTAAGTTCATATACATTCCATAGATAATAATTTACATTAACGAATATGAAATACCACTTGATTCCAATAACAATTAACTTACAATAAGATTACAATACTCATTCGTTGAATGAGGTAATTTCAATAAGCATGATTACATATTACAAATTCCACCTCAATAACAATGAGGCGTAATAAAATTACAAGATCAACTAAAAGACTTAAGCAAGGAAGAAACTGGATCCCACAAGCTCTCCAACTGGAAATCTCATCCACACGAACAAGAAGAAAACCAATGGATTAAGGTGCACGTTCCAACCAACCATGTGATACTAAAGGGCTCACCCCCTGTGCTAGGAGATAGTAACCAGGAATCCAACCCAAGACCATCTACCACCAGAAACAAGCTACAACATAAATTGAACTGAAAAGGATACAAGTACAACCTCACTTAACACAACGATACAATGCTTCTAGAGTACAAGGTTCATTTATGTAGTACAACAAACTGACATCAGGTTGACATAGTGAGAGTGTCACACAACATTTGCTATGATTTACCCTAGTTCAACAGTCTAAGGCAACCGAATCCACATCTTGGGCTATCTAGGCTCAACTCTACCAGTCGCCGGACCCTCATACCAACTACACTTCTCATCTCATCTCAAACCTTCAAAGCGAATGAGTTATGAGAGAGACATTAATTATCTTAATTAGATTGAGAGTTTTTCTTGAATTCTTTTTAAGTTATCACTTACTTAAACCCTAAGTGAGTTACCCTGGCACATCTTTGTGTGCCGGACCCCCACATAGAGCCACTCTCCTATCGACAACACCTACGCTACAATCCCGTCCCCTTCAGCAATACACAATTACTAACTAACGATTCTACCATCAATGATATTGTCAACAACATAAAACATCGTTAAATCAAATATTTTCTAAATTAATCCAAAACATGCCATAAAGATAACATCATAGTAAAATAACATCACCTCAAAATATAATGTTTACAATTCTTAATAGATAACTGTCAAAAGTAACCAAGTTCCAAAGTAAAAGCATAAACATAAACAACATACAAATAAGAAAATTGTTGAACAAAGAGAGCCAAAACGGAGAGTTGTTACACTAGGAAATTGTGAAAGTTTGTTACAAAACTTTACAACACTTTGAAATGGGTTTTGGTAGGGTTATTTAGGCGAATTGTGATATTATTGTCTTCAAAAAGTGTGAAGATGTGTTACAATACCTTACAACACCTTTATAATATATGAATAAATCAAGGCCTCATTAAGTTTAATTTATCATGAATTATTCTCAAATCATGCAAGAAAAAAGGGATGCTTTTTCCTTGTCCACAATACCTAACTTGCCACATTGAGAATTCTAACATACATAATATTGTAAAAGATTCAAAGATAACTAATTGTAAGATGTAATATTCCAAGGAATTCAATCTTATAGAATATTTTAGAAAACACATGTACAAGGCTATTGGCTTGATAAATTATAATAACAAAGTACAATAAATCTTAGACAACAATATAACAAAAAATTATTACCACCCATAGATCACTTCATAAAGAAATGATAGATATAATATTTCCCTTATTATATTAATAGGCCAATTAAATTTCAATTTTAGTCTAAGGATTTGGATTTATTCTTATAAATTGTTAGAAAATACTTAAAATCATATATAATAGGTTTACATTGAAATGTAATTTTTGTTTAAATATTATATTATAAAAAGAATTAGAGGTTGACTCTACCCTTGTAAAACTTAACATGTTTCCATGTCTGATCTTAAGATAGTTTTTTGGGGTTCACATCTTAAAAGATCATTGTTTCATTCCTATGTTATTTCTATACTAAATATTAACATTTTGGTTGTCAAGGATGACACAAGTAGAGAACATTATAAGATAAAGTTGAACTCACTATTTTAATTCAATCCATTCATATTGCCCATGCACCCATGGATAATTTTCTTTAACAAATATAAATAATTCAGGAAGATCTTGGTGTAAAAAGGTTTGGTACTTGACATTTGGTTCCAAGAGAGTTCAATGCTAACTTGTTTTTCTAAAGGTATTCTAGTTGTATCTCATCGAAGTCTCAAATATACTACTTAGGAATGTTTGTGTCATGATTTTTTATGCTTTATATATACATAATAATACATATACAAACAAAAACACCCTAAAAAGTGTCATACAAATATGCATTAATAAATTATAAACCACTTTCATTTAATATGAACTATATAGAGTTTTTATCAATTATCAAAATTCACTCTCCTTTTTTCGAATGCTAAATTTCACCATTTCATGAATAAACCAATATTCACTAAAATTTGTAAACCAATAGCTATATTATTTTCATCCTAGAAGTTTATAATGTCCAAAAATGATATGATTCAATTTATGAAATACTAATTAGATTATATTTGTTAAATTTCAATTTTTAGTAGTTAACATTCAAAACATAATTGTAGTTGACTATGAGGATCTTCCCTTCTAGATATGAATGAGTGAAAGCTTCAGATGAATTTTATGTATGCTTTGATGGATAAGTCTAACAATCTAATGAGAATAAAGGAAAAGTAGAGTTTGATGGCATACATGTGAGGTATGCCAAGGGAGGTTGAAGGAGTTAATGGTAGAGATGAATTTGAGATATGTTTGGATGGACGAGTCAAACAATCTAATAGGGATAAAGAAAAATAAAAGTTCAAAGGTAATGCATGTCGATATGAACAAGTCTACAGTTAATATGTTTGTATACCTATCTATATATCTACTTTGGTCTATCTATCAAAATATGAATGCACTTTGACAACTATATATATTAATTACATAATGAAAGATGAAAATTAATGGTATACATTTAGACATTGAAATGGGAACATCCTAAACACATTGGACTTATTAGACTCTAGCACGTGTCATAGATAGTCCGTGCAATGAGGAAAAAAATGGTGGGTCTAGGAAGGGTTAAGTAATGTGGTAATTTTTTATTTATTTTTGGTCCATGTGGAATTGCCAAGATAGGGTGATCAACTATGGGATGCTGTCCCCTATAATTATGTTCTTCATTGCACAAACATTAACTTTGCAATTTTCTTTTTATATATTTTTTTTATTACAAAATATGAAAAGGGTTTCACTGGTTTTCATTTTGATAATATCCTATCATGAACTACTAATATTTTTTTCTTCTTTGCATAATCATTCATTTGTTTTTTCTATATTTCACAATTTTATAGTGCATATATGTATATATATATCTGTGTGTGTGTGTGTGATATATGTATATATATGTACATATATATATATGTGTGTGTGTATCATACCATATACATATATATATGTGTATAGTATGTAGATATATATATATATATATATATATATATATATATATATATATATATATATATATATATATATATATATATATATATATATATATATATATATATATATATATATATATATATATATATATATATGAATAATACATATATATCTATATGCATACATATGTACACATATATCTATGTGGAGGGTATGTGCATGATCATCATGCAAAACAGGCCTTGAAATGGCAAAAAATTCAGAAAAATTAGAGTTAGGAAACTTGATGTAAAAATTTGAATAAGTTATCTATATTATTTCAAAAATATGTAAGAATAGAATCTATAGCAAATTGAATGTAGTTTCTAAACTACTAGGTTTATATTTTAAATAAAAATCTATTTGGTGAAAATTTGAAATTTCAATGCAGTAGTACTTAAATTTCAGGGAGAAAATGTAAGGCCTCAATTTTTGTGCAAAGGACACAACATATGTGTTTCCTCTTATGGGTTCCATTATTATTAGTTAGTCAAGTTAAACTAAATAATTAGTCATACTTGATCGAGTATGAGCCTTGTGGTGTATGCTTGTGTACGATAAATATGGTGTAGATTGTGTGGGCCACATGGGTAGAACATTAACAATGTAAATGCACTCAATCAATGCTATCAGATATGGACTCAAGTGTGGAAATAGTCGCTTAATGTGTTTTTAGTATTGTAAGTTATAAATGTTGGCCTCCACATGCACAATGACTATGGAGCTGTATAGGTTTTGTTATTAAGCCTCGTACTCTCATTGATGAATGGGGATATTTTTTTTAATGTCAATGAAGTATAATAAATAATGTGACTCGGGATTGTTATACCCTATCTAGGCGTTATAAAGAAATAGTACTTTAAGATAGTTATAAATTCACTCATGATTATCTACTCTTGCAATTGTAGCTGAAAGACAATTCATCCTTACACTTTTGTTATTATTATTATTGAATTCATATTATAGGATTTGTATCACCTTAACAATGAAATGTTTGAACCTATTTAAACTCTTAGCACATTGTCAGGGAAAAAATTACTTAAACATAGCAACTTGCTACTTCAATTATAACATTGTATGTAATCATGCTTATGATGCCTCTAGAGTAAGGGTTTAATATGTGACTCACTAGTTATTCCTTTTGTTATGGGAGGAAGTTTTTGATACAAAAGGCATATGTAGTTATAGTACATTTCTAGTCTAGTGGATTGCAATGTGAAACTTTGTTAGTAAATTGATTTAAGTTATTCAAATTTATCCAAGAGTAGTTTAATTGGATCATTCTTGGTAATAGAGTAAATATTAAAGTAGTAATTGATTTAAACGATTGAGTGACCTTTAAAGGTGAATTTAAGATTTTCTAGTCTTAGTAAATTTAAATCTAGTAGTTTATTCATTTTTCTAAGGAGAATGATATAAGGTTGCTAACATTGAGTGTCAAGGTTTGTGTATATTAATCTTCAACAAATCAGATTTCGCGTATCTATGTGACGCCACCAAGGTGCGATCAAGGTATGTAAATTGATTTTATGAAGTATTAAATTAATTAAGAATATCTTATTTCAATTATTTATATCATATTGCAATGACATTGAAATGAGAAAATATATATATGCACAAAACTCAATGGGAAGACGAGAGAATTCACAAGACCCTAGTCATTCTACTTCACACTTGTGAAGCAACATGTGTTGTCGTTTTAATTTTGAGTTAAATATTACTTCATTGTGGGAACCAAATAAATTGAGTATTAAAGGTTATTGGTGGTTCTAGTTCTCCGCTAAAATTGTAGGTTGTGTTTCCCTATGATTAAAGTTGAAGAGCAAATTGCTATCCGTCTACCATTCTGCAAACCATTTAGTAAGATTGAAAATAAATAGATAAAGGAAATAAGTGATGGTTGGTAAAAATAAAATTTGTAGTCTCTAACCACAGTTTTTAGGGTTAGGGCTGAGATGGAAGTGAATATAAAAATTAATTTGAGCTTTGTTTGGGGCTGCCTGGGTTGTTTTCGGAAGAACGAAGCATGGTAAAAAGGAAGGGAAAACATGATGGAAGAAAGGATGCCACCTGCAGCTCTCCATGGGATCTTGCATTTTGGGAGGTAGGCCTTCCATGTTTGAAATTCTCAGTAAAATGCCGCTTATTTTCTTTGTGGTCAAACCTCTTAAGGAACTGTAAATCTGGTAGTTGTGGATTCCTTTAGCTTAAGAAAAATGCTCTTGATAAATCAACAAAATCCTACTTCATGTGCTGGTTCTTCCTACTGCATTGAGTCATGATGGGAGTTAATCATTTTCTGGGTGTGTATGCGAGTTTAAAATCTGGGTGTGTATATGAGTTTGGAAATCTATGAAAGTGACAATTTGGGGTCTTGTGGGTTCTCTTGGCTCATGGGTTGGCTAGAGCCATTTTGGCTTAATTACGCCAAAAAGGAAGGGTGGAGAGTTTTATCCATCTCATTGACTGATTTTACTTATTTATTTATGCTAATGCAAACTGAAAATCACTGGAAATGGCTTGTTATTTTGGTTAAAGTCATAATTGACCTGTTTGGAAAAAAGTTACAGGTAACAGGGCAGTTGAGATCTCCTCATGGTAAGGATGCTACAAATTTTTTTTTTACTGGCTATGGTAGAAAAATAACTAGAGAAGAATAAAGTGAGAAGAGCAATGTATACTGTATGATAGCATTGTGTAACTATGGTTTTATTTGTTCTATCTATTTTTCAATTTAGTGACATTGTATACTCATAACAGTTTATATTTCCTTTCAAGAATAGCTGCTATCCATTTCATTTGGCAGCCTGAGTAACTTTCAACGAAAATTAGTTTTGCAGTACATGTTATTAGATCTGTGTTTTATGAATTCCTTTAAAATCTTGCATTACAGAATTTCTATCCATAGAAAACAAATTAATAACTTGTCTCTAGCTATTAAATTTTAGGGCCTTTGCAAAGGAACCTTCGCTCTTTAAACCCATCTATTACTGTAAATCTGCATAAAGTGAATTAAATTAAATTCATAGAAATATGCAATAAGAGAAATAAATTGAGCTTTTAGAGAGAGACAAGGAGGATGAATGTTAAAATCTTCAACTGGAAAATAGAGACAAAATTAAAACAAAATCCTCATCAAATGCTGGTACTAACCATGCTGCTCCATATCTAATCATTTTGAATTCTTGCTAATGAGCATGCATTGCCAGCAATATACAGCAATATGTATTATAATATTAATTTTATTTGGGCACTAGTGGCATCCACGGTTGTTCTTTTCCAGCCAACACCTGCTGAAAACATAGAATATAATCCTCAGCACTTGTCCTGGCAGCATGAAATCAAAACAAAAATAAAAAAAGAGAGTAAAACGAAAGTGGTTGCTATGCAAATGAAAGAAAATGCCAGCCCATGGTAGTTTTGCCTTGCAGCATGTGAGACTGGTTCTCATCCTCCCTCCTTGGCTGTCACCCTGGTAGTTCCTCCAGGCACAGGAAAAATGAAGGCTAAGGAAAAACAGAGTAAGAAAATAATGTGAGGCAGAGTAATCATGCCACCTAAATTTTAGTTAGGGATACAGAGTCCCACATTTCAGATTTATAAATTTATCATTTATATGTAAATATAATTAAGCATGAGTCAATATATAACATAGAAAGTGCTGAAACGTACAATTTTCTATGGTTGCTTAACTCAAGTATGTCTTAATTCAATTTAGTTGATAAATCTAAATAAATAGATCATATCATGCCCACATAAATAGTAAAACGTGGATGTAGTTAGGGGCTGTAATTTTATCTTCATATAAAAATAAATGTATAAATGAATACGCATAAAATGAAATATATATATACTTTATTTTAAATCCATAAAGTTACTATCTCTTCTTTAGACAGTATTCCTTGGGACTGTTGGGGGCTTAGTGCTAGCGTTTTCATTTGGTTTATGATTTATACGCCTAAAGTAAGTTAATCTATATGTAAGACTTAAGTGGAATAAAATTAAGTAAAGTAGGAAAACTGTTGAGGAATAAGGCATGTTGTCTATGAATATTGTTAAGAAAAAAAAAAGGGCAAATTCATTGATGGTATATTTTTTTTATGGTTATGTTGAGAGTTATCTTGGCAAATATTCCATTATTTATATAGTATGAACAATAGCACCTTATAAGTGTCTGATAGCTCCATACATTATAATATAAAACTATCATAAATTATTCATATTAACTTAGACAAAAGAGGATAATATGGAGCTAAATTTTTGATACTAAGATGAGATTGAAACCAAAAGTATTCTATGATTAAGGTGTGATGAATAAATCTTGTCTTATTAATATTATAATATCATATTCAAGAGTGACCATATTGTTGTCTTCCAAAAGTAATTAAATATGGTTATATATGGTTATATATATATATGGTCTCTCTCTAATAAACATTTTCTTTCCTATATAGCTACAAAATTAAGAATTAATTGTTAGATTTATTTTTTTTACTTAGCAAAAGTGTTATTCTCATATTAATATTGAGGAAATTTGAATTTAAGTATTATGAATTGTATAGATTTTATATTATGCAGTTTCATATATATGAAAAAGAGAACATTATTGTATTGATAATTAATTATTTATCTTTATCTCTAAGTTATGATAAGAATGAATTATATTAGAAATATTAAGGGCTCTTAGCAGGTGTAATTGTAATTGTGATGGTTAAATAGAAAAAAAGAACACTTCTCATTTTTATTAAGAGTAGATAGAATTTGGGTTATGGTATCACTACTTTCGTTATAATCATTCATGACATTCATAGATCACATGTAATTGCAATAGCTTAAAGACTCATGTAGTTACTTGATCTCTACGATTATATTGAGTATTGGCATGCTATTTGTATTAGATCTTTGTGTAGTTTTCTCTTTCTCTTGTAGTAGGGGTTAAATATCTATACTTATCGTATGGGTCAAGTGTTAGGAGGGCTTCTCTAAAAGGATTTGAGTTAGGCACATCAACCCTTAAATACATTTGAGCATTAGGAAGTTGGTACCTTTGCAACTGGTGATCTCAACTAATAATTGATGTAACCTTAACTTTTATGGGAGGGGAAATCTTCTCTTTTTGGATGGAGTGTCCACCCCTAGTGTAAAGGAAAACTTATGGGATCTAAGGAGAACTGTAGGGGTCATAGGTTATCGTGTATAAGAGCGACAACTAGTCACTACTCCTTGGGTGAGTCTCTAAATTAGCTTGGATATTTGTCTTCATTGATCATCATAAGGGTTGTTGGTAATAAAAGGTTCCTTACTATAAATTAAAAAAATAAATAAAAAATTATTGTGTATTTTAATGCAACAAGACTTGACTTGAGAAATTTGGCATGACAGAAAATAAGTAGGTGTCTGTCTGACCACCCTAACCACAATAAATGGTAATATTTTTTTATAAGATTTTAGATATAAGTAGAGGACTCACGTCCCAATGTGATAAATATTTTTTTGTAACTTGTTTCCAAGTAAATAATTAATTATGATTTTTTTATTACAACTTTTCAAAAATATAAAAACTTGTATGTCTAACCACCTTAACTTGGTCAAAACTTCATGAAATTCATTTCTTTTTTTTAAAATCCTATAGTATGTTAAGTATAGAATGTGATGCATGTTTTGGATTCAAAAAATGTGATACTATTTGAAAGCTATAAATATTTTTTAGTCAGCCTACCAATAAGGACTTTAGTCATAATTCAAATAGAAAATGAATAATAATTAGTTATTAAATTCAAAGTAAAGAATAATTTATATTGGTGGAAAGTTGAGAATATCCTTTAAAAATCCTTTTCATTTTATCAATTTTGGGTAGGAAAAAAGTCATCAGCCACATACCCTACACATACCCATCAGATCACCACTTTTTGGCCCATCATGATCCTACACATACCCTAGATATGTATGCACATATATGTGTATGTGCATGTGTATGGGAATACACATGTACATATATATGTATATTCATACGTATGTACATATATATTTATATGCATATGTATGTAGATATAAATGTATCTACATGTATGTGTATATATATATGTAAGTATCTATCATCTACATATATGTATATACGTGCATATATAGATAAATAGATATATAGATATTGTAAGAACCCATTTCACATGTGATAAATTCTAAACTTAATTTTTGATATGATCTTAAATTGATGATTAGAGATATTATGGATGATAAATAAGGTGATCTTTTGGTGATATTCTTGCATTTAATTTTGACATTTTGTTTATTGTCATGACCATGAGGGTGGAATACACTCGTATACTATGATTTTATTTTATTTTTGAAATTTAAATGGATTATTATATAGCTAAAGTATAAAATATTTAGTTACTAGATTTATGTGATATCGAATTGTTACTTATGATTGTGTTGGTATTGCGCAGGGAGGTAACAGTGTTAGCATTGGAAGGATAAACCATCGAGAGAAAATCAAAAGACATCTTCTTGAGGATATAAAGATAATATGTTGATAGATTAAGAGGTAAAGGATGATATTAAAGGTATAATTTATTTTGGTTTGTGAGTATTTAATTATGTGAGTTAGGGGTTGGGAATCCTTACCCAAGTGTGAAAAACGGATGGATCTTTAAGTGGATCTTTAAACAGGGTCGTTGGTCATTTTTCTTGGTTGGGATACAAAAATAAACCCCCTAGGGTCTATACCATAGTGGTAGGGGTCAAGTGGGCATGCAATAAGGTCCCAAGGACACGATTTGACTCCTGAAAAGTCCTCATAATGAAGAGTGACGAATTTTGAGGAGAGGATGGAGAGGTGAAAAGATTTGGGGTTTTCCAAGTGCATGTTGCCTCTTTAATGAGAAAAGACTCTCATTGAAGAAGGGAGGTACACTCCACACCTCCCCATCCAAAAAGTTGCAAGTTGAAACTCCTATATAGTTGGAGAGGAAGAATGAGTAGGGTGTTACCCACTTCTCCTCTTGGAGAACTTGAAAGGAGATGGTAGAAATAATGTGAGGAGGAGATGAGTCTACCTCTTTGGAAAGATAGTGATCAAGATGGTTTAGCTTGGTAAGGAAAGATGGATACAAGAGTCCAGTCCCTTCATCTAAAAGCAAAGAGATAAGTTCTTCCTTATTCCCATTTTTTTTTCCTTTTGTTTATTTGTTGTAAGAACGTGGTATGTTGCATGGATCATGGTAGAAACGGAGAGTAGAGAACCAATATGCATAAAATTTGGTGGTATGTTATTCTTATTTCTTTGTAAAAATTTTAAAAGACTCCATGCATCATCTTGGAGCTAAGACACTTCCTTGCTCGGGGGTATGGCGAGAGCCCACGAGGCTCCATGATGCCATTACGGTAGGGTGGAGAGCAAGCCATACATAGTTGTGTGTGAATGGTATCCTTAAATATGGCTCTAACATTGTGGAGTTAGAATAGAGTGAGTCTCTCCCTCTCTTTTTTGGTATGCAAGTTTTAAAAAAAAAAAATAGCAAGAAAAAAATGAATGATTATGCCTAACGATATTTTATTATGCAATGGAAAAACATGGGTTACCCTTTTGTTCCTATTGTTGTTAAAATGGAGGTTTACTAGAGGCAAAGAATAAAAAGATTTGTTATGAAAAGAAATGGTGACTTTGGATTGAAAGGAGTTCATTATGTCATGCCCAAAGTTTTCGCTAGGAAAATTGCAACAATATTTTTTTTTATATATTATTAAAATGTTAAGGAAATAGTAGGCTTACTATCCAACCATCATAATACAATTATTTTCTTTAACCAAGATAATACAATTATATCTACTCATCAGTTATAATAGTAATTTTATGCTTATTATTACTACATACCAATGTTTTATTATTATATTAAATTCTTTTATACATTAAATAGAACTTTTTTTGAATATTTACATTCCCACTTTACATTATTATTATTATTATCATCAATCACAATTTAACAACATAAGTGGCAGTATTACCAACATATAACTCTTTAAAGGTGACCACCATATTGTCCTTTAATTTACCAATTTAATCATCTATAATATTATTAATTATCTCATATAAACATTATAACTAAATCCATAAGTTTATAATGATGATCATGTTGAAGGGGAGTTTAAACCATTTAATCTTTAACCATAATTTTATGTATTTATTTATTTATTTCTAATCTCAATTTATCTTAGTAAAATTACTTCCATCTAAATTAAAATGATAACTTCAAATAACTAACCCGTGAATAATAGTATTACCATTTACTATTAATGTAAGATTTATATTATTAATTACTATTTTAAGAGTTTTAACATTATTACAATACTCATCTAAATCTCACAGTAATTTCAATGTAAATTTGGCTAGTAACTTCAATTACCCCAGAATGGAGTTAGCTTGGTAATTAGTATAATGATATTTGTGATACTTTTTGTTTCACGAGGATAAATTATATGGTAAAAATTATATATATCTTAACAATTTATACAACTTAACTTGAATAAAATTCTAAAATAATATATTCCTCTTCATTTCATTTAGTATCTAATGCTATCAATATCTTCAATTTGATACAATTATATTTAAATAATAAACCATCACTTATATATTTTATAATTCCTCTTACACAAGTCCATTAATTAAATTATGAATGATATTTATAGAACCTCTAAAATGCTGACATAAAAATTATCTTTTATCCACATTAAATTACATTAAATAAAAAATCACCTATTACGGAAGTTAAAATTGAAAAACACAATTTTATACTAATTAATCTTTTAACAAAAGTATTAATGATGCACAGCTGATAGCTCCCTAACTACTCCAACTACCCAATATACTTTCACTTCTAATTTTTTGGTACTATAATAATATTTCTCCCATCTATTTACTTTTCAATTTTACCCTGAATATACCATTTTTATGATTATTCATTTCGAATAACATCATTATATATGTAATTTTAACAATCTGAGCATTATTAATATTTATTAAGATCCAAAATTCTAGAGATTAATAAGATCCAAAGATCTAAGGGTTAAATGCAGTAAATTTTATTCCCAGCATACGTGCATTTGGTTGACTCTTTTAACATTTTCTTTTGCCCTCTATCAATCGCCATACCTAGGTTTTAGAAATATAGTGTTTAGCATATTTAAAATAAAACATAGCTATAGTAGTTGGTTTTAGTAGCTTTTCAACTCTTGAGACAAGATACTTTGCACCCCTTGTAGGGAAGCATTAATGGTGTAATAGGCTTTGTAGCTGGGCATGGGTGAGGGCTGTCAGGAGTAAGGTGTAGCAGTAGTAGGTCATATTAATGTCTGAAGAAAATTCAATGAATAACACTCTGGAATAATAGCTTGGTATTATTTTATTTTTATTTTTACCACTGTGCCCATGTACAGGGTCACGAGATGAATGGAGGGATCATCGCTCCAATGGGAAACAAAAAATTGAAATTTCTTACTGTTATTTGTAAATGTTAATAATTATAACAGACTGGTATTTCCAACCATGTGCTACGTTATAGTTATTGCAATATAAATAAACTTCTCACTTAAACTTCATTGTCTTGGCTCATTACTGCTAATAAAACTATGCTTAAGTTTAGAACCACTACGTTCTGGTTGTTCTCTTCATGCCAGAAAATACCATAAGTTTGAAATGGTCCAATTATCCCACCCAAATCTATGTAAACTAAACCAAGGAAATTAGCAATAAAACTAGAGATTTCTCAAACTTTCACTGAGATACTGACAAGAGGTGGCTGCCAATAAATGCAACCCACCCTGCAACTGGATTCTTGCGCTTGAATTTAAAGCAACGTGGGGGAAATACCTACATTGCAAATGGAGTCAAGATCATACCTAGAAGGGATCACTGCCACTGTGAGAATAGCTATGAATGATGTACTTCACGTACAATGGACATCATCATACTTGACTACCAAATTGAATACACAACTAATATCTACCTGCACAGATTAAAATTATCTTGCTTTGGCCTCAAGGATCAGACAAAAACCTGATTTATTTATGATCTACTTTCAAATTTCATTGCTAGCATAAGGAGGTGACATTTATAACATTTATTTCTAAAACTGTTGTGCAATGAGTTAAATTCTTAGACCTGACAACAACTAGGCCCTCACTTTGCTGAGTGGTTTATACTTACTTATTTGCATTGTCCATATGAAGGTACGAAAACCTAACGCCATTGATGGAGCAGCAGATACATTGTTATTATTACATTTCAATCTTTCCATTTTACTTTAGATTTTAGCACGACTCCCCATCTGTTTATGTCACTTCATTAAGTAGTCATATTTGTGTTTCTTGAGAGTAGAATGATTTGATGGATCTACTTGGTTTTACATATCCAGTTTGGTGGAATTTTCCAGAGGAGTAAATGCTGACTTACTTGATAGGGATAAAAGATCTTTACTAATAGATTTGAATCCTACTTGTTGGCTGCTATTACTTTTCTCACCTTTTTCCATCACATTGTCCATTCTCTATTTTTTTTAATGACCAACTGCCTATCAGAGACATGTGCATTGGTTGTGATGGACTCAAGCTCCAAAATGATCGAATTGATTTGGGCCATAATGTTTTTCCCCTACTTCTACGCTGCCTTGCCAAACAAGGAAGGGACATTAATAATGTTCATTCTTACATTTTCTAGACCCATTTTCTATAGCCAGCAATGTCATACCAATCCCCAACGCTTCAAAATGTATTTCTAAGTTATTCAACCAAGGGTTAAACCCTATACGCTAAGTTTTAGAAGATTCATAATTTCCTTCCATTCACTGGACAAAATCTAATTACTACGCTTCAGTCAGTAGGGTGACTTGTAAGGGACCATGGCAGTGAGTGGATGGTGTGGATGGTTAGCAATAGCAAAGACATTGGTGGTTCAAGGATGAAAGCGCAAAAAGGAAATTTCAAATCTACAACAAATAGAGGTTTGATATCCCTCTTCAACCACAACAAGAGCCAACACTACGCATGATAATACCCATAAAATGAGGGTGTGAAATCACTATACAAATGATCATTTTGGCCAATAGCTTAGTCTACTGTATTTATTTTATTTTTCTTTCCTCATTTTAAAAGATTTTCTTGACATATTTCTTGTGTATATTATTCTTATCATATATATATCCCCATTTCAATATATATATTTTTAATGCACTTGTATAGAAAATATAACGTGTCATTTTAAATCTCTATATTTATTTGTTCATAATTTGATATTAAGGTTTCTAAATGAGGGCCTCGTAGGTTTAAGAATGGATCACTAGTTTTCCTACAATAATTATATATTTACATGAGAAAATTTAATGATAACAAAATTTGTTATTCAGTTACAATCATTTAGCTCAAACCCTCTTAGTGCCAACGATAGAGTTTAGAAAATGGAACTTTAATTTTCTTCTTAAATTAGTTTCCTCAATGCAGCAATTTATAAAATAAAAAATAAACAAATCAATATTACAAATAGCATAGCAGATTTGATGATCAGCAAACTAGTAAAGTAACTCTTCTCATTTTGATGTTCTAATTTTCAACAAAATACTATCTTCTATATTACAAAAATAACACATAAATGATTTCTTTTGTATAGTTTCCTTTTTCAACAAATAGTGTTTATTTAAAACTCTCATCCCCACAATATTACCAAGAAATGAAGTAGATGACAAACCATTTTAGAAGGGCCTGCTCTCCCCCCTACCGTAATGGCATCATGGAGCCTCGTGGCCTCTAGCCATACCCCTGAGCAGGATGTCTTTTAGCTCCACGATAAGGGATGGAGTCTCTTAAAATTTCTACCAAGAATCATAATAAAACAAATAGCATGCAACACTACTTTTCATACATCTTGTTCCTCTACTCTCTATTTTCAAACATGATCCATACAATATATCACCTTCTTACAACCAATACACAAAGGTAAGTGAAAACAAGAGGAACTTATCTCTTTGCTTGAGGTGTTGAATTTTAACTCTTCTATCATTCTCTCCTCTTCAACCAAACCATCTTGATCACTCCCTCTCAACAAGACTCCTCCCTTTCTTCACCCTTCCTACTATCTTCACTAAATTTCTCCCAAACGAGAAGTGGGTAGCACCCCACTCATTCTTCCTCTCCCAATATATAGAAGTTTCTCCAATTGTAACTCTTGGATGGGAAGGTGTGGAGTGTACCTCCCCTCATCAATGAAGGTCTTTTCCCCATTAATGAGGACATGCATTTTGACAACCACTCCATCATTCCACCTAATCCTCTTCTCAAAATTCATCTCTCCATTATGAGACCTTTATGGGGGTCAAATCATGTTGTAGGGACACTATTGTATGCCCATTTGACCACTACCACTATGGTATATACCCTAGGGGTTTTATTTTTGCACCCTAACAAATTTTTTTATCAACAACTCTCATTAAAATCCCACTCAAGGTTCCATCCGAGTTTCAAACTTAACTAGGGGTTTCCAAGACCTAATCCTCAGTTACACCTCACAACTTTAGCCCTCCAGTACATTAACTTTACTTGTTTCTAGGTCCTAGATGAAATTAAATTTATATCCTCAAGGAGTCTTTTGATTTTCACTTGATGGTTCTCCCTTCTCATGATAGTACTGTTATCTTCCTGCACATTACCAATACGATCATAAGTGACAATTATTTATCTTGTTAATCTATTAGCTAAATATTCTAAACTTTAAAATAATCCATTTAAATTTCAATTTGTATTCCACAATATACAAGTACACTCCACCTTCATGATAGTGACCATAAAACATAATGTCAAAATAAAATGCAAGGATATTGCCCATAGATAACCTTATTTATCATCCAATATATGTATAATTATTACTTCAAGAAAAACATATAAGAAATTAGGTTGATATTATGTACATACAAGGTGGGGTCTTACATCCCCCTCCCCTTAGCTTAGACTTCCTCCTAGAAGTCGTTAAGGTTAGGAAAGTAATGTGAATATAGAAATGCACATAAATCTGTTGGAATATGAATTACTTTACTTTCTTGATGAAGAAATCATAGCATTCAACCATTAAGCCCATATTAAATAAATTATTTTCATGAATCAAACATCTAAATGCTCCAAACAAAATTTTACACCTTTGAACATTTATCCAATATAGTCACAATATAACAAATGCTAGTGCTCTTCTATATAGTTACTATTCTTGATATCAACATATATCCAACACATTAACATCCTTGAATTCCCTTCAAGGTTCTCTTTTGCATCAAAAAAATCACTCATGATGTTAGAAAATATTTTTGTTTTAATATCAATTCATGTCTCGAGAATAGTAGTCTCAAGTTTTTTTTTTTCACTTTTTCCTCACACAACAATCAAATATTTCCACATGCACTTTATTTACAAATTTATCCATACATCACAACAATTACACATAATTCACATCACAAGGCTCAATGGGGTTTACAAGGATGGAGACTCTTCGATACCATAGCCAATAGGAAAGATGGTCTCAAGGCCCTTCTCTAAGGACCCTTCCATACATCTCCTAGGTGCCTTCTCTTGTTTGTGTAAGGGGATTGGCCTCCAAGAAGAAGGTACAAAAAGATAATCATAAAACTAGGGGAAGAATGGATTAATGACTGTCCCATACTAGTCCCATTTGCAACCCCTTTCAAATAATTTATAATTCCCCAACACATCTACTCCCCTATACAACCTACCAGGGAACCCCTCTAGGATATGGTAGTTTTTACAGATGTCACATTACACCATACTTGCTAGCAGTTAGCAAACAATAAGAAGCCTCAAAATAAGAAATATAAAATCATAACCCAAAATTTCAATAAATAAAAACTTATAATTTCAAGAGAAAACTAAATAAAAATTAGTTGTAGCTACATTTCAACATCCCAATCTTAATTAAAAATAGAAATTAAATAAGTCCTTGAGGCAATGGACTACATTTTTTTTTTCAAAAGGCTAAATATGCCCAAATAAAAGAAAGGTAAAAATTAACATTGTCGGTATATAATAAAATAAAACATCAATTATGAAATTTCCAATAATTTATATCTCAACAATAAAATTTTCACATTACGAGCACCATGTGACTTTTATAAAAGTCACATAAGGGGAGGAGGGGAATGGTGGTTCTCTAACCACATAAGTATAATAGCATGCAATAATTGGTGGTCCCTGACCACATAAATATGATAGTGCGCAATATCATGGTGGACTCTTCCACATAGTATCAATGCCTTGCATTATTGAAGTATCCAGAATCTATAGTCAATATGGCCCAAGTAATTCCATCCTTTACCCATGGGTTATAAACATCAAGGAGTGGGTATGCACTATGAACTAACTAGTGTGGTTCTCATATGTGGGGGAGTAGGTTAGGAACATATCCAAGCTAAACCATGAGTTCCCACTTGGGGTTCTCTCACCCCTCAACCCCTATTTACATTAGCAGGCATCTCAATCCCGTAGGGGAGCCATACACTAGGGGTACACATCTAACATACGAATAATACTTACACAAGGAATACTTCACATTTCATTATTTCACCATTAACTAACTTACACGATGGGTCATCACAAAGGGTACATATAAGGGAATCATACTCAACATCCCTCACCCTTATCCCAAGTTAGATACCATGTATCTCATACTTGGGGTACAACACATTTACAGGTTTTCCACTTCACAAGTCATAACACAATACACTTCATGAAATTCACCATATTATAGAATGAAACAATTCAGTTAAATGCACTCTAGATATTTTCTTTAAACAATATTCACTTTGCTTCTTAATTTTTGGAAATATCCACACACTTTGCATAAGTACAAGAAATCACTAGATGATGTGCAACGGTAGCTTAGATATATTACTCTATCTTCTTAGAACTCAACAATACTTAGTTCACCACACTTTCCATCTTGCTAAGTTAGTGTTTCACATCACTTTTAAAATCAATATTGGTTTTCTATAGTTATCCATACCATTCTATCTTTTATTCAACTATGTTTGTTATGTTCACAACATATCCATATGGGTAATACCACTATGTTTTTCACACATGCTAAAGAGAGTTTCCCACCCAATAAGGATGATAGTTAACCATTTTCTTCACATTATGAGACAAGAAAGTAACTCAATGCATAAGCACATGAAAAATCATGGATTAGTAGTTCTCGCAATATTATTAATATCTTTTTATAAATCTTGCAATTTACTATCCAAGGTTGAACCATTTAACCACATGCTACATTCATCTTCATGATTATAGTTCCTTCTAAAAACATTACCAAGTATGAGGGCATACATATGATAACAATTCTTAGATGTTTTTAAATTTCTTTTAGTTTTCTCCATCACATCCACATATATAGGTGTTTTCCATTGAGCATAGAACCAAACTCATTAACTAGAAGTTTTTACATATCAATTTTAATGTAACTTATGAATATAGTTTTAATTTGTTAATTAATTACTTTGACACCATAAGCAACACATAATTCATTACTACGTTTGAAACAATTAATTATTTTTTCTTTAAGGAAATCCACGCCCTTTAAGGACAACACCCACTTATATAGGTTTCTAACTCTTAGATGACATATAGTATTTCTTATTTGCCTCTAACTAGTTCTTTCGTCTTTAATTATATGTAGGTGGAGTACCAATAAGATTCTCGAGATAATATTTGAGCTCTTAATTCACTTTTTTTTTTTTTTGTGACGAGGTCCTTTATATAAGATCTTAAATTTAATCACTAGCAAGGGAGTTACATTAATTAGTCTCCAACAATCATATTTTAGTTGTTTCTTTTCAATACTTCTTCTTTTGACTTGACTATCAACACCCTTGTATTCTTACATACATTAATGCATACTTGATACTTACATTCTGCAAATTTATTATTTAACTCAAGGATTTATGATGAAAAGGATAGTTAATCATGATAGAGTTCCATTATCTACATGGAAAAGCACCTTATGATTTACAAAGGGGCTTCCAATGACCGTGCTTTCTTTACTCATTGTTTCCCATTATATTCAACTTAAGCCCTTACATTTTGGCTTTATAATCTATTGTCTAATGAAATTTTGAGACAAGGTATTTGTTAACATTCACACAATTTTCTTAATAACTCTATAGTTTCCTCATTCAATCCAAATGGGACTAAGGTTGTCTACTTCACTATAATGGATATCTTATGATAAAAAAAAAGGTTTTATGCTTCAATGGAATTCATTATATATCAATTTTCTACCAACCACCAAGTGATTCATTGGTTGCTTCAAGAAAACAAGAAATTGTTCCTTAATATGTACTATGTATAACTCACAACTTTTGAATAATAAGGGAGGCCAATGAAAATTGATGTCTCAGCTACAAAGAACACTAGTTCACAAGTGTCTCTAACCAATCATTGACTTGGGGATAAATCCTTACAATTAGGTTTAATAACCTATGCTTTAAAAGGTTTGATTCTAATATTTATTGAGGATATCAATCAAAATCAATATAATTATTGAGAGTTTTCTAATGTTTCACTTTTGATGCTATTTTTGTTTGGTCAATTCAAGTGTTTAGAAGCATACTCTAATCCAATTACAACATTCATCATACTATTCCTTCTTTGAGGTTCTTCTAATTTTTCTCTATATATTTAGAATTATGACCTTAAAGGATTAGGTTTCCTTACTAATAAAAACCGTGATAACCTATCTCTTTATATTATCCATTCACATTCTTAACAAAATTTATCCTACTTAATAACTCATATATATTTATTTTCTAAGGTTTAATCGAATACAATATAAGGGAGAACAAGATTAGCATCATAACCTGTGTTAACTGGACTAGTATCTTAATCTAGTAAGCCACCATATTTAACTAAATTAAGGGAACATAATTAGCTAGAAACTCTTTTAAAAGTCAAATTCTTTTGATTAAATATTTTCTTTAACCCATCCATGTGGTGCAATTCTTAAAATTTGTGTACATTACAACTCTATCCCGATTAGATGTTTAAAACTAGATTTTCACTTTCTAAACAAGATAAATCTGCAAAAATCTTTCCCCCTTCTATTTTATTTCAACTAACCCAATGCGGTTTGCACAGTCCCTCACACACGCGTCATCTATGCCCAGTTTATTCCCAGAGTTCCCTAGAGTTGCAACCTAGTGCTCTGATACCAAGTGTCATGCCCAAAGTTTTTACTAGGAAAATTGCAACAATTTTTTTTTTTATATATTGTTAAAATGTTAAGGCAATAGTAGGCTTACTATCCAACCATCATAATATAATTCTTTTCTTTAACCAAGATAATACAATTATATCTACTCATCAATTATAATAGTAATTTTATGCTTATTATTACTACATACCAATATTTTATTATTATATTAAATTCTTTTATACATTGCATAGAACTTTTTTTGAATATTTACATTCCCACTTTACAATATTATTATTATTATTATCATCAATCACAATTTAACAACATAAGTGGCATTATTACCAACATATAACTCTTTAAAGGTGACCACCATATTGTCCTTTAATTTACCAATTTAATCATCTATAATATTATTAATTATCTCATATAAACATTATAACTAAATCCATAAGTTTATAATGATGATCATGTTGAAGGGGAGTTTAAACCATTTAATCTTTAACCAAAATTTTATGTATTTATTTATTTATTTCTAATCTCAATTTATCTTAGTAAAATTACTTCCATCTAACTTAAAATGATAACTTCAAATAACTAACCCATGAATAATAGTATTACCATTTACTATTAATGTAAGATTTATATTATTAATTACTATTTTAAGAGTTTTAACATTATTACAATACTCATCTAAATCTCGTAGTAATTTCAATGTAAATTTGGCTAGTAACTTCAATTACCCCATAATGCAGTTAGCTTGGTAATTACTATAATGATATTTGTGATACTTTTTGTTTCACGAGGATAAATTATATGGTAAAAATTACATATATCTTAACAATTTATACAACTTAACTTTAATAAAATTCTAAAATAATATATTCCTCTTCATTTCATTTAGTATCTAATGTTATCAATATCTTCAATTTGATACAATTATATTTAAATAATAAACCATCACTTATATATTTTATAATTCCTCTTACACAAGTCCATTAATTAAATTATGAATGATATTTATAGAACCTCTAAAATGCTGACATAAAAATTGTCTTTTATCCATATTAAATTACATTAAATAAAAACTCACTTATTACGAAAGTTAAAATTGAAAAACACAATTTTATACTAATTAATCTTTTAATAAAAATATTAACGATGCACAGTTGATAGCTCCCCAACTACTCCAACTACCCAATATACTTTCACTTCTAATTTTCTGTTACTATAATAATATTTCTCCGATCTATTTACTTTTCAATTTTACCTTGAATATACCATTATTATGATTATTCATTTCAAATAACATCATTATATATGTAATTTTAACAATATGAGCATTATTAATATTTAATAAGATCCAAAATTCTAAAGGTTAATAAGATCAAAAGATCTAAGGGTTAAATGCAGTAAATTTTATTCTGAGCATACATGCATTTGGTTGACTCTTTTAACATTTTCTTTTGCCATCTATCAATCGCCATCCCTAGGTTTTAGAAATATAGTGTTTAGCATATTTATAATAAAACATAGCTATAGTAGTTGATTTTAGTAGCTTTTCAACTCTTGAGACAAGATAGTTTCCGCCCATTGTAGGGAAGCATTAATTGTGTAATAGGTTTTGTAGCTGGGCATGGGTGAGGGCTGTCAGGAGTAAGGCGTAGCAATAGCAGGTCATATTAATGTCTAAAGAAAATTCAATAAATAACACTTTGGAATAATAGCTTGGTATTATTTTATTTTTATTTTTACCATTGTAACCATGTACAGTGTCACGAGATGAATGGAGGGATCATCGCTCTAATAGGAAACAAAACATTTAAATTTCTTACTGTTATTTGTAAATGTTAATAATTATAACAGACTGGTATTTCCAACCATGCGCTATGTTACAGTTATTGCAATCTAAATAAACTTCTCACTTAAACTTCATTGTCTTGGCTCATTACTCCTAATAAAGCTATGCTTAAGTTTAGAACCACTATGTTCTGGTTGTTCTCTTCATGCCAAAAAATACCATAAGTTTGAAATGGTCCAATTAACCCACCCAAATCTATGTAAACTAAACCAAGGAAATTAGCAATAAAACTGGAGATTTCTCAAACTTTCACTAACATACTGACAAGAGGTGGCTACCAATAAATGCAACCCACCCTCCAACTAGATTCTTGCGCTTGAATTTAAAGCAACGTGAGTGCAATACCTACACTACAAATGGAGTCAAGATCATACCTAGAAGGGATCACTGCCACTGTGAGAATAGCTATGAATGATGTACTTGACGTACACTGGACATCATCATACTTGACTGCCAAATTGAATACACAACTAATATCTACCTGCACAGATTAAAATTATCTTGCTTTGGCCTCAAGGATCGGACAGAAACCTGATTTCTTTCTGATCTACTTTCAAATTTCATTGATAGCATAAGTAGGTGACATTTATAACATTTATTTCTAAAACTGTTGTGCAATGAATTAAATTCTCAGACCTGACAACAAGTAGGCCCTCACTTTGCTGAGTGGTTTATACTTACTTATCTGCATTGTCCATATGAAGGTACAAAAACCTAACACCATTGATGGAGCAACAGATACATTGTTATTATTGCATTTCAATCTTGCCATTTTACTTTAGATTTTAGCACGACTCCCCATCTATTTATGTCGCTTCATTAAGTAGTCATATTTGTGTTTCTCGAGAGTAGAATGATTTGATGGATCTACTTGGTTTTACATATCCAGTTTGGTGGAATTTTCCAGAGGAGTAAATGTTGACTTACTTGACAAGGATAAAAGATCTTTACTAATCGATTTGAATCCTACTTGTTGACTGCTATTACTTTTCTCTCCTTTTTCCATCACATTGTTCCTTCTCCATTTTTTTTAATGACCGACTGCCTATCAGAGAAATGTTGTGCATTGGTTGTGCTGGACTTAGGCTCCAAAATGATAGAATTGATCTGGGCCATAATGTTTTTCCCCTACTTCTACACTGCCTTTCCAAACAAGGGGAATTAATAATGTTCGTTCTTACATTTGCTAGACCCATTTTCTATAGCCAACAATTTCATACCAATCCCCAATGCTTCAAAATGTATTTCTAAGTTATTCAACCAAGGTTTAAACCCTATATGCTAAGTTTTAGAAGATTCATAATTTCCTTCCATTCATCAGACAAAATCTAATTACTACGCTTCAGTCAGCAAGGTGACTTGTAAGGGACCATGGCAGTGAGTGGATGGTGTGGATGGTTAGCAATAGCAAAGACATTGGTGGTTCAAGGATGAAAGTGCGGAAAGGAAATTTCAAATCTACAACAAATAGAGGTTTGATATCCCTCTTCAACCATAGAAAGAGCCAACACTACACATGATAATACCCATACAATGAGGGTGTGAAATCACTGTACAAATGATCATTCTAGCCAATAGCTTAGTCTACTGTATTTATTTTATTTTTCTTTCCTCATTTTAAAAGATTTTCTTGACATATTTCTTTTGTATATTATTCTTATCATATATATATCCCCATTTCAATATATATATTTTTAATGAACTTGTATAGAAAATATAACGTTTCATTTTAAATCTCTATATTTATTTGTTCATAATTTGATATTAAGGTTTCTAAATGAGGGCCTCATAGGTTTAAGAATGGATCACTAGTTTTCCTACAATAATTATATATTTACATGAGCAACTTTAATGATCCCAGAATTTTTTATTCAGTTACAATCATTTAGCTCAAACCCACTTAGTACCAACCATACATTTTAGAAAATGAAACTTTTATTTTCTTCTTCAATCAATTTCCTCAACGCAGCAATGTATAAAATAAAAAATAAAAAAATCAATATTACAAATAGCATAGTAGATTTGATGGTTAGCAAACTAGTAAAGTAACTCTTCTCATTTCGATGTTCTAATTTTCAACAAAATACTATCTTCTATATTACAAAAATAACACACAAATGATTTCTTTTGTATAGTTTCCTTTTTCAACAAATAGTGTTTATTTAAAACTCTCATCCCCACAATATTACCAAGAAATGAAGTAGATGACAAACCATTTTAGAAGGGCCTGCTCTCCACCCTACCATAATGGCATCATGGAGCCTCGTGGGCTCTAGCCATACCCCCGAGTAGGATGTCTTTTAGCTGCACGATGATGGATGGAATCTCTTCAAATTTCTACCAAGAATAATAATAAAACAAATAGCATGCAACACTACTTTTCATACATCTTGTTCCTCTACTCTCTATTTTCAAACATGATCCGTACAATATATCACCTTCTTACAACCAATACACAAAGATAAGTGAAAACAAGAGGAACTTATCTCTTTGCTTGAGGTGTTGAATTTTAACTCTTCTATCATTCTCTCCTCTTCAACCAAACCATCTTGATCACTACCTCTCAACAAGACTCCTCCCTTTCTTCACCCTTCCTACTATCTTCACTAAAGTTCTCCCAAAGGAGAAGTGGGTAGCACCCCACTCATTCTTCCTCTCCCAAATATATAGAAGTTTCTCCAATTGTAACTCTTGGATGGGAAGGTGTGGAGTGTACCTCCCCTCATCAATGAAGGTATTTTCCCCATTAATGAGGACATGCATTTTGACAACCACTCCATCTTTCCACCTCATCCTCTTCTCAAAATTCGTCACTCTACATTATGAGACCTTTATGGGGGTCAAATCATGTTGTAGGGACACTATTGTATGCCCATTTGACCCCTACCACTATGGTATATACCCTAGGCATTTTATTTTTGCACCCTAACCAAAAATTTTGACCAACTCTCATTAAAAGCCCACTCAAGGTTCCATCCGAGTTTCAAACTTAACTAGGGGTTTCCAAGACCTAATCCCCACTTACACCTCACAACTTTAGCCCTCCAGTACATTAACTTTACTTGTTTGTAGGTCCTGGATGAAATTAAATTTATATCCTCAAGGAGTCTTTTGATTTGCACTTGATGGTTCTCCCTTCTCATGATAGTACTGTTATCTTCCTGCACATTACCAATACGATCATAAGTTACAATTATTTATCACGTTAATCTATTAGCTAAATATTCTAAACTTTAAAATAATACATTTAAATTTCAATTTGTATTCCACAATAAACAAGTACACTCCACCTTCATGATAGTGACCATAAAACATAATATCAAAATAAAATGCAAGGATATTGCCCATAGATAACTTTATTTATCATCCAACATATGTATAATTATTACTTCAAGAAAAACATATAACAAACTAGGTTGATATTATGTACATACAAGGTGGGGTCTTACACATTATTACTCCCTTGTGTGTTGTTCAAGGAAAAATGAATGTAGCATCGAAAGTCTTATGTTTAGCGGTAATGAAGACAAACATGTATATCTTGTGAGTTGAATCAAAATGAATTCTTCTAGAGCCATTAAGTAATCATTGTAAATTTCTTATTTTGTTGAATGGTTATATGATGTATTGTTACAGTAAGTATGAAACTACTTTTTGTTTTGGTTTTAATGATGTGGGATGCATAAAAGAGAAGCAAAAGAAAATACAATAGGGTAATGAAATGGATACTCCATTTGTTTTTATGGTATAAAATAAGTTTTTGTGTTAAAGAGTTATTGTGTTAGATTAAATAAATAAATAAAATAGAAACACATAACTGAACAAGGAAATAGGAATGGAGTGGAATCTATGTTATCTCACCCAGAAATCTCTCCCCAATCTACATAGTATTTGCAATGATTTTTTTTTCTTTCTATTCTTCATAATGTAAGAAAGTATGAAAGCGTATATCTACCTGAGATATCTCTGTGTAAGCCATTTAAAAAAAGAAAAGAAAAGAAACAAAGGTAAGAGCCAAACAAATGAATAGATTTTTACAAACTATTTTATCACTCTGTATGGCTCAGCCACAATATAAGTGCTATGTGCAAGGGATTTAAAGAAACTAATTCAATCAAAGAGCTAGTCAGTTTGAAACCAAGAACCATGACTGTCTAATAGTACAACATGCATTCAGAGGTGGGATAAGAATCTTGGATATTATATCCAATATTAGAACATGCCTTAATGATTGTTTGCTCTGGTTCCATCCTTGAAGGCATTTTCATAGTAGCTATTATAACCTTCAAAATTAAAATTCTAAGGATCTAAAATAGTGTGTGTGAATGTGGGCGTATAGATAAAGCACGTGAACTTTTGGAAAAACACCTTGGAGAAATATGGTTCCCTAGGCTGTGATCATTATAGGATAGGAGTAAAATTGACTTATTGATGAGGCTTTAGAACTTCAAGAAAATCCACCAGACAGGTGTAAAGATGAATCCCACATTAGCAATCAACAAGCACATATGCAAATGTGAGGCATAAACAAGGGAATCAGGCATTTGTGTCTATCATAGAAGCTAAAAGAAGCAAAATTAAGACTCAAAATAAGAGTATCAGGTTGTGTATGGATTTTGCATGGGGTTTAGTTTCTCACTAGCCCTCAACTCTCTAGTGTGCATCATAGTTAGCCTATTCCTTACTTTTTCCTGCTATACGCAATAGGCGTAGGCATTAAATGTCTCTTGGATCAATGTTGGTTTAAGAAAATATTGTGTCAGTGTGTAATATCAGAGTTGGTGAAAGTGGGTAGATTGTTGCACGATAGGGTTTTAGAGTATGTTATCTGAAGTAAAGGCTACGACCAAGATTCAAAGAAAATATAGACTAGAGTCTATCCTAATCAATCTTCTTCACAACTTCTTTCGGCGCACCCCCCTTCAAGAATTCAATACAATGTCAAATTTGAATTTAAGAACAACCTCCTACTAGCCCCCATCCATCCAATATAAAAGTATCTGCAAGATAATCAAGTGTGCAGAGAGGTGATTTCTTGTGATCAAAGCAAAATAAATGCAGTCCACAACAGTAGAGTATGCTATAGTAAAAAAATAATTAAGACGATTGAGAATATGATATGCTTAACTCACCTTCCCAACTATATGTGGGGGGTGACATTAATAAGTGGATTATTACAATTTATGGCAACAGCAACAGTCTATATAGTGGTATTAAAAAAAAAAGAGAAAAAAAAAAACAATCGTTGATTGGCGGACCAAGAATCTAGAAATGTAGCGAAAAATTCTAACCCTTCTCCAACAATAGTGAAGAAAGTTGATCTCAAGTTCTTTGATAAAATGACAAGTTTAGTTATTGTGTAGAAGTTAAAGGAAACGTTGCCTTTGATGCTTTCGTTGATATCCATTTACTGAAAATGGTATTTCACATTGCTCATTGAAACCATCCCAAATAAAATTGCATTCTGAGTGTTTGTTTTCATAGTCTCTTAAAAAAACTACTTTAAAAAATAAGTCCCTATGGTTTCCAACTAAATCAGATAAAAACTTCGATTAAATCCACTCAGGAGTGAAGTGTTGGCAGGCGTGGCATTACTGAATGCCCCAAAACGTCAGTCAGACTCCTGTTATGGTGGTCTCGTGTGGTACTGTGTAGCCTTAGATTTAGTCTAAAATCAAATCAAGTCATGCTTCAGTAGATTTTCTCAGTAAGGGGTTATTATTATAAACTTCATGTATCTACCAAAGATTGACACCGGATAATTTAATTCTCTAAAATCATTAATTTATTTTCACCTAACTTTACTCCCTTACGAGTGGAACGATTGTACAGACGGCGGTGCCAAGAAAAGGTCATTGCAATTAGTTGGTATTGTATTTAGAATAAATGCACCAACAAAACAATTAGCTTGTTGTTAGAATTTTTAAATACTAGATTTGGTTTGCTTCTATAATTGATTCGACAAGTAACATTAGTGTAGTGCTTATAATAATAGCATACTACTACGTGCTAGATAAGTAACAATATTAAAGCTAAAGTCAATTGCATCATTCCCAACATAGGTAGCACGAGCTTCTTTGGTGAAGATAATAGAAGCTTATGATAACAAGAAATATATCAAAATCTTTATCAGGTGTGATAATGGAAATTCCATTAAGTATACGGTAGAAATATATATAGAGGGGGCAATATATCCTCATACTCTAAAAAGGAGATACTCATGAATTAAACAATAAATCTTATGGGGAATCTTAGTGGAGATTCTTGAAAAGAAAAATAAACAAAAATTCTCCTTATTCATGATCCTCCTCCCTCCTTTTATGGGGAAATTATATCATGTATATAAAAGAATTAATGCATACTTATTTATATTTACTATCCTTTATTCTTGATATTTAAAAAAAAAAACAATCTTTCTTAAAATAATTTATACATACTATCATTTTCATGAGTATCCTTTTTAAATAAAATGCTTCTTAGCTTCCCTTATTTTCAAATAAAAGAATTGTGGTTATTCCTTTTGAGTTTTGTTTTAAAATTTAGGATTTAATCTATTTATTTTAAAATTAATTATAAGTAAAACAAATCTCTTTTTTTTAAATAAAATAAATGAATATATTTCCTTGATAATAGTAATATGATTAAATGGTTTAAACTGCTGTTTAATATAAAATGGTAGTGATTAAATGGTTTAAACTCAGGTTAAATATGATTATAAGGTAATAATAAATTATTGGTATTAAATGGAGTGATAATAAGCATAAAGTTAAAAGGTGAAACTAATATCAAAATCAATATTAAAACTACATCCAATGCTAAAATTGGTATTAAGGAATAATTGGATTTTGAGTAAATAATAGAATAGTAGTGGTAAAATTGGTATACTATAAATAATAATAATAAATAATTGACGAGTAAATATTATTGTTATCTTGGTTAAATAAAATAATTGTATTAACGCAAATTGAGATTTGAGAATAATTGTATTATGATGGCTAAATAGTAAGCTACTATTGGTTTATCATTTTAATATTAAAAGCAACATTTGTATTGTATTTGATTAAATATCATTATTGTCATTATTCAAGGATAATGTCATCATGATCTTTGGAGAGATGAGTTAATGCATAAATTTATATATTGTCAACTTCAAACCAAAAAAAAAAGGGGGCTAACTTTTATTGTGTTTAATATAACTCTTAAACACTTAAGAGTGTTAATTAGCTTAATTAGTAGATATATAAAAAAAAGAAATTAATTATTGCATTTCTAGTGAAAATTTCTTTAGGCATGACAGATACATAGATTGATAGATAGATTAAACATTAGATAGATATATATTTATATATAGAAATTAAATGAAAAGATTAAACCCATTAAAGTCACAGTGTTGCTTGAAAAGAATCATCTTTTTCCTTACAATAGTAACTGTATTTATGAACACAAAATTTTGAAGTGTTCATAAACATCATAGATGCCATATACTTCATCGAGCACATTGTGGATGCACCAAGAAAAAAAGAGACCCTTAAAACTATGGAAAACCACATAAACACTTTAAATTTTCTATTCAAAATCATTGACAATAAAACATAACCTTCAACTTGGGTCATCCTGCAATAATGGGTTACACTTTTTGGCCAAACTTGACATTGAAATCAACATTTTTAGAGAAAACTTCACTTTCTGACACTTATAGTAGGTAAACTATTAGGAATTTGAAAATGATGTAAACTAGTGATTTGTGAGGTTTTGTGTATAGATTTTAAATGTATTATTTTTTTAAATTGAAATTAAGTTATAATTTATTTGTGTCTCCTTTGACAACTAATTTTTAATAGTGAACAACATTTTTAAAAAGTGGTGTGTACTTCGGCTCACATAACTTTTTTTCTACAAAGGATAAAATTTTGATTCTTTTGAATTTAGGTTGGTAGCACAAGTACCTAGTGCTTTCATTTTGTTTCATAGCATTTTGTTGAATATTTTTCTTTTATTTAAGTTTTGAAGTCAAAGCATTTAGAATTTAGACATAGGTGCACTTCAGCTCGCATAACTTTTTTGGTATGTATTGAAATTCAATTTTTCTTTTCTTGTTGGAACAAGGACATCAATACCTAGTGCGTATATATTTTTCATTTTTTTTTCCTTCAATTTACTATTTTTCCACAATGATTTTTCATTGAACTTGATGTTCGATGAAAATCCTATGTACAATAAAACTAAAAACAAAATATAAAATAAAAACAAAATATATTAAATTTATAGTTTTTGGAAAGCACATTTTGATCACTACAATCATCCAACTTGGTTTATCAATTTGAATCCATTTGCACCTCCTTCCCAAGCTTTGATAGTAAAAAAAATGCATAAATTTTGAAATGGTGGAGGGAAAGGTGAAAAAAGGGGGTTCATTAGAAGGGGGGTTCATTCAAACCCCACCTGTATGGTGCAAGAGGGGTTTCATTAGAAGGGGGGGTTCATTAGAAAGGGGGAGGGGCTCATTTGAAGGGGGGCTCATTAGAAGGGGGATGGTTCATTTGAACCCCCTTCATTAGACAGAGTAAACCATTTTAAATTTGTTGATAGGCATTTCTATTTTTTCGTCATTTGAAAAATTGTAACCCAATATTGTGGGTTTACCCACTTACATAATACAACACACCCATTACAAATCAAATATATAATACGAAGAAAGAAGCAACAACTGATAGGAGTCAACAGTATAGTCTTAGCAAGGTTAGAAACCTCACCTCTATCAAATGGAATGGCCAATTATGTGGCTTTTTGTAGTGACCTATATGGTGAATTTCTCCAACTCAATCTTGAAAGAACAAATTAAAGCAGTCATCAATCAAAGACATGTACCAGTGTTTTCCTTCTAAGATAAAGTATAGTAAATAAATTTTATACCATTCAAGTGCAAGTCACCATCACTAAGTTGTTGAAGGAAGAATAGGCTAAGAAAAACATGTATTAGAATTGTACGCCATTCAAGAAAAGTGAACAAGACACAACTTTTCCAAGAGTCAGCTGAATATACCAAAATTTCTATAAGACCAAAATGAAGAAAAAAAGCAAGAAATAGTTATTGAAAGTTGCTCTAATGATATATATATCATTATGTTTACTTTCACCTACATTACTACAAATATATACCAAAAAATATAAAGAAATAGAAGAATGTATCTCAAACACCAAATATATATATATGCCAACATCTATATATGAGTTAAATGAGTAAATTGAAGAATAAACTAAGTGGATTAGACAATAAAATCTTATAGAATAGATTTGTATTTCTTGGCTCTAAGAAGTGAAATAAAATGATTTAGTCTTCTGCACTTAGAGCAGATTGGGTGTAACAATCACAATGTATAGAACATAAATTCATTGAAATCCATAAATAATATAATTTGAAAGCCCACATATTGAGTTATAGGTGGGTGTGTGACACATTTACACTATATACAACATATTGGAATTCTTAGAGATATAGAATATAAATAAAATAACATTTGGTTGAGCACTTAGAGAAAAGTGGGTGACATAATAACATCTGATAGAATAGATACGCATTGGTAGTCATTAAGAACTAAACTAAAATCACTTGATCTTATCCACTTAATGTAGATTAAGTGTAACAATCACATTTTATACAACAAAATATTACAAATGCATGCGATATACATATGCTGGTATATATATATATATATTAAAAAAGACTAATATGTTTATTTTAATTTGTTCTTCATTTATCTAACATCCCACCATGTGAATCCCAAAGGACAACAAAACACTACATAATTTTTTTTTTTTGAAAGTGATACATTCCGTAAGATGAATATGTACATTCTTTACATGAAAACTAATTATGCATTTGCAAAGTCATCTTCGTCCTTTGGGGTAAAAAGAACGGTCATTACAAACTCTAAAATTTTATCAAAATGAAAGTGAATGAAATCTAATATTACTTAATGATAACATATAATCATCCATGAGCAATAGAGAGGAAAATCATACTACATTTTATTGCAATTCAATTCATAGTTCCATGATACAATTGTGGAGAATATTTCCACATATACAACACATCACAGATATAATAGTACATCACATAATGATCCCCTTACATCGACAAGAAGAGTATATTGAATAAAAGAATGATACATCAATGAAGAATAGGGTACAAAATGTTGGACAGTCTTCAACCAAGTGAATATCTGGAAACTCTACATCCACTTCTGCATCACGAACACAACTTGGGAACCCAATGAGGTGTATAGCATGTTCCACCCAACAGCATGGACCTGAAGGTCCACCCCCCATGCTAGGAAATGAGAAGAAAATACCCACATCCAAACAAAGGTCGAGTAGACAAGGCTACATAACACCAACCAAAACAAAATAAAGCAAATACAATCAACGCTTCTAGAGGAAACTAGACAAGGGAGAAGAAATGGGTACTATGGGAGAGTGTCATCGCATGGCCTTACATTCATTATCCAAACAACCTATCACAAGGTGTCACCTCCATCTATGGTTATCCTTATTGCCTATCTCAAGGTACCACTCCATAGGGTGACTCATGCAAGACCACTTATCGACTAGGTCTTCTCATCCCATCTTTAGCTTGTGGAAGCACTAACGATATGGGTGAGGCATATAATTAATCTTGTTTAATGTTTAACTACCCAAACCCACTAGTTCATTAATTACATTATAATTGTTTAGGAAACTCTTCCATGGGTTACCCTAACAGCCACTTTATGCATTGTCCCCCATGAAGATCCACCCTCCCCAACAATTCCAAAAAAAAAATCACAACAACAAGGGGTGTACAAAGCATAAAAATCACAAAATGAATGCATGTGTGAGGCATGAACCATCTCACTTAGTCATAACTAAGGAAAAACAAATCATAGATAAAAGTACACTCATGAGAACTCAAAATAGGAATATGATCAATGGAAACACAAAGGTTTAATCATAGAAAAATTAAATACAAAACAAGTTTCCCATTGTCTCTGGAAGCCTAACAACCTACCACCCATGACTATCCAAAAAGAAAGTACTTAAGAATTACGGGTTCCCAAAATATTCAACACATGTCTAGATATAAAATTACCTCAAAAGCGAAATAAAAGAAGAGGATTCAAATATGATCAACATCGAACCATTAGTATGCATAAAGAATCAATTCCAAAGAGTATTTAAAACAAATAAATAACAATCTAACATGTTCAAGGTCAACCACAAATATCCATTCACTTAAACTTAAACATAATCCAATCTTGATAATGTAAAGAAGAATTAAATAATCGACTATAATTAAATGCATTTCCATCATAATATCTTTTAAATAGATAATAAATATGAAAACATTGAATATGTCACCCATCGGATATTTTCTTAATTTAAAATCCCTATCTTATACATTTGATTACCTCAAATTAATTAAAATTAGAATATAACCTATAGCTTTGTTACTTAAAAATAATAAATTTAATTAAAATGTAATATGTGCATTTAATTAATTTTAAAATGAATAAATTTAATTAAAAATCGAGCATTTACATTTGTTGACTCCACCCTAAATAAATCTACTTTAAATGCAACATAGAAAATTCAACGCAAATCACAATCTAATAGTAAGGAATTTGTAAGTAAATTTAACTTTAAATAACTTGTAATTTTAAAACTAATCTATATGTACTTGCCCAATATTCACGACACTCATTTTTACCCCTCACAAAATTTATAATGACAAATAACCTAACTAGGTAAGAACATGCATTCATTACATGATATAATTCATGAAACAATTAACTCTAATCTTTACCATCTATTTACCACATACATTCTATTTAATCATTCAGATAATTTCCCTATTTTAACTCAAACACTTTATCCATATTAGTGCAAACAAGCTTTAATCTATAAAATATAGTAATTTAAGTTATGTTTCCTTAAATCCATAAATTTTATGATAAATAACCACATGTTAAACTCAATTACACACACACACATATCTTTAAAATAAAAAAATTCAAACCATCGATATAAATATTAATATTAAGATTATTCTATGAACATTAACATTATGTTTAAACCATCCACAATAATATTTGTATAAACTTAAAGTAAAGAATCAAAAACTCATTTAATATTTTATTTTCAAATGTAGCAACTGTGATAGATTGTCAAGGAAACAAGGGAGTTATATCAAAAACACCATCTCTTTATCTACTATCAACTCTAGATTTTTGTTGTCATTTCCAAAATTCTAACATTCCTCATCTTAAAATAATTACTCACCCTTTTCTCTAGCTAAAATATAATACCTTCAATCCTACTTACACCCACTTATACTCCCTTCTCTCCAATTATAAATTTTTATCTATATATGCTACTAGAAATATTTAACCCCCAACATATTAATATCATATTTACCTTCAACCATTTTCACTTAACCCTTACTCATTTACAAATATGTAGAATGTTTTTCATAGCACAACCTTCATATTTAGTATTTTAGATTCAAGTTTCATACCCTCATTTGTTATTCTAAATAAATCCTATATCCTCACTTCATAATCACATCCAACTATTCATACTATATCCTACCCACTTACTATCCTTAGCTCTATAAAACAATCATATCTCCTTTCCTAACATTAAATCTAAACCATTTCTATCATTAGCTACTAGGACTGATTGATCTTGGAAAGACTGTATTTGAATATTATGATTAAATCCAAATAAACTCCAAGTATCAAGATTATCCATATATTTATCTATATCCATCAGTTTTGGTTATGGTGTAAAGTTTATTTCCTTAGAACTGTAGGTGGCTTGCTATTATTTTCATAAAGAAGATTTGATTGCTAGACCATGCAGATGCCTTATATAACACTTTAAGGATTTGGCTTGCCATTTATTCTTTGAAATAAAACTACCATAAGGGCACTAAACTTTGAACTACATGCAAAAATGGGCTAGCAAGAAATATCTTCTTTGATATTGCAAGGAATTTCATTGAAAAGGAGATTGTCAAGAATACAAATTTGGAGAAGGTGAATAGATTAATAGAGTTGAGTGTTATATGTCACACAATGTTAGTCATATAGTCTTGTGTTTAGTCTATGAAGAATGATATTATGTGTTTTCTTGAAATCAGACATATAGAAACAAAGGATCAACCCTAATTTCTTGCTACTCTTAGTTAAATTTCATGTGTAGGGATTATTCTTGTCAACATGGACCCGTCTGCACCAAAATGGGAGCTAGGAAATAGGGGAAATAGGATGCATGAAAAGGCACATGAATAGTTTGACAGAGTGCCCTAAAGAATTGTGGCCTCAAGGAAAGAAATGATGCTCGCCTTTTCCTAACAGTGCAGGTGGAATGAAGGCTTGGGTACCTTCAATCTTGCACAAAACCAAGTGTCAAAATAACATATACATCCAATGCCATACAAACTATGAGAGAGAATTGTAGTGTGGTAGGGCACTCACGAATGAGTGATGCAACACCATCCCTCTCACTTGAACCTCGATCAATAACCATATTCTAAACAACATCATCATTAAATGATAATTACACAACTGCATAAGCATAACATCAAACACGTATGTCCACATATCAAAAGTAACAGTTTCATAAACAACCAATTCTAGTAAGAAAAACTATCAACCAACCAAACAACATGGTAAAATAGTCACCAATAAAGTCTCGAATATGCATCAAACATAAGCAGTATCTAAATGACATCAATCACACATAAAAATTATCATAGGAGTACAATAACACTATAGGCATTACATTCTGCCCCCTAGAACTAGGCTTACTCCTAGAAGCTAGAAAACAAAAAAGGAAAAGACTCTCAAATGCGAGATGCATCCTCCCATGTCACTGATGACTCATCATTAGGGTCCCATTAGGCCCACACCTACTCAATATCTATGCCCCTAAGAATGAGTCTCCTATGCTAAAGCAAAATGATGGGCTTGAGTGCCAGCTGCTCGTCCTTGACCTACAATGCATTCCAATCAAGCATGTGAGAAACATCTAGATAATAGGGCCTAAGCACAGAAACATGAAACACATTGTAAATGCATGATAGACTGGGTGGCAACACTAGGCTATAAGCAATAGGTCCAATTCTCTCAAACACCTCAAATGGTCCCATAAAATGAGGTGTGAGCATAGAGCTCTTCCCGTAAAAGATTGGACTCTTTCATGAACATACTCACAAGAAAACCTGATCTCTAAAAAAAAACTCATGGTCGACCCTATGTGCATTAGCATACTTCTTTTGTCTATTCTAGGTTGCTACTAAGTGCTCTATGATGTAAGAAACCTATTGATCCATATCTTGAAGCATCTTGGGTCTAAGAAAAACTCAATCCTCAAGATGGTACCAACTCAATGGAGTCTGACAAGGATTGCCATATAATGCCTGAAAGGGAGCCATGCCAATTGAGATATGATAACCATTATTATAAGAAAATCCCACCAGATGCAAATAGTCCTCTCAATGTGACTTTTGATCCATTACGTACATACGAAGCATGTCCTCAAGAACCTAGTTGACACTTTCATTCTGACCATCTATTTCAGATTGGTAAGAAAAACTAAAGTTTTGTTGGGTTCTTAAGGAATGTTGCAATGATGTTCATAGTGTAGAAGTGAATTCCATATCTCTATCATAAATAATACTTTATGGAATTCCATGCAGTCAAACAATTTCCTCCTTAAAAATCCTAGCTATAGAGGAAGCAGTATAGGATGATCGGACAAGAGAGAAGTGTGCCACCTTGGTCAACTTTTCAATGACCATGATAACATCGTGTTGATGAGAAGACAAAGGTAACCTGACAATAAATTCCATTGATATAATGTCCCATTTCCATTCAGGAATGAGAGGAGGTTGTAAAAGACCCACATGATGTTGATGTTATGACTTAACTCTTTGAAATTCCAGACATCTTGCCACAAAGTTTGCAATATCTCTCTTCATGCCAACCCAAAAATTTAGTGAACAAAGGTCTGCATATATTTTCTTAACTCTCAGGTGAGTAGAATAGGGAGCCCGATGTGCCTCTATCATGATTAGGGCATGAAGACCCTTTGCAGGAAGTACATACATATGACCCAAATATCACATCAACCTGTTAGATTCCAAAGCAACAAACTTTCCCTCCAGAGCCCTATTTGACTCATTTTCTACCTTCACTTCCCAATACCAATTATCTGTATGAAGTGCTATGAAGATCTAGGTCCTCAAATCCACATCAAGAGTTATTGTAGATATCTCATGCCTTCGCTGACTCAGAACATCTGCCACGACATTTTCATTACCTTTGATGTACTTAACCTCAAAATCATATTTGCAAAGAAACTTTATCCATCTCCTATGCTTGGCATTCAAGTTCGGTTTTGTAAAGATATACTGCAAGTTGTGATGATCGCTATGTAGCTTGAACAAACACCCCAATAAAAAGTGCCTCCATCTAACAAAGGCATGCAAAACAACAACTAACTCCAAATTGTGCGTAGGGTAATTCAGCTCATGATCCTTGAGCTTCCAGGACTCAAATTCAATAACAAGACCTTCTTGCATAAAAACAACTCCTAAGCCATCTAAGGAAGCATTTGTACATACTACAAATTCCCTAGCTAGATCAGGAACTACTAAGATCGGTGCACTAGTCAACTTTCCTTAAGGGTCTAAAAAGATAACTGGAATTGTGTTGACCAAAAAAAATTTTCCCCTTCCTATAAAGGGTAGTGATGGGATATGCAATCCTCAAAAATCCCTCCAAGAATCGCCAATAGTAGCTCACCAACCCCATAAAACTATGAATCTCAAGAACTTTTGTGGGAGTAGGCCTATCAAAAATTTCTTGGATCTTCGAAGGATCCATGAAAATACCTTCAACAAAGATGATGTGACCCAAGTATTTAACTTTAGTCTTATAGAATTCACTCTTTTCCAGATTAGCATACAATTGATTGTCTCTTAGGCACTACAACACCTATCTCAAGTGTTCCTCATGCTTCGCCATGGTCTTCGAGTAGATCAAGATATCATCAAGGAACATGAGAACAAATCTATCCAAATAGGTTTGAACGACTCCATTCATTAGGCTCATGAAGACTACTGGTGCATTCATCAACTCGAACGACATAATAATGAATTTAGAATGCCCGTATTGAGTGTGAAATATTGTTTTGTGAATATCTGCTTCGGCTATCCACAATTGATGGTATCTCGAGTTAAGATCTATCTTTGAAATACATGAGCCCCTTTTATCTAATCGAATAGATCATCAATTCTTGGAAAAGGGTATCGGTTCTTCACCGTCACCTTGTTCAGCTACCTATAGTCAATGCACAAATAGAGGGAACTATCCTTTATGAATATAACTAGTGCTCCCCATGGGGAAACAATAGGATGAATGAACCCTTTTGTTAAAATCTCCTATAACTACAAAAAAAGTTCATAAATCTCCTGAGTTGTCATCCTATATGGAGCCTGAGATATAGGCTCAACCCTAGGTACAAGATCAATTATGAAGTCAATGTCACACTTTGGTGGCATTCCCAAAAATTTCACTCGAAAAAACATCTGCAAATTCCTTAAGGAGAGGGTAGTCATCCAATGACACCTCTTGACTCTCTCCTAGATCCAAGTCTTTGGCTGACACAACAAACAACTAATAATCCTGATGGAAAGACCTCTTCAATTGCATAGCAGAGATCATCTGCAAAGAGATAGGTCTCTATATGCCAATGATCTCCAATTCATTTCCTAAATCATCTACATGCTGCACAGCCTTGTGGTGACAATCTATTATCACTCAGTGAGCATTCAATCAATCCATTCCTAAAATGACATCATAGGACCCAAGAGGTAGGATTCGAAGGTCCACCATAGTCACCAATGACCCAATTTTTGAAACACAACCCTGAACATATGATTCAACTGATACCTTTTCCCCTAAGGCCAAATCAACCTACCACTTAACACCTTGCTTTGCTGCCACCAGTCTACAATGCTCTACTACTGAAGGGGAAATAAATTAATCTGATGCACCAAAATCAAAGAGAATAGAAGTACTAATGCCTTGTAAAACACTTGATGTCTCATCCACGGTGCCCTGATGGTCAACCTGATAGCTTTCAATCATCACAAAGACTCGATTCAAGATCTATCCACATCACCCATGGGTATGTGTAGGATCATGATGGGCCAAAAAGTGGCAATATGTAAGTGAAATGATGACCCATGTGGCTAACGACCTTTTTTTTACCCAAAATTGATGAAATGAAAAGGTTTTTTAAAGGAGATTCTCAAATTTCCACCAATATAAATTATGCTTTAATTTTAATTTAATAAATAATTATTATTCATTTTTTATTTGAATTATGACTAAAGTCCTGATTGATAGGCTGATTGAAAAACATCTATAGATTTCAAACGATATCACATTTTTTGAATCTAAAAGATGTGTCACATTCTATGCTTTGTATACTATAGGATTAAAAAAAGAAAATTTGAATTTCATGAAGTTTTGACTAAGTTAATTGGTCAAACATATGATTTTTATATATTTTTGAAGTTGTAATAAAAATTCATAGTTAATTATTTACTTGGAAAAAATTACAAAAAAATATGCATCACATCCAGACATGAGTCCTCTACTTATATCTAAAATCTTATAAAAAAAATATTATCATTTTATTGTGGTTAGGGTGGTCGAGAGACACCTACTTCTTATTTTTTCCCTGAATTTTAAGTACTATTGCATTGAAATTTCAAATTTTCACCAAATAGATTAAAAAAAAAAAACCTAGTATTTTAGAAACTACATTCAATTTTCTACATATTCTATTCTTTCATATTTTTAAACTAATATTTTTTTGAAATTTTTGCCACTTAAGGGCCTATTTTTTCCATGATGATCCTGCACATACCCCCACCATCAGTTCAAAAGTGGCTGGCCTTAGACAAAACCCTGAATTCTTCTTCTATGCACATTATCTAGCAATATATCCCTATTGACCATAGGAGAAACAACTTATACCTTGACCAAAACCTCTACTACCTGATGGTGCATTTGACTATTGATAACTACTCTAACTTGGAGCCGACAACTCTAAGTAGGTTGCTCAAAATGGTTACACTAATTACATTTCCAACTTTGATTACTTTTGAACTGAGTTCTGTTGCTCTACTAACATTGAGATTTTTTGTGCTTAGGCTACAATTGGTGCTTTTGTTGTTTTCCCTTAGAAGGAAAATGATAACTCCTAGAAGGTCCTATATCTTGAGGCTTCCCACCTCGTGAACTAGAACCAAATGTAGGTTCCCTATCAATCTGCACACCTGTGTGACCTCCCCAAGCCATGGCCAAATTTTCATCTACTAGACAAGCCTTCTCAATGGCTACCTCCATTTTCTTTGGCTTGAAGACCTAAAATCCTTTGTTGATTCAAGAATTTAATCCCCTAACAAAATGTTGTACCAACATTGCCTCATCATTGTTGATTCTCGCATATTGTTTGATCTCATAAAATCAATGCTTGTACTGATCAACTGGAATTTCCATTTGTCTTAACTCATGAAACTCATCTACTCAGTGTTGTCTCTAGTGATCTAAGAGGAAACAAGCCCTAAATCTCTACAAAAGCAACTCCCAAGTCACCATGATGATGTCTAAGTGGAACTTTTGTTCTTCTAGACATCACCATGTAGATGTGAAGTGTCTAAGGTGCATGATGGCACACCTAACCCGAGTATTCTTTCCATAAGGATGCATCACAAAGAATGATCCAAGTCTATTAGCCATGTTTCTGCCTCAAGTCCACTACTAACACCATCAAAAGTGGGAGGATGAGCTCTCAACAGATCCCTCATGTGACTAGCTGCTATAGAATCTTGCTCTGTTGCTATGCTCCTCAAAGATCTCTCCCTTTTTCTCTCCACTCTTTTCTCCCCTTTTGGCCTAGGGCCTAGACAACTAAGCATCTCCTCCAACAACTATCATAACTACATTCCATCTATCCCTGGCTATTCTAGATTTGGATCTCCTCCTTCTAGATGATTTTGATACCCCTATTGTTCGTCACGTTATGATTTGTGGGAATTTTGTGATGGAGTAATTTCATAGTTGGCTCTATGGCCACCACCTCGTTGGCCTCTGCCATTACCACAACCTCTACCTCGAGGCATACTCCTGTAAAACATCAAAGGGGAACATGTGAGATCAAGAGTTAAGCACAAAGGTTAGCCTAATGGGCACAATTAACCTAGAGTACCCAGAGTTGTAAACTTTGGCTCTAATACCAATGATGTAACACCTCACAGTGTGAACCCCAAAGGACAATGAAACACCACATAATTTTTTATTTTTGAAAGTGATACATTACATAAGATGAATATGTACATTCTTTACATGAAACACAATAATTATGCATTTGCAAAGTCATCTACATCTTGTAGGGTACACGGAATAGTCATTACGAACTCTAAACTTTTATCAAAATGAAAGTGAATGAAATACATGATTACATAATGATAACATATAATCATCCATGAGAAATAGAGAGGAAAATGATAGAACATTTTATTGCGATTCAATTAATAGTTCCATGATACAATTGTAGAGCAGATTTCCATAGATACAACACATCATAGATACAATAGTACATTACATCATGCTTCCCTTATATCAATGGGAAGAGTATATTGAATACAAGAATGATACATCAATGGAGAATAAGGTACAAAATTTGGGACGGTCTTCAACCAATGAAGCTCTGGAAACTCCACATCTGGTTTTGCTTCAAGAACACAACCTGGGAACCCAATGGGGTGCATAACACATTCCACCTGACCATGTGGACCCGAAGGTCCACCCCCCATGCTAGGAGATGAAAAGATAATACCCACATCCAAACAAAGGTCAAGCAGACAAGGCTACATGACACCAACCAAAACAAAATCAAGAAAACACAAGCAACACTTCCAAAGGAAACTAGATAAGGGATAAGAAATGGGTACTGTTGCAGAGTTTCATCGCATGGCCTTACATGGATTATCTAGACAACCTATCACAAGGTTCCACCTCCATCAATAGTTATCCTAATTTCCTATCTCAAGGAATTGCTCAGTAGGGTGACTCATGTAGGACCACTTACCTCCATGAGGACAAGGCAATGATCTTACCGACCAAGTCTTCCCATCCCATCCCTAGTCTATCAAAGCACTAATAGTATGGGTAAGGCACTCAATTAATCTTGTTTAATGTTTAACTACCCAAACCCACTAGTTCATTAATTACATTATCACGTGTTTAGGAAAACTCTTCCATAGGTTACCCTAACAACCCCTTTCTACACTGACCCCCATGAAGAGCCACCCTCTCCAATAGTTCTGAAACAAAACTCACAACAAGGGGTGTACCAAGCATGAAAATCACAAAATGAATGTGTGTGCGAGGCATGAACCATCTCACTCAGTCATAACTAGGGAAAAATAAATCATAGAACAAAGTACGCCCATGAGAGCTAAAAATAGGAATATGATCAATGAAAACACAAATGTTTAATCATGGAAAAACTCAATAGAAAATGGGTTTCCCATCACCTCTAGAAGCCTAATAGCCTACCACCCATGACTATCCAAAAGAAAGTACTTAAGCATTATGGGTTCCCAACATATCCAACACATGTCTAGACATAAAATTACCACAAAAGCAAAATAGAACAAGAGGAAAATATGATCAACATGGAACCACTAGTATGCATAAAGAATCAATTCCAAATAGTATTCAAAATAAATAAATAATGATCTAACATGTTCAAGGTCAACCATAAATATCAATTCACTTAAATGTAAACATAATCAAATCTTGATAATGGAAAGAATAATTAAATAATTGGCTATAATTAAATGCATTTCCATCATAATATCTTTTAAATAGATAAGAATTATGAAAACCGAGAATATATAACCCATCAAATATTTTCTTAATTTAAAACCCCTATCTTATACATTTGATTACCTCAAAATAATTAAAATTAGAATATAACCTATACCTTTGTTACTTCAAAATAATAAATTTAATTAGAATTTTTTATGTACATTTAATTACTTTTAAATTGAATAAGTTTAATTAAAAATATGAAATTTACATTTGTTGAATCCACCCTAAATAAATCTAATTTAAATCCAGCATAGACAATTATAACCAAATCACAATCTAATAGTAAGGAATTTGTAAATAAATTTAACTTTAAATAACTTGTGATTTTAAAACTTAAATGTAATTTCCCAATATTCATGACGTTCATTTTGTAAGACCCTGCTTTGCATTTGATCAATATGAAACCTAATTTGTTATATGTTTCTATAAATATAAGGTAAGTTACACTACAAGCAATGAATAATGTGGCTATGTGACCATATTCTTGTATTTCATCTTGGCATTGTTTCATTATCATTGTCATGAAAGTATATGGACTTGTAAATTAGGAATATGAATTGAAATTTTTAAATAGAATTGTTGTACAATTAAATTTCATTTTAGCTATCAAATTAATGTGATATATGATTGTTCTTACAATTGCATTAGTAATGTGTATGAAAGCAGAGTGTCAATACAAGAAGGGAAAAACCATTGAGTAGATTCAAATACATCTCCATGTGATCATGAACTTGACCTCCTTTTTGGGGCCTAGAAACAAATAAGTTAATATGTGGGTAAGTTAAGATGGTATGGGTTGTTATTCAAGGGATAATTTTTCATGCATGTAAGTGGGTCTAAGGGTTGGGAACCCTTATCCAAGTGTGAAACTCGGATGTAATCTTAAATGGGTTTTTAAAGTGGGTTTTTGGTTAATTTCCTTTGTTAGGGTGCAAAAAAAAACCTTCTAGGGTACATACCATAGTGGTAGGGGCCAAGTGGGCACACAATAGTGTCCCAAGGACATGATTTGACCCCTAAAAAGTCCTCATATTAGAGAGTGACGAATTTTTATGGAGGATGGGGTTAAAATATTGAAGGGTTGTCCAAATGCATGTTACCCTCTTGAATAATAAAATTGACCCTCATTAATGGAAGAAGGTACACCCCACACTTCCCCATCCAAAAGGTTGCAAGTTGAAACTCCTATATATATGGGAGAGCAAGGAAGAGGTGGCCACTACCTACTTCTCCTTTTGGAGAACTTTTGTGTAAATTAGAGAGAACTGGCGAGGAGGAGAGAAGTCTACCCCTTAGGAAATGGACTCAAGATAGATTGGCTTGGAGAGGAGAGGAGGATGGAAGATCTCAATCCCCTCATCTAAACAAAAAGATAAGTTTCCTCATCTTCATCATCTTTGTCCATTTTGTTGTAGGAGGGTAAAATGTTGTGGGGATCTTGTTGAATATGGTGAGTGGAGAGCCTAAATGTGTGAAATTTGATGTCATATTGTTTTGGTCTTTTGGTAAGATTGAGAAAACTCTATCTATCATCTTGGGGTTAATAGATTTCTTGCTTGGGGGTATGGCTAGAGCTCATCAGGCTCTGTGACACCATTACGGTAGGGTGGAGAGCAAGCCTTATCATATGTGTGTTATTCTTTGCATTGTTAAATAATGTGTATAATATTGTAAGTTGATATTTTGTGGTAGAAGAGTTGGAATAAAGCAAGTTCCTTAAGTCCAAACTCATTGCATGGTCCAAGCAAGAGTATATTAATTTGGATTCTTATTTATTTATTTTGATGCATATAGCAGAAAAAAGAAAAAGAAAGTTAATTGTTATTCTTGTATTTATGACCTGATGCAACTAATAGAAAAATGGATATATGTTGAAAAGTCTATTTTATCTTGTATTCATGGTGTAATACATTTTTCCGTGATAGTGTAGGATCTATATTCAAAGCTAAGGGGTAGTCCTTAGCAGGAGAAGAATAAAATAAATAAATAAATAATAATAGGATCAATATATTCATGTATAGAACAAAAGAAATTATGCCTGAGTACAATGGAAGTTGTTTATGATTTGAGAAAGCATTTATAAAAAGAAGAATAAAAAAAGGATAAATTTGGGGCGAGTCCATTTCTTGGGGTTGACTCCTTAGGGATGTCGATCACTCCCTTGTATCAGACCCCTCGTGGGTTGCAGTCCTTAGATTACACCTCCATCTACTTGACAACCCCTTTCTTCTTGGTAGATTGACATGGTCCGCCCACCATGATCGACCCTTGCACCTAGAAAATGAACCTGTAATCAAATATATACATGCACAAATATGATTTCAAAGAGGCACACAAGTCACCTCATCCATTCCTATGGTGTTGAATCAATAATAGTAGATGCATAGTTAGTAGTAGAAATAAGATCTATAATCATAAAGATTAAGAAGTATAACAAGAGGAAAGTAAAGAGAAACTTGCCACTTTCCCAGATCTAGACAATTGGGAGAGAAAAATATATATTTAGATATTTATATAAACCCACAACAATGTTATGAAAACTATAAGAACTTAAATATTGTTTTTTCCATGCCTGTGGGATCTGTAGCCGATCAAACACATTGCACATTTATAGTTAGCCATCAGAAAACCATTAAATTTTAAACCCATTTTTAGATGCTTGTACCCTAATTTGGCTGCCATAGTTATAAGCTACTCTAAATACAAGGGAAATGGGAGGCATGTATGACATGGTAATATTTCATATTGTCAAGATATTAGATTTAACAAGCTAGTCAAAGTCTATAGACATAAACTTATGTGAGTGCAAAACACACCTTTCATTAAAAGAGATTTATGCACAAACCCAATTTGTCAATCTTTGTATTCTTCCCTCACTCTAAAGTTGTATCTCATTGTATCTATCCCCCTGCTATTCGTACATGAAACTGAGAGTGCCATCAAAGAAAATGTGCTCCATAAAAAATAGTAGGAGTATGTCTTAAACTTAGTAGGTTGATATTTTTTTTATGCTTTCCTTTTTCTTCTGGGGCTGACTCCCCCATTAGCCACTAACCCTTCTATTAGCATGGCAGAAAGATGCTTATTTTACATTTTTCCTTTGTGCACAGGCTAGCATTTTATTAATTATTTCTGATTGGGTTGTATACCTCGACCTTTGTGACCCAATCCAATACAATGGTAGAAGCTTTAGGTATCGGTTGTATTTATTATTCCAATCCATTGAATGCATTTCTATGGGTCTATTTGTACACCATTGTCATGGGATCTAGTAATTATGCCACTAGCTAAATGGGCACCTTGCTTAGTGAGTGCCCCAACTCGAAGTGTTGTTAGAATATTATCTAGATGACAATAAGTTTATTTGGTTGTAATATTAGCCCTTCCCATATGCATGATTCACTAAGCTGTAATCTATGTGATTAACATGCTTTTACCTTGCAAATATGCCTTTGACAATTAGAATGATGTTAAGTTATTAATAATATAAGAGAATATTAGGGTTTGTAGAAAAAATAGTAATGATAAACACAAGTTATATATTTCTATTGTGATATTAACATTAATAATTATAGAAATGAAATTATTAAAAGGGAATCCATATCAATAACCCGTTGATATTGATTGTAATAAGATTGATAGCCGATGTCAATAAAGTGTTAGTTTTTAAACTGGGAGGTACTATTTGGTAATGAAAGCATTTGTATGGGTATTATGGACATCAAGTATAATAAGCTACAAATGTTGATTTGATGGTGGCTTTACTTTCCTTGTGTGCTATTGTTTTGTACAACAAATTGTGGTTTTATACAACAATATGTTGATGGTGTCAATGGTGACTTATCTTAATGTTGTCGAGTGTAGGACATAAATGACTCTCTACTACTATTATCCATTTCATTTGTTCTTTATTTCTGCTTATGTCATATGTCATTTGGTCTTATTTCTTATTCCCAGTATTATGGTGTACATCAGATCACTTGTTATGAGTTTGTAGCTTTATGTTGGTTGTATTTTCACTATATATTTTCCAATAAAAAAATAAAAAAATTGATAAAAGTAATCAATAGTGTAAAGTGTTAAAATTAATAGTATTAGTGATAGCAATGAACTATTGTTACTATTATTATTGAAGGGGATATTAAGATTAGAACTATCATTTCAAGATTGAGCATAAATAATAACATTATTACTGAAGTTAATTAGTAGTATGATCACTTGGATTTGGTAATCAAATTGTATATATTAAGATAGCAATGACAATAGATAATTGTAAATTTCATTAATAAAACTAAGAAACAAAACAAAAAAAACATAGATTCTCATATAGAGATGGCTATAGAAGTAAGTAGTATGAGATTGAAACTTAAATCACACTTTATTGTTAAAAAAAAAGAAATCTATGGATAAAGGGAAGCATAGCAGGAATTTAAAAGTTTATGCTAAACTTCATAGAGTGTCACCGATTAAAATTCTAGAACATGCTATTACTCATGAGGGAATGCTTCCCCATAAATAATCCCTAAATCGTGCTAAGAGAAATTAAAATGAAAATTCAAAAAGCATTAGGTTTTAAGAGTTTCCACATTTCCCCTACCAGAGTCCATCTTAAATATAATCCACTTTATACTATTCATTTCTTAACTTTTAAAAAAAAAGAAAATATTCTATTTCTTTCGAAACAGATTGGGGGGAAATAAATATATTAATTTAAAATGAGAAGGAGAAAATAGGTAATAAGTGTAAGTGTGGAAAAATTAAACTAAATATAATTAAATACACCTCTTAATGAAACATTGTATCAAGATTAAACATGATTTAAACTAATTTAAAACAGAGTAAACCTTGAAAGCATCTCATTGTCTCCTATGTCCAAATATTTATGAGTCACATAAAGGCTCTCAGATTAGATAAAGTATTGTGACTATTAAAATGTCTATTCAGAGAGCGAAATGATGCTAAATGTTGTGATGTGATGATTGTTAATGATTCCTAGATGATATGGAGCTACCATAAACTATCTTGACATGAAACCTACTAAATGGAAGCTATAGTAAAATAAAATGATGCTACCATGATTCTAAATCTACTGATGCTATGATGCAATTCTAATATGCTAAATGATAATTGATGCTAATGACAATGCTAATGCTTAAGATGCTTGAGTGCTAAATCCTGTAGAGTATGTTTGCATAAAATATGATAATTCTTGGGGTCTATTTCATGCTTCAAAAAGTTGTATATATAGATTTCCAACAACAGTTTTGCACAGGGGTAACACAAGAGAGGCTGAGATTCAATTTAGAGATTTGAATGGTAAGAGATGAGAAGGTGGATTTGATCATGGGGATTGTTCCTCCCCATGAAAACACCAAGCAAGATGAGAGGAAATATTTGAGGAAGAAGATTGAGAGGATTGCCTGTAGGTTTGTCCTAGAGGCTTTTCCCATGAATGCCAGTTGAATTAATTAGATTTGAAAATATAATTTTATTGGTGAGTGAATAGAGGGATTTGATTTATGCTTTTATTTAAATGTTTTTGGTTTATTTAAATTAGCAAAAGGGAAGATAAATAATTTAATTAAATAAACGATAGAAGTTTGTTTATTAAATTAAATAGAAGTATGATGAATAAACAATAAAGTATAAAGCTTTATTTATTTAATTAAGATTGAATATGATGTAATAATTAAATAATGCCAACTGTAAAGTTGTTTATTTAATTAAAACTGAAGAAATAGGAGAATTTAGAATGTGAACTATTTAAATAAGTATTTAAATTATTTAATAGTAGATGAATTTGAATAAGATGAAAATAATTGAATCAAGATTGAAGAATTATGATGAACTATTTAAATAAATATTTCCTATTTATATAATAGTGGAAGCTTTTAAGGATTAATTAATTAAATAAGTAGTATTTAATTAATCAAATTTCACTAGACCATTTTTAGGTGTATACATTTTTCCCCTCTTTGAAGTGATGTGTTTGTGCATTGGTTTAAAGAAAATTTTGTGTTACTACTGCTAGTATCGACAAAAAAAAATTAGTGTGCCCCAGACATGATTTCTAGGTGATTGATGGATATATATGCCCCCTCGAGAGATAAATTAATGATTTTTTTAATTTATTTTTTAGTTTTTTTGAATTTTTCAAAATTTTCAAATTTTCTAATGTTTCTATGTAGATTCAATGAAGATTTGATAATGAAATAATTTATCTCCTGATAATTGATGAAGAAAGAGACCCTGGATGAATTTCAATTAATATCCCCTTTTAAAAATTAAAAATTTAATCAATCCCATAAAAACCCCTTTTTAAATAACCTATAAAAGGATAAAAACGTCCTTTTCAACTTCATTTGTACATTGTGTCTTTTGAAAATTTGGTGAGAGAGATTCTTGTGCCGCTTGGAGTGAGATTTTGATTCCATATCACACCCACCATTTCAAGCCTGCTCGACAACATCAACGATCGGCCGTGTTCAGACCTCTAGTATCTCTATTTTTTTCCTTAGTCTTAATGCATTTTCCTTGTTTTTTGTGTAATTTTAGATTTTAGATTTTTAACCTTCTTTTAGCAATTTGGAAGTCCATTGTAGTGCTTTAAAATTATGTTCTACCACTTTTATAATTTTAGCGCTTATGAGGTCTATTTTAGCGTGTTAATAGGTTAGATTAGTGCTTTGCAAAGTTTAGCGCTTAGGATAGCCATTGTAGCGCTTCTATAAGGCACATTAGCGCTTTCAGAACTTTAGCGCTTTCGTTAGATTTTGTAGTGCTTCAGCTTCCTATTTTAGCACGTTTGAAGTTTTAGCACTTTTACCCAAAATGTTAGTGCTTTGACCAAATAGAATGGCACTTTGTCCGTTTGTAATAGTGATTTTGTCTAATGAAATGGTGCATGTCATTTTTTTAGTTATTTGAATGCCTTTTTTAGTGCATTTAAATCAAGGTGTTGTGATTTTTGTCAATTTGTTTTTTATTTTGTCAATTTCTAATCGTATCAACTATTGGTTTGATATGAATGAGTTTTCTAATAAAATACATGATTTTTGGACCTCATGATAGGTGAGCTCTGATGTTTGTTTTGATGATAACTATGCTCATGAGAGGTGAGGAATAATTATGATTGACATACATCATGATAATCAAGGTTGATTTGATGCATTGATGATTGACCTCATGATAGGCGAGGTTGATTTGATGCATTAATGATTGACCTCATGATAGGAAAGTTTCAATGATGTTTTCTCATGAGATTTGATCAAAATTCTCACCAGGAGCTGATTTTATTTGATATGGTATGTTGATGTTATTTGATGATTGACATGAATTTACTGACTTTGATCTTGTTATGATAATAGAAGCAATTGGGGAACCTCCAGGTTTGAGAGCGTTTCCCTTGGACATTTGATCTTATACCATAGTTGGCACAACCTAAGATAGATATTATCACATGTTGTGGATTGTCTCCTCTTGTACATATGCCACATATTAGGATTAATTGACGTTTGTTGATAGCACTAGCCAAGAGGTGGCAAAGCGAGCAGAACACCTTTCATCTTCTTACTAGTGAGATGATAATCACCCCAGAGGATGTCTAGTGGATTTTGTAGCTTCTGATTGTTGGAGATGTTGTCACATATGATTTGACAAAGCAAGCTGGGACTGATGCCCTTCGTAGAGTGTTTCAAGATGATCATATTGCTAGAGAGTGGTTTCCATGGCATGAGATGGTTGATTCATACACCACTTTTCCTACAGTACTTGTTGGTTTCATCGGAGGATTCCTTAGTCTTGATTGTAGGTCTAAGGGATTGTTGGTTGGTTGGGGCCGAGTTTTAGAGAGTATGGTTGTTCATGGCACCAAATTTGCTTGGGGCATGTGTATGCTTTCCCATTTATATCATGATTTACATTTAGTTGTGTATCTCAGTGGTTGGAGTTTATTGATCAGTGCTAGTTTTCTTTAGGAATGGGCATGGGAGCACATGAGACCATATGTGTTCAAATATGTCGGCCAACTTACTCAATCTAGACTAGGTAAGTTAGAGTATTGGAGGAGAGTTATTGATGACATAGTGTCTGTGACATGGTGTCCCTACCTAGATTGTGATCATTGGGATGATGATGATATTCAACTACCATTTCTTTGTCAGTCAATGATCCTAATTGGCCATACTAATCAGGTACTAGAGAGATTCTTGATCAAACGGGTGTATAGATTGGGGGCCTTATTTGTCATATGTTGCTATCATTTAGGAGTATCGGGCTTTACAACCATTTGAGTGGGACATTTGGCTAGACATTGTCGAGCCTCCAGTTATAGCTGACTATGCTAAGTTTTTCACTTTGCATCCATTTCCATTCCTTACCATTCTATATGAGCCTACCCCATTACCTGCAAAGGAGGATGTTCCTAGGGCACATGGTCATAGATGGAGGAGAGAGGATGTTGGAGAAGTTGAGGTAGAGGATGTTGGTGTGGTTGGTGAGGTAGATGTCAAGCTTGAGGAGGATGTTGGTGTTGAGAGCAATGAAGATGAGAGAAATGGGGATGATAGTAATGGGGATGATATATTTTCTAGTGGAGAGGTTGTAGGTGGTTCAAGCCCTATTTTATATTTTCCTAATGAGAATATTCCTCGTAACAGGTAGGCTATGGGAGGTGTTTCAGAGTGGCTGTAGATAGCAGATGTTCAGGTTTAGTTAGAGACTGCTCAAGAGCAACTTATTTAGGCATAGGATTTACTAGAGAAGACCTAGGCTCAGATGTAGGCATAGGCCCAGGTTCATTCAAAGACTCTAGCATCAATGTAGGCTCAGTTAGCCACAACTCAGTCAAAGATTGCAACATTGACAGTCAAGAGGGATGTGGCTAGACAGACTATAGGGGCAGCCCAGGCTCATATTACTTATTTGATAGCTGAGAGGGATGTGGCCAGGTTTGCAGTAGAGGGCACTTAGGCTGCTATCGATAGATTACAGAGACAAGTAGATGGTATCCCCCTAGAAAATTATATGCGAGAGGTTTCTTGTATTGGAAAGGAGATTGATTTTTATAGAGCGAGATATTATGATGCAGTTCCTTTTGAGCAGAGATTCAGCTATGTGAGGTCTCATTCTACTAGGTCACATTCCAGGACTATCAGTGCAGGTGTTACACAACCTCTACATAGAGATCCTGGGGATCCCGATTCCTTTAGTGGTAGGGGTCCAAATCCTATGATGCCTACACCGTCTAGAGCTAGCAACACATGATATTTGTCCATGTTACATTTAAGATGTGATGTACACTTTGATTATTTTGATATACAACCATTTTTGATGTTATATCTCTCTTCATTTCAGACATCCTTGTATACTTGACATTGTGATTTTGATATATATGAGATGAAATGGATTCTTCAGTCTATTATTTTTTCTATATGATTCTCTACTAGGTGCATTTTCTTCCATGTTTTATATGCTATGTGATGGTTTTATTATTATGATGGTATGATTTGATATGATGTTGTTCTATCTATGATGTGCATAATGGTAATGTATGGATGCATGTTATATGGATACATGATGTATATGGATTCCTATTTAATTATATGATGTGTTTAAATGATATACTATATGTGATGTAAATGCAAATATATGATGTAATAAAATGGATGAAAATGTTGAATGATACATGTTGCAATAAATTGATGTACTTTATGATAAAATGGATGGATTTAATTAGTTATGATGATGATGCATGTTTGTGAAAATGGAATGATAGAGATATATGTTTGTTGAGATTTTTGTTATAATATGACAAGAATGCAAAAATGATTTGACTGAAATGTACGAATGATGAAATGATGATATAGATGCTTTTAATGTATGTAAATGAATATGATGATGCAACTATATGATCATGAGGATGCTTTTGTTAATTTCAAGTATACTCAGTCTATTATGATAAAAGATAAGTTTTTTAATGAATGATTCACCAATTTTTCTAACAAATACTCTGCAGATGTAACACTATTATGGATGCAATCTACATGTAAACATAGGCATTTTAATAGTACTTTTGTGCTTTGTATAATCATTGAGGATTTAAAATGTTGAAAGTTCGTACAAGCATCAAAGGTATAATGTAAACCGATGATGACCTAAATACTACTTTCATGATTTTTGATATTGCAAGCGAACACAAGCATCGAGGTATAATTAAACCGAGATGACCTAAGAATTTCTTGCGTAAACAAACAAGAATTAACCACTTTCCTATGTGAATTGGAATGTCATCCACGATACTTTGTAGACCATTTCCCGTGATGATTCACACAATAATTATGATTAATTCACAGACAACAGACATAAAATACCATTTCTTCTTCTTTTCTTCTATAGTTCAATACATCATTGAGTTGCTCCAAAGAAATGATAAAAATGATCAAAGTACAACTGATCCATATTTTTCTTATAGTATTTCAATCATTATTTAGATTAGATCATCCATCTTGATTTTGTGATGTTTTTGTGTTTTCGAGTTTTGGATCAAACTAACCTAAATACCTATCCTAGGGGCCTCGAGGGTTGATAAAAGATTAGCCTTTCCTATGTTATACACGCAAAGACCACAGTTTGATTGACACAGACTCATATTTTTGGTTTTTGAGACCAAATTTTTTACTTGTTTTTGGTTTTCTATTGTGATATGGATGTTTGATGTGTTTCCAATAGTGATTGATATTCCTTGTTGGTTTGTGATTCGATTGTTGGGTTTGTCTAAATGTTGTTTGATTAATCTCTAGTTTATGTTGCCCCCAATGATTTTTAGATGTTGCCCCCAAGCTAGGGTGAGACATGACCATGTGATATGATAGGATAATGGATGTAAAATGATGGTGGAAATAATGACCATGACATATATCCAAATGAATGGGAGAGTTGATTTGAATCCCAAATAGTGCCTATTACCAGGTTTTCACCATATGTTTTTATTACAAATTTTCATTCTCTTTTCTTTTTTCTTCCTTTTTTTATGTATTTTCTATCACTATGATGTCTATTTTCTAGGTTTTCATCAAGGTAACCATTTTCTGAAACTTAATTCATGCACTTAGAAGTGATCCAGGTATAGAAATTTTTGAGATGGCTACTATTGATAGGTTTTTCAAACAGATCACCTTCAAGTGTTGATAATTGATATGCTCTTGATCCATAAACTAATGTGATTACAAAGGGACCTAGCCAATTAGGTTCAAACTTCCCTTTCTTTTCTCTACCTTGCTGATTCCTAGGGTTTTACTTTAGGACCAAATCTCCCACTTGAAAGATTCTAGGTTTTACCTTGTGATTGTAACTCCTTGATGTTCGTTGTTGGTAGGCCTTCAAATGATTAACTACTTGCTGATGACATCCATCCAATAGTTCTAGTTCCTGTAGCCTAGAGATTCTGTAATCCTCATATGTTATGATACCCTTCAGTGAAACACGGAGTGATGGTATTTCTACCTCAATTGGTAAAATGGCCTATGATCCATACACCAAAGTGTATGTTGTAGCTCCTATTGGCATTTTTATGTTTGTTCTATAGGCCCATAGTGAAGGATTTAACTAAAAATTCCAATCACATCCAACATCATTTACCATCTTGTTTAGTATTGTTAGGATTGTCTTGTTTGAGGCTTCTACTTGGCCATTTCCCTGTGGATAGTATGGTGTTGAAAAATGATGTTGAATATGGAATTGTTCACATAATTCCTAGATGTCCTAATTTTTAAAAGGCCTACCATTGTCTGTGATAATTGATTGAGGTACCCCATATCGATAGATGAGGTAGTTAAGTATGAAAGATGAAATCTATTTTCTAGTGACAATTGTCAAAGGAACTACTACTATTTGTTTTGTGAAATACTCTATTACTGTGACGATGAACTTGTTCCCATTAGACGAAGAAGGATTTATTTCCCTTACCAAGTCCAATCCCCATTGACAAAAGGGCCATGTGGATGTGAATGGTTTTAACTCTTGCACTGGTGCATGAATTACATTACCATGAATCTAACATTTCTGACTCTTTTTAACATATTGATAGTCTTCCCTTTCCATGTTCGGCTAGTAATACCCTAAATGGAGGAGTTTCTTAGATAGGGTTAGCCCACTTGAATGGATCCCACAAATACCTTCATGGACCTCTCATAAGGATGTTTTAGATTCATGATATTCTAGACACTAGAGAAGAGAACCATCTAGACCTCAACGGTAAAGGATGTCAACAATTAATGTATGTAGTGTAGATTTATGAATAAAGTTAGGTTTTTGGTTTTTAGAGAGATCAAGAGGAAGAATATTTTCTTTGAGGTAAGTATAGATCTCTCCATATTGTGAGGTTTGAGTGTTGGTTATTTGGCATATGGTTTGTGAATCATGATTATCATATGTAGGATTAGATACTTGTTCAACCATAAACTCATATCGACCTTTCTTTTCTGATAATTGCATAAGGGAGGTAATTGTCACCATGACATCTACAACTTTGTTGTTTTCCATTGGTATTTGCTTGAACTTGATATCCATGAAGTACTTTTTAAGATCATCTATCATTTTCTTATAAGGCATGAGCTTATCATCCTTTGTTTGATACTCATTATTTACTTAATAAATGACAAGTTGTGAGTCCCCATACACTTGCATTTATGTGATTTTCTATTCAATAGCTACTTTGATTACAATAATCAATGCTTCGTACTTAGCTATATTCTTTGTAGATGGAAACATTAAGCTATAGGATCTTGGAATGTTGTTTCCTTGAGGTGTGAAAAATAGACTTCTTGCACTAGCTCCTCTTTGTGTATATGATCCATCAAAATAAAGCCTCCATTGTTGTGTTGTAATATTCAAGATGTTGGCATCTAGAAGTTCAATGTTCATTGGATGATGATCCTATAATGGAGCTTCATCTAGTTGATCCACTATTACCTATCCTTTGATGTCTCTCCTGTCAACATATTGGATGCCAAACTCACTTAAGATCATGACCCATTTTGCAAGTCTCCCTATTAGAGAAACTTTATCGAGTAGGTATTTCAATGGGTCTATTTTTGCTATGAACCTAACTGTATGAGTCAACATGTAGTGTTGCAACTACTAGGTTGCAAATACCATTTCCAAACAAGCCTTTTCTATGAATGTATAGTTTATTTCATATCCGTTGAGAGTTATGCTGATGTAGTAAACTGCTTGTTCTTTTCCTTTGGAATCCTCCTATTCTAATAGAGCTCCTAAAGATATGTCAGTTGTTGTGATATATAATAATAGTGGTCTTTCTACTACGGGTGGCATGAGTATTGGAGGTGACACCAAATACTACTTTATCCGACTAAAAGTTGTTTCACAATTATGATCCTATTTCAAAGAAACATTTTTGTCAAGTAGATGATTAAATTGGTGACTCTTATCTGCTAGCTAGGAGATAAATCTCCTGATAGATTGTAACCTACATTGTAGGGACCGTAATTGGCTGATATTTTTAGGTGGAAACATCTCCATTATTGCTTTAACCTTAGTTGGATCCACTTCAACACCTTTTTCTGACAATATGTAACTAAGAATTTTTGTTGATGTCACCCCAAAGACACATTTCTTCGGGTTCAACCTTACATTGAAATTTTCCAGTCTAGTGAAGATTTTATCAAGTATTTCCAGATGTCCTTCCCTAGTGTGTTATTTTTCTAATATGTCATCCACATAATCTTCCATGAAAGTATCCATCATGTCATGGAAAATTGTGGTCATTGCCCATTGATATGTCACACCTGCATTTTTTAGCCCAAAGGGCATGACATTCCAGTAGAATTTACGCCAAGGGAAAGTGAATGTCATCTTCTCTTGATCTTTAGGTGCTATTTTTATTTGATTATATCTTGAGAAGCCATCCATTATAGATAACATGGTGTGTCGTACTACTAGATAAACAATTATGTCAATGCTGGGTAAAGGAAAATCATCCTTTGGGCATGCCTTGTTTAAATCCATGAAATCCATGCATATTTTTATGCTATTATCAGTCTTAGATATTGGCACAATGTTTGAGTTCCATTCTGCATAATCTATGGACTTGATAAAACTTGCATCCAATAATTTCTTCAACTTAGCTTTAACCATAAGGGCGATGTGGGGATGCATCTTTCTCAATTTTTGTTTGACCGGTTTGATTCCCTTGGGTAGTGATAGGTGATACATTAGGAGTTGTGGATCTAATCTTGGCATGTCAAAATAAGACCATGCAAAATTTATGTGTCGCCGCTCAAAGAATCTGGTGAATGCAAGCTTCTCTTGTTCTATCATGGATGTTGCTAGATGTAAGATCTTTTCCTTTTTACTTGTTCCCATATTTATAGACTGTGTCAGATCTACCAGTACTGATGATCTATCATGGTAATGCTCCAGGAGAGTGTCAAATCTTCCATCTTTCAATGCCTTAGAAAAGTTTTCACTGTTGGATACACTCTTTATTTTTCTCTTTTCAAAGTCTAATGTTGCCTTAGAGAGGTTTTCACCATTAGATTTATTTTTCCTGTTATACTTTTTGCAACTAAAAGATTTGGCACCCTCCTATTGTAAAGCATCAATATGAGTGTTATAGATAGTACTTGTATCTATTTTTTCACTACAAAGATAATCTTTGATGGCATCATCATTTGAAAAGACTAGTATAAGAATAGGTTTGGGAGATTCCCAGTCAATGATTTCAGGGTGCATTAATGGTAACAAATCATCATATTGAATAGGGTCAATTGTTGTATGTGTCATGATAGCTAGGTGGTCAAATTTATTGGTAGGAAGTTTGAGGTGGGTATGTGCAGGATCATGATGGGCCAAAAAGTGGAAATATGATGGGTATATATAAGGTATGTGGCTGATGACCTTTTTTTTTAACAAAAAATGATGAAACAAAAAGGGTTTTAAGGAGATTCTTAGCTTTCCACCAATATAAATTATGCTTTATTTTAAATTTAATAAATTATTATTATTTATTTTCTATTTGAATTACGACTAAAGTCCCGTTGATAGGTTGATTGAAAAACATCTATAACTTTCAAATAGTATCACATTTTGAATCCAAAACATGCATCACATTCTATGCTCACATACTATAGGATTAAAAAAAAAAAATTTAATTTCATTAAGTTTTACCAAGTTAAGGTGGTCGACATACAATTTTTTATATTTTTTAAAAGTTGTAATAAAAATTAATAATTAATTATTTACTTGGAAAAAAATTACAAAAAATATGCATCACATCAGGACATGAGTCCTCTACCTATATCTAAAATATTATAAGAAAATATTATCATTTTATTGTGGTTAGGGTGGTCGACAGACACCTACTTCTTATTTTTTCCCAAATTTAAGTACTCTGCATTGAAATTTCAATTTTTCACAAAATAGATTTTTAAAAAAAATAAATCTAGTAGTTTAGAAACTAGATTCGATTTTCTATAGATTCTATTCTTACACATTTTTGAAATAATATTGATAACTTATTCAAATTTTTACGTCAAGTTACCTAACTCTGATTTTTCTAATTTTTTTGCCACTTAAGGGCCTATTTTTTCCATGATGATCCTGCACATGCCTAGGTCTATGACAATACTCACCTCCAAGTTTTCTAACTCACTCAATTTATGATCATCCTTGCTTGAGTCATCAATATTTGTTGATCCCATAACAAATGTTCTATTTACTAAACTTTGTCCCTCCTCTCGTAAGGGTGTATATACTTGGATAACATCAATCTCTTTATCATTATAAGATGTAGCAAATAGATGATCCCATTCATATTCGTTGGAGTTTTTTTTAGAGCCATCTCTCATTTGTAGTATCCTTTCTACTACTTTTTGGGTTTCTTCCTCTTTTTGTTTAGTTATGTAGCCTAATCTTGTTTTGTCTTTAGGTTATAATGTTAGAGGTTGAATGGGTTCAATAATACTATCCTTCCTCTTGCTAATTGTTCCTTGACCTTTGTGGCCCATTTTCTCTAAAATGGCCTTCCCTTTTCCATACTGATTTGTTTTGATGCTAACAGTCATTGATGTTGACACTTCCTCGTCTTTGTATAGCCAATTGAGAATGGATTTGTCTTCTGACTCATCTTCAAGTGTACCTACTTTTATAAACGTTTCATTTAGAGCTATGATGGGTTGTGATGAACTTGGAGTATTTAATATGGGTTGTCCATATTTTTTTGATGATGGTAGCAACTATGATAAGCACAAAGATTGCTCAAGAGAATATTCTCCTAATCCCTTTTCCTTTATCTAAACCTTTTTTGAAAGTTGTGATAATTCGTTCATAGGACCTTCCATGTTGGATGTGTCTGCAACAGTTGTTTCTTTCTCTATATTTTTCTTCTCAACCCATTTAGATATGAAATTGGGTTGGTTGTCAATAATGGATGAAGTTGAAGTATTGACTTCTCTGTTATGAGGTACCAGATTTTCTTGAGTTGCTTTTAACATGTTGCAAGTCTGTAGATTGTTGTTGTCAATTGATATGGTGACCTCTTGTCTGTTTACTAGAAATTTTAGACATTGATATGTTCAAGGTACCGCTTGCATGTCATGGATCCGTGGATGACCCAATAGTATGTTGTATGTTAGATCCTTGTCTCACACTCAAAAAACAATGTTTTTGACAATCGGCCCTACCTAAATTTGAAGTATAATAAGCCCTTTGGAGGATCTTTCCTCTTCATCATATGCCTTTATTGTTATTTTTCTCCCAACATCAATGGCATTGTCAGAATAGCCTAGTGCATGAATCAATTTCAAGGTACAAATATTTAAACTAGCTCCTCCATCTATTAGAACATCCTTGACACAGTATTTATGGATCAAAACTTTTATATGCAAGGCTACATTATGAGGGTTATTTAAAGATACATCATCTTGTTCAGAGAATGACAAACAATGAGGTGTGGTGAGATGTCCCACCATGTCCTAGAATTGAAAAACATCCAAATTATTAGGGACCATTGTAGCTACTAGAGCCTATTCCAAACCTTGTTTGTGTGATGGTGAAATTTTAAGAAGTTATAGAATGAATATTTCTGTAGGTATCTTTTGTAATTGGTCCATGATATTGTATTGATGTGATAGGGGAGTATTTTTTTTGGAGGAAATTTCTTTCAATATTACTCTGGACTACCCTCTTTTCATTATATTGACTTGTGGATGGTCTTGTGTTTCCCTAATTTTTAGGACATTGGTTTGATTATCAAATGTGTTTGTTCCTGGAATTATGTTTAGGGATTCAATGTCATTGATGTTTGTGTCATCTCTTTGATTATCAATGTCATTTTTCTCTACCTCAAAAAGGAAAAGAATGGTGGTTTCATATAAATAGTTTATACTTTTTCCCTTACCACTAGAAGAAGACTCTCCTTTTTCATAGTTGGGTAATGGATTGGTAAATGTAGTGTGATAATTGTTTATCTGATGCCCTTCGACAAACACCTTCTTGGCTTTAATCGAATCTTGTATTAGGTGTTTTAGTTACATATAGTTGTTTGTTTTATGTCCTTTATTCTTTTGGAAATTACAATAATTTGCATCATTCCACCAGGATGGTTTTACCTTTAGCTCCCAATTTCAAGCTTCTAGTAAAGTAATAAGTATGTTTGCAATGAGTTCTCTCACTATTGATTCCAATGTTTGTCCTAATGGGGAAATTTTTTGTCAATTGGATTTCCTTCGGTATGACAGTCGAGATTCTCCATTGTTGTTGTTATTGTTTTGAATAGTGCTCTGATTATTGTTTTTGTTTTTATTTTGATTTGTTTTGACAGTTGATGCTATCAAATTGAATACTAGTTTTATATTGTCAGTTGTAGGTTCATTGCTTCCATTATTTCTATTTTTCTACCAAAATTTTGGCTTGTCGTTGTTTCCATAGTGATTTTCATTGTTGGATGTTTCATTTTAGTGCTTAATCACTCCTCATTTGACTAGGTATTCTTCAATTTTGAGTCCATTCTTAATTACTTTTTCAAATGTTGGGGGACATTGCAATTCGAGTCTATAACTCATATGATCATTTAAGTTCTCTATAAAGAATTCAATCTTCTCCTCTTCAGGTATAGATCAAGGATATCTAGAAAACAAATTTCTCCATCATTGTAAGAATGATAAGAATGTCTCACCATATTTCTATTTGAGGTTATATAGATCCTTTATGGTTACAGGTATGTGCAAGATCATGATGGGCCAAAAAGTGGCGATATTATGGGTATGTGTAGGGTATGTGGCTAACGACTTTTTTTTTACACAAAATTTATGAAATGAAAAGGGTTTTTAAAGGAGATTCTCAAAATTCCACCAATATAAATTATTATTTACTTTTAATTTAATAAATAATTATTATTCATTTTCTATTTGAATTACGATTAAAGTCTTGATTGATACGCTATTTGAAAAACATCTATAACTTTCAAATGGTATCACATTTTTTGAATCTAAAACATGTGTCACATTCTATGCTTCGCATAATATAAGATTAAAAAAAAAAAAAGTTCATAAAATTTTGACCAAGTTAAGGTGGTCAGACATACGATTTTTTATATTTCTTAAAAGTTGTAATAAAAAATTCATAATTAATTATTTACTTAGAAAAAAATTACAAAAAAATGTGCATCACATCTGAACATGAGTCATCTACTTATATCTAAAATATTATTAAAAAATATTATCATTTTATTGTGGTTAGGGTGGTTAGACAAACACCTACTTCTTTTTTTTTCACTGAAATTTAAGTACTACTGCATTGAAATTTCAAATTTTCACTAAATAGATTTTTTATTTTTTTTAAAACCTAGTAGTTTAGAAACTACATTCAATTTTCTATAGATTGTATTCTTACTTATTTTTGAAATAATATAGATAACGTATTCAAATTTTATATTAAGTTGCCTAACTCTAATTTTCTAAAAAATTTCCATGATGATCCTGCACATGCCCTTACATCATGTGTTATGTTGAAGGAGAATTGAGAAATGAATTTGTTGACCAATTCTTCGAAGGATCTAATCCCTAATTGTAATTTTGAGAACCACTCCATACAATGGTCCCCAAAACTCCTAGGAAATAATCTCATGAGGTATGTATCTTCTTGTGCAAACTTGAGGCTCATTGTTTTGAATTCCCGTACATGGTCAATCGGGCCTAATTTTCCATGATTGTATTTGTCATATTTAGGGAACTCATAATGCCTTGGGAAGGTATCATATCCACACATGGATGAAAAGGGTAAGGACAAATGTCCTTTTATAAATATTTTTTTGTGGTTCTTGTTTGCATGTTTTGAATTTGTTGTAGGGTTTGCATTTGAGTTGTCAAAGAAACCACTTGATCTGTATCCTAGGTGTGGTTTGGTTCTGTTTCATTGGTTCTATGTGTCTCCTTGAACCAATTGATATCAAAATATTTTAGAAGTTTGGCACCTAACTCTGCTAACATCAAAAGGTATTTCTCCACATCTTGTTCTAAGACCTTTTCCATAAATTTATGAAAATTTGGATCTTGTTGGGCGTGTTGTATATCCTCTTGTTTTATTTCATTGTTTTCATGTTGTTGGTATCAGAAAAAAGGGTTTTCTTTAGTCATGTTTAGATTTTCAGTTTCCTTTTCTCTAAGTTTTTGCTTTTGCAACCTGGTTAAGATTGGCATACAAGTTTTGGTTGTTTTTCACTAAACTTAGATCTTCTATGTGGTGTTAGTGTCATTTTGATTTTAAAGAAGCCCAATAGAATGATGTATTCTATTGACAAGGGTAAGTTAAAATTCCTGATTATTGAGTTTTGTTTCATGATGGTAGGATGTCAAAATCTAGATGAGGAAACTTGGCTTAATGATCTAGGTTTTGTTTTGATAATTGGAAACTTTGTATTTTGCATGATCTAGTTTTTTGTTTGAAAATAATTTAACTTGTAAGAACCTACTTTGTTTCAAGTTTTTAGGACACTGTCTGATCTATAAAATATTTCTGACTAGTAAAATCCTATGTTTCTAATGTCACTATGTCTGGCAGTTGTTTTGGATGATTCTTTAGTTTTTTCTGTTTTGTGGAAGTGCTAATATAGAGGGCAGATGAGCTAAAACAGAATGCAGACATGCTAAATTTTTTGGTAAAAGCACTATAAAATAGTGTAGAAGTGCTAAAAGACCGACTAGTAATTGACACTAGTAATGTTTGATAATGAAAAAGCACTATAAAATTAATCAAAAGTGCCGAAACAGATGCCCGAAGTGCTATTTTTTACTATGTAAATGCTAGAAGATGGCTCATAAGAACTAGAATGGTGCTAACACTGGAATTTTTGACATAGTTTGGTTTGCTATTTGCTAAGAAGTGATAAAATAGAGGGTGGAAGCGCTATAGTTTTTATTTAATGCCAAGTAGGGGGTGGTAATATGGGTCTCTTAGTTGCTATGTTTGCTTTCTCTTCTTCTTTGTCCAAGACTGTGGATTTTGTAAGAAACTGATGGGGTGTTTTGTTCTTTTCAAAAATAATTGTTCTCAAACTATTGATAATGTCAGTTTGAGTGCCTTCATTGTGTACATTACTGGGCTGAAATATTGGTGTGGTTAGCCCTGGTTGTTGAACGAGAGTTGTAGGTCATCAAATGGTCATAAGGTATGTTGTATGATGGTTTCAATATCTTATTGTAATGTCATTCATTACCTATTCCTAGGGAGGAGGTAGTAACATGGGTCTTCCTACTGCTATGTTTTTCTTTTCTTCTTCTTCATTCAGAATGATGGATGCTGTAAGAAACTAATGGGGTGTTTTTTTTTCCTCAAAAATAAATTCTCTCAAGTTATTGATAATGTTGGTTTGGCCATTTTCAAGATGTATAAGGCTAGGTTGTATGATAGGTGGTATAAGGCCTTGTTGAATGCGAGATATAGGTCATCAAATGGTCATATAGTGCTAACTCCTTGATTTTGGATGTCAACCTAAGGTTTCTCAAACCTTGTCTACTGTAATAACTAATCAGGTCTGGTGGAGTATTCTATGGCAGGTTGTGGAATGGAAGATTGAAAAATATGTTGACTATGGTTAGATTCCTGTGAAAGAGTGCTTCTCTAAATATAGGCTTGTGAATTCAAAGGTTCTACAGTATAATCATTAGTGTAACCCTTATCGAAATCATGAAACCTATAGAGGAATGTTCTATGATGAAGCAAAGTCTTCCTATTCTAATACAAGAAATGTCTTCATTGCAAAAGATGTCTATAACAAAGTGGTGTCTTGGATTTTCTAATCTCTTGGCAAGAGATTTTCTAAAAAAATTAGTGGTTTTCCAATATCTAATCATATATTCTCAATTTTGATTTTGTTTGATTTTTTTGTATTTTTTACGATGATTTTTTATTTGAATTTTAATGATTTTGGAATACACAACACTCAAATGAAGACAATTGTTTTTAAGAGTTGTAATATATATAGATATTGTATGTTAAAAATAACCATGCATGGTCCTATTTTCACTATTTTGATAACAATAAAGCACTTCAGATAGAGTCACTCTTAATAGTCAAAAGGTCATCATTATACTCAACAACCCACATCTTAAAATTTTATCAACTCACATAGCTATGTCACCCCCTATAGGGCACCCGTGTTTTTGTATTTTCCAAGTGCGTACTCAAGGTTAGATTTCTCAATCTCTTGAGAAAATGGTCTATGGTAATTATATGGTGAGTGTCTTGGGGGTAGATTCTTCCCTCCCCTTGCACTACGAGTATTATAATGTTGGGTTACTAACTTGGCTGGATACTACACTAGGTTCTTAGAAAGGGTTTCCGTTTAGAGTAGCAATAATAGACTCCCTTAGGAGACCTCCCAAACTTTAGAACAAAGGTTTTAGGGATGGTTATCCTGCACACTTTTGGAAAAAGTGGGTTTCCCTATATTTGCTTTAAATTTTATAGTGGGGTGGAAAAACCTGGCTTCGGTTTGAACCCACTTAGGTCGTTCTATAGGGTGAGTAATTTTTTCCACTATGACAAGCCTTCTAAAGGATGTAATAAAACTTGAAGAATGCATAAAAAGGATGAGTATAGCTTTTTGGATCACCCAGTTAAGGGGAGAGCATATGCCTATCAACCATACAAACACATAAATCACTTGTTCAAATTTAGAGCCCAAACAAAAAAATTATAATCTATGTGAAGATGTTGCTTCACAGTGAAGATGTTGCTTCTGAGAAAGATATGGTGTTCATTTCTAAATCCCAAATTGAAAAGTCTGGTTACTACCCTAGATTGATAAAATTTTAATCCAAATGAAAACATGTGACTATCCTAGGATTGATTCAATTTTTAAACCAATTGAAGAAGTTCCTATCCTAGATTGATTCTTTTTAATCCAATTGAAGAAAGGAAATTTACTGGCCACAGATGTGTCAGATCTAGAAAATGAATTACATAGAAGCGTTATGATAGTTGTGAAAATTATTATAGAAATATCTAGAAGTGCTATAGAAATAGCCCTAAGTGCTATAGAAATAGCCTGAAGCACTATAGGATTCTACAAATGTGTTAAAATAGATGTTGGGTGTGAACTCAGTTTGTGTTGGAAGGTAAGATCGAAGTGCTAACATAGTCCTTCAAAGTGCTATAATTTTCTTTAGAAGTGCTAGAACATAATTCAAATGCGCTATAGTTTGTCTCATAAGCACTATAGAATCTTTTGTTCACGCTAAAATAATTTACACTAGATTCTTGTATGAAAAGTTTGCAAAAAAAACTTGTTAAAAAAATGGGGTACAGCCCCACGGTGGGTGCCAGAATGTAAGTGTGGAAAAATTAAACTAAATAAAATTAAATACACCTCTTAATGAAAATTTGTATCAAGATTAAACATGATTTAAACTAATTTAAAATAGAGAAAATCTAGAAAGCGTCTCATTGTCTCCTATCTCTCAAGATTTATGAGTCACAAAAAGGCTCTCAGATTTGATAAAGTACTGTGACTATTAAAATGGCTATTTAGAGAATAGAATGATGCTAAATTCTATGATGTGATGATTGCTAATGATTCCAAGATGAAATGGAGCTACCGTAAACTATCCTGATATGAAACCTGCTAAATGGAATCTAGAGTAAAAACTAATGATGCTACTATGATTTTAAATATACTAATGTTATGATGCTATGCTAATATGTTAAATGATAATTGATGCTAATGACAATGCTAATTCTTAAGATGTTTGAGTGCTAAATCCTGCAGAGTAAGTTTACATAAAAGATGATAATTCTTGGGGTCTTTTTCATGCTTCAGAAAGCTATATATAGATTTTCGGCAATGATTTTGCATAGGGGTAACACATCAAAGGATGAGATTCAATCTGGTGATTGGAATGGTAAGAGATGAGAAGGTGGATTTGATCATTGGGATTGTTCCTCCCCATGAAAACACCAGGAAAGATGAGAGGAAAGATTTGAGGAAGAAGATTGAGAGGATTTCCTACAGGTTTGTCCCCGAGGCTTTTCCTGTGAATGCCAATTAAATTAATTAGATTTGAAAATCTAATTTTATTGGTGAGTGAATAGAGGGATTTTATTTATGCTTTTATTTAATTATTTTTGGTTTATTTAAATTAGCAAAAGGAAAGATAAATAATTTAAATAAATAAACTATAGAAGTTTGTTTATTAAATTAAATAGAAGAAGTATGATGAAGAAACAATAAATTATAAAGCTGTATTTATTTAATTAATATTGAATATGATGTAATAAATAAATAATGCCAACTATAAAGTTGTTTATTTAATTAAAACTAAAGAAATAGGAGAATTTAGAATGTGAACTATTTAAATAAGTATTTAATTTATTTAATAGTAGATGAATTTGAATAAGATGAAAATAATTGAATCAAGATTGAAGAATTATGATGAACTATTTAAATAAATATTTCCTATTTATTTAGTAGTGGAAGATTTTAAGGATTAATTAATTAAATAAGTTGTATTTAATTAATTAGATTCCTCTAGACCATTTTTAGGTGTATACAATAAGTATTAATGGTACCTTATTTTCATTCTTTTAATTTCCCTTTGAATAAGTGAATTAAACATATATATATCAATAAATATATATTCTTATATAGAATTAGATATTTTCTTGAGTATTCTTAAATGGGAAATGAAAATAAATAAATAAAAAGTATTAGTAGATAAATAAATAAATAAATACATTTATTATTGGTAGGAGATATTCCATTTTATTTAATCTTATTAATATGAAGACACATATTTATGTTTTAAGATTTTAATATTAAGAGAATTATTAATATATAAGCAATATCACTGTAATGAGAAAAGTTATTAGTGATGTAGATGTTAATGTTAATATTAATGGACAAGATTAATATTGCTAATATATATGTAAGTGAAAATTAGATGCTAATATCGATAGTATCCTTGTTACCAAATGAGATTATTGAATCTATCTGCTTTTAAAGATGAAAGATATCACAATAGCATTAGGGTTATCGATAGCACCTCGTACTGAGGAAACCAATCATAGTGTGACCCTATTTGGGTAGCACTAGTAAAAATAGAATGAAATAAAATTCTAATACAAATCTTAATCTTGGTTTTGATACCACTTTATGGTGAACGTGGAACCTTATATAACCTAGTTGATAGAATTGTTTATTCATCAATTAGGAGTGCATGTGATGGACTTCACCACCACCATATATTAACCCCACTCCCCGCTCCTGAGCGGCTTGTCATGGATGACATTGCATGAGAAATGTCATCAAATGTGTATAGTTAGTTAACTTGTGAAGCATGATAAGTATGTAGCAAACAACTAGTGTCTTTTATTTTTGATTTTATTTTTTAAAAAAGAAAAAAATTGTTGGGTTTTCTCACATAACTATTTGGGCAAGACACATTTTTACCCCCTGCCAAATCCATAATGGAAAATAACCTAACTAGGTAAGAACATGCATTCATTACATGATGATACAATTCAGGAAACAATTAACTCTATTCATTACCATCTATTTACCACAGACATTCTATTTAATCACTTAGATCATTTCCTTATTTTAACTAAAACATTTTATTCATATCAGCACAGGAAAGCTTTAATCTATAAAATATAGTAATTTAAGTTATATTTCCTTAAATCCATAAATTTTATGATAGATAACCACATGTTAAACTCAATTAAACATATAAATATATAGTAAAAAGTTAAAGCCATCAATATAAATATTAATATTAAGATTATTTTGTGAACATTTACATTATGTTTAAACCACCCACAATAATATTAGTATAAACTTAAAGTAAAGAATCAAAAACTAATTTAATATTTTATTTTCAAATGTGCAAACAACTATGATAGATTGTCAAGGAAACAAGGGAGTTATATCAACAACACCATCTCTTTATCTACTATCAACTCTAGATTTTTGTTGTCATTTCCACAATTCTAACTTTCCTCACATTAAAATAATTACTCACCCTTTTCTCTAGAGCTAAACTATAATATCCCCAATCCTACTTACACCCACGTATACTCCCTTCTCTCCAATTATACATTTTTATCTATATCCCCTACTGGAAATATTTAACACCAAACATATTAATATCATATTTACCTTCAACCCTTTTCACTTGACTCCCTCATTTACAAATTTATAGAATTCTTTCAAAGCATAAACCTCATATTTACTATTTCATATTCAAGTTTCATGCCCTCATTTTTTATTCTAAATAAATCCTATATCGTCACTTTATAATCACATCCAACTATTCATACTATATCCTAAACGCTTACTATCCTTAGCTCTATAAAATAATCATATCTCCTTTCCCAAAATTAAATCTAAACCATTTCTATCATTAGCCGCTAGGACTGATTGATCTTGGAAAGACTTTATTTGAATATTATGACTAAATCCAAATAAACTCCAAGTATCAATATTATCCATATATTTATCTATATCCATCACTTTTGATTATGGCATAAAGTTAATTGCCTTAGAACTATAGCTGGCTTGCTATTGTTTTTCTGAAGAAGATTTGATTTATAGACCACACAGATGCCATATATAACACTTTAAGGATTTTTCTTGCCATTTATTCTTGGAAAGAAAACTACCATAAGGGCACTGAACTTGGAACTGCATGCAAACATGGGCTAGCAAGAAACATCTTCTTTGATATTGCAAGGAATTTTGTTGAAAAGGAGATTGTCAAGAATACAAAGTTTGGAGTTCAGGTGAATAGATTAATGGAGTTGAGTGTTAGATGTCACATAATGTCAGTCATAAAGTCTTGTGTTCAGTCTATGAAGGATGACCTTATGTGTTTTCTTGAAATCAGATATACAGAAACATAGGCTCAAGCCTAATTTCTTTCTACTCTTAGTTAAATTTCATGCGTAGGGATTATTCTTACTAGCATGGACCCGTCTGCACCAAAATGGGAGCTAGGAAATAGGAGAAATAGGATGCATGAAAAGGCACATGAAAATTTTGACACAGTGCCCCAAAGAATTGCGGCCTCATGGAAAGCAATGATTGCAGGATAGGCACAAAACGGATTTGCAAGGGAGCACTCAAGACAGATTTTACAAGGAAGCGCTAAATTTTTTGAATTAATGAAGCACATTGGGACGCATCCTAACAATGTAAGCTTTGATTATGTCCTGGGTGCAAGCAACCACCCAGCTATATTAAATGGGACTACAAAAACCTCACATGGCAGTAATCCCTTATTGCATTACCTATATAATTGATCATTAAGTGCGCATGGCTGACCCGGATGTACACTCTGGCTAACTCAAGGGTTTTCAAACTACTAAAATCGTAGTGAACCTGAGGTGTCGATGATCATATAGACGTTTGTTTATTTTTATTATGTAAATGTATCTTTACACATACTAAACTTACAATGCAGTAAATCAAGCCTATTTATTGTAAAATAGTTAGGAAATAGAAAACGATAGAACCTAAATTTCCTTGATAGTTGTATCGAGAATTTGATACCAAGAGCACTTCTTCATCCGCAAAATTGCTCCCTACAAACCTTTATTACTTCTTCCTTTTTTACTTTGTTTACCATAGCATATTTTCCCTGTGTCCGTTTTCTGAATTAATGCAACAAATTAAGGAAAAATTCATTCCTTTCTTGGTAAAACAAAGAAACAAGTCGCATAATCACAATTTTCAATTTAACACCCAACATGTAAATTTTTCTTTGTTTTCCACCTATAGGTAAACTCATTCTTTTTGAAACAAAAAAGAAACCTACCCTTCACTAAGGTTTTATTGCATCTACGGGTAAAAATTTCATCCCTAAATTAATATTTTACTCGCTAACAAAATATCTTATTACATTAAATTAAATTAAATTAAACTTGAACCTACCACCATTTAACATTTTATTGGGTAACATTAAATCAACCATTTCATCCCGAGATTTCTATATATATATATATATATATATATATATATATATATATATATATATATATATATATATATATATACCGATGCAAAAATTGACAAAATATTTATTGTTGAATAAATTTGTAACAGCCATTAAATAAATAATATTATTTAATTAATTAAACAATATTATTTAATAGCTAATTGGGAATTTACACAGCTAAAATTAAAATATTATTCTATTTATAATTAATAAAATTAAATTTTGACAATTAAAATAATATTCTTTTAATTTTACAAACATAATTAAAAAAATTTAAACTCATCTAATATTTAATTAAATCCTTGGTAATTTCACAAATCACCTCACTAATTAAGTTTGATGCTTAGTTAAATTAATAAGTATCACTGAATAATGATATCACATCTAAATCAAACAATTAACATATTAAAAATTAATGCTTAAAATGAATGACATAAGACAAAACAATACCAAACAAGACGTGGTACTAACGGATGACATTGACCAATAGTGACGTGATGACAGACATAGATGGGGGTGCTTTCTTGTAAAATCCATTTTCAACTTCATACCCATTGGGATTTATGAGGCTCACCTTGTCCTGACAGTGTAGGTGGAATCGAGGCTTGGGTACCTGCAATCCTACACAAAACCAAGTGTTGAAAAAACATATACATCTAATGTCATACACACCATGAGAGAGAATTATAGTGTGGCAGGGCGCTCATGGATGAGTGATGCAAAAATGTCCCTCTCACCCAAACCTCAATCAATAACCATATTCTAAACAACATCATCAATAAATGATAAGTACACAACTGCATAAGCATAACATAAAACACATACGTCTACATATCAAAAGTAATAGTGTCATAAACAGCCAAGTCCAGTAAGCAAAACTATCAACCAACCCAACAACATGATAAAATAGTCACTAATATAGTATCGAGTATGCATCAAACATAAGCAGTATCTGAATGGCATCAATCACACACAAAAAGTATCATAGGAGTATAGTAACATGATAGGCACTACAATTTGTATGAGACATATACATATGTTAGTATAGTAAACAAAGGAATATATGCATAACTCTATTAGTTTTAATATGTTCTTTGTTTCAACCATATAAAAATATCAATATATATACATATATATATGCATATAAATATATGTGTATATATTTATACATTTATATTTTAGAAATAGTATAGTGAGACATGAACAAACATTAATTTAATATTGTTGAAATGAAAAATAATGAATCATGCAGAGGTAAACAAGCATGGGTTCCTAACCAAACACAAATGAAAGGAATAAAAAATGAGTGGGATAACAAATGGGGCTAAACAAAGACTCAATAATAACACACCAGTCAAGCTGAGTAAATAGGAAAGGACAGGTAAGGAAAGTCTCCCAACAAAGATAAAAAATGGGGAAACATGCAATTAATTCTCTCAATTGGATGTTCTAGGTGGAAAAGGAATTTATACATTACTTTATTCAGTTTAATATGTTGTTTATTTCAGCCATATAAATATATTAGTATGTATATATATGTGTATATTATATATATGTATATGTATATATATATATATAAAATTTGCAGATATATATTACAAAAATACTATAATGAGACATCAACAAACATTGGTTAAATGCTAAGAGAAGACATTTTTTGGTTAGCTTTCATACCGGCAAAACCATTTTTCTTATTTTTTAATAACAAACATATATAGAAAGAAAATTGTAGAGTGAATTTTTCTACAATGAAGAACAAACTAATAGAAGTTTTTGTTAGAATATTATCAAAATGAAAACTATTGAAACCCTTTTCATATTTTGTAGTAACAAATAAAGAGAAAAACTAAATTGCAATGTGAATGATTGTGCAATGAAGAACAAAAAATAAGAAGTGCATGGCAAAATAACTCGAAATGAGAACCAATGAAACCCTTTTCATATTTTGTAATAATGAAAAAATATTATAATAAAATTGCAAAGTGAATTTTTGCACAATGAAGAGAAAAATAATAGAAGTGCATTGAAGAACAATTTAACAAACCAACGTAAATGATTATCAAATGGTTTAAGGACATGTTATGATGGTGGTCTATTCAACCCATATAACAATGAACATTAGGATCACTTTTTGGTTATCTAATTATTTAATGAATAAATCATTTTAAAATGGTCTACACTAAATAAATTACCATAGATGAACCATAACTAGATAACATAAAAGGTTACCAAATCCATTAAAATAACATGCGTTAATGATGAGGAGGCCACAAGTACAAAGCCTAGCTCCAATGATGAAGGCTTTAGTGGTGATGAATTTAATCTCCAAGCTAGCTGATGGTGAAGAAAATGCCAAGGAAGGTGATTGTGATAGTGCAACCAATGAATAAGAGGGAAATTTTTTTAGTAAATCTTCTACTGATTTTGTTGCACTGGTTGATTCTCTTAGCTTTGTTGGTGGCATCTCTATTTCTGCTAATGATTTGGATTCTGTGTTTAGCGATTATTCAAAGTGTTCTAGGTACAAAGATGATGATGAGCTCCTCCTTGGAATTCTCCTCAAGGCCCTTTTGGTACCCAAGCTAGGTGTTGATCCTCTTTTTTCTATTGGTAAGAGCAACCTGTGTAATCATAATAAGGATTTGATCCTTCTCCATTGGGCTTTAGTTTGAAAGAATCCTATCATGTTGGTTCATGATGGGTTTTATATTAAGAGGGGATTTATGCTATCCCCTAGGACCAAGATCCCCCCACCTTTGTCTCTAGCTTTCCCTTTCCCTAGACCACTTTTCCTTCCTTCCCCCGATACTGAGCTTTTGGTGGAATTTTTTGAGCCTTCCCTTTCTCTTAAGGGGGGCCTTAGCTCTTGGTTCTCCCTATTGTGGGTTGCAACAAGATTGTGTTATGGGGGTTCCTCATACTATGGATCCTCATTCTCATCCTCCTTGTGGAACTAGTACTTTTCATAGGGTTTCTCATGAGGCATCTTCTATCCAGAATGTGATTAGAGTTATTGGGGCTCCTCTTGGTCCTCTCATTATTCCTTATGTGTAGATTGATATAACTATGGCTGGTCTGCAAGCTACCCTTACTAGGAGATTTTATGGATTTATACCAAATATTGTTGTTATTCATAGATGGTATTATGAGAATTAGTCTACTCCTACTCTTAACACAATGGTCTTGATGATAAATTTCTTTTTTTTTCCCTATCATTCCTTGGAGGAATACACTTGCATTTGTCATGAAGGTACCTCTTTTTTTGCTAAGGCATTTCTTCACCTTGAAGGATGGTCTATTGGATTTGACATTACTACAAGCTCAATTTGTTGCCTATTTGGGTATGTCTCCTTGAGCTCCCTCTAGAATTTTGGGATGGAGATATTCTTCAAGATATTGCTAATGTTGTTGATCAATTTATTATCTAAGATAAAGTTACTAAAAGTTGATACAACTTTATTTTTGCAAGATTTTGTGTCATGGTTGAGTTTTTGTTTTTTTTCCTAAATGTGTGAATCTCTACTCCAAGCTTGGGACTTGATTGGAAGAACTTCACTATGAAAATGCTTAGCTACATTCTAATATGTTGGGCTAGCCTCATCATGTTAAATTTTTGAATACTACATTGAGTACCCAAAATGGGAAAAATATTGTTCAATATATTGTGACTTTGGGCTCCCTTTGTGCTATTGGTAAAGGTATTATGCATGGGATGGAAAGGAAGCTATATTTTGTGGTTGGTACTCCTACAGTGTTGCATCCTAGGGTTATTGGTAATGATATGTCCTCTATTGAGATCTTCTAGTTGGATGGTGTTTCTTGCAAGTTTACAAGAAATTTTGTTGATGCAATTGGAAGTTTGCATGTTGATTTTCATCTTCAATGTCACTAAGATCTAATTCCTTGGTTGAATTTTGGATTCAAACCTCCTTGATTGGTTGTTTCTAGTTTTTGGTCCTTCCAAAACCTTTTCCTTGTTATTTTCTCTAATTAAAAGCTTTGTTATTCTACTTATTTATTTTTCTTTGTCTACCATGTGGTGATATTTGTTTACTTTTTTTCCATTATGTTTGCTTTGCAATAGGTACAAGCCCTTCCTAAATTAACCTTAATCAAAACATTCATCTAACTGCTCTAATATTTTACCACAAATGCATAATAACAAGATAAACTAAATGATTACCAACATTAACCCCATGATATATTTTGGAAAATGTCTAAACAATCAAAATAATTAATAGAAAAATAATAATAGGCTAGCTTAAATGGATGCCAAAATTTTCATGATATTCTTTTATAGTGATCTAATCAACCTAATTAATATCACACATTAAGACAAATATGAGAACCTACACAGTGATCATTTATTGTTCAATGAAGAACAATATAATTATAGAGTTCATGATTATGCAATGAAAAATATAATAATACAATTTCATGGCATAATATCTTCAAAATTAAAAATTGTAAAACAATTTTCATTTTTACAAATAAAAAAATATATAAAAAATAAATTGTAGAGTTAATGTTTGTGCAATGAAGAAAACAATAATAGAAGTGCATGATAGAAAAATCTCAAAATGAGAACCATTGAGACCCTTTCCATATTTCATAGTAACAAAGAAATATAAAAAAGAAAATTGCATATTGAATGATTGTGCAAGGAAGAAAAAAATAATACAAGTGCATACCAAAATATCCTTGAAATGATAACCAATGAAACCTTTTTCATATTTGATAATAATAAAAAAAATATAAAACTAAAATTACAAAGATAATGTTTGTGCAATTAAGAACACAAGAATATAAGTGCATAGCATAAAACTATAAAAATGAGAACTAGTGAAACCCTTTCCATATTTCACAATAAAAATCAAACATAGAAGATTAAATTATAGATTGAATGATTGTGTAATGAATAATAGAATAATATAAGAGGAAGGTAGAATATCATCAAATGAGAACCAATGAAATCATTTTCATCTTTCAGAATAAGAAACAAATATAAAAATAAAATTGTAGAGTTAATGTTTGTGCAATAAAGAAGAAAATAATACAAGCACACATGGTAGAAAATAGTCAAATTGAAAATTAGTGAAACCCTCTTCATATTTTGTAGTAACAAAAAAATATAAAAAGAAAATTGCAGAGTGAATGTTTATGCAATGAAGAATAGAATAGTTGAAGTGCATGGCAGAAAACCCTCAAAATGAGATGTAATAAAACCCTTTTCATATTTCCTAATAACAAAACACATGTTAAAAGAAAAATGCAGAGTGAATGTTTGTGCATTGAAGAATAAAATAATATATGTGCATGGTAGAATATCATCAAAATGAAAAGTAGTGGAACCCTTTTCATATTTCATAGTAGCAAGAAAATATTAAAAGAAAATTGTAGAGTAAAACTTTCTGCAATGAAGAAAAGAAGAGTAAATGTGCATGGCAAAGTATTGTTGAAACGAAAACTAGTGAAACCCTTCTCATATTTCATAGTAGCAATCAAATATAAAAATAAAATTTCATAGTGAAAGTTTTTGCGATGAAGAATAAAATAATATAAGTACATGGCAGAATATTGAAAATATGAAAGATAATGTTATAAGCCTAGTGAGGTAAAAAAACTCACCTTAAAGACAAAGGGAGCTTTCAAGAGTCTAGAAACAAACAATGAATCATGTAGCTCGCTAAACAAAAAATTGTGCAAAACTGAACATGTATGGGTGGTTAACCAAACAAAGACTCCAAAATAAATGCAAACAAAAGGAATGATAATGAGTAGAATATGTGAGAATTTGGAGCATTGAAAGATCCTTCTTCTCCAAATAATGTACCAATCACATGATAAGTAAATGGGAAGAGATGCACAAGCCAAGTTGCCAAATGCAGCTAACAAAGGGGGTGGTGCCCAATTAATGCTCTCAACTCGAAATTTAGGGTGGCGAGGTTTTCTGGTGCCACACATTTGTGTGACCCAACACCTAATCTCTTTCACACTTCCTTTAAAGGTGTACCTGCTCCATTGTTGGGTGGACCCTAAAATGGTCCTATCAGGATTAGCGTGGATGAATCAGTGCATGACATGTAGCAAGATAGAAAAAATTGAAAAAGAAAATTAGGTCCAGGGCATGTGCAGGATCATGGTATGCCAAAAAGTGGCAATGGAGAAAAAAATACGTGTTTCTACGACTCAAAAATGCGAAAATGGTGAGTTGACTTTTTGGAGCTCGGGTGACTACCGAGGTAGAGGGAAAACTTAGATTTAGGAATTGGATATCCGATTCAAATCGGATATCCGATTTGGATCGGATATCCGATTTTGTTGACATATATATATATATAAATTTGGACGACCAAAACTCATTCACATTTGCTTTCGGCTCAATGGCGGCGGGCGCACAGTGGAAAGCGAAATCTGATATCCGATTTGAAATCCATCTCTAACAGGTAAAGTTCTTTATTTTTAATTTTCTCTAATCAAATTTTCAATTATATTTGTTTATTTTTAGTTGATTTTTTTCAAAATAGGGTTTTTTGGTAGAAAAACTAGGGTTTTTGTTGGATTTAAAAAAAAAACTAGGGTATTTTTGACTAATGCTCAAAATCCTTTTGGAAAATAAGTTTCCTCTCCCACAATAATGCCTTCTATTCCCAACTTTACACCTCCAATCATAGCATCAATGATGGAATATAACAATGGTTTAAACTCAAGCTTAGGAATTTCTAGTGGAAATTATAATAGTTTTGTCCCTTCACCTATAACACCTTCATATTCATCACCCCTCCTAAACATGAAATATAATATCCCACCATTCCTCCATACTAGTTCACCATACTTGAAAAACTCTCACAACATGTGGCCCAATGATTTTGTGATAAATCAACTTTTTTATTTAAAGCATGAGATTATTACAACAACAAATTTCAAACTTAAAACAAAATCAAACCAATAGTAAACATCCAAAATACCTTAAACATAGTTCATTAATGTTCACTATTTTAAATACACCTATACTACAAAACATTGAAATACCTCACTTTGGAAAGTACAATGGTAAAAAATATCCTAATAACCATTTGTTAGTTTTTACTACCTTGTGTAGAGACTTTATTTTTGAAGATTCACTCATAGTGAAACTCTTTTCTAGATTATTGAAAGATATGGCCTTGGATTGGTTTTGTTCATTGTCAAACAATCAATTACCTCCTTTACACAACTCATTAATGATTTCCTCCAACACTTTCAAGTGAACATCAGTCCTCAAGTTACATTAACAAATTTAGTTCATTGTAATCAAGGACCTAAAGAGAAAATAAAAAACTTTATGAAATGATACTAATCCCTTTATTTTAAATTCTCCTATAGTCTTCAAGATGTTGACATTCAAAGGGTTTTTATAGATAACTTACAACCTAATATTCAAGATAAGAAATTGCTAATGAAATATCCATCCTTAACACATTTTTGTATAACCCTTCATGATTATCGAATATCGATTAGTTGGTATGAAGGTACCCCTTCATAGGCTCCTATTGGTCAATCATATAAGTCATGCCTCAAAACAACTATCAATCATTTAAAAAGAAAAACAAAATATTCATTACTTGATAAACATTCATGTCAAACTGCTCATAATATTGAGATATTGAGACAGAAGTAACTACTGTAAACATAACTCTAGATATAAATTTAGGCCATGAGATAGGAAATTTTCATAGTTGTTTGATTCTCTCCATGTGATCATGTTGCAATTGTTAAACAAGAATATGATTCAACTTCCTCCAATTAGTCATATTCAAACAATTAAACCTTTTACCACCAAACTTTAATGCAAAAACATTTTTTCAATATCATCGTACACCTCGACATGATATGGAAAGATGTAAGCATATTTATAACCAAGTGCAAGACCTCATTCTAATCAAATCCAGTTGGATGACCTATTAATGACAAAGGAAATAAATTGGTTTTTCAATTAATCAATACTTACAAATATTTCACAAGCCCATTGCCAAATCATTCAATAAACTTTGTTCAATACAATTATTAATGAAGAAGATGATAATGATTTCCATCTTTATAAACATTACTAATATCTTAAATCATAAAGGAAAAACTTCTATAACTACACTCGATGGTCTTCTTTATATCAAGTTTGGTGTAAACCCAAAGGGGAATAATCGATCCCATGTACATAGTGAATATGATCAAAAGAGTTATTGTATGTACATGAACTTTATGCGATGATTATGAAATAATCAAAAAGCATGATTAAAAGCTCATGATGGTTATGGCTTCCCTATAATTGGTTTGATAACTCTCCCAGTAAAGGTTGAACCTAAATAGTTGGGTGGTTTTGATAGATTTTTTATGAAAAATTTGAGTTTAGCATGGATTTTGATGAAATTTGAATGTTTGCAATGGATTTTGACTTAAAAATAGTGGTTTTTATGTATTTGGATTAAAAATTAGAAAATTTTATAGATTTTTGTTAAAAACTAGGGTATTTTATAATATTTTCATTTATATTATCTAATTTTAATTAGATTGATTTGTTTTTATATTGAATCAGGCATTATGGCTGCTGACAATGAAAATGCATCAATTCCACCTTCCTCCAATTCTCCACCTCCACCTTCCTCCACTTCCTCCACCTCCACCACCTCCACCTCCACCACCTCCACAGCCATCAATTCAAGAATTAATTTCTAAAAAATTGCAACAATTAAGGGGCATTTCTGAAGTTTATACAAGAGTCCCTCGATTATCTTCGATGTCAAACACAATGAATGAAATAATTAAAAATATAGAAACCCTCTCATCGCAACATAATGCCTTTCATTCGTGGCGAGAAAACATGAGAGAATATTATGCATGTGGATTGTCCTATGATGATGTGAAAGATCTTGGGATAACCAAAGCCCAAATAGCCTTTTTATTTGTTAACCCCCGCACTGGTTTGCCAGTTAATGTTAATAAAACAAAACTTTCTATAAAATGGTGCAATCATAGAGACATTGTAGAAATTTTTTGGGATCGTTGGTGTATGGTTTTTGAACCAATCAACAACAATTTGATGTACCATTTTACTTTTTATAAAAATTATATGTTGAGTTTGTGTTAGGCATCATGTCACTATTTTGACATTAGACTTTCCAGTATGCAGAGGTATATGCCCTGTGATAGAGAAGGGCAAGCTAGAGTAATACCTCACATGTTCCTCTCCCCTTCCGCCACCTCCAAGATACCATCCGTGATATTATGCAGATGCGTACCACGTGACTATCGACGCTTATTCACTCTTTGAGTGGCCTTTTTTGGTTTCACATTTCTATAAGTAGTAGCTCACCCACATTCTCGTGATGTTGGTATGGCTCGAGTGTCACGATCATCCTCATCAGGCCCACATATTTGTGTACTACATACTTGCTCCATGTGCTGCCAAATATGCTTGGGTCCTCTTGTAGAGCCTGCCGAGCATCCCCTAGACACTTCTGATTATGACTTCCACGATGTGGATATTATAGATCAGACGCAGGGGAGTGGAGCACACCATACAAAGTCCTCTCCTGCTAGAGAGGGGGACATTGGAGGCGTGACACAGGTAAAATTTAAGTTGTGAATTTATAACTTGCATTTGTTTTTAAATGAATATTAATATAGTATAATGTACTAATATTTATTTACATGGTCTATTTAATAGTTGATGTCCCAGGAGGAGCTGACAAATGTGACAGATAGTACCTTGAGGTCCATTTCATTTGGCCTAGACACGCACACAGTATATATTTTTGTACTCATTCATTTACATTTATTTATTGTATACTTTCTTGTCCTTTGAATTGTCATTAAAATGAAATTATATAATAACTTATATGTTTATCTTATTTTCCTCTTGTAGGAAATACCTTCTTGTTTGTAGGTGCAACCTTTGTCTAGATTATGGAAGTGTAATGTTGGATAAGGGCAAGGTAATTGAACTCTCAAATTTGATTGAATTAAGAATTTTAAGATCTTATATTGATTATACATACATCGTATTATTAGATTGGTAGTTTCATATAGTACTCTGTCATTTTTATGTGCAGGGAATTATGAGCCATACATCCTTGTTGGACAAGTGCCACAACAATCTCAAGCAAGATTTATCGGGAACCCTCTCAAGGAGTAGGTGTTACAGCTCAAGGAGGGAGGTTTCAAGCACCTAAAGAAGTATGTGTGTTCATTTTATTTTTGTGTTTGGTATTTATATGTTCCTATCGACAATTAGTATGCTAACTTGATCAGCTTTTTATGTTTTTGTTCACCTATATAGATTGAAATTACAAAAAGATGGTTTGGTCGGTTCTTTTAGAGGGGCATATTCTAGAACTCTTGACCCTTTGAAGAGACGGATATTTCAGGTAATCAAGATTACAATTTTAGAGTTCAATTATAATTTAATGTATATTGATTTTGATGTTAATTATTCGATTTTAAATTATATAGTATAACTAATCTCAATTGTTGTTTGACTTTTTCTTGTGCAGCTACCTTCAGAGGCAACGAGTGCTTCAAAGAGGCTCCATTTTGATGATCCACTAGTAGTTTAGGAATGAGATAGACATTTTGGCATGTAAATATTGAATAGTTACCTAGATGGCATGGCGCCACATATTGTAAAATTTTTACTTGAGTTACGCTGATGCCATTTTTGTATATGGACATACACTTGATTATTGGATAATTTGATATATAGAAGTTGACAATCAAAATTTAATTGCCTCCTCATGTGCATAATTAAACTCTTTGAAATTTTAATCAAGTGAGCAATGGTTAAATATCTTGATGTACAATAGCATAAAAAGAATGGTTATATTATGTAGTTTATTCATATTTGATTACATTGCATTGCACATCTTTCAAACTCAAAGCATTACTTCACATTGCATAAGTAACAACTAGATGCTGATAGATGAAAAAATTTCAATTACAATATAGTTTTTACAAAGTCAACATAAGCAGTTATGCAATTACTTCACAATACATAACTAATAATTAAAAATTTATTCATATTATTGATTACATTGCATTACACATCTTTCAAACTCAAACCATTGCTTCACATTGCATAAACATCCACTCCAAGCACCTATCCTTGATGTACTTGCCTTTTAGCTCAGTCAAATAAATGCTAGGCACCAATTTCAGTTAGTCTTGTCAGTCTAGGTGCCTATTCTCATCCATAATGCCACTCAAAACATCATTTTAGATCCTCCCAGGCACCATTTTTACCTGCTGCTCACTGCTTCATGACTGCTAGGCACACTTTCAAAAGCCTCATGTCGCTAACTCACATTCCAGTTAGGTGCATGTTTTGGCTGATGCTCTATAAAAGACCTCTCCTTCTGCCACTTAACGTTGATAAAGCATAGACCTAGGCTAACACATACCTAGACTTTCAAATTAAATTAATTAACCCATGCAAAAACAAAATCACAAGAACACAAGAGCACACAAATTAGTCACTCACTATCAGGTTGAACAAGAGGAGCAAGTAAACAAACATAATTTGCAATCTTTCCTTTATTTATTTCGTTACCCCAGTTACTACTTTCAAATTTGACTAAAACATTATTCAAAATGCAGCGTATATGGTATAGTACAATGTGGCATACCCAAAGGAGAAGGGAGCAATATATAATTTAGAATATGAATTAAATGATTATGAAACAATGTTGGGTATAGTAATTAAAATATCTAATAGTAGTCTTATATTCAATACTTACTCTGTGTACTAACTATTAAGACATGTGAATGTTGTAAACATATTATACAATGATTTTGCAATTTACAAAATGTAATCAAATTTAGTTTGCCAATATAATAATTTTGCACTATTTGAACTTTCCAACATTCCTACAAATTTATCTAGAAGTTGCTTCTAATTTACAATACACTCTTGTATACATCTTATTATAAAAAATAATAAGTAGCTTGGAAGGAAAGAAAAATCCATGGTTTTTATAAGTTACTTGGTATCTTTTCTCAAGATATGCTAATTTCTTGTAATATAATAATAAGAGTACAAACAAAAAACATACAATAACTTATTGTTCTTTGAATAGAACACAAAGAACCACTTTAATTCTCTATGTGATAATTTATAATAGTAGGCTCCATTGAATAATACATGTACCCAAAAAGTATAGCTTCAACCAAAAAAATAGTTGGCGATAAACCATCATGATTTTCTTGGCTCATAGAATGTGTCCTTTGGAGGCTTTGTGGGTAATGTGCGTAAATTTCATTGGTTCAATATCCTATTTGTTATAGTTATTTTTGCATTTATAATTTTATATAGAGGGAGGGAGTTTCATCTCTTCAAGCTATCTTTGTGTCTTTGGAATGTTTGATTCATTAATTTTTTATTCTATTTTATTTGTTGTTGAATTTTTATTTATATTAAAATATAAAAGAAAAATAAATGAAAATCAAGTTATAAAATTTAACGAAATGCTAATAGGCCCTAGTGTATTTGTTGACCTTAGCAATTTCACCTTTTTGTTGAGGAATAGTGTGCCCTTTTTGTTGATGATAGTGCACCATACTACTGCAATAAAATTCACTCTTCCCTAGCTATCATAATGTTGTTTGCTACTTTGCACGCCTCTTTGCTACTTGCTGCTTGAAGAGATATTCTAGATATTACAACAAAGATATTGCAACAAATTTATAGAGATTACAACAAAGATATTATAAGAAATTCCAGATCTACGAAAACCTCTCTCGGTTTTTGCTATCTTGGAAGCGTTTTCCAATGGTGATGACTTTTCAGATGAGGGAAAAGTTGCCAGATGCAAGCAGTGTAAAGTTGCAAAGTGGTGCAACTTTCATTCTGCAACTCCTACAACCAAACGGACTATTCCAACACGTCCGTATGGGTACGTTTACGCCAGGGATGGTCCTCTTTTGCACCCAAATACGCCGAATCACTCCGAGCTACATTGGACCAATGATTTCCCTTAAGAGTCCAAAGTGCTAAAAGGCAGCAATATTTGAAGGGCTATTTCTTGGAGACCGTGGGGCATACAGACACTCCGTCAGAGGCTACGTGATCGTGTTGGGACTATCTACGAAAACCTCTCTCGGTTTTTGCTATCTCGGAGGCGTTTTCCAATGGTGATGACTTTTCAGATGACAAAGATTTCGAAGAATATGGGGTGTACAAACCTCTTTTACCTGAGGAGGCATGTTGTGATATTCAGCCTTCCATTTAGGGTGACTTAACATGTGCAACAAAGACGCATCTAGAAATTCATGAAAAAAGGAAGTGAAGGTTGAACCACATGATGAGTGGTTCAACCTGCAACTTTGTATGTGGTATATGAGTGTAATCTGCATAACACTATGTAATTAATTCTACAGTTGTAAGAATGGATGTATTAGGGAAGATACCTTGGTTGTGATGCATGTGTATGTGTTAATGGAGAGGAAAGGTTAGAGGGCAACCAAAACCTTTTAGAACCTTCTATGTAAATAAATGTGCATCCATTGCTATTAGCAATGCCAAAAGAATTAAAAAAAATTCAATCTATTGACAAAATCATGAATCAGTAATGGAGTGAATCAAGAAAGTCATACATGTGTAAATTTTCCTATCAACCATGATGTCAACCAATGTATGTTGGAAAACAAAGTGTCTAATGGAACCTCAAAGCAGACATAAAGACCACATGTAAAATCACAACCTCACGTGAAAGAAGAATAAGATGTCACAATATATGGGGTGTACAAACCTATTTTACCTAAGCAGACATTTTGTGATATTGACCCTTCCATTTGGGGTGAGTTAACATGGCTAGAAAAAGCGTATATGACAATTCATGAACTAAAAAAGTGCAAGTTGAACAACATGATGGGAATTCCAACCTGTAACTTTTTATGTAGCCTATAAGCCTAACGTGAATAATAGCATGTAATTACTTCTATGGCTTCCAACAATGTGAAAAGAAAAAAACACGATCTTTGCATCTAGTGATAAAAAAATGAGTCAATGAAGTCAAACATCTATGAACATAAAACTAAACATGACCAACAAAAGAACATCAAGCAGAAAAGAAAAAAATTCCACCTTTCAGGTTACAACAAGAAAACATATAGAAATTACAACTCAGAGTGTTTTCCAACATGCCTATAGTTTATTAATTAGAGAAAGTTCAAAAGAAGTTTCTATTCTAGTTGTGACTTGTTTTATATTTTGAAGATATTCCTTTCATTACATTCGTATTGTGTAAACAAGAAAATGTTTTCATTCCAAAAACAGAGAAACAGTTGGCTAGAGACATGAAAGCCATATGTGAAAAGGTAGACAAGTTTTGTAAATAACTTATCAAACAAAAAACCTCTACATTCTCTAATGAGAAAAACACTCTCAAAGCTAAGCAAAGAGCGGCTACAAAGCTACAAAAAAGTATTGAAGAAAATCAAAACTCTATCCAAAAAATGGACGTTGTTTTCCTAAGGGATAATAAGGAAGCAACCACTCCAAAACTACAAATAAAATGTACTTATAACTGAAACCCAACATTGTGTTTTCCGAATTACAAATATTTTGTGCACTTTTTTTTCAATCATGCAAAAATTTAAACACAACAATAGAATGTGTGATTTTAAAGACATTCATACTGTTTTGTAAAACTCCATGTTGCAAAACCGTGGGTGTTAAGAAGCAAGCAACCCACCATGACAAACCATTTACATTTAAACAAGAAGATTCAAATAACTGAAACCCAACGCTGTGTTTTCCAAATTATAATTATTTTGTCCACTTTTCTTTCAATCGTGAGAAATTTAAACACAACAATGGAATGTGTGATTTTGACGACATTCATACTATTTTGTAACATTCCATGTTACAAAACTGTGGGTGTTAAAAAGCAGCCCACCATCACACAACTCTTCACATTTACACAAGGAGATTCAAATAACTACAACCCAACACTATGTTTTCCAAATCATAATTATTTTGTGCACTTTTCTTTCAATCATGTGAAATTCAAACACAATAGTGGAATGTGTGATTTTGAAGACATTCATACGATTTTGTAACATTCCATGTTCCAAAACCATAGGTGTTAAGAAGCAAGCAACCCACCATGAGACAACCCTTCACATTTAAACAAGGACATTGAAATAACTGAAACCCAACACTATGTTTTCCAAATCACATTTCTTTTTTGCACTTGATTTTTTAAATCATGTGAAAGTTAAACACAACAATGGAATGTGTGATTTTGAAAAAATTCATACGGTTTTGTAACATTCCATATTGCAAAATCGTAGGTGTTAAGAAGCAACCAACCCACCATGACACGACCCTTGACATTTCAACAAGGAGATTCAAATAATTGAAACCCAACACTGTGTTTTCTGAATTACAATTATTTTGTGCACTTTTTTTTCAATCATGCAAAAATTAAAACACAACAATGGAATGTGTGATTTTGAAAATATTCATACTATTTTGTAACATTCCATGTTGCAAAACCGTGGGTGTTAAGAAGCAAGCAACCCACCATGAGACAACCCTTCACATTTGAACAAGGAGATTCAAATAACTAAAACTCAACACTGTGTTTTCGCATTTACAATTATTTTGTGCACTTTTTTTTCAATCGAGTGAAATTTAAACACAACAATGAAATGTGTGATTTTGAAGACATTCATACTATCTTGAAACATTCCATGTTACAAAATTGTGGGTGTTAAGAAGCAAGAAACCCACCATGAGACAACCCTTTACATTTAAACAAGGAAATTCAAATAACCGAAACCCAACACTGTGTTTTCCATTTACAATTATTTTATGCATTTTTTTTTTCAATCTAGTGAAATTTAAACACAACAATGAAATGTGTGATTTTGAAGACATTCATACTGTTTTGTAACATTCCATGTTGCAAAACCATGGGTGTTAAGAAGCAAGCAACCCACCATGAGACAACCCTTTACATTTAAACAGGGAGATTCAAATAACTGAAACCCAACACTGTGTTTCCCATTTTTAATTATTTTGTACACTATTTTTTTCAATCGAGTGAAATTTAAATACAACAATGGAATGTGTGATTTGGAAGACATTCATATTGTCTTGTAACATTCTATATTGCAAAACTGTGGGTGTTAAGAAGCAAGCAACCCATCATGAGACAACCCTTTACATTTAAAAATGAAAATTCAAATAACTAAAACCCAACATTGTGTTTTCCCAATTACAATTATTTTGTGCACTTTTTTTTTTTCAGTTGAGTGAAATTTAAACACAACAATGGAATGTGTGATTTGGAAGACATTCATACTGTCTTGTAACATTCCATTTGTAAAATTGTAGTTGTTAAGAAGCAAGCAACCTAGTATAAGACGACCCTTTACATTTAAACATGGAGATTCAAATAAGTGAAACCCAACAGTGTATTTCCCATTTACAATTATTTTGTGCACTTTGTTTTTTCAATCGAGCAAAATTTAAACACAACAATAGAATGTGTGATTTTGAATACATTCATACTGTTTTGTAACATTCCATGTTGCAAAACTATGGGTGTTAAGAAACAACCAACCCACTATGAGACAACCCTTTACATTTGAATAGGGAGATTCAAATAACTAAAACTCAACACTGTGTTTTCCCATTTACAATTATTTTGTGCACTTTTTTTTCAATCGAGTGAAATTTAAACACAACAATGGAATGTGTGATTTTGAAGGCATTCATACTATCTTGTAACATTCCATGTTGCAAAAAAATGGGTGTTAAGAAGCAAGCAACCTACCATGAAACAACCCTTCACATTTAAACAGAGAGATTCAAATAACTGAAACCCAACATTGTGTTTCCTATTTACAATTATTTTGTGCACTTTTTTTTCAATCAAGTGAAATTTAAACGCAACAATGGAATGTGTAATTTTGAAGACATTCACACTATTTTGTAACATTCCATGTCGCAAACCATGGGTGTTAAGAAGCAAGCAACCCACCATGAGACAACCCTTTACATTTAAACAGGGAGATTCAAATAACTGAAACCCAACACTGTGTTTCCCATTTTCAATTATTTTGTGCACTTTTTTTTTTCAATCGAGTGAAATTTAAACACAACAATGGAATGTGTGATTTGGAAGACATTCATACTGTCTTGTAACATTCCATGTTGAAAAACTGTGGGTGTTAAGAAGCAAGCAACCCACCATGAGAAAACCCTTTACACTTAAACAGGGAGATTCAAATAACTGAAACCCAACATTGTGTTTTCCCAATTACAATTATTTTGTGCACTTTTTTTTTCAATCGAGTGAAATTTAAACACAACAATTGAATGTGTGATTTGGAAGACATTCATATTGTCTTGTAACATTCCATGCTGCAAAACTGTGGGTATTAAGAAGCAAGCAACCCAGCATGAGACGACCCTTTACATTTAAACAAGGAGATTCAAATAATTGAAACCCAACTTTGTGTTTTTCCAATTACATTTATTTTTTGCATTTTTTTTTCAATCATGCAAAATTTAAACACAACAATGAAATATGTGATTTTGAACACATTTATAGTGTTTTGTAACATGCCATGTTGCAAAACCGTGGATGTTAAGAAGCAAGCAAGCAACTATGAGACAACCCTTTACATTTGAACTGGGAGATTCATATAACTGAAACCCAACACTTTGTTTTCCCAATTGCAATTATTTTGTGCACTTTTTTTTTTCAATGGTGCAAAATTTAAACACAACAATGGAATGTGTGATTTTGAAGACATTCATACTGTCTTGTAACATTCCATGTTGCAAAACCATGGGTGTGAAGAAGCAAGCAACCCACCATGAGACAACCCTTTACATTTAAATAGGGAGATTCAGATAACTAAAACCCAACACTGTGTTTCCCATTTACAATTACTTTGTGCACTTTTTTTTTTCAATGGTGCAAAATTTAAACACAACAATGGAATGTGTGATTTGGAGGACATTCATATTGTCTTGTAACATTCCATGCTACAAAACTGTGGGTGTTAAGAATCAAGCAACCCACCATGAGACAACCCTTTACATTTACACATAGAGATTCAAATAATTGAAACCCAACATTGTGTTTTTCTAATTATAATTATTTTCTACACTTTTTTTCAATCATGTAAAATTTAAACACAACAATGAAATATGTGATTTTGAACACATTTATAATTTTTTTTAACATACCATGTTGCAAAACCGTGGGTTTGAAGAAGCAAGCAACCCACCATGAGACAACCCTTTACATTTATACAAGGAGATTCAAATAACTGAAACCCAACACTGTGTTTCCCATTTACAATTATTTTGTGCACTTTTTTTTTCAATCAAGTGAAATTTAAACACAACAATATAATGTGTGATTTGGAAGACATTCATATTGTTTTGTAACATTCCATGTTGCAAATCTGTGGGTGTTAAGAAACAAGCAACCCACCATGAGACAACCCTTTACATTTAAATAGGGAGATTCAAATAACTGAAACCCAACATTGTGTTTTTCATTTACAATTATTTTGTGCACTTTTTTTTTCAATTGACTAAAATTAAAACACAACAATGGAATGTGTGATTTTGAAGACATTCATACTATTTTGTAATATTCCATGTTGCAAAACTATGGGTGTTAAGAAGAAAGCAATCCACCATGAGACAACCCTTTACATTTAAACAAGGAGATTCAAATAACTAAAACTCAATGTTGTGTTTCTCATTCACAATTATTTTTTACACCTTTTTTTTCAATCGATTGAAATTAAAACAGAACAATGGAATGTGTGATTTTGAAGACATTCATATTGTTTTGTAACATTCCATGTTGCAAAACGATGGGTGTTAAGAAGCAAGCAACCCACCATGAGACAACCCTTTGCATTTAAACAAGGAGATTCAAATAACTGAAACCCAACACTGTGTTTTCCATTCACAATTATTTTTGTACACCTTTTTTTTCAATCGACTGAAATTAAAACACAACAATGGAACGTGTGATTTTGAATACATTCATATTGTTTTGTAATATTCCATGTTGCAAAACCATGGGTGTTAAGAAATAAGCAACCCACCATGAGACAACCCTTTACATTTAAACAAGGAGATTCAAATAATTGAAACCCAGCACTGTGTTTCCTATTCAAAATTATTTTGTGCACTTTTTTTTTAATCGACTGAAATTTAAACACAATGGAATGTGTGATTTTGAAGACATTCATATTGTTTTGTAACATTTCATGTCGCAAAACTGTGGGTGTTAAGAAGTAAGCAACCCACCAAGAGACAACCCTTTACATTTAAATAAGGAGATTCAAATAACTGAAACCCAATACTGTATTTCCCATTCACAATTATTTTGTACACTTTTTTTTTTCAATCGACTAAAATTTAAACACAACAATGGAATGCGTGATTTTGAAGACATTCATCCATTTAAACAATGACATTCAAGTAACTGAAATACTCAATATTGTGTTTCCCAAATTACAAATTAAAAGATCTTGTAAAACCCTCTACCTGCAACCAAATTACCCCTCACCTCAATTTGGTTGGTATTCTCCTCCAACTCCTCCACGTGCACTCCACACTTCAGCTTACAACGTTGATTTGCTCGCTTTTCTCCTCCAACTCGTCCATGTGCACTCAGACCTTCAACTTTCCCTTTCAACGTGCAAACTGGAAACAAATAGTATTTTCACCTTTCTTTCTTGAAACATAAAAGACTCCCAAAAGGCCCACGTCATTCCCATCCACTTTTCCCATGTCAGACAAAAGAAACTTGTCAACAAAGCTAAGCCACCTGCCTTTTTCCTCCACCAACAGGTGGGAAAACCCACCTGACGACATTGTTAACTCCTACCTAACCACCACTGGACGTTTGCTCCCGTCTACCGCTTTGCTCAGTGATTACCCGTCTAGCGGGCCTCGCACTACAATGTCTCATCATGCTATGTATGTTTCCATGTATGTTGTTATGTATGTTTTTCATATGTTTTTGTATGTACATAGGTACTTTTTGTCTAGTAGTTAGTTGGCTCCGTTGAAAACCAACTTATTAATAATTAATTAACTAAGAAAAGAAAAAACCCATCACAATAGTATTGCCACAACTACAAGTACTAATAAATATATAAAATCCAATGAAATAATATTTATACAACCTTTATACAAAGTGACATAAAATAATCTTTTTAAAGCTACTAATATTTCACCTCAAGCTTCAAGCAGAAGACAGAGGGGCCGCATTAATGTTGCAGCCAGTGGGAGATTAGTGAGGGATTTTGGCAGAGATTTGAAGATTATAACCCTGCAATACCGATTGCCATGATTTTGAGGGTTATTGTTACTAGAGGGCTATTGACGCCCTACGACTGCAATGTCTACCTGCACTATATAGCTGATCCCATCCTTATTACAATAATGAGTAACAGCGGTTCGTTTGGACTACCAAATGGAAATGGTGGATTATTTGCATTCTTTGTCACACACGGCGAGAGAGAACTAGAAGTGAAGCGTTCGCCAGGCCTGCATTTGTTTGGGTTGGGAGAGGAGTTGAAATTGAGAGGCAGAGGCAGAGGAGTTGAAGAACAATATGGAAGTGTTGGCTTTTCAAGAATGTTGGAAGGAAGAATCTCTCACCTTCATCAAGGAGGAGTTTTATGAGAGCATTCAAGCTCCCATGTGGATTGACTTCACCCTTCCTGTTCTTCAACAACCTCTAATTGCCGACAATGCATGGTTTTTTGTTTGAGCGGGTATGTTCATGTGATTTCATATATTTTTGCTCCTATCATTTTTTTAGTAGTTTGCCATAGATTTCCACCATACCCACTCTGAATTTCCTTATCTTTACCTATTTTTGATGGATTTTAGCTTGCCATAGATTTCTGCCATACTGACTCTTTGCCTCCTGATGTTTTCCACAACCTACTGGGTTAATGTTCTTCCATGTCCTTTTTAGGGAGAGGAGTTGAGTGCCCACAGGTCTTTCTCCTTATTGATCATTCCTGAAGATTTTTTCACTCGTAAAAATAAATTTAAGGCGCACAATCTAATAGTTATCTTATTTCAAAGAGCATCCCCCTCTCCTCACCCCCTACCCCCCGCCGCCTCCCCACCGTGATCACTGTAGCTTGTTGTGAAGGCTGATGAGGTCTCTTAGCTTCAAAATTAAACTATAGAAAATAAAGTTTGTAGAATTCAATGTCATAGGCTAGCTGGTCTGATTTTATATTCAAGAGAATTCTATAAATTGAATTAGGAACTTCATGTGATGGGTTTAATAATAGAATTCCGATTTACCAGAGATGTTTTGATTTATCCTTATCATCTCTTCTTTAGAGAGCTAGTGGAGTTTACCTGGATCTGTAATTTGTACTGAATGTTATGTTATTCATGGGACTAAACTATGGCTCATTTAGGTAAATTTTTTTTTGCTTCTACTGTTTCCAGTCTGCATTGATTTATCCTTATCGTCTCTTCTTTAGAGAGCTAGTGTAGTTTACCTAGATCTACAATTTGTACTGAATGTTATGTTATTCATGGGACTAAACTGTGGTTCATTTAGGTCAAAAATACCCAGATCTGCAATTTGTACTGAATGTTATGTTATTCATGGGACTAAACTGTGGTTCATTTAGGTCAAAAAATAATTTTCTTCTACTATTTCCAGTTTGCATTGCTTCAACTTTGCTCTGATTCTTTCATGTCAAATTTGTATCTTTTCAGTCCAACCTTTAGCTCGTCAAAAGTAATTGCACCACTATTATCTGTGTCCATTGTCTTGAACATCTCTCTTAAACCAGCAATTTCTTCCACTGACAAACTTTGAGCTATTACCTTAAGAGCCATCTTCTTCAATTTATTCATTGAAGAAAATTGTTTTAGCCGGGACAACACTCCTGGATCCAAAGCTTTATCTAGAGCAACACCATCTTTACATATCCAAGGGTGGCATAGAACTTCATGTGCATTGATGCGCTGAGCTAGGTCTTCAGGAAGCATTCTTGATTCTTCTGATAAGATCCTTGGCACTCTCGGAAATTGAAGGCCAAGGTTTGGATTCAAAATCAATTTCCCCTCATAGAATAGAACCATAAATTCCCTATTGTGTTTATGCCCAAAATGGTGGAATTCCACTAAGTAATATGTATAGAATGACTCCAGCTATCCACACATCTGCCTGTGAACCATATTGCTTGTATAAAACTTTTGGAGCAACATAGTATGGGCTTCCAACATCACTGAACACCTGGCCAGGTTTAAAAAAAAAAACAATAGCCCGAAATCGATTGCCTTCAACGATTAATCATCATTGTTGTTTACAAGCAAAAAAAATCTCAGGCTTTAGATCACGGTGCATAACACCCAGTGAATGACAAGCCTCAACAACACCCACAATAATCTAGGTCAACTCAACTACCTTTCGTTCGCTAAAATGTCCTCTCTGCAAACATTGAATGTTTTCCATGATCACCCTCCAAATCACCTTGGTTGTATCTACTAGCAACTGTTATTATGGATATAACATTCACCATTCTCTACATCTAAATTATCAAACACGCCCTTAGCAATGGCGGACAAATTTCTTGTACTATGATGTATCATTAGTTTGGAGTCACTCTATTTGCCGCTACTTCAAAAGTTTTGACACCATCATCTAATTTTCCATTCATGTTGCAAGTTACCTTTAATTTGTCACCAAAGGGTTTGTTGAAATCATTTAGCATGGAAGGTTGCACCAATCCATCACATATGGCATTTGATCTGAATTTCTGCAAGTTCTTTTAAGCTAGAACTTGTTAGATTTGATTGTGAATTCACGCAAGATCAAAGTGACTAAAGGAAAGAAAGACAAGAACCTAGAGATGAATAAACTCAACACTCTCCTAGCACTGAACTAGCACTTTTGAATAAGTGAACTAGTGAAATTAGCATAGGGAGAGGTGAGGGCTGATTATATAGAAAAATAGAGGCAAATAAAACCAAGAGGAATAATAACTCCCCTTTACCCATAATAGGTGGGAGGTTTTACCTACTTGGTAAATGCCAAATACATAGTTATGCCTACTCAGGTAAAGACAAAAAATGGTCATGGGGAGGTGGCAAATAAGTACAAAAGAGGGTGTGACATTCAACTACCCAAAAGTGGGTGTCAGTGACACATGTGAATGATGGATTTATGCCACATGTCCTCATCCTAACCATTCTAATATAACCTAAGCAAGATTACTAATGTGTAGGAAAAATAAATAAATAAAAACCTACATTAACACCCCCCCTTAAGTGTAGCTTAGGTGGGTGAAAAGACACAAAGATGGGTCTTGGCTACTAGGCCATGTTAGGTACTCATGTACAAAATAATCTCTCACAACCGGAGAAAAGGGGAAAACCCAGTGGGACAAAACTCCTCCCCAAAAGAGAGAAAATAAAACAAGTTTCTCAACACAAGAAGAATCCCATGCAAGAAAGAGGTCCCCTCCAAAATAGAAAGGATAAGAAAGACTATGTAGCCTTCCCTCAAGTAGTAAACTGTACCAATGGTTGATGCTCGAAACTGGATGTAAAAAATGGCCCACGATCGTCAAACAATGTTCCTCCCCTTAGGAAGAAAAAAAACCAAAGGTGCATGAAGAATGTCTTCCCATTCCTGAAAGGAATATAAGGGAATAAAGCTCAAAATGTAAGAATCCTCTGAAAACTGCCCATCTATCTCCATGTCAATGTTGAAAGCTGCCACCATCAAATCAGGCATTCTAGGCCACACTGATGAAGATGACAATCCAAAACCTAGTAGAGATGTATTTAGAACAAGATCCAAAGACTCTACTATCTCCTCTGAAGACAAAGATGCCTCCCCCAAATGCTGCTCAAAAGTATCCACAATCATGTCAAACTGTGATGAATGATCATGTGGAGAATGAACAAGAGGATTCAAAGGTTCCTCCACAACAACTGAAGAAGAATCAACTTCATCAAAGAGAAGATGGATGTCATGAATAGTGTCTCCCAAGTCTGAAATATGAGACTCTATGAACAAACTTGCAATGTCTATCAAGTAGTCATCCCAAGAAACTATATCTGGAAGACGATGTGTATCTTGGTACACTGAATCACAAGAAGCCATGAATGTAGCAACACAAGTATCCTAAAAAACAACAGTACATGGAGGAGAAAGAATGCAAGGCTCAAGAACTAGATCACATGTGAGAATACCCAAGTTCAAGTAGCCAAAGTTCTCCTCAAAATCAAAGCTCACACTTGGAGTGTGATCAACAACCAAAGGATCAAAACCATCATCAAGTGCAAAGTTTGAAAAGGTATATGACCGAGATGCATGATCAACCACCTCAATAGCAATCATCTCTCTGCTCTCCAAGTCTCTGATGGTAACTGAATCAGGTGTGAATTCCACAGTCTTTCTTGTTCCACCACGAGTGATTTGATAGATGGAAAGAAGATTGTTTGAAAGATGAGGTACACACAAGACATCATTGAAAGCGCCATCCCCAATATCAATAGATCATTTCCCAATTACATCCATGTATGTATTGTTTCCCATTAGAATAGGTGGCATAACACAAGGCTCAAAAGAAGAGAACATAGACTGTGTAGAAGCCATGTGATGAGAAGCTCTAGAATCTAGGAGCCATCTGCCTGATCCAAGACTTGTAGAAGCACACATAGCTTTACCTTTTGATTTACCTGTCCCTGTAGTATGGCCTTTTTCCTTATCAGATTTTGATTGTTTTGAATTTTTGGAACTAGAAGAAGAAGATGAATCAACCATTCGAGAAGGCAAACTAATGTTGTTCTTCTCAAGAAGATGCTTTAGTTCATCAATAGCCTTCTTATAACAAGAATTTTCTTCATGTCCACTCCTCTTGCAATATGCACAAGTGGGCTTCTCCTTCTTAGATGAATCCTCTTTTGAAGAGAATTTATAGTCTACTTTAGAAGTAGATGAAGAACAATTTGAATCTTTCTTTCTATCTCCTTGGTTCTTTTGTTTCTTATTTTGCTTATTAGTGCCTTGTTTTGCAGTGAAGGCTTGAGACTTGGAAGATTTAATAATGCCCATTTGAATCAATTTATCTTGCTCCTTTGTGAGATCAACTACGAACTCACCTAGAGAAGGCATAGTAAATCCTTTTCCTAAGGCTCTTTTCATTGCATGAAATGTAGAAACAAACACTGCATAATTAGGACCAAGTTTTGAAAGAATACTCAAAATTAACTATGAGTCATCCTTTTTAACTCCACATTGCTCCAACTGCAATCTTATGGCATTCAATTTAGTAAAGAAATCTTGAATGGTGTGAAAATTGCATGGGCTCAATCCTATGAGCTCATTCTCCAATGAATGTGCTCTCAAATCATCTTGTTTATCAAAGAGAGTATTCAAAGTATTCCACACTTCATTTGGTGATTTTGCAAACATAATATGAAAGTGTAGATCAGGAGATACAACCATGCATAAGGTGCCAAAAGCTTCATCACACTTGTTGAACCATTTAGGCTTATCTTCATCTTTTGTAGGTTCTTTATCAATACCCATTGTTATTCTATACAATTTTAACTTTCTTAAGTGAAGTTCCATTTCATTTTTCCGCTCAAAGTAATTGTATGGTGTGAGTAGAGGAACCATTTTATCCATTTTAGATTGTTGTTGTAGTGTGAGAGAAAAATGCAAAAAGAAACACATAGAGATGCCCCCCCTTTTTCACTCAATCAAGAATCCCCCCCAACAAAAAATTATTTGGCACTTTATAAATCAGTGCGTTTACAATGTTGGAGTTATTTTCTAGAGTTTTGCAATGTCCAAAAATTGACCCAAATACTGAAAGTACAATGCTCGGAAAAATATTCACTTTCAAAAAAAAGAATCACCTCTATTTGAGGTACGTGAAATTTACATCCGTTTGAAGTTCAAAAAATGGTGACTGCCCTTCAGATCTAATGAGAAAACTAAATTTCTGGAAAAACGGGAACACTTGAGCAAGAATGGATGCCACCACTACGAAGCCTACAAAATTCTACCCCAAATAAAAAAAAAATTGCTCTAAAAAAGACCTTTGTATGCTCAAGATATCATGCTCCGAAGTTCAGCTCCCAAACTGAAAATGCAAATGGTGAGGGGTCTTCAATTTTGCAAAAGTCAATGTCTGCCAAATTTAGCGAACCAGCTCCAACTTTAAAAAACTGCCAAATTTGTCTGAAATGCTACCAACTTTTGGTGAAACCGCCAGATAAAAATAGACTACAACCAACTAAATTTAGTCCCTTGCCAAAATTAAGGAACCGCCAAAAAACCCACTAAACTGTGGTGGTACAGAAGCCGAGGACGAAAGTACATAAGTACAGTATGGATTTCTAGGTGCATGTACAAGTACAGTGGGCACTGATTTTAAAAGATTTTTTATTTTTTGAAATTTTTGAAAATAAAATTTTTAATAAGAAAATATTAAAAAAAATTGAAAGGCCGATTGAGAGGGTGCAAGGCCCAAGGCTTGCCTGCGATATCCTGTGCGGGGTACGGTTTGCGCAGGTCCTTTGACCTTTGAAACTATTTTTGCTTTTTCTATTTTTTATTTTTTTTTAATTCAATGATTTTGCTTTTCAATTTTTTTCAAAAAACTTTTTTTTTATCTGAATATCAAATGAAAAAATATTGCAGAATTTTTGAACAATTTTTTTTGGAAACTGTACCGTACTTTGTGCAGGTGGGCTGTATGGCTCCCCTACCAAAAAATTTTTGCTTCAAAAATAACTTTCTCCAATTTCGACGAATTGGTAGTGGATCTTTAGGTTTTGATGCCTTCTGAGCACGATGGTGAGGTTCGTTTGGGCCGAAAAATGCTCTGAAAGATCAGCTGCCTTCTGGAACCTCTTAAAAAACCTCTGTTTCAACCCTTTATAGATCTCACACCTGATGTCCAATTTGGATGAAATAAAAGCCAATACTGACTTTTCCGGCTGCTCTGAACTCAATGGTGAGCTCAAAATGCCTCCATGAAGCTCCAAAATACGTGCAATAAATGAACCCCCCAGAGATTGAGATCTCTATCAAGCATTTTTTATTCTCCAGGTCATCATCGGATGCAAGAGAAGATCATACTTTTTTTTCAAGAATGGATTGAAATATTTGCTAACCCACAACTCACAACCAACTCTGATACCATGTTAGATTTGATTGTGAAGTCACCCAAGATCAAAGTGACTGAAGAAAATCAAGACAAGAACCCAAAGATGAATAAACTCAACACTCTCCTAGCACTGAATTAGCACTTCTAAATAAGTGAACTAGTGAACTCAGCATAGGGAGAGGTGAGGGCTGATTATATAGAAAAATAGAGGCAAATAGGGGAGAGGGCCCAATAGTGATGCACCCTAACTTTATAGGTTGACATAGCAATGAACATGCAACATTGACATTAAAAAATTATATCTGCGAGTGGCCAGGGATGTGGACAATTCAAATATTTCATTTCACCCACATAGACGGAGAAAAAAAGTGTCATCAACATTCTTTTTGTTCACAGGTCATAATAGACCCCAAAAAAATGTTAGACCAATAGTGGTTCATTAAGTCATGTTTTTTAGTGTATCAATGTGGCATCATATGATTTGTTGCTTTTTTAATGTAATGGGCATATTTTGTTCAACTATTGGGTTCTCTCTTACAATTACTAGTTCCATACTTTTAAAATATTGGGCTTTGAATGTACATGTACTATGACAACTATTGGTACCCACACCACTATTGGGCCCTCTCCCCTAAAACCAAGAGGAATAATAACTCCCCTTTACCCATAATAGGTGGGAGGTTTTACCTACTTGGTAAATGCCAAATACATGGTTATGCGGCTGCCTACTCAAGTAAAGACAGAGAAAATGGTTATGGGGAGGTGGCAAATAAGTTCAAAAAAGGGTGTGACATTCAACTACCCAAAAATCGGTGTGAGTGACACATGTGAATGATGGATTTATGCCACATGTCTTCATCCTAACCATTCTAATATAACCTAAACAAGCTTACTAATGTGTAGGAAAAATAAATAAATAAAGACCTACACTAACAGAACTGTCCTTTAAAGAAAGAGTCCTAACATTCTGAGGGGAGCTAGATCCTGCTACTATGGCAGTGTCTTCGTCTTACGTGCTCAATCTAACTGTTGTGTACTTGTCACAGAGGCAATATAATCTGTTGTGCTATCCTATAAAACCCTTTCCATTTCTATCTGATGCCACTGTCATGACACGTTTGACTGCCCTTAAAAGTGGCAGTGCAATGGTATTTAAGCTACTCTCCAAATCAATGCAAACTGGAAACATTAGAAGCATTTTAACTGAGCATCGAATTCATTTAGGTCAAAAAATAATTTGCTTGTCATTGTTTTCAATTGTCTAATTTCAATTATTCAATTTTATGTTATGTGTATAATGGAAACTTTTGATGTCGAATGGTTTTCTGTTGTGATTCAGGATGTGATCAGAAACATGGCACGCTGTTGGATCAAACACCTGATCATTCTTACTCGCTGAAGGTTGTGATTATGTTTGTCCTTTCCATGTACAATATCTCGTTAGTTATATGTACTTGTTATTTGATGATTTTGACTGGAAGGATGACTCTTGATTTTCTACACTTTATGCAGTCTCAAGCATCCAAATCTACTAGTTGTATTTCCAAGTCGCCAACAATGGAGGGTAAACCTAGGTGAGGTCTATCATCCTTTCGTACACTTGTTCTCTGGAGGCACTAACCATTAGTTCCCTTGCTGACTTTGGCCTTGCATGCTGCTATCAGCGTCAGACCAAGACGAAGAGCTCAGCTATCTATCCCAACATCAAAGGGCAAGGACAGAACACCACGGAAAGCAAAACCTCCTGTTATGTCTGATAGTAAACTTAGACAGAAACAATGCGAGGAGAATGGGGATCCAAACTCAACAAATATTGGAACCCTTAATTTCAAAATGGATGCCATTGGTGCTGAAGGCTTTTCATCTCCAAAACCATCATCCAATGCAGATGGGCTAGATAGTTTAGAAGAGAATCCACCTGATATCTTGACAGGAAAACAGATAGTTGCAGCATCTGATATCAATTTAACTCCACAAAATCAATCTATAAAAGTCACTACAACCTTTTCCACACCTCGGATTAAAAACAATCACTCTGTCAAACAAGAACCCTTCAGAAGTAACCCAGCTTTGTCAAAGGGGATGAATACTACAGCTAGAAGCAAAGCAGTTGCACCAAGGCGCATATTATTTGAAACTCCAACTAAATCTGTAAAAAAGACTCCATCAAAAGACCTTACACCTGTGACAAAACACTTTACTAACCCTAAGAAACATGTACAGTTTTCTGTAAATGACAACAAATACTCTTCACCTGCAAAGATAACTCCTAGGGCGTGTTTTACTCCTTGTAGTCTCCAGCCTAGTGAGTCTCCTCTATCGAGGGCTCATAATTTCCCAAGTTCTTCAAGGCCAAAGGATTCTAGAAAAGTGACAAATCACCCTCCTTCCTCGCATAGAAATGTCCTCTCTGAACAAAGTAATGAGAAAGAAAGTTTAATAGGGGCCAATGTACAGGAAATGGATTTGGTACAGGGGAAGGTTGGAAGCCCTCATAAGGATGGAGGGTGGAGTGAGAATCAGTCATCAATTAAACAGCCACACACTGGCAATGGTGATGAACAAAATCCTCTGACATATCCTGGAGAAAATAGTAGAGGAAAATTCTAAAGAAATCATGAAGCATGAATCCAGAATGGAAAAACAATATGCGGCACAGCTTGTTAGTTGTTACTATAATTTCTGATAAGCGATTAACCTATGGCATTAGTGAGATACAAAGCCATAAAGAATCTGAGAGTTATGGTGCAGAGGAATCTACTTCTGATCAAGATGAAGCAAATGGGGTGCAGCAAATCTTCAAAGGTTTGAGAAAGGACAGAAAAAACAAGAAGCAAAAGCATTCCGATGGGAAAGCTGAGATAACAATTCTTGATATTTCTGATTCCAGGACTAGTCTTTCAGAGGTTAATCACCAGTCCCATCTTGCAGGAAATGAGATGATTAAATCTGATGCTTGGGGCCACGCACACGTTAAAATTTTTTAATGAGGACCACCATGGAGGATTGAATTGTCTTCAATCGAAAGGTATAGATGGTGGACTGGATTGTGATGAATGCTCCGTTATTCCTCAATCGAAATCTGATAGGAGTTCTCAATTATTTGTGTCAGATTCCTTAAGTAGTGAAGTTGTTTGTCAGCTACCAAGGGACTGTGATGAAACCCCTCAAATTGCTGAACTAAAAAAAAATGAGGAGATTAGGTTGCCTGACAGGGATTATTTGCAACATTCGAAGACTGATGGAGCTGTGGAAGTTTCAGCTGTTGCGGGTTGCATTCTCATGTTATACCTGATCAAATATGTTATGAGCACAGCGAGATGCACAGTAAATATAAAATATGTAAAGAAAGAGATTCTCTCCACTCCATCAAAAGGAGAGAAGAGGTGAGCTACCGAATTCTCTTTATCTTTTTCTTTGCATAAAGGATTTTGTATTTTGATCTAGAAACTCCAATTTCCTACAAAATTGATATAATTTCTTTGGATCTTCAACAGGACTAGTGGTGAGATGAATGAAAAGATAAATTGTTCCAATGCTGAAGTCTGTCAAGATGAGAGTTGCTGCATGGTTGGTTTCTCAATTCTTTCATTTATTGCTATATCATTTTGTGTTCACCCTGAAAAAACATACATGGTATGTTAATTAATAATTTCTCTGTGCTATGTTATTAATAATTTCTCTGTTAACAAGCGTTCTCCACGTGCCAGTCAGCCCTGCCAGCTAAAGCTCATGGTACATCTATACCACATGTATTTAACCATAAGAGGATTAAACCTACATTGCCTAGACCTTGTCGACTGAGAACTGCGGTATGCAAAAGTTCTTTTTGGAGGAGAAACAGTTTTGGAATCTTCCTATTACTTTGCATAGAAACCTACAAATTGTGTGGCCTTTCTTGTAGGAAAGAGGAGAGCGTAAGGAGATGGGCCTCAGCCAAAAACCACAACTTGCAGAGGAAAATGAAACCTCGCCTCTGAGGGAAAAAGGGGCAAACAAAGCACAAGTTAACCCTTTTCCTTGGTAGTTTAAATCTACATGGTAGGTTGCTTCAATTTTTGTAGCTTCAAGCAGAAGACAGATGTGATTAAATTTTTGAAACCATAGATGTTTTGGATCAAAATAAAGCTCTTTTATATAGATAAATCTGCAAGGTAGATAAGATGCTGAGAGTGTCTGGCTAAATGAGATTAATAAGAGGTACTTCCTGAATCTGTTTTCTAATAATGTGGAAACCTTAAAACTCTGTAATCTTATTGCTTTTTAAAATTTTTTTCCATAACAGGGGAACCACTCACATATTGATCCATGAAAGCGTGGGAAACCTGAAACACCTAAACCTGTGAGTGTTTTGTGTGAAGCAAGATTTGAGGGCTTCATTATTTAGGGTTTCTCCTTTATCGATCACTAACACACCTCTGTTTTGTTTGAATGTTTTTCTATATGGTAGGATGAAGGGAAACCTAAATCCAGACCTAGGCATACTGAAACCATCAAAGCAAAAACGGTAACTGATTTTTGTACTCTATGTCGACTTATTTATTGAATAGCTAATGTACTGAAAATGAAGACTGAAATGCTGATATACTTCGATCTCCAGGTGGAAGCCAAAGGAGAAGAAATAAAAAGTACTCCAGAGGAGCCACTACATCATCGGCCTGTTGTTAAGATGCCAAACTTTTGGAAACCACCTTTTAAACCAATGAGGTCTTGCTCCTTCTCATTCTTTTCTTTCCAAAACTTCTAGAGTTTGCATTAGCTGTTGATGTTGACCTCGTATTCTCTATAGAACCTCCTCTCCTGTACTAACATGGCTAGTGGTTTTGCAGTCTTGCTATTGTTTATTCTACTGAAAGCTTTTGTAATTTATATCAATTTCCTGACATTGATCTTTGATTTTTTATTACATCCTCCTCCTCTCCTGTATATGGCATCTCTAGGTTGTGATTGTTATCATGTGAAATGTAATATGCGTCTAATTTACATGCAGGTCACTAACATTGTGGGCATTTCCCGATAGTTGATGATTTTGTTCCATTATAATCTCAATGATTCAAATGTTGCTTCTATCTTAATACATTATCTAGACTTTGTGTTGGGTTATTTCTGAAATAGCTGATTTGGATCTTGCTCATTATTATCTAAATAACCTCTCTAATAAAAAAAAAAACATTTGGAATGATCCGATGCGATCCATGGAAGCTTCAGAGCTCTAAAAACTTTCTTGATCTGTCTGTTGATATTACAGATCAACTAAAAAGCTGATGAAACCCAAGGAGCCAAATTTCCATCCCATGCACTCCAAAAAACACTGGAATAAAGGAAGGAGAGGAATCATCGGACAGAGCTGTAGTCTGAATTTCAATGTGATGTTTGCTCGATCAGTGTTGAATTCCCAATAATTCTGCGATTCTTTATTTGGTCTTACCAAGTGTGTAAAACAAGAGGCTTATATGCGGCTGCTGTAGCTTATATGACACATTTTATTCCATGTATGTTTATTTGAGTGTATTTCATTCGGAGAAGGCTTTTTTACAACGAGCGAGGGGTGTTGTACTCTGCTGATGCAAAACAGTTTGTATTAACAGCGAGTCCCTGCCTTATTCTTGTATCAGTGTAACTGTAGTATAAAAAAATGAAGTTAAATAATTCATAATTTTTTATGAGAACAATGACAATTCATAGATAACTAAATAATTAGCATATAGATAATAATTGTAAAATTATTTATTAAATTTTGATTTATTTCAATAAAATAAAATAAAAATATATTTTTGTATTAAATGAATTGAATATTAGTACATAGGTTTTCATTGTCCATAAATGATAGTACGATTGTTTTAAAAATTGTGTATGTTTGGACTATGTGGTTCTATCAATACAATGGAAGTAATTGATAGTAGCATTGTCCTAGGCACAAATGAATAGAGCTAAGGGACGCTTTCCTCCACTCGACTTTTTTTTTCTTGGCGCAACACTCTTAATATGTAATTCACATATTTATGTGTGAAAGTTGATATTTTTACTTAAGCCTCAACTAAGCTTGACTCTCTATTCAAGGATTATTGGGATTTGACACACATTTGCAATCATGAACTTGGTTCCAAACAACACATGCTTTTTTGACCCTCAAATATTTTAAAAAATAATGCTAGGCTAAAGTTGACTTAGTCCCAACTAGTCATTACTTGTCAATTTGTGTGTGAAATATTCAAATCACATGCTAGGGTGTTGTATAGAAGGATAAAGCCCTAGGTCATTTGATCATCCAAGAATCATCAAGAGGATACATTGCATTAGAACATTATAACATCAACCTCTACACTCATAAGAACAAATATTTGCTTGTTTGGTGTGTTCGTGAATTGTTCCATATCATTGAATTGATCGAGTGTTTGACTATAGTGGAGTGAGAAAATGTTCTTTTTCTCTTAATATAATATACTCAATGTTCTTTATCACCACATTGTCTAGATTATTGTAGGAAAATATTAATCATGCAAAAATTGCATGAGAGGTTCAAATCCATTGCGAGATAAAATTTAAGCTATTGTTTAACTTATTAATTGAGTTAGGGAATGAAAGCAATGGAACAATATAATATAGAGGTACTAGAACTGAAAACATCTAATAGAAATGAAATTAACAAAGAATGAGGATTTTGGAAACTTGATTGAGAGATTCACTAGCCAAGATGCAAGCATGATATGATGACATTCAATTGGCACATTTTTGTGCAACTTTCGTATTGTTGTTCACAATTGATGCAAGACTCAAGCATGCCTCTAGAATCTAGATGGTTTTGTACACCTAACCATAAAAATGAGAACAATAGAGTATTAGATATACCTAAAATGCATAAGACTAAAAATATGTTAACAAAAAAGACATAGATAAGGAATTTGAGCTTAAGTTGCTTGAATGTTGTATTTGCACCAAAGGTGTTGCTTATATGAAGTGAACGACCTCTAAAAATCAACGGTTGACGATTGAAATGATCTCAACCATCAAATTTTCTAAAATGTTAAAAAATATAATATATAACTAAAGAAAAAACTACATTTTTATCTAGACTTAGTTTTAAATTAAGAAAATATAGGATAAGAATTGTTTTTTTCTTTTAAACTTTTTAAACTTAGATTTTTAGATAAATAATAATGTTTTTAATAAATAGATATATATTTTAAATAATAATATTAATAATAATAAATTAGTAAATTACAAATTGACTTTTTATCTTTTAAATAGGGTTTCATTTTATTTTCACTCTTTACTTGTAATTTTTGATATAAAAGTTAGAATTTGACTTTTAATAGTTTTAATATAGTTTATTTATTTTTTAATATTTTACTTGAAATACAATTTTAGTTTTTAAAATATAATTTATTTAATAATATTTTTTTATTTGTTAATTTTGTTTGTGATATATTAATTATATTTTTTAGATACATATTTTATTAATATTTCAATTCTAATAAATTAAAAAAATAGTATTACTTTTTTATTTAATCATTTATTAATTTTTTTTAGACTCGCCTTTAATCATTTAAATTAACTTAATAAGTTTATTATTTTTTATTAATTTTTTAAAATTATTATGTTTATTAATATTTAGATTTTGATATATTTTGACTTTCCATTTAGTTTAGTTTATTTTATTTTAGTTTTTTTATTTTTTATTTTTATTTTAGTTTATCGGGTAGCATGACCCCCTATAATGGTAAACTTTTTAACGTGACCGGCGGCGTTGGCACGACACACCCTCCGGTACCATGGGGGTGGGGGAGACTAGACCTCGTGACCAACCTCCTGCAACAGGAAAGATTCATTTTAGTTTTTAATTTAGATTTAAGTTTGAAATTTATTTTTATTATTTATATATTTTTATGAAATTACAAATAATAATTAAAAAATATTAGAATTAATTTAATTTATAATTAGTTATTTTATTAAAACTTTAATTATTGTAGAATAATTCTATTTTAGACTTTTGTTATAATTTATAAAATAAAATGAATTTCAAACTTAAAATATATAGAGTGAGAGAGGGAGAGGTAACTTTTGATTAGTTGTTTCATGCCAACAATCCAATGATAGCACGTCTTAGGGAGTTATGCTTAGGGTTGCATGTCATTTGGTTAAGGATATGATAATTCACCTTTAAAACCTCTTCAATGTGCCCATTGCACACTTAGGAAGAAAATAGATAGAGAGAAAAAGAGAGAAAATAAAGAGAGAAATAGAGAAATGAAGAGGTATACAAAGAGATACAAAGAGATAAAAAGAGATCTATAGAGATACAAAAAATAGAGGTATGGATATAAAGGAATAAATATGGAGAGAGGAAGAGAGATAAAGAAAGAGAGGAAAAGAGACAAGAGGAGAGACATAGCTAGATATAGTCACATAAAGAGAGATAGAGAGATAGACAAATAAAGAGAAATAGGAGACAAAAATATATATAGAGGTCGATAGATCAAGAGATAAAGAGGGAAAGGGGGAGATAGGAGGGAGATAAATAGGGATAGAAAAAAATAGTAAGGGGAGAAAGATAGGGAGAGGGAAATAGAAAAAGATAAGAAATGAGAGAAAGATAAATAGAGGAAGAGAGAAGGCAAGACAAATATAGAGAGAAATAGGGGAGAGAGAGGAAGAGAGAGATTGAGAGATAATACAAAATATAAAGAAAGAGGGGGAGATAAAAATATAAAGATCTTTCTTTCTCTTCCCATATCTCTATGATATCTCCCCATATGTACTTCTCTCTACCTCTCGCTCTCTATATATTTCTCTACCTCTCTCTATATAACTTCCTATCTCTATCTTTCTTTCCCTCCATCTATCCCTCTCTCATTTTCTCCCTCTCTCTTTGTATCCCCCTCTTTCTATCTCTATTTCTCTCTCCCTCTCTCCATTTCCATCTTCCTCTCTATCTCTCTCCCTATCTCTATCTCCTTACCTCTCCCTACATCTCTTTCCCTCTTTCCCCTCTATCTTTCCCACTATATATATCTCTTTATCTCTCCATCTCACTATCCATATTTCTCCATCTCTCCCTATCACTCTCTCTTTCTATATTTCTCAACTTCTCTATCCTCCCTCCCTCTCTAGATCTATTTATATCTCTCTATCTCTCCCTCTCTATCTCTCTCCCTCTCTCCCTCTCTCTATTAATTTTCTATATCACTTGGAATTCTCTCTCTCTCTCTCTCTCTCTCTCTCTCTCTCTCTCTCTCTCCTCATTATCTCTCTACCTCTCTCTCTTATTTACTCCATCTCTCCCTCCATCTCTCCTACTCTCTCTACCTCTCTCCATATATCACTTCCTATATCTTTATATTTCTCTCTCCATCTCCCCCTTTTTCATTGACTCCCCTCTTTCTATCTCTATCTCTCCCTCTCCCTCTTCCTTCTTTTATCTCTCCATTTATATTTATCTCTCTATCTCTACTTTATATCCCTATTTTCCCTCTCCCTATCACTTCCTCTTTCTATATCTCTCTAATTATCTCTCCTATCTCTATTTCTCTCCCTCCATCAGCCTCCCTCTCTATCTATTTATATATATCTATCTCCCTCTCTATCTCTCTCCATATCTCTCTTACTCATACACACACACACTCATTGGTTCTCTCTCCCTATCTCTATCTCTATCTCTCCATATTTAAATTCTTACATATCTTTCACTATCTCTATCGCATTACCTATCCATCTCTCTTTACCCCTATATATTTCCCTCTCTCTAACCCTCTCTATATATCACTTCCTATCTCTATATTTATATTTCTCTCTCCCTCTCTCATTCTCTCCATCTCTCCCCCTATGTATATATTTATCTCTTCTAGATCTATATCTATCCTTTGTCCTCTCTCTCTCTCTCTCCATATCCCTCTCCTCCATCTCCATCTCCATCTCTCTCTCTCTCTCTCTCTCTCTCTCTCTCTCTCTCTCTCTCTCTCTCTCTCTTTGTCCACATATCTCCCTCTCTCTCCCTCTCTCCCTATTTCAAACATATCATTAGCCTATTGGTAATGGAGCCTTATTATCTTCCCAATTCAAATGTTTTGTGTGTTCAGATCCCTATAAGTAGATGCATATTTGATTTGAAGCTATCACTTCTCTATTGAGACCTTTTTTGCACAAACAAAATCATTTTTAAATAGCCTACCAATTGACCTCATGTGTACTACACAAATGTATGTAAACAATAAACCAAAAAATTCCCTAATTGACCATCCACACTTCTTCAGTGTACCCATTGCACACCAAGGTGTGATTGCTAGTTATACATTGATGTGAATGATACAAAGATAAGTATAGCTCATGAGCTAAGGTATAGAAGGTTGTGGTAGGAAATGATATTTAAATTTAACAAAAATATGTCTATTGACATACCTAATAGTATCATAACATAATACGTATGAGCCAAACCAACTTGTGGTAGATTATATTCATGTATAACTATGTTACATTATATATCTTTCTCTATCTTCTCATGCAATCTATTGCATTGCATTATACCAATTCATTTATTCTCATATCACTATCTACATGTACATAATTGTATCTCTTTTTATGCTCCACATAACTACTATGCATGTATCTCTTAGCTTTGTATGTGTATAACTCTCTATCTTTGTCTCTTTTTCTTTGCCTATATTACAAATTTTGAGCCTATGATTAAACCCAATTATAAGTACATCAACGAGCATGTCTCTTGTATACCATGTCCCTTGGATGTGTTAATATCACATCTCCTTTGTGGTGGATGTTTGTTGTTACAAAGTCAATACTGCCTTGTCAACAAAATCAATTTAAACTAATGATTTTAAGCAAGATATTCAATAAATAATAGCAAGAGAAAGAATACAAAACCACTGAGCATTTGAGAGGCTTTTAGTGTGTACAAGTTGAGATAGGGAGAATGGAGTGGTGGTTGATTAGGAGCTTGAATTTATGCCAAGCCCCTGATTTGATCTTTTGACATCCATGTGCAACTAATGAATTCATGAGAGACTAGAATGTGTGTGCTCTTAATCTATATGTGTGTTTAGGGATTTAAGAGCAACGATATTGAAATAAATCTATTGATGCTAAATCCTTGGTCTACATGGATAAACACCCTAGTGTGTATGTGATTGAACAAAAGGTGGTAATGATCACCAAGAGATATGCCAAGAGAAATAGATAAGTTAAATGATAAACAAGTAGTTGCAATACAACCAAAGAAAAATATAGAACAATCTTATTAGAATGGTATTGAAGAGATGAACAAGCATTTGATGATTCCAACAAAAGTGTACTAGCATCTACCCACAACAAGAGGTAAAGTGCAAATTGCCAAACTCAAAATTAATTTTACAAGAGGCTCATGAGGAAGTTGAAAAGTCACGCACATATAAATAAAAAATATGTTTTCAACGAGCAATCATTATAAAATGTTAGAGTGGGAAATTGGGCAAGAAGCCAATGGTTCAAATTTTAAAAAATTAATGGGACACTAGTGCATTGCAATAACATATGGGAGAGATGCTCAAATCTTGGCTAGACAACTCAAAATTAGTGAGAAATATTTGAATGTGATAGAAATTGGCTAGTTAGTAGAGGAAAAGGCTAGGGCTGGGATAAAATGATCCTAGAATGTGCTATGGGGATGGACACTAAATTGAACTCAAAACATAATGTGATAATTGCAGGGTGGGTAATTTTTTAACATTACATTTTATCATCACTTTAGTAGGCCAAGTCCACTAAGTGATGAGCTATACAAAAGCATACATATTAAAATACTCTAAATAAATAGTATTTTGAGGATAGAAAAAGGATACACAAAAACCCTCTTGCTCAAGAAGCCTCAAGCCACCAACCAAGAATCTCCAAAATCATATGTTAGATAATCAAAACTTGCTACTAAAATAGTATTATAAAATATGAATTACAAAAAAAATGTATTAGAAAATTACAAACATGTTTATAGAAAATAAAAATAGATGTAATATCATGCAATGAGAAGAATGTGATGAATAGATAATTTGACTCAAAAATAACAAACTGATGTACATAGAGAGAAATAAACATTATTGATATGAAAGAAAAACAAATGATTCGAGTGCTACTTTGTTTTTCACTAGGAATTATGAGAATTAGTTGGTAAGACTAGTTACTTGTACTAGCATACTTTGTTGCTAGTTTATTAAATTTTTTAACGGACTTCACAATTACTTAGACTAGCATGCTCTATAGCTAGGTGATCCATGCATTTTTTTTGAGAATTGTATTAAATGAATTGAATATTAGTATATATTAGGTTTTCATTGTCCATTAGAACAATAGTAAGACTGTTCTAAAAATTGTGTATGTGTGTTAGAATTATGTGGTTGTATCAATAGAATGGAAGTAAATGATAATAGGATTATAGTAGGAAAAAATGAATAGAGCCAAGGGATGATTTGAATGTTTTCTTTTACATTGGAATATTTTATATTTAAAACATAATTGTATGGGTGAAAAAAGTATCCTTAATGCTTTTCTCTATTAGTGTGGGACTCACTTTGAATTTTTATTCTTAGTGCAACACTCTAATGTGTAATTCACATATTTATTTGTGAAAGTTGACATTCTTACTCAAGCCTTGACTAAGCTTGATTCTCCATCCAAGGATTGGGATTTGACCCACATTTTCAATCATGAACTTGGTTCCAAACCACACATGCATTTTTTACCCTCAAATTTTAAAAAATTAATGCTAGGCTTAAGTCGACTTAGTCCTAACTAGTCATTACTTGTTAGTTTGTGTGTGAAATATTCAAATTACATGCTAGGGTGTTGTATAAAAGGATAAAGCCCTAGGTCATTTGATCATCTAAGAATCATCAAGAGGATACATTGCATTAGATGATTATAAATTCAACCTCTACACTCATAAGAACAAACATTTGTAAAACATTACATTTTGCTTGGTATTTTCGTGAATTGTTCCATATACTCACTATTGAATTGAGCAAGGGTTTGACTATAGTCAGGGGTGAGAAAATATTCTTCTTTCTCTCTTAACATAATATACTCAATGTTCTTTATCACCACATTGCCTAGATTATCGTAAGCAAATATTAATCATGCAAATATTGCACGAAAGGTTCAAATCCATTGTGAGATAAAATTTAAGCTATTGTTTAACTTATTAATTGAGCTATGAAATAAAAGAAATGAAATAATATAATATGGAGTTACTAGAATTGAAAACATCTAATAGAAATTAAATTAACAAAGAATGATGATTTTGAAAAATGGAATGAGAGGCTCATTGGCCAAGATGCAAGCATGATACAACGACATCCAATTGACACATTTTTATGCAACTTTTGCATTGTTCACAATTGATACAAAACTCAAACATGCCTCTAGAATCTATATGGTTTTGTACACATGAATATAAAGATGAGAACAATAGAGTATTATATATATGAAAAAAGCACAAGACTAATTTTTTTTTAGCAAAAATAGGCATATATAAGGAATTTGAGCCTAAGTTGCTTGAATGTTGTATTTATACCTCAATGTGAAGGATAGGAAGATGAGCATAACTTATGCCCTAAGTTATAGAAGGTTATGGTAGGAAATAATATTTAAAATTAACAAAAATATATCTATTGACATACATAATAGTATCATAACATAATACATATGAGCCAAACCAACTAGTGCTAGATAATATTCATGTATAACTCTGTTATATCAAATATCCTTCTCTATATTCTCCTATAATCTAATGCATTGCATTATACCCATTCATTTATTCTCATTACACTATCTACATGTACACAATTGTATCTCCTTTTTTGTTCTGCACAACTCCTATACATGTATCTCTTAGCATTGTATGTCTATAACTCTTTATCTTTGTATCTTTCTCTTTGCCTCTATTACATACTTTGAGCCTATAATTATACCCAATTATAGTATCTCAAGGAGTGTCTCTTGAATACCACATCCCTTGGATGTGTTAATATCACATCTCTTTTGTGGTGGATGTATGTTGTTACAATTCAACTCTACCTTGCCAACAAAATCAATTTTAACTAATAATTTTAAGCAAGATATTCAAATAATAGAAAGAGAAAAAATACAAAACCATTGGGAATTTGAGAGGATTTTAGTGTATGCAAGTTGAGATAGGGAGAATGGAGGGGTGGTTGCTTAGGAGCTTGGATTTAGGCCAAACCCATGATTTTGATCTTTTGACATCTATGGACAACTGATGAATTGAGGAGAAATTGGAATGTGTGTGCTCTTAATCTATATGCATGTTTAGGGATTTAAGAACAACAATATTGAAATATATCTATTGATTTTAAGTCCTTGGTCTATATGAATAAACACCCTAGTGTATATGCGATTGAACAAAAGGTGATAATGATCACCAAGAGATATGCCAAGAGAAATAGATAAGTTAAATAATAAACAAGTAGTTGCAATACAACCAAACAAAAATATACGACAATCTTATTAGAATGATATTGAAGAGATGAATGAGCATTTGAGGATGTCAACAAAAGTGTACTAGCATCTACCCATGACAAGCTTCAATAATGGAGGTGTAATTAGAAAAGTGCAACCAAGACAAAGAGGAGGTTGTATGCATTTCCAAACACAAAATTAATGTTACAAGAGGCTCATGAGAAAGTTGAAAAGTCATGTGCAAATAAAGAAAATATGTTTTCAACAAATGGGAATTATAGTATGTAAGAGTAGGCAATTGGGTGAGAAGCCAATGGTTCAAATTTTAAAATTCATGGTACACTAGTGCATTGCATTAGTATCTTGGAAAAATGCTCAAAACTTGGATGGGCAACTCAAAAGTAGTGAGAAATATTTGAATGTGATAGAAATTGGCTAATTAGTAAAGGAAAAGGCTACAGTTGGGCTAAAATGATCCTAGAATGTCCTATGGGGATGGACACTAAATTGAACTCAAAACATAATGTGATAATTGCAGGGTATGTAATTTTTATTACATTTTGTCACCACTTTAGTAGGCTAATTCTAGGAAATGATGAGCTATACTAAAGTATAAATATTAAAATACTCTAAATAAATCAGATTTTGAGGATAGAAAAAGGATACACAAAAACCCTCTTGCTCAAGAAGGCTCAAGCTGCCAACAAGGAATCCCCAAAATCATATGTTAGACAATAAAAACTTACAACTGTGATGTAAATCACAAAATTCACAGCCAACATTGACTTAATTTGACAATTCATTTGTCAATTAAAATTCAATTCTAAATTTGTGCAAAAACAATGGTAGCAATTCAATCTTTATTATTATGATCCAATTTCACAGTCTTACATAAATTTGTACAATCTACACTTTTGTCCAATTTTCTATTCAAACATCCCCAAATATGGCTCTACTCTCCAATCTCCTTATCTATCCATTCAATATCCATGCCCCTCTTTATTCTGAAATTTGATTCCTGTGTTTTGATTTCTCCTAGAAACTTCTTTATATTTGCACATCTTTATTTCTTTCTTCAGCCGTGTAGCTTCTACCATTTATTTCTCCTCTGCGATATCTATTTTATTTGGTATCTTCTCTCTTTCTCCATATGTAACCCATCCAATCTTCTTTTTGCTTACATCCTTTTCATATTACCAATATGCCGCAACCTCGTGGTCTTTTCCTTTCCTTCTGGCACTGAATTTATTTAAAATTGCTGATGTTTTATTTTCCCCAGTGCCTCTTCCTTTAACTATGAAAAGCTCTTCAATCTCTATGCACCATAATTCATATCCATCGGCCTCTTCACATTCTGCAGTTGTAGTTCTTCCATTCCCATATACTAAAATTTAAAATTGGATTTTATTTATTATTATTGACCATAAAATTAATAGTTATTTGATTTCATTGAAGTCAAATCTTCAATTAAATTAGAAGAAATTACACACGACAAAAAAAAAAAAGGACCAAGTGTTCATTTTACCATCATATTCGACCATCCGAAACCAATCAAAATTCATTGCAATGAACAATTAAAACTTGAAGATTTAAATCAAAAGAATGAAATTTTGTCAAATGAAATGACAATAATGTTGCACTACTCAACCTTTACAAACCATAGATCCAAATTAAACTGCATACCAAAACTGACCACAAACTCCATAATACATCGAACTAAAATCAGACCAAAACTGAAATATTTTTGGGTGATGTAGATCACTAGTTCACCTAGATTCTCTTGCATCAAACATGACAGGTAAAAATTTTGTGAGCTTGGGCTAACAAAATGGAGTTGAGTTGTAGGACTACTCTACCAAGTTAAAAACAACTTATAGGACACTCCCATGTTATGACAGGTACCCTACAAAGTTTATTTCTTCATCTTTTCTTGAACTTGGCCAAAACATTTGTTATCTTTGTCCGCCAAATCTATCCTTCATTTTTATTTCCCTTTGTGAAATCTCTCCCACTGTGAACTAAACTTTGCCTCCAATAGTGACTTCCTATCATTCTTCATCTTGTGGGATTCAACCCACCATGAATCATCCACCTCCACCCAATGCTTATTTCTTCTTCTCTTGTGGGATCTATCCCACCATATCTCGACCACGTCCACCAAAATTCTTCTTCCAATTCCTTACTCACCACTATTCTTGCACACATATCCATATCAATATTTTAAAAATAAAATATTCCATCATCTCCTCATTTACACTTATCACTCCTTTAAACCCTTCTTTTTGCATTCCAACACATTCATCAACATTTCATTGCACAACGAATGTCATATCTTTCAGGATTTCTTCTTTTATTTTCTTCAAATTGAATTGATGCAAATCATCATATACTTCACAATTGCAAGTTTTAGGAAAACCAAAATTTACTTCATCTTTTTCAACTATTGCAAGTTTTTCTCCTACACTCTCAATTGCAACTTCCAATTTCTCATTGTTATGCCTTTAAAAAGACATGTTATGGCTGCAAACTCTTTAGTTTATCCTTCCCTATCCTCTTCCCTCACTGTCCCAACAATTGCAAGCTTTGGAATGATTGTAAAACATATTTTCTCTGCTTCCAAGTCCTTCAAATATTGCTTCTTGGAAGCAAAACAAATATTGGAGCTACTCCCCACTTCCTCTTCTCTATCGTTCAATAGATTGAAAATGTACTCTTTTCCATCCTTCTTTATTGCATATGTATTTAATTTACCATCATCAACAACTTGTCTATTGAATTGCCATGATCTTCCCAAAAGAATATGACACACATCCATTGGCATCACATCACACATAATTTCATCTCTGTAATTACCAATTTGAAAACTCACCAAACATTGTTCATTAACCTACAAATCATGCTCATTTTAAAACCGTGAAACTCAGTATAGCCTATGATGTTTGGTTCTCTTCATTTTCAGCTTGTCTACCATTTATTCAAATACTATGTTGTTGGTGCTATCGCTATCCGCAATGAATTTGCAATATTTTTCACTCCCCTTCAATTTGGTAGGAATAAATTCCTTCTTTGAATTGGTTCAAGTTTATCCTTGTCTAGATCAACAAAATTCTTTGAAACATCAATGATTCTCCTTTTTCAGGATCCTCTCCATGCCTTGGTGAAGCCACTATGTCATTTATAGCTTGATCTAGATGCACTCTTTCTTCTTTTTCATTTCCTCCATCATGCTAAATTTGTGGACATTCAAATTCCCAATTCCCTATTTTCCCACATTGGAAACATGTACCATTGAAACCTCTTCCTCTACCTCTTCCATATCACCCTCTTCCACTAGAGTAATCTCCTCTTCCTCTTGAGAATTCTTCTCTTCCTTTATCTTCTTGCGTGCTTGCATGAGATGTGTTTTCTTTGTCTTGCTTATTTTGGTAATCACTATTGAATTTTTCTCTTCCACATAAAAATCTACCTCTACCTTAGGAGTTATTTTTTTGTCTCCTTGTAATCTTCTCTTCCACCTTTAATGCATATTGATATTCTTCTTCCACGCTATTTATTCTTATCATACTCATTTCATCTTGAATGAAATTGTGGATCCCATTCACATACCTTGACACTTTCTCCACAACATCTTCTACATGTCCAACTCGATTGTTCAACTTGTAGAATTCTTTTGTGTACTCTTGCACATTCTTCTCCCTTTGTTTCAAGTTTTGTAACTTTTTAAATAGATTTATTTAGTAATCTATTAGCAAAAAATTTTCCTTCAACTTCATCACCATTCTCTCCCAAGATTCAATTTTATCTTTACCTCTTCACTTCCTTTTAGTTTGCACATGATCCCACCATAGGGAACCATGCCCTTTCAATTTTGTGCATGTGAACTTCACTCATTTTGGGTCTTCAACTAATTCATAATTGAAGTATTTTTCCATCTCTGAAACCATATCAATTAAGTCTTTAGGATTCAAATTTCCATTGTAAGCGGTGTGGGAATAAATGGTGACTCCCCAACACCCCAACAACAATTGCTAGACCAAAACAACTTCCACACGAGAGAGAATGGAAAGAAAGCTTGTTTCAACAATGTAAGATTGAATAATGATTGAATATGCTTGAATTGATGCAAATGTACATGAGATACCTTTCTTATAAAGGAAAGGTTGAGATGTAGGACTAGACAAGATCATGGCAAGTGTCTTAATCATATTACATGAGACAACTAACAAACTAAGTACCTATGAATCAAGCAATACTAGCTAGATAAGAAAAGTTCTAGAAAAGCCAACTAAGACTTCTAGAAAAAATATTTTATCCTAAGTAAACTTAACATGTGAATATGTCCCCTAATTACCTAGTGAATGAATTAGCTAGGTACAAGACAATAATTCACACCAACACCCCCCCTTAAGTGCAACTTAGGGAGAAGATTATTATGCAAACTATGCAAAGACTATGACTATGGGTCTTGGCTCCTAGGCCATGTTAGGTACCCATTTACAAATGAAAATGCAAATACAATCAATCTCTAACAAGCAGAGAAAAGGAGAAAACCCAATGGGACAAAACTCTTCTCAAAAAGAGAGAAAAACAAAACAACATGATGTATGGAGGACTCAATGATACCCCCCAAGGACTACATCCATCATGTATATACAATCAATGACCCCCCATAAGAGGGAAGTAGAGAGATAAGATATCCCCCCCACAATGAATGATCTAAAATTATTGTTAATGTTTGAAGACAAAACATAATCCAATGCTAAAAACAATTTTTCTCTCCTTGGGAAGAAGATACACCAAGTATAATTGCAAGAATGCTTCCCATTCTGGATAGGAATTGGTAGGAAGAGGAATCCATATGCATGTAGATTGTGTATCTGAAATCTGCTCATGTGTTTCCAAGTTCTTGGATGTGAAGATGATGCCACAATCCAATCAAGTACATGCCCAATCACAACAAACTATAACAAACCATGAAGAAGTGGAAACTGATCTTGAACAAACTCCAAAGACACATGAAGTGACAATAGTTGATCCATGACTATCATCACATAGGAGAGATAAACCCTCAAATTGGTCATCCAAATCTAAAATGTGAGGCTCCACAAACAATGAAGCAATGTTTTTCAAGTAGGAATCCCAATCGGGAAGACTATAAAAAATATACTCTTTGCCATTGACCTTGGGCATTGCTCTCAAAAATCTACTCTTTGCCACATTCTTGTAACATGCCCAATGTTTTACCCTTTGATTTTACTTATCTTTTAACCCACATGTGAATAGTTTACGTTTGCCAACATATAGAAATAAAAAAATTATTTTCTATTCCAATAACAAGATGCACATTTGAAATAATTCCATTTCAAACTTTCTCATTGCATTTACAAGAAACATTACAAAATCTCAAGTAACAATTACATATTACATAATCCCATGTAATGATAACAATCTCAATTTACAATTCCCATAAAGATAGAGATACATGATACATACATAGCTTCCAAGAGCTTGATGGTACATAGATACAAATGGTCCAAATGTCCTTTTTGGAATACATCTTCAAATCTCAACCGATAATTGATGAGGGAGAGTATCACTCACTTGCCCTTTTTTGCCAACCATGGACTTATTACTATCCCTCACACATTTATCTAATTGGAAGATGACCCTCCCTTCGACAAGGAGATTGGGTTGGTAACATCATAATATTAGCTTTCATGATCATGGTGTTGTTTCCTACATAGTCTAGTGCTATCATACACTAGCTAAAAGCTACATGTATGGTATTCCCAACCTAGTATGTAAACCTAGATCACAATGAACTAATAGTGTAAACAATGGCTACTTACACTACTTTGGACAAAGTTTCTAATCAGTCACTCAGAAGCAAAGTCGTATGTTCACCCACCCCTTAGCTCGATTTGGTTTTTGACCATTCATACTCTTTTCCAATCTTAACTTTACTTTCATCCTAAAAGATAATACTCTTCTAAGAGATCTATCTCACCAATAGGTTACTCCCACCCATGGATTTATCCCAATCTCAAGAAAAACCAAATTAACCATACAAGTAAACATAATGTCACAACATTAAATCTCTATTTCAAAAGTATAATCTCAACAATAAATTTTTCCATTCAAGAATGCAATATCAACACTAAACAACTCCAATCAAAAGTATAATCTCAACAATAAACTACTCCCATCAAAAGTATAATCTCAACAATAAATGACTCCTTTCAAGAGTATAATCAACAATAGACGACTCCAATCAAAAGTATAATATCAAAAATTAATGACTTCTTTCAAGAGTATAATCAACAATCAAGTAATCATAAATAATCTTAAAACCTCTACATTCAATAAGACTCAAATATTCGCATGTTTACAATATTCACTACATTTGCATATAATTTGGAGGATGTTAGCCTGAGAGGAGCTTGTGCTCTTGCATCTACAAGTCCTCTTCACAATACGGCTTTGGGTTACCAGAACGTGAGTCCTCTTTAAGAATTATGTAAAATGGAATAGACTCTTAATCAAGAATAAAAAAATAATATAGAAAAATATATGTTTATCAACCCTATTTGTTGATTATTGATATAACAATTGAGTATGCGCCCTAATCCTAGGAAAATACTCTCTTCCTACTTTCAAGGAGATATGAGTAATCAATTAAGTATGGACTATCAACATGGTTTGCATGACATCACAATCTATCAATGATGACATGTCTATCATGCTATCATTCTCATTGTATTACTAACCTCATTATCCACAAAGGTTTATCTAGCATCATAAGATAACAAATTCTAGATAGCACTTCAATGTAATATTAATTCCTATACTTCATAGCCTATGAAGTATATATAATCTATGGAAATTTAGGTATTTACGCTAATACACTCAAATTATCTTATATAACCACACAAAATCTAACATAAAGAATATCTATATATATTGTATCAACCATTAAGGTTTCGTAATAAATCACCCAAGGATTATGCAAGTTCTTTACAACAAGAATAAACAAAATATTGAATAAAAAAAATCATCACAATAAATAATACGATATTTTCTCAACCACTTGCATTTAGATGAAAATTTCAACATAAAAAGAATAAATAAGTAGACACAACATGCCTAGAATTTATAGCTCCCAATGAAGATATCGTTCTCCAAGCTCAATCCCACAATCACACTTGCTTCTCCTTCTAAGATCAACCTAACACCATTTCTAGCCTCTCACCAAGCTCTCAACAATATGCAATTATTCTAAAATTAACTCTCTTTCCTTACTAAGCTCTCAACAACTCTCTCACATAGAAAACTACAAAAAAATTATGAATAAGAAATTAGAATGATTGAGCATAACAAAAAGGTAGAGAGAAGACCTCTATTTATACTAAAATTTGAGCATCTTAATGCTAAAAATAAGCTACTAAACCTGCCACCTTCTTATTCCAAATTCATAGACTAAGCTCAAAAAGTGAGAGGTGGTTGTTTAAAACACTAGTTTGCAAACACATATATAGTCCAACTTCTTTGCTAAAGATAAGTCACTCTTATCTTGGTGACATCAATGATTCTTACTCAATAATGCAACCTGCAGGTTTCCTTATTGCAAAGAAAATCAACTATCTCAACTAGCTTGTGGATGAAGACCAAGTCTCATGCCTTCACAAAGTAATGCATTGGATAATGACACAAATTTAGATTTCTTATCAGTTTCCAACTTTTACAAAATATGGCGCCACTAAGGATGTTACATGCCCTTATTTCAAGTGCAGGTTTGACAAAGTCAGCAATCAAATGTATGTCATTTACTTTTTGCAAGTGAAACAAATCATAATACTTATGCGTTGTCATATGCATCAAGACTTCTTCCCTCTATGTGCTATGTTTATTACAAATAGCTTTTAATATAAATTAAACAATATACAATATATTTATTATATCTTTTATATATATATATATATATATATATTCACATGATTATTAAATGCATTATTTTCCAATTGAATTTATATCTATAAACACATATTAAGATAATTACGTATATTAATGTATAATATGTATGTATATACATTTACATTAATGTAACTATACACACACACACATATATATGTATATATATAACATTATTTTAATATCCATAATTAAATATAGGACTCAAAACCAAAACAAGCACCAACTCAAAAGGAAAATCTAATCTAGAGTACACTAACCTAAGACACCAAAAGACAAGAAAATTGAACAAAAGCAGGGTGTCCTCGTTTTGATGAGGTGTGTGCAAGGCACAACACAAACCAATGCAATATGCAAACTCACCATCACATTGATAACTTGAAAATTGAGATAACAAAGAATATAACTTGTAAACCTCTCATAACTCAAATACCAAATCAACTCCAAATCCAATTTGTTACACAAATCCATAGATGGGTAACCATAGTCAAGAAGGCAAACAACCTCCTAAAGCTAAACCACACCATCACTTTTAATCATGAACAAATCAAATATCACAACCCTATTCTATTAATCACATACAATGATCATTTCATGTCAATGCTAAAAAAACCATAAATACTCATGACACCATAATCATCACCATTTATTTACTTATACTCGACTCTCATTAAACTAAGACTCCTAATCTCAAACTTATCAACCATGTCCTCAAACCAAAAAAAACTTATGTACCTGTCTCCATCAAAGCCCACTTTAAAAAAATTTGTAAACCTATATCAAAAAGAAACAAACAAGTACAAACCTTTTGAATGCTCAAACAAGAACAAACCTCTTTTTACTCATCAAACTAAAGAACCACTTGATCTAGTGTAGTATACTACAAATGCTTTCCATCGCCTAGTCAAAATCTAAAAGTCAACTCCCTATACTCAAGATATCACATATTAACCATTCAAAAGCAATATTGGCTTCAAGCACCGAATTATAACACAAAAGAAAAATCATAAATCCATACTTGTACCACTACATAGTGCTCTAAGAGATATTTTTGATGCCTATAAAAAGGAAACAATTCAATACCATATGTGAAAATTATTCCCCATGGAAGAAAAAGACTTGATAAGTGCTAAAAGGGGGGCCCAAAGGACCCTATCCATTTAATTGACATCACACTGATGTCATCAACAATGCTATAACAACAATGGAACAAGGGAAACATACAAGATACGGGTCAATGGAAAACTTCACAATGTTCTTAAATCAATTTAATTTTTCAAATTTCAAATTTGTTACAAAAGCTCACAAGGGCTATAGATAGGTAAACCCAACTAGGGGCCAAGATTGAGGGCTAAGCTAGATTGCCACAAAAAATATTGAATGGGGGTCGTGTTGTGCATGTCGCACACATGTTTCGTCTAAGGTGGGGAGCCCCTCTTTCAATCCCGCTTTAGTTGCTACCTTTTCCCCTTAGGGGATGGGTCCTCATAATTTTGATGATTTCATTTTCCTAAGCCTGCAAAGATGATTTGAGTTGATGAGTTTGGTTTACAACTAATCCCTGGGGGTGTGTGCAAGAAGTTGAGTCCACTTCTTCGCCAAAAAGTGGAAGTGCTTTCCCTAATTTTCAAAATTTGTCAAAATTGACCTAAAAATTTGAAGCACTTAAAGAACAAATCTTAAAAAAATCAATGATATGAATTTGTTAAGGTTCAAGTAGATTGGAGAAATAAACATTAGCAATTATATGCAAATTAAATAACCTAGAAACAACAATGAAGAATAACACAAAAGAGATCAACACAAAATTTTAACGTGGTTCACCAAATATGGGCTACATCCAAAAAAACTCAACCATCCAATGATTTGATTATCCAGTGCAAAATAAATTACAATCTCGCAAATATCATGCCACAACATACATCCCAATTGCTTATAACAAGCTTTTTGGAAGCTTCTAGAATTAGGGTTTTACAAAGTCATTTTTTTTTTCATTTGAAGTGTTAATGGGAAAACCTTGGCGTGTTAGCGGGTAAACCTTGACGTGTTAATAGAAAAAAATGAGTGTATAGTGTTTGCATGATTAGTCGCCGCATACCAACAATCCCCACTTGGAGACTAATCAGGCTGCACACCAAACAATCTCCCACTTGAAGAATAATCCTGGATGACACCACTGCACTTGTAGCTCCCACTAGATTACAGGTCTGGCTAGTTTCTTAAGTCCACCATTATCAGTCATGAAGGCCAATGAAAACTAATGAGGAAATCAATTTCTCCTATGTAACCGCCTTTATGAACATATCTGCAAAATTCTCGCTTGTGTGAATTTTTTCTAGCTTCAATTGTCCATCCTCCAAATTGACTAGATGAAGTGGTATCTGAGTTGTATGTGCTTATTTTTTGAATGAATAGTTGAATTATTAGCAAGATGAATGGCACTCTGGCTATTGGTGTACAAATGGATATCTTCTTATCATTGTACCAATTCTTCCAAAAAATGTTGTAACCAAATCATCTCCTCGCTAGCTTCTGTAGCAACTACTCAACTTCAGTGGTTGAAAGCACAACAACCTTTTGTAGCCTTGAAATTCAACTAACTGTAGTACCTCCTACAGCAAAAACATACCCTATAGTACTCTTGCTATCAATATCACCCACCAGATCAGAGTCAACATATCCTTTTAGAGCAAAATTTGTTCCTCCAAAACATAGTTTCTTTGAAGTAGTACCTCTCAAATATCAGAGAATCCATTTTACTACATTCCAATGTTCCATTCTCGAATTGCTCATATACCTACTACAACTCCCATTATGATCTAGGTGGATCCAAAAAACCTTTAAAAAGTGGAAAATTGACCATCTCAAAATGAGGAAAAAATGACACCAAGTTGTAGAGCTCATCGCGTTGATTCCAAAACTATATTCAGTTTAAAAAATAGAGTTCGTATGAGCAAAATAAAGTTGGTCAAAGTTTGCAGACAAAAGGAGTTGACCAGTCAAAATGATGATGTCAAAATGTGACGTGGCAGTTGGTGACATGTCTGTCCAGTTAGTACCTTTATCATCATGGCAAGTGACATCATCATTAGCGAATGGGACTTTGACACATGGCACCATTCAGATCTTGACACGTGTCAAAGCGACACAATTAGAAAACTGCCACGTGGACTCCTCCTCTCCCCATGTGTTTGGTTAAATTAGAACAAAATATAGGTTGGGGATTCGAACCCCCAACCTCACCTCACCTAATTTCATTCTTCACCACTATGCCATGTGTGGTTACACACTTTTAAAGGGAGGCATATCTTTTAAAAGCCTTGATTTAAGGCTTGCATGTGATAAAAGTGGTCGGGGCTGCGACCCCACAAAGGTGGGCGCACATGTCAAGCCCTACACATTTTGTAAAAGGAGTTAAGAATAAAATCTTAAATCAATGACACTTTACCCCTAATTTAAAGGATAATCCCTATTTAAAAGGGATAAACCCCTTTAGAAAATCTATTTAAAAATATTAAGGGGTTAATATATTGATAAATGGAAAATATCCCTTAATATTTAGGAGAGCCAACCCTTTAATATTTTGAAAGCTCAATAAAATGAAGATTTAAAGGGGCTATTTATAAGGCTTTTAGAATATTTTAAAGATTTTTGGAGGATTTTAAGGGATTTATTATCCTTAACAAATTTAAAACACAATAATAACAAATTAAATCTCTTCTAATCCCTAATTTATAGTTTGACATATTTTTAGCCCAGAAACATGATAAATTAAGGGCTAAATAAAAAATTTAAAAGATTGTCATAAATTTTTTAGCCTATCTTAGAAAATAAATTGGTATATAAAGGGGTGTGTTTTGGCTTGTAGGGGGCAAGTCTGCTTGGAGAAATAATTCCAATGTGAGAATTTTGGAGAAGAATTACAAGGTGTTATTATACACCGAAAATTGTAATAGTGAGAGATTGTGAGGAATTTTATGCAAGTTCTTGAAGCTTGATATTGTAAGAAGGAATTTTCAAGTGCTTGGAAATATTAATGAAAGCGGTCCAACATTGAGAAGCGAACCCAGAGACGTAGTCCTTTGAAGGACGAACTCCATTATCAACCTGCGCCTGATCTTTCTATCTTTTGTCTCATTCTTCTTCTATCTCCTGTCTTATTTCATTTCATATTATTTTTCAATTTAGTATTTGATTTCTAATTACAACATTTAGTAATTAGTAATTTCATTAATTTATGTAAAAGTGGACTCAACGGTTAAACAACATAGTCACACAATTCTGTTGGATCGGGAATAATTGTAATTAAGGTTAAATACATTTGAATTGTAAACCTCTAATTACATATCACATTGCATGTGCAATATCTGGCCTTGTGCATACCATTACATACATCAAGCTACCAATTGTTGATGCATATGGTATCTTAGACATTTTGTCTTACTCCTCTTGTGTCTTTGGACACATCTCCTTAGTCAACTTAAAATGACTAGGCAAAGGTGTACTAACTATTTTTTGCATTCTGCATATTAAACTGTTTCAACACCTTCTCTACATAATCACTTTGAGACAAAAATATTTTTTTGTTTATCTTGTCCTATGTGATCCTTATACCAAGGGTTTTTTTTGTTGCACCCAAATATTTCATAGCAAATGAATTTACTATTTTTTGCTTAATTTCATTATTATGCTACATGTTATACCTAACAACAAGCATGTCATCAACATAAAGCAACATAATAATATACCCGCCATTACCCAATCTCTTAAAATAAAAACAATAATCAAAATGGCATCTTTTGTAACCTTGTTCAACCATAAAACTATCAAATTTCAAATACCATTGTCGAGATGCTTGCTTCAAGCCATACAAACTCTTCTTTAACCTGCACACAAATTCCTCCTTACCCTTGACCTCACATCCCTATGGTTGTTGCATGTATACTTCCTCTTCCAAATCCCCATGGAGATGTTGGAAATAGGATGCCATTTAATTGAAAATCTTAAACATTAATTATTTTATGTATCTCCTAGATTCTTGGAATGTGTTCAACAACACTAAGATTAGGATGAGATTAATATTTGATGAAATAATCATGATTATTGACATTTGTAATTAACTCTAAATGTAAAGAGCATGTGAGGGAATCCATAGTGGGTTCCTAAATAATAGGGGCACATGGGGCACCCATATGGTAAGGTGACACTCACCTTGTGTTCAGTTAACTATACAGAGTAACAGTTACACTTTTGAATGCATGTAAAGATCCTAGGAGTCAGGGTTTGATGTTTGCATGCATGAAGTTCAGTTCAGTTTAGTTTTGAATCAGTTTAGTTTAGTTTAGTTTAGTTCAGTTGTATGTTAGTTAACTTCAATTAACTTGGAATGCATGGCTAATAACATTGATTTAAATGACAGATAACATAGACTACCTCCAGTTAACAGGGGATGACCATTCTTGCATGAATGGTGTTGAGTAAATGTTTTAGTTAACTAGAAATCACTTGGAGCCAACTTGGGCACCCGAGATGCTTTCTTGGATTTACCCTCTTGCATGATAAGATATTTCTGAAGACCCGCTAAGTGCAGGGATTACCATGGGTGCCAACTTTGAGGGAAGAGCTTGAATCATCACCAAAGGAAGGATGAGTTGTAGCTTCATTGGGATGCCCAAATGCATGAAGCACATGTTGTAAGCTTTAGCCTTCACAAAATAACTCAACTTGAAGCAATATGGCGCACCTTTTCTAAGGCTTGAGCTTGTGCATTGTAATTATCACCTTTTGGAGATTACAAGGTTGCATATTGCCTCTATATCTCATTCAAGTTGAAGAGAGTTTTCATAATTGTTATTTGTAGGTGTGAAGAAGATTGGTAAAGACAGAAGAAGCATTCTCAAGAAAGAATTGGAGCTATTGTATTTCAAAGACTAAATAATAGAATAATTCTTGGTGGAGTTTTTTCCTAAAAGGGTTTCTCCTCGTTATATCTTGTGTATTCTTTTTAATATCTTGTCTAGTTCTTCTAGCAACTTTTGTCTGCATTCTACAACAGAAAAATGGATTAATCAAGATAATAACCCACAAAGAATATATGTAACAAAGAAAAAGCTTACTTAGATCAGCAATATTAAAGTTTACAGAGTATTAAGCTAAGAAAACACCTCATATTTCAGCAGGAGAAATGTTGTTTTCACATCTAGCTATTCAAGATGTAATTCTTCAACAACCACAAGACTTAGAATAGTTCTAATAGAAGTCATCTTTACAACCAGAGAAAAAATTTCATCAAAATCTATACCATTTTTTTGTGCAAAACCTTTTACCATGAGTCCAACCTTATATCGTTTTTTGTCTCCATCTTCTTCCTTCAACCTGTAAACCCATTTATTTGACAATGCTCTTTTACCTACAGGAAATTGGACTAAGTCCCAAGTCTGATTCTGCAACAAGGAATCCATTTCCTCTTTCATTCCTAGCTCCCACTACTTTCTGGTATTTTCCTTCATTGCTTCTTCATAGACTTTAGGTTCACCAAAATCAGTTAATAATATAGAATATAGCAATGGAGAAAATACTTTTGGAGGTCTAGTTATCCTTGTATAACATCTAACACTTGCAAGAGTTTGTGGTATAACTTGTGTTTGAGCATTATAGGTGCCACTAGCATTTTATTTTCTAAAATCTCATCCAGCACCACATATTCCTTTTTGGCATGTTCACGCTTCTTTTCCTATGGTTGATCCTTATACATGACCTACTCATTGGTTATAACATCTTTGCTCCTAATTATTTTATGATTTCATAACTCATAACCGATAACCAAATTCACCTACTACATATATCCAATGAAGGTACATTTTTTAGACTAAGCCTCAAGCTTGGTTCTGTTTTCAATATCAACATGGAAAAAATCTTCACAACCAAAGGCTTTCAAAAATTAATAGTTTACCTTTTTACCCATCCATGCCTCCTTTGAAATGCCACCATCCAAAGGATTTGAAGATCCCCTGTTTATTAAATAAACATTATTATGTACAACATTTTCCCAAAAGTGTAATGGTAGTCCAACATGAAATCTCATGCTCCTTGCATTCTCCATAATGGTCCTATTCATCCTCTCAAACACACAATTTTCTTGTGGGGTTCTAGGAACAATTTTCTACTTATGGATTCCATTGTATGAACATTAATTTTCAAATTCTCTACTGTAATACTCACCTCCATTATCAGATCTAAGACACTTCAAATTTTTTCTTGTCTCATTCTCAACCAAAGCTTTCCACTTTTTTAAAAGTTTCAAATACTTTTGATTTTTGTTTTAGGAAATACACCCATGTTTTCCTAGTTGCATCATCAATAAAATTAACATAATAACAAGAGCCACCAAGAGAAGATACCTAAGTTGGTCCCCATACATCTAAATGCACAAGCTCTAATTTCTCACTCTTCTTCTCTTTCCCAACTTTGAGAAATCAAACTCTTTTATGTTTTCCATAAACATAATTTTTGCAGAACTCCAAGTCAATCTACTTCAAACTTGGTAGCAACTTTCTGGAGTGAAGGATCTTCATCCCTTTCTCACTCATATGCCCAAGTCTATGGTGCCACAATTTTGTTTTTGTTCCTATAGCAAGTGTTATAACTGTCTCAGTAGCAATTGTTTCTGTAGCAGCTAAGAAAGAGTAAGTATTACCAGTACACAAATACAATGTGCCTACCTTTTCACCTTTAGCTACTACTAATGCACCTTTAGTGACCTTCCAGACTTTGTTTGAAAAGATAACCATCTAGCCTTCACTAACCAATTGTCCTGAAAAGATTAAATTCCTTCTCAAATTTGGAACATACCTTACCTCCTATAGCAACCATTCATTTCCATTCTGCAACTTGATTTTTATCTTTCTTTTTCCAACAATCTAACAGGGATCATCATCACCCAAATATACCTATCCAAAATCACCTTGAACATAATCTACAAAATATTTCCTATGGGGTGTGGCATGAAATGAATCCCTTAAATATATTACCCAAGAATCTTTAGCATTATCTAAACACAAAATTAAAGAATCTTACAATTTATGACTTGCAACATTAGCTTCCTTACTATCATCATGTTTTCAATCTCCTTGTTTTCCATTTTGAGACCAACAATCCTTCTTCAAGTGTCCTAGCTTTCCACGGTGCCAACAATCCATTCTTCCTCTAGATTTAGCTATGCCTTTCTTTGACTTCCCATGATTTGTTGGGATTTTTTCTCTCTCCTTTGTTCTTCCCCCATTCTCTATAGTCAAAGCATTACCAAATTTTGAACTCTCACTTGTGATTTTCCATCGCATTTCCTCACTGAGAATAACACTAATGTCATCAAATTTCAATATATCTGAACCAAAGATAGAGTTACAACCATTACCAAGCTATTCCAACTTGCTAGCAAAGAACATAAAACCAAGAGAGCCCTCACCTCTTCATCAAAATTCACTTTTACAAAAGTTAACTAACTGGTAATTGTATTAAACTCATTTAAATGATTTGTCATAGATCCACCTTCAATCATTTTCAGATTAAACAAACACTTCATGAGAAATACCTTATTTGAGGCTAAGGGTTTTTCATACAATTTAGCCAAAGTTTCCATTAGATCCTCTGTTATCTTTGCTTCTATTATATTGAATACCACAGATGATGTTAAGCAAAACTGAATGGTTCTCAGTGCCTTTCTATCCAAAATCTCCCATTCTTCATCAGACATCGCAAGTTCTTTCTTTGCTTTTCCTTGCAATGGATGTCATAGATCCTTTTGATACAAATAATCTTCAAAAATCTACATCTTCCATAATTGATAATTTTGGCCATTGAACTTCTCAACCTTGAATTTTCCTTCTTCCATTGCTCCCACTCAAATCTAGAGATTTCCTGCCAATCAACTGAAATATACATGGCTCTGATACTAGTTGTTAGGGTTCAAGTAGATTGGAGCAATAAACATTAACAATATGCAGCTTAAATAATCTAGAAATAACAATGAAGAAAAACACAAAAGAGATCAACAAAGAATTTTAACATGGTTCACCCAATATGAGCTACATCCACAAAAACTCATTCATCCAATGATTTTATTATCTAGTGTAAAAAAAATTACAATCTTGCGAATACCATGCCCCAACATACATCCTAGCCACTTATAAAAAGCTTTTTAGAAGCTTCTAGAATTAGGTTTTTACAAAGTCATTTTTTTTCATTTGACATGTTAATGGGAAAACCTTGACATGTTAGCAAGAAAACCTTGACATGTTAACAGAAAAAAAAATGAGTATATAGTGTTTGCATGATCAATCGCCACATACTAACAGAAATATAGTACTCAAAGTCTAGTTTCCAAATATGTAATCTATTTTAATACCCAGATGACACAAATTAATTTTCAATAGGCATGTCTAAAAACCACTATATAAAAGTCACATTTTTTTACCATACCATGCACGTGTACGTCATCCATATTTTGACCTAAATAAAAAAAAAATTAATCCTTTTGAGAAATGATCTCTGACACATTGAAGAATGTTCATGATATTTTTTTGTAATTTTTTTTTGACATATTTTTTTGGTTAATTTTTTATTGGTCATAATTGTTGTTTTGAAAATCCCACGTGTACGTCACACATAAGATGACCTAAGCTTATCATTTTTTTATTTTTATTTTTTCAAATTGAAAAGAATTGTCTAAATATTATTCACATACTTTTTTTTTCAAAAAATTATTTTAATAAAAAGGTAATTAAAATAATAAAAAAAACCTGATATTTTAGGTTTATGGACCAATTTCATCAAAAAATATTTGAAAAATAGAAAAAATAATCCAATTGGAAAAAAATTACATATTTAAAATCTACACAATCACATCTAAAATGGGTTTTAATTTCACAAAATAATTTTGAGAAAAAACCCGTTAGCCATATTGACATAGTTTTTTCTATCAATATTTTCATGACCTTGTACTTGCAGGTTTAAGGATAAGGGTTGGTTTACCATGCCTTTTCTAAGCCTAAATACAAATAAGAAACATGGATTGTGATTTTCAAAGCTTTTGGAATGAGTACCCACTTTAAAATGGGTACCTATTCTAAAAAATGAATGGGTACCTATTTTAAAGCTAAAAAATGACACTTCCACTAGAAGTGGACTCAACTTCCTACACTTACCCCAGGGCCCAAATTTACAACGAGTCATCATTCAAGTCCCTTACATTTTGACCAAGTTTCTTTCGAATATTTTTGGCCCCCTTTCATTCCTCGACATCCTAAGTCTCGTGGATTTCATGCCTCTTTGAAATCCCCGATCCTTGGTTTTTTGGAGATTTTTGGATCGCTCGAAATTCCCAATAACTTCTCGTCAATGAGAAATCCATGATGGAACTCCCTATCGTGGATTTCATGGTGGTCTGAAATTTTTGATGAAAGTGACCCCATGAATTTCATGAAGATGTGAAATCTCTGATGTTGCAGAAACGCCAAATCAATGGTCTTAAATGCATTCTCAGGTATGGATGAGGGACATTAATGATGATTGAATAAAGGTTTTTTAATGTTTAAAGGTTATTATTTCACCATTTCATTACTATTGTTGCAATCTTTGGTATGAGCCTTTAGACACCTCCATAGCTAGGGTTTCATGTTGTTATTGTGTGAGATTTTGAAGGGATTGAGTGGTGAACTAAATGATTTCTTGATTGGTTTGTGCTTCATACCTTTCATCCTTCAAACTCAAAGGTAAATCACTCGTTTTCATTTCGTTGGTGAATATTTTCATTCCATTTTGCTTTCCTATTTATTTACATTTCACATCATTTTTCTATGATTTACCATAATGGCTTTGCATTTGAGGTCAATTTAGGGTTAGGGCATCCATTTGGTGTAAGTTATCAATGATTTTTATGAGTCTTAGTCAGCCCTAAATCCATCTATGCAACAGATCCATGTTCTCAGCTGGTCTACTTCCAAGTTAGGGTTCATGGACGCATGGTTGGTTTTGTGTGTTGTGACGTCCTCTAGGGTTTCAACCCTTTGCTGCAAAAATAGCTTAAAATAAATTAGCGTGCACATATCTTTGAAAAACCTAGGTCATTCTTGGATGAGGCAACATGCATATGTTGTTTGAGAACATGAAAGTTGTTGGGATTATGATTACGCTTTGCGATGAGGAGAATGTTTTAGGTTGGATTATACATTGATTTCCCCAAATCTTTCTCATGCCCTCACTTAGTTTAAACTTCCAAATGTTTATGACAAAATCTTCAAAAATTCCCGCAGAATCCTTAGCTTGATGAAATGTTGAGCTCATCCTTAGGGTCCCTGTTGAATCCCCAAATTGAAAGTGAGGAAATACTAGTTGATTTTGTTGAACAGTCTAGATAACTGAGAGGGGGGTGAATCAGCTATCCCAAAAAAAAATCTTTAATTAATCCGAAGCCAACTTAAATTAATCAGATAAACATCTAACAGATAAGAACATGAAAGTACATAACACCATGCACAATGAACACCAGAATTATGTGGAAACCCAAGAAGGAAAAAACCATGAAGAATGCTAATTCTCTATTATAGAACACCAGTTAAGGTGATTTTACAAAAAGGATCACTGTCAAAATGCTCACTGCAGGGTAGCTCACTACCGGTGGGCTCACTACCCAAATACAAAAATAACAAATTACAAAATGGTCTCACTGACAAAAGTGAATTGATGAAGTTGCATCTACATATGCATGAGTTCAGTTCTGATTAAGAGAATAATTTATGTCTGCAGCAGATCTGGTCAAGAATCTTCTGCACACCTTCTTTCCACAACCTTCACACAACCTTCTGCCAAAATAGATTGCTCCTTCCTCCACACTCTTTTTTATATTTGTACATTTGCACTCTTTTATCTATTCACACACATCATACTTCTCCCACACTTCAATATCTTCAATCACAAAGATGTTCTCTATATATATGTATTCTTGTAGAATAGAAATAAGTCGGCCACACACAATATCTTCATAGTCTTCTAAGTCGAGAAAATACAATTTGAATTAGATCACCACAAAACATGTCGGCATGAAGAAAAACCTTGAGATATTCAATAAGGCCTTGCACATTAGCATTGGACCCAAAAGCTAGGTCACACATAAAAATCTTTTTACCACATTACCAAGGGACCAAAAATGGGACAAACATAAGATAGCATAATTTCCAAGAGATAGCAAACTTTGAATTACATGAAATATATTCCGAAGCCGATGAGAATGCCACAACCAAGACCAAATCTATATTATCATCAATTTCATTATCAACTGGAGAAACACAATTTGACATACCAAAACTTGTAACATGCTATGTGAAAGTCTGGATAGCAAGGTTACCCAAAGTAAGCTTTGAGAACAACATCCAACATCAAAAGATTAGCCTTCATTAGTCTGCATTAAATGTCTTCCATAGATATCTCAAAAAGAAGTATTGTCATATCCAGATCAAGGATAATATCCAAACTATGTAACATCATAGCAATCGATAGGATAGATCAAGTTTGTACATCATCCATAGCACAACCTTCCAGATCCAAGGTTTTGACATCAATGACAACAATGCTAAAATATCTTCAACAAATTCTCAACAATTTCCCCCTTTGGCATTGATGGCAAAACAACATAAACTCAAAAACACAAAATTCCACAACTCCAACTCAAAACTACAAACTCCAAAAACTCCAAGTACTCCCCCTTTGTCTAGCAATTCAATACCTCTTTTTGTTTTTTTTTCTCTTCATTTTTCTCCCCCTTTTTTCCATCAAAGGCAAAGGGCCAAAATTTGATCATTTAGGAGCTCAAGTAAAAATAACACTTTTCACATGAAATATTTTCTTGTACCTTTCTCTCAAAATTGGGAGAATCCTCTTCCAAGCTAGCACCACATAATCCAATCTGGCACTCATACTATCCAACATAGTCAACAACATAAATGAGGATGACCAGTCCTAAGATAGGATTGTCGTTCACAATCTTTTGCATCAGAAAGAATCTTGAAGAGACGATCCAACCGGACCTCAACAATTTCCTTGACCAACCACAAAGTTCTAACCAAGTCTCCCCTTTGTCTCTAATCAACCAATAACTCCCCTTGCAACTCACCAACTCTTATCCTCTATTTTACATCTTTGTCTTTGAAGAAATCAAAACTCTTTCCAATATTATTCATCTTAGATTCAATAGCTTCAATTATTCTTTGAAAATTATCAATAGTAGTAAGCCATCAGAGACAATACCTATAGATGTTAGACATCTCCTTAGTGCATTCTCTTGTCTCACCACTGTGTTTGGATAACTTATGTTTAGCTTTCACACATTTCTCTCAATCATAGCTTCGAACTTATGTCCTTCAGGTCCTTCCAGCAACATTGTTTCTTCAACAACTTTTACTAGATTCTCTGATAACAAGTCATAAACATCTGAAACAATAATACCCTTTTTGAGTAGATAATCAACTAAAGCATCATCAATTTTAAGCCTTCTGATTAGAGAGCTAGCACACCATATTTCACCAACCTTCTTCATATCACCTTCATCTAACATCGACCGAATATCATCTGGATCGAAAGAATCGGATCTAGGCAGAGACTCTTCTTTGTTCTCCTTTTCTTTTGAGATAGTGATGACATCTTCTGTGTTAACTTTCATCTTTTCTGGTTCTGGAGGGGAACCACCAATAATAGCTTCCAAATCCTTCTTACCAGAGGAGGAACCCTCCTCAAACTGACTGGACACCAAAGCACAGATTCATCTGCAGGGATGATAAATAGACTTTGTATGCACTTACTTCATCTTCCATACATTCCAAATCCTTGTAAACTTGCTTTCTGACAGGGATGCCAGACTTCCATTTAACATTCCCCTTTGTCGGTAGTGAACTCAAAAAGTAAAATACAAAACATATGAGAAGAGATCTAAATCAGAAAGGATAAATCTCAACCAAATACATTTTGACATTCTCAATTAGGTTTTCCATCATGAGGCTACACAAGTCAAACTGCTTATTTTCCTTCACCATCATGTGTGCAAGATATACAACAATGGCCAAAGTAGAACCTTCACGATTTCTAAAATAGATTTTATAAGAGATGTCATAAGCAACATACCTTACTTTAGGATCAACAATGGTATTTATCAATAGAGCTCAGGGGTCTTTGTCAATACTAGTAAAGTTCCTCCACATCTCTGTATTTCACTATTTTCTTCCCAGGGAGGTCACCAACACTACACAAACTAGTAGTGGCTTCAATGGATTCCTTCGTGATTAGATAGGGTTTGTCCAAAATAATGTTGCCATCCTTGAATTGACATAATAGGAACAAGATAGATTATTTGTCGGCAAACTAGAGAAATTATCCCCATAAATCCATACCTAGAGTATTTGCGTTATGAAATTCATTTGTCTTCAATTGTAGTTCCATTTCCTGAATTTTTCGATGATCAAACTCATCCAACTCAACTCCCTTCAGCTGTAGCAGAATATCACCTCTATATCCTCTATTAACAAATTCCATCATCACACTTATCTCCTTCAAACTCTTTATCACTCAACAAAACTTCTTCTCTCTTGCAAACTGTGAGAAATGATTTTTAAAACTCCCACCTTTTCCTCTTAATTACTCATAATGATTTCACTGCCAAAAACGCACATTGATGACGCTAGCAATTGTACTTTTCTTTTCAATTAGCCAGATTAAGCTTCATCATCTATCATCAACTAGTTCGAACTTAATCATATTGCCTCAGATACCGGTAGGGAAAGTACCGGGATCCGGTACCACGAAAGTATTCTCTGCACTTGTTTCCTTCTTCCTCCAAACCGTGACCATCTTCTTCTTGGATTCATTTGATTCTGCAACCTTCTTTTTGTTCTCAAGCTTTTCTGAAGCAACATATTTGCATGTGTTAGCATAATTTCTGGGTTGAATGCACTTGTAACATATTTGTCTTGACTTAGCCAAGTGAACCCTAGGTCTACACATATTAGATTTGTGACCATAATCGTGACATGAATAACAATTTCCATGAAAGAGATTATTCATTTCATTCTTTCTATCCGAATTAGATAATTGACTTTTGCAATGACTTGCTTTGTGACCAAACTTGTGACAGTTAAAGCATTAAATACTTGGTTCCATCTTTCTTCTACATTCTATAGCCTTATGTCCAAACTTTTTGCATACAAAACAATGACCATTGAATGATAAGTACCTTTAAGCATCTGGTTGCCTGACTAGAGGTCTTTTTGTAGGGACATTAGAGTTTTGGACTTTGCTTGTTACAACTGATCTTGCTTGAGCATCAATTGCTTTGTCTTCACCCATAGTGTTCTGATTTGATTTTTCACCCGTGAATCCAAGTCCTCCTTTATCCTTGTGACATTTCTGTAGGGGAAAAAGTTGATCTAGAATCATGCTACTTTCACATGCTCTTGCTTTAGTTTTCAGCCTTCTTAATTCCTGATCTAACTTCTCATTTTCTTCTGATTTTTGTTTAATGGTATCCTTGAGATTTTCTTTAGTCTTCTTCCATTCTTCCATTTTTTGTTTGATAGTATCTTTTAGATTTTCTCCAGTCTTCTTGCATTCATCCATATGCTACTTTAAATTCATAATACTTTCTTTTGAATCTTTTAATTCCTAGCTAACCTCTTTGTGTCTTGCTTTGAATTTCTGGATTTTCTCCCTTAGCTTTGCGATACAAGTGTTTTCCTCAATATTTTCTTTCAATTCTTCATTTTCAGATTTCGTGCTTTCCATATCATCTGAGATTATCTTCAGTTCTTCCTCAAATTGATAAGCTCCTACCATCTGTTCAAACTACCAAGATCTCCCTTAAGCAGTTAAGCTCTATCTCCAAGGGACTAGGCTCTGATATCAATTGCTGAATAGTCCGGATAACTAAGAGGGGGGGTGAATCAATTATCCCAAAACAATTTTCTTAACTTTAATTAATTTGGAGCCAACTTAAATTAATCAAATAAACATCTAACAGATAGGAACATGAAAGCGCATAACACCATGCACAAGGAACACCAACATTACGTGGAAACCCAAGAAGGGAAAAACCATGGAGAATGCTCATTCTCAATTATAGAAAACTTGTAGACCAACCTTTAGGATAAACTCACCATGATGAAATTCGCTTCATTCATGCATTTATGTACAACCTTATGTAAATACCAAAATTCGGTTTCAAGTCATGATTCAAAATTCACTTCTAGTCGAATTGACAAACCAGAACACACTAATCAAAGCCAAAAAAACACACAAAACTTCCGCAAACCTAATAGAGGCTTTTTATAGTTTAATCTGCCTCCTCAACCTCAACCTCAGTCAACCCAATCCATTCAAATCAAGTGGCCGTTGTTAGGGTAGTCATGCCTTATCATTATGGAGATCCAAACAGACAATTCACCCCTTTACCCAATACCCTCCATCACACAATGAACCAATTAATTAAAAAATGCATGCTCACTTTTCCACCCATTTGACCACTTGATCCAAATCAGCCATTACCACCTATCTTCAAACCTAATGCTTATTGCCATTTTCATTGTCAAAATAGCCATAACATCGAACATTGTAAGCATCTTAAACATTTAGTTCAAGACCTCATTGATTTGGGTGAATTAACCATTGCGGGTGTTAATGATCAAGGCAATAAGTCCGTTGCACCTCCTAACCAGAATTTACAAATTTTCACCAATCCTATGTCAAAATATACTACCTCGTTTGTCAAGGCTAGTGAACCTTCCAAGCCTGATGTAATGACTATTGATACAAGTAATGAACAACATGATAACACTATTGTTACCCAAGCTAGTCCTATGGATAACCTTGTGGCTATAATGTATGTTATCCCTCGTAAGGGCCAAACCAAAAAACTGCTTGATATTACTTTTTCTACTAAAGACATACTCCAAAAGCTTCATGATGGTCCTCTCTACATAGTTGGCAGAATCTATGATAAGCCTACTAATGGGATATTAATAGATCCCGCTTGTGGTGCGAACGTGATCACAGAAGAATTTTTGGTATTACATGAACTATATCAAGATGATTACAATAAACCCACCTCATGGATTAAAACATAATGGTTTTACATGCCCTACGATTGGATTGATTGTGCTACCCTTACAAATAGGACCTAAAACTCTAGAGGTAACATTTTCAATTATTCCACAATTTGACCAATTTTGTTTGCGGCTAGGCCTCCATTGGCTTCGCTCAATGAAAGCAATCCCATCATTTGTTCATAAGTACTTGAAGTTTCCACATGACAACAAGATAGTCACCATACACCATAGTGGCTGTAATCCTTTATCTTTCAAAGGTAACTTCTCATTAGAAGCCTTCTAGCTTGAGCCCATGGATCCTATCACCCCTCGCAAGGACTTCTTTTTCATATCATATGAAAAGTTTAAAGCCAAAAAGATAGCCAAATTATCTCTTTGTAACTCATCCTCGTCCACTTCCACACCTCCTATCATAGATGAAACCATGCTTCAACCCGAGTCTGATGTTGAGCAACCCATCCAACCTCTTGAACAACCACCCTTCAACACTTCCTCTCCATCATTTAAAAGACCAAGAGAAAGTGAAACCAACCCCGTTGTGCCTCCTCAAATTAAACAAATGTATAAAGCCAAACAAAAAGTGGTTGATCCATCCTCTTCGATTTCTTCTATTCTTTTCCCTTTGGAAGCTAAAGAACCTATGACGACTCAATCCGCTCCTACACCTCAACAACTCCAAAACAAAATTAAATGGAACCACAGTGTTAGGGAATGAAGGTGTTGTCATCATCTCCTTGCTCGTCAATCTCGTATAGAAGACAATAAAGAAAATCAAGCTTTACCTTTGATAGAAGTAATAGATAACCACCCTCCTTCTTCTGACTCCCCACAAGATAGTCTAGTGCAACAATCATAAAAAATTGAACCAATCCAACAACCTTAGCTTTTAATACATCCATCTTTATAAATCACCCTTTTTCCTCCTATTTTCATTAATCTTGACGATGATAATGATGATAATGACAATGCAAAAATTGCCAAAATCGATGAAGAAGTGCATAACAATTTAAATTCTTTATTTTCATCTATAATGAGCTTAAATGATACTTCCTCTCCACCAAGTAAAGAACTTGGTACATCTCCTGGTTTGATGCTTGCAATTATTCCTTTGGATAGTCAGCCACCCTTGCATTACACTGAACATGATTAGGAGGCGGATGACCTATTAGATGGTTGACTTGCATTCACCTAACTAGCATTTTTACTTTTTTCATTTTATTTTCTTTTTCATGTGCATATTTTGTTCCCCCATATCATGCATTTGTTTTTCTCTCTCTTTGTACACTTCTATTCGTACCTCTATTCTTCTATTCATTGTGCATTGTCTTTTTCACTTGTGTTTTGTGTTCTCCTTTTGGGGATGACGCAAAGTGTAGACACCCTATATCTCTTCCATGTTTACCCAAATGGTCCTTGTCTTTTTCTCTTCTTTGTTTTTTGTTCTCCTTTTGGGGATGATGCAAAGCGTAGAGACGCCCTATGTCTCTTCCATGTTGAACCAAATGGTTCTTGTCTTTTTCTCTTCTTTGTTTTGTGTTCTCCATTTGGGGATGACTCAAAGCGTAGAGACACCCTATGTCTCTTCCATATTGACCCACAAGGTTTTAGTCTTTTTGTTTTTTGTTTTTTCCTTTTGGGGATGACGCAAGGCATTGAAACCAAAATGTCTCCTTCATGTTGACCCAAAAGATTTTTCATTTTCTTTCACCTTTTTGTTTTCTTTCTTTTTTTCTTGTGTTTTCCTTTTGGGAACGATGCAAAGCATTGAGACAACAATGTCTCTTCCATGTTCAATCAAAATAGACTCTCATTTTCCTTTTTTTTTTAATCTCTTTGTGTCATTCTTCTCGTTCTATGTATTTGGGGAATGATGACAATTTCGAGCTCTTTAATACAAAAAAAATGTAGCAACGAACATAATGACCCAAAATCCATAGATCCCTTATGTGTTTGGTGTGCTTTCTTTGTTGGGGGGAAACTCCCTTTTCTTTGTTTTTCATTTTTTCTTGACATGACACAGCCTAACTTTGAAACAGATGACTTGACATAGGGCTTTCCAAGTTGGCTCTCATGTCTTGTTTTCTTTTTTACATTTTCTTTTTTTCTCTACTTTAAAGTAATTGCTCACAGAATGATGTGTAGCAATTCCTTTAAAGTGGGGGGCATACATTACCATTATTTCATTTGCATTCTTGGTTCCTAGTGCAACCTTGTCGTTTATCTGATGCACTCGTCACTTTGTGGATGACATTGGGTGTGATGTCCTTCATAATTGTGATCTATCTTAGCATATTAAATTCCTCTTGGTGGCCTGATGTGATGTACTGCATCCCCTAAGTTGTGAATATACTATTCTTTGATTGGTCCTCTCTTGGAAGACGTTAGACACAATGTTCTCTGAGTGACTAACCTTGCATAAACTAAACAAGACTCCTTTAAACATCTTTCACTTTTTACATTTTTCATTCCTTTTTGCCACCTTGCATAATGCAAATTACATGATTGTGGTACCTTTCCTTTTTCTTTATGAGAATTTTCTTGTAGCACCTTGTTAAAGTTATCGGGTGATATAGCTTTGGCATGGTTGATCGGGAATCCCACCTAGCAACATGACTTTTCCCCATAGCCACCTTTGTGTTTTGTGAGTGCATACCAACTAGCATATGTATCTTACTGGAAGAGAGGGGGATCACTGTGTGCAAGACCCTAGGTCACAGAGGGTCAAGACATGAGAGGCTGCCCTAACTTACCTTAGCTAAGTGTAGTGTTTAGGGTATGTAAGGTAAGGGTAACAAGGACCATAGGGTCTCTTAGCTACGCAACAGGCCTGAAATGTAGAAAGAGGCTAGGCAAACTGGTTTCTAGGTTTAATACTTTGTCTTAGAAAGCTCTTTGTACGAGGACAAAAGCATAGACTTTGGATGACAGTGCGACACACTAGTGTCTCAAAAGTGCGTTGTCATCCGTATGGCCAGACAACAATAAAAATGAGGTTAAGTCACTAAAACCTAGCTAACATCCTAGCAAGCTAACTAAGGGGCCAAAATGACAGAACTAAGTAAATTATGTAATCTATCATATGATAAAGCAAATAAGAAAGAGTGATGAAGATGAGAATTTCACCAATGAACTCGTTCACCAGTTGATCCTCTAGGAGCTCACACATCTACATAGAAAAAAGGGAAAATCTTGGGTGGTTGTATAGGGGTCTACCTCAATTAGACCCTTGTTTAGGTGTTTCTACCACCACAAAAAGCCAAAAGAATGAGCTAAAGAAGCAATGTAATGAAAGCACAAACACTACAATGTAGTACTATGCTACTCACCAAATGATAGAGGAGAGAGGAGGGAAGCTTACCCCCTCCACCAAGAGAACTCAAGGCTACTTGAGGGAGAAAATGAGAGGAACTCAAGCCTTTGTTATGAATGGTGTGGTCCCAAATGTGCTTTATCGAGTTGACAAAGTGTGATATTTCTGCAATGGAATGCTTGGAATGCCTCGAAGTGAGCTTGTGAGAGTGCAAGAATGAGAGCTTGAAGTGATGAAGAGTTGGATTGAATGCCTAGAAGCCTCAAATGCAAGTTCATGGAGTGAATATGAAGGAATGAGGAAGAAAAAAAACCACCATGTTCAGGTTAGTCAGCCAAAGGAGGCGGTACAATTTCACTGCCAATGAGAAGAGTAACGTCTTTGTTGGCTCAGCCACAAAAATTTTCTAGGGACATAAGTGCACCACATAGACGTCTGCACACCACGTGGTTTTCTCTGATAGGAACACCTCCACTGACACAAAAAAATAGGCTAAGCCTCTAAATTTGGTTTTCTAAAGTGTATAAAGGAAAAAAGGCGAATTGCACCTAGGGTGTAAATTCGTTCTTATACATTTTTCCCCCACTTTAGCGAGCACGAGTACTGATGAGTTCTTGGTAAAGTAGATCAAGAAGAAATTAGGGTTAGAAAAGTATACTTGAACCGTCGAGGAAGTAGTACTCAGTCTAGCATACCCAAAGGTGCAGGAGATGAGAAGGACTCCATAGCTGCTCAGAACTATGAAGTTGGAACAAAGCATCTTACAAGCCTACAAACTTGCAAGGATGAAACCCCTAAGATCTCTTGCATGGAGAAATCCCCAAGGAAGAGGACGCTGCAAAGTTAGGAAATGGCAACATGTCTACCCACAAATAGAGCATGTCTAGAGTGGCAACACATCTACCCGCAGATAGAGCCTATCTAAAGTGGCAACACGTCTACCCACAGAGACTGTGTCTGAAGCGGCAACACATCTACTCGCAGATAGAGTGCATCTAAAGCAACGACACATCTACCTGCAGATACAACATGTTGAAAGTAGCGACATGTCTACTTGCATATAGAACATGCCAAAAAGAGGTCAGTCGCACAGACCATAACACTTTCAAAGGGGTCCCTTGGGAACCCTTCAAAAGGAGAGGGGTCCACTCAAGGGACGTGTTGTTTGAAAGGTAAGGTCTAGTCAGGTTTCCCCCAAGCTAGATGTGAAAGGGCGAATGGAATGAGCCTAGTCGAGCTGCCCCCAAGCTAGACATGAAAATGTCCATTCATTACAAAGGATTTTGAAGAAAGGGTCCCTAGGGAACGTGTCGTGAAGAAGAAAGGGGTTCCGCTCAAGGGACATGCAATTCAAAAGTGACCGTTCACCTTAGAGTGATTTGTCATCAAGGGATCCTTTCGAAATATGTTCACTTCATCAAGGAATTTGAAAGGAAGGTCATGCCCCCACATGAGAGGAATTCAAAGCAATTCCCACTTTAGAGGAAGGTCTTCAAGTCCTTTCTTTACAAACCTATGATGAAGGAAACACATTCCGCTAGGGTTCCAAGTTGAGAATGCAATTCTAAGGAAAAATTGTTGTGAAGACTTTCAAGAAAATATTTGTTGGAAACAAATTCATTTTCTAAAAATTGAGTTGTTAAAGAGGAGAACGTTTTCACACATAGGAGGGGAAACTCAAGCAAAGAAGAGAGAAAGATAAAGGGAAAATGAAAGAGAAAAGAAAAATACAAATAAAGGGCACAGGGGGATTTGGTTTAGCAGGGTCAGATCTGTCCAAACTCATATAGTAATAGGCAACCACAATGCAAGGCAAAAGATCATCAATCCCCAACCAAATCAGGAAGAATGCATGAAAAAAAAAGTAAAAATAAAAAATTGGGTCAACATGGAAGGGAAACCCAAATGCCTGCAACGCTTTGCATCGTCCCCAATTTATCGAAAATCAATCACAAAAATGGAAGAATGATGGTACAAATAGAAGAAGGTTTACAACACAAAAACCACACCCGTATCCAAGCACCAGCAGGGGTGACGAGGGTCATCTAGGCACACATAGCATGAGTATGGGAAAACACATCATGAAACACACACACACACAAGATCAAGAAAGGGGACCTCCTCTTAACACTGATCATCCAAGAGGTCATCGACTTCCCAGTCTAGATCCTCATAAGGGGAAGGAGGATGAGCCTACAAGGGTTGAATGTTAAGAGCGCAAGCATCTAACCCTCCCATAAGGGCCAAGGAAGAGGGCCCCCAAGGTCCTCTCCATCGAGCTCTTATGGAGTCAAAGTTAGCGATTTCATGAAGATCGCCGACAAGGCTAGGACTTCGTCCACAAAATTAAACATGCATCCCATAGGAGCATCATGCTTATCCTCAACGAATGACGTAGGTTGTGCCATAGATTCACCATTAAGCTCATCAAATGACTCAAGAGTGGTGACAAACTCAGAGAAAGCTGAGACTAGTTATGTCACAAGGAAAAAATATGTCATCATGGGGCCACCTTGTGAAGAAGGTGGATTCCTCTTACGTCCTTTGTTGGAAGGACCAACCCCCCCTCTTTCTTTGTGGGAGGAGATGAAATCCCCATAGATGAAGCTAGGGGCGTGAAGGAAGAGGAGGACAAAACCGCAACAAACATGACCGAAGTTTTAACCATGTCCACGAGCTTAAGGAAGGGTTGAATATCTAGGACAAACATCAGCAAAGGTGGCTTCACTAAAGGAGTGATAAACACCTATACCCATTTAGGGTTAGACACATTTGTGCTCGTAACAAAAGCCAGGAGTGAATCGGGTTGAAGGGAAACATTAGGAAGAGAGGAAGGAGATGCGGCAAGAGACCCTAAAATAGGAGTGGTCACTTCTTCCTCCTTCTATTGTGAGGTGACTTGCTTGGCCAGAAGAGCCTTTTTCCAGCGCTTGTGCTCACATGCAAGGCAGTTTCTATGACACTTGGAGTTAGAATCCAAAGCTTGCAAAGGGATGAGAGGTTCCTACTTGACCATAGGAACGTCCAGTACAACCATTTTGGCCAAAGGAATGGCTTCCTGTATAGGAGCAAGGGGAGCAGGATGAGGAGAAACAAAAGGAGTCAACTCAAGAGCATCGACAATGAGCCTCTTTCCACTCACTTCCTTAGGAGTAGGAGCAGTAGCAGGCTGCGACGGTTGAGAAAAGGAGGACTCTCCTCGAAGGATATTCTTCCTCTCATACCAAATAGGTCTAGGCTTTGTTGGTAGAATAGGAAGCCCGAAGGTGGGACACTTATGCTTTCGCTAAGCAGGCACCAAAGGGTTCTCTTGCAAACAAGGAGCAGAACCCGATGGTACCACAGCTGAGTGAGAAGAAGCATCAAACTAGGCAGTAGAAGAGGAAGGAGGATTAGAAGACCACTTCTCTTCTTTCCTCTTTCAGGCCTTGGTGGCCCCGTTTTCAACCTTCAAACAAGCCCTGTGTGAAATAGCATAGGGCGAGGGAGGATACCTCACTTTGGCCTCAAACGTCCTCTCTTATAGTTATGATATGTCTAATGCAAAAGGTTCATCCTAGGTGGAAGGGGACCCACAGACGTAGGCCACGAGTGATCTAGAGAGTATTTACCACATGCAATCAATGGTCGATAACCGGCTTTGTGGATTACATGAACGCAACCTTTTTGGATAAATTTCAAACATTTATGCATGACGAAGGGTACCATGTTTATCGCTACAAACCAAGGGATACCCAACTTTACACGAAAGAGTTCAGACCCAGGGATGATATCAAACAAGAGGTTTATAGACTAAGGCCCGACTAAGACTAATAGGACAATGCTACCCAAGGGGGGTACGAAAATTCCATCATGCAAGCAAATGAAACTCACAGGAGCATCATATCCATCCTTATGTAAAAAGTTGATTAGCATAATCTCCTCAATTATTATATTTACTTGTGATGTCAGGTCAACGAGAACACTTGTTATGATGTTCCCATTTGATCTGTGCAAGAATGTAAAGAGGAGATGGCTCCTTGTTGAAGCCCATCACCAGGTCATGTGAACTAAAGGTTATACTAACACTGCTATCCACAGGCTGCACAGAGGGGATGGGTTGATGCAAAAAGGAGGCCATTACACACACTAGAAAATGCTTTCACAGAATCTCCAAAGGTTATTGGATAAGACAATGACCTAATTAAGGTTTTGTCATGCAATACCTTTGGAACCTTCCAACCACATCAACTAGGGGTCGCAAGTTGGGTTGCAAGGCAATAGCCTTACAACACTCACACCAACAACACCCCTAGAGTACGAGGAAATGAACTGTTAATATCGCAAGAATGGAACCAAAATGGTTCACGTCGGGCTCACCAAAAATGTAAGAAAGGGGGACCACCATGTGTAAGACCCCAGGTCACGAAGGGTCAAGATGCGAGAGGTTTACCTAACTTACCTCAGCTAAGTGTTGTGTTTAGGGTATGTAAGACAAGGGTAATAAGGACCGTAGGGCCTCTCAGCTATGCAACATGCCCAAAATGAAAAAGAGGCTAGTCAAGCTAGTTTCTAGGTTTAATACTTCATCTAGGAAAGCTCTTTGTCTAAGGAGAAAAGTGTAGACTTTAGACGACAGCGCGGTGTGCTAGCGTCTCAAAAGTATGTTGTTTGTACGGCCAAACAACAATAAAAACGACGTTAAGTCACTAAAAACTAGCTAATGGTCCAACAAGCTAAGTTGCCAAAATGATAGAACTAAGTAAAATATGTAATCTATAATATGATAAAGTAAATAAGCAAGAGTGATGAAGATGAGGAGAATCTCACCAATGAACTTATTCGCCAATTGATCCTCCAGGAGCTCGCACACCTACACACAGCAAGAAGGGAAAATTTTGGGTGGCTATATAGGGGCCTGCCTCAGTTAGACCCCCGTTTAGGTGTTTCAACCACCATAGACAACCAAAAGAATGAGATAAAGAAGCAATGTAATGAAAGACAAAAACTACAATGCAGTACTATGCTACTCACCAAATAATAGAGGAGAGGAGAGGGAAGCTTACCACCTCCACCAAGAGCACTCAAAGCTACTTGAGGGAGAAAATGAGAGGAACTCAAGCCTTTGATGCAAATGGTGTGGTCCCAAACGTGCTCTATCGAGTTGACAAAGTGTGATATTGCTGCAATGGAATGCTTGGAATGCTTGGAAGTGAGCTTGTGAGAGTGCAAGAATGAGAGTTTGAAGTGATGAAGAGTTGGATTGAATGCTTAGAAGCCACAAATGCAAGTTCAAGGAGTGAATATAAAGGAATGAGGAAGAAAACAACCATTTTTAGGTCAGTCAACTGAAGGAGGCGTTACAACTTCACTACTAATGAGAAGAGTAATGCCTCTGCCAGCTCAGCCGCAAGAATCTTTCAAGGACGTAAGTGCGCCATGCAGACGTTTGCGCACCGTGTGGGTGTCTCCGATAGAAACGTCTCCACCAACACACAAAATAGGCTCCACGTGGACCACCAATAGTGGGATTAAGTAAATTTAAGCCTTCGACTTTGGTTTTCTAAAGTGTATAAAGGCAAAAAGGGGAATTGTGCCTAGGGTGCAAATTCACTCTTATACACTTACCTTTTTGGGCTTTCTCACCCCATGGACAACTAGTTATGTGGCCCCAGAGTGACTATACAGTTGGGCTTTCTCACCCCGTGGATAGCCTGAAGTTCCATGGCCCCAGAGTGAGTACACATTCTCTTTTTCAAACAATCAGCCTAGATCTCTTTCCACAACTAGTTGGATTGATGATCAAAGCTTCATCCAAATCATTTGAACACTTGTGTGTTCCTTTGTTCTTATGTCTAGTTTTCCATGGGATCTTCATCTTGGGGGCTTGATCATCCCTCTTGACCGTTGTCATTCCATCTTGCTAACGTAAGTGCATCTGAACCATCCCCTCGATGTTCATGGCTACTTTAGTGTGAGTTTCAATCAGGTTCATCCTCTCACTAAAGTGGGGGCTAAATGTGTTGTAGAAAAATGGCCCCTTGTCATTTTCATGGCCCCTTGTCTTGTTTCATGGCTTTTTAGGTTTCCAAACTCATCGTCGTGGATTTTGTGGTCCTTTGAAATCCCTAGATTTTCCTTAGCCATGAAATTCCTAATCCTATGAAATGCTCAAAACTCAAGATTGCCACGGATTCAACATGCTCATGAAATACCTAACACACCCTTCATTGTGGAATTCACCTCGTCTTAAAAGACTTGAAAAACAATGCATCGATAATTTTGTGTGTTCATGAAATACCCAATAGACATTTCCCTAGTGAAATCCTTGTCTTCATAAAATTGTCGATACACTTGATGTTGTGGATTTCCTACCTGTTGGAAATCCTTGATAATTCCCACCGTCACACATTTCCTACTCCTTAGAAATTCCTGATAATTTCACTTCTTGTGAATTTCTTATCCATGTGAAATTCCCAGACTTCCATCGTCATTGATTTGAACATTTGAATTTTCCGATGGGCTATATGGATCATAATTGCACGTGCTTGTAATAAAATGATTTCTTGAATCTTAAGTTTCCCCGAGATACTTGAAATGTCAAACCTTGATATTACACCTTGAGATATTGCTAACTTACCCTACCCCTTGGATTTCCTAACTCCAAGAAATCCTTGAAGCTACTAACATCGGTGATTTCTTGACCTGTGGAAATTCTCAATAGGTTTTTTGTCGCCAATTTCTTGAGCATGCAAAATCCTTAGATTTCTTGAAGGGGTTGAATCTCTAGATTTGTTGTCTGACCAAAAAGTTTGATCCTTTCGTTTTGAATGGATTTAAGGTTTCTGATTATGGATTATTAGGCATGATTACTAATGGTATTATTCAATGATTTTCCTTTATGAATGTTTGATCATACTAAAACTCTTAATGTAATGATAATTTTTGCATGTCAAGTAATTATGATACTTTTTCCAATAGATGGAGGCTAACTCTGAAAAACCGAAGGTAGGAAAATGAAAGAAAACTTCATTTGACAAGGAAGAACTTTCTAGGGAGAGAGGATGAAATACGATTCAAGGGTGTACTTCTAGAGTTAAAGATTGTATCCTACTGGGGAGATGTTGGAGACACCAATCTAGGTCACATTGACTTGGAAGACATCAAGAAGAGAATGTACTACCTTGTCCCCACAGACTTGGCAAAGAGGTTGGTTAGAACGAGATTGGCACAGGCTATAGAATTTTGTCCATCTATTCAATGCTTGGAACTAATTGTGGAATGCTCTAAGCATTATGATTCTAATCGAAGAATTATCATTTCCCACAAGGGAGAATAATGGCCAACCTCACAGAGGAGTCCTTGGTAGAGGCTTTTGGGATCCCCTCACACCAAAAGTTGGTAATGTTTTCATTGGATACAACAAAGAAATTCTACAATGATACCCTTGATAAGGCCTTGGAGATCATGAATTCAACATGGATGGACAAACCTAGGAAACACTACACAAAATTTCCCAAGGCACTACATATAAGTGACTTCAAAGTAGAATATAATGATATCATAACACTCCTAAGTAGGGTGATGGGACTTGAAAGGGCCCCACAGTTTGAAGATTGGGTGTTTTATGTAATGGTTGAGATCGCCAAGGGGACAAATTACCATTGCACCAGATTGATAAGTGATAATCTTGATAAGAAGCTCCAAGAGGTCTAGAGCACAAATAAGTTCACTATGACACTTCAAGTAAAGGGGGTTGAGTTGCAAAGGAACAATTGGATAGGATGTGTATGATTGTTACACTTAGTTCCACCTATCTAGCACCTAACATTACAAGAGGGTGAATGATGCATTCAACATGTACATCACTAAGACATTGCAAGAGTCCCTTCACATCCAAATATCTGCAAAGGCCATGGAACTTGTTGTAGTGTCAGAAAAAGTATCCCTTTTTCACACTTAATTTGGGAATAATTAATTAATAAAATAACTTAATTATACCTTAATTTAGAGTTGCAATATGTCTTTCATATTCACATTAAGTTTAGGGCACTTTAAACTAAATGGACTTAATTGTGCCTTATTTTTAGTGTTGTAAGATGTACCTTTACGCTTTCACACTAATCTAGGGCTTTATTAATTGATTGAGGTTAATTTTCCTTAATTGGCCCCTCTAATTCAAATCCAAGCCTAATTAAATGCAATTTTTGAGGGATAAAATCTGAAATTCATAAATGCCATTACACAACACAAATTTGGAAGATGTGTGTCCTAGTTAAGTGACCTAGGACCCATTCGCCATAGGGTGAATGGGTCCTCACTTAGTCCTTGTGTCATAGACAAATGGCCCCTTGTCATTTTCATGGCCTTTTAGGTCTTGTTTCATGGTGTTGGAACTATGTTGCTTTCATTTTATGTTGTAACATGGCTTGAACATGCTTATTTAGGTACTAAAACCCAAAGAACGACATTTTTTGAAGGTGTTGTGAAGTGTTGTAAGACATTTCTACATTCTTCTAGACTCTATTTAATGTAATTTACCTAAAAATCACCTTTTTACTCATCAACAAGTCTTATTTTGAAGTGTTGTAAAGTATTGTAACAAGCTTTCACACTCTTCTAGGCATATTTTCACTATTTACACCCTTCTCATGCTTTATTTGGTCTTTTTATACTCTCATAAGTTGTAATAAGTTCATTTTTTGCATATTATCCTGACAAACAACATTAAATACAACATTTTTCCTGAAACATGTTTTTAGGTCCTAGGTGGGATCCATTCGCCATGGGTGGCGAATGAGTCCCCCTTGGCCCCAAATTCAAAATATTTCAAATTTCCTTTCAGAATTTTGTTCAAAATCACTTGATGTTGGCCTGTGATGAGGTATGAAAGGATACTACAACACAAGAATTGTATAAATAAGTGATATTCACCTCATTTTACATCTCCTCACTCATTCAAGCATTCAATCCTACATTTCAAGCATTCAAGAACTTTACATCAACAATTCAAGCATTATTCAAGCACTTTGAAGCAACCATTGACATTACTTCAGACTTGCATCATCAAGGGTTAGGTAAGTTGATAGCACTTGTATGTTATTAGTTTATCTTTCTCTTTCATTTCGTAGTCTTTTCAAGGGTTTAATTACCAAAAGTGGGGTTTCACCAAGGAAAACCCCTAATCAATTTTCCCCTATTGCATGTTTGTTTCTAGCCCTTTGTTTGTAGATTTGATAGGTTATTAGGTGTTGAATATTGATTTTCAAGTCAACTTGAGTCAAATTCAAACTTGGAGAGAGTTATTTGTCTATTTTCTACAAATCTGACTTTGGCAACCTGACAAGCAGACATTTCCAAATCTGGTGTTGTAGAGTTGTCTCCCAAATTTTTAGAAATTTGGGAGAGGAATAATTTTCCACCTATGTCAAGAGTCCCACCTTAGGATTGGAAACTTGAGTTTTGTTAGATTCTAGATCCCGGCAGACAAAAACCAACTCCTGACAGTTTTTCACTAGTAGGTGGACTAATTCGCCACCATTGGCAAATGAGTCCCACTGTGAAAAATTAGTGATTTCCATCATCATCCAAAACACTCCAAAAACATCACAAGTCATCCAAGTGCACTCAGATTCATCCCTATACTTTTTTTTTTACATTATTTCTTCATTTACATATTTTTTGCATATCACAATGTGTTTTCAAACATAATTGTAATTACACTTTTGCATTCATTTTTGGTCATTTAGATTAGCCAATTGCATTTAGTTAAATTCATTTACATTAAACAACATTGAATACATCCTAATTTGAGTGATACATTAGCATTTTTGGCCCTATCTTTCTCCTTTTAGGTGAAAAACCTTAGAAGTGTAAGAGTAGTTTATAGGGTCCCAAAAATCTATGTTTCAGGCCTATGACCCTGATTTTGCATAATGTTTTACATTTCCCAATGTGTGTCCTAGGTAAGTGGTGCAGGAGCACCTTGTTGCATTCAAGCCTCCATGAGGCCATATTATATAAATTCATTAAATTAGGTGTTTTAATGTTGTAATAAGGTTGAATGAGCCATTTTATATATGTTTGAAGTCATTCAGAGTCATTGATGAAGGTTTGGTGTCATTTGGTTGAAAAATGAAAACATTGTCAAAAGTTGTCAAATGTTGTCATAACAACTCTTCTTGTTAAATGACAACTTTTTAAAATTATGATATTGCTATCAGGATTCAACCGTGTAGTTTCGAGTCAAACTCATTGATCCATGTTTCATGAGTAGTGGTTCAAGAGAACCCATCTCTCATGATAATGAATGGTCCACTTAGCACTCATTGCATCTAGGTGATGCTCACAGAGGTGAAGCACTGGTCCGTCCCGGGAGGTCACCCATCCCTGCTCCAGCTCAAGCGCGCTTAACCATGGAGTTTTCTCCAAGGTTAAGCCCGCTTGAGTTGTTACCCCATTTGCAAAACCTTCAGCAAGTGTTGTGCCTTATGAACCATTCATAATAGAGCCCCTTTAGCTCATCAATTGATAAGTAGGAGGTATTTTTCCACAGCATGTCAAATTATGATATTGCTATCAGGATTCAACCGTGTAGTTTCGAGTCAAACTCATTGACCCATGTTTCATGAGTAGTGGTTCACAAGAACCCATATCTCATGATAATGAATGGTCCACTTAGCACTCATTGCATCTAGGTGATGCTCACAGAGGTGAAGCAAGGTCCGTCCGGGAGGCACAACACTTGAAGGTTTTGCAATGGGGTAACAACTCGGGCTTAACCTTGGAGAAAAATCCAGTTGCACTGATTGCTAAGTGGACCATTCATTATCATGAGAGATGGGTTCTTGTGAACCACTACTCATGAAACATGGGTCAATGAGTTTGACTCGAAACTACACGGTTGAATCGATAGCAATATCATAATTTGACATGCTGGAAAAATACCTCCTACTTATCAATTGATGAGTTAAAGGGGCTCTATTATGAATGGTTCATAAGGCACAACACTTGCTGAAGGTTTTGCAAATGGGGTAACAACTCAAGCGGGCTTGAGAAAACTCCCGGTTAAGCACTTGCTTGTGACCTCCATTCACCTCTGTGAGCATCACCTAGATGCAATGAGTGCTAAGTGGACCATTCATATCATGAGAGATGGGTTCTTGTGAACCACTACTCATGAAACATGGGTCAATGAGTTTGACTCGAAACTACACGGTTGAATCCTGATAGCAATATCATAATTTGACACGCTGTGGAAAAATACCTCCTACTTATCAATTGATGAGCTAAAGGGGCTCTATTATGAATGGTTCATAAGGCACAACATTTGCTGAAGGTTTTGCAAATGGGGTAACAACTCAAGCGGGCTTAACCTTGGAGAAAACTCCATGGTTAAGCGTGAGCTGGAGCGATACGGGATGGGTGACCTCCGGGAGGACCAGTGCTTCACCTCTGTGAGCATCACCTAGATGCAATGAGTGCTAAGTGGACCATTCATTATCATGAGAGATGGGTTCTTGTGAACCACTACTCATGAAACATGGGTCAATGAGTTTGACTCGAAACTACATGGTTGAATCCTGATAGCAATATCATAATTTGACATGCTGTGGAAAAATACCTCCTACTTATCAACTTTTTAAAAGTTTATCATAAGTTGTTAAATGGTAGTTGTAGGTTGGTTGGGGGAATAAATTTATTGTACAAGCATAAAAATGGGCCTCCAAGTCGAATGGGGGGTTGGTATGTAGTTTGAACAAAAATTTATGAATGAAGACATGAATTTTTCTGTAACTTTCCAATGTTCTTCCCTATTCTTTTACATGGTATGGATTTGTATAAAGTTTTACAAACCTAAAATTGATTTTTATTCATAGAGGAATGAACTAGCTTTCATTTTCAATTGGTTTGGTGTTTTTTCATTGAGTTTGGAGAAAGTTATGATCATTTTACCATTGGCAGCCCTATGGGATTGATTTCTTTGGAAGTTGCAGGATGTTGCAGAGAATGGTATAGATTGTACAGATCAAATAAAGAGTTCAGACCTATTGGAAATGTGAGATATGTGAATCTAATTTCATTTTCACTTTTTTTGATCAATTTTCATTGGGTTTTGATTGATTTATGACAATTTTTGTGAAGACTACCCAGTTCAGAAACTAGGGTTTCCAGCAGATAAGAAAAATTCATATCTTTTTATTCCACCATAAAAAACTGATAAAAATTGGTGATTTTTTTTTCACGTGTTCTAAAAACCCTTTAGAGGAAAAAGATCCATTTATTCATTTTCATGAGCTATGTTAGATTGTGTGCTTCATTTTGGTGGAGAGTGGTCAAAGAAACATGGTTTTCTTGATGTTTGAACAAAGCTATGCATAGTTTGTTTATGGTTGGCCTCGAATCATCGTTGTCTGATCTTTGGATGGTTGTAATGAGTTTTTGGGATGAATATAAGCATGTTGAAATCATTTACCAAGTCTTATAGAGATTGAAGTCCATTTGTGTAAATTGGAGCCCATGTTGTTCAAGGTTAAATGATTGAGATTGCCTCAAGAATGAAGAATTTCAGTTGTGTACTTGATTATTGCCAAGAATATAGAAAGTTGATGGTATTAACTCTCTTTCTCTACCTAAAATTGGTATCAAAGCGTAGAAAAAGGTATGGGTTAGTGTTGGTTTGTGGTTTTATGTTGTGGTTGTGTGCAGGTTAAGAAGAACTTGATTGTTGCCAAGGAAAGGCGGAGAAAAGTTGAATAGAAGCAAGGAGAGACTTGTGAAGACATTTGCAAGAAGAGGAAGATAGGAAAAAGAAGAAAAAAGAGGAAAAAGAGAGGAAGAGAAAAGAGAAAGGCAAAAGGAGTTTCATCAAGAAATCAAAGCGTTGGAGGAAATGATAGAATAGTTGCTCAAAAGAGTCACAAGTTGGCACTTGAACATGAAAAAGAAAGTTGAATGGCCCATACAAAATATTATTCAAAGAAGAAAAAGACAAGAAAGGATGGAAAAAAATGAGGCAAAGGTAAAGTTTGTTGAGCAAAGTAAGTTACAAGTTGAGATGCATGATATTCCAATTGTTTTTGAAGATGAACAAACTTCTTTATTGGTTGATGAACATGTTGATACTGAGATTAATGATATGGTTGTTGTTGATACTCAAGTAGTTGATGAAATTTTTGTCGATGAACAAGTAGAGAATGTTGTTGAGGTTGTTGATAAGGTTGGTACTGATCCTCAATATGTTGATAATAAGGTTGATAATGACAGTGTTGCATATTTTTTTGCTAATGAGATATATGCAGATTTTTAAGGATATGATGCAGGTTATATATGGTACTCTAATGATGAGAGTGAAGGTATAGATGATGTTGCTAAGGTATATGCACAAGAAATGGACCTTTGGGACATGAAAATAGCAAATGTAGTAGAAGATTCAATGGTAAAGGTAGAAGAATATGATGAAGAGTTGGTGCCTACACTTGAAGAAGAAGAGGACAAGAGTGAAATAGATTTGAAATTACAAATTGAGCCACCAAGGTATGATAATGATATATTTACTTCATTGTTTCATGATGAGACTAATGGAATTTTCAATTTTCTCCATGTATAAGTTTGTTTTTATCTTGAGACAGCATAAATAGAGACATTATGGTTGTAGGAAAATCATGGTGTAGGGATTGTGGATGAGTTTAAACATGTACATGATGGGAAGATTGAAAGAAGATATCTTCTTCTTCTTGTGTTTGTAATTTCAAGGAAGACAAAACCATGGGTTAAGATAAAGATTAAAAAATTTGTGATTACTGGTGATAGTGAAGATTCATTTCTATTTGTAGGTCTTTTACTCTTTTCTCCCTCAAGGGAATCGTGTATATTTTTTCACATTTTCAAGGTTTTGGGGAATGGCAGAATGAATAGGGGAAGATTTGCATGGTTCTAGGCCTAACATCCTCATGTGACAAGCCTAGATTATGAAGCAAAAATTGGGTTTTTCTTGTTTTTGGTGATTTTGATAAAGGACGCACTTAGGAATGTTGAATTTAGATGTAATGAGTCTATAGGAACCTAATTCAAGGCTTTGGGGTGAAGGGGAGAGCCTAGATAATTAATTGGTCTATTGTAGCCTACCAATTAGGCCTCTTGGAGCAGTATTATGTTGGCCTATTGTTCCTTTTTTGTATACTGTCATGAAGGAAGGTTTTGAGGCCTTGTAGGGGCATGCAATAATTGTTTGAATTCAGGAGTTTGGGCCTGGTACTAGCTTGTGTGTGGTTTTTATATTGACTGTCCTACCAGGTAGGACTACAAGCCTTATAGTGGTAGAGAGGCCTATTGGTTAGAGTGAAGGAAGAATGGAGTTTCCTAAGTGCTAATTAGCCTGTTATGTGTTGGTTGAACCTATTTTTCATGTTCATAGGGGTTGCAAATCCTCTTGGTTGTTGGAGTCCAAGAACCCTAGGTGTGTAGGGTCTTGTCTTTGCATTTCATTTAAGGTTTTAGGATTGCATATTTTGCATTCTTTAAATATGAAAAATACAAAAAATAAATCATCTTGCATATCATACACATCATATTAACTTGCATTTGAAAATTGAAACAAAAATTGCATATCAAACTAGCTTTTCCAGGTTGTCATTTTGTCACGTTTTGCACTTACATTTCATAGAAAAATCAAACTAAACCTTGTTGTAACAAACCAGAATCTGACAACCACTAAAAAAACACTTAAAAATCTATACAAAATTGTTTCAAATCCCTCATCTAGGACCCATTTTCTCTAGGGTGAAGGAGTCCCTAATCAGGTCATAATCTGAATTTCTAGGCATTAAAATATTCATTTATGCATTTCTATATGCTACTTTCAAATTTTTGTTACTATTCCCAAAATTTATGTTTCATCAAATTGATCATATCTACCTTAATTTGGTAAATTCAATACATTGTGTGATTTCAAAATTGCATTTACAAGACTTCATTTTTAGATTTTTACATAGTGTAATCAACAAATTAGCTTGTTTAGAATCTGAAATTTGGATTCTAGGTCATTGCATTACACCTTTACCCTCTTTCCATTTTGGGTTGGCATTGAGTTTGTAAAACTTATATGAGCTTTACAACTTGGTGTCCTATTAGCAATACTGTTGTGAGATGTAGTTCGAGACTCATTTCATCCTATGATACACCATTCGTTGTGGATCTTGGGTTTTCTAACTCTCTTTCTAATAGTGTTGATAATCAACCCCCTATGGATCATAGCATGCATACCTCATTTCCAATGACTTCCTTACCTACAACCAATGTGCATGATGTTGTTCATGTCCCGTAAGAGAACATAAGGTTGCTAGATGAAAAATTGAAAACTTTACAAGACCTTGTGAGAGATGAACCTATTGCTATCTATGTTGTTCCTCTTATAAGAAACTTATGAAAGCTACTTAAATACGAACAAGGAATAGAATACGTATATAACTTGGGTTACCTCATCAACAAAAATTTGCCTCCTCAACCTGCTTCCAATACATTACCCATGAATAAACGAAAATAATCCACCCTTTCAAACACTTTACTACCCCTAACAAATCCTTTTTTTCTGAAAAAGGGAAGGACTTGCAATTAGAAGATGAAGTTGATAAAAGCATAGTTATCATACCAAAGAATAAGAAACCAAGAGTGCATGATCATCAAAAGTTTTAGTTACAACAGTTGTATGAACCTCTTGAATCTTTTTATATCCTCTTACAACTATCCAAAACCAAGACAATCTTCTATGCTCTTTTGTGTTGGCAACTAATCAAATTACCACCTAAACATGAAAACTTGACTAAAGGACAAACTGATAAAACCGGACCATATTGTGCTTATCATAGATTCTTTGAACATCACACTGATAATTGGAATCCACCTTGACTTAAAGCATGCCCTTTTTCTCCTTGTCATGTAATAGTTGTAGGATCCTAATATCCTCACTATTACATGTTTTACATTCATTGAAAAATCATTCTCTTTTTTGCAAGGAGCCATTCTCATCACCCATCTCCGCTCATCATTTTCCTACACTTAGTAAGGGAAAGGGGTTAGATAGCATTTTCCTAGCTTTGGTACTTGATTTTTTCCCTTTGGCTAGTTGTTTTCCTTCTGCATATATTGACTGAGATTGGGATGTGAACGACCTGCTCAAAGGTTGACTCACATGTGCCTTACTAGTCTTTTCCTTTGTTTTCTTTTTCATATTTCTTTGTGTGATTGCATGTACATAATGTGATCCCTCATACTGTTCATTTGGTGTATCTCTCTCTTTTTGAGCATTCCTCTATTTGTATCTACATTCTTCTCTATTTCATAAACATTTTTATCTATTTTGCTTGTCTTGTGTTTTCTTTTTGGGGATGACGCAAGGCGTTGAGACAATTAGGTCTCTTCCATGTCAACCCGAAAGGATTTTTCTTTGTTTTCGCTCTCTTTGTGTCATTCTTCCAGTTCTATGAGTATTTTGTGAATGATGACATTTTTGAGCTCTATAACAACATTGTAGCAAAGATATAATGACCTTGAATCCATAGATGCCTTATGCATTTTTGGGGGCAACGCCTCCTTCCTTTTCCTAGCCTAGCTTTATTTCGAAAACATATGACTTGGCATAGGGCTTTATGAGGAAGCTCTCATGTCTTAGGATTGTACATTGGCTACTTTAAAACAATTTCTCACAACAATGGTGTTAGCAACTGCTTTAAAGTGGGGGCATACATTGACAATATCTTATGACATGTTTCATGTTTCATGGTGTGATTTTCTTTATTCTTGTTATATGTCCTTTTCTTGGTGGTGTCATTGGGTTTGATGTCCTCCAAGAGTGTGATATTTTTTAGTGTATGACTTTCCTTTTAGTGGTGATGCAATGCACTATATTCCCTAAGTTGCGGATCTTTTAATCTTGACTTATCCTCTCTTGGAGATATTAGGCGCGATGTTCCATAAGAAGAAGACCTTACACAAACTAAAAAAAATCCCTTTGAACAAAAACCTTTTACTAGCATTATTGTTCATAAGTTTTAGCATTACGTAGCTTGTTAGCCTTATGAAGCTTAAAACCCTAAAATTCAGGGCCACCAAGCATAACGAACCATGCTTTCTAGTGGAGCCTTTCCTTGTTCATAGGTGTTTAGCATAACACATCTTGTTAAGCCCTATGAAGCTTGAAAACCCCTCTAAATTCAAGGCCATCTAGCATTATACACCTTCTTGTCTGTGGAGCCTTGCCTAACATTGTGGTTCCTTATTGAAGCTATCAAGAGGATAGCTTTTATATGGTATGGGAGCCTAATATGATTCTCTCATTTTCTGCCCTTTTAGGATACTCACTTAGTGGATAGCCTGAGGCACTACCCCAAAGTGAGTGCGGAAAAATAAATTGATAGCTTAGATGTGTTCCACATTGTGTTGGATAGTCTAAGCTTGATCTTCTTGGTCTTTGATGTTGTATGATTGTGTATCTTGTCATTGTTGCATACATATGTGTCTTGAATTTCAACTTTAGTGTGAGTTTAACATGGGGTCATACTCTCACTAAAGTTGGGGAAAAATGTAGTGTCAAAAAAAGTATCCCTTTTTCACACTTAATTTGAGAATAATTAATTAATAAAATGAGCTTAATTATGTCTTAATTTAGTGTTGCAATATGTCTTTCATATTCACATTAAGTTTAGGGCCCTTTTAAACTAAATGGACTTAATTGTGCCTCATTTTTGGTGTTGTAAGGTGTACCTTTGCAATTTCACACTAATCTAGGGCTTTATTAATTGATTGAGGTTAATTTTCCTTAATTAGTCCCTTTAATTTAAATCCAACCCTAATTAAATGCAATTTCTGAAGGATAAAATCTAGCATTCATAAATGCCATTACATAAAACTTAAACATTGGAAGATGTGTGTCCTAGGTAAGTAACCTAGGACCCATTCACCAAAGGGAAAATGGGTCCTCACTTAGTCTTATGACCCTGATTTTGCATAATGTTTTACATTGCCCGATGTGTGTCCTAGGTAAGTGGCTTAGGACCCATTTGCCCTATGGCGAATAGGTCCTCACTTAGACCTAGGACCCCTCTTTTGAATATATTTTTGGCAGTATTCTAATGATTTCAAATCTAAAATTCAATTTCAACTTGTTATATTTGAATTTTGGGAATTAATGTTAAGATAGGTATAAATACAAGGTTATTTCACTAAATTCATCCTAGAGTTTTTATGCAAGCATCCTAATAGCAAACTTATGATCAAGAGAGCATTCAAGAGCATTTTCAAGGCATTCAAAGGAAGATTTATTTAAGAATATTACAGCAATCAAGATTCCATTGTCATATCAAATATGTCTTGCAACATGCATGTTGTTTGAGCTCATATGTTGATCTAGTGTTCAAGATCAATCCAATCATATCAAAGTTATTGTTTCACATCAAGTTTCATGATCAAGATCTACATTCATTGAGACCACTTCATGCAAGTTTGTAGATTCATCCAAGGTTTCAATTAAGGTTTGGCGAGTTGCTACAAATTGTTGTTCATTCATTAAATCTTGGTAAGGTTTGGTGAGTTGTTACAATTAAGGTTTAATTACCAAAATTGGGTTTGACCAAGGCAAACCTCCATTCCCTAACAAAACAACATTTTTCTCTCTTAGATGTGTGATTGCAGATTTTAGGTTGAAGATCAATTGGAGAGAAAAATTGGAGAAAGTTGTAAATTTGTCAAAGTTGCAAGGAAAGTTGTCAAATCATACAAACTGAGCTACAAGTTGTATTTATTTATTTTTGATAGTGAACAAATAGAATCTAGAAGTTTGGACATAGAATAAAAAAATCTAGAAACTGATTTTCGAGAGCGCTAGTCAAGACCCATTTTCCATAGGGAAAATGAGTCCTCAATGAGGTCTGAAAAAGAAAATTGTTGATAGTTACACAACATTTGGCCCTTTCCAGATCTACATTTTGACTGTTGTTTGGGTTAGATTTAAGTATTGTTACTCATTTGCATATCATAGCTTTCATTTTGAATGAAATAAGGGAAGTAGGTGTACCATATATTTCATAATGGAACACCCCACACGTTTTGCTTATTTCACTTGTCAAGAAATACAACTATTGGTTTTTACAATTTCCCAAGTTTACTTACATTAGAATACATGGGTGCCCTCTTGTGCCATACCGACTGCCTTGGTATCCCACAAACAAGCTGATTTTATTGTAGGTCACAAGGCAGTTGGTTTCCTTTGATACTTGGTGTTAAAGAACTTGCATAAAATGGGTATCAAAGGTGGATTCCTCATAAAAATCAATGGATGGGAGGCTTGTCCTTCTTTCCCTAGTGCCCAATACCCAGAAACTAAAATGGAATATTTCCACTTGCCAACACATACTATAAGAAGATACTTTGATCCATATGGAGTAGCATAGAAGGTTGCCACCAAAAATTATAAGCATAAGGCCCATGTAGAAGACTACTAGGCTAATTGCACAAATGAGTTTCAAGTTTTTAAGAGGAGATTCTCCTGACTCTCCCTCAAGATGATGAGATTATATAGAACCATGGATGTCCTCAATTAGATAGAAGATGAGGAGGATGTTATTATTCAACATCATGATTACATGGACATTGTCAATAAGCATCTCCTTCCAATTGATTAGGTAGAGGAGGAGATCACATATTTGAATAAGATCATCTCTCGTAATAAATTACTCCAAAAATTTGGCCAAACATAAGATTATGGAATTGGAGGCCGATAGAGTGAAGTTTTGACATGATCTAATGGGTGATCTCAAGTCACAATATTCTTTTGAGGAAGAATTTGATGTCGAAGAATATGAGGGCGATGAGGAGTCGAAGAAAGAGAAACCTCTAATAATCAAGAGAGAAAAAGGCAAGCAGAAGTCAAAAGCAAAAGCTAATGTAGCTTAATAAAATCCCATGACAAAGAAGAGAAGGCCCACGAAGCCTATGTCAGAATGGACTCCAAAGAGAAGGAGGCTCGTTAGGGGCAAAGAAAAAGTTGCTTGTGCAAAATCAACTCCTCCCAAAAGACAACAAAAAGAACAAGAAATTGAAGATGTACCTCAAGATACAGTTGAGGGAGGAACCTAGGAGGAAGCAATAAACATTGAAGGCTCTAAGGAAAGAATGGTCTACCAAAGGCAAGATTCCCCGAGGAGTGGAATTCCATTCCCCAATCTTGATAATATAGAGAAAGTTGCTACATAATTGGAGAAGGTTGCTTAGGAAAGGCCTTCTAAAGGAGAGAGGGTTGCAAATGAGAATGAGGAGAACATGATATTTGAGCCACAAGTGATGTTGATCAAACTTTTGAGGAAGGGGGGGACGCTAAAAAAGTTGATAAACATTTGAAAATAAGCTCTTCCAAGGACCCTAACTCAGAAGTGGAAATAAAAAAGGTTAGTAATCAAGATACTGAACAAGTTCCTATGGATAGTCAACAGACATCACAAGATGCCAAACCTCAGGATAATATGTAGTTGCAACAAGAAGTCAATAAAGAAGATGATAATGTTCAAGATGAGGAAGCAAATCAAAGAAAGAACATCTAGGAGGAGAAAGAGAAGAGATAACGAGAGTTGGATGTGAATGTTGAAGCATCTACTACTCCAGATTGGTTGAAAGAAATTTTGAAACCAAAGCATGTTGTGGAAGAGGCAATCTCGAATTGGGATAATTTTTTTATGGGCCTAAAAAAACCCAAGGAGAAGAAGAAGGCACAATTCATTTCTTGTATAGAGAAGGATAACTCTAATAATAGGGTGTTGCACATTGCATCACCAATGGTCGAAAGAATAAGGAGATCACTCCTTAGGAGTACAATGTACAATCAATTAAGTTGTGTCCATAAACAAAGAAACAAGAAGTTGAAGACCTTCAGGGATCAGTGGAGGCCATCTTGTAGAGGCTAGAAAAAGAAGTGAAAGCTAAAGAAAGGTTGCAGAAGTAGGTGGATGAAATGTAGAAATATATTAAGCATTTGGTGAGTCCCTTATGGTTTGAGGCTAGCTCTTCTACCCAACCCAACATTTTTTCAAAAGATACTATTAATAAACTGGAAAAGATGAGGTCTTCTACACAAGTGCACATGATTGGGTGGCAAGGATATATGAAAAGGGAATCCCTCTTACTACAGAAATTGTACAATTGTATGAAAGATGCTCAACTTGCCTGGATATGGTGTAGAAGATTACAGTTGAGTGTAAGGCTATGGATGACAAGTCTACAGTAAGATTGAATATTATAATTGAGGTCCCAAAGTAGGTTCTAATTGAAAAGAAGGTCCTCACTTCTAAAGAAATTGATAAACCTAAGGAGTAGTTGGAGGCCTTTAAATTTAAGAGGGAGATTATGGACAAGGAGTTGGAAGAATTTTCCAAGATAGAAAAGGATTTAGGGGACATTTATGTGTGTTGGATTTTGTTTTTGGAGTTATGATTGGTAAGTCTCTCAACAAATATTACATGAAATTGGATTTGCCGAAGAAATCATGGAAGGAAAGATTTATCCATGTTGAAGAAGGTGATGTCACAAAGGACCATTTGGAAAATGTTGTTATGTGTGTAAGCGTGATGCATAAATTCCAAGAATCTAAGCTAGAATGGGATAAGATATTGAACAAATATGAAGCTGAGTTGGAGTCAACTGCTCTAAGAATTAAATTTATTCTAGTTCCTGACCAAGAGGAGTTAAATAATGTCTTACATAAATTCCAAGAATTTACTAAAGGGCAGAAAATGGACAAGGGAAGAGAATAAGGACAAATCAACATGGGAATCAATGTTGGTCTTCATTAAGCATAAAAGGCAACCTTGTAACCTAGAAATCAATTCCCAAAAAGTTTTATTTCAAAAATAAAATTGCATTTAGTGTAAAAAATAGGATTTCAGTATTTTAATATTAAAATCAAATGGGCAAAGGGTCACATGCTAACATATTATGGTTAACCTAATTAGGGCACCCAAGTTTGATGTAATCTCAATCATTGATTTCAAACCCTAATTTCTAGATGAACTCTTTAAATATGAGGTTTTCCCTCATTTTTTTGTTGGATCTAGAATTTTTCTAAACACTTTGAAGTTGTTATAAGAAGAAGACATTTATTTTTGGTGTTCTATTCTTTGTTGCTTCAGATTATTGCATGGTTCCTACTTTCCAAGCTATTTTAAGATGTTTTAAATTTTTTAGTCTCAGTTCTTTCGTGTTTATGGAAAAGTATTGAAGATATTTGATTAATATGTTGCTCATACTATTTTTAGGTTATTGATTGTAAGTCACTTTGTATAGTTAGCTTGAGTCATTTTTATGCAATAGTTCAATTGTAAGTGTTTATTCATATTATGCTAAGAAATATGGGTATATGGTTAAATTTTTCACAGTCTAAAAATATTTATATTCCTTTGAAGATTGCACTATTTCTATGATACAAAAGATTTAATCTTGGTTAAGCAGGGATTGGTTGTTGGGGATTTGTCCATCTTAAATGTTGAGTTATTTAAATGATTTCACTTAGGTTTTGAGTTAGAAATATCTCTAAAACCCTATATATTTTGCTATTTCTTTGAATCTGTGTTAGTTTTAGGCAAAAAAGCATCACTAAAATTTCCATATTTGATGATAAGATCATTTTCAAGTTTCAAATCTAAAAAATACAATTAGAGTTTATATTCATTTTCAAAATTTTACAAAACCCTTGTTTGGATCTTATAGCTTCCAACCTTGTTGAACCCTAAATGCCCCTTTGTGATTAACAACAAAATCACATACATTACTGAGTTATTCTTGCATAGTCAAGACCCAACTTTATAAACCTTGGGGTTACTTTTTGAAGTTTTCAGAAGAAGGTTACCTTTCAAGAGAGGTAGAACACTTGCATTTTATCTATGTTGTGTAGTGCAAAAAAACTCATCAACAGAATTGGCTCTAGGAGGGATGATTAAACAAAGTTGGAGCATATAGGGCCATTTTCTCCAGAAAGATTTCATAGAGTACTCAGATCTACACCAAATAGAGGAGAATTGCAAGAACTTAAAACCCCTACCAAAGCTAGGAGAGCCAGAAAAGGGGACTTGGTTTGTCTTCAACACCACCTGTCACTTCTTTTTCACCCACATCTTCTCCATCTTCTATTTTTGTGTCTCTTGCTTCCCCTCCACAGTCACCTCCACCTATAGTCCATATTCCAATTGTTGTACCTCAACAATTACCACCTCCATTTCCACCAATGGCCTGGTTAGCTACCAACCCTTCACCTCTTACTATCAATATCTACCATGAGATGCCCAAAAATTCAAAATAAATTTGCTCAAAGTTTTACACCAATGACCTCAATAGGATTGTAGAGGAACATATCAAAATTTGTGAAGTTTCCCTTAAAGATAGAGTAATTGACCATCAAGATGTAGCCTACAAAATTTTTCCATATTCTTTGGGGGAGGAAGCTTTCTATTGGTATATGCATTTTTCAACTAGGTCAATAATTGATTGGGATGGGATGATAAATGCTTTTCTATAGAAATACGCAATTCCTATCAGCCCCACTATGCTGAATAAATAGTTTGTTTCAATCAAGAGGGAAGAAAATGAACCTATAAGCTCTTTCAACAATAGGTTTCACTGAGCTTATACCAGATTGCAGGTTCCATATGTGGTCAATGATGCATTAGCTAAGTTAATGTATTGTGAGGCCCTTGATAATCATACCAAAAATTTTGTAAAAAGAGAAAACCCTACCCCTCGCGACCTAGTAGCCATGTATGTTGACGTAGTTAAGGCCAGTGTTGATCTAGTACAAAATATAACTGGCCCCCTCCCTTCAAATTGGGTCCAACAACAAATCCAACTCAAATTCAAGGTTTAACCTAGGCACAAGCTAATCATAGCCCATTGTTGAACCAAGTTCCTTAGATGCCATTAGTGCCTCACCAAGGCCACCTTTAGATCAGATTCACCCAACCCCACCTGCATATCTACAAAACTCAAATGTGCCGACATATTTACAAAATTCTAGTACACCACCTTATCTGCAAAATTCAAATACCCTTGCTTATCTGTAGAATTCCACATCTCAACCTATCTATCTCCAGAATTATGTTCCTACCCATAATCTAAGCAAAAAGGATTGAATTGATGAGTTGGTAAAACAAGTGAAGAAGCTTTCTACTGAGGTAACCTACCTTAGAAATTAGAATAATCAACTCCAATCTTCACAGAGGAATTTTCAAAGCAACTATAATAAAGACCAAGGGCAAAGTTCAGGTCAAAATCATAATTATGAATGCATATAAGGTCAGAGTTTTCAGAGGAAAAATAGGACCTGGAACACACGTCCTAATAATGGATGGGTTCCTTCTCCACTCGATCCACAAGGTAATTCTGAGAATTCATCTACAAGAGTTTATTTAGCTTAAGTAGCGTTATCGGGATGGTGTAAGATACATAATACAAATAAGCACTTAGGACTTGATTGTCCATAATTTTAGATTGCTGCCAGGATATTTCAGCTGGAGGTACAAAATGCTATAGAGGAAAACAATGCATCTAGATGTGAGATAGTTCCTTCTGAACCATACGATTTAGTGATGGTGGTGAATCAGGCCTCATTCCCTAAAGCATAAGACAATGAACTTGAAACTGAAGAAGCTACACAACATGCAACTAAGACAAAGGATGTATGCAATGAGGATTCACTATCCTAGTTGTTTGATACTAATGTTGATGATGATCAGGGAGATGATGTTCAAATGTTGAATCAGAGGAAGATGCCATATGATCTATGAAACCAAAAGGCTAGAGGTTCATTCACTACCTCTACCCCACCTAATAGCTTTAACACTCCTCTGGATCCTAGTGTAAGTAACAATCCTTTGTCTTCTGATGTGCCTACACAATATTTCACGAAGGGAGACCAATCCAAATCTGATGTCACTCAAATGGGAGAATATGTAGCTGAAGAATTGAAGAAAATAAATGTGAGACTTTCAAATTTTGAACTTTTAAGAGTATCTAAAATCAAAAATTTCTTTTTCAGATCACTGAATGGAACAGCTCAACCAAAAACTTCACAAGATGTAGCAGTAAAGAAGGTCCCAGCTAGTGCTACCAATAATGAAGCAATGCTTTGACAAATGTTGGATAAAGGAAAGGTAAAATAGAAGTCTCATGTCTCTCAGGCAGATAGTCCAGTGAGTCTTTTCCGGTATAGGCATGAAACTCCTCCTTTCTTGTTGCCTCTATGTATATTTGGTAAGAATTTGCATAACTACTTACTTGATTCAGGTGCTTCTATGAATGTTAAGCCTCTTGTAGTATGTAAGGCTCTAGGTCTCACTCCCACACCATCTCACCATAAGGTAACACAATTAGACAAAATTAAAGTAAATGTGGTTGGGGAATTGAATAGGATTCCTATGCAAGTGGCCTCAGATCCGAGGGTACAAAAAATAATTGGCATTCCAGTAGTTGATATTCTTGATGCATGTGGTCTAATTTTGAGCAGAGATTGGATGGAAACGTTGAATGGGTACATACATACTAATCATTTTCACATGTGGCTTCCATGGAAGGGACTATTGAATCATATTTGAATTGAAAGAGAACCTAGGATGGAGCACATGATCACATAATACAAGCCAAATGAGGTTTTATTCTTAGAAATAGACTTGGGTACTTACATTCCCATGGTTGTAGAAGAAGAGGAGATACTTATGTTGCATGATGTATCAAGGGATTTGACTCAAATCCATAGTAGCACTGAGGTACCAGTTGAATTAGATGATGACTCCCAAACTGATGGAGCTATTGGATTGTTTGAAGGTTTTCAAGAATTCACAAGTTGGGTACATCATCAGCTTAGTTTGAGAAACAAAGTGGACATTAAAGATCTCTTGCTACCTTGTTGGTCTAGAATTCATGATGCCTCTCATTTAGATTTTGAATGTTGCTTATGTCAAACTGTAGTAGAAGAAATCAGAAAGCAAGTCAGTCCTTCTAGTCCCACTATTGAAAAATAGAAAATCCAAGAGCCTCAATCACCTGTGCAATTTGAGCAGCTTGTACAAGTTTCTCAAAAAACTTGTAAGCCATCCTTGAACAATAAATGGAAAACAAACCAAACTAAATTTTGTACTTTGCAATTTGATGGATCAAAATCTAAACAAGGTGCTACGATAGGCTTCGAGTTAAACAGTCCTGCTCGTAAGACATTTTTTCTTGCACATAAACCATAGTTTTATTGTACCAATAATGTAGCAAAGTATGAGGCTTTAGTGCATGGAATTTTGATGGCATTGTGTAAGAAGGCCAAAGCTCTTCAAGTATTTGGTGATTCTAAGTTGGTAGTTGCACAAGTACGAAAGCAATACTCTTGTCATGATAAATGGATGGCCAATTATCACCATTGTGTATGTGATATAATAGAAGGTTTCAAGGCCTTTAAAATTTAGTTGATTCCTCATAGTAAGAACCAAAATGTTAAGGCATTGCATCAAGAAACAAGCACATTACAACCATTATCATTATCTGGTTTGAAAAAATTCACCATTGAGCTCACTCCCACACCATTTGTGCCTGACAACATCACCAATTTCCAAGTTTTTGAAGATGACAAACACCCTCCTTTTTATCACTAGTTCTAATGTGTTTTCTTTACCAATTATCAATTAGGTAGATCCAGAGGAAGTGAAGTTGGACTTGGAAGGAGTAATCAACTTGAAGATGAACACTATTCCCAGAGTGGTACAACTCGAGCAAATATTTGATTTCGATCAGCTAAGGGAGCAAGGACAACAAGTGAAGAAAGAATTTGTGGACAACCAATGTGATACTTACAATATGGGTACACTAAAGAATGTCTTTATCGGTAAGGATTGCACCCCTACGAAGAGAAAAGGAATAATTGAAGCGTTACATGTAACCAAGACGTCATTGCTTGGAGTTATGAGGACCTTAATGTTGGAGTGAAAATAACATTGAGAGGGGGGGGTGAATCAGTGTCTAAACAGATTTAACCAATTTTCATAAAATTAAACCATAGCTCATATTTGATCTCAATATTAACATGATTAAAGCATTCATAAGTTGAATGTAATCATTCAGAAAAAAAAATTTGAGAAATGCAATACCCAAACGGTAAACAAAGTAGTAACAACTTAGTAAAGCAGTAAGACCATAAAAGAACAAAGAGACACAAGATTTTGTCAAGTGCAAAACCCTCATGGGGATAAAAACCACTCTTGAAATGCCTTGCAGGCTTAATCGATTTAATCCACTATTCGCAATGCCTTATAGGCTAATTTTTGAGCACCCACTCAAGGAGCACCAACCCCTCATTTAGAGATATCAATCTCAAGGAGTGCCAACGCCTCAAATTATATTTCTGAATAATAATAATATCTCAGAGGATCTCTTTTTTTTCAATTAAGCTCATATAACTCAATTTTCTAGTCTACCTAATACCCTAAGAATTCAAATATTGAATCCTTAAAATATTACATAGAGAAGAATTACAATACTATTATGCATCATATTTTTTAGATTTTTTATTACAGAGTTTTTCTAATACATTTTTTGATACAGCCAAAATATCTATCTCTCAAAATGATAACCAGAAGTCTCATAGTGTTCACAACATTGTCTTTATATATGTTTATAAGTATGTTTGTCAAAAGAGTCTTCAAAGAATTCAAGGTCAAAGAGGAATCAGAAACCCCATTTGTTGTTTTTGAATGTGTGCCACAGAATCAATGATATGTAACGCCTGATCAGCAGGCAGTAAATAAACTTTGACGGGGTTATAATAATGCCTTTTATTCAAATTGCAAGAGTTTTGCTTGAAAATACAAATCAAGAGCAATAATCTTCATGATAGTTATTAATTTTAGAATACCCCAATGCTCAAACATTTATTTCTGAATACCCATAACCTGAAACTATAATTTATGCAATGAATGAAGAGATTTCCAATTAAAACTGACAAATTTCTCAAAAAGTACGACTACCCATTGTCTGAAAAATCATAAATAGAAAACCCATATGCTAAATCCATCAAAGTAATGACAGGTGAAATATTTCACAGAGGTATCATTGCCTGTTATGTTTTATGGTTTACCAATCTGTCAAGAAATGTAACTGTTTCATTTCAAAATGAACACAATGATCAATAATAGCATTTGCAAAAAAAAAATCTGATATTAGAGAAAGTGTAACCGAACCTATATCATGAAAAAACGTCTTCAACCACAAAGAGTATTCCAAAAGAAAGACAATAGCGCACCAAAATATGTCATTTTATAAATATAAATACCAAATAATAATACCTGTTCATGCAACAATCAAATAAATAACAGTCAGAATTTGCAGCTCCCACAATTTCCCTTGAAAGAACACAATCTTTTCATGCATAGAGAAAGAACTATATGCAGGCCGAACTCTCATGATGAGATATTTTTGGAACCATAGAATAATGATAGAGAGGGCTAAGAGAAAATTCGAAGAAGAAAGGAGATCACAATGTCTTCATGGTGGCGGCTAGGGTTCCATACCCAACCAAATGAAAAACATAAAGCTCATTTTTCCCTAAACATTCCTTTTCCAAAAAAATCAATGCCTACTCAAAATAACATAATGAAGTTTGAAGTTCACATAAATCAAAAACATAATAATCAACTCAAAAGATTGTTGAGTTCGTTGTCAAAGTCCAAAGCTTGCCGACCACATTATTAAAAATAGACCAAATTATTAGATAAAGATGCCGACCACATGATCTCCAAAGGAAATGACAAGTATAGAAATGTATGATGGTTGTCGATGACTTTAACCAAAGTCATTTTCAAATTCAATAAGGCCTTATATCATTGCAAGTTAGCCATTTAAAAAAAAATGATGCCCAAAGTAACATTATCTTCAAGCCATACACATTACCTTCACTTATATATTTGACAAGATAGCATTAGATGTCGATCAAGGCTCGTGTAATAGATTCTCCATATATATTGTTAAAGTCATATGCCTTAGTCAGATATGACATCAAGTTCCATTGAGTCAAATAAAGCAATAACCATACTGTCTAAAATGGAGCAATTTATCAAAGTACTAAACAAAATATGTGCCATGATCATCAATGATATACCAACTCAAATACTATTGAGTAAACCATGAAATATTATACCTCAACTAGTGAAGACCAAGATCATAATTCTAAAACTGAAAAGAGCCTAGAAACTGAAAACCAATACCATAATCCAATTTCTTAGACAAGTAAGATAACTTGTATCTACATGAAGCTCAAACGGATAAGTACAATAGGATATGAATGAAAACCAAAACTGAATGTAACCCAAAGCCATAAAATTGTCCATTGAATGCCAAGACCAATAAGCCATATAATCAAATTTTCATTAAATCAGTGTCATGATAAAGCATAAGGATCCAATATGAGACTGTCAACAAAAAGACCAATCTGAAAGTGGTTTTGTCATCAAGGACAACCATAAACACAATTGAGATCCAATAAACTCCCCCTTTGTCCTTGATGGAAAAACACAAATGACTCTCCCCCTTTTTGCCTCAATGACAAAGGATAAAAGAGAAGAATGTGCATTTCCATGAAACACAACTGAGAATCCAACCAAGTACCATGAGAAGCAATTGCAAAGATAGACTAAAAGTGCAGCAACCATGTTTGTAGGAGAGTTGTAATTGAGTAAAGATTAAAGCATGCTCCCCCCAAGCCAATGCTTGTAAAATCAGAGAAGTAAAGATTGAGAGATAACTCCCAATCGAAGTCTCAGTCTTTCAAATAACTCTTTAGCTAAGGGCTTAGTAAAAATATCAGCCACCTAGTCTTGTGAGCCAACAAATTGTAAACATACTTCATTAGCCAACACCTTTTCTCAAAGAAAATGAAACTTGATAGCAATGTGTTTAGTGTGAGAGTACATAATAGGATTCTTGGAGATATTTATCGCACTTGTGTTATCACATAGAATAGAAACAGGTTTAGGAACTTCAATACCCATATCTGATAGAGTTTGACTCATCCAAAGAACTTGAGTACAACACGAAGTGGCAGCAATGTATTCTACTTCAACAGTGAAAAGAGAAACAGACTCTTGTTTCTTGTTGTGCCATGCCACTAAACGATCACCGAGAAAGAATGCAACACCACTGGTGCTTTTCCTATCATCCAAACAACTAGCCCAGTCAACATCAGTATATGCAATCAATGAAAAATCATTGCTTCTAGGATACCAAAGACCATAATCAAGAGTGCCCTGAATATATTTAAAGATTCGTTTAACAACAGTAACATGAGATTCTTTAGGTGATGCCTGAAACCGTGCAACTGTGCAAACTGCCTGCATTATGTCAAGTCTATAAGCAATTAAATATAACAGACTGCCAATCATTGATCTATATTCAGTTTGATTTGTATCAGGAGAATCATCAACCTTAGTAAGTTTTCATCTAGTAACCATTAGAGTGCTAACTGGATGGCATTCATTCATTTGAAATTTCTTAAGCATCTCTCTAGCATACATAGAGTATCAAATGGTTGTCCAACCTAGAGTACCAAGCTCTAGGTGCTTGTTTTAAGCCATAGAGGGCATTTTTCAACCTGTTAACATGATTAGGCCTATCTTTACAAATAAATCCTTCAGGTTGTTCAACATAGACCTCTTCATCTAAGTAGCCATTTAAAAAAGAAGTTTTGACATCCATTTGATAAATAGTAAAGTTTTTATAAATAGAATAAGCCAAGAATATTCTGATACATTCTAGTCTAGCAATAGGTGCAAAGGTTTCACCAAAATCAATACCTTCTTGTTGAACATAGCCTTTGCAGACAAATCTTGTTTTGTTGTGAACAACATTTCCATTTTCATCAAGCTTATTTCTGTATATCCATTTTCCTCCAATGACATTCTTGTCATTTGGTCTTGGGACTAACTCCCAAGTCCGATTTTTCTAAATCTGATCAATTTCTTCCTGCATAGCATTAACCCAACATAAATCTATGAGAGCTTTATTAAAAAATTTAGGATAAAATTGAGTAACTAAATAGAAAGCTATTTGAGCCTTTCATCAGATTCTACAGCCTTTCTTCTAGTTTGAATTCATGCATTTTTATCCCCAATAATCTGATCTTTGGGGTGATATTTAGCTAGATATTTCAAAGGAGTTTTTGATACACCTTTTTTAGGACTTGCTTCTTCAATTTTAGGCTTGTTGATTCAGCATTAGGCTTTGTTGTTTCAGCTCCTTCTAAATTTATTTCAAGTTCAAGTTCTTCTTCCTCATTAACCTATAAAGATTCAGCATCTAAGTGTGGTTTTTCATCAAATTTTACATTAACAACTTCAACAATCTTGTTAAGCCTTTTGTTAAGACATTTATAAGCTTTACTATGAGTTGAGTATCCCAAAAAGATACCCTCATCACTCTTCGATTGAAAGCTTCCAAGGTTATCATCATCTTTCCTAATAAAACACTTGCTTCTAAAAAATTTAAAATACTTCACAGAAGCTATTTTTCCATACCATAGTTCATAAGGAGTGTGTTTAGATTTCACCCTAAATTGCACTCTATTCAAAATGTATACAGCGGTATGAACAACTTCTTTCCAGTACATATCGGGCAACTTAGCTTCATCTAGCATTGTTGTAGCCATTTCTTTTACAGTTTTGTTTTTACGCTCAACTACCCCGTTTTGTTGAGGTGTTTTAGTTGCAGCATACTTTCTTTTAATACCGTGTTGTTCACAGTAATCAATAAACTTTTGAGAGGTGAACTCACCTCCTTGGTCAGATCGTAGACATTTGAGTTTAAGATCTGATTCCTTTTCAACCATTTTATGAAATATTTTGAACCTTTCAAAAGCTTCTAATTTGTGCTTAAGAAATGTGGCCCAAACCATTCTAGTATAATCATCCACAAATAGCATAAAATATTTTTCACCATTAATAGACCTTGTTCTAGTTGGTCCACACAAATCTGTATGCACTAGTTGTAAAGGTTTTGATGAAGAATGTTCTTTTGTTTTGAAGTTGATTTTAGTTTGTTTACCGCTTAAACATTCTTTGCACACGAAATTTTCTGGCTTGTTAAGGACTCGTAGACCTCTAACATTTTGATTTTTACTGATTCTAACCATATTTTCAAAATTTATGTGTCCTAGTCTTTTATGCCATAACCAGCTTTCTTCAATTTGGCCCATTAGACACATACCTTGATTGTTGTCATTGTTTGATGTGTCAAGAAGATTGTAAATATTTCCTTTAGTCCTTCCAGCTGCAACAACCTTTCCAAGCTTATTTTTAATCTCACATCCCTGCAAAGTGAACAAAACATGATAACCACTGTCACATATTTGACTAACACTTAGAAGATTGTGCTTAAAACCTTCCACATAGTACACATTATAGATAGGGGTGTCCTCATTCAGAAGAAGTGAACCTCTACCTTTAATTTGTATACCAGAATTATCACCAAACTTAACATATCCACCTATATAATCTTCAAGATTTATGAACTTATCCTTCTCGCCAATCATGTGGTTAGAACATCCACTGTCCAGGACCCATAAGTCCTTTTTCTTGGAATGAAAGGCAGTTTGGACTAACATAGTTTGCTGGGTGTTGTTAACATTCTTAGGCTTCCAGACCTTTTTTATTTTTTGTTGTTTAGATTGCAAATCAACTTTGCACTATTTGACAGAGTGCCCCAAAGCATTGCATTTAAAACATCTGATCTGTTTAACAAAACCATAGTATTTCCTAATACCAAACCTAGGTATTCTAGGATTCATAAGCCTGCAAGAGCTCACTTTATGGCCAAATTTGTTGCAGAAAAAGAAGTAACCATAGAAGAATGGATTGACTTTGTATGATGTTCTATTACCTTTTATGGATTGAACATGATTCTTACCAGATTCAAATTGATTTGGACCTGAACCCTTGATTTCAGAAGAGGGGTATTGTTTTGCATTATCAATTGAGCATTCACCCTTTTCGAAACCAACACCGGTTTTGTCTTTATACAACTTTTGCTTGCTAAGCATCTCATTAAGTTTTAAAGTGCTTTCATATTTTTCAATTTCATTTCTAAGACGGACTACTTCTTGTTCCAATTTTTAAATTTCTTGATCTTTGCAGCTTATAGTCACTCAAAGACAGTCCTCAACTCTTTTAGCTTCTTCAAGCTCAATTTTTAGAGACTATTTCTTGATCAAGTTTATGTTCTTGAGCAAGAACTTGTTTTTTGAGTTTTTTGACCTCTTTTAAAGCACATTTCAGTTCACTTTCAAGATCTACTTCACCTTCTTCAATATCAATGGTGTTTGAATCTTCTTGCTGAGTAATTTTAGCCATTGACAAGGTTTCATCTTCTTCTACTAATGAATCTTCAGACTCAATGTCAATGTCATCTTTACTAAACAAACTCTTATTCTTTTTGAATTTGAAATTTTGTTTAGGTTTAAAGGCCTTCTTCTTAGGTTGTTTTCCAGATTTCTCATTGTCACTAATTTGATCATCATAGGGGAACTTTGCAGCAAAGTGACCTATTTTACCGCAATTAAAGTATTTAAAGGGAAGTTTTCCCTTATATTTTCCTGATCTCTTTTAAAGTTTTCTAACAAAGTGGGATTCTTTAGAATCAAACAACTCTGACTCAATAACTTCATCTTTTTCTTTCTTTTCAGTATTAAAGGCAGTTTCTTTTCCTGTTGAGTTGTTTTTGCTAGTTCTCATTTCATAGGCAGTAAGAATTCCTTGCAGACTATCTAGGGTGAGCTAATCAAAATGTTTCTTTTCTTCAAGAGCTAAAACCTTAGATTCAAATTTAGTCGGTAAGGTTCTAATGACCTTTGTAACCACATCAAACTCTTTAACCTCTTGTCCTAATCCTTTCATAGCATTGACAACATCATCAATTCTTAGAAAATATTCAACCACTTTTTCATCATCCTTCATTCTCATTTCCTCAAATTGATGTTTGAGAGTAATGATTTTTGACAATTTGACTTTTTCATTCCCTTGGTATATGGTTTAAAGTTTATCCCAGATTTCTTTAGCTACCTTGCAATGCATGACTTTAATAAACACATCTTTAGTTAAACCACACAAGATAGCATGCTTAGCTCTGGCATTAGTTTTATTCCTCTTTTTCTCAACAAGATCTATGGGTATTGTGGCTGGAACTGTAGTGTCCCTCCAGTTTCAATATACTATTTAGTTTGATTCTGCTTGATAGATGCTTTAGTTTACTTTGATACTATGTTGTTTTTTTTCAGAGGTGATTCTGGATACTATGTTGTTTTGATTTTGCGGATGATACATTGACATCCTGGTTATTTGGTTATGTTAGTTTGATGATACTGAGATAGATTCATTCATGATATGGCTTATTTGTTTATGACTATTTCTTATGTTTATCATATTGTTATGATTGTTTATGATTGATCTTGCTCGTTTGTGTCGGTGGATAAGACAGTGTAGCATTAATCATTCATGAGTACCCTGCTACGCTGTAATTCTTATTCACGGTGTGTTTTCTAACATGAGTTTATATATATATATGTTTTAACCTTGATGTTTTCCTGCAGACACAGGTACCGGGTAACGGCTCCACCTGCTTGTCAGGTCTGAGCGTACCCTAATTCAATACAAATATGTTGTTGGAGGTATTGACAGGTCCTTTTAAACCATCATTCGTTTTCAAACGAGTATCTCTGTGTTACCCCGTGTAGCCCAGTTTGTCTTGTCGTGTTCAAATATATATTGTTTTGTGTTTGCGAATATAATATTTAATTTTATTAAATGTTTATTGATGTTTATATCAGTGTTTGTGATTTAATTTATTAAGTTAAATTAAATAAGTTATTAAATTTATCAGTGAAAGTTATTTCTTTGAAATGTTTTATTTAAAATATTAATATTGTTGATTTAATTGTGCAACTTGAATGATGTGAAATAGATATTTTTAAAGCAAGATATTTTCGACGAGATAAGAATCTCTGATTGTCAGATAAAGTTCTGTTCTGATATTTTAAAGAATGAGTTGAACTGAATGAGCTATTTACAATGCGAATTGAACTATCAGCTAAAATTGAATGATTGAAATTTCATTGCATGAATTAATATCTAAAAAGGGGATTTGCAATTTTTAACATTCACGGGAAGAATTCTTACGACAACAGTTTTTTAGCAGTTTATTTCACAGCAATTGTTTTCAAAAGAATTTTTCCTTTTAAGATTTAGTTACCAGCGTGTTTTGAAGTTGGTTTGATTTGAATTTCACCATCGAAGTCTGGAAAAGTTGATAGTGGAATCAACAAAGGTTTTAAAGTGCATTTCAACTCGATTTCCAGATTAACCAGGTTTTCTTCTTTTAAAGTTTTTGTAAAATGTCTCCTTTGAACGTTTGGAAAGATCAATGGTTTGTCAAATCTGCAAAATAAAACAGAAAAATAATAAAAATAGGCAATCAGATTTTATTAAAAATACAAATTAATGAAGCTGCCAGGAATTCATGAAGATAGAAGTTTAGTATTTGATCTTAGAAATTGGAAAACGGTGATAGATTTTCCTGAATATCCGTTGGTCTATGGAAATGTTCAATTTAGATTAAAGAATGAATCTAGTGAACATTTAAAAGAATATTGTTCTGTAAGCCATGCAATACAAGTTGGGTATGAAGTTTTGAGAACCTTAATTCGTTATCCTTTCTTTACTGTTTTAACCCTCTGACCGAAAACATAGACCTTTCCGGTAATAGAAAAGTTCATTAAGATCATGGAAATTTTAATTTATAACAATCCTCAGCTATAAAAAGCTTAATCTGTCTTTGTCTTTCCTCTAAATTGTATTTAAGTTGTATTTTATCTTATAGAGGAGTAGGTTTGTATAATAAAAAAAAAATCTCTCTCCCTGCTTGTGTGAATTAAAATTGCACTGAATATCAATATTCAAATTAAATATAACCATTGACCCCTGGTATCTTATCCAAGGTTCAAGTTTTGTGTAATGTCTGTTTTCCTGAAGGAAAATGTTTAAAGTGAAAGCTTGTAACTAATGAATATTGAAGGGATTTGTTCTTTAATGCTGTGCGTATTTTCCTTTTAAATATCTATACTAGACTATTGAAACAATAATAATATTCATCAGGCAACATATGTTAACCATGTTCTTATTGCCTATGTGTTTTGAGTTTGGTGAATTTATTATGAGAGGCGTTAAAACTGTCCTTAGTTACAAAGGATAAATATTAGAGCAGATCCTTATTTATGGTGTAGACCCCTTTGTAATGGCGCGAGTTTCTGCCTGTAACTTGATGTGAGTTACCTGCATGAGTCCACCTTGTGATTTCTGTGTCTTACTTTCTCTGATATTCCTGTGTTATTTATTACCACGCCCTCCTATTCTCCTCTGTCCATGATTTATACTATAGTTTTGTCTTCTGTTGTGAGAGTCCTCAATTGTTTCATGAATATCCGTAAATTTTATGCATGGCCGTGTAAAGGTAGATGACCATCAGACGTGTACTAAACTGATTCTTTCACCGTAAAAATATAGAAGGAAATATCTTTTGCATGAAAAGGAATCCCCGTGTCAATGTATACGCTTTTTCTTCTACCAATGAAAGTACGAAACTAGTTGTTAGTCTTTGACTTAGTTACAAGTCATCATGTTAAGAATTTACAGTGGCAGATTCTTTATGACAAATCAATCATATTTTTAAATCTTTCTAATATTAGAAAATGAACAAGCAAAAATGTTAGTTGGATTAAAGCCTATAGTACCTTAAGTTTAGAATTTATATTATTTCTTATAATTTTTAAGTATTAGAATTCCATTATATAAAGAATGTATATTGTCATAATAATATAGTATTAGAAAAAGCTATATTTTGGAAGTATTAGTAAAACAATAACATTTATAGTTTATATAAAGTATATTCGTTATTTAATGAAATTTGTTAAACCTCAATTTGGGAGTGTATTCACACAACTTTGAAATGATTATTTTTATTTTATCAAAAGTAGTTAAATAAGATTCGTATTGTAAACTTAGCACACTTTAGTTTATGATATTCTCAAAAGTTTGTTTATTAGAAAATTGTAATTTCACTGAGAATGATTAAATGAAACTATTGGTTGCAAATGTATCCATGATGATAATGATGATTACTTTATTTTCTTTAAAAGTTAAGAAAGAGAAAAAGAGTTGTTAAGTGTTTGACGTATTGATCATATTGCTCAATTACAAGAATATTTATTTGGGGTTGTAATTTTGTATAATTTGTTGTTGACTATAGAAGCATAATAGAGATTTATGGTCAATCTCTAGTGGAAAATGAAAACACTGTGATTCGATCTTAGTACTTGAAAACAACCCCTAGATTCTCATGTTGAGTCATGTTATAGAGAGAGTGGCTTGCATTAGGGGCCGAAATCCTATAGTGATTGTCTGGGTAACCTAACGTAGGTGTGTTAATTAAGTGATAACCTAACTAATATATTAGGGGTTGGGTAGATCTAAACACTAAATCAGATAATGGTTTGCCTCGCCTACTTCTTAACCCTCGTTTAGGTTGAGAAAAGGCTGAGAAGGCCTGGAATGGCAAGTCGCCATCTTGTCCTCTTGAAAGATGCAATGACACCACATTAGTCTGCATAGGGGCTGGGAATCGGTAGAGATTGCCAGGGTAACTCTCGGAGAGGGCCGGTAGTCTAGGAAGATTCACCAGGGTAACCTATCCCGACGATGTGATGACACTCTCAGTCTATACCATGATGGTGTTCCTTATGTTTAGATTTCTTTTGATGTGATTTGTTAATTGGGATTGTATTTGTTTTTGATTTGTAATCGTTATGTCGTGATGTGAATTTGTAAACCACGTACACATGATGTTCTGACTTTAATGTTTGTGGACCTGTCATTTATCTCCTAGCACGGAGGGAGTGGACCTTCGGGTTTCACGTGGTTGGGAGGAAACCGTGCTCTATCTTAGTTTTTATTGCAAATGATCCTATGCTTGCAGCAGTTTCCAGTTACTACTTTGTTCGTGACTGTTGATGCGGAGCTTGTTCGTGAATATGGATGTCAGCTATGATATAATTACTCTCTACTTTGTATTTTTGCCTCTTGTATAAGAGCGTACTTTTGTACTATCATTTTGTTGTATAGAGATTCTTTGAAATCTCACTTATTGTAATATGGACATTTGGATATCCGATTGTATTAAGTTTTGTAAACTAGATCTTTCATGACATTAAAATTTGTAATTTTATTTATGTTAATGTGTTAAGTTTATGTGTTATGTCAATGTAACAATGTCTTGGGAACTTTAGTGCAATTGTGTAATTAATTATCTTTTAAAAAAAAAAATTATTCGCTTAACTTTACTCTTTACACTTTTTTTTTACGGTAACCAAGGTGGGGCATTACAGGAACATTGTACCCATTTAACACAATGCTCCAAACATCAACATCATAAGAAACAAGAAATGCTTCAATTCTGATTTTCCAAAACACATAATCAGTTCCATCAAATAATGGAGCTCTAGTTACAAAAGCTCCTTCTTCAGATTGTGATATTAAAACAAACTCCAAGACCAGGATCAATCCTAGGTGGTTTAGACCTATCAAAGGACCCTACGCTCTGATACCAATTGTTGGAGTGAAAATGACACTGAGAGGGGGTTGAATCGGTGTCTAAACAGATTTAACCAATTTTCATAAAATTAAACCATAGCTCAGATTTGATCTCAATATTAACATGATTAAAGCATTCATAAGTTGAATGTAATCATTCAGAAACATAATTGAGAAATGCAATACCCAAACGGTAAACAAAGCAGTAACAACTCAGTAAAGAAGTCAGACCATAAAAGAACAAAGAGACACAAGATTTTGCTGAGTGGAAAACCCTCTTGGGGTATAAAAACCACTCCTGAAATGCCTTGCGGGCTTAATCAATTTAATCCACTATTCACAAAGCCTTATAGGCTAATTTTTGAGCACCCACTCAAGGAGCACCAACCCCTCGTTTAGAGATATCAATCTCAAGGAGCGCCAACCCCTCAAATTATATTTCTAAACAATAATAATATCTCAGAGAATCTCTCCATTTTCAGTTAAGCTCATATAACTTAGTTTTCTAGTCTACCTAATACCCTAAGAATCCAAATATTGAATCCTTAAAATATTACATAGAGAAGAATTACATTACTATTCTCCATCATATTTTCAGATTTTTTATTACAGAGTTTTTCCAATACATTTCTTGATATAGCCAAAATATCTCTCTCAGAATGATAACCAGAAGTTTCACAGTGTTCACAACACTGTCTTTATATACGTTTACAAGTATGTCTTTCAAAAGAGTCTTCAAAGAATTTGAGGTCAAAGAGGAATCTGAAACCCCATTTGTTGTTTTTGAATGTGTGCCAGAGAATCAATGATATGTAACGCCCGATTAGCAGGCGGTAAATAAACTTTGGTGGGGATATAATAATGCCTTTTATTCAAACTGCAAGAGTTTTGCACGAAAATACAAATCAAGAGCAATAATCTTCATGATAGTTACTAATTTTAGAATACCCAAATGCTCAAACATTTATTTCTGAATACCCATAAGTTAAAACTATAATTTCTGCAATGAATGAAGAGATTTCCAATCGAAATTGACAAATTTCTCAAAAAGCATGACTACCCATTGTCTGAAAAATCATAAATAGAAAACCCATATGTTGAATCCATCAAAGTAATGACAGGTGAAAGATTTCACAGAGGTATCATTGCCTGTTATGTTTTATGGTTTACCAATCTGTCAAGAAATGTAACTATTTCATTTCAAAATGAACACAATGATCAATAATAGCATTTGCAAAAAAAAAAAATCTGATATTAGAGAAACTGTAACCAAACCCATATCATGCAAAAACGTCTTCAGCCACAAAGAGTTTTCCAAAAGAAAGACAATAGCGCACCAAAAGCTGCCATTTTATAAATATCAATACCAAATAATAATACCTGTTCGTGCAGCAATCAAAAAAATTACAGTCAGGATTTGCAGCTCCCATGATTTCCCTTGAAAGAACACAATCTTTTCATGCACAGAGAAAGAACTATATGCAAGTCGAACTTTCATGATGAGCTATTTTTGGAACCATAGAATAATGACAAAGATGGTTGAGAGAAAATTTGAAGAAGATAGGAGATCACAATCTCTTCATGGCAGCGGCTAGGGTTCCATACCCAGCCAAATGAAAAACATAAAGCTCATTTTTCCCTAAACATTCCTTTTCCAAAACAATCGATGCCTACTCAAAAGAACATAATGAAGTTTGAAGTCCGCATAAATCAAAAACATAATAATCAACTCAAAAGATTGTTTAGTTTGCTATCCAACATGGTATCAGAGCATGTTGGAATTGTGAAACAAGTACAAAACCACAAGCCACAGGATCAAACACAAACAAAACACCTTCCACGCAAGAGATCTGCAAAACAAATGTGCAATTATCTTCAACAAGAAAAAGCTACAGAAGAGAGAAAACTTTCAAGAAGATATGAAAGCTACAGATATTCTCTTGTTAATAATTACAATGAGATCAATCCTTACAAAAGGAGATCAAGAAACTGTAGAAAACCAAGATCTGATTGCAAACCAAAATAGACCTTCCACAGAAGAGGAAAATGAAAAAGCAGAAGCTTTGCATAAAAACATGCAATTTGATATATTCGAAAAGACCAATAATTACAAGAGATAATTTGCTTTATAAAAGCAAAGATACCTAAACCTAATCTTATCTTGAGCAACAAGATAGCTCAATAAGATAAAGATGAAAGCCTAAAAATTAGGAATTAAATAAATCTAAGTAAACTTATGCTAAGTGTAATTAATAATTAATTACACCAACACCCCCCATAAGTGCAACTTAGGGAGAAGTAGATTATTATGCAAATATGAGTCCCGACAACAAGGCCTGATCAGGTACTCATGTACAAATGCAAAGAGAGAGAAACCCCCCTCAGTGAGATGAACTGCTGTGAAGAATCACTGGAAGAACTCTGATGAAGCAACACTGGAACCCCAAATCCGGAAAGCAAGGAAAGATAGTTATGTTTGCAAAATACCAATCAGAATCACAAATGCAACAGCAGGCCTGATGCCAAGGAACACTGGAAACTCACATACTGGATCAACTCTGGAATCTATAAGCAACAGTAGATGAAAGGATGAATGGACCCATAATGGTGACAAATCCGGAAGCTGTGTCTTGAAGCCAATGCCAAACTGAAACTAAAACTGCCCATAGGACGAGTACCATCAAGATTCTGGAACATTAACCATAAAACCATGGCCCTCAAATGAGAAAAATCTAAACCAATGCGGATCAAGAACTATAAAATCCCAAAGTGAAGTGTGAACCAAAACAAACCAACGATGTGTCCAGCTAAGCAAGAAAGAAGCCAGAAGGAGACAACAGAAACCAGACAAACTCATGTGAGTTGTCACCAAAATGAAAGATGGATGCAAGAACCCCCCTTAATGGAACTTTATATCAGTTCTTTATTACAATACCCAATGATTGCATAAGGAGATAATGCAAAATTACAGAAACATAGGGTGAAAATGCAAACCTAGCACATGAAACAAAAATGAATGCATACCTAAAATAAGTTACACATTTTCTAGAAATGACCTCAGATCTATATAGAGGCCGAAACCAGCTTTCCGACGCCGCAAAAATCATGAAAAACGGATAAGCGAGTCACAAGATATGTCTCCCGGAGTGAAAAAAGCAACATCTGACTTCCGAGGCTGAAAAAGACATCAAAAAATAAAAAATCAGAATATCTCACCAACACCATTGCGTAGAGCGTTGAAACAGCTTTCCGACGATATCTCGTTTGCAAAAAAATACCTCCGTTTGCGAAAGTTATGGCCAATTCCGTGAAACTGCTCAAAAACTGCCAATAAGCCCTCCAAGGCCCTCAAGGGCTGAAAAAAATAGCCCCTAGTCGCCTGGGCGGACCAGGCGCGGGCGGTTTTGGGCGTTGGGTGGAGCCCCCAGTCACCCACGTGACCGAGGCAGGAGCTGAGAATGGCCGGTGGGTTCGGATCGGGGCTCTCAGTCGCCGATAGAACCTCCGGCTATGCACATAGGCCCACGGGCTGGGAGCTCAGGGCTGGTGGAGCCAGAGCTCGGCGGCACTCGAGAGGTTTGCGGGTGGCGCTGCAGTGGCCGCCGGGCGGTGAGTAGGCGGCGCTGCCTTGTAAATGGGCGGCGCAAAAAAGAAAAGGAATTAAATAAATCTAAGTAAACTTATGCTAAGTGTAATTAATAATTAATTACACCAACAGAAACCCTAAAGAAAAGCCTAAAGGGAAACCCTAGTGTGCACACTTAATAATTAATAAATAATTAATTATTAATGTGCCTAAGTTTAGCTTAAGTAACTAAAGTGATAAGTGACTTAATTAATTAACCAATATGATTAAATTAATTAAGTAAAACAACTTATTACTCTAACACCCCCCTTTAAGATGAACTTAGGAAGTAGCTAAAAACACTAAGGAAAAGATGCATGAAAGCAAAGATGGGTTCTGACAAACAAGGCCAAGTAAGGTACCCATGTACAAATAGAAGATCTCTATAATGCAGAGAAATAGAGAAAACCTCATGGGAAAAACTCCACTCCAAGAAAAGATCAAAGGCGACTGAAGGACTGAGAAGCCTCCAAATCAAAGAAATGTCCTGAAAAAGAACATGTAGAACATCACAGAAGCATGAAGAAGCTGCAAACTCTGTCAAAAGATGACTGCTACAGTGCTGAAGAACCTCCTCTGAAGATAGGATGATCAGGATCAAGAAGACAACAATCTGCATGAGTGCCCCCAATGACACTACTCAAATCCAATGGCAAACAAAGGCAAAACATCTGAAACGAAGATACAAATGGCACAAGTACCAATAGTCTGAAAAACACTGATCAACTGAAGATGAAAGATTCTTTCCAAGGAAAAACCAAGGAAGCATTAGCACGAACAGTATAATACCCCCATAATGCTGAAAAGGGAGAGGCGTAACAGGTACACTGAAACTAAATTCCAGAAAGTAGTGCATGAAGAGGAACCAAGAGCATCTAAAGGTGCAAACATGAAAGTACAAGCTGATAGAAAAGATGTGAAACAAAAAGTCACATACGCATGAGAAAGGTATGATGGCAAACAAAGGCAAACATCAACCCCCATGGCACTTTATATCATAGTGTGAGTACAATAAGGCACAAAGTGATGTGCAAGAAACCCAATAAATAATTACAAAAGGAGATCAAGAAACCCTAACCCTAGTGTGCACACTTAATAATTAATAAATAATTAATTATTAATGTGTCTAAGTTTAGCTTACGTAACTAAAGTGATAAGTGACTTAATTAATTAACCAATATGATTAAATTAATTAAGTAAAACAACTTATTACTCTAACACCCCCCTTAAAATGAATTTAGGAAGTAGCTAAAAACACTAAGAAAAAGATGCATGAAAGCAAAGATGGGTTCTGGCAAACAAGGCCAAGTAAGGTACCCATGTACAAATAGAAGATCTCTATAATGCAAAGAAATAGAGAAAACCTCATGGGAAAAAAAATTGTTTGTACGGACCTGTACGCCGTCTGCACGCAAATCAAAGTAAAATTTCATCAAAAAAATAAAAAATAAATATATATATATTTCTACAATAAAAAATTCACAGTTCTTTATTTCATTAAAAAATATATATTTTTAAAAGCTTTTAAAACAAAGCTTTGAAATAAAGTTTTTTTTGTTTAAAAAACAAAAGAAAGTCAAAGGAGGTACCTGTATAGGTACGTACCTGCGCAGGGTACTACACAAGTGCAGACCTGTGCAATGTACCTACACCCATGTGGCTGCCTTTTTTAATGTTTTTTTGAATCAAAGTTTTTTTTAAATATTTTTTTTCTAAAAAAAAAATATTCATGTATATGTTTTTTTATTGTTTTTTTTTTTAAAACATTTGTTTTAATAAGCCCAGTTGTGCAAATCTGTCGACGACCATTTGGCTGTCAAATTTAGGCTCATATTTTTGTTGCGACGGCTGTATGACCGTCAAATTTAATCCAGCACTGGTTTTTTTCCCCTTTGGAGTTGTTTTCTTCTAAAGACCATAACTTGGGCATACGATATCGTTTTTTGGAAAATGAGATATCGTCGGAAAGATGCTTCTGTCAAATTTCTAGTGGTGTGGGTCTCATCACTTCATTTTTATGTTGGGTCATTATACAGCTAGTTGAAGTTAGAGGAGCTATTTTTAGTCCCGAGCTCGTAACTTTTGATTAGTTTCTCCATTTTTTGCAATCTCAACGACGTTGGAGCCGTATTTCAGAGCTCTTCAGTTCCATCTATGCAATTTTTCTAGATTTCACTCCATGTATATTTTATTCTATTTTATATGTTTTCACACTCTGGTGAATTACCTGGACATATTAGCTCTTGGAAACTTCTTGTTTGCATGGAATGCTTCATTTTTAGCCGTTATTCATGTATTTCCAGCCTTGTGTTAGTTATGACATTATGAGCATCATTTGTAAGCAATCTTCTATGTAAATGCACTGAGATAAAGTGTCACACTATTGTACTTGTCTTTTGGGGATTTTTCACATAAGGTTGTGCCATATTTTGTACTCACACTGTATTATAAAGTGTCATGGGGGGTTGTGTAGTGCCTTTGTTTTTTCCATCACACCTTTGTCCAGTGAGTGTCCCTCCACGACGACAGTGGATCTATATGATTCCAGCCTAATGCATGTGTGCTTTGTTTTGCACACCACTTTTTTAGTTGGAGGTGATTTCTTGTGCACTTTCAGATGTTTTTTCTCCTTCATGCACTACAGGGTGTTACACAATATTTCAGTGGATCTATCAGACTCTCCCAGTCAACATTATAGGGGGGTATTATACTGTTCGTGCAAATGCTTCCTTGCTTTTTCCTTGGAAGGAATCTTCCATTCTTAGTTGATCAGTGTTCTTCAGACTATTGGTACTTGTGCCATTTGTATCTTCGTTTCAAATGTTTTGCCTTTGTTTGTCATTGGATTCGAGTAGTGTCATTGGGGGCACTCATGCAAATTGTTGTCTTCTTGATCCTGATCATCCTATCTTCAGAGGAGGTTCTTCAGCACCATAAAAATCATCTTTTGACAGTTGTTTGTAGCTTCTTCATGCTTCTGTGATGTTCTACATGTTCTTCTTTTTCATGACATTTCCTTGATTTGGAGGCTTTTCAATCCTTCAATCGCCTTTGATCTCTTCTTGGAGTGGAGTTTTTCCCATGAGATTTTCTCTATTTCTCTGTATTATAGAGATCTTCTATTTGTACATGGGTACCTTACTTGGCCTTGTTTGCCATGACCCATCTTTGCTTTCATGCATCTTTTCCTTAGTGTTTTTAGCTACTTCCTAAGTTCATCTTAGGGGGGTGTTAGAGTAATAAGTTGTTTTACTTAATTAATTTAATCATATTTGTTAATTAATTAAGTCACTTATCACTTTAGTTACTTAAGCTAAACTTAGGCACATTAATAATTAATTATTTATTAATTATTAAGTGTGCACACTAGGGTTTCCCTTTAGGCTTTTCTTTAGGGTTTCTTGATCTCCTTTTGTAAGGATTGATCTCATTGTAATTATTAACAAGAGAATATCTGTAGCTTTCATATCTTCTTAAAAGTTTTCTCTCTTCTGTAGCTTTTTCTTGTTGAAGACAATTGCACATTTATTTTGCAGATCTTTTGCATGGAAGGTGTTTTGTTTGTGTTTGATCTTGTGGCTCATAGTTTTGTGCTTGTTTCACAATTCCAACATGGTATCAGAGCGTGGATTCAGCAAACCCCTTCTTAATTTATGAGGTTTTCTTCTTCAACAAGGGTTGCAGGCTTCAGATCTGAATTGCCTTTGCTTATTTTTGCAAATTTTGGAGGTGGGCATCTTTTGAAGCATTTTTGGCATGAATCAGACCTCTCCATTGATTCTAGAGCTATCGGAACAGTCAAGATAGGCCTTTGTTTTGTCAATTTTGGCTTTTGTTTGTCAGATCTGTGAGGGTTTGAAGAAAGAGATTGTTTGCCAGATCCAGGGGGTGCTTAATTTTTCAGAGCATTTTGAGCCCAAACAGACCTCACCATTGCATTCGGAGTGGCCAAAAACCTAAAGATCAACTGTAAACTCGCCTATATTTGGTTCAGTTGATTTCTAAGGCAAATTTTTTTGTTTGTGCGGCCCCATACGGTCATGCACGCGGATCGAGGTATTAAAAAATTTCGTCAAAAAAAAAATTAGGGAAGAAATTTTTCAAAAGAAATCATTGTAAAAACAATTTGTTTTTTTACAAAGCTTTCAAAAATTTAAAAGCTTCACAAAGTTTTTTTGCTTTTAAAAACAAAAAAATAAAAAGTCAACAAGGAAGGGTATGTACCTACACAGGGTACTGCAGGGACTAACCTGCACAGACCTATGTAGGCGTACCTTCTCATGGGTACCTTTTTTATGATTTTTAAAAAAAATCAATGTTTTTTAATATTTTTTTTTGTAAAAAAATATAATTTGTAAAGTTTTGTTTTTTTATGCAAAATAATGCACTGTAATTGGGGAAATTTTCCCACATCACTAAAATTGGCGAACCTCCAAATCTGGAGGTGATTTTCCAAAATTTGGCGAAGATCATTTTTTGCTCTTCTCAGCCCCTCTCCGTTGGGCTTTTTAGTTTTGCACCTCAACTTCCAGAGGCCATATCTCAGCCATACAGTGGTCTTTTTGTGTGCATTTTTTTTGAAATGGGGTGGAATTTTATGCTCTTCGCAGTAGTGCAGGTATTTTCCAGTTTTGATTTTTAGTTTTTTCTAGAATTCTATTTTCTCAATGTTGTAGCTATTCAGTTATTGTTTTGGAGACTTTGACATGCCATATCTTCTACATCCGGACACTTTTTTGGGTGTCATTTTTTTTAAAGTGCTTGTTTTTTCGTGTACTTCATCATGGTGCTACCAGTTTCCTCTTTTTCTATAAGAGAATTGTATTTTCAGCATGTTGTCCTATTTGGACATTGTAGACATTATGGGCTCACATTGCATGTATTTATCTTTCGTAAATGCATTGAAATAAAGTGTCTCAGCATTTGTATATGTAGTATTGGGTTTCTTGCACATCACTTTGTGCCTTATTGTACTCGCATTATGATATAAAGTGCCATGGGGGTTGATGTTTTCCTTTGTTTGTTGTCATACCTTTCTCATGCGTATGTGACTTTTGGTTTCACATCCTTTCTATTAGCTTGTACTTTCATGTTTGCACCTTCAGATGCTCTTGGTTCCTCTTCATGCACTACTTTCTGGCATTTAGTTTCAATGTACCTGTCACACCTCTCCCTTTTTAGCATTATGGAGGGTATTATACTGTTCATGCTAATGCTTCCTTGGTTTTTCCTTGGAAGGAATCTTTCATCTTCAGTTGATCAATGTTTTTCAGACTATTGGTACTTGTGCCATTTGTATCTTCGTTCCAAATTTTTTTGCCTTTGTTTGCCATCGGATTCAAGTAGTGTCGTTGGGGGCACTCATGTAGATTGTTGTCTTCTTGATCCTAATCATCCTATCTTCAGAGGAGGTTCTTCGGCACCGTAGCAGTCATCTTTTGACAAATTTTGCAGCTTCTTCATGCTTTTGTGATGTTCTACATGTTCTTCTTTTTCAAGACATTTCCTTGATTTGGAGGCTTTCCAGTCCTTCAATCGCCTTTGATTTCTTCTTGGAGTGGAGTTTTTTCCCACGTGGTTTTCTCTATTTCTCCGCTTTATAGAGATCTTATGTTTGTACATGGTACCTTACTTGGCCTTGTTTGCCAGAACCCATCTTTGCTTTCATGCATCTTTTCCTTAGTGTTTTTAGCTACTTCATAAGTTCATCTTAAGGGGGGGTGTTAGAGTAATAAGTTGTTTTACTTAATTAATTTAATCATATTGGTTAATTAATTAAGTCACTTATCACTTTAGTTACTTAAGCTAAACTTAGGCACATTAATAATTAATTATTTATTAATTATTAAGTGTGCAAACTAGGGTTTCCCTTTAGGCTTTTCTTTAGGGTTTCTTGATCTCCTTTTGTAAGGATTGATCTCATTGTAATTATTAACGGGAGAATATCTGTAGCTTTCATATCTTTTTGAAAGTTTTCTCTCTTCTATAGCTTTTTCTTGTTGAAGACAATTGCACATTTGTTTTGCAGATCTCTTGCATGAAAGGTGTTTTGTTTGTGTTTGATCCCGTGGCTCGTGGTTTTGTGCTTGTTTCACAATTCCAACAATATGTGCCATGATCATTAATGATATACCAACTCAAATACTACTGAGTAAACCATGAAATATTACACCTGAATGAGTGAAGACCAAGATCATAATTCTGAAACTGAAAAGAGCCCAGAAACTGAAAACCAATACCATAATCCAATTTCTTAGACAAGTAAGATAACCTGTATCTGCATGAAGCTCAAACTGATCAATACAACAGGATATGAATGAAAACCAAAACTGAATGTAACCCAAAGCCATAAAATTGTCCACTGAATGCCAAGACCAATAAGCCATATAATCAAATTTGTCATTAAATCAATGCCATGATAAAGCATAAGGATCCAATCTGAGACTGTCAACAAAAAGAACCAATCTGAAAGTGGTTTTGTCATCAAGGACAACCATAAACACAACTGAGATCCAACACTTAAGACTTATGACACTTTTATCATCACACACACAATACCTTTGAAGCCTAATGCAAAACCTTTTAGGCAAAGGCAACACTCAATTAATACTTTGCTTGAGCAAGTTATCCATAAGGAGGTGCAAGAATTACTATCAGCTTAGATTATATTCCCCATCAGGCATTCCACTTGGGTTGCCAATTTGGTACCGGTCTGAAAGAACAGTGAGATTTTCTTGTGTAGGTTTTTGCAATCTCAAATGAGCATAAAAAAAGGATAATTACCCACTGCCCTCCTTGGATGAAGTTTTGCAAGTGGGGAATGGTTCCCAAATGATGTCATTCCTGGACGGATATTCAAATTATAATCAAGTTATGGTTCAGTATGAAGATGGGCACAAAAAAAAAATTACTACGAAGTGGGGAACGTTTTCCTACAGAAAAATGCCATTCAATGAGATTCACTTGTGTGTAGATTTTTGCAATTTCAATCGAGCATCAAAAAAGGATAATTACTTGCTGCCCTCCATGGATGAAGTTTTGCAAGTGGGGAATGGTTCCCAAATGATGTCATTCCTAGATGGATATTCAAGTTATAATCAAGTTATGGTTCAGTATGAAGACAGACACAAACCAACATTTACTACAAAGTGAGGAACCTTTTCCTACAGACAAATTCCATTCAGTTTGATTGTTGGGCAACATTTCAGCCCGCGATGGAAATTGCATTTAAGGAGTTGATAGGTAAATGCATCATTATCTATATGGATGATTTGATAGTATTTTCTAAGATGAGAGAAGACCATATCTTAGATTTGTGCAAGATATTTCAGCAATGTCAATAATTTGGCATAGTGCTTAATCTAAAGAAATGTATCTTTGGTGTAATGAAAGGAAAATTGCTCGGCCATGTGATTTCTGAGAAGGGCATATCAATTGATCTTGATTGTATATGGGTGATCCAAAAAATTCAACTCCCAACTAGCAAGAAGGAGCTAAAATATTATTTTTGTAAGATTAATTTTGTGTTAAGTTCATCACTAGTTTTATGGAGATAGTTAAGCCATAAAATGTGATGTTGAAACAAGATGCCAAGATTGAATGGACACTGGAGGAAAAACATGCTTTCAAAGATGTTAAACAAGATATTGTAGATGCCTCTATTTTGGTGAATATTGATTACTCATAGCCCTTCTACGTTTATTCTTTTGCTTTGGAACACTCCTATGCTAGAATGTTGGTGCATAAATGAGAACAAGGGGATGAACACCCAATAGCATTCATGAGTTCCCCGCTTAAAGATGAAGAACTAAGATGTCCTAGAGTTGAAAAGCAAGCATACACATTAGTTCGCGCTGTGAAGAAGTTCAGACATTACATTTTGAGAAGAAAGGTATATGATATAGTTTTGGATTCAGTTGTGAAAATATTGTTGATGCAGAATGAGCTCAGAGAGCATAGAGGAAAATGGGTGACCATGTTAAAGGAGTATGACCTGGAAATTTGGCCAATGAAGTTGGTATGAGGAAAAGCTCTTACTCGCACAATGGCTGAAACTAACATGGAACTTACAACACAACAATACAATCTTGAGGATGTTTCTCCCAATGATTGGTATGATGACATTGTATACTACTTATTGAATCAAACCTGTCCATCACACCTGAATGTCATACAAAGACCAGCCTTTCAACTCAAGAGTAACAATTTCATGCTAAAAGGGGCTAAACTTTACAAGAGGAATCATGAAGGTATCTATTTAAGATGTCTTGGGAAATAAGACATTGTTCATGTGTTAGGGGTATTTCACGATAAATTTGGAAATGGTCCTTCAACAAAAAATCATATCCTTTGAGCCAAATATTATTGTCCTACTCTATTTAAAGATGTCCATGCACATGTGCACGTCTACCATGTATGCCAACCGCTACCAGTAAAGAGAAGCATTTTGTTGTTTTGTTGTAGCCTATAGTTGAGATGAGACCATTTGCTCAATGGGGACTCAACTTTATCAGTATGATAACTCCACCCTCCTCTACAAGACATAGGTACATTCTAACTGCCATTGATTACTGTACTAGATGGACTGAAGCTATAGCATATAAACAATGCACAATAGAGGTAGTCATTAAATTTCTTGAAGACAACATCATTACACTTTTTGGTTGTCCCTTTGCACTTCTCTATGATAATGGCCATGCGTTTGATTCCCTTAAGATTTCTAGTTTTGCATTCGACTATAGCATTTTTTTGAAATTTGCATCTAATTATTACCCTCAGGGGAATAGTTGAGCTGAGTCCACCAATAAATCCTTTTGACCATCATCTAAAAGCTATTAGATAAGAACCCCAAGCACTGGAATACTCAACTACGGTTCGCTTTGTGGGTGGATTGCACTCATCAAAAGGTTTCCCTTGGCACATCTCCATACCAACTGGTCTATGGCTAGGAACTTGTTTTCTCAATCCATCTGAGGATCCCCACCCTGTGGTTCATCAACGAATACTATGAAAAAAGGGAAAGGTTAGAATCCCACCTTGCACAACTCCTACACTTAGAAGAGAAAAGAGATGAAGCCATAGAGAACTTTGCAAAACATCAGGAGGTTGTTAAATGCCAGTTTGATCAAAGGGATAAAATTAAAGCATTCAAAATTTCCGATTTAGTCATGGACTGGGACAAAGCACACGAGAGGAAGGGGGAACATGGTAAATTCGACAAGCTTTGGCTTGGCCCCTTCTAGATTTCTGAAATATTGGGGGATAATGCTTACCACTTACCACTTGAAGACCCTCATGGGTGAAGATGCCCCACTACTTGTCAATTGGTAGTACTTAAAGCACTACTTCATGTTTTGAGTTGTTGGGGCTTTGCCCTGCTATACATAGTTAGTTTAGGTGGTTTGCTATAAGTTTAGGTTGCTTTAGATTAGGTTTTCCTTTTTTTTGTTTTCCTTAGTTTTAGGTGGGTGTCCTTCCTTGTTCCTCGGTGGCAGTGTTGTGTATAGTCAAAGGGGATGTTTCGTTGAATGTTGGGGCTTCGCCCTGTTGTACATAGTTAGTTTAGGTGGTTTTCTATAAGTTTAGGTTGCTTTAGATTAGGTTTTCCTTTTTTTGTTTTTCCTCAGTTTTAGGTGGGTGTCCTGCCTCTTTCCTCGTTGGAAGTGTTATTTATAGTCAAAGGGGATGTTCTGTTGAATTTTTATGTTTATTCCTTTCATAAGTGTTCATAAGTTATCTGGTAGTATATGTTATCCCTAGCGATCGAGTTTTCTTTGGTTGACTCTCTGCTCAACTTGGAAAGGAATTATTATTTGAATCTTTTAACACTTGCTTATCATCCTATTATGTACACATACTTTCAAGTTTTTTGGAAACTTTGTGGTAGCTGTCAAAACACTTAGACAAGTGAAAAATCTAAATCTACTCCAGTGACCACTACGATCTCCAAACCCAAAATAAGCTTCACTGCTTATTAGCCCATAACAAAAGAAATTGTTAAAGAAAGAAAAGTAAAAGAAATTGTTATAGAAAGAAAATTAAAAGAAATATTTAACAAGTGGATGGATGGGTGTGAATAACTCTATTGAGGTTGTGGACACCCGACTGGCAATAGATCAATGTTCATGGGGATTGTAGCAATAACTTTATCGGGGCTATGGATGTCTGGTTGGAAACAAAGCAATGTCCAAGTGATGCAGAGCATGTGGGAGGCTCCAAACTAACACAATATCAATGAACTTTGAAAATCCCAAACCCTAGCACTTCAAACAAATGACTTTTCTCACAATCTTCCACTATGTTTTGATGAGAGCAGCAAATAAGGTAATTTTCACATAATTTGTAGAAGACAACTCAAACCCACGATCTAAAAACTGATTTGGATACCCATTAAGCCCTTCTATAACATATATTAAATGTAGGTGGGGTTACTTTGGAACATATCCCTCAAAAACTTGTTATGTTGTCCCAAAGGCCCAATTAGGCTCCTACAACTAGGCATTTATTGGTTCTATATGCTCCAGGCCTCAATATTCTTCTCCAACACTTCAAACATATCAAATATGATCTTCCTATGCTCACCAAACTATTTCTTGCCCTTTTCCTTTGCTTCTTTATCAAACCCTAGCCTCTATGCAACCTTTTGTGCCAAAAACATGCAATTTTCCACCTAGGGCATCATCAAATCTTCATGAATCTGCCTCCCCTACTCCTGAAAACTTCACAAACACAAAAATACACTTAAATATGTCATTCCACCAAGTTATAGCCCTTTCTATAGTGGAATGGCTCAAATTTTTTTTTCTCACTCAAACCCTCAAAGCTAGGGTTTCAAAGCTAGTTTGAGTAAAAATGTAATAAATCACTCAAAACTAAATGAAACCAAATGAGACAAAGTGAAAATGATAGCTAGTTCACTCCTTCACAAATCACAATGCATAAAAGTGCAAGTGCAAGCCGTACAAGGCCCTACCAAATGCTATCCTAGCATATTTTAGTGTAAAAATGCAGAAAATTGAGTGTTTTGGTATTCAAATTCAAAATCCTTGTTGGCCATCCTTTCCCAAACATTTACAAAGGTGTTTTAAGGCATTACACATCATGCCCCATCGTTTTCCAACTTCCTCTTACATCATTTACACAAGATGACCCTTCATATTCCCAAATTTGCACTTTTTCTGCAACATTGAGCAACTTTTGCAAGAATTGACAACTTTTGCAAAATTGACCCCAAAAGACTCTAATCACCTAACAACATTTAAAATGGCCTAAATAGGCCTTATTTCACACCAAAAAAATGACTCCACCAACCCAAACTAACACTTAGCAACCTTTGCAACATTTTGTTTGCAAAATGACAACTTTTGTGACAATTTGACAACATTAACAAATGAACCAAAAATGACCTTCAAACACTCAAAACCCACTCATACAAGTTCAACATGGTCATTTAGACCTTATTACATGATTCAAATACCAACTAGAACAAAACTTTACAAAGTGGCCTCATGGAGGCATGGACTCAACTAGGTGCTCCTACACCACCAAGTTAGTTTTGGGGATTGACTATCAATGTAGCCTGTCTTGGTTGATTGATTGATTATTTCAAATTTTTCGAGGAAAGGAATGAATTCACTAAGCAAAAACTCTTGGGTGATTTGAGGTGAGATGTAGATTGATCAAACTAGAGATTTTGGGTTTCAAATGAATTATTATTCTTGAAATGTTCAAGAACATTTCCCAACAGTCACCATTTGTTGTGTATTTTGCACACACACACACCATTCAAGGCGGGGACCCCATCTTTCGATCCTACTTTAGGTTGCTACCTTTTCCCCTAAAGGGATGGGTCCTCGAAATTTTGATGATTTCATTTTCTTGAGCCTACAAAGAGGATTTGAGTTGAAGATGAATTTGGTTTACAACTAATCCCAGGGCCCAAATTTATGAGGAGTCGTCATTCAACTCCCTTACATTTTGACTGTGTGTTTCAGGGATTTTTGGACACTTTCATTCCCCAACATCCTAAGTCTCATGGATTTCATGCCTCTTTGAAATCCCTGATCCTTGGTTTTTCAAAGATTTTTGGATCGCACGAAATTCCCAATAACTTCTTTGTGATGGATTTCTCACCAACGAGAAATCCCCGATGGAACTCCTTGTCATGGATTTTGTGGTGGTCTGAAATTTTCGATGAAAGTGACCCCACAAATTTCATCAAGATGTGAAATCTCTGATGTTGAAGAAACATCATATCAGTGGTCTTAAATGCATTCTAAGGTATGAATGAGGGACATTAATGGTGATTGAATAAAGGATTTTTAACATTTAAAGGTTATTATTTAGCCATTTCATTACTATTGTTGCAATCTTTGGTATGATCCTTTAGACACCTCCATAGCTAGGGTTTCTTGTTGTTGTCGTGTGAGATTTTGAAGGGATTGAGTTGTGAACTGAAGTATTTCTCGATTAGTTTGTGCTTCATACCTTTCATCCTTCAAACTCAAAGGTAAGTAAATCGTTTTCATTTTGTTGGTAAATATTTTGTTTCCATTTTGCTTTGCCATTTATTTGCATTTCACATCATTCTTCTATGATTTATTGTAATGGCTTTGCATTTGAGGCCAATTTAGGGTTAGGACATCCAGTTGGTGTAAATTATCAATGATTTTTATGAGTCTTAGTTGGCCCTAATTCCATCTATGTAGCATATCTATGTTTTAAGCTGGTCTACTTCAAATTTAGAGTTCATGGGCGTGTGGTTGGTTTTGTGTGTTGTGGCATCCTCTAGGGTTTCAACCCTTGGCTGCAAAATAGCTTAAAAGAAGTTAGCATGCATATATCTTTGAAAACCCTAGGTCTTTCTTGGATAGGGCAGCATGCATATGCCATGTGAGCACATGAAAGTTATGATTATGATTACACCATGTGATGAGAATTTTTAAGTTGGATTATACATTGATTTCCCCAAATCTTTCCCACACCCTCACTCGGTTTAAACTTCCAAATGTTTATGAAAAATTCTTCACAAATTCCCTCATCATGGAATCCTTGGCTTGATGAAATGTTGAGCTCAAATTGGAAATCCCCAATAATCCCCACCATCATGCATTTCCTACTCCTTGAAATTCTCAACAGTTTCACTTGTGAATTTCTTATCCGTGTGAAATTCTCGTACTTCCATCATCGTTGATTGCCTAAACATTTGAATTTTCCAATGGGCTATATGGATCATAACTATGTGTGTGTAATAACATGATTTATTGAATGTTGAGTTTCCCTGAGATACTTGAAATGTCAAACCTTGATATTACACCCTGAGATATTGCTAACTTACCCTGCACCACGAATTTCATGGCTCTATGAAATCTTAGATGCTATGGGCACCAATGATATCTTGACCTATGAGAATCCCCGACAAGTTTTTTAGTTGATTTCTTGAGCATGTGAAATCCTTGAATTTCTTGAAGGGGTTGAATCTCTGTATTCATGTCTAACCAAAAAGCCTGATGCTTGCCTTTTGGATGGATTTAAGGGTTGTGAATGCGGATTATTAGGCATGATTACTAATGGTAGTATTCAATGATTTTCCTATATGAATGTTTGATCATACTAACACTACTAATGCGATGATCCTTCCTTTTTGCATGTCAAGTAATTGTAATACTTTTTCCAACAGATGCAGGTTGAATCTAGCAAAGCTAAGGAAAGAAAAGGAAAGAAAACAACAGTTGACAAGGAAGAACTTTCCAAGGTAGAGAGGATGAAGTATGATTTCAAGGGTGTACTTCCAGTCTCAAAGATTGTATCCTACTAGGGAGATGTTGGAGACACCAATCTAGGCTATATTGACTTGGAAGACTTCAAGAAGAGAACTAGAATTGGCAAAGAGATTGGTTAGAACTAGATTGGCACATGCTGCAAGATTCCCTTCATCTATTCAATGCCTAGAACTAATTGTAGAATGCTCCAAGCATTATGATTCTGATTGGAGAATGATCATTGGTCCACAAGGGAGAATAATGGCCAACCTCATGGAGGAGTCCTTGGCAAAGCCTTTCAGGATCCCCTCACACCAAAAGTTGGTGATGTTCTCATTTGATATAGCAAAGAAATTCTACACTGATGACCCTAAGAAGGCCTTGGACATCATGAATTTGGAATGGATAGACAAACCTAGGAAACACTACACAAAATTGTCCAAGGTACTGCATAGAAGTGACTTCAAAGCAAAATATAATGATATGATAACACTCCTAAGCAGGGTGATGGGACTTGAAAGGGCCTCACAGTTTGAAGAGTGCATGTTTTATGTAATGGTTGAGATCACCAAGGGGACAAATCACATTAGGTCAGACTAATAAGTGGTCTTGATAAGCAACTCTGAGAGGTCTAGAGCACAAAGAAGTCCACTATGAAATCCTATGTGGTATACATGCTAGCCTGACACTTCAAGTACAAGGGACTAAGTTGCAAATGAATGGTTGGAGAGGATAAAGTGTATGATTGTTACACTCAATTGCACATATCTAGCACTTCACATTACAAGAGGGTGAATGATGCATTCACCATGTACATCACTAGGACATTGCAAGAGTCCCTTCACATCTGAATATTTGTAGAGGCCATAGAACTTGTCAAGAAATACAGCTATTGGTTTTTACAATTTCCCAAGTTTACTTACATTAGAATACATGGGTGCTCTCTTGTGCCATACTGATTGCCTCGATATCCCACAAACAAGCTGATTTTATCGGAGGTTGCAAGGCAGTTGGTTTCCTTCAATAAGGTATTAAAGAAATTGCACATAATGGGTATCATAGGTGAACTCCCCATAAAGATCAATGGATGGGAGGCCTATCCTCCTTTCCCAAGTGCCCAATATCCAAAAATTGAAATGGAATATTTCCACTTGCCAACACATATTGTAAGAAGATACTTTGATCCATATGGAGTGGCAAAGAAGGCTACCATTATAAATTAGAGGCATAAGGCCCATATAGAAGACTATTGGGCTAATTGTAGGGATGAGTTTGAAGTTTTTAAGAGGAGATTCTCTCGACTCTCCCTCAAGATGATGAGATTATATAGAATCATGGATGTCCTCGATCAAATAGAAGATGAGGAGGATGTTATTCAACATCATGATTATATGGGCAGTGCCAATAAGCCTCTCCCTCCAGTTGATTGGGTAGAGGAGGAAATCCCATATTTGAATCAAATCACCTCTCCTATAATAAAGTACTCCAAACAATGGGCCAAACATAATATTTTGGAATTGGAGGCCAATGTAGTGAAGTTCTCATATGATCTAATGGGTGACCTCAAGTCGCAATCTTTTTATGAGGAAGAATTTGATGTCGAAGAATAGGAGGGTGATGAGGAGTTTGAGGAAGAGCAACCTCTAATAATCAAGAGGGAAAAAGGAACACAAAATTCAAAAGAAAAAGCTAATATAGCTGAACAAAAGCCCATGCCAAAGAAGAGAAGGCCCATGAAGCCTATGTCAGAAGGGACTCCAAAGAGAAGGAGGCTCATTAGGGGTAGATACAAAGGTGCTTGTACATAATCAACTCCTCCCAAAAGACAAAAAAAAAGAACAAGAAATTGAAGATGTACCTCAAGATACAACTGAGGGAGGAAGCAAGGAGGCAATAAACATTGAAAGCTCTAAGGAAAGACCTCAAATAGTCTACCAAAGACAAGCTTCCTTGAGGAATGGAATTCCATTCCCCAATCTCGAGAATATAGAGAAATTTGTTGCAGAATTAGAGAAGGTTGCTCAGGCAAGGTCTTCTAAAGGAGAGAGGTTTCTAGATGAGAATGAGGAGAGTGTGGTATTTGAGCCACCTAATGTTGATCAACCTTTTGAGGAAGGGAAGGACGTTGGAAAAGGAGATAAAACATTTGAAGATGCTTCCAAGGACCCTAACTTAGAAGTGGAAATAGAAAAGGTTAGTGCTCAAGATACTGAACAAGTTCCTATGAATAGTCAACAACCACATGATGAAAAACCTCATGATGATAAGCAGTTGCAACAAGAAGTCAATAAAGAAGATAAGCATGTCCAATATGAGGAAGTAGATAAAAGAATGAACATCTGGGAGGAGAAAGAGCAGAGAGAACGAGAGTTGGATATGAAAGATAAAGTATCTATTGCTCCAGATTGAATGAAAGAAAGTTTGAAACCAAAGCCTATTGTGGAAGAGGCAGTCTCGGATTAGGATAATTTTTTGATGGGCCTAGACAAACCCAAGGAGAAAAAGGCACGAGTCATTTCCCGTATAGAGAAGGATAACTCTAACAATAGGGTGTTGCACATTGCAACACCAATAGTGGAAAAGAATAATGAGGACATCACTCCCAACAAGTACAATGTACAATCAATTAACTTGGGTCTATCCACAAAGAAACAAGAAGCTGAAGACCTACGGGGATCAGTGGAGGCCATCTTGTAGAGGCTGGAAAAAGAAGTGAAAGGTATAGAAAGGTTGCAAAAGCAAGTGGATGAAATGTGGAAATATGTTAAGCATTTGGTGAGTCCCTTACGGTTTGAGGATGGCTCTTCTACACAACCAACCATTTTGTAAAAAGATGTTATTAATGAATTGGGAAAGATGAGGTCCTTTGCACAAGTGGCACAGGATTAGGTGGCAGGGATATATCAAAACAAAATCCCTCTTATTGCAAAAATTGTATAGTTGTATGAAAGATGCTCAACTTGCTTGGATATGGTGCAGAAGATTGCAGTCAAGTGTAAGGCTATGGATGACAAGTCCACAATAAGGTTAAACATGATAATCAAGGTCCCGAAGCTGGTTTTAATTGAAGAGAAGGTCCTCACTTCTTGTTGTACCCAAACTAATTTTTTTGCTTCATTAAGGCATTTCGCTTAAAAGAGTCTAAACCTTGTTAAAATGATGTCAAAACATAGTTTTTGAGAAAATCAAGTATGGACTTGGTGTCAGCTTGATGTCAAGAGGATACTAGTAAAATTTGAAAAAAATAAAAATTAGGGTTTTCAATCACCCTTGTTTCAAGTCGTGAAACCCTAAAAATTGAAACTTGTCATAATTGACTGAAAATTATTTTGATTGGCTTATTTTGCTTCACAATCGCAATGGTGAAGTCAGTTTCAATTAAAACTCAATTTAAGTATGGTAGGTAGTTTTCACTTTTTTTAGATTGAAAGTTAGGATTTCTGAGGTCATCGATGATAATGGCTAGAAACTTGGTGTTGAAATCTAAGCCTAAAATGCTCAAATGAAGAATCTATGGTGAGACAAGTTCTAAATAATGCTTCGTCTCGGAGGAGATTTTTCACCGGAATGAAAATCATCAAAAGTTTTCTAACTTTGGAGCACCAAAGCCCCTGGAGGCTAGGGGCACCCTAGATTTCAGAGGCCCAGATTTCAGTTTTGAGGTTTGTCACTTCCAAGGAGACTTGTCAGGAATACTGTCAGCTTCGCAATGAGCTATCCAGCTAGCCTAAAAGATCTGTCTAGCACCTGATACGAGAGATTGAATGAAAAACGAGGATTGAAAAATGACACATTGGAAGGAAAAGCGCACCTCTAAGCCTGGGGTGCCCATCTTTTTGATGGATCAGATGAATATTTTTGACTACTTCACAACGCACCCGTCAACGGGTCAATCTGAGTTGTTGAACTGCCAGAATTATGAGTCAAACACGAGGTTAAATCTTGGTCAAAATGTCAAGGAAAAAGCAAAAGTGCCCTTGGGGGCCAGGGGCACCCAAGGTTCTAGAGCCATGAATGTCTTCTTTTTGGTGATCTCAGGTATTCATCATGTCTATGCTACATTCAACTTTCCATTGCATGCCTCCATTAGGTCAGAAGACGAGTCATCAACTTGTAGCTGGAGTTTAAGTAGATTTTTAGCAAGCTTGAAAAATGGTTGTCTAAGAACAAAAGCACCCCTCGAGGCCAGGGGTGCCCTTGATTTTGACCCACTAGATGATGAAATTTGATGAAGTTCACTCTTGGATCTTTTTTCAGGAACAGAACCAGCTCCGCAATGAGCCAGTTGTTCAGTTCTAAAGTTTTTCCAAACATGAGATGCGAGGAGGTCAAGATCACCATTTAAGTGTTGAAAATGATGAAAATTTGACCAAGTCTGGGGTCATAAGCATAGCTTTTGCTAAGGGCGCCTTGATTTTTCAAGCCTCAAACCTTAGTTTTATGGATTACAATCTCAAGGAGTGTTTTTGTCATATTTGATCCTGCTCTTCAACGCAATTGTCAGCCAGTTGATTGGGCATGTCAATCAATCAAAGTTTGTGATTGAACAGAGGCTCCGGCGAGAGTTGTAAATCCAAATTTTCATTAAAATGGATGTTTGGAAAAGTGACGCCTTAAATCAAAGCTTTGACTTTTTGAACTAAAGATGACTCAGCGCCCATGAAAGGTGGGTTTAAATATTATTTAATATTTAAATAATTCGACTTTAAGGGAGATTATTTTAAATGCAAAAAAGGACGATTTTAGCTTGCATGTTCAATTAACTGATTTGCATGCTAAGTTTAACTGAAATTATTAAAGATGGCGCCCTTTTTAGGGTTATTTCACATTTAGTTAACTATTTTTAAGTCCCAATCAGATGAAGTCGAGTTCTTTTAAGGTCCAATCAAAATTAAAGTTGAACATTTTAAGGGTGGCGCTTAATTGCATGAAGATGGATGATTTTTGTCTTAAATTTATTTATTTAAGTCATATTTTTGCCATTATTCTCATACCAAGTTCAGGGCAAAGGAAATTTTCTTGAGCAATTGAAGATTCGAAGGTGCTTTGAGTTCAATTTTTCATTGCCAGGTCCAAATTGTTCAGAAGATTAATTTTTCAATGCATGCAGTCTTCATCAAATCCACTTCAAGTATAGGCGACTTTTTGAGGCAAAATAAACAAACTTCTATCTTCTGTCTAAAATTATTCTATTCTTGCCTTAGGCTTTCTCTCACATGTTAAAGAAAATGGCGAAATTTTCAAAATTTGATCATTTGGGTTCACATATTTCAATAGTAGCAAAACCCATGTCTTAGATTTTTTCGAGAAAATTGCCCTGTTGCTTTTATTTTAAAAGCACTGTGCTTTTTTCTAAGATTACTTTGCATGTGGGTTAAAACACATTTTTCAAAATCAAATTATCCGGGTTTCCTTAGAATTCCATTGCCTACAAAACCCATGTTCCAAATCTTCTCAGGAAAATTTGTCCCGGGAAGCTCTAAAACCCCTGTTTCTCTCAATTAAAAAGTCTTTTCATGCCTTGCTAAAAAGAATTTTTTTGAATTTATGAGGTCGTGGGTTGGCTTAGAATTTCATTCTTTACAAAACCCACATCTCAGAATTTTTTGTAAAATTTGCGCCTCGACAGGCTATTTTAAAGCCTCATTAGGAGATATTTTAGCTTTTTGGAAAATATATCTAAATATAGTCGTGTTCAAAGTCAACAGTCGAGCTTTTCAGAATGCAATTCAACCAAACTAAATTCAAGACCAAATCGGTATTAATTCATGTTTCGTCAGAATGACTAACACATATTTGCATCAAGTGCATCTCGAGGGTTGATTCAAACATTTTAATAGGCATAGTCACCCAAGGCTCACATGGTTTCATACCTCATATAGTTGATAGCCTTCAAATGACAATTTGGAGGGTTAGACACCATTGGAATTTTGTGTGTAGCAAGTTTGCATGTATTTATCGCAACCAAAGTGTCCTTGGTCAAGCTTCATGGTTTCATCATGCAACACTCTTTCATTGAGAAGAATCAAGAAAAGCATTAGAAGCGTTAAGCTGCAGAGGGAACATAGGTCATCACTCCATTTATGGAGCCGCCAAAGTCACTCAGATCCTATGCCATTATCTTCGTGAAGATGGTACCTACGCTAATCTTGAGGCTGTGAAAGTACAAGAGGATGAGACAATCAATCAGTTCCTAGACGAAGTGTTAGACCGTGATGACCTGGAGTGATCCATCAGTTGGAACCTGCAATTATTTTCAAGGATAGAATCAAGAACATCAATTAACTCAACATTTAGTCTTGAGTTCTCATTAGTGATTTCATGCACACACATCTCATCCTTGGAGATATCTTCGCGGGAGTTTAGACTTTGAATTAGGAGTAGTTAACTAATGTTAGTTATTAGTTATTTTTATTTCAATAAAGACTTGCATGTTGCACATGTCCAGTTCAGTTGAGTCCTGTTTCGATTAACTAATGGCCGTTTTCTAGTTAACTATATAGTTTCCTTTATTTAGGGTTTAGCAATAAAATCTTGCATGCTTACAAGATTGTAGTTGACTTAAGGTGATTTTAGGGTTCCCTACACCTTTGATGTCTATAAATAAGAGCTATTTGCTCATTTGTAATTAACTTTTGCATGAGACAGTAATATATGTTGTGCCTACCTTGCCTATAATATTGTTGTTTTGTATCTGTTCACGAGCTTTTATTGTAATAATAAATGGTTATGCCACCTTGCCTGAATGTTATTCTTATGGTATTTGTTCATCTTAGTTAAATGTAGTTGCTAGTATGATCGTTTATTGTATGCATGTTTCACCAATGCAATTTGTTGTCCTAGTTGGCTATTATATGTTTTGTTTCTAATAAGCCTATTCAGATGAGTAAATTGTTGTGCCACCTTGCCTTCACGTTGTAAATCTGTACCTAAAGCTTATCATTTGATGTGTGTGTCAATAAACCTATTCAGCCAAGCAAATTGTTGTGCCACCTTGCCTTCATGTTGTGAAGTTGTACTTAGTTTATTGTACATGTGTTTGCTTCTAATAAACTTCTTCCTAGTCGAGCAAATAGTTGTGCCACCTTGCCTTCACGTTGTGAATTTGTACCTAAACTTTATTGTTTAAGAACATTCCTGCTCCTTTTTCCTCATGCTCTGTTTTCTTGAGAATTGGATAGATTAAAGCTTTATTTTAGTTGTAGTTAGTGATCTGCGAAACCAGAAAATCCTTAGCTGCAACATTCGTGGTTTTTCTTAAACCTTGTGCCACTTCCAACTGAGACAAAAGGATAGGAGTTAGATTACTTTACTTTTTCACGCATTTTAGCATATGAGGGAGCTTCCCCTCCTAATTTGAAGAGCACTCATTAAGCAGTGTGCATAGTTATTTGTACCAACTCGCACTCTAGAGGTGCTAATTGTTATGTTAAAAGTTTTATGGGGCCCACCGTGGGGCATGAGGCAAGAAAACTTCAAGAAATCTAAACGCTTTTATTTCACAGGAATGACACTCTAGCATCCGATTACATGATCCATACAGAAGCAATGGATGATAACAACAATAATGTTGGCAGGTGACAACCATCCCCACTACCTTGGGGTAATAATATTGGACCTTTGGCTTTTGAGGTAAATCATGAGTTACCTAAAGGGTCAAGGAAGCGTTTTCCCCAGTTTCATGGCAATGGAACTCAACACCCAGAGGAACATTTTTCTGCGTTCACAGTGGCTTGTGTCATCTTGCACATTGCACATGAAGACATCGCGGTGCATCTCTTTGTTGAAACTCTTGCGAGAAATGTTGCCAACTGGTTCAATCACCTGGTGCTAGGCAGTATCAAAAGTTGGGCAACTATGAGCGAGAAATTTTTGGCGAGATTCAAGCCTGCTAAAGACAATCATTTGTTGTTTTCCCAGCTCACAAATTCAAAGATGGAGCACATCGAACACATGAGGGATTTTGTAGCAAGATTTAATCATCTTGTTACAAGACTTTCTTCTACAGTCAATCCATCACCGGAGATTTTGATAAGCTATTTCATAAATGCTCTTCCATCAGAGATAGCCTTCTTCCTCAAGACAGCCAAAGCAACAGAGTTGAAGAGTGCACAAGAAAACGCCATCAAGTTGGAGGATGATATGATTACTTCCAGCTTGATGAAAACAAATTTCATCAAATCTCCAGTCTAGCAATCGTACCATCCAAAGAGAGAATCTTCAACCACTATTGCCAACATCTCCACTAAGATCAATGATTGAAGCTGCACACAATGAAGTATTTTGTCCTTTCCACGACACTGATGAACATACCGAATCCACATGTCCAAAGAACCTAAGAATGATCCAAATCATGGGATACACTAAAGCTGCTCCCAATTCTAGTTTTGTACCAACACCAAGTTTGAATGTTGTCCATCACAGACAGACAACTTCAATGGTGACTTCGCAGCAAGATACTTTGATAAAGAACCCATCAATCAAGAAAAAGAACAAGAAGAATACCGTCAATACGCTCCTCCTATGTTTACACATGCGTAGCACTTCAAAGCACAGAAAGAAGAAGAAGAAAGGCAGAAATCAAACGAAAAAGGGAAAGAAATGCCTTTCACTTCCAATCCCAGATCTTCACAGGAGAACACTATGCCAATTGCTCAAGAGACGTCTTCAACAAATTTTGACATTGTAGCTTACATGATGAAGATCAAGGTGCAAATATCTTAACTGGAATATCTTCAGGACCATCCAGAACAAATAGATCAAATTCTCAAGGTTGTAAAAGATAAGGCTATGCTCAAGTCATCTGTTCTAGCAGAAGCAAAGCCTGAAATGGGTTCTAGTAATTGTGTGACCCTATCAAAGATAGAAACTAAAGACCAGAACATTGCTTGTTCTGAAAAGAGATCGATAGAGGAAACAAATTCATTGACAATATAGTTCGATGGAGATTGTATAAATACAAGTTCAAAAGTAGGGGAATTGATCGTCTCCCCTAAAGGACAATTGCACCCATCTATGCAATTGGAATTTACTAAAGCTTAAAAAGAGGTGCTTTTGTGAGGCCTCAAAGATGTCGAAGACATGGGAATCAAACTCCTATGTGTTAAAGGTGATGTAGAGTTGATCAACGAGTCGGTCAAAGGATATTTTCGGGTCAAAAAAGATCACCTATGGCATTACAGAAATCGAGTTTGGAACTCAATCGACTAGTTTGAAGAATTCAACATCCAAAGGATGGATGACAACAAAATCAATACCTCAGGGGTATCAACTTTCCCATTTGCATCATATTTTGAATTTTTTCAAAGTACCTTTGATTGGATATATGAATACCTGAGAATCTTCATCCGAGAAGGATTGCCTCTTCCAATTCCCATCAGAAGAGAAGTAAAGCCTTCCAGGAAAAAACAACATCGATGGGAGGTTCTTCTCGTTGCCATGCAGCAAACAATATCCAAAGCACTTCATCTCTTTGGGGGTGGAGTGAATTTTCTTTAAGTAATTTTTATTTGTGCTTTTTCGTTATGTTATAATGTGTTTCCCCATTCTATGATGTTATGTCGTGTTTTAGGTGATTTTAAGTAGTCTTGTTTTAGGTGATTATTAGGAAACTTAATGTTTTTAGGTGATTAGGGAAATTCTTAACTCCATATGCCCAACTGATAAGTCACTGGTCTATAAAAACACAAAGAATCTAGGTTCTCCTATGTCGTAAGTATCTGACATGGTCACCAGACAGAGCCTAATGTTATACGCAAACCAAATTTTTTGCTTCATTAAGGCATTTTGCTTAAAAGAGTCTAAACCTTGTTAAAATAATGTCAAAACATAGTTTTTGGGAAAATCAAGTATGGACTTGGTGTCAATTTGATGTCAGGAGGATACTGGTAAAATTTGAAAAAAATGAAAATTAGGGTTTTCAAGCACCCCTGTTTCAGGGCATGAAACCCTAAAAATTAAAACTTATTAGAATTGACTGAAAATTGTTTTGATTGGCTTATTTTGCTTCATGATCACAATGGTGAAGTCAATTTTAGTTAAAACTCAATTTAAGTTTGGTGGGTAGTTTTCGCTTTTTTTAGATGGAAAGTTAGGATTTCTGAGGTCATCAATGATAATGGCCAAAGACTTGGTGTTGAAATCTAAGCCTAAAATGCTCAAATGAAGAATCTATGGCGAGATAAGTTCTAAATAATGCTTCGTCTCGAAGGAGATTTTTCGCCGGAATGAAAATCATCAAAAAAATTCTAACTCTGGAGCACCAGAGCCCCTGGAGGCCAAAGGCGCCCTAGATTTCAAAGGTCTAGATTTCAATTTTGAGATTTGTCACTTCCAAGGAGACTTGTCAGGAATACTATCAGCTTCGCAATGAGCTATCGAGCCAACCTAAAAGATCTATCTCACACCTGATACGAGAGATTGAACGAGAAACAGGGAGGATTGAAAAATGACTAACACTGGAAGGAAAAGCGCACCTCTAAGCCTAGGGCGCCCATCTTTTTTAGGGATCAGATGAAGATTTTTTACTAAACGACACCTAGGATGTTTGTCTCACGTTAGATCAAGCTTTGCAATGCACCCGTTAGCGGGTCAATTTAAGTTGCAAAACTGCCAAAATTCAGAGTCAAACAAGAGGTTAAATCTTGGTCAAAATGTCAAGGAAAAAGCAAAAGCGTCCTTAGGGGCCAGGGGTGCCCAAGGTTTTGGAGCCTTAAATGTCTTATTTTTGGTGATCTCAAGTATTCATCATGTATGTGCTACATTCAACTTTCTGTTGCATGCCTCCATTAGGTCAGAAGACGAGTCATCAACTTGTAGCTAGAGTTTAAGTAGATTTTTAGCAAGTTTGAAAAATGGTTGTCTAAGAACAAAAGTACCCCTCGAGGCCAGGGGTGCCCTTGATTTTCACCCACCAAATGATGAAATTTGATGAAGTGTACTCTTGGATCCTTTTTTAGGAATAGAGCCAGCTCCGTAGTGACCCAGTTGTTCAGTCCTAAAGTTTTTGCAAACACGAGATGCGTGGAGGTCAAGATCACCATCTAAGTGTTGAAAATGATGAAAATTTGACTAAGTCTGGGGTCAAAAGCGCAGCTTTTGCTAAGGGCGCCTTGATTTTTCAAGCCTCAAACCTTAGTTCTATGGATTGTAGTCTCAAGGAGTTTTTTTGTCAGATTTGATCCTACTCTTCAACGCAATTATTAGCCAGTTGATTGGGCATGTCAGTCAATCAAAGTCTGTGATTGAACAAAGGCTCCGGCGAGAGTTGTAAATCCAAATTTTCATTAAAATGGTTAAGTCTGGAAAAGGGACGCCTTAAATCAAAGCTTTGACTTTTTGAACTAAAGATGACTAAGCGCCCATGAAAGGTGGATTTAAATATTATTTAATATTTAAATAATTCGACTTTACGGGAGATTATTTTAAATGCAAAAAAGGACGATTTTAGCTTGCATGTTCAGTTACCTGATTTGCATGTTGAGTTTAACTGAAATTATTAAAGATGGCCCCCTTTTTAGGGTTATTTCACATTCAGTTATCTATTTTTGAGTCCCAATCAGATGAAGTCGAGTTCTTTTGAGGTCCAATCAAAATTAAAGTTGATTATTTTAAGGGTGGCACTTAATTGGATGAAGATGGACAATTTTTGTCTTAAATTTATTTATTTAAGTCATATTTTCTCCATTATTCTCATACCAAGTTCAAAGAAAAGGCGATTTTCTTAAGCAATTGAAGATTCAAAGGTGCTTTGAGTTCAATTTTTCAGTGTCAGGTCCAGATTGTTCAGAAGTTTAATTTTCCAAAGTTCATTTTTTCAATGCATGCAGTCTTCATCAAATCTAGTTCAAGTATAGGCAACTTTTTAAGCTAAAATAAACCAACTTCTATCTTCTGTCTAAAATTCTTCTATTCTTGTATTAGGTTTTATCTCGCATATCAAAGAAAACGATGATATTTTTAGAGTCTGATCATCTGGGTTCACATTTTTCAGCAACAGCAGCAAAACCCATGTCTTAGATTTTTTCGATTAAATTGCCCCGTTCCTTTTATTCTAAAAGAACTGTGCTTTTTTTTTTGAAGATTCCTTTGCATGTGGGTCAAAGCACATGTTTTCCAAAATCAAATTATCTAGGTTGCCTTAGAATTCCATTGCCTACAAAACCCATATTCCAGAGCTTCTCAGGAAGCTCTAAAACCCCTATTTTTCACGATTAAAAATCCTTTGCATGCCTTGCTAAAAAGCATTTTTTCAAATTTCCGACATTGTGGGTTGGCTTAGAATTTCATTCTCTACAAAACCCACGTCTCAATTTTTTTTGTAAAACTTTCCCTCGACAGGCTATTTTTAGCCTCATCAAGAGATATTTTAACTTTCTAGAAAAGTTGTCAGAATCTAGTCGTGTTCACAATCAATAAGCAAGTTTTTTAGAATGTAGTTCAACCAAATTGAATTCAAGACCAAATCGGTCTTAATTCATGATTTCGTCAGAATGACTGCCACAGATTTGCATCAAGTGCATCCAGAGAGTTTATTCAAACGTTTTGATAAGCATAGTCACCCAAGGTTCACATGGTTTCATACCTCGTATAGTTGATAGCCTTCAAAGGCCAGTTTAGAGGGTTAGACATCGTTAGAATTCTGCATGTGCAGCAAGTTCGCGTGTATTTCTCGCAACCAGAGTGTTCGCGATCAAGCTTCATGGTTTCATCACGCAACACTCTTTCATTGAGAATAATCAAGAAAAGCATCAGAAGCGTTAACTTGCAAAAGGAACAAAGGTCATCACTCCATTTACAGAGCTGCCAAAGTCACTCAGATCTCATGCCATTATCTTTGTGAAGATGGTACCTACACTGATCTCGAGGCTATGCAAATTGAGTTCCAGAAGCTTGTTTGTGATATCTTGATGGAGATCATATGGCATCCAAGTTGGATCACTTCTCAATGATGACAACTAGTTTCAAAAAGGCAACTGAAGAGGTCAGAGAATGCATGAGGGCAATCAGAGATGGTGACAAAGAGTTTAGTAGGCAGGTTATCATCGTGGACAGCGTCAAAGTACCAGAGGATGAGACAATCGATCAGTTCCTGGATGAAGTGTTAGACCATGATGACCTGGAGTGATCCATCAGTTGGAACCTGCAGTTATTTTCGATGATAGAATCAGGATCAGCAGTTAACTCGACATTCCATCTTGAGTTCTAATTGTTGATTTCATGCACGCACATCTCATCCTTGGAGATATCTCCATGGGAGTTTAGACTTTCAGTTAGGAGTAGTTAACTGATGTTAGTTATCAGTTATTTTTATTTCAATAAGGACTTGCATGTTGCACATGTCCAATTCAGTTGAGTCCTATTTCAGTTAACTAATGGCAGTTTTCTAGTTAACTGTATAGTTTCCTTTATTTAGGGTTTAGCAATAAAATCTTGCATGCTTGCAAGACTGTAGTTGACTCAAGGTGATTTTAGGGTTCCATACACCTTTGATGTCTATAAATAAGAGCTATTTCCTCATTTGTAATTAACTTTTGCACGAGATAGTAATATATCTTGCACCTACCCTTCCTGTAATATTGTTGTTTTGTATATATTCACGAGCTTTTACTGTAATAATAAATGGCTATGCCACCTTGCTTGAATGTTAATTTTATGGTATTTGTTCATCTTAGTTAAATGTAGTTGCTAGTTTGATCGTTTATTGTATGCGTGTTTCACCAATGCAATTTATTGTCCTAGTTGGCTATTATCTATTTTGTTTCTAATAAGCCTATTTAGATGAGTAAATTGTTGTGCCACCTTGCCTTCACGTTGCAAATCTGTACCTAAAGCTTATCGTTCGATGTGTGTCAATAAACCTATTCAGCCAAGCAAATTGTTGCGCCATCTTGCCTTCATGTTGTGAAGTTGTACTCAATTTATCATATATTTGTTTGTTTCTAATAAACTTCTTCCCAACCGATCAAATAGTTGTGCCACCTTTCCTTCACGTTGTGAATTTGTACCTGAAGTTTATCGTATAAGAACATTACTGCTCCTTTTTCCTCATGCTCTGTTTTCTTGAGGAGAATTGGATAGATTAAAGCTTTAGTTTAGTTGTAGTTAGTGATCTACGAAACCAGAAAATCCTTAGTTGCAATGTTCGTGGTTTTTCTTAAACCTTGTGCCTCTTCCAGGTACGACAAAGGGATAGGAGTTAGATAACTTTACTTTTTCATGCATTTCAGCATATGAGGGAGTTTCCCCTCCTAATTTGAAGAGCACTCATTACGCAGTGTGCATAGTTGTCTGTACCAACTCGCACTCCAGAGGTGCTAATTGTTACACCAACACTTCTGAAGATATTGATAAACCTATGGAGTGGTTGGAGGCCTTTAAATTTAAGAGGGAGACTATGAAGAAGGCTTTAGAAGAATTATAGAAAATGATTTAGGGGACATTTTTGTGGGCTCCATTTTGTTTTTGGAGGTTATCACTAGTAAGTCTCTCAACAAAATTACATGAAATTGGATTTGTTGAAGAAATGTTGGAAGGAAAGTTTTATCCATGTTGAAGATGGCAATGTCACAAGGTCCATTTGGAAAATGGTGCTATGTATGCTAGCATGATGCATAAATTCTAGGAATCTAAGCTGGAAGAGGATAAGATATTGAAGAAATATGAAGCTGAGTTGGAGTCAACTGCTATAAGAATTAAATTTATTCCAGTTCCTAGCCAAGAGGAATTAAATAATGTCTTGCATAACTTCTAGGAATTTACTAAAGGGCAGCAAATGGACAAGGAAAGAGAATAAGGACGAATCATCATGGGAATCAGTGCCAACCTTCATCAAGCATAAAAAGATAGCCTGGGCCACCTAGAAATCAGTGCCCAAAATGTTTTATTTCAAAATTAAAATTGCCTTTAGTGTAAAAAAGGGGACTTAAATATTTTAATATTACAATAAATGGGCATTAGGGTCACATGTTGTTAACCTATTTTGGTTATCCTAATTAGGGGGGGCAAGTTTGATGTAATCTCAGCCATTGATTTGAAACCCTAATTTCTAGATGAACTCTTTAAATATGAGGTGTTCCCTCACTTTTATGTTGGATCTGGAAATTGTTGTAAACGCTTTGGAGCTATTATAATAAGACATTTATTTTTGGTGTTCTATTCTTTGTTACTTCAAATTATCGCATGGTTCCTGCTTTCCAAGCTATTTTAAGTTGCTTTTAATTTGTTAGTCTCAATTCTTTCATGTTTATGGCAAAGTATTGAAGGTGTTTGATGAATTTGTTGCTCATACTATTTGTAGGTTATTGATGGTAAGACACTTTGCATAGTTAGCCTGAGTCATTTTTATACAATAGTTCAATTGTGAGTGTTTATTCATATTATGCTAAGAAATCTGGGTATATATTTAAATGTTTCTCAATCTGAAAATCTTTATATTCCTTTGAAGATTGCACTATTTATGTGATATTGTAGATTTAATCTTGGTTAAGTAGGAATTGGTTGTTGGGGATTTGTCCACCTTAAATGTTGAGTTATTTACATGATTGCACTTAGGTTTTGAGTTAGAAATCTCTTTGAAACCCTATATCTTTTGCTATTTCTTTGAATTTGTGATAGTTTTAGGGAAAAAAGCATCACTAAATTTCCATATTTGATTATAAGATCATTTTCAAGTTTCAAATCTAAAAAATATAGTTAGGGTTTACATTATTATTTTGAATTTTACATAACCCTTGTTTGGATCTTATAGCTTTCAGCCTTGTTGAACCATAAATGCCCCTTTGTGATTACCAGGAAAATCATATGCATTACTAAGTTATTCTTGCATAGTCAAGACCTAACTTTATAAACCTTGGGGTTATTTTCTAAAGTTTTATGAAGAAGGTTACCTTTCAAGAGAGGTATAACACTTGAGTTTTATCTATGTTGTGCAATGCAAAAAAACTCATCAACAAGTTGATCAAGGTCTAGCAAGGGCTAACACTTCATACTCGCCTTGCCACAAGTACCATGTCGTCAATGGGTACAAGTGTACAAGGGTCTACAAACCCCATACCCCCAAAAAAAATAAAACTATATAACATTGCACAAGGTTTTATTGATTTTTTCATCAAAGTTGCATACTAATTTGTATGATTATATAGTTGAGTTGTAGGGGGGAGGAGGATTTTTTTGCACCATGCCCTAGTGACCAAATCTAAGAAAATATATATGAAGATTTATCCATGGCAGTTTGGATTCAATGGCAAGTTGTGTTTTGGTTCAAAAGGTCATTTCTACAACTTCCTCAAAACCATTTTCTTTCAACAAAAACATAACTCTCAAATCTACAATAATAACCACAAATATACAAACCCCATATTGCAAATATGCAATGCCACAACCTACACAACACACCTTATACCTTGAAATGTTTGAAATCTCTCCTACACTATCATGGCTTCAATTTTGCACCAAATTTGTTCAAAACAAGGGTTAAACAAAAATAGGGAGCTCTCACATCCCGCAACCACAACCATGGCATGATACTAGACTTGTTACAAAATTACCAGGTTGATCAAACCATTTTGTACATAACCCTATGAGAGAAAAGAATGCATGCAAACTTATAGATAACCATAATGCAAAGGTCAAAAACATATCACAAGATTACATAAGATATGCACTAAAAAAACCTCTTGAGGGAAAAATTCAACCTCCAAAACTGTCCACATTCAATGAACTATTCTACAATGAAACAGTACAATACAATTACAAAGTTTCCGTGAATACTTCTAAAACATCAAGCTCCTCCAATGCATCTTTCATGTCTCCAAGCATGATGGATAACTGTGCAACCACACATCCCATGTCATCCTTCACATATGCACTCTACAAGAGAGCTCAATACAAATGGCAACTAGTCTCACCCACAAAACATGTACTTTATTTTATAAATTCAAGCTCACACAAAACCACCAAGTCATATTGGCTAAACCATGAGAGTTGTCATGTCCCCTCTTTTCCAATAATCAATTATTATTGATAAAATAAAATAAGTGTTTTTCACTACTACATAGGTATATATAATAAATAAACAAATGTAAATTTTAGAGAACTCAAATTTGGCACCCAATTTCAGGTCCCATGGGTCCTAAATCAAAAGGTATAACTATAAGGTCTTCTACTCATTTCAAGCATCCAATTTTCACTTGTCAATCTTAGGAAAAACACCCTATCTCTATCTTAGCAAATCCAAACAAGATTTGCAAATTAAGCTAATAATTTGTGATCCCATTTCAATTTTAGGGTATAGGCAAGAGATCAAGATTGTATCAAGCACTACCTAGTAAGAAGCCATCCAATTTTGAGATCGATCCATATTAAAAGGGCACCAAAGAGGAAACAATGTAGGTTGTTGATCACCTAATCCAAGTCCAAATCATTGCTACCATTACTTGCCAAATTTGAGGGAATTTCACAATAAAGAGGGCAAGAATGCAAACGGGAAAGTGCTTCATGTGTTCATAATTTCAATTCGCCTCTACCAAATCCATTTGAGAGGAGATACTTGGCATGGTTTGCATAAGATTTATAACTCAAATATTCCATCATTAGCCAATTCACCACATGAGGCACTATGTGGGTTGAGGAAGGGGAGTTTAATAGTTGTGTATATGTGTGTGTTTGTTGCCCCAAATCCAGACATAGACATTGAAGCCTATAGCTACTTATTTTAGATATGGGAATTGCATTGTAGTCTGCAGTCATCCATATTTAGATTTAAGCACTCCTTGTACCCCTTAAGAGGAAAACATACCATTTATGAGTAAGAATCAATCTTCATGTATGTAGGTTTAGTTTTTTTCTAAGTACAAATTACTATAAATGTAAATTTGACATCACAAACACTTAGGGTTGTGTTCATAATTGTCTATTTTATGATTGAATCAAACTTGAAATTTGTTGTGGCATAAGAATTATATATGTTTGCTCTCAAACTTGGTTCAATGCTTGTGATTCGTTAGTTTTCCCACTAAATGTTGGCTACTAACCTCTTAACTGAAAGAACAGAAATAGAATTTAAACCAGCAAAAATAATTATACCAATTAGGTTAATAGAAGGGACATTTCAAGAGCAAGAAGACCATAACATTTACTTTTTGGTACTAAATTTTCCCAATATTAAGTATTTTTTCAATGTGGAACCCACACAAAATATCTAACTAGTACAACTTTACAAGTTGACCCAAAATAATATGTAATGTGGCTAAACACGTCTCTTAAGATGTACCACAAATAAATATTTGTTTTGCATAGTTAAAAATTTTATTTTCTTACATAAGGTGTACAACACCCTTTTTCCTAACAAAAGAAAATTCAAAAACGAAAGTACTTTGGTGACATGTTCCAAAGCTACACTCAAGAGTTTTGTATAATGATATTTTTATGTTCAAAGATCATTTCTAAGATTTTAGGGGTACTCATAGGCATCCCCATTTTGTGCTCCCAAGTTTTCTCATCCCCCTACCTTCCCCACTCTTTCCTTTGCCTATGCAACCTCCTCCACATTTCAAAATTAGGCTTAATGAAACATATAAATCAATAAAAATGTCACATTTGGGTTCTTATCTAGAATCTTACATAGTAGCTCTCTCAATAGTAGTTTGTAATCTACTTTTCTCTTCGTTGTTATAGTTGAAGATTGAATCCAAACTCTTAGTTGCTCTAGTTGTGCATACTGAGACCTTTGATATCATTTTTTGTTTACCTTCAAACATTATTTAAAGATCTATGTTATATTATATAAATAAATTAAAATGCATTAAATATTATTTAAAGATCTATGTTATATTATATAAATAAATTAAAATGCATTAAATATTTTTCTAATGAAGGGATTTAGCCTCTAAAATAGAAAGCTTTCAATAAACTAGCAAAGCTTTCAATTATCCAAAAATAAATTACATATACAACAAAGTAAAGTAAATATTAGACTAGACACTACATTAATTCTTAAGATAGCTTTCTATTAGAAGAATTTACCAAACCAACATTAAACTTGTGAAGAGGCTCGATAACTTGATTATATGCACATGTGAATGCGTATTAATTGTATGCATGCATGGGTGACCATGCAGGTGGTTATACATGTATGCATGTGTGGGCATGTCTATGGATCATTGGTTGTTTCCCTAGGCATGTGCATGCACATATCACCAAATCAATGTAGAATTATTAGCAGTCTAGGCATGATAAAGGAAGGGCGTCTTTGTTAGGTTATTTTCATAGGATGAACCGTTACTATAAATTAGTTATCTCAAGTTCAACAGTCAAATTAGCTAAAACAATCCTATTAGTAAATAATCATCAAATGCAGTATCCTTAAAAGGTTTTAATGAAAACAAACAATATTGACTAGCCCACAAAACTAGAGCAGAAAAATAAAGGTTTTTTCTCATGTTGCAAATAAGGGTCTCAGAATACAATATGTTGATATTCACTATCTTTTACAAGGATATAAATCATGTAATATTGTAATACACTTAACCAGGATTTTGAAACCTGTTCAACAAGCAATTTCTTGTATTAACTTTCAAAGACAAATAATGCAATGAACTACAAGCAAGCAAAGAAGCCAACAAAAGCATTACCCTTATAGAATTCAAAGACAGAATTCCAGCAACCATACACTTGCATGATTTGTTCAGATTGTTTTGTTAGTTGACTCCCAGTCATTTTCACAAAACATCATTGAGAAGTGTCTTTAAGTACTCCAACTGCTCAGATTCACCAGAGAGTTCGTTCCACTGCACAAATTAAAGCTTGTGAAAAAAATGTCCAAATGAACCTTACATAAAAGACAGAAATAAGATCTGGAGAATATTTACATTAGTGCTTAAGGATTGCAATAAGCATTGAGTATCAAATAAAAAATAACTTGTCCATTTAATGCATTGTTGATATTCTAATAATGGCTTCTGAAGTACTGTACCAATATGTGAGCCCCTAAAATATCCATTTCAATTATTTTCTATAAGTATAATGAATGCAAAAACATGGGCTCTGTAATTCCAATTGTACAACTAACACACTCATGGTGCACCAACATTGATATGTGTTTTACTCTTTATCGATCCCTCTTGGTACTCAAACCAGAAACTGAGTTATTCTCCTGTTCACTTCAGAGTTCAGAATTTGACCTCATCTCAATCAAGTGGTATGTAAATTTTTTTGTTAGTAACTGAAAAGCTATATAGGTGAATTGTATGTGTAAAATTAAAATTTTAAGATAAAACTAAAAAGAGCATTCTAATTTTATAACAGATTCAAGATTATTATCTGGAAATATAAATATATAAAGGAGAGTCCAAAATTTGAAAGGTTTCTGTCTTATCATGCAACTAATCATTTCAAATGGTGGAGTAATCTGAAAAGATAAAATAATATTTTCAACTTAGTAAGTCAAAAAAATCTCACAGAATGCCCTATTTGAATTGGCCCACCTTCAAAATGCAAATTCATAGGATGGTATTTCTTATTGAATAATAGCATAATGATGGAATTCAGACATACCAAGCAATGGTGGCCCTAATAGATATAAAACTTAGGTGCTACTCAGAGCAGCATGATTATGCCTTAATCCAATATTGCAAGCTTCAGTTGCCCGAACTCAGCTCAAACCAAAGGAACAAAAAGGACCGTCTTTAATAATTTCTAGATTGTTAGTCCACAATAATGTAAAAATTAAAATAGAAAATTATATATTTTTTATTATTTCTTGTTCTCTCTTCACCAAGGTAGGAAACATGTTTTTCTGAAGGAGCCTTCTACTATTGCATCCAACACAAAAAATTAAAGCTTGTGAAAAAGATGTCCAATCCCCAAAACTCCCACATTTTGCAACTATTCACTCCCACCTACCTCCATGCACAACCCAAGATGCCATTATTCACCCGATTTGACCCTACCACTAGCCAATTAGACTTTTCCCACCCAAAAACATCTATTCATCTCAAAGATACGGATTCACATGTACTTCCAATGATGGAAAAGGATGAGGAACACCATGCCACTATTAGTGCAATGATTATGTTTTTGACACGGATGGTTTCCATGCAAAGCCCTAGATTGTCATTCTAGTGAATTTCACTGGACTTAAGATCACCTTACACGCCTCATCCATTGACTACCAATTCCTTGATTCTTGAAGCGACAAGGCAACCAACAAATGCTATATATGCCAATTCGTTTTCCAAAAAGGTTAGTAATTTCACATTTCCACGCAATTGAAAGCTGAAGAGCTTTGAGGGTTTCAACTCTTGCAAATTCAGTCACCATTTGAGAAAAAGATGTATGCAAAACTCAAAGAAGTTAATATTGTAAATGATTCTTGCAACTAAATGTCTCCACAATTCCATTTGAGGGATTTTTGGGAAGTTCTCACTTAGGGTTTCCAATTTCTAGTTCATTGGTATGAATGTAATGAATATTTGATGAATGGGACAACATTCTAATGCATTACAAGCTTTTGTAATGGTCATTTCTTCACTGCATATGAATTTTTGCAATCTAGGATGGATAATTAAGAATGTTCAGTTGCTCGATATCATTATTCATGGTGTATGTGTAAGTATAGCTCATATTCCTTCTTGATTTTGATTTGTTACCTCATGGTATGCTTGGACTCTATAACCAAATGAATAGGCACCATCCAAGAAGGAATGACCCTCTATGCACTCAAACTAAAAATGTCATTCACCAGTAGATTAGGAGTAGTAGGAAAATTGTATGCACTTTATGATTCAACATTATAACCAATGTAAACATCTTCAACGATCCATAGCTCGTAGAGAGTCATCTTTTGCATTCACACATCTTGCTATTATTAGCTTAATAGAGGTTATAGCAATAGGTTAGTCCTTACCCTAGTGACTGCTTTTGGGGTCAATTGTACACTAGGTACTAATACATCAATTTATCCACTTTTCTATCTTCAATTGTGTTCAATCCTATTCATGATACCTCTAGGGAAGCCCCCCTTGGTCTAGCTAAACCCAATGTTGAAGATGATCTTATCTGCCTTAGCAAATTGGCCCACTATTGCCCAACCTAATCATAAGTTAGAGGTTTGTTGCTCTGAGTTTGACACCCATGGTGCTCAAAGAATAGTGTGGCTTTAGGGATTTGGGACCTACAACTCTAAGCACTAAAAACTTGGCATTGTTTCTAGGGACATATTTAATTGGGTTGAAACAAAATTGAAGACTTTGTTGGTGACCTAAACAACTAAAGTATTTTATTGCCTTGGAGGTCAAATGTGCTTCAAGGATTTCCTCATTTTATGAGGTGGGGCCTTTGTTGTCACAATCTCAAAGTTTTTGCTGCTGACATTTGACTGCTAGTGGTGTGTTGTACCCAAACCAAATTTTTTGCTTCATCAAGGCATTTTGCATAAAATAATCTAAACCTTGCTAAAATGATGTAAAATACAGTTTTGGGCAATATCAAGCATGGAGTTTTTGTCAATATTTTGTCAGTCAAAGTCAGTTTTATTGATCAGAACTTGAAGCAGAGACTTAGAATGGAGCGTTTCACGATGGAGGAGCGTCTCACGACAGCATTTCACGTTGCACATGGTCATTTCGGTGATCAAGACGGAGTTTTTAATGGTTAAATTATGAAGATTTCTCAGAGGAAAAGCAAAAAAGTGCACCTGTAGCCCAGGGGCGCCCTTCTTTTTGAAGGTCAAGATTTTGTTGAAAATGCTTATGCATACAGTCAAACTCTTCAGAATTGTTCTGGCTATCCGATGAGCTATCCAACGAAGCTTTCCGAGACCCGCAGTTCCGGCAACTGGCGACAAAAGTTGAAATTTCCAAAGTTCCAGATATGAGAAATTTGTCCTTTTCAGGCAAAAGCGCGCTTGTAGCTTGAGGGCGCCCATCTTAAAGAGGGGGTAGATTCTGGTATTTCTGGTGGCTAATACAGTCAATCTGTTCACGACTAGTCTGCTCGTCCGACGAGCTATCAAACGCAGTCATCCGAATCCCAGAGCTCCGGCAGCCGACATCTGAAGATGAGCTTATAATGGAGTTTTCACGTCCCAAAGCTTCTTCATTGCGTTTCCAGTGCAACTACAGCTCGGGGGCGCTGGTTAAAAGGATCCTTAAGATGGTGAAATTTGCAAACAAAGTCTTCCTGACATCAGTACTACTCTTGTTTAGCTTCGCGATGCATCATCCTGCCTGTCAATCCGACGTCCAGGTGATCGTGGTAGAGGTTCTACCAAGCACATAATTTCACGGGCGGACCAACATAAAATTTGCATTGTATTTCTACAGTCCAGAGGCGCCTAGCCTTTAGGCCTGGCAGATGAGGTCGTTCGCGTTCGAAGTCTTCACGAGACTTGAGTGTAATTACTTTATCTATTCAACGAGCTCAGACGTCAGCCTTCGGGATTTGGCAAACGCTCGTACGTGCGAGGTCTTTGGCGAAATGCTGAAAAGTGAAGACATCCAGAAAATGGCCAAGTATGGAGCGGATATTTTAAATAAAATACGCACTGGCAGTTTTGAGGTCTTAGAAGCAGTTTTCTTGCTTCGTCACCTCTAGAGACTTCTCTTGTAAGTCCTTTTGGCTGTCCGTTAAAACAGATAGTGCTCGAATCGGGTTATCCCAGCTCCAGATATCAGAGGTCGAAGTAGGGTACTTGGATGAAAGTTCAACTTTCGTCAAAATGGTGCTAGTGCAACTGAAGGCCAGGGGCGCTTTTACTTTCGAGGCCCTTAATGAACTTTTCAGATGACGTACATACAGTCGTTGGATGCAGAATGAGTTCAGGCATGTAGTGAGCTTGGTTTCCTGTCAACAGGGTTCACCGTTCGCCGTCAGCAGTCGTTTGAAGTGTCAGATGGCAGTTTAGGAAAATGGTTCAAGTCTAGAACCCGTAAATGAATTTAATCAGGGGCGCCTAATTTTTCAGGGTGTTAAATGATGGATTTTGCAGTAGTGTCTCCCAACAGACATTTCTTCCTTGTTCAGTAGGTTTTCCGATGAATTCTCCAGCTCAGTCTCAGCATCTCCCGGTCACTCAGAAATCAGTGTTGAAGTTAGCCAGTCGTAACTTTGTCGTCAACTATAAAATAGGAAGTTAATAAGAAGTACAATATCTTGAGTAGATGGACGCCTATGAGCTCAAGAGATGACTTTTCGGAATCGGTGAAGTCTAACGGTGAATCCTAAAGTTTCATTCGAATTGTCAACTGAAGTTCAAAATATTTAATATTTATTTTGCAATTTTAGCATTAAGTGGCAATTTTCTATTTTTGGCGCCTTTGCTATTTGCATAATGAATATTTTATTATTTATTTAAAATTCAAACTTCCAGTCAGTGGCAATGAAACTGAAAGGGGTCCAATCAGAGGTCTTCTATTTCAGTTAGGGTTTTGAATTCTTGCAGTTCTCAAATTGATGCGAATTTCTTCTTATTTAAGCATGGCGCCTTCATTTATTATTCACAAAGCTTCAAAAGAAATTCGTATTTCTCAAGAGAAAATTCATATCTTAAGAGAAATTCGTATTTTTCAAAGTAAATTCAATTCTTCAAGAAACAAAGGCGAAATTCTCAAAGAGCAAAGGCTTAAGGCAAATTCGCAATTCTTCAATGAGCAAAGGCGAATTCTCAAATTTCAAGTAATTCGTATTTTCTCAAGGCAAAAGGCAAATTCGAATTTCCTCAAGAACAAAGGCGCAACTTCAAGGAAAATTCGTGGTTTTCAAGCAAAGGCGAATTCTTCCAGATCAAAGGCGAATTCCTCATCTACAATCAAAGGCGATTTTATCTAACATATCTTTTTGCAAGTTAAAAGTTCACAATTATCAGCGATTTGAAGAATTCAAGGGCGATTTTCATTAAAGAAGAGCATCATAAAAACGTCTTTTTCCTCCTTGAATCTCAGATTTCTCTCAAATTCCAGTTCGCATGTTCCTGAAATTGGCAAATTCGACAAGTTCAAACATCTGGATCATTTCTATATAATTTCCTCGAGTTAAAATCGTGCGCTTGATTTTCAAGAATTTTTAACTTCAGAACATTCGTTCTCGAGTTACTAATTTTCTCAATTGAAAAGTCTTTGTACGATCGAGTAGAAGCCATATTTTCGCATATCTGACGTTCTGGGTTGTCTTAGAATTTTTTTCTGGACAAAACCCGTATCTTAGATTTTTCGCTGAAAGTAATTCTTCGAAAGGCTATTTTTAACTCTCGCAGGCTATTTTTAGCTCTCCAGAAATCTTGTCAGAATATAGTCAAGTTAACAGTCAACAGGCGAATTTTTCAGAATGAAGTTCACTCAGCTCGAATACAAGACCAAAACAGTCCTTACTCATGATTTCCTCAGGTTGGTTGAGACAGATCTTCACAAGGTGTTGTCAGAAGCAGTCCTTGATCTTGTTAAGATCAGAGCTTCAATTATTCAAAATATTGAGCAGTCTGGTTTACTAGAGGCCGCTTCCATACCTATCTTCGTTCATTGTGTTGAATTCGTGATGGCTTGTATTAAGCATTACAATTCTACTACTCGTGAGATAGTGTCAGTTGATGGGCGAGTCATTTGCAGTCTCAAACCTTTAGACATTGAAAGGAGTTTTGGCATTCCTCAACACCCTAATAGTCTGGTTATTTCCATGGAGCAGTGTGAGCAGGCATTTGATGCTGATGTGGACAAGTGTTAGAAGAAGATGGCAGAAAGATGGTTAAAACAAGCGAAGAACAGATTGCCAAACAATGTGGGTCGTGGTGAATACAAGGATGAGTACGCGATTCTAATCACACTCCTGAATCGTGTCTCAGGTCAAGCACATAATGTTTTCCAGCCTTGGATGTATTACATTATTGGTCGCATCATTTCTGGGCAGGAGCATTATGACTGGGCATCCTTCATCAGTGATATTCTCCACAGGCAGATCACCGGTTTCTTAGTTGCCCATGAGTTTCACATGTGTTCATATCTCGTGTACTTGATCGCTTATCGGTCTTCTAAGGACTAAACACCGTGGGCATTCTCGTGTTGAAGTCTATATGATGAGTTCACGGTGAGCGTCATTTCAAGCGTGTTCACGAGGCTTTTCTGACTTATACAGTGAGAAATTTGGACCGGGAGTTGCACGTTCGTATCTCGGTAGTTGCTAGGGCAGCGATGGATGGATGGGCAGATTGGTTTATTCAATTCCCGACATACACCTACATCCGAGTATACGGATTTACAGGAAATCCAGCTATGCTTCCACGTTATCCTTCGGATAAAACAATCTTTCAAGAGTTCCTGAGACAGATGCATGATGTTCATCGTCTTTTACGCCGCAGGCACAGACCATCTATCAATTTTCCTTTCCAGTTTGGAATGTATTGGTGCAAGTCGGCAATTGATGCTAAAATTGCAGGACAAGAGCTTGAGAAGTATCATCTTAAGTATCTTGTTGAAGCACGTGCCTATGATCTTTCAGGTCATTATACAACTCGCCTTGCTGGAGGTACATATCACGAGCCTTCTATGGAGGATTACTGGGCAAATTGCGCAGATGACTTCGAGGTTCACAGACGTAGTTACGGCCGCTTCTCTCTCTCAGATTTCTGTTTTCTTCTCAGAAGATGTGGGAGGTTTATCGATGATTTTCAGAGAGCAGGTTGATACACAACCGTTGCCAGCAGTTGATTGGTACGCCAAGGAATACGCAACGGGCAAGGAGAGGTCAAGTAGAGTTATTCAGAACAATATACTTTACCTCGACAGCAAAAAGACAAGGACGGTAAGTGTGCCCAGAGCAGAGCCGCCAGTAGTGGTGAATCCTTCGCTACCTTCCTCGTCAAAACCTAAACAAAAGAAGAGGAGTAATCTTCCCAAGATAGGTCAAGCGCCAAATAATTCAAAGGGCAAGGCGCTTGCCACTGTTACACACACGAAGCCTGACAGACAGCCGGTCACAGAGCCAGTTCAGAGGCCAGTTCAGAGTCCGCCAGTGCCCGAGGTTCAGCCTCAAGTTCCTACACCAGTTCCAGAGCAGTCACCAGTCCCAATTCTCATTGAATTGGATTTAGACTCTCCACCTCGCAGTGGGTCTTCTACACGTTCACTCTCGTTAGTACCTCCTGTTGCTAGTACAGACCCTTCTAGTAGCATTAGCAGAGACCAATTTTGGATCGAAGCTCAGCTAGGAAGGAAGAGGAGGCAGCCACCCTATGTTCTTAATCATTCTGATTTTGATGAGATTTACCAAGATGTGCCAGACAAGAGGGTCAAGAACATGGTCCACGTGGAGAGGAACACTGACATGGAAGTTGTCATCGAGACTGCTGTACCTCCACAAGGGAAGAACTTGGCTGAGTTGGAATCTCAGGATTTTGAGGTTATCACAGTCAACCTTGGTCGTAGCACACGCCAAACCCAGGTTGATCTCCTACAAGTTGCTACAGACAGTGCCAGGGATAGAATACTAAAGGACGGAGAAGATAAGGCAGCCCTCAAGGCTGAAATCAGACAGCTTCATCAATATATTTCTAACCTTGTGCATAGACCAGATGCCATTAACACACTCCCACCGATGTTTGAGCCTCCAACAGAGCAAAGTCAACTTAATCACTTAGTTGTATATGGCAAGCGTTTGGATGAATGGGAGGAGGAGTTCGTTGCTAGAGGTCGTGCTATGCTCACAGAGTTATATCAGTTGCGGTACAATGCACGAGAACTCTGTATTCTTCTCCAGGATGAGGAGCGAGATATGGCGATTAACAAACCCCGGGATGAGATTATGATTGCTCACCTGAGTGTGGCATATGATGCAGTCACAGATGCAGAGGATAGAGAAGCTATCTACTCTTGGAAAACACAATTGGTTTTCAAGGCAAAGATAGAGGAGACTTTGGCATCAGAGTTGGCTGAGAGTAGAGAGCACGTCACTAGTGCACTCTGGTTTGTGAGGACTCTAGTATCTCGCTTACCGTGCCGATATCAAATCGAGGGTGGTGCCTATGTGGAGCTTACCAATGTTCAGTCAGAGCTTCAGGCACTCATTCATACCATTTTCAGTGGGGAGACCATTGGCTATAAGGTTACTCAACTTACAGTCATGTCAACATTGTTCGATGAGGCAACAAGGAGCAGAGGTGAACTTCAGTCTCAAATCACAGCTGGTGAGGATATGTTGCACCGACATAGCATTCTTCGACAGAGTCTCATAGCTCCAGATAGTGATGCAGTTAACAATCTCATTGAGGGATTGATTGCTCGAGATCCCGGACAGTAAACTTCAGTTCCCACCTCTCAGGATAGACATTACACACAGGAGTTAAACTTGGCGTTACCTTCCCAAGTTAACTTGCTATCTCGTCTCATGCATATCTATCCTGAGATTAGTTTTACACACTTGGAGTTTCATTTAGGGTTTTACGTTAACTGATGGTAGTGTTCCAGTTAACTCGCTTTCAATAAGGACGTGCATGCTTGCACAATTGTCCATTTTTAGATTAGATGTTTCGGTTAACTGATGGTAGCTTTCCAGTTAACTGTATAGTTTGTTTTATTAGGGCTTAGCAATAAATCTTGCATGCATTGCAAGACTGTAGTTGACTCAAGGTGATTTTAGGGTTCCCTACACCTTGATGTATATAAATAAGAGCTTTTGCTCATTTGTAATTAACTTTTGCTTGAGAGAGAAATATATGTTGTGCCTACCTTGCCCTCAATATTGCTCTTTTGGTATTTGTTCATGCGTCTTTACTATTATGATTAATTGTTATGCCACATAGGGTTTCATGCAATTATAATGGTGAATTCTTTCCATAGTTTAGATAAATCTGTTTTGTGCTCAATAAACTTGTTCAGATTGAGATGATAGTTGTGCCACCTTGCCTTCAAGTAGAGAATCTGCACTAGTTTATCGTATGTTGTTGTGAATAATAAACTTGTTCGGATTGAGCTAATAGTCGTGCCACCTTGCCTTCAAGTTGAGAATCCGTATTCAGTTTATTGTGTGGTGTTGTGAATAATAAACTTGTTTAGATTGAGCAGATAGATGTGCCACCTTGCCTTCAAGTTGAGAATCTATACCCGTTTATCGTCTGATAGTCAAACCTTGCTCCGTTTTCTCATGCTCTGTTTTCTTGAGGAAACTGGATAGAATTTAAGTAATTAAGTTTAGTTGTAGTTAGTGAATCTGCGAAACCAGAAAATTCTCAGCTGCAACGTATATAGTTTTCGAGAAAGCCTTGTACCTCTACAGGTGAAACAAAAAGACAAGATATAGTTTAGTTTATTTCCATTTTGTAAGTACTTTTTTCAAGCACAACGAGGGAGCTTCCCCTCCTAATTTGAAGAACACTCATTGCGTAGTGTGCATAGCTGTCCGTACCAACTCTTACTCCAGAGGTGCTAGTTGTTACGCCAACATGGTGCTACAAATCTTATTCCACATTGGTCTAGCAGCTGATCAAGGCAGATGATGGCATTTCTTTTTCTTCATCTCCTAAGGCATGATTTTGATTTTTGCTATGCAAAGATATAGCTTTATGGAAAATAGGCAGCCCTGTTTTAGCATGACTTATGTTTTGTAATAAATTGATCATTGGTTTAAGGAAGATTCTAAGTCTAGGTCTTCGTATAACTTATACTAGATCAATGGCCTAGTATTTAATGTTGATGAGTATGATCCTGATTATTGTAATAATACCTCATCTGAGTGCACAACTGAGTGCATCTAAAATTCAAAAAGTTAATCCTGTGGCACGTTCCTCTAACCTGTCTAGACAAGAGCTTGCTGATTTAGTAAAACCATATATACATGCTTGACTCTGGTTGTGAGTGGCACCATAGTCAATTTGCATCTACAATTGCCCAACATGTTACATGAGCAGTGTTTAATGATGAACAAAATGACTTTATGACTGATTTTAATCAGCTAGATGCACATGTTATTGACCTTGCCTCTTCTTACCAAAGTTTAGAAACCTCAGAATTCAAGATGGTGAATCAGTTTTAAATTTCATAGCAAGCTTCTTGTTGTTATTAATGGCTTCCCTCATGAGCACAAGCCTGATGAAGGTTCATTCATAGACATGTATTGTGAGGCCTTCTATCTTGGTGCAAGTTTGCTTCTCCGTGTATAAACTAAAGAATTTGAGCATGATGTTTGAGTGGGCCAGTGTTGTTCAATCAGCATTTGCAATTAAAACCCTATCTCCCAATGCTGGTGGGGACACAACCGTTCTTGATGGTCAAATTGGTGGGTCAATTCTGGAGGGTGGTGTTGTTGGTAAGAATGTAGGTGAGGAAATTGAGATTCTACAACTTTGTCATTCATTTGATGTCCTTCCTTGCTTTGTTGATCTTGAGGATGATGAGGCTCGCACCTCCCTTGTTGCAAACAAAAATGATGAGTGTGAAGGTGCGCATGATTTAACTGCTTCCAGCCAAGAAGATTTTGACATGAACAAATTTTAAGAGCTTGGTTTAGGGCAGTTATCTTTTGCTGACGAGGAATGCATTGAGGACACATCTTTGGGCTCATTGGTTGAGCATATTGATGCTGAAGTTGTGTTTTCTCAAGTGGATCATGTTGCTGGTCTGCAGGGGGGAAGAGAACAAATTATTGATTGTTTTCTTAGCAGAAAATTTTATACAACAGATTATGTTGAAGAATACCAAATAGAGAGGCAATTTGAAGATTGTGAGACTTCACATGAAATGCCTCAAATTTTTGGGTTATATGCTAAAGATGCAAAATTGGATTTGAATCGGGTTTATGATTATTCAATCATCAAAGAATACATCAACATTTGTGGTGCAGCTGGGTTGCCCACTTTGGATGAACCAGAGCATTCACATGATTCAACCCAGCTTGAATTTGCAATTGAACATGACACATTTCATCCTAGTGATCAGGAGGATATTTTTCTTCATGCTAATTTGTGTGCAGGTAGGGATAGGCCTCATGCTACTAACAAGCTTGAAGATATATGTTATCATATGGATGAGCGTGAGGATGGCTCCTGCTACCTGTGGTTGCCATGTTCAAGTGATTTTCATTTCCAATTCCAACATGATGACCAAGCAATGGTGGTCTGCATGCAACATGTGCATGCATGCAAGAATCAACTTTTGTTGCAACTCAAAGACAAATACAATGTTATTATGTTGGTCTAAGGGATTTTAGCTATTTTAACAAGCTTGTTTTGTACAGAGGTAGGTGTTCTCCAATAGCTTGTATGTGGCCTTGTGCCATGAATTTTCTTTGTAGGGTCTAAATTACAACTACTTGTATATTTTATTTGCAACCATACCTTTTTATGTGCCTTCATATCATTGGTTGTAGGTTATTTGTCTTGTACATAATTTCTTGGTTTTGTTTTGCCTCGTACATATGGTGTCTTTACGTTTGTGTTTGTGTTTGTGGTGTGTCCTACCTTGTATATATCTAGTGTCTCGTGTTGTTTGTGTCTTTGTGCAATCATGATCCCTATTTGATAATGATGAAACGTTTTTGTTCTAGCCTCCTTTTGGTCCTCTGTGTTGGTTTGCTCCCGGAGTTTTGGATTCTCATTGTGCCTATAGGAGAAACACATCCCTAACCAAAGCCAATGTTTGCGCCAATTTGACTATGTCCAATTGTACTTGAATCCTAGCCCCCTTATGCATTTTTGGCCTTGTTACCACCATCACAGATAACTGATCTGAGATAACTCCTAATGGGTCTCCCTTGGTCTAATTTTGCATGCGTTCTCCTTCTTCATCCCCTATATGCCTACTCATGTGTTAGAAGTTGCTGAAGTCTGAAAAGTTCTAAACATGGAGGTTTTGTTGTTCAAATTTCTAAGGATTGTGCTTATGTTGGAGTCAACAACCCGAAACAAGGTAGACTAGAGGTGCTACTAAAACTGGCACTGTAAGGGTTTTAACGCTCACTCATTCATATGAGTGAGGGATGCTAGCACTTTCACTAGTGATGGGAAGGTTGCAAGATCTAATACTAGATATGTTGTTGGATCAACTTAATCGGCATAATCAACTGCTTCAACGGTCATTGCTCTTGCACTTTTAACTACTTGTGTTGCTAGTTATGGACCTGGAACGGGCTATGGCTCTAAAAAGTACACTACCAAAGATGTTGCAGCAAGGCCAGGCTCTCTCGGTGCATAGTATACTTTTGCTTAACCGACTGAAACAACTGCCTTTGCTATTGGTGGTACCTTTGCTTTTGGGCCTGCTATCGGACATGGAAGCATGTGAAGGGAACCTGGTTCTACTGCTAGATATGCTATTGAGCGAAGGTAAGTTGCCCTTGCTACTGATGCTTTCACTCGGTCAATTGGATATACGACTGGATATGGAACTGGAACCGAACTAAGGGGAGCTACTGGGTATGGCTATCGATCTCGATCACAAAGGTCGTCTGGATCTCCTTCACGAACTGGATCACCACAATCAAAATTTGGTGCTTCAACTGCATAACCAACCTTCTCACCAAAGCCACTGCTGTTGATGTTGGGTACAGGTCTAGGTCTCAATCATGAACAACATCAACTGGGTCTTGTTGTGACCTTTTCACACAGCGCCCCATTCAAAATGGGGACCCCTAATTTTCGCTCCATTCTGGTCTTTTGGCTTTGGTTTCTCTCTCTCTCTCTCTCTCTCTCTCTCTCTCTCTCTCTCTTCTCTGGTCTTCCTTTCGGGGGACGTGCCCGCCATTGAGCTTAAACATGAAATTTTGGCCAAATCTAAAAATTAGGGTTTGTACTTTTCTGGTCAATCTGAGGTCAAGTGAAGTGAATAAATTGAAACTTGAGACTAACATTGATGTCAATGTGCTTTCAGCAAGTTTCCACTGAAGTTTCATCAGATTCTGACTACTAACTATTTTTAGTAAGTGTGCAATTCAGGGTGTTCCGTCAGCATTTTTGAAGTTTCGATGGTCACGCTGCATCCAGACCACATCAAGCTACTCACTGGCAGAATTTGAGCAAAAACGGACAACTTACTATTTTTAGCAGTTCGGCTTCCAAAGCAAATTTCAAGGCTTATATGCAGTTTTTTCAACGCATGTCTGGAGATTCCTTCTAGGTTTTCAGAGACCTTCACGATCGTGTGACATGCAAAGCGAGATACCAACTTTCAGAGTTCAGCCTTCCAAGGCTATTTTTAGGGTTTGCATGTCAGGGTTTTCTTTGCATGTCAGATGATTCCTTATGGGTTTTTCGAGAGCTTCGCAATGATGTGACATGCAAACGGAGATAATCACTTCTTCAACAACTTGCTATTTTTAGCAAATTCATTCAGGCAGCCGCCTCCCAGCATATCAATACCACAAACAAAATGGAATGCAACAGAAACGGAGTCAAACGGAGGCCATTTGATATACATGCAAGCCAGATTAGGGTTTCTAGCTTCGGGACCCGAAAAGAGGGGTAAAAAGTCCAGAATTCTCGAAAACCGGTGTATACCACCGCGATCAACATCTTTCAAGCTATCCACTGGTAAAATTTGAAGACAAACGAAGCACTTACTATTTATAGTAAGTCATTTCAGAAATAGGCCAAAAATAACAAGTCGGCAGTAGGCGCCGATGTCAGCGGACAGGTCACGTGGTGAGGAGCGCATCATTCGAATTTCAAGTCAAACGGAGTGGTGGAAGTCATGAAACTAAGCAGTTGCTATAAATAGTAAGCCACCTCCAGAAATGTGCTATAAATAGCAGGTCAGCGCAAGGCGTCAGCATGAACAAGTCAAGCAGGTGATGAGGACCCCATGGTGCGAATTTCAAGACAAACAAAGTTGCAGAGGATGGAAAATCAGACACTTACTATTTTTAGCAAGCTGGTACAAAGGAATTAGGGTTTCCTAAATTCAAGGGCAAAACACGACAATCGTACAAATGTAGCATCCAGCTGTGATCACCACACTTCAGGCAAACAACACGTGAAATTTGAAGGCATTCTAAGCAATTGCTATTTTTAGTAAGTTGCTAAAAATAGCAAGTACAGACAGATACCAGACACCAGCAGCACAATCACATCTTGATGTTCGAGATAAAGTAAAAATCCAGCTTTTTGGAGCCAAAAATCATCTTAAAATGCGAAATTTGGGAAACTTTCTAAAAATAGAAAATTAGGGCAAGCCAGGGCTAGCATGAACAAATTGTTCCGAGTCAGACGAAACTATAAAGAGTTCACTAAGCCTGAGAAATTTCAAGTCCAACCAATGAATTCGCCTTAAGAAGATGAAGATGGATAAAAACTTTGCTAAGGCATGAAAAATGGAAGCTTGCCTAGGGAAATGTGCCCAAGCTTGAGAAGATAAGGGAGTCTAAAATTTTCCTAAGTATTTCAAATTTGAAGTAAAGGCCTTCAAATGCGCCCTTGAAGCTGGAGGAGGCTAGAAAAGTTTGAGTATGGTGAACTTTGAAGTTCTACCCCTTGAGTGCGCCTTGGCTCATGAGAGGCTCCAAGAAGTTTGTCTAAGTGTGGAAAATGAAAGCTCCATGGTAAAATGCGCCCTTGAGGCCAAAGTTGAGAAGAGTGGCTTGAAATTTGTCTAAGTCCTTGAAATTAGAAGAGGCATGGAGAAATGCGCCCTTGAGGTTGAAAATTGATGGAGAAATATTCTAAGTGCTTTAAAATGAAAGCCCACAGGTCAAAGTGTGCCCCAAACTTGAAGGAGGATGAGCTAAAATATTCAAAGTCTTTCAAATTTGAAGAAGAACCTCCTATTTGCGCCCCACTTGAAGAATGAAATAGCGAAGTCCTCTAAGGAGTAAAAAAATTGAAAGTTCCAGCTATGATTTGCGCCCTTGCTAGAAGATGGGACTCCAAAATATTCTAAGTGTTCAAAACTGAAAGCAGGACCTCTTATTTGCGCCTAGACTAGTGGGAGGAATTTGAAATATTCGAAGTCTTCGAAATTTAAAGAAGACCCCTAAAAATGCGCCTTGACTTGTGGAAGGTTGAAGAAAATTGTCTAGGGCATAGAAATTTGAAGCATGACCTCTTAAATGCGCCCTTGACTGATGGAGGAGTTGGAAAACTTACTAAGTATTCAAAATTTGAAGCATACCCCTCCAAATGCGCCCACTTTGATGAAGGTGTTTAAAAAATTTTAAGTATCAAAAACATCCTCCACACCATGGCAAATGCGCCCATACTTCAAAGGAAAGTCAAAGGGGTCAAAAAGAAAGGTGTTGACGTTTATATCCTCCTCCATGTCTAAGATGCGCCCATGTGCAAGGAGAGGTCAAAGAGTCAATGGCATAAGAAGTTCATGCTTCACCATGCAGGAAATGCGCCCATCCTCCTTCATACATCAAATGCGCCCAAGGTGCATGCTAAGGGTAATGATGAAAAAGCAAGTCAAGGGCGTAGAAGTTAATTTCCTATTCAACATGCTATATCCGCCAAAATTGAAGGGGAGTTGAGAAGAATATTTACTAAGTGTAAGAAAATTCCTATGGATCCTTTCAGGCGCGCCTAGCAGGGAGTTGAGGTGTTTAAATTTTTCCTTGGTATTTGAAGTGGAAGTTGACCCCATGATATGCGCCCACCTTGTGAAGTTGAAGTTAAAAAATATATGCTAAGGCGTTGAGAGTTCCTTCACATGGGTAAAAATGCGCCCAAGTTGGTTTGGTGGGCATAAAATTTTCTAGAAGCATTGAAATTTTCAAAGGCATCAAATGGAGACTCAGGGGGTGATGTGTGCCCAGCTTGAGGAAAATGAGTTAGAAAATTTTCTATGTGTCAAGTGTGAAATGCGCCCAAGGCGAGATGAAGGTTGCTAGGCGTTGAGAAAGAAAAGTATATTCTTCATGATATACGAGATGCTCTCTAGGCATTAAATTGTAAGCGAGTTGATAATAAAAAAAAAATCACAGGCAGAACAATTGAAGGTGGTTGAAAATTTTCTAAGGCAAAATTCAAAATGTGCTAAGTGATTTAAAAAAAAAATCTAAGGCACAAAATTTTCTTCTTGAGGAAAATTACGCCTAGACTTGAAGTGATGAAATTTCTCGAGATATAAATGAATTTGCCAGAGAAGAAGTCAGTGGATGCCAGCTTCACAGGGTTGATGAAAATTTTCAAGTCGGAGCAACAAGATACTCACAGGGATGAAGAAATGAAGTAAATTTGATGTGAAAATCAATTTTTTCTAAGGTTAAAAATCAAAAAATTAAATAAACCTGTTCGTTGTATACCCATGAATCTGACAAGTTCTGAAGAAAATTTTCTTCTGGGTATTGAAGATCTTCGACAAGGGGTGGATTTTAGGGTCCTCTACACTTCGCCAAGGTGTTTAAGACAGAAAAGTTGATGGGCACTTAAATAATGAGTTTCCCAAGTAAAAGTTTGAAATTTTTTCTAAGGCAAAGTGAAGAAAATGTGTTTTCGAGATAAAATGCTCTAGACGATGAATTTGAAAGGAACTGCCTAGGTGAATTTGCTCAAATTCTTCGTGAAGATAATCTTCTTGAGCCAGAGATGAATGAAATCAAAATTGTCAACGCTTCAGCTAGTGGAATAAATTTCTTGAAGAAGATGCAGTTGAAGTTAATACTTTCAAAGGATGATACGCCCTTGAGGAAGTTGAGAATTTGTCTAAGGCATTGAAATTTGATGCACAGGAATCATATGCCCTAGCCTACAGATGTTGAAAAATCATGAAGAAAGCAAGGTTGGTTGGAGAAAAACGATGAACCCTTGGAAGTTAAAGCGTGAAAATTAGGTAAGTAAGGTGAGTTTATATGATAAAGTGTTTTGATGCTCTTCTTTTATTTGTTTTGCAGGATGAACGTCGGGGCCGGAGCACAATAACTTGAAGCAATGAAGCAAGACTACATTTCAACCTCAAAGGAAGAAAACTCGTGAGAAATGGCTAAGTGTTGAGACTTAGTGGCAGAGATGAAATGTTTCCAAAACTCAAGATGGAGAAAAGAGTGGAAGCCCAAGCAAAGTTGAAGAACAACATCAGGGAGGAAAATCCTCGTCGAGCAAGAGAAAGAAGTTGCAAACTTGAAGTTTCAGATTGAGAACGTGCCTGCCATACCAGTCCAAGAAATTGAGGCAGTAATGATCAAATTCATCCGGTTTGCAGTCAGGAAGCAGATCAAGAGCAATGTGAACGTGTTTCAAAACGGGAATCTTCTGCAAGATGATGGACATTAATGGCTCATTTATTACCCCACTCCTCTTGGTGGCGGTTTTTAGGGTGAATCTTGTTTAGGGCTGAGGTGGCACGATCTGGGCCATCCAGCCGATTTTAATCTAAGCCGTCCACTGAACTTGGCCAACTATAAAAGGGGCATCCCCCCTCATTTGTATCTAGTTAGAACAGCAGAGAAGGAATAGAGAGAAATTGATAGAATAGAAAGTAGAATAGTTTGATAGCATAGTTTAGATTGAAAAGGAAGGAAAGTCTTCCCTTTGAATACTTTGTAAGAAGTTGTCGTAAATGCTTTCATAATAAAAGAATTTTTTCATTGATGGTGATTTCTTCTTTGTTATGAGTAGTTGTCGAGGCTTCTTCATCCTTCCAATTCATGTAGCAACTTGAAGTAGCGTAAAGTAGAGTAGTTTTCATTTTCATGCAAGTAGATGTTAGTTGCGGACTTGTGGAGTTAATCAAGGCAACTTCTTTTAATCCATACCACTAGCAGCTTGTTGACGGCAAGTTTGCCTTGTGTGGTCGACTAGAAAACTTTATAAACTTAACTTCGATTGTGATTCATGTGTTTGTATGCGTCGTTCTGATGGTACTTATATGTTGAATTATAATTTGAAAACCTCTTGTCACTCCCTTGAAGATCGCACCGACTTTGTGTAAGTTGTCCAACGTGAGGCGAAGCAAAGTCTGGTCGAAGTCTGTCGAGATTGATCCCATGTCCCATCCTTAGATAGAACATAAACTTCTTAGGCCCTACACTCTTTTAAATTCAGTTCATTCCTGGTTAGAATTAGGAAGCATGTGCTCACTTGCCAAATCATTCGAACCACGCGAAAGCCCTTAATCTACTGTCTATTGTCAGCTATCGAACAATTGTGTAAGTCCCCTTTGAACACTAGCAAAAACACGTCGAGCCAACTGAGGGTATTCTATTGCATTATCGGAACCTTGGAGTTGAAAGCATGAACTCACTTGCAATCTTAGCATGCTGAATACTTTGTTCAAGAGAGGATAGAGTATCCATTGGGAAACTTTATTCTGTGTTGGTGCGGTCACGAAAATCACATCAACAGGTCTCGATCTCGAAATGTATTTGTACCTGTCCTTGCTTATGATGCAACAAGCTATGCTGTGAGAAGGGTCTGTTAATGTACTATAAGGGAAGGGTGTGCCTTACGTAGGGCAGCACCTCTCCGTTTGTATGGCTTTGTCTGTCTAGTGGCTTAGCTTATATGGCTTTATGATGGTTTTGTTGGGGCGATAAATGGATATGCTACTAGCTTTATCCCTTTCTCTGCTACTCTTGGTGGTGCTTCAACAGGTGAACACACTTACCTGAATTACAAGTAAGTGGGAAGGCTTTGGATTTGGATCTATGTCTGGAACAGAACAAAGGTATGGATATCGATCCGCACTTGGATCTGCTTCTACTGTATCCACTGATGGATCTACTGCTGCCTCTAGTATCTTTGCTCTAGGTTCTCTAGGCGCTCTTTGTGCTACTTTCTCTGCTCACAGAAGCACGGGTAGCAAAAGTTGTAGCACCGAGAAAGGAAGAAACAAGGGTTGCAGATTAAACAGTTGATCTAGCTGTTGATTGAGTAGATAATGAAGTTGTTGAGATATACGATGCTATGTATAGGACTGGAACCGAGCGAAGGGAAGCTGCAAGGTATGGCTCTCAAAAAGGAAGGAATGCAACCTACTACGGAACAGGCCTTGCTGCTAGCTAAGGTCCTAGCTATGCTACTACTATAACCCCTGTCTATGGTGCTTTCTCAGATGCCTTTGCCTCTGGGAGAAACCTTGCCTTTAATGCCTTTGCTTTAGCTGATGGGTAAACAATTGGTGCTTCGACTGGGTCCAATTGGACTTGGATGGAATATAATGCTTGGAAAAGAACAAGCTTAATTTATGTATATAGATGTGCAGAAGGAGCAGCAGGCAATGACGAAACCCAAACCTTTCACTTCCTAATATGCCTTTCATCCCAAGTCCACCTTTTTCCTTTGTCCTCATTGGGATATCAGGCTTTCCCATCCAATCATACCTCTCACCCACTCCCTGCCTTCACCCCCTTTTCTTGTTAGAACTTCGAACTTTTCCTTCCTAACATAACTTTCATCCACTCCCCACATTCACCCCCTTTCCCTATTTAAACATTAGATTTTTCCTTCTTGACATCCCTTTCATCCATTCCCTACTCTTTTCCCTTACCTTTGTCAAAGTTCCAAATTTCCTCTCACCAATATGCCTTTCATTTGAATCTCAACCCCCCAATCCTTTGCCCTAAGTTACCATTCAAAGCTAGAGTTTTGGCTATCTCTTTACTTGGGTACCTTTTCCTTTGTATCCCCAATCCTCGACTTAGTTTTCTTCTATAATTTTTTTGAAGTCAAAGATGTAGCAATACTTCTAATGTCATACCAAGTATGAAGTTTTCCCAAACTTCAATCCCCAACACTTTTCACTGTGTTATCCCATCGAGATCGCAAGTTCAAACCTATTCTTATGTGCATGCCTAAAGGGATCAATTCCTTGTCATCCTTAACTCCAAATCCCCAACAACCAAACATTAATATGGGTCATAAGGTATCCCCAACCCCCAATCCCCAAAAACACTAAAACTCCCACATTTTGAACTATTCACTCCAAACTATCTCCCTACATGACTCAAGATGCTATTATTGACCCAATTTGACCCTACAACTACCCAAACAAATATTTTCTGCCCAAAAACAACTGTTCATCCCAAAGGTGCAAATTCACATGTACTTCAAACAATGGAAAAGGATGAGCCACGCCATGCCATCATTAATGCAATGGTTACGTTTTTTATGCGGATGTTTTCATGCAAACTCTAGGCCATCATTTTAGTGGATTCTGTCAAATCTAAGCTCGCCTTGCACACCTCATTTGTTAACCATTAGTTCCTCCTTAATTGTCAAAATGATAGGACAACCAACAAAGCACCATATATGCCATTTTTTTCAACAAGGTCAATCATTTATCATTTCCACATGACTGCAAGCCGAAGGAGATTCTAGGGTTTCAACTCTTGCAATCCAGTCACCATTAGAGTAGCAAATGTTTGTAAATCTTGGGGAAGTTAATATTGTATAAGATTCTTGTAACTTGATGTCTCCATAGTTCCATTTCTAGAATTTTTGGGAAATTCTAACTTAGGGTTTCCTCTTGCCAATTCGCTAGTGTGAATAAATTGAATATTTGATGAATGGGACAGCATTCTAATGCATTACAAGCTTTTGTAATGATCGTTTCTTCATTTCATATGAATTTCTACAATCTATCATGGATTACTAAGAATGTTCTATTGCTTGATATCGTTATTTGTGGTGTATGTATATGCATAGCTCATATTCCTTTGTGATTTTAATTTGTTGTTCCTAATTGTATGCTTGGACACTATAAAACAATGAATAGGCACTGGTCCTAGAAGTAATGACTCTCCATGCACTCAAACTAAAAACATCATTCACAAATTGTTTAGGAGTAGGAGGTAGATTGTATGCACTTCATGATTCAACATTATAACTAAGGAAAACATCTTCAATGATCCATAGAAGTTATCATCCTAGAGAGTCATTTTGTGCATACCCACATCCTGATGCCATGCAATGATGTGCTTATCGGCTTAATAGAGGTTATAGCAGTAGGTTAGTCCTTGGGCTAGCAACAACTTTTGGGGTCAAGCGTACATTTGATACTACCATATCAATTTATTCACTTGCCTATTTTCAATGGTGTTCAATTCTATTCAAGATACCTCTAGGGAAGCCCCCTAGATCTAGTTGAGCTTGAAGTCGAAGGTCTTACCCACCTTAGCAAATTGGTCCATTATTTCCCAATGTGATCATAAGTTAGAGGTTTGTTGCTTTGAGATTGACACCCCTAGCGCTCAAAGAATGGCATGCTTGGCTTTAGGGATTTGAACATTTGCTCGACCTTTTCTTTTTAGTTTTTTGGATCCATCCTAAGGAATCGCCCTCAACATGGGGAGGGATGCCTCTTGGGGCATTTCCCATAGAGGGGACCCCAAGGGAACATTAAAGTGTCTTTGATGTCCCTATGACATCAAATTGTCATACTAATCTCCCCCATGGCATCCCACTTAAGAATTGTAAAAAGAAATGCATTTTTTAAAATCGAAAACTGTAATATATATAAATATATATTGCATTTTCCAAGCAAGAAGAGACTGGAAGAAACTTAAAGTAGGAGAGAGTTTAAGGGAAATGAAGGAGGAAGAAGGAAGAAAGAAAAGGAAAAGGATGAGGAAGAAGGTATGTAATATATTCATTGGTTTTTTAATGTTCTTTCCATTGTTGTTTTCTTTTGAAAAGTCAAATACTTGCCCATAGCTGCAAACACTTTGGTGCTTTATTTTCAAACCTTCAAAACTGCTATTACAAACTTTTAAAAAAAAAATTCAAACCTCCAAACTTTACAAACTTGCAAATTTTAACTTGTTAAAACTTTCAAAACTTTTTTTAGAAACTTGTTCAAATTTGCAAAGCTGTTGTTTATTTATTGTTTTTGGCATGCAAAATCTGCAGTTTTTATAAAAAATTAGCTAAGAAATGTTGAAATAACATGATTGTTGATGGACGGGCACCCTCCTTTAAATAGCAAAACAAGTATATTTTGGAAACCCAATTAGCTCCTCCTATTGGACTGCACCTATCAAGGCACTTACAATTTTTTTATTTAAAAAACATCTATATGCATTGGTGCATGCTTGAGCATTGTTCGTCATGATTTTGTTTTTTAGTAACTTCCATACCCTGTTACATGGTGCATGCCAATCTATTGTCCTTGCATTTTGTCATGAAAATTTGACCTCACTAAGGTGGATATACGAGGTCATGAGGCATCACATATGTCATTTGGGTCATTTTTGGACCCATATGTGGGTTATATACCACTTAAATAGCACTATAACACCTCTAATATGCCTAAATAAGCTATGAAAGAGTAAAATTTCATAAAGGAAAATGTGAATTCGTGGGAATAAGATAAAGTGTTCTTATAAAAGGATATGATGGAAAGGCATTATGAAGAGGCATTAAAAGGCTATATAAGAAAGGGAAAAGTGGGAGATAAGAGCATTATTAATGGATCTCGTATAGTTGTATTAGATAAAAGAATGGAAAAATGTTTTAGGAGTGGATAACCAACATGGGCAACACAATGTTTAGTAACCTCTATAACTGCTACAACTAAGAGAACTTATCATGTGGACATACAAACAACATATAATCAAATTAGAAGACAGAGAAAAACCAATAATCACTACTCATAGAGATCTGAGAAGATTTGAGGAGGAAATTGAAAAAACAATTAACTTCTATAGATGGGTTATATTTCACTAAGAGATAGATCACTTCAGATTTGGGACAAAATATCATCCACTACAAAGAATTAATTTGCTTTTTTTCTAGACTAAATTCTAAACATTAAATCTTATTAAAGAATAAACCATTAATTGTGATTTCTGAATCAAACTCATCAAGAAGCAATAAGGATTTCATATTTGTGTTTAATTGTGCAATACCTACAGATTGTGCTAGGATTTGATAATGGTAGTATTCTCTTTGTGCAAACTATTATGTTTGTGAACTAGTGATCATCATATTTCAAAAAAAAAGTAGAATGGATATTACATTGGTGCACAATATCCAATACCTGTGCATGCTTTAGGCATTTAAAACTTTGTCTTCGTGTTGTATGGCAAGCACTTGGACATTAAGAAACAATTATACTTTAAACAACTTCTAGCCATTTGCATTATTCATTATAATCCCTTAGATGGATTCACCTTTCACTTGCTTCAAACTTGCAAGCGTATTATAAATTCAAGCATCAAAATGCCAAGTTTCTCTCTGGCTCCTCAATAATATTCTCAATTTTTTAAGTGATGGATGTTTAAATCTTCTCCTTTCTCACAATCAAATCTAGGTGGCTTTGAAACCCAGGATTACTTGGATTACTGTCTTGTAAGAGGTCTTTCAATGATTTCCACGGTCCTTTCTATGGTAAACTAATATAAATAAGTGTATTCTTTCTTTGCCAGGTAAAGATAATCAGATCCAAATCCTTTATGGCCCAACTGTGCTTCTCTTGTAAAACAAATGGTGTCAGTCCAATCAATGCTAATGTTCCTTACTAGAATATTCCTAACTAGAAAAATTGTGTGGAAATGCATCCAAATCAATTGGAGACGTAGGAATTTATGTCAAAGTTTTGAAAATTATTTTTCCCCCAAAGACAGGCTGATCTTCAAGCTCTCCAACTCTCTATCAATGGCTTCTATGCTTACAATTTGTTGGTGTGTTGTTGCTGATTTGACCTTTGATGACCTTGCCACATTTAATGAAATATACTGATCTCAGGCTGCAATGTGATATCCCTAATGTGGATTTGATTACTTCTATGAAGTTCCTTTGTATTTTTTTTCTGAACTTCAAAAAAATAGAAAGAACCAACTGAAACTTTTTATGATGCTGATACAAAATAGAAATTGTTAGAACCCATGAAATTTCCTAGTGAATAATAAAATTCAGGACAGATATTACAAGTAATGACAGAAGTTTGTAACCTCACCAATTATATGTTATTCAATGACAAAATTAGTGCATTGCTGTTATATTGACTAAATACAAAACCTCAAAATTACTAGCCCTGGAATAGATGATAATTGCCAATATATGAAATTATGACTAAGACTGCAACTTGTGCAGCTGTCCTTGTGTTTGTCCAGACCTGTTTGAACCTGTACAAACCTGTGCAAGAGCAAATGGAAGGTGTATGGCAGCTGGAAAAAGGGTTGGAAGTTGGCAAGTACTGATCACTCTCTGTTGGGGTGATGGAATCAGCAACCAGCAACCTTGAAGGCACCTGTAGCATGCATTTACGAGGGTGCCTCTGGGTGAATTGACTGTCACTCTATGCAATCTACTCCTCGAAGTGTGGCACACCAATCCTAGCCAATAAATCTCCAATAAACATGGGCGGACAGTCTCCCAAAATAGGCACATCTTCCAAAATTGTACCTTGATGATGATAGAATTCCTCTCCTCAATGGCACTTAAGGTAAAAGTAATGTTGACCAGCTCCAAGAACCCTAAAAATGGCGGTCTAGGGTTTGTTGAAAAGACAAGAGCCCCGAAAATCAGCAATCAATTATTTGTTTGAAAACACTTTTAACACCAATCCTGAAATCATACACAATAAACTATGATGCAGTCCACCTTGCAACCCCTAATATAAAACTGCAAACACAAGAGGTAGGGTTTTCATCCTAACCTTCGACAATTCTTCTCAAGAATTTTCATCCTTGACGCTAAATCACTCAAATTTGAAAACTTGGCAAAGTAAATTCAAAACCAGCTACAAAAATGAGTGCAATGACTTGTAGAAATACCTCATCCGAATAGGACCCATAGGACCTATTTTGGCAAATTTGAATTTTTTTAATTTTATTTTATTTTTTATCTTTTTATTTCTTTATATTTATATAGTGTTCAAAAAACTATTTTTAGTTAATAATAGTAAAATCATTGGCAAGAGAAAGAGGACATGACAATCCTCCCTTTTCAAAATTGCTTTCCCTCAAGCAATTTCAGATTTGGATGATCAAAAATCTCCACTCCTTCCCATGTAGCATCCTTGAGTGGAATATTCTTCCATTTCACTAAGTACTACCAAATGACCTTGTTTCTTAACCTCTTCTCGCATGTCAATAATAGTGTTGGCGTAACAATTAGCACCTCTGGAGTGCAAGTTGGTACGGACAGCTATGCACAGTGCGTATTGACTGCTCTTCAAATTAGGAGGGGAAACTCCCTCTTTATGGTGACTTGCGTGAAAAAGTAAAGTAATCTAACTCCTATCTTTTTGTCTCAACTGGAAGAGGCACAAGGTTAAGAAAACCAAGAATGTTGCAGCTAAGGATTTTTTGGTTTCGCAGATCTCTAACTACAACTAAACTAAAAGCTTTAATCTATCCAATTCTCAAGAAAATAGAGCATGAGGAAAAAGGAGTAGGAATGGTTTTACGATAATCTTTAAGTCGGGATTTCCAAGGAGATGACAACACCTATCTGAGGCGTAGGCTAAAAGAAAGATTATTAGCACAACATTAAATGACAATCTCCACTTCTAAATTCCCAAGGAGGTGACAACACCTATCCGAGGTGTAGATATGAAACAAAGATTGTTAAACATAACATAAGAAAGCCAACTAAGACAGCAAATTGCATTGGCGAGACACGCATACAATAAACGATCAAACTAGCCACTCCATTTAACTAAGGTAAACAAGTACCATAATAATAACATTCAGGTAAGGCTGCACAACTATTTATTATCACAATAAAAGTTCATTGAACAGATACAGAATAGCAATAATACAGGTAAGGTTGCTCAGGATGTATGCTATCACGTGCAAAAGTTAATTACAAATGAGCAAAGAGCTCTTATTTATAGACATCAAAGGTGTAGGGAACCCTAAAATCTCCTTGAGTCAACTACAGTCTTGTGAGCATGCAAGATTTTATTGCTAAACCCTAAATAAAGGAAACTATATAGTTAACTGGAAAACTACCATCAGTTAACCGAAACAAGACTAAACTAAATGGACATGTGCGACATGCACGTCCTTATTGAAATGAAAACTCCATCTGTACATAGATGATTCCAAGATAGACATGCCATGATATGTGGAACAACGAGTTAACTTGGAAAGAGACATTGAGTTAACTACTGTGTCTAATGTCTATCCTGAAAAGGTGGGACGTCCTGATCTGGAGTTCACTAGCCCTAATCTCGAGCAATTAGCCCCTCCATGAGGTCGTTGATAGCATCACTATCTGAAGGTCATCACATGTCTCAACTGTCAATTCCCTACTTGTCAGCAACTCAAGCAATCCTGGAAATCTCTGCACACTTAAACTGGCATTTCACTGACTAGTAACTTTGGCAACTCCATAATTGGAATGATGGCCACTATTTCTTCTACAACTTTATGCTTCTAACACTTTTCACGTTTTTTTCTCAATGGAAGAGTATTGTATGATGAAACTGTGAAGTTTAACCGTGAACACTCTCTGGTTGTGAGAAATGTACACGAACTCGTTGCCCACGCAGAATTCCAACGGTATCAACCCTCTAAAGTGGCCTTGAAAAGCTATCAGCTATACGAGGTATGAGACTATTGGCGTTTGAGTGACTACGCCTATCAAATTGTCTGAATCAACCATCGGGTGTACTTGATGTAAGTCAATGTCAGCTGTTTTGATGAAATCATGAATTAAGACCGACTTGGTTTTGAATTTAGTCTGTGTGAACTGCATTCTGAAAAACTTGCCTATTGAATGTAAACATGGCTATGTTCTAACAACTTTCTCTGGAAAGCTAAAATGTCTCTGGGGAGGCTAAAAATAGCCTTTCGGAGGGCAATTTTCACAAAAAATTCTAAGATATGGGTTTTGTGCAAAAAGTGGTTCTAAGACAACCCATAATGTCAAAATTGCGAACAAATGTCATTTAGCTTGTCATGCAAAGACTTTTTAGTCAAGAACTGCAAGGGTTTTAGGGTTCCCAGAGGGTAATTTTTCCTAGAAAAACTGAAATATGGGTTTTGTGCAGAAGATGATTCTAAGCCAACCCAAATCCTCCATTTTCAAAAATATTGACTTTTACTCTACCATGCAAAGGAATTTCAATCAAGAAAAGCAGAGCTTCGAGAATTGAAGCTTTGAGGCAATTTCTCCTAAAAAATTCTAACACATGGGTTTTGTAGAGAAAGTTGTGTACAACCAACCCAGATGATCAAAATTGTCAAAAGTCGCTGAATCTTGGACATGGGAAGAAAACCTGTTGTACCCAAAACCAAAATTTTTGCTTCACTAAGGCATTTTGCTTAATTGAGTCTTAATCTTGTTAAAGTGATGTCAAAAGGTCGTTGTTGGGCTTTTCAAATATGGAGTTGGTGTCAGTGTCATGTCAGTCTGTTATTGAAGAGATTTAAGAAAAATGAAAATTTGAAGGAAAAACATCAAAATTTTCTCTCTGGAGAGGGGAGCACATTCTCAAATGGGTGCCCTATCTTTTAGGGGCCCAGATCCTGTTTTTAGGGTTTGTCACCTCCAGCAGACATTCGTTCAGCATCACGTCAGTTTCGCAGTGAGCTATCAAGCCTGTCAAACGGACCTGTTTCGAGCAAGTTATGGAAGGTACAGCGCAAATCGAGGCATAAGCGAGAATTGGCTAACACTGGAGAAAAGCGCAGCTTTTCAAAAAGGCGCCCATCTTTTTGAGGTGCCAAATGTAGGTTTTTGGCTAAATGCCACCCAAGATGTTTATCTCACTTTTGTTCAAGCTTCGCGACGCATCCGTCAGCGGGTGAATCTGAGTTGCTGAAGCGCCTGAACTGGAGGTCAAACGTAGGGTCAAATCTTAGTCAAATATCAAAGGAAAAAGCAAAAGAGCACATTTTGAGAAAGGCGCCTAAGCTTTTCAGGCCTTTAATGCTTTCTGTCTGATGATTTCAAATATTCAACGTGTCCGTGTTACGTTCAGCTTTCCGTTGCTTGTCTCCGTCAGATCAGAAGATGTCTCAGCAGCTTGCGTCGAGGTTTTTATATTATTTTTGTCGTTTCCAGAAATGGCCAAGTCTGGAATGAAAAGAGCAACTTTTGAAAGGGGCGCTCTTGTTTTTCACCCCTCGATGATGTTTTCTAGGGAAATGTGCCTTTGCATGTCGTGCGAATGAAGTCACTCCGCAGTGAACCGAGTTCCATCCGAAAATGAGTAAAACAGAAGTTATGAAGGATTTTGTTTTTCCCTTCGTTCGAAATGCGAAGTTGAAATTTGACTAAGTCGAGAAAAAGCGCAGCTTTTGAAAAAGGCGCTTGGATTTTTGAGCCTTCAGATGTTAGTTTTATGATGTGCAATCTCAAGGCACCTTTTGATTAGTTTTTACTGAGCTTTGCAATGCACCTGTCAGCCAGTCAATCGGAGAATTCAGTCAACCAGTGTCAGAGGATGAACAGAGGTCCCGGCAGAGGTTTTAGCTTAAATTTTCATGAAATTTGTCTAAGTCTGGAATTCGCTTAAGAGTTCAAAGTTGAATTTTCGAAAGTGAGTTGAATGGACGCCTTAACTGGAGTTCTGACTGCAGTTAGACTAAACGATTTCTGGGTTGTCATCTTCAGTTCATATATTGGCATGTTGAGTGATCTTTCAGTTCGCATGTCGAGTTAACTAGTTTGCATGTTCAGTTAACTATCTTGCATGTTGAGTTAACTTGATTGCATGTTCAGTTAACTGAAGATTATCACTGAATGTCAACTGAAGTTCACATGCATGGCGAATTTGGTCAAAATTGTGAAGTTTTAGTGAAGTATGGCACTTCATTGAGTGTCAACTGAAGTTCTAAAAGGGACGGCATAAATGATGAAGCATAAATTTGTGAAGTATGGCGCATGAGGTTGTTTTCTTTAGTTCTCAAAAGGGTCGCCATATTTAGATATTTTAATGATGAAGCATAATATGTGAAGCTACGCCCTTTACAAAGAATGACAACTTAAGTTTCAAAAGGGTTGTTATTTTTAGAATTAAATTGAAGCATAAGAGTGAAGTTGGCGCACTTCTTGAAGGCCAACTAAAGATTGAAAAGGGTCGCTATTTTTAGAAATGTTTATTGCATGAAATTGGCGAATTCTTTTCAAGAAAGATTGTCAACTGGAGTTCTCAAAAGGGACACTTTAGTTCTAAATTGTGAATTTAAAGCAAGTGTGAAGACGGCGAATTCAACAAGAATTGTCAACTAAAGTCAAATTCGCATGAATTTGTTAACTGAAGATTGAAAAGGGAAAACCCTAAAGCATGACGCCTTATTTAGCTTATCTTTGTTTCAGTTAACTAAGTTGGGGTCCAATCACAAGCCAAGCGCACTTTTCAAGCTTTAGTGCTTTATGCAAATTTCAATGATGAAAGCTTATTTATTTCAGCCTTGGCGTCCATTATTTCTTCATTTCAAACTTCGAAGTTTGTATTCTTCTTGAGCGACCAGCAAGCTAAAGGTGCTATAGGTGTCAGAATTCAGCGTTCTTCGTAGCAACGAATTCAGATTGTGCAGAGGAAGAAGATTCCAGACTTTATTTTCACTTTGCATGCAGGTTTCATCAAGTTCCTAAAAGAGATTGGCGAATTTTTCAGAAGCAAAACAAACAAAACTTTCTATCTTCTGTCTTATTTCTTCTATTTCTCATCTTAGGTACTTTCTTCGCATGTCAAAGAAATTCAGCGTATTATGATCATCTGGGTTCGCATATTTCAGCATTAGCAGCAAAACCCACGTCTTAGATTTTTTCGAGAAAATTGCCCCGCAGCCTTCATTCTGAAGCTCTGTGCTTTTTTCCGAAGATTTCTTTGCATGTGGGCCAAAATCTCATCTTTTTGAAAATCAAATCATCTGGGTTTGTTCAGAATTCCGTTGTGCATAAAACCCATGTTCCATATTTTCTCATGAAAAATTGCCCCGAGAAGCTCTAAAAACCCTGCAGTTCTCGACTGAAGAATCTTTGCATGTCAAGCTAAACGACGTGTTTTCGCAATTCTGACATTGTGGGTTGTCTTAGAATCATTTTCCGGACAAAACCCATGTCTCAGAATTTTTGGTGAAAATTATCCTCCAACAGTTATTTTTAGCCTCACCAGGAGCCATTTTAGCTTTCCGAGAAAGTTGTCAGAATATAGTCGTGTTCACAGTCAATGGGCGAGTTTTTCAGAATGCAGTTCAACTAGACTGAATTCAAGACCAAATCGGTCTTAATTTAGGTTTTCATCAGAGCAGCTGACAATGAAGCGTTACGCTGCAGAAGGGACAGAGATCACTTCATTTACGAAGCCGCCAAAGTTACTCAAATCCCATGCCATTGTCTTCGTGAAGATGGTACCTACGCTGATCTCGAGGTTGTACAAACTGAGTTTCAGAAGCTGATTCGTGATAACCTTGAAGGAGAGCCTATGGCGGCTAAGCTGGAGAATGTTTCAGTAATTTCAGCCAGTTTCAGAAAAGCGACTCAAGATGTTAAAGATGGCATGCATACAGTAAAAGAGGGCGACAAAGAATTGAAGAGACAAATTATTGCTTTAGACAGTATCAAAGTACCAGATGACAGAGAGATCGATGAGTTCTTGGTCGAAGTGTTAGACCGAGTTGACATGGAGTGATCTGCCAGTTGGAACCTGCAGTTAATTTCGAGGGTTGAGTCATGAGCAGCAGTTAACTCGACTTTCAGTCTTGAGTTCACTTGCTGACTTAACACATGCTTATCTCATCCTTGGAATTATCAACACGGAGTTAGGGTTAGGGTTTCCAGTTAACTGAAGGTAGTGGCCAGTTTTTGCTTTAAATAAGGACGTGCATGCTTGCACATTGTCCAATTAGGTTATTTGTACCAATTAACGATGGTAGCTTTCCAGTTAACTGTATAGTTTACTTCATTAGGGTTTAATAATTAATCTTGCATGCATTTGCGAGACTGTAGTTAACACAAGGTGATTTTAGGGTTCCCTACACCTTGATGTATATAAATAAGAGCTTTTGCTCATTTGTAATTGACTTTTGCTTGAGAGAGAAATATATGTTGCGCCTACCTTGCCCTCAATATTGCTCTTTTGGTATTTGTTCATGCGTCTTTGCTATTACAGTTAATTGTTATGCCACATAGGGTTTCAAGAGATTGTAATGGTGAATTCTTTCTGTCTTGTGAATCTTTTATTGTTATGATTAAGCGTTATGCCACATAGGGTTTCGTAAGATTGTGATGATAAAAGCATTTTGTAAAGTCCTTACTATGCTGATCGAGTGTTATGCCACATAGGGTTTCATAAGATTATCATGGTAAATCTTCTCATAGTTTAGATAAATCTGTTTGTGAATTCTTTTGTCATTACGATCAAGTGTTATGCCACACAGGGTTTCATAAAGATCTTAATGATAAAAGCCGTTTAGTAAGTCTTTACTGTTATGATCAAGTGTTATGCCACACAGGGTTTCATAAGATCATCTTGGTGAATTCTTAAATCTGTTTTGTGCCCAATAAGCTTGTTTAGATTGAGATGATAGTTGCGCCACCTTGCCTTCAAGTAGAGAGTCTAAACTCGTTTATCGTCCGATAGTCAATCCCTGCTCCATTTCCTCATGCTCTGTTTTCTTGAGGAAACTGGATAGATTTAAAGTAGATAGCTTAGTTGTAGTTAATGATCTGCGAAACCAGAAAATCCTTAGCTGCAACGTTCTTGGTTTTCTTAACCTTGTGCCTCTTCCAGCTGAGAACAAAAAGATAGGACTTAGATTACTTTTCTTTTCCATGCATTCCAGCACAACGAGGGAGCTTCCCCTCCTAATTTGAAGAGCACTCATTGTAGTGTACATAGCTGTCCGTACAAACCTGCACTCCAGAGGTGTTAGATTTTACGCCAACAAAACCTAAGACGAGAATAGAAGAATTTAAGACAGAATAGAAGTTTTTATGTTTCTGCTTTTGTAAAAAGTCACCATGCTTGTCTGAAGTCTGCTAATTATTTTGGACCTGTAACTGCAAGGAAATCTGAAAAATAATATCTATAGTGCCTTTGAATGCTTGCACAAGAGAAAACCTGTTTATGCTCAACTTGTTGTGAGAGAAATGGACGCCTCTTTGAATATTCAAAGAATTTTGGGGTCTAGGCGTCACATTTAAGAAATAATCTTTAATTTAAAACGAAATATTTTGATTGGACCTCATTTCATTTCAACAAAGACTGACTCTGAGTCAGAAATAGGTGCCACCTCTTAATAGTTCAATTTAACTCAACATGCAAAATTGACATTGAGTCTCAAAATAGGTGCCAATATTAAAATATTGAAGAAATTCGCCCCTTTTGCAAGCAAAAATTGATAGATGAAACTAAAAATTTTAATATTATTTTATTCAGTTAACTAAGTTCCACCTTTCTGGGCTGTCTTGCAATTGCATGGTGATTCTAAAAAGTCAAACTTTGACTTTCTAGGCATCCTCCTTCAAAACTTGAGATTTTTAGCTAACTTCCTATTTTGTAGTTGTCTGAAAACGTCACCACAACCTCTGTTGAATTCTGATTTTCGGGTGCCCGGTTGATGCTGAAGATGAGCTGACACATCCACTACGTAGCTAAAACAACTCTAATGAAATGTATATTGGGAGCTGCAAGCGCTAAAAACTACATCTGGTGCCTCAAAAACAAGGGTGCCTTTTTCAAAAAGAATGTACACACACCAGACTTAGTCATTTTCCTATTTTGTCATTTCATGCTTCAATCTGCCACTATCGGTGAATGATGACTCTCGTCGACTAGATTCTAGATCCATTGCATAGCTAGAAGAATTCTGCAAAGAATGACTCTATGTGGAGCATTTGAAAGTGAATTTAAGGCCCTCAAATGCAAGGGCCCCCTTGGCCTGCTGAGGCGCAATTACCATCTTGAGAATGATTTTGCAAATTGTAACTTTCATGCGAACGCTCTACTTTGACCCTTGCTACCGGGAGCTTGATTGCTCCAATATGCGCATTGTTGATCTCATCATGAAGCTAGAACAACTTGGAAGAGATGTTCTTGGAAGTGACGAAGCGAGAAAACTGCTTCGAAGACCTCCAGTAGAAGAGTGCCTTTTCCAAGGGAGTATGTAAATTCCATACTTAGCCATTTTTCTGCTTGTTTTCATTCTTCAGTATTCTTCGTTGATTCTTCACTCACGAGCATTTGACAAATCCTAAGGGCTAACGGTTGGATTCACTGAATAGCTAGAAGGATTCTACACAAGTCTCGTGAAGACAACGGCTACTAAAAACCCCATCTAGCTGGCCAAAAGGCTAGGCACCCCTAGCCTATAGAGGTACAGTTTGATATTTCACTTTTATTTTCCCTCCATTTTACATGTTCACTGGAACCACTGCCACGATCACTCAGCACATCTGACGATCTTGCGAATGGATGCATCACGGAGCTAGGCTAAATCAAAAGAGATCCCCCGAAAACGGAAACTACAAATTCATTCATCTGACATGTCTAATTCAAGGGCGCCCCTGAGCTACAACGGTGCAGAAACTGCAAATTTGACTGTCTCTGTGATGTGTGTACTCTTTGTACCTCCCGCTTCCGCCTTTATTTTTCAAAGTTCTACAAGTCGGATGGACTCACTTGATAGCTTGTCGGAAAGCTGACTGAAAACCAAAGAGAATGAATGTATCTACAACCCAAAACAACTAAATCTGAGCCTTCAAATTGAAGGGCGCCCCTGAGCTACAAGAGCGTAGATTTTTCTGAACTTGATGTTTTCCTCCATTTCCCACTCTGCGAACACCGTGTTGGCTACTGAGTTGACCATGTAGAAGCATTACTATTGTTGACGCGTGTGTATGACTATATTTTACCACTTTCACATGTACAGACACCGCAAAGTTGATTTGCACATTGATTGCGCAAGCGTCTCCCACATTACAAAGTGAAATGTTTCCAGACTTAAAATATTCTCTTCAACTCTTTCTACTTTACCTCGCATCCGCACTAACACGTATGCTCGTTAAAGTGGGGGAAAAATTTAATGGCACAAATTTGCACCTGGCTGCATCTTTTTGTTTGTGGAGGAATTTTTGTTGAGTACGTGTGCGCACTGCGCAAACGTCCGCGCACCGCACTGCCCTCTTGACAGGATTCCTACCCTTAGAATCCGTAGAAACGTTACATTTTTCATTAGCTGCAAAACATAATGTCTCCTGCTTCCTTGACCAACGAAAAACGGGTTTTTTGCCTCCCTTTGCTAATTCAAATTGATCAATTCTTCATTCCTTCACTCTCTCTTGGATTCAGTTCACTCTTGGACTCTCTCATGCTCTCTCTTGCATTCTAGTTCATTCTACTCTCATTCTCTTGCTTCTACACCACGTCTCTTGGCTGTAAGCTTCTGATTTTGGCTCCAATATTACATTCTTGTTGCAACAACGTTGCTATTGGAAGATCGTCAAGATTCTTCCTTCCACTATTTGCCTTGTGCGCTCATAGTTGCGAAGGTGATATTGCTCTTTGTTGCATCATCTAGTTTATTGAGTAGCATACCAGTTGTTTGTGCTCTCTACTTTGCTATACTATTTCCTTTCTACTTTCTCTATCGCTTTCTACACTTTGCGGCTATCTAGCTGTCCATGGAGGTGGGAACACCAAAATAGGGGATTGATTGAGGTTGTCCTTGAACACAGCACAACATTTTTCTCATTTTCATGTGTGTAGGTGCTTTTGAGTGGAGCTACTTGAAGAATCAATGTGGGTAGAAAGGTATATTTTCCCACTTTCTTTGTTATTTCTCGCATAGCTTATTTATAGTATTCCTTTTGTTGTACTTGCAATTTTTGTACTTTTCCCACATTCTATTAAAGCATAAAACTCAAACAGTCAAGTAGTTAAGTAGGCTTCTTTGTGTTTTTGTTTGTTTTTTGGACCTCTATCCATACAGGACACCAATGCGTCCCTAAGATGCCAGCACGCCATGCTGGAGTCTGAGATCCGCGTTGCTGTCCTCAAACAGTGAGCTATTTGGGCAACAGACCAAAACTTTGAAGTCGGCTCTTTTGACTCTGAAAACACCCAACTTTAGCAGAAGGAAAGCAGCACGCTGTTTGCCCTTCCTTTTCAGCCTTATTACCTTATCCTTTTCGATTTGACTAGCATACCCGAGGTAGTTTAGGGCAGTTCATTGCTTGGGACTCTCCCATTACCTGGAGTCCCGAAGTAGTGGATCCCCCTTCTCTACAGTTCCTAAGTTTGTTGTTGATTTAATGACTTATGTCAGTATTTGCTAAGCAACTTTGTCAAAACATCTAGAAAACTTTTGTTACTATTTGTTGTCAAATTGCATCTTGCTAAAAAAGGGACTCTTTTTTCATAGTACCATTTCAACACTACATGCATCTAGTATTTCCATTTCCAAAACAACATTAATAAGGTTTAAAAAGGGCTTTTAATTTTTATTATGGTAAAAAAATAACCAAGTAAAAATCTTCTTGTAGAAAAGGACCCTTCAACACTGAATGAGTATAAGAAATATTATACTTTTGTTTCCCAAAACTTCTTTTCACCAAATCCACAAGATTTAAACCTATGATTTCTCATCTAGTAGAATAACAAGTTGAACATTGGACAACTTCTTTGCCTAAGGAAATCATTGAATTATGAAGACATAGGATTTCCAACACAATTGTTTTTAATATGATTGGATTGATTTGCTTACTTTTTACCAACACTACACAATCTGTCTATATTAGCAAGTTCTACAAAATTAGCATACTCTAGAATAATTGTATTTTCCACAATATGGACGTATGTCACCACTTCTCCACGTCATAGTATGCCACATCACTGGTGCCATGTCACATAAGTGTCACCATACACACGAGGCCACCTCATCTTACTACATCATATATGCCACATTATTGGGGACTCCAACAAAGGTCAACAATCAACAAACTTTAGATTCAATGCTCCATGTTTTTAACTTTTATAATACATTTTGTCTTCAAGATACATGCATCTTCCATATTATCAATAACCTTGACCACATTTTCATTGGTAAGTAGCATTATCAATACACTCATTTTCTTCAATATTTATTAATTTCACTATACGTGTTTTTTTTCAAAAATTGTAATCTTTTTTCTTTCAGGCACACATGTGCTTCATTTTCGTAATCCAAATTTATGTCTCTCCAATAGAACTAAGCATCATTGTTTAAAGATGGTGTCAACTACATGCTTTGATCAATGTAGTTATCTTTCTTCCCGTAACTTATTGTTTATTCATTTAAAAGAAGCATGAATCTCAATGCACCAATCACCATTTCTATTGGATGCTTTCAAATTGATCTTCAAAAGTAAAAGTTTATCTTCAACACAAGCTTCTATTGTCATCTTTCCTACTATGATTCTTATGTGTGATGGACATTCATGTCTGCATGCACTCCAATCTGATCCATGATAAGTACCTATATTATTATTTTTCAAATCAGCACATGCATTTAAGCACCCAAACTACCATTTGAACATCAATTCACGCCACTTGTGCTTGTTTGCTTAATTATTATAAAGAATTGGATGTCTATCTACACATAATTTGCATCTTCTATATCTGGTTAAATTCACCCTTAAACCAAGCATTCTGACATTTGTCTAAACTAATTGATTTCATTTTAGCCTTTACATACATGCCTAGTGATTTTCTAGATTCTTCAAATTATTTAAATCTTGCAAACACATAAATGAAGTTTGCAAGTGTATGAATTGTTGATCAACCCCACAATAGCCTCAAAAGCAATGGAAACGCTATGAAGCTAGAGAATTCATTAGATGCAAAAATGAAACTGGTACAATATACAATGAAGAAACCCTTGTTATGAAGACAAGGATGAAACCCAGTAACATACTAAGATCATGACAACTGTATTAGTCTTATGATATGAAACATAAAAATTAAATGACCTAAGTAAGTTTAAGTATGTAAGTATGAATAGGACCTACTATGAAACTAATTAGGTAAATACCATGTTCACACCAACACCTCTTAAGTGCAACTTAAGGAGTATGATAAATGGCAAGGATGCAAGGATGGATCCTAGCTACAAGGCCATGTTAGGTGCTCATGTACAAACAAATAAATTTCTCACAAGTAAAGGAGAAAAATATGTAAGAAAAAACCCTCTCCAAAAGAGAAAATATGCAAACAAACATGTACAAGTGAAATAGAGGACTCAACATAACTCCCCAAGGACTAATTATGTCACTAAAGTACAATCAATGTTCTCAATGTAGGAGAGAAAGAGAGAGATTATGTTGTGTATAATCTCCTGCTATGATGGTAGATGCTCACTAAAGGATGACAATGAAGATCCATAAACATTGAAAAACATTCCTCCCCTTGGGAGGAAACAAAACCAAGTATGGGTGCAAGATGTTTTCCATGAAGGAAGAAAGATCATGATGTAGTATGATGTTGATGTCTCTAAACTCTGCTCCAGTGTTGCCATGTTGTTATGAAAGTATGCCATGATCAAATTAGGTACAAGCCCAATAAATCAAGAAGGTGCAAACCAAGGCAGTGTGGAGACAAATAAAGAACAAAATCCAAAGATGCAAATGGTGTGACAATAGCTATTATGTGACTTTCATCAAAGAGGAGATGAATGTCCTAAGTGAGTCTATCAAATCTATAAGATGGGACTCACAAAACAAACTTGCAATATCTATCAAGTACTCATCCCAATATACCAAATTTGGAAGCTTATGATGTACCTACTACAAAGAATGACTAAAAGCAACAACAGATGGAGATGTGATATCAATGTATGTCATCTAACTATACTAACCAAACCATGATGATGTATCCACATAAGATGTTTGAATATGAACACATAGAGATGAATCTACAAATGCTAGAATGCAAGAATTTTTAGCCTCAAGATAGTGACTCAAAGATAAGAAGATGAAGCCTTTGAATTTGAACTAAGAGTTATAGAAGCCAAAGAATTTGAATTGGAAGATATAGAAGCCAAAGAATCAATGAAGATCTTTGTAGGAGGAGCAGTATCAAATGAAGCCTCGATGTCATGATAACTATTAAGACCTACTAAATAATCAAGTTGCTCTTTTGCATCATCAATATGGTCGGTTATCACAATCATTCAAGGGTAAACGATTGTCCATAATAGGATCATTTGGGAATGGAGAGTGATTTAAGTCTCCAAAGATCTCCTAGATTATAGTCCAAAGAGTGTGTGGCTAGTCAATATGTGAGATAAAACACATAGTGTCAAATCCAACATTGCTACCAATCAATCAAAAGACAATCGTTCTTGATATTTCATGCTTACTTCTAATTAGGTATCTAGTTTGGGGACAAGTCCATAGAGATGTAGCAAGAGACGAAGCCAATTGAGATGTTTCAGAATGCCATCTTGCTAAGACTTATAATTTTCTTTGTTTAATGTGATTACAAGAGAATGAATAGAAAATCTCATGATTTTAAAATGATATATTCCTTATATACAGATTAGAAATCAAAATACGTGAAATTGCAATCCTCACGGCATAAAAAAATGGTCCCATATTTTGCAAGATATCCAAAAAGAACAAGTCAAAATAGATAAAGTGAATTCAAATTGAAGTAACAAGTAACTAGGGCAAAATCAAGAAAATCAAATAGATGGTTGCATAGCGCTTAGAACCAGCTTTTTACCATTTGTTAGTTTGTGGAAACCAATACCATATGCCCAAGTTATGCCTCCCAAAAAAAATCCCCCCTTTATGCCATTAGAAAAGGGCAAACAACATTACTGGGGCACTGGTCACCTACACGATTGAGTGCTAAGGGCCTAGGTACTAACAACTTTGTGGGCTACTTGTGATTCTAGCAACAAATTGAGGTGGCACCACTTGCAGTGCAACCCAAAGTCTTGATCCCCTCTAGGCTAGGTGCAACCAAAGGCTGCCCCTAAGGAACCACCTTCTAGTTATTGCACAAGTGGTAGGCACTAACAATGGCATCACCCCTACAAAAGACCTTTTGTACCAACTGAAAGAAATTAAAACATTTTTTTTTAAAACCATACCAATGCAATGCAAGAGGCTATGCAACAATGGTGGTTAGATCTATATAATGTTTGTACGGTTGTATGGATTCATATAGGGGTGATCCCACAATACTGGTTTACAATTTTTGGCCAAACTGGACATTGAACTGATTTTTTTTAACTAAATCTTCACTCTCGACTCCTCGAGCACCTATAGCTACTAAACCATGAGGAATTTGAAAATAATGCAAACTAGTGATTTGTGAAATTTTATTTGTAGATTCTAAATATACTATTTTTTTAATTTTGGAATCAGATTGCATTTTTTTTTCCATCTCCTTTGAAAACTAGTTTTTAACAGTAAACACCATTTTTAAAGAGTGGTGTTCACCGTATACAAAACTTTTTTTCTATTAAGGATGAAATTCTAATTTTTTCGAATTTAGCTTTGTAACTACAATATCTAGCACGTTCATTTGGTTTCATACTGTTTTATTGATTTTATTTTTTCTTAATTAAATTTTGAAGTCAAACCAATTATAATTTAGACATAGGAGGACAAAATACAACATAACCTTTTTTGTATGTATCGAAATTCAATTTTTTTTTAACTAGATCAAAGACATCAATACCTAACATAAACTTACTTTTCAAAAAAAAAAATTGATAATCTACTATTTTTCCACATGTGCAGAATAAAAAGCTTGATTTTCAGTCAAAAACCTATGTTTAATTAAACTAAAAAAAATACATAATAAAACAAAAATATATTAAAATTATATTTGATGGATAGCTCGTTCCGAGGACTACCATCATCCAATTGGGTCTATGAAGTTTCCTCCATTTTCATCCTCAACCCGAGCTTCGAAAAGCAAATTTTTGCAGAAATTTGGTAGAAGAGGGGGAGATGGGCAAAAAAGGAGGGTTCGAGCAAACCCCCCTTCACCCTTTCAAGCAAAGGGGGGTTCGCTCGAACCCCCCCTTTTTTTTGAATTCCCCTTTGTTTCAATTTTAAAAAACGTGGCAAGAAGGGGGTTCGCTCGAAGGAGGGGTTCGAGCGAACCTCTTTTTGGGTTCATGCAAACTCCCCCCTTCATGCAAATCCCTAAAAACCCAAAATTTGTTTCATGGGAGCATTTTTGCAATTTTTCTTCCTCAATGGAATTGTAAACCAATTTTGTGGGATCACCCATAGTCGTACAAATTTTGACTATGATTTTCTTTAAACCTAGAACAAAACAAAAACTTGGAATTTAACAGCACCAAACTATATCATTGATTATATGGATTTATAGGTTTTTGGGTCTTCTAAGCTCAACCATGAGGTCCACTTGGCACTAGGATGCACCTTATGAAAGCTCTAGGTTGAAATTCTCTAAAAAGTGGTAAGCAAATTGTACATCTGGAGCTCTAATACCATGTAAGAGTTGTTGAACAACTCCACAGTAGTCCAAGGATTCCCTGCAACCTATGTTACCCGGTTCTTCAAATAGCCCTCCTATACCCAGCGGAGTTTGGTCTGTGACTGGCTATGGCCCCAATATGACCCTGAGTACACCCAGGGTTTGGCCGAGGCGTACCTAGGAGGACCCACGAGGTAGGGGACTCAAAAAGTGCCCAAAACAAATAAAATAACATTTTTCAAACCTAGAAAAAGCAATATTGTGCCTTGACCGACTTAATCTAAGTCATTTTAGAAACACAAAAGGCCAAAAACACCATTTTTTGCCTCCGAGATGCCATTGTTGGTTTTTGAAGGTTTTTGTCTTTTTTTTCGAAGGTGAGAGCTACGAAGGAGTTCAACCTACAGAAACAAGCGAGAAATAGCTGCACATCTAACCATCAAAGGTGAGTGAATCTTTCCTTTTTTCCAAATTTTCAATAATTCTTTTTCAGATTTTTCAAGTTTTTTTAAATTAAGTTTTGAATTTTTTTGAGAACTTTTTATGCATAATAAAGGGTTATAATGCCAATTTTTTTCTAAAAAAGTTTAGTTATTGTGTTGTTAATTTGTAATGTTTTTTTGGCAGTTCATAACTTCATACAAAATGGCCAATAGTTCTAGTTCAAATGGCCCAATTGTAGAGTCAATTCAAATATGATGCATCGTCACCTCTTTGGCGACATACGACAATGATTGAACAAATTCCTGGTGGTGGGGGTTACGATTCGCATTGTAGCCAAAGTGGAACTCGGTATAAGAGCTTGTACTTTCAAGTGAAAGCTCATTAATGCACTATTCCTTTACAAGGAATAAAAGTTTACACCGAGCCAAATAAAAAAGGGTTGCCAAAACACCAAATATTGGCTTACATTAAAGAACAAGAGGAGGTTGACATGGCATGTAATAAATCAAAGTCTATGGCACATCCTCTTGCCAAGAGAAGCTTGCAAAGACCTCTTTGTGGCTTATCACAACTGGCTATCCTACATCCTTTCATGCAAATGCCACCATCTTCTGAAGGAGATAATGTTTCGGTTGCATGAAAAAGAGGCCCATTGATGAAAGCCTTCAAAAATGAAGCAAGGGAGATTGCAGATCAGAGCATTGCTCATTGCATTTATGGCAATGGGCTTCCTTTCAACCTTGTTAGATCGCCTTATTGGCAAGAAATGGTGATAGCCATTTCCAATACAACTTCTGATTATGTTAGTCCTAGGTATGAAAAGGTGTGAACCACCTTATTGGCAAAGGAGAAATCTTCAATAGAGGCATCATTGAGAGTAATCAAGGATACATGGCCCGAAACAAGTGTGTCCATCATTTTTGATGGATGAAAAGATTGCAAAAATAGACCATTGATCAATGTTATAGCAGTGTCCCCTAAAGGGGCGATGTTTTTGAAGGCAATCAATTGTGAAGGGAAAATAAAAGATGCAATTTTTATTGCCAATATCCTCATAGAAGCCATTGAAATGGTGGGGTTTGAAAGTGTTGTCCAAGTCATAATGGACAATGCTAAAAATTGTAGGTAGTTGGGTCTATAGTGGAGGCTACATATAGTCACATTTATTTGGACACCATGTGTAGTCCACTCACTCAATTTGATATTGCAAAAGATTGGCACACAAATTGAGTGGGTCAAACAAATCTATGCATAGGGCAAGGAGATCCAAATGTTTGTGACTAATCATCATATGTCACAAGCCATCTTCAGGACCTTCTCCAAGTTGGAGTTGTTGAAGATAATTTAAATTTGTTTTTTTAATTTTAATTTTTCATTGTTGATTTGTGACAGGTTTTTTTTATACCATGTTAGGTTGTCGAAACTCTATTTGCATCTCACAAAATCGTCTTAAGACGGCTTGTGGAGGTGCGAGAGGCCTTGAGTTCTATGGTCATCAATAGCTTGAGGAGTGTATGAAGGCAATCAAGCACAAAAAGAGCCCAAAAAGTAATAGCATTGATCTTAGATGAGTCGGCCAGTGTTCCACATGGACGCTTCCCCCCCAAAAAACCTCGTGTTTCCTAGACAGAGACGTCTTGGAGACTTGGGGACTTGGGGGGGACATCTCCCCACCAGCACACCACCAGCGCCACCATCCCACCACCAATGTCATTGTCTCCAACACACTGCTAGGACTTCAAGAATGTTGGGATGTCCTCAAGATGTCTAGGGGACTCCTAGTTGTCTCCAAGATGTATAATTCTTATACTTGTACATCTTTTTATAACTATTTTTTCAAGTACTATATGTATTTCAACACCCTACCACCCCTCGCCGCTATTCCCCCACCGTCCCCCCACCGCCCCCAAACTTAGACCCCCCGTCCCCGCATCTCCAAAACGCGTCCCCTACCGTCCCCCCGTCCCCATCCTCGAAACCCTATGGAACACTATAGATGACTGAGTGGTGGGCTCATGTGGAATATGTTTTAATTTTCACCGAGCCCATTATGAGCATGATTAGGTATGCTAATACTGATCACCCTTGTTTGGGTGAAATTTATGATGGCATAGATTCCATGGTGGAGAAAATAAGATCAATAGTAGATGCCAAGGAACATGATCCAACGGAAGCATTTTTCAAAACTATGCAAAATATTATTGTTGACCATTAGAACAAGATGACCAACGTATTATAGCAAAGAGGTACTTTCATTGCTGAGGAGGGTGCCACCATATAGGGATGGGGAGGTTGTTGTTGGCTATAAGGCTGCATTTAGAAAGATATTTTCAGATGAAGATATTCAGAGTATTGCCTTGAGCGAGTTTGGCCAATTCATATCTTCAAAACAGCATGATGTTTCCACTCTTCTAGACAAATATAGGAAAAATTCTCATGAGTGGTGGTATCTACACAATCAAGGCTCCAATTACTTGCAACCTCTTGCAATTAAAATACTCTCCCAAGTATGTATCTTTTTATTTATTTATTTGTTTGTTTGTTTGTTTTTCATTTGATGCTAGTATGCTATATATTATTGGCAAGTAAAATTAAATACTATATGTTGTATGCAAACTCAACATGTTGCAAGTCTTCAGCTGAGCGGAATTGGAGAACATACTCCTTCATCCACTTAGTCAAGCACAACCATTTGGGTGCAAAAAAGGCAAAGGATTTGGTCTATATACACTTCAAGCTTCGTCTCTTGTCACATAAGAAACCTGAATACAATGAGGGTGTAACAAAGAATTGGGATCTAGTCCCTAAGTGTGCTGATTTAGATAATATTGTTGCACAACTTTCCTTAGCTTCTATAGATGATCATAAGGCAACTACTGCACTTGATGCACCTAGTGGGAGTGGCAATCCAATTGATTGTAGCTCAAATAAAATTGAACCAAGTGTTGACCATGACCTTGATGCTTTTGATAAAGACGAATTTGAAGACTACTAAATTAAATATTGATTGTAATTTAAATTTTCATTGTGTAATGACATTTTGAGACTTGAGTATCTACATTTTTGCAAATTATGAATATGATTATATGAGGTATTTAAATATTCTATTTATTGGCAATTATCTTTATCATTTATGTCTTATGAATATCATTGTTCTTATAATAAATTTATAATTTTGAACATTTATATATATATATATATATATATACCCGTACTCATACCCGAACCGGCAACTTAGCTTGCAACCAAAACAACCTTCCACGCAAGAGAGAAGCAATGGGCATACTATGAAGCTAGAGAATTCATTAAATGCAAAAATGAAATTGGTACAATATACAATGAAGAAACCCTTGTTATAAAGACAATGATGAAATCTTAGAACATACTAAGATCATGGCAAGTGTCTTAATCCTATGATATGAAAAGTAAATGACCTAAGTAAGCTTAAGTATGTGAATAGGACCTAATATGAAATTAATCAGGTAATATACCATGTTCACACCAATAATAGGCATTGAGTTGATATCCTTCAATATTTTTGCATTGATTGCATACATGTCCATAAATTATCTCAATAAATGTTTATCTACAAGTTAATATACCATGTTCACACCAATAATAGGCATTGAGTTGATATCCTTCAATATTTTTGCATTGATTGCATACATGTCCATAAATTATCTCAATAAATGTTTATCTACAAGTTTCTTCAATGAGAAATTCATGGTCACACATCATCTTTCTTGTCACCTTTTAAATGTCTCTTATGTCATAATCCTCTTCACATCATTAATATCTCATTACACCTTTAATTTGTATTTTTCCAAGTCTCTATGACACTAACTACACTTTGAATCACCTCCCAAACCTTTCAATGCTCATTCTCAAAATGTATCCTCCTTGAACTACCAAGCTTGTTCTCCTCTCCACCTGGCCAAAATGGAGCTTGGATTACGAATGTTTATGTTGCCAATAGACACACAAGAGAGAATTGAGCAAGAAACATGCTCCGAGATGATTTCATGATTTTTTACTTCACACATGATGCGTACACACATATGCATTGGTTAGAAGCATTTGGTGCAACTAACAACCATCCCAACTTCCTACTTAAAATGTGGATGTTTATTGATGTAAAAATATATTATGTATATTACTTACTTGGATACAAGTTTTTAAAACTAGGTCATTAGTTTTGAGGTATGCATTTTCTCATCCTAAGTTGAATGCTTTACAATAGAGATGGACAAAATTCTTCACCAGATAGTGTGCAGAAGTTTTATCTGTAATAGATAATCAGAACAAAGCTGCAGATATTTTAATTCATACACAATACATGTTTCTTCAAGTAAAACTAAGAAGCACATGTTGACCAAGATGGAGAGAGATGATTGGAATCAATAAAGATTTTCAAAGAACCTGGAGCAAGTATGATGGTTATAATCCTGATGCAAATAAAACTGTTAGAATTTTGGAATTGCATTTGCATGCCTAGGTGCATATGCTGCACATCCAGATATTGAACAAATATGTACAGATGCAAAGAAGTTCATTTGGTCAGGTATGAAGAATGATATAGCTAAATCTGTGGAAAGATACTTGGAATGTCTAAGAGCCAAAGCAAAGCATAAGCATTTGGGCACTAAGTTGTAACAACATCCCAGGTAGATGTGGTAGGTAATAATGATGGACTTGGTGGTTTACCTAAGGGTAAGAGAAGTAATCTGTTTACCAAGAAAGATCAAAAATGGTGCCCTTAAAATAGAAACATTGTGTTGGAACAGATTATGCTATCATCGAGATTTAATCACCATCACAAGCAACATGCAACTTTGTTATGAGAGAGAGAGAGAGAGAGAGAGAGAGAGAACTAAATATGGATGGTCCACACTGCGCATCAAATAATCGATTACCACTTGAATGGCCAATCATTGCCACAAACATTGGGAGATTATTTCATGCCGGCCTCCTATAATACAATATTAAAAAGGTAGACCTACATTATTTATACCATGCCATAATGTAGGCCCTATTAAATTATGAATTTCCAAGGTGCACAAAACTTTTATCTTTTAGAGTCCACTAAAATACAACCCAAGAAAAAGTAGCAGAACTTTCTAGGAACACCCACAATTAGTGAGCTAAGAGCTGGACAAGGAAGGATTATAAGATGTCACATCTCAATTTTTGCTTACATTTAATAATGTTAAGTTAATTGAAATAATTGGAAAATGAAATTTATCAAGTTTTGACTTGTGAGAAAATTTAAGATTTCAATGACATTTGAAAAATGTTATCTATGTAAACTTTATGATTTAATGAATCATTTCGTTTTAAGCACCGGTTAATGTTACTGATGAAAATTTGCAAGTGCAAGTGTGTGTGAGTGCAAGAATAGGTTGAAGAAGGAGAACATGGTTGAGATAGGAGTATTTAGCCAGATGACGAATGGTAAGCATGTTGGAATCTGGAGCGCACACACCACTGGAAAAAAATCATAGCATCTGCATTGAAATTTTTGCAATTTGGTAGATATCATTTTTATGTGAAATGTGTTGATGATTAAATAGGTAAGCTCATGGAAAACAAATTAATAGATCATTTGCTTTACCTTGTCTATTTGATGCTATTTACATTTCAAAAGAAAAAGGAAATAATAGTATATATATATTTAAATCGCTCATGAGTTGTTAGGAGAACGATTTGAGTTAAATCCTTTTCAAAAGAATCTGAGAGTGAATTTCTTGTAAAAGAAATAAATAATAAGAAGAAATGAGGAAATAATGAAGACTATCATAATTAAAATACGTGAGATATAATAACAATGGGAATAACTCTTAAATGAAAAGATTTATTTGTTATTTAAAAGTTATTAATTTAATAGTTAAATGTTTGAAAACCACCATATGCAATTAATAAATGTTTTGTTTATTTTCAAATCTAAAAAAAATGGATTTGAACGGATAGAGGGTCGCCCATAACCCCTAAAAAGGAAAGAATTTCATTGCAAGAGGTGGGGCGACTAACTTAATTGAGCATTCCAATATTAGATGAAAAAGCAAATTTCAAAGGAAGGAGAAAGATCATGCAAAAGCAAAGGGAGAGATAGCACAAATCAAGGAGAATTTTCATCCAAAACAGCACGGAAAAAGGATGTCGACTTGGGAGGGCAAGGAAAAAGAAGCAGGTTCGAAGATCTCATAGATTTTCTTCACACTCTACTTCGGTCAATTGTGAGCAAAAAGCAGAGGTAGGATTGTTCTCTTTTGGCAAGTTTCCATTTATACTTCGTTTGCTCTCTCTACTTCTCTAAAATGCTCTAATTTTTCTGTTGATAATCATATTTCTAATGAAAACCATTTCATTTCTTTTATCTCTGCGTATGGGCCTCTGTATTTGCTTGTCATAGGGTTTGCCATTTTGGCATCGATCCTTTATTGAGATAACCATGTCTCTCATCCAAATTTTGGACACCTTTTTCCATTGCAAAACCGATACAGTTTGGCCAGTTTTAAAATGTAAACATCTCTAGGTTGTATGTATTCTATTTGAGATTGCATGTACAATATCCGTGGTTCATGCTCTTTACCATGTTAGGGTGATAGGTTGACTGAAATGGTCATTGTAGAATGCTTGGAATAAAACCATCGAACCTCTCTGTTGTAATAAACTCAAGCTGATTCTCCCCTTAGTCGACGCTTAACTATCCAAGAACGAATGCATTAGAGGTTATTTCAGATCAAAACCATGATCCGTGGCATCAATATAAATCACAAAAGAGCCGCATTCTGTGGTGGAAATGTCTGTGTGTTTTTATGTTGAAAGTTTTCCATTGTATTTAATCGATATCTTATTCCAAACTGGTTATTGTTATGATGTTTTCCTATGATCAAACCACGTAAAAGCCTAGCAGTTATAAGCATGTCACTGCTCATTTAACCAGTGAGTTACTTACCTATTGTCTCAAAGAAATTCTTATTCTCTTAAACCTAGGTTCTAACAGAGGAACGATTCCATTTGTTCTAATCACAATGTCTATTCTTTTAATAATCATGTGTTAGATTTGGATCAATTTGCATTGTTCCATTAGTCAATGATGTAATGTCCCCAATTTTATGGAGGAGTGATTTAATTAATTCAATTGATTAAGTTGTCCAAAATTAATGATATTTCAAAAGAATGGCTTAATTGATTATTTTAATTAAAATAAAGTGGGAATATTAAATTTATTTATAAAGTTATGTCAATAAATCAATATCAAAAAGGTAACTTTATTTTTTATTAATTTAATTAAAGTGACTAAAATAAAATAATAAATTATAAAGTCACTTTAGGAGATATTAAAATAATATTCTAGAAGCTTCTTGGGGGGGATCTTTCTAGAAGATCAAGAAGTTCTTTATAAGGAGTTGAGAGCTAGCCATTTGATCATGCTTGGATTTCATTTCTCATTCTGGTTTGGAGAGAGCTTGAAGGCTTTCATGTCCAAGGGTCTGAAGACTCTAGGATATCAGTTTCAGTTGTGAAATATTAACCCTAGCTAGAGATTGTGGAGGAGATCACTTCAGGTTTCCTACAAGAGCTTCATTGCAAATTTAATGCTCACTTTCAGCAACCAAATTTGGAGAATAGCGATTGTATTCAGCTTGTCTGAGAAGCTAAGTATTTGAGGATTTGAACAATTGCAATAGCTGATGTATTATTGCAATTCTGAATAAGAATTTCTATTAATGAAATAGCTGGTTTATTATTGCATTCTATTTAGCTAATAAAGTTTATTATTCAGAAGTTTAAGGTTATAATATTTGAGGAAACATATTACCAAGTCTGAGATATCTATATCTCCTTATTTGTATTGTGTTGCTCAGTCTATATTTGCACGATAGGGACAATTATTGCACATTTTATGGTTCTTGTGCAAGGAAGAATTACTTGTACTGTTGTAGCATCATATTGTTGCCTAAACTGTTGTAATCGGCTCACATATTGAGTAGTAGTCTGCTGTAGCAGATTTATATCAGTCATTTTATTAGTTGCTCAGAGTCGTTGCTTCTTCTTGGGCATTTTATGTATTGTCTTGTCAACAAATGGATGTCAGTTTATGCTCTTATGGTCTGATACAAATCTGAGTTTTCATTTACAATCCATCTTATAGAGGTTGCATGACAATTGTTTGTAAAAGGTCTCTTGGCTGTACCAGCTCATTATAAGTGAAATTACAGTCATTGTTGAGTCTTGGAAAATCAGAAATGAGCTTGCATTTCATTTCAGCTATTGTATTTGAGAATTTTGGAAATCAGAACTGTAATGAGCCTAGACTAAGCTGACTCAAAAACTCTTTTTTGTTCCCTTGAAATTTTGTCAAACAATTCATATGCAAACTTTCAGCTTGCTGGTCTGAGTTATCAGTCTGATATAAATGCTTGTAGTTGATGACAATTGCATAGAAATGCTTATAAATGATTTCTATAATGTCTAAGCTATAATCTCAATGCATAAATGACTAATTTTCATCCTTTACCATGCTCATACATGATTTCTATATGCAAAATTTACACCTACAGCCAATTGACTTTTTGACAAACAATTGGCATGCATACTAAAATCTGAGTATGAATAATATGGAAATGCTCATTGACAACTTATTAACAACCAGCAACCCGTATCTCCAATTTACAATATAAAGACTCAATACAATGCTCATTAAAGCCAAGACTCTTGGCAATTATATCGACTTCTCCAAATTATAATAATGCTGGTAAATACATTCGTCTACAGCTGCAAATTAGCATTTGACTATACACTAATGCAAATATGCCTCTAATCTCATACTTGACTGAAACTACAATTCTTGAGGGCTGTCTGTGACAGCATATGACTTCTACAGCGTGACTGACCTTAATAATGCAAGATTGAAACAAACAAGGAACCTAAGAGTGTAAGTAGCCACTATGGAAAGCTCAATTCTCCTTGAAGGTAAAAGCTTTGACTCCAATATTTGAGCGCCCAGCTTCCTTGTACCCCAATAAAGCCTCCCTGAATTTATTTGAATTTTTGAAACCCTCATCACTTGAAATCGAGTCACTCAAAGAGCCGCCCCTGTTCTTTACATCAGTTTGTAATTTATTTAAAAATGGTCACCAAAGGTCTTCCAATCTTCACCAAGACTTATCTCCTAGTTTTCACAAATGTTGCGACCAGGCTGGAAGCTTGATTTCAGACCAAGCAAAGACTATTATCAGCAAATCTTTAACCTTCCAGTTGCGTCCATACATGACTGAGATAACTTCCAGATCTCTGCCCTTTTTTATTCAAATCTTCTTCCAATGTGTGAGTGCCCAAATGCATGTCAAATCGATGCCTCAAATGGCATTCAATTTGATGCCAATGGAAGACACAATAAGCCAAATCGTGGCTTTATGCAGACTCAAAGATCACTTGTAATAAAATCTGGGTGCTGCTGCAATTTGACCTCCACTTTGACTAACTTGATGAAGACTTACACACCAAAATGTCTCCACAATTATTCCCAATCGAACTAAGCAAAAAATTGGCCTTTGGCCACTAATTTTTCCAAATGAAAGAACTGAAGTATTCTTTCCAAATTTGCAACCCTTCAAGAGATCTTTCACTCCTTCAATTATGCTATCAATAGGAAGTTTTCGTTTCCTATAATCAAAGAAGAAAACTGCAAAAGCCCTAGGCTCCACAATAAAAATCAATCAAAATAATAATCATCAACTGGATGCTGAGAATGAGCTCTTACCTCTCTTTTTATTCTTTCCTTAGGAGAGCTCAAACACCTTCCTGGCCAATGTGGGATAAAAGATTTATTCCCACATTAAATTATTCACTTAACGCACTTTAATATATTAAAGTGACTTTATTTATAACTTTATAATGATATTAAAATATTAAATAAATCACTTAAGTCACTTAAACTTTAATATCTCTTGATGTACTTGTCAGATTGCTAAGCCATCTAAGCCAAGAGTCGACTCTCCCTGTTCTCCATGTGATCGGATGCCCGTCTAAAAATAGAAACCCTGAACAATGACTTACTATAAATAGTAAGTATGTGAAACTGAGTCTAGAAACAGCTGCAAAGGCCCAATCAAGGTCGACACTGCCAATATACTCTGCTCAGGTATCTTTCTATTAATAGCAACCCTAACTCTCCCAAAATAGTAACTTACTATAAATAGTAAGTGTGCCAATCTAAGTCAAATAACCTATGCAAATGCTAAAACCTGAATCCAACTAAAGAGTAATGTCTCTAATCACCGAGTAACTGCCACACGAGACCCTCTATCCAGACATATTAGCCTACAAGGGTCAGGAATAGGCTAAATCCACCAAACTCTGATGCTCACAAAATGGGGACATTACAAGAACTCAAGTATAGAAGCTTTGCATTTCATATCAAGTTGAGCATGTGGATAGTAGTTTCTTGCTGCAAATCTTTGTAGAGACAATACTCCATTGTACTTTCATGCCAAATGCATCTTTTAGTAGCTGGTTACTCAAGTTAGAGTTTATTCATGCATGCTTTTGTCATCATATAAGAAAAAGTCAAAAGAAATATCTTCTACATGTTGAAAGAAGATTACAAGACAAGTGTTTGACGAAACATCAAACCACATAAACTGAAAATTTTAGAGCAAATTTGACAAGGGACTTTACAAATGATGTCATTATTAAAAAAATGTTAAATACTGTTTTTTTTAATTTAAAGCCTTAACAGGTCAAACGATACAAGTTTTCATTGTTTCAAATGTTAATGATTCTAAAATGAAACTGAACGATATATATATATATATATATATATACCATAGTTCAGTATGGATATGTTTTAGCAATGTTGAGTGTTTCATATTCACCGATCTCAGTATCTTGCTTTTAATGGTACCTTTTATTAGTTGAACGATAGTTTCCATATCGTTCTAAAGGATTTTGAATGTTTTAAATGATACTTAAGGCTGAACAATAACATTCATATCGTTCTAAATGACAATAAATGTTTTAAAGGAGGTTTAAAACAGAATGATAATAATCATATCGCATGAATGAGAATTCTAATGGAAGTTAATGTCTTTTTCTGAACATAAAGAACTGCTTGTAGTATGGATCTTTCTGTTAATTAAAAAGAACATATACACATACACAATTATTAACAGAAGGCCATATATGTGTACATGCATAAATCTTTCATTTATGCATATACACATACATGCAATATATCTTCTTTTTATCAACTTATTTACTTTACTCGAATAATGTATGATTTATTTCATTTGTAAAGAAGAAAGGAATAAAGGCATTGGAATGTTACTACACATGTACTGAGATGTGTGTGTATGTGATTCTATATAGAGATCTAGATAAATGGATGATTACTTGTTGCATAACTTTTTGGAAGTAATAAATCTGATATAGAGTACTATGTATTGTGTCTTATTGACTCAAGTTTACATAGTAATCACATATAGGTTGTGCTTGCAGAATATTCTGATTTTATTTAAAAGTACAAGTATGATTTGGAATAGACTACTACACATTTTGTTATATGTTGCAAGTAAATAGTTAAGTAGGAAGGGGTATTCTTATGTATGTAGAAAGTTGCCTTCCGAGACGGGTGCCGAAAATAGATAAACAGAGGGTGTAGATTTTGCTTTCTCCAAAATCTAACCTTTAGTTGCTTTATTCAGCATGTGCTTGGCCAAGCTTGTAGCCCATAATGTTGAATGGACTAATTTCATGTTATGACTCTGCCATTTTCTAATATTGATCTTGCATGTTCTAAATTTAGATAGAAATGCATGTAGTTGTTAGGCACACACCATTTTCCACCTTGCATATTGTTCTCTCTTGCTAAGTATTCCGTGCAGGGTCGGGTATTCTTTGAGTTAGGAAGAATTCCGAGGAAGCATAGCTTCGTGGTTGGGTGGAAAAAGCACCTAAACCATGTTCTTGTCCACCAATTGCAGCGAGCGTTGAAGAGGAATTCCATCTTTGATTATTGTACTTTGTACCATTTGACGTAAATTTGAGTTGACTAAGAGGCAGTTTTAGCCTAGTCAAACTATGTAAAATGACATTTTGACATTTGGAAATGAATATAATTTCATTATTTTAGACATGTTGTGCTATGACAGAAAATAGCTATACAAATTATATCTTTAATTATTATTCATAATGTCAAATTTAATTTACTTAGTGTTATTTAAGAATGGCATATTACATAAGATATGTGAATATGCACTAATATATTGTTTATTAATGATGTAGTTGAGTTGCACAAAGTAGCCAAGATGATAAGATTTTATTGTGAACCTAATTGTGCATCAAGGTGTTAAATAAATTTCCAAGAAGCAATTGATACAAAGCTAAAAGTAATGTGGCATATCATCTAGAGATAAATGACCAATGACATAGAGTAGATCAAACTTTAAAGACATGTTAAGAATGTAATTTATGGATGGGTGGGGGCCCTGGCTCAATTGGCTAAAGCATCACGTTGCAAGCAAGAGGTCACGAGGTCCATTCGCCCCATCCGCGAGGTACCGGAGGGCATGTCACGCCAACATCACCGGTCATGTTGAAAAAGTTTGCCCAGCACACTGCAGGTTATAGGAGGCTAACCCAATTCCTGCAATCTAAAAATATATATGTAAGTTATGGAACAATAAAGCAAACAAGAAGATTTTCTTCCATTGGTTGAGTTGGCATATAATAATTCCCTTCACATAGTATCATGTTTTTGGAAAATAAATCTTCATGATTCATTTTTCATTAGTGGTTCACAAGAACCCATCTATCATGAGATTGAATGACCCACTTGGTACTCGTTGCATCTAGATCATGCTCACCAAGGTGAAGCACCAAGACCTCTCAAGAGGTCACTCATCCCTATGAATTTGTGCTGAAGTGTGCCCAGCCATGGAGTTCCCCTCACAATAAATCTTAATTAGCTTTTGCTACCCCATTAGCAAAAACCTTGAACAGTTATTGTGCCTTATAAATTATTCAACCAATAGCTCTCTAGTTCTTTCAATCTTATGTATTTTGAGAATCAGCTGCATCTTAATATCACGTCAATCTTCATGACCATCATTCATGAGTACTGGTTCACAAGGATTCCTCTCATTAACTTGAATGGTTTGGTTGGCAATAATTGCATCTAGGTGATGCTCACAAGGACAAAGATTCAATACTTTCTAGGAGTGTACCCATCTTGGTGTGATTCAGGCTCAAGTGTACTCAACCATTGAGTTTCACCCACAATGAGACCTGTTTAGTTTGCTATCTCATTTGTTAAACCTTCATTCTTGGGAATGGTATCATTTAAGGCCTTATACAATAGCATATGATTACTTTGATATTGCAGAGCTTGGAATATAGACTGGGCTTTGGTCAAGAAGAAATAGAAAAGCAAGTTGTGTTAAGTGCAGAATATTTAAAAGGGTTATGCACATACCAATAAAACCAAAGAGAATTACAGATGAGAAATAGGGGCTTTTGAAGAGTGTAACATACAAAGACTCTGAAAAACACTTTGCAAGGAAATTGAATTCACCCCTTGACTTGTTACATTTAGGTCAAGGAGGAACTTTTATCAGTAGCCTAAAGAAATATATTTTCACGTTTATATACATAATGCTTTATACATTTCTGTTTAGAGAAAAACAGATACAAAAACTGTTATATTTGTTGTGATCAGTCTTCTTTTCAAGAGTCTCAAAGTAGAATTTTCAGGGATATGCCAGCAGATATTAGAGTGCTAACCCTGAAGATGCAGAACAGAGCTACACTCAGCCACATATGAGCATGTAGAATTATGATGCATACACATTCCCATCTCTTTGAATGAAACCCCAAGCCATGCCTTTTTTAAGGGCAGCAGAAATTGCTTCCCACTAAGCTGCAGTTGCAAGGCTTGGACTCAGAAAGGCCCACTCCCAAGGCTAGCTTGGACTCGGCAAATTCATTTCACACAAAAAATGGACATCACACAACTGCAGTTCTCACTTGCCTGTAGTGGAGATGTGATATTAAATTCACTAATAATGCATAAAAGTTAAAACAAAACAATTATTGCCTTAACTCTCTTATTAGCCCTGCCCTCCAGCAAAAGAGAGGATTTTTTACAATGTCATTTCTCACAGTGATGAGTTATTTGGCTTTTTTTTAGACCGTTGAGTCCCTGCACCAAGATTCCCATGTCTCAATGAAACTCCTAAATCTCGGCAAGACTCTAGGAGTTGCTGTAACTTTTGGTGAGCAGATCTATTTGGACTTTTACAGACCCAGTCGGAGCTTAGCCTCAGGAATTTCTAAGGTGACTCGAGGAGTCACACTATTATGAGATGTAGCTAAAAACAGCTGACTGCTCCATTTTGATTATGTATTGTTTTAAATTGGCTTGTAATACCATCTTTTTAATTGGCTTGTAATACCATCTTTTTAATTGGCTTGTAAAGGCTATGATCATGAAGTTTATCACAATGTTTACTATTTTGTTCATTTTATTTGATTATAATAAAACAAGCCTGATAGCTTGTGAGTAACTACATGCACTTGTTCGGTTTGGTTTTGCAAGACAGAAAGATTGGGACATGAGTGAGTTATCAATGATTGTAAGAGACTTTGGAGCAAGAAAATTGTTAGCTTTACACTTACATATGGTATATGGAAATTATAATTCCAATTTTACGGTAGTCTCAATAATTTCTTTGAGCACAGACCAGTTTCAGGCTGGAGTATTCATTTATGGTTTCTTAAAGTCAATAAATCACAATGATTGATTAGAGTTAAAAACCTCTTCCTGTACGATCAATGTAATATTTTTTTTCCTCTTCCCAATGATGGATCACTGTGTGTGATCCAAAACGTTGAAAGAAAAACAGACAGTTGAATCCAAAAGCTTATTTTCTTACTCCCAATTTTACTTGAAGGGCCTAAAACTCGTGAGGAATACAAATCACATAAATTCATTCTGATCAACAGTCCCCTTGCCTTTCAAAACTTGTAATTGGAATTTGATTTTCTTCTTTATTATGGAATCAGATTTGGTCAGGCAACATCATCTCTAGCTTCAAATGATCAGATATGGAATCCTGGTATTGCTTCCTCCTCAACATCACAGGCACCGTATCAGTTTCTGAAATTATATCCAATAGACTTGCTGTTTAGCCTGCAGACGTCAAGTTAGAACCTGCAGACTCCCCTCCTAACAATGAGAAGATAGCGGATGGCACATGTACAGCAGTTGAACTATTATATTATGATTATGTATCTTTGGGGTGTTCAAAGAAAATGTTATGCAGTTTGATTCAAGTATAGATAGTTTTCTTAAGAGCCCACAAGTTCAATAGAGCTATAATATGATATGTTTATGTAACACTGTGATGTTATCACAACAGTGAATTCAGCTTTTTCAATAACCGACCATGCAAACTTTTCTTCCATAACATAAACAGTGACTTGTATGTAACAGGCTCCTAGACAGTAAATCCAGAGGCATACAACTGTATATGTAAAAAGAAAAAACACAATACAGATTGGATATATCATATAACCATGATTGATACAGATGATCTAAAGCTTCTTTAAATATGAGTTTATGGTACAGTTGTATTCAAAATATTAATAGATGTATTCCCTAAAGATGTGGTATATGCATATAATTCTGTCACAAGAGGAGGAGATAGTAAAAAACTCACATCTTGCAAGGACAATGACAAAACATGCCAACCAGCAGAAGCCAAGTAGCGCCGCTTCAGCAAGGTATGACCAAGAGGAGTTCCTGATATAAATGTAACAAATATGTTACATATATGTCAATCTTGAAGATTCCAAGATGTAATCAAGGCTTTAAAAAATGAAGTTATTCTGTCATGCTAAAATTGATCTCAAAGAAAAAGCCTTATTGTGTTGACAATGAACAGTCTTATCTCATATAAGAGACATACCTGTATTTCGTGAAAAGTGGGATGGACCATCAATCTCCAAACAAACCTTTTTGTTACTTATTACAGCATCCAGAATATAACCATCTACAGAGTATTCTTGATCCCAATCAAAACCTGTGCTCACAAGGAGGTGCCCTACATCCTTCTGAAACAAGGAAGTTGTTTTCTTATTAAATCTTTTTGATTTACAAGCTTCTGCAACTCTTTTCTCTAGCTCAGTCCCAATTGATAGTGCAAGATAAGGATATTCTAGCTTCAAACATTGGTTTATCTGGTGCAACTGCTGTGCAAACTTCACATCCTCATGGTACAGTGGTGAAATTCTTTGGGATTCAAACTCAATCATTGAGCTCCATATAAAAGAAAAGAAAGAACGTCCCATTTGGTTCAGAACCATGTATGACCATGCAACAACAGCTAGCTGGTCCCTTGTGAAGTCATTGAATAGAGGCCCCATCGAAACATGGAGATCTAAATTACTCTCAAGTGTTTCATGACCATCATCAAATGCCAAGTCTTCGATAGTCTCTGTAAAATCATTTTCACCTTGACTTTGAGATGGATCATTCAAATGCATCCGTGGGATCTTGGCCTCACAATTTAGTTCAAAATGATTTTGACCAAATTCACTACTTTTGGTACCGTCAATAGCATTTACTTTGGAGTCCATGCAATTTCCATTTTTAGTTGTCCCACTAACATAGATGGAATCAAGCGAATCCAAAAAGGGATCTGCAGAATGATACAGAACAGAAAATGACCATAGAAATTGTCCAAGTTCCTGTGGTCTAAAGGAACTTGCCATGCAGGATGCCCTATTTGCCAATTCAGTGAACAGGTCTGGAGCAGAATGGTGCATGGATGCAAATGCACCTGCTAGATTGGCAACATTTTGTGTATTGAACTCTGACATTTTTGTCATGGCCACTTCTGCTATTCTATCCATCTCAGACCAGTAAATAGTTTCTCCACCAATTTTGGACAATGCCCAAGCAATATTGGATATGCCTTGAGCAGAGCAATGAGGCAAGGAGCCCATGGCAAGACTCACAAGCACGGCCATATCCCTCTGCCTTGCAAACCCCAATCTATCACTCTTGCTCATATAAACTTTTTCCATGTTTTTCGCTATCCTGTGAAGAGCAGTTGCCATATTCAATGGATTCAAAGGAGAAGGACTTAAACCTTTACTAACAGCTTCAATCACATCTGTCACTTCTATAAGAACATCCCGTGCAGTCGCTGCCTCTACCAAAGCATTATTCAAGGCAACCTCTTTCTTCCTGTTGGTTGGTCCTGATATGGATACAAGTTTTTCTCTGAAATCAAATTGCATTTTATCATTCCTTTCTCTTATCTTTTCCATAGCATCACTTTCAATTTGAGTATATGAATCAGAATCAAAATCAAAATCATCATCGTCATCATCTATTTCAACCTTATTTTTCATTCTATTGCCTGTATTCTTCCTTTTCTTTTGATTTATCCGTTTCTTCTTCTTAGAAGGCAACAACTTTTCTACAGAGGATGAGCTAAATCCTCTGGCCTCAATGGCTTTCAAAGCCTTATTCCTAGCCCTTGTAACCCAATCCCTACCATCTATACCTTCTTCTTCTTCTCCTCCTCCGACTGACTTGTACTTTGATTTCTGCCACGGAGATTTAAAGCCCAAGGGGTCAATCTCATCCAAAATTTCTCTTTCCCAATCAGAATCCACTTCCCCTTTCATTTCCTTCTCAATATCAAGATCGATGTGCCAATCAAAATCCGCTTCGTCTTCCTTTTCCCTTTCCTTTTCCTTTCCAATATGAATTGCTGACATTCTCATTCTAATGCGATTGGCATTATCCTTCCATCTCCATGGGAGTGTTCCACCACCAAAATCAGAAGGTTTTGCTCTCATATAAAATGCATTGTTTCCTTTACCTTGCAAATGAAACTTGAATGCACACCGCACTGTTAATGCCTCCATCACATAAACACTATTATTTCTATTTCGTTCGTTAAACCCTTTTTAACTGGCTGCGAGGATCGAACTCCTAGGACGGAGTCACTCTGAGGATCCCAGCTCACAGGTAGCCTTCAAAACTAAAATTGGACTAGCAGCTAGACTACCGCCAAATCACCGCTAGACCACATAAAATCTCACCAATTTACCCCTAGACCACATAAATTCCCACCAGTTTACTGCTAGAACAGCCCAACCAACACAAAAATCAAAAATACTAACATAACCAAACACTCCCACTCTCAATGAAATTTCTTGGACAGCTGAACCAAGGAAAAGTATTCTAATTTCTAATACTTGTTTCGACTGCTACAAAAGGGCGGTGCTGTAATCCTTGTTTCTCCTCCTACTGTAAACTGAATTTGCAGATTGTAGCACAGCTTATTTAAAAAAATGTTTAAAATTAAGGCACTCAATGAAATAATTAAGAATTATCAGACCTGAATTCCTTGCTGCATAACGGTTTGGGAGATTATACGCTTTAATCTCAGCCAACAAATATTTTCTTTGAACTATGCTGTATGTAAATTTCTACAATGAGAGCTTCTCGTGGCAAATTCTGCCAAATATCTTCATACAATCGACGATTACCAGACATTATTTGCGCTTAGCCTGTACCCGAATGAGATTCTTACAGACGGATAAGGAGGTTAAATATTTACATCCGTTGTAACATACTTCGAAGAACATATTCATCTCATTATGAGATAACCCCGCAAAATCTTTCCTCCTACTGAAATTTTGAAAAAAAAAATTAAACCCATGCCTTTTGTGAACCTTTTTCTTCTCTATTTAAAAACCCATAAAATTACACACATTATATTTTCACAAACTATATAAATAAATTTGAGACCTTCAATGATAATTGAACGAGAGTTTTTTATCATATTTTAGTAATAATTATATGAGAGTTTTTAAATAATATTGTAGATCATATTTTAATATATTTTTACAATAAGGAAAATCATATAATCTTAATTAATATATAGAAAAGTATTTAAAGTCGATTTTTTAATTTTTAATGAGGTTAATTAAAACATTTATGTTTAATTGTGTAATTTGTTCATTCATTATTTTTTTAATGTTTTGGGTTCACTTTGTCTATTATACAATAAAAAAAATTATAAATAGTATATTCTTGTATAATTTGGCTAATGGCATTATCATATATTGATATCATTATTATTCATCCTCGTAAATTGATCTTGATCCCTAGATCTTTCATTCCTAATCTTGGATTAGATTTGAGGGAACATAAACGATCCAAGTTATTTTTGTAGTCATAATCTAAACCCTAAAGTTTTAAAATTTAAAATCAAATTAAATCATGTTTGCTCTTTCTTGGTAGTCATTATGAGTTGACCAAGCATGTCTTTATATTGGTTTGTGTGTTATCGTGTTGTCATCATAGGCATCCCAACATGCTTGCATGTACACTTTGATCTTGGTTCATATTCATTGATTTAATTTTCCTAAGGTCTAACTAAGTAGAACATGACCCTTGCAGGTCAATAGATTTCTCAAAGATGTTTGTAAACACCACTGGAACCCCTTATTGTATTTTAGATATAAAAGTGACATAACCAACTTCTAGCAACTGGGTTTCTACTAGTTTATTCTTGTGAATAAAGGTTCAAAATTATGCACTAGTTTAGTTCCATATTTATAGATCCAATTAATCCCTAAAGTTCCAACATAGAGCATAGTCAATTTGTAGATTCCAAGGAAAATATTTAACCATAATATAACATAGTCAAATTTAGATCCCAAGGAAAATATCTAGTTAAACCATGAAATTCTAGTATAGTGGTGAATTGACTCTTGACATTTTCAACATCATTTTCCCCTTCAAAATCCATCTAAGTAGTACTTCATTAAAATTCTACATTTAATTTCAATATCAATCTCATCTCACATATCTAGGTTGATTATTTATTAGTTCTTTAATTATTTGATCAATTTATATTTTATGTAAGTGTGATTCATTCTCTTGTAGTTTTAGTGAACATGGCATTCCTACATGACCTAGGGTTTTAACCTTAGGATTTATCTTTCTACATTAGGGTCATATGCTTGATTATTTTTATTGTATACCTTTAGTTTTGTACTTCATTAGGATTTGGATCCACCTTTATTTATGCTTCATTGATTTATCTTGATTAGGGCTTAGGCTATTATTTCTTGATATCTCAATGATCTTAACCCCACCCGCCCTCTTTTATGCACTTTCATTGTTAGATCTTTAATATGGATATTTTCTCCCCCTTCTATACTAAGCACACTTCCTTATTCATAAATCTTTATGATGATACCTCTATTGTGGCCTATGATAGTGACTTAGCTACCATTCCATCCCTATATTCATTAATGCATATAAAGATATTAATTTATGTGATTTTGTTTCACCTAGTGAGAAAATCTTTTACACATCTCATGATAGCTCTCCTCCATGCACGCTCTCTTATCCTTTCTTGTGAGGCCTCATATTATACACTTGATAGATACATATATTTAACTTTCACCTACATGTTATGGTTATGCATCTTCTCCCATGCCTAGTGATGTAATTATTGATGTGGGATTACTTATCTATGATGATCATTTTGATGATGAGCTTTGTAATAATTATACTTCTATCATTAGAGATATACATATATCTATGATAAATATTTTTATGTTTACCTTCACATGAGGTTGTTACCCCCATGTAGCTCATTATAATCCTTATTTTCTATCAATTGACCATGGTCTATAGATGATATGTTTAGTGATGAGCATACCAATAGTTTTTATCTTCTCATTATAAGGTTGATATTTTTTGTGATGATTTGATTTATGATGTGCATTAGTTTAATGCACATGTGATAGATATTTAATGGTAATGAAGATATAAATTCACACATTATATCATGCATATCTTCATATTATGTTTATATACATAGTGATTACTTCAATATGTGCATTTGATGATACCTTGGTTGATAGAGATAAACAATGTTTTAATTCACATCATACTTAATATCATCCTTCCATGATTTATCATGTGTTATAGATTAATTTACAATTAGACCATGGTTTACTAATGGCCCTCATTCTTCCCCTTCTAGTGACCCTTAGTGTATCCTATGGATTTTTATATGACCCTTCTTTGGATCCTTTTGTGATTTCTTATGACATGTATTCTTGAGTGGTTGTGGAGTGAATTATTAAATACATTCTATTGAAAAACATATTTCTTAAACATTCATAAGGATAAAGAACAACTTGAGGATATTTTAAAATTTTACGTGGTATATGTGAGGATAATGTGGGCACTCTTTTGATGATATATATTTACCATCATTTTTCACTATTAAACATGAAATATCAGCACATATGGAGTTAGGACATGTTGATAATTATATTTCACCATGTTTGAGCTCCCTCATCATTAGGATTAACTATTTACAAAAGTATATTGATGATTATGAGCAAAGAGCTCAGCAAGAAAATAATATTAGTAAGACATAGTATTTTTATTTTAATACATAACACTTTAACTTATATTTCACCATGTGGATTTATTGCACCTTCTTTTACAAGGTATGATGGTAGGTGTGATCCATTAAGTTTTGTCTAATTACTTTCAAAGCTATATGTTTCATTCATTTACTTGAGAATAAATTACCTTCTAAATTGTTTCCAACAAGATTGATTAGTCATGCATTTGCATAGTTTTATTCATTGCCTCGTGCTTCAATAGATTCCTTTGAGGAGTTAACTAATGCTTTCATGAAACATTTTTGTCATATCCCATTTTTATTTACTTTTTATGGACAAAAAATGATGTTTAAATAGCTAGTTTTAAGTGTGTGTATATTCAATGTTTTGATATGAAGTACTAAATTTAATGACACTATACTTTGTATGTTCTTATATGATAGTTTTTATTTTATTGTTTAATAGAATATACATGATTTAAACTAATATATTGTTGATCTAAATTATGTTTATTACTGTTTGAAGCTGTATCTTGTTTTATGGCTCTCAAGCTCATAACTTTTTCCATGATCTCCAAATTTTGTGATTCTTATTGCATTGGAAAGATATTGAGGAGCTCTACATTGTCATCCATGCACTTTTTTTGTATCTATCTCAGGTTGATCGTTATTGTAGTTTTTCCCCAAAGGGTGTTCTAGAGATTACTTGGATGTTTTGGCAGTTGGGAGGGTGTAATTTTGATATTTGCACTTCATTTCAGTTCTAGATCATTTGTCAATTGATTGTTGCTTCATAGATTCTAGGGTTGTGCTAGTTTGCAAGTTTTCTAGTGTTCCTTGGCATCAGTTACATGTTGTTGCTTTATCATGATTCTAACTTGAGTCCTCGAGTGACTCTAATATGGTTTCTAGCAAACATAATTATCTTTCCTTGCTTGTTGAATTAAGGATTCCAGTGTTGCTCCACAAGTGTGCTTCTAGTACTTCTTTGTAGCAAGTTATCTCATTATGGGAGGTTGTATGGTCTCTCTTGTCATCCTTTGTGTAGATGGAGATTGATTGGATTTATGATGGATCTCTTTCATTGAGGGGGGTTGAATGGTCTCTTCTTTTTCTCTCTTGTGTGGGGTCTTTTTACTTGAATTTGGTTTAGTCTGGTCTCATTTTTTATGGAGAGCATTGTTGTATTTATCTCTCTTTGGGGAGGAGTTTTGTCCCACTAGGTTTTCCCCTTTCTCTGTTTGTGAAATATTACATTTTCATGTGTACATGGGTACCTAACATGACCTCATGTAGTTGGAACCCATCTTTGTGTCATTTGCATAATAATTAGCTACTCCCTAAGTTATACTTAAGGGGGGGTGTTGGTGTGAATAGGTATTTTTCCTATCTAGTCTTATCTAGGTCCTATTTACGTTATTAATTCCACTTACTGTAGGCAGCTACCATTGCACCAAAAGATTGACCTGTTAATGCCTGATACAACCACTAGATTTATACAAGATCCAAGATCCATAGGAAGTGGTTAAGCCATGTCACAAATCCAAGTGCTACACTGTATAACACAAGGAGACCAAGGGTGAAACCCTTACAACAATCCCCCCAACACAAGTGAGGGGTTTGAACCTATGACCTTGGCTCTTATGCCAATTTTTGCAAAGGAGGTTGTCATTGCACCAAAAGATCGATCTGTTAATACTCGATACAATCGCCAGATTTATAAAAGATCCAAGATCCATAAGAGGCGATTAAGCCATGTCATGAACCCAAGCACTATACTGCACAACACAAGGAAACCAAGGGTGAAACTCTTGCAACACTTAGGTCCTAGGAATGAGTATTTCTAGTTATGCATTAGTTGTCACTCATCTTATCTAGTTGACATTTATTTAATGTGTGTGTCCTAGATTGTTATGAGTTAGAATTGTCTCATGTGATAGGATTAAGACACTTGTCATAATATTTTCTAATCATATTTCTCACCTTTCCTATATAAGCAAGGCTTCATGTGTACATTATCATATTCAATGTGGTTGCTATTTTGACATTCTTGCATCCTTAATCATAGCATGATATTTCTACCATCTCTCTTGTGGAAGTTATTTTTTTGATTGTAGGTGATCCTAGGGTGTTGAGGAGTCCACCATAAACTCCTACAATATAAACACTCAACAATAACACCTCAACATGCTTTGAACCTTAGTGACAAGAACAACAACACCATATTTAAACCATCACATTATGCTAGTATTGGTTGATACTCCCCTATTAGTAATAAAACCACCTTAGGATTTAGTTATAGAACTATATGGTTGAATCATTTTTGAAATATATAAAAATCTCATTTCAAATTTTTAGGGTTCTTTCTTTTTCAAACTAGCAATGAGAAAATTGTGGTGGCTAGTAAGGTTGATCACGTTGTAAAAATCATAGATTTTTTCATGTCCTTATACATTTATTAGAATAGAAGGTAGTAGTGTGAGTGTTTTATGGGGAAATATTGAGTTTTTTATCGGTCTGCATGAAGTCCATGAGGGTGTGACAAGTTATGGAGGTTGCTTTATATTCTTTAGAAGGGGTTTATTTAGAAAATTTCCTCTCAAGACATCATTATTTATGGAGAGTTTGGTTGCATTTGTTGGAGCTATTGTGAGAAATCATGGCTAGAACTTGGAAGGAATTTAGTAGCTATAATGTAGATATTGGTGAATTTTTATATCGGGTATGTGGTTGGAATCTTTTTTTTTGTATAAAATTTTCAATGTATATAATTTATTTGGGGAATTGAGATGATGGTTCAATTCATAGGTTGAGGGTTTTAGATTATAAAAGGAATTTCATTTTAGTTGTGTAAATTTACCAAATATTGGATAACTATTGAAATAATATTTGTTTTGATATTTGTTAGAATTTTTAAATATGTGTTGTCACATCTCATTTTTTTTACTTGCATTCAATAATGATAAGCTTATTGAAATAATTGGAAAATAAAATTTATCAGTTTTTGTTATGATAAGATTGATAATTTCAATGATATTTAAAAAAAGATTATCTTTGAAAACTTTATGATTTAGTGAATCATTTCGTATTGAGCATCGACTAAAGGTTACTAATGAAAGTTGCAAGTGCAAGAGTGTGCGGATGCAAGAACAAGTTGAAGAACGAGAACATGGTTGAGGTAGGAATATTTAGCCTAACGACAAACAATAAGCAAGATTGGAATCTGGAACACACACACCACTATAGATCATAACACCTACATTTAAGTTGCAATTGGTAGATATCATTTTGCTTGTATGAAATCGTAAATGATTAATTAGGCAAGCTTATAAAAAACAAGTTTATTGAAATTCTCGTGAGAAGAATGATTTAATTATATGTTATTTTAAAAGAATTTGAAAATAAGATCTTTGGTAAAAGAATATATATATATATATATATATATATATATATATATATATATATATATATATATGGGTTGTAATGGTAAAGTGTTTTCTTTTATTCAAAACTCTTTATGTGACTATATGAAAAAAATGATAAAAAAATATCATTTAAAACTCCCTTACTAAATGAATAAAATTGACCCTCCCCGTATTGGAAAATGGAATTATGCTCAAAATCATGGAGTGGGCGGCTAGGCTGAAGAAGGCATGGAGAATTAAGACCACCTCCATTTTTAAAATGCAAAATCGATGGTCAGAGGGAGTGGGCGAATTTGAAGGGGGAGACAATTTAGCAAGAAGGCGTGGAGAAGATTTGGGAGAGAACAGAGGAGAAAGGAACAAAGGGGGAAAATTTGTCTCCATTTTGAAGAAGGCAAAAAGCATCGAAACTTACAAACAATAGGTAATTTCAAGATTTTCTTAGATGTTTCCTTCACTATAACGTATGGCATTTTCTTTTCCTTCATGAGTATCGCCTTGAGTGAATAGAGTATCAAGTGCCTAACTTTTATCTTATGTTTGAGCACTTATTCGAGTATCCATGGATCTAGTTTTTAGATCTTTTTTGTGTTGATCGATCCTAACCCTCCTCAGTTAGTCATGCTTGATGGGTGAAACCACTATTTTATTCTTTCTACAGTTGTCAATTTTTTACCATGCATGTGTATGATCAGGTCGAATGCCTGTAATCGGGCTCTAACCCGTGTGCTTCATTTATTTTTTGTTGCCAAAGCCGATCGACCCATCCTTGAAAATACCACCTATTCAACATAGGAATCCATTGATTTAATGAAACCACTTTTTTCCTGTTGAGTAATGTCATCAAACAAAAACTGGTTCTATGTTTATGTGAACGCCATTTATGGTGTTGTTACTCCTTACTAACTAGTCGAACTATAACCATCATTTGAGGCAACCATAACTTAACCCTATTTTCTTTAAGTCGAATGTTAAGGATCATTCAAGCTTGAATGTCAGCTTGGAATGATCCCTATCGTTCTATCTTTAATACAAGTTAATGGATGATTCTACTGTCTAGCAATAGTGCATGTTGTTGAGCGATATTCATCGTTCTGTTTCATAGCACAATGTGGAACAATTTCATCATTCAATGTAATGCATGTAATGAATGGGTTTTGCTATATGTATATTGACAAGTGATTTCACATCATTCTATTATTTCCTTACTGTTGAACAATCTTGCATCGTTCCGATAAAATGTTGTGAACGATACCATCATTCTAGGTTATACTACCTGTCGAACATTTTAATAATGTCCCATAAATGATAATAATGCATACTATTATTTCTTTATGACGCGCTAGTGCTTAGGCCTTAGCAGGCCGAGGTTGGAAGAATATCTTCACAATATTTAAATGATCCTTTGTACCCTCATACGATGTGTGTATACATATATATATATACAATGTCATTCAAATGTTTTAAATCTTAGTAGAGTCAAATAATAATCATATGTGTATACATATATATATATATACCATAGAAGCATAAATCGCCAAAAAATCGCCAAAATCGCGATTTTGAAAAAATCTGCAGGGTCGCCGATTTTTTCCCCGAAAAAATCCTGATTTTTTGGGCAGTCAACGCTGTCAAAAAATCGTTGAAAATCGGCTAAAAATCAGGGGTTTTTCGACCAAAAATCGGCAAAAAATCGCGAAAAAATGGCGTTTGAAAAAAAACCCTAAAATAAACGTGTTTTCACTTTTATATCTCGCGTTTTTCTCCTTTTTAGAACACGAGTCGAGGGTTTTTAATGTGCTGAAGGCGGCTGAGTCGAGGGTTTTTCTGGGCGCGAATTTCTGGCATTTTTCTGGGGCGCGAATTTCTGGCGTTTTTCTGGGCGCGAATTTCTGGTTCTTTTTCTAGGCGCTGACTCTCAGGTAGGTACTGTTTGAAATCGTATTTTTTGTCATGCTCTTACACATTACCACAGATTACTAAAAAAAAGCATTCGCCTTTTATATTAAATTTTTTTTATTAAGCCAACAGAATGCATTCAACGTATACATAGGGCCATTTCCAGTTATTTCATATGACAAATAGCTTGATAGCTTGATATTCCAGATGGGTACATCCTCTCACATGGTTGGTTTCTTCATTATGGTGTCTGTATTTTTTTAGTTGTATTTGAAGCAGTAAAAGTGTAAAAATACAGACACCATAATGAAGAAACCAACCATGTGAGAGGATGTACCCATCTGGAATATCAAGCTATTTGTCACTTATTCAACCTAATCTTTTAAAATTTTAGTCATTTTATGTCACGCCAATCCATTGCCTTGTGACATTTGGTCTGTGAAGTACAGAAGCCAGTAATGAGCCGCACAAAACTGTAAAACAATATGCTGTAATGTATAAGGTTTGTGAAAATAACTCTATGTGAAAATAACTCTGGCAACCATTGCATTTAGCCATTTACAGCATCAGCAGTAGCTGGTATCCATTCAATACTAGCTTAATTCTGTTAGGAAAATTGTCACAAAAATAACCTCAAGAACAAAGAAACCAAAATTTTAAATATACAAAAACATTAAACCACCAAATAAACATAAAATTCATTTCACAGTTCAAAATATGTGAAAAAACAAATAGGGATCTAACACTAGGTATTGTAATAATATAGTATATAAAAACAGCCATAGATAATACCTCAGAACCAATGCCTTCGTTTAAAACAAAAAATGATCTGGCTGTTTACAGATTCCCATGAATACTCACTGAAACCATGGCAAGTGACTTACCTCAAGATTCTGCACAAATTGTGTCATGCTGTCAGTGATCCTGATGAGAAAAAATGGGCAGAGTTTGCAGGAAAATATTATGAAACCCTACCAAAGCAGATTTTTTTTTAAAATGAGACAAACCAAAACCAATCCCCCTACAGCTGCTGCTTCAATCTATTCAAATAAATGAAAAGTAGATTTAAAAATAAGGGATATTAGTTTAAACTTCTAACTTATCAATATTATAAATAGAGGTCAAAATTTATACATTAGGTGCATTGGTTTTCTTTTTCTGTCTTCTCTCCTAACTGTCCACAAAGTAGACTGAATTAAAAATGTTTATTGCAGATTTGATCATAATGCCACGTCAAAAAGACTTTGCATGGTCACATTGTACTTCCGTCAAGGGTACAACGAAAGTTAAATGCAACTGGTGTAAAACTGATATCAATGGGGGCATTTATCGTTTCAAATGGCACTTGGCAAAAGAGCCAGGGAATAACAGCAATCCTTGTCCTGGATGCCCTGCAGATGTCACACACCAGGCACTACTAGCTCTTCATGCGATTCCTGAGAACAAGGCAAAAAAGGCAAGAACCGGGGTTGAAATAGGTTCTAATTCTACAAATAGTAGAGGGAATCAAGGTCAGGATGATGATGCAAATGAGTTTTTGAGGGAATCAGGGTCAACACCTCCTTCTACAGCGCGTGGCCCAAACACAGGTGGAGGAAACATTAATGCTTTCTTTGCACCTCGTACTACACTAGGAGCACAAACCACTTTGGAGAGTACAGGATGGAGGAAGAATGTCCATGAACAGGCAAGGAAGGCGATTGGAAACTTTTGGTACTACTCTAGCTTGCCATTTCATGTTGCTAGATCGCCATATTGGCAAGGTATGGTGGATGCTATTGCAGGTGCGGGTCCTGGGTTCAAAGCCCCATCTTACGAGAGCTTGAGGGTTGGTATGCTCAATGATGCAGTACGAGATGTTAAAGATGTTGTTACAGAGCATAAAATAGAGTGGGAAAAGACTGGTTGCACCATAATGTCAGATGGATGGACAGATAGAAGGAATCGAACTCTCATCAACTTCCTTGTCTCTTGTGAGATTGGCACTATATTTTTGAAATCCCTGGATGCATCCGATACTATCAAATCTGCAGCTGCATTGTTTCAGATGTATGATCTTGTGGTAATAGAAGTTGGGCCACAAAATGTGGTTCAATTTATTACAGACAATGCTGCAGCTTGTGTAGCCGCTGGTAGACTCTTGACAGACAAATACCCGTCTATATTTTTTACCCCATGCGCAGCACATTGCCTTGATCTAACCCTTGAGGACATTGGAAAACTTGAATGGGTTAAGGAGGTATTGCAAAAGGCCCGCAAGGTTACAAAATTCATTTATAATCACACGAGGGTTTTGTGCATGATGCGTACTTTCACAGAAGGCAAGGAGCTAGTTCGCCCAGGGGTGACAAGATTTGCAACACAATTCCTTGCACTACAGACTCTATGCCAACAAAAAATGAATTTGAAACGAATGTTTGTTTCAAATGAGTGGGAGTCGTCTGCCTTCGCAAATCTAGTAGAAGGCATAGCAGTGGCAGGCTATATGTACTCTTCTAGTTTTTGGGATGCAGCTGAACGAGTTGTAGAGTTTTCAGAGCCTCTAGTAAGAGTCTTAAGACTAGTGGATGGGGATAAATCCCCCATGGGTTATTTGTATGAGGCCATGGATAGGGCCAAGGAGGTGATGAGGGGTAGGATGCAAAATGACAGGGACACTTATATGCCGTTATGGGACATAATTGATAGAAGATGGGATCAGCAGATGCATTCTCCTCTCCATGCTGCAGGATATTATCTTAATCCAAGTTTGTTCTATGACTCTTCATTTAGAAATGATGATGGTGAGGTAACACAGGGCTTGTTCATGTGCATGGAAAAAATGCTTTCTAGAGAACAATTAAAGGGAGCTATGGGAGAGTTAGCAACGTACAAGCAAGCAAGGGGTTTTCTCTCATCTATAGCCGCCATCGAAGGCAGAAATACCTTGCTACCAGGTAGATTCTATAAACCTGTGATAGTCTCTATTTTGTGGACACGATGATTATTTTAAGATATTCTTACATGATATCATCTCCATGTAATGTGTTTTTGCAGCACAATGGTGGGATTATTTTGGTCATGAAACCAAAAACCTTAGATGGATGGCGAGACGCATTTTGAGCCAGCCATGTAGTTCATCTGCTTGTGAGCGTAATTGGAGTGTTTTTGAACACATACACTCCAAGAAACGCAACCGGCTAACACAACAACGAATGAGCGACTTGGTGTTTGTTCACCACAACCTCCGCTTGAAGATGAAGAAAGCTCAAGGTTAGACTTTCAATATACTTGTAGTTAGTTGAAATTGTATTCATTATCTTTTTCACTTGTAAGGCCAAGACTAATTCCTTCATGGGCTGCAACAGGTACTGTTGAGGATGATGACCCAATTGACCTTGATGAGATTGATCCAGATAATGAATGGATTGCTGCTGACGAAGATTCAGATTCTATTGCACCTCAGGATTTCGATATACTAGAGGAGGCTGGACTGCCTGGTCAAATATATGAGGATTGGGTTAGAAGCACTGCAGTAGGAGCTTCATCATCAAGGCCTACTACCCTCTAGCGTTGTTGTCATTGGCTACATTTTTTTTTGTCACTTTGTACTTAGATTAGAGGTTGATTTTGTACAAAGTTACACACTATTGTAATTGACATTTTGTCATATGTCAACATCTACTTTTATTTATGAGAACTGAGGAGTATATTTTGTGCAATGCAATGTAATCAGCGATATGAATATATACACAAAATATCTATTTTCTATTTAAAATCTCTGTTTTATTTGCTCTCTATATCTCTATGCTATGGAAATGACCTTGAGTTTTTAGAAAACATAGGTTTTGTCTATTTTTCTACATTCCTTTACATTTTTTTCAAATCCGATTTTTTCCCGATTTTTTCCCGATTTTTTCACGATTTTTCAAAAAATCCTGATTTTTTGGTTTGCCGATTTTTTCCCCAAACGATTTATGCTGCTATGATATATACAATGTCATTCAAATGTTTTAAATCTTAGTAGAGTCAAATAATAATCATACTTTGTTTACTCTCTAAATAAATGGTGCCTTGGGTATATGGATGGCAGTATCAATAAACAATGAGATAATGAGTAGATTAAAGGAAGTTAATATTGATTGATGGCCTGTTTATCATTTAACGATAACATGTTTATCAAACCCTTGTGTGTGTGTGTGTGTGTGTTTGTGTGTGATTTAAAAGTTGAGCAGAATAGAATGATAATTACCATGGCATTCTGATTTAAATAAATAGATTAAGTGATGATTAACAACTAAATGACATATTGTTACTATTGATGATCTTTGAACAAAAATAGAATGATACTTTTATCAATAAGCCAAAAGAGATCATATTAGATTTAAACAAATTTATTATACTCTTGACTGATTACTAAATGACATTATTACAATGAATCTAAATATCTATTTAGAACAGATTGAATATAGAATGAAATTATGTTTTCACCAAGCAAGTTAGAGTGATGAATGAAATGAAGATCCTATTTAAGTCATATTATTTTTGGAATTGACTTCTTTGTGTTTTAAGTAAACGAGCTTGTAACATTCTAGTTGGAATTAAGATTCTTTCCAAAGTTTAAAAACTACTATTATTGATGTTTCTCGTATTATTATTTGAATTTATGGTTATTTTAAGAACAAAATTGTGCATCTTATGAAGTTGATGTCTTTCTAAACATGGGAATTTGCATGTAGAATGGTTTTTACCTTAATGTTAAGAACGTGTATGCATATTAAAAATGTGATTAGTAAGCATATATGTGTACACACATAAATTCTTCATTTATGCATGTACACATACATGTGATATGCCTTCTTATTTCAACTTATTTACTCATTGACTTATGTTTGCTTAATTTCATTTGTAAAAGAAAGAAATGAAAGACATGGAATATTATTGATGTGTAAATGTGAATCCATGTAAATGGTAGTTTACTTGATGTATGTCCTAATGGATATTCTATTTAATTGATTGACTACTTGCATGATGTATAGTGACATGCGCCTTGTTCTACATAGCAATTTTCCTATGTTTCACCACAAGTGAATTTAATCTACTAGCTAAACACATAGCAATAAAAAAAATTCTTTCAAATACAAGATAAAATGCACACATGATAGCAACAAAATATCTTTCTCATTCAATCAACGATTGGTACAATATTTCCAAAGAAATTATTTCATAATCTAAATACAAAATACATTTTCCATCTTTCAAAGAAATAGATACAAGTTACATACATAGCTCATCTGAGCTCCTTTGGCACTAGAAATACAATTGATCCAAGAAATCCCCTTTCAAATCTTGGCTTGCTGATTGGGAGGAGAAGCATCACTTTTTCACCAACAAACTAACTGTGGTCCCCTGCACATCTACCACATATGGTAAGATGGCCCTACCCTTTGATGAAGAGCTTTTTTCTAGAAACTACATAGTACTAGCCTAAACTAAGCTAGTGTTGTGTCCTGCATAAATAGAACTTTATCATATGGCACATCTATGTTCTATGTGTATGAAAATCTTAGACTAGAGCATGAATGAGTAAGGTAACACAATGAGTTGACAGTGTAACTAGTGGCGAATTACACCACTTTGGCCAAAGTATTCATCACCCCTATTTCGGAATGGACGTCACACACTCATCCACCATTCTAACTCAATTTGTTAAGACTAATTATATTCTATGCATAGGCAATTCCCTTCATTGGATAATCTACAACCCCAAGAACAACCTATATACTTTAAGTAATCTTTGACTCTTCTACTAGGTTACACATGTGTTTCCATAACCTACCAATTAAGTCTAGCTATAAGCTATAAAGACCTCACTCTATTGTTTACTTTCTAATATATGTATATTTCTATGTAACAATCAATCCTTAATATGGAGTATATACAATCACTTCAAACAATAGAGATTTCCAATTTATAACAACAAATAATTATCTATTCTCAAATGCTGAAAACAATCTTCCCCTAAAGCTTATTACTTTCTAAACTGCAAACAAGCAAAATATAACCCATTCAAATTCAAACAAACATAAAAGAGTAAGATTTAGCACATGCTTGTAAGTATAAAGCTCCAATTGATCTAGCTAGTTTCCAATCTTAGCCTCCTCAAAACAGCTTGCTACTTGGCAACAAATCACTTCTACACTTTCCCCAAACTCCCTTACAAATTCTCATAATAACTCTTGCAATTCAAAACAAAGCAACTCTAAAAAAATAATAGCAGAGTGCAAAATATGCATCCCTTTGAGGTAAATAATGCCTCTATTTATACACAAAAATTAGCTTCCAAAGGCTAGAAACATGATAGATGGATCGACACTTCTTAGTTTGCATGGTTTGACTCAGTTGGGCAAACAAAAGGTGGTAGAATTAAAATATATTGCTCAACAAATTAACACAACAAATCATTTCTCTAAAAGAAAACAAGAATGCATCTCAGATATACAAGGTAATAGATTAAACAGGTCTACTTATTTCATGCTAGCATTTTGATGACTCATTCTCCTATTTACTCAAGTTTCTATCATTGTATAGAGCTTCTCAAATAGACTTCAATTGCAAGGAAAATATTCATAGTTTGGTGCCACATTTATCTCTTTTCGTGCTTTTATGTTTTGCAGCATTTTGACCAAGTCTCATATAATCCTATGTGCCTTCCTTCATACACTATGTTTTATTTGCAAGCATTATAAATCATTATAATTGTTATTAGCGTTGCATATATGCGTGCTATATGGCTATGACATTCACTATTGAAATGTACAATATACTATGTTTACATAGTATGTGCATGGTTTACAATAATATCAACACTTTATTTAAATAGTATTTTATCAATCATTAAAATATATTAATCAATTTAACAATAATATATATATGCATGTTGCATATATTCTTCTTTACATATATATATATATATATAGATATATATATCAACTCATATGATTATCGATATACTTTAGTCTCGATATTCAAATGTATTAACTTATATCTATTTAATATTCAAACTAATATTGCACATGTATATATATACATTTATACATATATGTATACTTATATATATACATATGTGTACATGCCATTTTATCCGTTTGATGTTCCCACGCATATGGGTAACTCACCCATAGGCATGTGTAGATACGTCTATCTACATTTGCTTATGCACATGATTACTCATGTGCATGAGTTCATCGTGGACATATGTATGTATTTATACATCATATGTATATATCCCATCGATTGTACTCATAAGAAGTACTCAAAAGAAAAAGAAACTCAACACTTATTTCAAGCGTGACTTCACAAACAAACAAACAAATTCTTAACAATCAATTCAAGGTATCTTACCTTTACCTGAAACTATTGACTTGAATATTCTATTAGTGAGTGCGTGAAAGCTCAGTTTAGACTCTCTTAAGGGTTTCCAGACCAAAATCCTTCTCTTGAGTGATACTTCCCCTCCCTTCCAAAGGTGTGAACCTACACCTGCAACCAACTTGTCACATTTGTAAAGGTAGTCAATTGATCACAGAACAATCACTTGTAATTTATATATTCAATAGTCATAAATAAGACGCAAATATAAAATTGATTTGAATCAACCATTTATTCATTCTATTTCCAATGATTCATATAAAAAAAGTACATTCACATTTATTTCCATTTAAGTTACACACACACACATATGCAAGTATTTCATCTAACTAGGTAAAAGTAACTAGGTAAATATACTACGAGGTGTAACATGTATGATGAAATGATACAAAAGTACTAGATAGATGGTAACACATTGTTATATGATGCTAGTGGATGGTCTAGAAGGGAGGGATACCCCCTTTTTTTGTTTATGGAAAGTTTCCTTCCAGGATGGGTGCAAGAGAGTGTATATTTTGCTTTTCCAAAATCTAATTTTAAGTTGTTGATGTAGCATGAGCTTAGCCAAGCTTTGCAACCATTATGTGGAATGGACTGAGTTTATTTTATTTCTCTCTACCACTTCCTAACATAGATCTTACATGTTCTAAAATTAGATAGAAATGCATGTAGTTGTTAGGCACGCACCACATTCCACCTTGCATATTATATCTCTTACTAAGGATTTTGTGGAGGGTCGGGTATTCTTCGATTGAAAGAAGAATTTTGGGGAAGCGTAGCTTTGTGGTTGGGTGGAAAAGCATCTAAACCATGCTCTCGTTCACTAGTGGAGGCGAGCATTGAAGATGAATCACAATGGAATTCCTTCTTATTTGATGTACTCTATATCATTGATGTAAAATTGAAATGACTAAGTGGTGATTGAATGCCAAGTCAAACTATGCATATTGACATATGACATTTGGAAATGAATATAATTTTATTATTTAGACATGTGATGTTGTGATGAAAAATAATTGTGCAAAATTTGTCTTTTATTTATATTCATTATGCCAAATAGAGATATTTTTAATTGGGCATATTACATATGTACATATGTATAACCATATACATGTATGTATGGTTTTAGGAACTAATTTGGGTATGAATGTCCACTAGAATGTTAGGATTAGGTGTTGTAAACCTTTCATAATATTGGATTAATTTTAATTATGTAAATTAAATATTTGTTTATGGTGCATCCTAGGTGATGTGTTTAGCCACATTTAATATTGATTTAGTATCACTTACATAAAGTTGTATGTTATGTTGGGTTAGACATTTTATATGTGGGTTGGACATTGGGAAAATATTTATTAATGTTGGGAAACTTAGTACCAAAAAGTAAATGTGGGGTCAAAGGTTTTGTGAACTCATGGTTTTGAGTCACATGGTCTTATTTTACCACTTGGTTGCATTTGTGTGATCTTGAGTCTATAAAAGCAAGAACATGTTCAATGGTTGAGGTTTGCTAGTTGGGGTTTTCGCTTGGTTATCACTGTATTGAGTCTTTTTTTAGGAGTGCATATGTGAAACATGTTGGAGTAATTAGGGCATCACTTGATAATTAATTAATCATTTATTAATTATTAAGTCCCTTATTACTTTATTCACTTAAGCTAAACTTAGGAGTGCTTTTTTATTATTAGATTAGACTAAATATAGGTCAATTTATCTCATTGCATAAGATTAGGACACTTGTTATAATCTAATCAAAACCTCGTCTAGGGTTTTCCTTTTTATACTTTTATAAGTATTCACATTCATTGTAATCATCAATCTATGTAAAGCCATGTAATCCATGTAATTCATTCAATTCAATTACAGTTGTAGGTTAATCTCAATATCAGATGCTTGTGTGATACTTGTGTGGATTCAATCATTTCTCTCTTGGTTGCATAAAAAATCAGTTGTTATGATCTCTCATTTGTGATAAGTGTTTTGGTTGCAGAGGACTCATGCTTGGACAAGTGTCAACTCAACACTTCATCATGGTGTTGCTATGCATCACAATTTCAAAGATGATTATGGTGGTAAAATTGTGTTGTGAAAAGATTGCCCAGATCATGACATGTGGTGTCATCGTAGTTCATCGCAGGTGCTTAATAAATCATGGTTTTGTTTTGATGGTTCAATAGGAAAAACATGATGAGTGATGTGAAGGAAAGGGAAGGAAGCATATTCAAGGTATATTCTAAGGACAACTATCAGCAAACAGGAGCATCGTAAGTGTTTGGTTCATCATAGATCTATAATAGAAGGGCTGACATGGAAAAGAACTTGAAAATGGTTAAAGTTTTTGTGCTTGGTCCCATAGACTAATGGTCTCGTGGACATCATTAAAAACCATTCATTCATTCATTCAACGATAAAGGGAAAACATGTTATGCGCTAAGTGCTCAAGATGCGAACACATGATTGCATCTCCATGCAGCTCACAACGTCTTCACATTGCAATTTTGAAATGAAGGATGGAAAATGGAAATATGATGATTAAGGCATATAAAAAGGTTTTAAAGAAAGGGAATATTATTTTCCAGGTTTCGGCTCCTCAACTCATCACAAGGGTTTTGGGTACCATATTTTATTCTCATGAGGCATAAGGATAAATTCCACTATGCACTATGATATAAAGGGATAGATGAATAAAATGGCACAAGATGATTGCATCATAATTTTGTTCCTTAGTGCATAAAAGAGTGGTAGTAAAGTTTAAAAGCAATCGAGGATGCGTGGCACTTCCACATTGCAGCGCAGGGTTTATTAACACCGTGGTTTCATGAAAGCTTATTCAAAGGAAAATGCGATGTGATAGAGAGTTGTGATGATCGTCGAGCTTGTTTTAAAACAATTTGATCGACGGACTAAATTCAAACATGAACGGCTAGTTAGTGAATGAGTTGCTTCGTATGTGTGAGATATCAACGAGCATTAGTGGTGTATTTTATCCATTCTTAAGGCAATAAAATAGTGAATTATCTTCTTTTTCATCATTTTCACAATTTCACTCAAGAGATTTGGTGAAGGGAGCAAGCAGTGAACAAGTTCAAGAAGAGAAAAGAACTAGGGTTTTTCAGGTAAGTCAATATTTTTTATCCTTTTGAGCAAGATTCCTCTGAATTACAAAAGAAAAGGGTTGTAAGGACTTTTTGTGAAGTAATTGGGGTTAGGGTTTTTTTTGGTATGAATTGATAAAATAAATTGAAGAACCCTAGGTTTGTCAAAGATAAATTGTTAGATCCTAGGTTTTTCAAATTGCATTTGTAAAATCCTATAAGTGATGAGTTAAGATTGTAAAACCCTAAAAAGATTTGAATTGCTATTGTAAAAGCCTGGAAGTGTTTTCATTATTATTTTAAAACCCTATTCTACCAAAAATATTCCAAAATGAGTGAGATAAGTGGAACATCTAAGGCTAAACCTAAATAAAAGGGAAAGATGAATTTACCTAGGTTTATGGAAGATGATCTCATTGCCCAATTCCTTGGGGCAAAAAAGAGAGGAAAACATGCTTTTAGAAAAGGAATTTTGATTGATCATTTGCAAGATGTTGCTTGAGCAATTAGGGATATCACAGTTCCTCAAAGTTGTTGGAGACTATTTGACTATGCTTTCAGAAGAGCAACCATGCCCCGTCCATCCAACAACTTGTGGACATTAGATTTGGATAAGCTTACTATACCAAATGTGTTTGTGGATGTTGATTTGGTAAAGGAACTGGTAGAATGTTTGACCCCAAAGCAAGGATAATTAAGAGTAAGAATGGAAAACCCCTAGTTAATATTTCAAGACAACAAATTGTGAGAACTTTTGGTTTGAACCCCTTTGTTTTCGTTTCAATCAGTTTTAGTTCCCTCTGTAAGGAGAATGAAAAAGATAAGTACAACTATAGAAATAACTAGTTACCCAAACATAGAAGAAGGAATACTAGGATGAACGGGGTGAAATTTACTCCCAAGGAAGTTGAGCCTTTTAGTTTTGATGAGTTGAAGATTATTTCAAAAACACCTATTATGGATTGTGTTAGGTATTGGGAAAGAATTATGATTTGAGAATGACAATTCACCTGATGATGTTCACTCTAGACATTTAACAAAAGGATGTTAACAGGGATTTTTATTATGTTGCATACCTTGCATAGGCCATTCACAAGCAGTAAACAAATTTGAGGGAGCCAAATGCTCCTTTGTATTTCAGACATTATTCATTATTGATGCACATGATCTTGTGGAGTGGAGAAAAAGCATAGCAGAAATTTATGGAGTTGAGGACTGAAGCAGAAGGTGGTAGAAGATTGCTAGTGCAAATGTGGAGCCATATATGGGATCAAAACTATGGTGAATCTAAATTTCTATTCTTTCAAAAAGAGTTGGTCCTAGGCATTTTGGGAAATCTAGGTTGCAATCCTATTGAGAGAATATCAATGAATATTAAAAATATTCTAAGAACTGTCCAATTTGACCCTAATTCCACACTAAAGTGTAATTTGGGTGATTGCTATTTGAACAACAACTCTATAGTTTTCAGGATCTATGGTACAAGTGTACAAACCCACTACCTACGTATTTATGTATTTGATAGGCTAGCATTTATGGAGATCATGTGGCAAATAGACAACATGGACAAAGAAAATTTTAGATTGGCCAAGAAGGGATCATTTGTCCCTGGGAAGTTCAGATTCTCACATTTTACTATCACATCAAAGGAGGGGCTAGAGAATTTTTCTACTATGTTGAATAATCTCAAAATGAAGGTTCAATTTATCAAGAGTTGTGACCCTGAAGGATTCATCGATGTAGAAAGAAGAAGTAGAGGGAGGTCTGGTTATGAGCATTAGTTTCTTTTCTATTAGGATGTTATAAGAAATGTGTCTACTAATGAAGAAGTGAGAAGGAGAAAGCAAGCCTAGATACATGTCAATAAAGTAGAAGAAAAGAGATTCAAAGTGAACCCAAGATATGTGATCCCTTTCTCCCAATCTACAAACATGTTGTAAAAAGAAGAAAAGATGTTGACTGATTATGATGATGAAATATTAATGAATATGATTATTCTAGCAGAGGAAGCAGTAAAGAAGAAGAAAGAAGAGATGAAAATGTTATAAATTATGTCATCACAATAATCTACTTTTGCTCCATCTATTTATCCTATGAAAATTAATCATCAACTAGTGGTTAATCCACTTGTTGAATACTTTGAGGAGATTGGTAATGGAAATACTATGGAAGAACAATTTGCAAAACGTGTTCCTGGAGATGAGGAAGTTCATCAAATATTCTCTTCTCCCAAAGTTAGAGATGAGATGGATTCAAATTTGTGCCTAAAGAAAGAATGATTACAAATGTTTATGATGAAGAGCATCCACCTAAGGACATAAGGCACATGGCTTGTGAAGAATTTATGAACGATGAATTTTTTTTAAAATAAAAGAATTTAGGGAATTTTTTATTCAAGTAATAAATAAGAGCTAGAAAGAAAGAATTGAAAAGCAAAAGGAGTAGATCCCTCTCAGCATGAGGATATTGAACAACAAGTGGCATCATAAATCGATAATGAAGTTGTCAACATCTCCCATGTTGGAGGCACAAAATTAGTGAAGGAAAGTGGAAACCTCTTAATACCAAGCTAGGATCTATCACCTAAAATTGCTCTTTATACCATAAGGAATTATCTTTGGTTCTGGTTTTAGACCTAGGATGCATACATTGGCCATATGGTCAATGGCTCCCAACACAAGAAATCCAAGAGTGAGATCATTTGGGGAGATAATTGGACTTGAGTAATTGTTAAAAGGGCATATGAAATCACCCCCATATAGGCTGTGAAGATGGTTGTCCATATTGCTATGTTGAGTGTTGATACAACTAAAATTACACATGGGCGATATGATGCATTGTTAGCAAAATTTAATAAGTTGTAAGAAGAATATAATAAGGAAATTGCTAAAATACCACCACCTAAACTTGTTGTACCTCAGATAATGGTACCTCCAACATCTGTCTCTAAACAATTGTTAGTACAAGATAGAGAAACTCTTTCTCTAAGGATACAAAAGCTAAAAAAGGAGGTAAGGCAAGCCAAGGAAAATGAGATGAAAACAAAGGAGGAAGCAAGTAAGGTAATGATAGATTTTATTGCTGGTATTTTAGGTCATATAATTGTATGTGTTTTGATAAATTGGAAGGTGCTTGGGGTGCATTCAAAGGTTATATGAAGCTTATAAGAAGCACCAAGAAATTCAGGAAGGTTTTCAAAATGTTCTCAGCAAATGGAGCATGAGAGCAAGCACCATAAAGGAAATGATAAAGGATATAGATGCATATCTTGAAGCCCCTACCAACTTGGCTCAAATTATTCAAATGATTGAGTTATTAGGGGGAATATTTTCCTTTTAGGTTAAATTGGACATCTAATTTAAAGGAAAAATGAAAATGTTTCAAGATATGGAGAATGGAGTGATGCCTAAAATCTTAAATGATTCTAGTGAATTGAAGTCTATAGCTGATTAGAAAGCTAAATTTGGAGGTGTTGTTCCTAAATAATGTCTACCTATATCTACAAGGATGGGAAGCCTAAGTTAGCAGTATTAAATAATTCAACTAATGACTTATTTAAGTTGGAAATAAACTTAGATACATTTGTTAAGGAGGCCCAATCTATTATTGATGCAATATATCATGCGCACTACACCAAAGTGCAGAATTTGCTTGCTTTTATTTGGCCTAATGAAGAGGAATATAACTCATGGCTTGAGAAGTACATAGAGTAGGCTTCTTTTCAATTATTTTCAATTGTTTGCTTTCAACCCTAAGGTGGGACCTACCTCTTTTGTCTTTTTCTACATTATTTGTTGTTCCCGAGTTTTTGGAAGATAAAGAGAGTGAACATAAAGGAATATTGTGTACATGTACCACCACTTTCTACAATCAAGTGCTTTTTGGAGAGTTGAAGGATCTTCTACAACTACGTGCAATAGAATTTTTTCCTATACGGGATATTCCCACATGAGGCAGTTATACTTGGATTTTGTTATGTAAATGTTTTTTAAATGCAAATATGACATGTGTAATTCACATTGAGGCTTGTTTTTCTCCCTTGTTTCTATAAAAGGGAATTGAGGGCCATTTGCACGAGATCTTGGAGAATTTTTATACTATAGAGAAATTTTGTAATTAAGTTTGTGTTTTGGTCAAAGTCATTGTCTGAATAGGATTGTCTATAGTCAGTAAATGTTGTATAACAGTACTCGCATCAACTAATGAGAATATAGTGGCATATTTTTAGGCCAATTGTCTCCTATCTATAATCTTTGTTGCATTTATAAATAAAATCTAATCAAGGATCATTTTTTTCATCTCCACAACCTTTTCTATGTGTGAATTTTTTCTTCTAGATTTCATTCAAGTAATAAATTAAATGCTTTTAGGAAGATATTGAATGTTATGAATGTTTACAAGGAGTTGTAAGTAGAATTAGGTTGAAATTATGAAGAGTAGTAATGTAATGTATTATTACATAAGATTTATGATGTTTGGATCTAAAATATTGTTATATAAGTTTTTGTTACATTCATCTTTTCTTTGTGCCCTAGGTTAAGGCACTAGTCTCTAGCATTTGTATGTGATACAACTCCTTGTTCAATCTAAAATAAAAATCAAATGAATCATTTGTGTTTAAGCAATAATTTATTTTACTAATCTTATTCCTCATGTTCTATGGGCAAGTAAATTCATTAAAGCTCAAGAATCTAGCTAATTCTATGTTTATTTGTAATTCTTGATTCCATTTAAGAGAACATATATGTTTGCTAACAATATTTTGTATAATTGTGGATCTTCTATATCCACCTGATCACTATTAAATCCAAGTGAATATTGTAGGATCACCCTCCTAGGTCTTGCATATCCTAAAGTTCAAAGGAGATAAATGTAGAATTCATATCATGTTCGTTGGCCAACCGCTTGCAACTTTCAATTATCATGATGTAGCTATCTTATAGATGGTTGTGAGATTCTGGTTGGGAAAATTAAATCACCAAAAGATTGATGACTCTGCTAGGGAACTAATCATAAGAAAATTTTGGTTGAAGACTGTCTTGACAAAGAGTCGCTGAGATTTTTAAGTCTAAATTATAACTAGAGGTTTATAATTGAGAGGTTTTCTTTACTCATCTGAGCCACCAAAAAATTGGCGACTCTGTTGGGGATATATACTTGTTATTTCAAGAAAACCCTAATAGTCTCTGGTTATTTTTTATCATATTTATACATGAAGTACCTTCTATTTATGTTTTTCTCTTGTCCTATGTTTTTACCTTTACAAATTTGTAAGAGAAAGAGAAAAATATGAAGAATCATTTTAATTCCCTTAATTGGGTGGTGACTCTGAAAGTATCCTTGTCGATGCAAGTGAAAAAGAAAAGAAAGAAAGAAAATAAGCTCATGAAAATTAAAGAAAATATGAAAGGAATGAGATCTCAAGTCAACAAAAATCCTGAACAAAAGTTGGAAGGAGAAGTTTCACACAATACTTGATAGTCATGGAAGAAGAAAAATACAAGTATGCCTACTCCTCGTACTTTGTAATCTAGGTGTTCCCATGATAGTAATGAAATTTTATCAAATTTTCTTGACCTTGATTATGAAGAGCTTCCCATAGATGAAGATAATGTAATAATCAAGCCTGATATAAATGAGGAACAACCCCATTATGATAGCCTTGCTAAGAAAAAAAGACAAAGAGAGAATATTGCAATATAATGTTGATGCTAGAGCTTCTTGTAGCCTAAATCCTCTAGCAAATTCTTTTAAACCCTTTCTATTTGATTTTTTTTTAAGTGGATCTATTGAAAATAACACAAATATTGTTGAAGTTGTTGAACCTCAAATACTGAGAATGATTTACCAAATGAGGATGAGTTGTCACAAGAAGTTCAAGAACTTTAGGAAGAGATGTGCAAGCTAGAACATATAAGGATTAAGTAGCTTAAGGATAAAGAAACTCAAATCAGGAATGGCATGTTTTATAGATATAAATTGAGAGAAAAAGTTTCTCTAATGAAGAATTCTTGTCAAGAAGAGACCTCATCCAAACCCACTTCATCAAATATTGCCCAGCCTAATCCTACAAATAGTAGTAACACAAAAAGTGTTCCCTAAGGAAATACCCACATAGATACATGGAGTAATCCTCCTACTAGTAGTACAATAGCAATAGCCACCTGTAACATCATAAAATTGCACCCCTTGCAATTTCACCTACATTTTTGCATCCACTTTAGTGTCCACTCCCTTAGTACTTGTGTAGGCTCATTTTATCCCCCGCATCAACCTTTTTCTAGCTCAATCCATCTTCTCTACACTACCAACACAAATGTTGCATCTAAGATTGAGGCCGGTGAGGAGAGCTTCGTATTCTGCCATATTGTTGGTACATGGGAATGCTATCCTGAATGATTTTGGGATGTAGTCACCTTGAGGAGTGACTAGTAGAATTCCTACCCTAGATCCACTATGAGTGTGTGAGCCATCGAAGTATAATGTCCAAGTTGGTGCTTCTATCACTGTGTAGATTTCTTCATCCGGGAATTCAGTGTCTAAGGGCTAAGCATCTACTAATGGTGCTTCGGCCAATTGATCAGCAATAACCTGTCCTTTTATGGCCTTGTGCTATACATACTCAATGTCAAATTCGCTTAGAAGCATGACCCATTTGGCCATGCGGCCAATCAGGGTGGTTCTAGATAATAGATACTTCAGGGGATCAATTTTAGCAACTAACTTGACCGAGTGACTGAGCATGTAATGGCAGAGTTTTTGCGTACTGAAGACTAGTGCAAGGCACGCTTTTTCCATAGGGGAGTAATTTAACTCATAGCCAACTAGTGTTCTGCTGATGTAGTAGATTGCCCTCTCTTTGAATGACTCATCATGTTGCGCCAATAATGCCCCCAGTGCGACTGAGGTAGCAGAGATATAAAGCATGAGGGGTTTTCCTGGAATAGGTGGCATCAAAATCAGTGGATGAGCTAAATATTCCTTGATTTTATCAAAACCCATTTGACACTGTGGGGTCCATCGAAAGGTGGAATCTTTCTTCAAAAGATGGTTAAATGGCTGACATTTATCTACGAGCTGGGCTATGAACCGACGGATGGACTACATCTTTCCCTAAAGGCTTCTTAACTGCTTTAGATTGCGTGGAGGTGGCATGTCCAAAATAGCCTTTACCTTGGCGGGATCAACTTCAATACCTCTACGAGAGACTATGAAACCCAGCAATTTTCCTGACGTGACCCCAAAGACACACTTTTTCAGATTTAACCGCAACTTATAATGCTCTAACCGCTCAAATATCTTTTTCAGGATGGCGGGATGTTCTGCTCGTGTTCTGGATTTCCCTAATAGGTCATCAACATAGTCTTCCATGATGATATGGATGAGGTCATGGAAGATGACCGTCATTGCTCTCTGATACATTGCCCCCACATTTTTGAGACCAAAGGGCTTAACATTATAATAGAAAGTACCCCAAGGAGTTGTGAAGGTGGTTTTCTGTTGGTCTTCAGGTGCGATTCGAATCTGGTTATAACCGGAGAAGCCGTCCATAAGAGATAACATCTCAATTCCTGCTGTCAGGTCGACTAACATGTCAATGTTAGGAAGAGGGAAATCGTGTTTTGGACAGGCTTTGTTAAGGTCCCTGAAGTCTGTGCAGACCCGAATGTCTCCATTTGGTTTGGCAACTGGGACTATGTTGGAAATCCACTCAGAGTAGTCAATCGGTCTGATAAAACCTGCGTCCAATAACTTCTCCAATTCTTTCTTGACTAACAACGCAACTTGCAGATGCATCTTGCGGAGCTTTTGCTTGACAGGCTTGGCATCTGGGTGAATGTCTAAGTGATGAACCACTAAGGCAGGGTCTAAGCCTGGCATGTCTGAGTATGACCAAGCAAAGTTAACGATTCCCTTGTGGAGTAGCTGTACAAAGACCGGATATTCTTGCTCTGAGAGTGACTTAGCTACATAAGTGATTTTAGGACTTTCAGCAATTCCTAGATTAACTTCTTGTGTCTCTTCAATCAGAATAGATGATCGGGCAGATAACTGAGTTTCCATAAGGGGAAGATGAACATCTCCATCTTCTAGCACCTCTTCGAGGTTTTCACCTTCAGATGCATCCTTTATTTTTACTTTTTCTAGGTCAGGAAGTGCCTCAGGGAGGTTTTCACTAGATGACTACTTTTTATTTTTCTTATTTTTATTTTTGCGACTAGAGTGTTCATCCTCCCCCAATCCCATAAGGTTAACATACGTGTCCGTAGACATACTCACAGGTGTGGTATTATGTAGGTCCCAATCAATAAGTTCAAGGTGACGAAGAGATAGGCTAATGGTGCAAACAGATAGGCATTCGAACATGGATGATAAGTCATTGTGATCGACGTCATCATACGCATGTATGATGGATTCCTCCTCAGGTATCTCTACCAATGAGCCATTGTCCACGGTGATACCATTGGAAGTATTAGATGATGTTGCAGGGCTTTTCTATTTTTTGTTATACCCAATGCCTACTTTCTTTGGTAACTGTGGTGTATCAATGGGTTGCAACCGCCCTTGTTCCTCTTTAATTAAGAGACACATGAACATCAATCCATCTTCTCTACACTACCAACACAAATGTTGCATCTAAGATTGTGGATAAGGGAAAGAAACTTGTCAATTCTATAAAAGGAGTAACCATAAATGAAACTATTGCACCTCAAAAAATTTGTGTGTATGTAATACTTGATCCAAAATATTTGCAACTACAAGTGGAGGTTGATACTCTAATGAATGAATTAGAGAGAATAGAGCAACTAGCTCCTAAAGCAGAATTACAGAGGAAGGTAGATTTCCTAAAAATATCTTGTGGATCTGGAGGCTCTTCAACTTCCAAGAGTATTTCTCAAAACTCACCTGCTAATTTTTCTAGCTCAACAGTTGGTGCTCAACCTTCATCCCATATAGGTCAAATTATTCCACAATCTAGCCCACAAGTTGATCAAAATGTTGTAGGTCAAATTACTGTTGGTTAGTTGCAAGGTAATGCAAGAAATGTTCATACAAAAAGACCCTTGCACATGGATAGACACATGAAATTATATTTTACTAGAATTATTGGTTACCCAAACCCTTTACCCAATGAAATAAGACATGTTCCTATTATATTATTAGGAAAAAAATGTTATATCAAGATAGGATCACTTTAAAATTTTCACAAATATGATGGATGATTTTTAAGTTGAAGATGAAGATGTAATGATGAAATTATTCATGCAATCTTTGATAGAGGATACCATAGATTGGTACAAAAGTCTTCCACAAGAAAGTGTTGGGTCTTGGGATGATTTTAAGAGGATCTTTAGAGAATAATATGGTGATAAGATTGATCCAGAGGTTTACAGTGAATTAATTCACTAGCATTTCAATATGACAAAATGATCAAGTCTCAAATTTCAATATAAGGTTTGTTAAGCTCTTGAATAAAATTCCATAGGATATGAGACTAAGTGATCCAATGTGTCTTGTCTTTTATTTTAATGCTTATGATTCCAAAATGGGGTATTAATTGAGGGATAAAGAGCCTCAGGATTTGAGGGATGCTTTTAAGATTTCCCTTCATATTGAGAGTAACATAAAAGCATATGGTAAAGTTGGGAAAAGGGATGATTTAAAAATATTAAAAAATACAAAAGGACATCAAGAAAAGGCGTCTTCATCTGAAGATAAGTTAGAAAAAGTGATGAGTACTATCAAGGATTTAAGTTACAAGATGGATAGAAATGAAAAAGGGGTTATCAAATGAGAAACCTAACTTTTAAAGGCATGAAAGAATGCCAATTATTAAACTAGCCATATAACACTACATGGAATAATGGAAAGCTAGTGAATAATAGTCAAAATAATATGCCAAGTAAAGAAAACATTGACCCTCTAAAGAAAAATTCTACTCATTTTTTAGATGATATTCCATGATGTGTACCATGTTAGCTACCAAATTCACCTCATCAATGTATAGTACCACAATCCTTAGAGGAAAATCAAGATACATGTGATGATTATGATATGTCTCATGAGCAAGATGGTGAGATTAACATGTTGACAAATGGACTAAATTTTGTTTATGAAGAATATTATTTTGGTGAGGAATCACATGTGGTTTATGTAAATAATCAGAGATATAGATCTAGTGTTTACCATCAACAAGTCTTCTCTGAAAATGAGGAAGAATATTAGAATATAAACAATCTTGAGGATGAGCATTTTGATGTTAGGTTAAGAAGACCATTAGAAGAAGTTATAACATTGACTATTGTTGTAGTCTCAATTCAAGAGAAATTATAATCTTAGAAATAGGGTGGTCAATGATGATCAAGGAAAGGCTAGTAGTATTTTCATCAAGGAGTAGAGTAAGGATAAAACAAATTGCCAGGAACCTAAAAGGGTTGATGAACCTAAAGTGAAGGAGACAAAGGTGTTAGGGGAAAAATATAGGGCTATGCATATATCAATGAGTAGGTGGTATCTCCTTTAATTAAAGCTAAATATCAGAAAGTGAAGATTGAACAAGAGAAGAAGAAGTAGAGGTCAAGCATGAGGAAAAACTTGACCAAGAAAAGAGAAAATTAAAAGAATAAACTATGACAATGTATGATCTCCCCAAGTATAACTTAGTGGTTATGTTTCAATTATTGTCATAGGTGAAATTTTTAGTCCCTCTGTTGGAGATGATGAGGATTGAAGAACACAAGGAGAAGGAATTTTCCCTTATTAATGGTTCAACTATGGCCTCTAGTGAAAATAAGGTGATTACTCCACCTAAAATGAGTAAATTAAAATTTAAAAAGAATAATTTGAGGGAATTATTAATGATATTCCATAGGTTTTTTGGGTGCCACATTAACAACTTGTCCAAATTAGGTGGAACCATTCTATGTGGCTCTCATGATTGAGGATAAACTAGTTAATAATTGTATGATTGATTCAGGGGCATCTATAAACATCATTCCAATAGAGATCATGAAAGAGATTGGACTCAAAATCAATCTAGAGCATATGGAAAGTGCTATGTTATGGATTCTAGAGAGGTTCTTGTGATAGGGATCATCAAAGAAGTGCATTTCAAGCTAGCAACATATCCAAAGAAGGATTATGTAATGAGTGTAATTGTGATGGATATTCCTCCTATTTATGTGATGCTTCTATTAAGAAGATGGTTTGCAGCTATGGGAGGAAATATACAGTTGGATATGCCATATTCTTCTACTCCAATTGATGTCTATGAAGTGAAGCTTCTCAGAGAAGGTAGATCACCACATATGTTTGAAGAAATAATGCCCAGAGAAAGTATTCACTTTGTGGATGTTGACATGGACAATTTTAGAGTGGGAGAGTCATAAGAAGATAAAAGAGAAACCACACCTATTGAAAAGGAAGTACTAAAGCAGGAAAATGACAATGACATATGGACTATGTATTTTGATAGAGCTTGCTCAAATGAAGGATCTGGTGCAAGGGTGATATTCATATTACCTAGTGGTAAGTATTACAAATTCTCATTTTCTTTGAAGTTTGCATGTACCAATAATGTGGAAGAATATGAGGCTGTGTTGCTAGGACTTAAATTAGTTGTTAAGCATAAATTCAAACAATGTAGAGTGTTAGGGGACTCTGAGCTAGTAGTGTCATGGGTTAGAGCAATTTTTTTAGCAAAAAAAAAAGAGGTTAAGAAATGGTACAAGTCTATTGTGTGGGAAACCATAGATTTGTTTGACACTTTTACAATTGATTGGGTAGAGAGGGAAAGAAATGTAATGGCTGATTTATTAGCTAATATAGCCCTAAGTCCTAAATATATTTAGTTTGCTAGCATCTCAAAAGTTGAGGTGCAAACTAGGCCTTCAGTCCCTTATAACATCCAAAACTGACAAATTTTCAACAATGATGATGATATATTGCAGTTTTTGTAATGCATAGATCTCAATATGAGAGCAAGAGATTAACTTTGAGGCATTTGTAGAAGTGGTTGATGGGAAAGAGACAATATTTGGGAATGAAGTTATACAGATGAACACAAATAAAATTCCCAAAGGACGTGTAGCACTAGAAAGGGTGTTCGAAAACTATGATAAGAGTAAGGTCAAACAAAATTCCACCCATGAACATGATTTGGAGGAAATAAATATTGGAACAAAGTACATGCACCAAAGAAGGTGTGCATTGGTAAGAAGTTAAACCCTAAAATCAAAGCAATATTGATTGCTCTCTTGTGAAAGTACAAACATGTTTTTGCCTAGCCCTATAACAATTTAAAGGCGTATAGGGAGGATATTTTTCGCATGATATTTCACTAAGCCCCAATGCCAAGACATTTTGACAAGGAAAGAGGTTTATTAACCCAACACTGGCACAAAAGATGAAAAAAGTGCTCATGAAATTCAAGGAATGTGGAATAATTAAACCTATAAGACATTCTACCTAGGTTTCAAACGTAGTGATAGTGAGAAAGAAGAATGGTGATATAAGGTTACCGTTGATTTTAGGAATTTGCACATATCATCATTGAAAGACAATTACCCATTGCCCAACATGGAGTCAATATTGTGAAAGGTTACCAATTGTGAACTATTGTCCATGATGGATGGGTTCTCTAGTTACAACTAGGTAAAAGTAAAAGAATTAGAGTAGTATAAGACTGCATTTACCACTCCTTGGGGCACCTATGTATATGTTAGAATGACATTTGGCTTGACCAATGTAGGTGCCACTTTTAAAAGAGCTATGGATGTGGATTCCTCATATTTAATTGACATATTTATAGTTCTATACCAAGATTATTTGGCAACACATTCAAAGAAAGAGGATGACAATTGTATGCATCTTGAAAAAAAATTGTGAGAGCATTAGAATATGGTATTTCTTTAAATCCCAAAAAGTGTGCCTTTGGAGTAATAGAAGGAAAATTGTTAGGGCACATAGCATCCACTTGGAAGGAATTAGGATTGATCCTAAGAGAGTAGCAACAATTGAGAAAATACATTATCCCAAGAATGTGAAGGGAATTCAATCATTTTTTGGACAGGTAAATTTCTTGAGAAGATTTGTAACTAATTTTGCAGAAATCACAAGACCTATTTCAAGAATGTTGAAGAAAGGTGAAACAGTAACTTAGAACGATGAGCGAGTTAAGGCTTTCAAAAACATCGAGAAAGCAATTAAGGAGGCCCTTCTACTCAAGTCTCCTAGCTTCTCCAAAGTATTCCAATTGTTTTCCTTTGCTTCTTTTTACACCATTTCTATTGTTTTGTTACAAAAGAATGATGGAGGATATGAAAAACCAATTTCTTTCTTTTGTAAGTCACTTCAAGTTGCAGAGCTAAAATATGATATAACTAAGCAACAAGCTTATGTTCTAGTGAAAGTTGTGAAAAACTTCAAGTCATATCTGGTAGGTGCAACGATCATTGCCTATGTTCCCACAGTTGCAGTTAAGGACATTTTCACAGAACAAGAAGTGATGGGGAGAAGATGTAGGTGGATAAATAGAATCTAGGAGTTCAACATAGATATTCAAATCACAAAATTGGTTAGAGGAAAAGGGTTGGATAAACTCATGGCAAAGACAAATTTGTAAGCCAACCAAATCAATAATGTTGAAGACAAAGATGCAACTCCTACAGGTGACACATAATCATCTGATTGGTACAAAGACATTGTGTACTATTTAAAAAATATGTCATTCCCTGAAGAAATGAATGATAATCAAAAGATAAATTTAAAGCTTTAGGCCATAAAATATGTTATTATTGGAAATGAACTTTGGTGGAGGAATATGGATGGCACATAAATGTGTCAACAAAGAGCAAGCATCACAACTACTAGATAAAATGCATATCAATGTATGTGGAGGTCATTATATGGCCAAGACAACAACACAAGGTGTTGAGAGCTAAATGTTGGTGGCCTAAATTATTTAAAGATGCTCATGCATTGGTTAGAAAATGTGATGCATACCAAAGATTGTCAGGAAAGTTGAAATTTTTAGGAAATCTTCCTTTAAGACCAATGACAACTCAAGCCCCTTTTCAACAATGGGGAATATATTTCATTAGAGAAATAAGTGAAAAGTATAGTGGAGGTCACAATTGGATCTTAGTTGTCACATACTATTTCACAAAATGGATTGAGGCCATCCCCACAAGAAAGGAAACTAGCAAGGTTGTAATTGATATTTTGATGAATAACATCTTAACTAGATTTGGAGTTCCTAAAACAATAATCTCAGATAATGCCATGTGCTTCAGATCAAATTATTTTACAAGTTTTTGTAACTAGTATGGGATAGCCATTGCCTACTCTTCCCCATACCATCCTCAAGGAAATGGACAAGCTGATTCAAGCAAAAAGAGCTTGATGAAGATCATAAAGAGGATGATTAAAAAGAATAAGAAGTCTTGGGATTTCAAACTAAGGCTTGTTTTGTGGGTTGATAGAGTAATTGTGAAGAAAGCCTCTGGTTATGCACCTTTTGACTTAGTATATGGCACAAAATCTTGGGTACCTGTCAATAATTTATTGAAAGTACATAAATATATTCAAGAATATGATGAATATGTCTCAGGTGATATGCAAAACAAATTCAACCATTTAACACAGCTGGATGAAACAAGGAGGGTTGCACAATAAAGGAATATCAAGTTGCAATAGCAAGCTAAACACCTCCATGACAAAAGGGCCTCTGAGAGAAAATTTTAGGTTGGAGATATTACACTATTGTGAAATGCAAGGGATAGAGATAAAGGCAAAAATAGTAAATTCAATGCCCTATGCCTTGGCCCATATCTGGCTAGCAACAAACATGGAGAGGATTCTTATGGGCCAACAACAAACATGGAGAGGATTCTTACTTTCTGTAGAATCTAGTCGGTGAACTTCTTGAGTTGCTAGTGCAAGGATAGTTCTTGAAGGCATACTTTTCCTAAGGTATGTTTTTTTCCATGCACATTGTATTTTTATGTAGATTTTGTATAGTTGTCCGGGTCTTGTTTTCTGGTCTTGTTTGGTTTTTGGTTTGGTTTGCTCTATTTTGTGGTCTACTTCACTGAAGTTTTTTGAGATCTCGCCTTTTTCTGTTGGAACAAATGTCCATAATTGGAGCCACTAATAGTACTTTACAAAATTTTGGTGGTTCCTAGCCATTTCCCAAGTTTTGATCTTTTGGGAATTTTTCAATTGTTAGGGCATGTCAAAATTGTGTCTAGGGTTCACTTCATAGCTTAAACTCTTCAAAAAAGTCCTAACTCATAAATTCCTTATTAGACTTTTGGTCTAATTCTTCATTGACCTGCTATAATCGGTTACTGGTTCTCTAAGTCATGACTTATTTCTTTTAATTCACTTGTTTACCGACCCTCTCGGCCTAGTGTTTACTAACTCATCCATATCATTAATCTCAACGAAATAATTCATGCAAAATCTCCATGTAAAGTCCTAAGTTTGCAAAGTCCTTTTACCTTTACTAAAGTCATGGCTCCCTTTTTAAAACATCTTAATTCACACATGCAAATTGCCTTCACTTAAGTCCCTGGACCCACTCTACTTAAGCCATGTGGCATCTTGTCATTTCATCGCTTGTAGCCTTTGCATCACAGTTTGCATCTTCATAGTTCATGACCTTATTGCATTGTGCGATGTCTTGAAAGCTTCTAAACCGATGGACATGTGTCAACTCAATATTTCATCTCGGTGTTGTTATACATCATAATAATTCAAAGATGAGCACGCGTAGTAAAATTGCACTATGCGAAGATTTACCAGATCATGACACATGGTGTCATTGTAGTTCATTGTAGGTGCTTAATGTATTATGGTTTTGTTTTGATGGTTCAACAGACATCTGTAGGCAGTATGCAAATAGTTTGTGTATGGACGATATGCAGCAGTTATTTGAGGAGGATAAGATCAACCAAGCGGCCAGCATTCTGGTCAAAATCAATAGTAGGAGATCTGATTTGGAAAAGAGCATGAAAGAAAATTAAGTTGGGTCTTGGTCCCATAGATTGTTTAGTCTCGTGGATGCCATTAAAATCTTTCATTTCATTTCAATAGGTAAAATGCGATGAGAGATGTGAAGGAAAGGGAAGGAAGCATATTCGGGGTATATTTTGAGGACAACTATTAGCAAACCATAGCATCACAAGTGTTTGGTTCATCGTAGTTTGTATTTCTTAGGAGCAAAGGGAAAACACGTTATGTGCTAAGTGCTCAAGATGTGAACACGTGGTTGTATCTCCATGCAATACATGACTTCTTCACATCACAATTTTGAAGTGAAGGGTGGAAAATGGAATGCGATGTGCGATGATTAAGGCATATGAAAAGGTTTTAAACAAGGGAATATTCTCTACTAGGTGTTGGATCCTCAGCTCGTCGCAAGGGTTCTGTCTTCTGTATTTTATTCTCATGAGGTATAAGGATAAATTATGCTATGTGCTGTGATATAAAGGGTGAGATATAAATGATATGGCACAAGATAATTGCATCGTGATTTCGTTCCACGGTGCATAAAAGGGTGGCGGTAAAGTTTAAAAGATGTCGAGGATGCATGGCACTTCCACATTGTAACGTAGGGTTTATTCACATCACAGTTTCACAAAAGATGGTTCAAAAGGTAAATGCAATGTGATATAGAGTTGTGATGACCGTTGATCTTATTTTAAAACAATTTGATCGACGGTCTGAATTCAAACATAAATGACTAGTCGACGAATGAACTGCTTCATATGCACGAGCTATCAATGAGCATTAATGGTGTGTCCTCTCTATTCCTAAGGAAATAAAATAGCGACGTGTTGTTTTTCATCATTTTCATGATTTCACTCAAGAGATTTGGCGAAGGGAGCAAGCAACGAACAAGTTTAAGTAGAGAAAAGAGCTAGGGTTTTCTGTGTAAGTCAAAATTTTATATCCTTTTGAGCAAGATTCATTTGAATTGCAAAAGCAAAGGACTGTAAGGGATTTTTGTGAAGTAATTGACGTTAGGGTTTTTGCATGAATTGATAAAATAAATTACAGAACCTTAGGTTTGTCAAAGAGAAATTGTTAAACCCTAGGTTTTTCAAATTATTTATAAAACCTTGTAAGTCCTGAGTTAGGATTGTAAAACCCTAAAAAGATTTAAATTGCTATTGTAAAATCCTAGAAGTGTTTTCATTATTATTTTAAAACCCTAGTCTTCTAAAAATCTTCCAAAATAAGTGAGATGAGTGGACAATCTAAGGCTAAACTTAAACAAAGAGGAAAACATGTTTTTGGAGACGGAATTTTGACTGATCATTTGCAAGATGTTTCCTGAGAAATTGGAGATATCACAATTCCTCAAAGTGACTAGAGACTATTTGATTATGCTTTCAAAAGGGCAACCATACCTCGACCAACCAACAACTTCTGGACATCAAATTTGGGTATGTGTATTGTGTCAAATGTGTTTGTGGATGTTGATTTGGTAAAGGCACTAGTAGAATGCTATGAACCTAATGCAAGGATAATTAAGAGTAAGAAGGGCACACCCTTGCTTGATTTTTCAAGATAATAGAGTGTGAGAACTTTTGGTTTCAACCCCTCTGCTATTGTTTCAATCAGTTTTAGTTCCCTGTGCAAGGAGTATGAAAAAGAAAAGTATGAAAACAAAAAATACTAGTTACCCAAAGATAGAAGAAGGGATACTGGGATGAGCAGGGTGAAATTTACTCCTAAGGAAGTTGAGCCTTTTGGTTGTGATGATTTTGAAGATTATTTCAAAAATACCTATTATGGATTGTGCTAAGTATTGGGAAAAAATTATGATTTGAGAATGCCAATTCACCTGATGATGTTCACTCTAGACATTCAACAAAAGGATGTTAATAGGGATTTTGATTATGCTACATACCTTGCAGAGGCCATTCACAATTAGTAAATGAATTTGAGGGAGCCAAATGCTCTTTTGTATTTCAGACATTATTCATTATTGATGCACATGATCTTGTGGAGTGGAGAAAAAGCATGACAAAAATTTATGGAATTGAGGACTGAAGGAGATGGTCGTTGAAGATTTCCAGTGCAAATGTGGACCAATATATGGGATCAAAATTGCAGTGAATCTAATTTTGTATTATTTCAAAATGAGTTGGTCCTAGGCATTTTGGGAAATCTAGGCTGCAATCCTACTAAGAGAATATCCATGAATATTAAAAATATTCTAAGACCCTTCTAATTTGACCCCAATTCCACACTAAAGCATAATTGGGGTTATGTGTATTTGAACAACTCTATAGTTTTTAGGATCTATGGTACAAGTGTACAACTCCACTACCTACCTATTTATGTATCTGATAGGCTAGCATTTATGGAGATCATGTGGAAAATAGACAACTTGAACAAAGAAAATTTCAGATTGGCCAAGAAAAGATCATTTGTCCTTGGGAAATTCAAATTCTTACATTTTATTGTCACATTAAAGGAAGGGTTAGAGAATTTTTCTACTATGTTGAAGAAATTCAACATGAAGGTTCAACCTATTAGGAGTTGTGTTCCTGAAGGATTCATTGATACAGAAAGAAAAAGCAGAGGGTGGTCTAGTTATGAGCATCAGTTCCTTTTCTCTAAGGATGTTATAAGAAATCTATCTACCGATGAAGAAGTGAGAAGGAGAAAGCAAGCCTAGATACATGTCAATGAAGTGGAAGAAAAGAGATTCAAAGTGAACCCAAGATATGTGTTATGCCCTTAATATTATTGTACATTGGGTTATGAATAGTCGGCTTGTGGCTATCTTAACTCTCTATTAAGTCATATTATCATTAGTATATTGTTATTTAGTTGTTTAGGTCAGCCTAAGTCTTATATAGGTGTGTCTAAGTCAGCCTAGGTGATATCCTTGGCATAAATAGGTATATATAGGAGGTTGTGAGTCTTATTTCATCATCAAGTGTGAAGTGTGTTCTCATTAGAGATATTTGGAGGTTTCCCCTCAAAGTGGCTTGTTATTCTCAGTTATTATCAAGTATTTGCAGCATATTTCATATCATATTATTCTATTGTGCAAGTTATTTCATAACAAGTGGTATCAGTATGATCTTGGCACCATAGAGGCAAGGTTTTTCTCAATTTTAGAGGCAATTTTGGGAAGAGCATATCTTTCAGATTTTGGTGAATTGTTTTTTGATTTTTAAAGGTTTTTTGAAGAACATATTGAAGAAGCTACAGTCTAGATTTCAGAAGAATTGGAGCAGAATTAAGTGAATTATTGTAGAATTAGGGTTTCTACACTATTTTTTTAGAATCTACATATCTCACACATCTTGTTGAATTGGAGTCTAATTTTTATTGGGTTTTTGAAGAAATAATAAAGGAGATTACAGTAAAAATTTGAGAGAATTTAAGTTTCATTTGTGTGATTTATTTCAACATTAGTGGTTTCCATCATGTCGGGGCCTTCAACAAGGGGTAAAAAGAATGTCACTCCGGGGAAGACTCCTGATAAGGATGGTGAAACAATCGAGGATATTACTCATAATGAGGAAATCAATAAGGTCAAGGAAGAAATTTCATCAATTAAGATGGATATGTGTGACCTAAGAGGAGACATATCGGACATCTGAAACCGTTAAGCACCTACATGGGAATCAAGAAAGGAGTTCTCAAGCGGAAGCGAAAATTCTAGGTCAGCTACTACACACAAGCTTTAGTACTCCTATGGGATCTAGGAATTTATTTCCAAAGGTGGATATGCGCAAGTTCGATGGTAAGGATCCTCTAACATGGATAAACCAAATGGAGAATTTTTTGAAGTATACCAAATCCCAAATGGACAAAAGGTCACGATGGCTTCCTTATATCTAGAACCAGATCAATTTATTTGGTATTGTTGGCTTTGCACTCATCGAAGTAAAAAAGGGCTCACCGTCTCATGGTCAATTTTTACAAAGGAACTCCAAGCACAATATAGCAATAGCGTCACAGACAACTTCTTCAACCAGCTAGCTAAACTTCAATAAACAGAATCAGTAAAGGATTATATTCAACAATTCCAAAATCTATCCTTAAGGGTGGATAATTACGGGGAAAACTTGAATGACTTATTCCGGTGGTCTCAAGGATCACATTCATGAGGTACACATGTTTAGCCCTAGTTCCATAAATGAGTCTTTTATCTTAGCACGCAGGGTAGAGGAGAAATATTTGATTCCTAAAAAGCAAGGGGCTAATGTGACAAGAGAGAAAGGATATTCAACACAACCTACTAAGTTGACTCCACAAAAATTGAGGAGAAAAGAGAAAAGGCTTGTGTTTCAATTGTGATAGCAAAATCGTCGAGGACATAAAGTAGTGAAAAGAAATTGTTTTATATTGAAGGTCCCAATGAGGAAGAAGAGGAGGAACCCATACTAGAAGATGAAAGGGAGTCAAATGAGGAATCACATGATTCTCAACCAATCATTTCTTGTCATGTACTCTTAGGTTTCAGCGCTCCACAAACTCTCAAGGTGGTGGGGTTCCTAAAGAAGCAAAAGGTAACAGTGTATTATGGAAAAGTCAAGAAATCTATATTCATAACGAAACCTAACATGGGTATGAGAAAAAATCTGTGTATTTTGAAACTCTGTGGTCTCCTAGCAAAACCCTTCATGGGTAAATTGTATCTTGATGAGATCTGCATTTTAAAATTAAACCCCAATGTGGGTGTTCTAAGAAATGAAGAAAATTTGTTCATTTGATTACTTTGAAAACTGGGCTCAACCCACCATTTAATTCTACATTTTCCTGTTCCTGTTTAAACTTTATCATATGGGTATTTGATATTTGTGAAGAAAACACATTTTTGTTGTACTTCAACTCCAATCATGAGAACATTTTGTCACTTTGTTAAAAAACCACCTGGGTACATAATATTATGAGAACACATCTTTTGGGTATGCTGACAGTTATGAAGAACTGCATTTGTCTTTAAAAACATGTATTTTAAACTGCTCTAGACCTTCAATTCCACTCTTAGACCTCTTCATATACCTACATTTGTTGCATTTTGTAGAGTTATTTTCACATCTTTGTACCTCTGAATGCATTACTGTTGAACATCCTCCACAGATTGACGAAATTCTAGAAATGCATCTTTTGTTTGTATTATTTTACTGTCCTCCATGTTGTTTCCTTCTTGCACACATAATTATTCTTGATTGAGTCTGTAGATTAGTTGGTATCTCAACTTTGTTTCGATTTTATGCAAAGATTTTGATTAAAGTATTGTAGTTCTATAGATTGTGTTCTCTCACAGCGAAACTGGAACTTTCAGAAGTGCTTTTGTCACTTCCTTATGCTTTGTCATCTATTTGATTATTCTAAAATGACCTTCCACCTACTGTATCTCCCTTTGAATACATGACAAATGCAGAAACAAAACTCTAAAAAAAATGGTAAACCTTGAGCTATTTCACTTCACTATCACACAAAAGATCACATCAATCTCACTTGAACACTGCACTCTTTTCCTACAAGTAAGTTGATTGCTTCATTGCTCAATGAATGACCGAACTGCTTATATCTGGCACTCTTCATGCATTTTATGCTCTATTTGATAAACTATCCCGTGAATCTGCCCTCATCTAAAAATGAAAATCTAAATCAACTCTCTTTGTTAAGGCATTATGGATGCATGTTCACTATCTTTGATTGTGAAGAAGAACACTGCTGATCTTTGCATGACATTATGAACATGATGAATAAATATCACTATAGCAAAAGAACGTGAATCATACAACAATGTATGAGATGAATGTACTCAGCTAAGTGATTGAGCAGGTTAAACTCACTATTCACCGGTAGCTCTCATAAAGCATTTACCTAATTGTTATGAATGCACAGTTGGTTTAATAGCTTGATAGATAACTATGCTTAACTCTTTCAGTTGTATATAATTTCTTTTCTTGATGAATATGATGACGATCTCTTATCAGCCCACTTATAATGAATAAGGGCAGCATGCCGAGCTCTACCCATGTGGGAGCCCATTTTTCTCCACGTGCTTGGTCTTCGAATAATAATCAGCATCATGATTTTACCTATACCTGCACAAGGAAACAAACAAAGTTAGCATAAAAAACAATATATCATGATCATGTTTGATGTTTCTCCTTCAGCTTATTTCTTTTCAATTTACTTGATTGTTTCAATGTATGATTGGTAGCAGGTTGCACTATTGTCGGTGATTCATATAGGTATCTTCATAATCAAAGCCTCTGACATCCCCCTCTTTTCTCTTACAGGTCAACGGAGCTCGAGAAGACAAAAGGTGCACCATTTCAGCATTGACCATTAGCTAATCAGGCAATGATGATTATGTTGTTACTTATGTGATTTCTTCTTTTGCATCTTCCATAGTGTAGTGTGCTATTAATGATGCACTATGACAGTCTCATCCATGACTTGTGTGGATATTTGATTTCATCTTATGCTTTTCATTTTGAAAAGAAAATGCATCTTAATGCAATGTTGTATTATCATTTGGATTATTGCAATCAAATGAAGCTACGTAAATATGAATCACTTAATGAAATAAATGAAAGCATTTAAAATGCTCTGTTGTTTGTATGCTCAATTTTGTACTTTATTTAATTCTAGAACATTGAATAGCACTTATGAAACTCTGATTCTTCTTTTCAAAGCATGACTGTCCCTTAAAGAATAATGAACAAAGTGCAAACAACACTTAATCATAATGAAGACATAACTGTAATTTCACCTTAAAAGATAACAATATTTAATCTAGCTCCACCAATTGAGTTGTAGCAAAAAATTGGTAACAGATTACTCTCTTGAGAAAGTACAAACATGTTTTTTTCCTAGCCCTATGACGATTTAAAGGCATATAGGGAGGATATTTTTCACATGAAATTTCACTAAGCCTCGATGCAAAGCCATTTTGACAAGGAAAGAGGCCTATCAACCCAACACTAGCACAAAAGATGCAAGAAGTGCTCATGAAATTCAGGGAATGTGGAATAATTATACCTATAAGACATTCTACCTAGGTTTCAAACTTAGTGATAGTGAGAAAGACGAATGGTGATATAAGGTTACTATTGATTTTAGGAATTTGAACATATCATCATTGAAAGACAATTACCCATTGCCCAACATGGAGTCAATATTGTGAAAGGTTACTAATTGTGAACTATTGTCCATGATGGATGGGTTCTCTAGTTACAACTAGGTAAAAGTAAAAGAATTAGAGTAGTATAAGACTGCATTTACCACTCCTTGGGGCACCTATGTATACATATGTTAGAATGGCATTTGGCTTGACCAATGTAGGTGTCACTTTTTAAAGAGCTATGAATGTGGATTTCTAATATTTTAATTGACATATTCATAGTTCTATACCAAGATTATCTGGCAACACATTCAAAGAAAGAGGATGACAATTGTATGCATCTTGAAAAAAAATTGTGAGAGCATTAGAATATGGCATTTCTTTAAATCCCAAAAAGTGTGCCTTTGGAGTAATAGAAGGAAATTTTTTAGGGCACATAGTATCCACTTGGAAGGAATTAGGATTGATCCTAAGAGATTAGCAACAATTGAGAAAATACCTTAGCCCAAGAATGTGAAGGGAATTCAATCATTTTTTGGACAGGTAAATTTCTTGAGAAGATTTGTAACTAATTTTGCAGAAATCACAAGACCTATTTCAAGAATGTTGAAGAAAGGTGAAACAATAACTTAGAACGATGAGTGAGTTAAGGCTTTCAAAAAAATTGAGAAAGAAATTAAGGAGGCCCTTGTACTCAAGTCTCGTAGCTTCTCCAGAGTATTCCAATTGTTTTCCTTTGCTTCTTTTTACACCATTTCTATTGTTCTGTTACAAAAGAATGATGGAGGATATGAAAAACCAATTTCTTTCTTTAGTAATTCACTTCAAGTTGCAGAGCTAAAATATGATATAACTAAGAAATAGGCTTATGCTCTAGTCAAAGTTGTGAAAAATTTCAGGTCATATCTGGTAGGTGCAACGATCATTGCCTATGTTCCTACAGTTGTAGTTAAGGACATTTTCACACAACAAGAAGTGATGGGAGAAGATGCTGGTGGATAAATAGAATCTAGGAGTTCAACATAGATATTCAAATCAAAAAATTGGTCAGAGGACAAGGGTTGGATAAACTCATGGCAAAGACAAATCTGGAAGCCAACCAAATCAATAATGTTGAAGACAAAGATGCAACTTCTACAGGTGACACATAATCATCTGATTGGTACAAAGACATTGTGTACTATTTAAAAAATATGTCATTCCCTAAATAAATGAATGATAATCAAAAGATAAATTTAAAGCTTTAGGCCATAAAATATGTTATTAGTGGCAATGAACTTTGGTGGAGGAATCTCGATGGCATAATATTAAAATGTGTCAACAAATAGCAAGCATCACAACTATTAGATAAAATGCATATTGATGTATGTGGAGGTCATTATATGGCCAAGACAACAACACAAGGTGTTGAGAGCTAAATGTTGGTGGCCTACATTGTTTAAAGATGCTCATGCATTGGTTAGAAAATGTGATGCATACCAAAGATTGTCAGGAAAGTTGAAATTTTTAGGAAATCTGCCTTTAAGACCAATGACAACTCAAGCCCCTTTTCAACAATGGGGAATAGATTTCATTAGAGAAATAAGTGAAAAGTCTAGTGGAGGTCACAATTGGATCTTAGTTGTCACATACTATTTCACAAAATGGATTGAGGCCATCCCCACAAGAAAGGAAACTAGCAAGGTTGTAATTGATATTTTGATGAATAACATCTTAACTAGATTTGGAGTTCCTAAAACAATAATCTCAGATAATGCCATATGCTTCAGATCAAATTATTTTGCAATTTTTTGTAACTAGTATGGGATAGACATTGCCTACTCTTCCCCATACCATCCTCAAGGAAATGGACAAGTTGAGTCAAGAAAAAAGAGCTTGATGAAGGTCATAAAGATGATGATTTCAAACTAAGGCTTGTTTTGTGGGTTGATAGAGTAACTGTGAAGAAAGCCTTTGGTTATGCACCTTTTGACTTAGTATATGGCACAAAATCTTGGGTACCTATCAATAATTTATTGAAAGTACACAAATGTATTCAAGAATATGATGAAGATGTCTCAGGTGATATGCAAAATAAATTCAACCATTTAACACAACTGGATGAAACAAGGAGGGTTGCACAATAAAGGAATATCAAGCTGCAATAGCAAGCTAAACACCTCCATGACAAAAGAGCCTCTGAGAGAAAATTTTAGGTTGGAGATATGACACTATTGTGACATGCAAGGGGTCGAGATAAAGGAAAAAATAGTAAATTCAATGCCCTATGCCTTGGCCTATATTTGGATAGCAACAAACATGGAGAGGATTCTTATGGGCCAACAACAAACATGGAGAGGATTCTTACTTTCTATAGAATCTAGTTGATGAACTTCTTGAGTTGCCAGTGCATGGATAGTTCTTGAAGGCATACTTTTGCTAAGGTATGCTTTTTTCCATGCACATTGTATTTTTATGTAAATTTGTATAGTTGCCTGGGTCTTGTTTTCTAGTCTGTTTGGTTTGCTCTATTTTGTGGTCTACTTCACTAAAGTTTTTTGAGATCTCACTTTTTTTTGTTGAAACAAATGTCCCCAATTGGAACCACTAATAGTACTTTACAAAATTTTGGTGGTTCCTAGCCATTTCCCAAATTTTGATCTTTTGGAAATTTTTCAATGGTTAGGGCATGTCAAAATTGTGTCTAGGGTTCACTTCATAGCTTAAACCATTCAAAAAAAGCCCTAACTCATAAATTCCTGATTAGACTTTTGGTCTAATTCTTCATTGGCCTGCTATAATCGGTTACTGGTTCTCTAAGTCATGACTTATGTCTTTTAATTCACTTGTTTACCGACCCTCTCGTCTACTGAACCTCTCGGCCTAGTTTGTATTTCTCAGTAGCAAAGGGAAAACACGTTATGTGCTAAGTGCTATGTGAACACTTGGTTGTATCTCCATGCAATACATGACTTCTTCACATCACAATTTTGAAGTGAAGGGTGGAAAATGGAAATGCGATGTGCGATGATTAAGGCAAAGAAAAGGTTTTAAAGAAGGGAATATTCTCTACTAGGTGTTGGATCCTCAGCTCGTCGCAAGGGTTCTGTCTTCTGTATTTTATTCTCATGAGGTATAAGGATAAATTGTGCTATGTGCTATGATATAAAGGGTGAGATATAAATGATGTGGCACAAGATATTTGCATCGTGATTTTGTTCCACAAAGCATAAAAGGGTGGCGGTAAAGTTTAAAAGATGTCGAGGATGCATGGCACTTCCATATTGCAACGTAGGGTTTATTCACATCACAGTTTCACAAAAGATGGTTCAAAAGGTAAATGCAATGTGATATAGAGTTGTGATGACCGTTGATCTTATTTTAAAACAATTTGATCGACGGTCTGAATTCAAACATAAATGACTAGTCGACGAATGAACTGCTTCATATGCATGAGCTATCAATGAGCATTAATGGTGTATCTTCTCTATTCCTAAGGAAATAAAATAGCGACGTGTTGTTTTTCATCATTTTCATGATTTCACTCGAGATTTGGCGAAGGGAGCAAGCAACGAACAAGTTTAAGTAGAGAAAAGAGCTAAGGTTTTTTGTGTAAGTCAAAATTTTATATCCTTTTGAGCAAGATTCATTTGAATTGCAAAAACAAAGGATTGTAAGGGATTTTTGTGAAGTAATTGAGGTTAGGGTTTTTGCATGAATTGATAAAATAAATTACAGAACCCCAGGTTTTTCGAAGAGAAATTGTTAAACTCTAGGTTTTTCAAATTACTTATAAAATCATATAAGTCCTCAGTTAAGATTGTAAAACCCTAAAAAGATTTAAATTGCTATTGTAAAAGCCTAGAAGTGTTTTCATTATTATTTTAAAACCCTAGTCTTCTAAAAATCTTCCAAAATAAGTGAGATGAGTGGAAAATCTAAGGCTAAACTTAAACAAAAGGGCAAGAGGGATTTAGCTAGGTTTATGGAAGATGATCTCATTACTCAATTACCTGGGGAAAAACAAAGAGGAAAACATGTTTTTGGAGAGGGAATTTTGACTGATCATTTGCAAGATGTTTCCTGAGAAATTGGGGATATCACAATTCGTCAAAGTGACTAGAGACTATTTGATTATGCTTTCAAAAGGGCAACCATACCTCAACCAACCAACAACTTGTGGATATCAAATTTGGGTAAGCGTATTGTGTCAAATGTGTTTGTGGATGTTGATTTGGTAAAGGCACTAGTAGAATGCTATGAACCTAATGCAAGGATAATTAAGAGTAAGAAGGGCACACCCTTGCTTGATTTTTCAAGATAATAGAGTGTGAGAACTTTTGGTTTCAACCCCTCTGCTATTGTTTCAATCAGTTTCAGTTCCCTATGCAAGGAGTATGAAAAAGATAAGTATGAAAACAAAAAATACTTGTTTCCCAAAGATAGAAGAAGGGATACTGGGATGAGCAAGGTGAAATTTACTCCTAAGGAAGTTGAGCCTTTTGGTTGTAATGATTTTGAAGATTATTTCAAAAATACCTATTATGGATTGTGCTAGGTATTGGGAAAAAATTATGATTTGAGAATGCCAATTCACCTGATGATGTTCACTCTAGACATTCAACAAAAGGATGTTAATAGGGATTTTGATTATGCTACATACCTTGCAGAGGCCATTCACAATCAGTAAATGAATTTGAGGGAGCCAAATGCTCCTTTGTATTTCAAACATTATTCATTATTGATGCACATGATCTTGTGGAGTGGAGAAAAAGCATGACAAAAATTTATGGAATTGAGGACTAAAGGAGATGGTAGCAGAAGATTGCCAATGCAAATGTGGACCCATATATGGGATCAAAACTGTAGTGAATCTAATTTTGTATTATTTCAAAATGAGTTGGTCCTAGGCATTTTGGGAAATCTAGGCTGCAATCCTACTAAGAGAATATCCATGAATATTAAAAAGATTCTAAGACCCTTCTAATTTGACCCCAATACCACACTAAAGAATAATTGGGGTTATGCGTATTTGAACAACTCTATAGTTTTTAGGATCTATGGTGCAGGTGTACAACTCCACTACCTACCTATTTATGTATCTGATAGGTTAGCATTTATGGAGATCATGTGGAAAATAGACAACATGAACAAAGAAAATTTCAGATTGGCCAAGAAAAGATCATTTGTCCTTGGGAAATTCAAATTCTTACATTTTACTATCACATTAAAGGAGGGGTTAGAGAATTTTTCTACTATGTTGAAGAAATTCAACATGAAGGTTCAACCTATTAGGAGTTGTGTTCCTAAAGGATTCATTGATACATAAAGAAAAAGCAGAGGGTGGTCTAGTTATGAGCATCAGTTCCTTTTCTCTAAGGATGTTATAAGAAATCTATCTACCGATGAAGAAGTGAGAAGGAGAAAGCAAGCCTAGATACATGTCAATGAAGTGGAAGAAAAGAGATTCAAAGTGAACCCAAGATATGTGAGTCCTTTCTCCCAATATACAAACATGTTGGAAAAAGAAGAAAAGATGTTGGTTGCTTATGATGAGGGAAGCTTCATGAATATGATTGTTCTAGAAGAGGAAGCAACAAACAAGAAGAAAGAAGAGATGAAAAGGTTACAAAATATTCCAACAAAATCATATGCTCCTGCTCCATTTATTCAACCTATGCAAATTGATCATTAACCAATGGTTAATCCACTTGTTGAATACTCTAAGGAGACTGGTGATGGAAATACTCTGGAAGAATAATCTGTAGAACATGTTCCTAGAGATGAGGAAGTCCATCAAAGATTCCATTCTCCTGAAGTTAGAGATGAGATGGATGAATTTGTGCCTAAAGAAAGAATGATTACAAATGTTTATGATGAAGACCATCCACTTGAGGACATAAGGCACAGGGATTGTGAAGAATTTATGAATGATGAATTTTTGTTAAAACAAAAGAATTCAAGGAATTTTTTATTCAAGAAATGAGAGCTACAAGGAAAGAATTGAGAAATCAAAAGAAGGAGAAAATCCCTCTCAGCATGAGGAGATTGAGCAACAAGTGGCATCACAAATTGATAATGAAATTTCCAGCATATCCCTTGTTGAAAGCAAAATATTGGTAAAGGAAAGTGAAATCCTCTTAATGCCAGGTTGGGATCTATTATCCGTAATAGCTGTTGATACCATAAGGAATGACCCTAAGGCATTCATATTAGAAGAGTAAGTCAACAATATTCTCTTTAGTTCTGGTTTTAGCCCTAGGATGCATACATTGGCCATATAGTCAATGGATCCCAACACATGAAAGCCAAGAGTAATCAAATCAGTTGGGGAGCTAACTAGAGAAGTAATTGTTAAAATATCATCTAAAATCATGCCACATAGGCTGCAAAGATGGTTGTCCATACTACTATGTTGAGTGTTGATATAGTTGAAATTGCATAGGGAAGTATGATGCATTGTTAGCGAAATTCAATAAGTTGAAAGAATAATATAATAGGGAAATTGCTAGAATACCACCACCTAAACTTGTTGTACCTTAAATAAAGGCACCTCCACCATCCAATTTTGAACAATTTTTAGTACAAGATAGATAAACTATTTCTCTAAGGATATAAAAGCTAAAAGAGGAGGTGAGGCAGGCCAAGGAAAATGAGATGAAAACAAAGGAGGAAGCACTTGTAAGGTAATGAAATTTTTTATTGATGACATTTTAGGTCATAGAATTGCATGTGTTTTGCATAAATTGGAAGGTTCTTGGGGTGCATTCAAAGGTATATATGAAGCTTATAAGGAGCACCATGAAATTTAGGAAGGTTTTCAAAATGTTCTTAGTAAATGGAGCATGAGAGCAAATGCCATAAAGGAGATGATAAAGGCTATAGGTGTAGATCTTGAAGCCCCGATCAACTTGAATCAAATTATTCAAATTATTGAGTTATTAGGGGGAATATCTTCCTTTCAGACTAAATTGGACATCCAATTTAAAGGAAAAATAAAAATGTTACAAGATATGGAGAATGGAGTGATGCCTAAAATCTTAAATGATTCTAGTGAATTGAAGTCTCTGGCTGATTGGAAAGCTAAATTTGGAGGTTTTGTGCCTTCAATATTTGCCTATATCTACAAGGATGGGAAGCTTGAGTTAGTAGTATTAAATAATTCAATTGATGACTTATTTAAGTTGGAAATAAACTTAGATACATTTGCTAAGGAGTCCCAAGCTATTATTGATGCAAGATATTATGCACACAACACCAAAGTGCAAAAGCTTCTTGCTTGTAGTTGGCATACTGAAGAGGAGTATATCTCATGGCTTGAGAAGTACACAAAGTAGGCTTCTTTTCAGTTACTTTCAATTGTTTTCTTTTAATCTTGAGGTGGGACCTACCTCTTTTGTCCTTTTCTGCATTGTTTTCTGTTCTCAAGTTTTTGGAAGCTAAAGAGAGTGAAGATAAAGGAATATTGTGTACGTGTACCACCACTTTCTACAATCAAGCACTTTTTGGAAAGCTGGAGGATCTTCTACAATTACGTGCAACAAACTTTTGTCTTATATGGGATATTCCCACATGAGGTAGTTGTACTTGTATTTTGTTATGTAAATGTTTGTCAAATGAAAATATGACATGTTTAATTTGGCTTGAGGCTTGTTTTGCTCCCTTGTTTTGATAAAAGGGAATTTAAGGCCATTTGAATGAGATCTTAGAGAATTTTTGTACTGTAGAACAATTTTGTAATAGAGTCTATGTTTTGGTTGAAGTCGTTGTCTAAATAGGATTGTTTGTAGTTTGTAAATATTGTATAATAATACTAACATCAACTAATGAGAATATAATGGGATATTTTTAGGCCAATTGTCTCCTATCTATAATCTTTGTTGCATTTATGAATAAAATATGATCAAGGATCATTTTTTTCATCTCCACATCCTTTTTTGTGTGTGAATGTTTTTGTTCTAGCTTTCATTCAAGTAATGGATTAAATGCTTTGAAGAAGATATTGAATGATATGAATGTTTACAAGGAGTTGCAAGTAGAATTGGGTTGAAATTCTGAAGAGTAGTAATATAATGCATTATTACATAATCTTTATGATGTTTGGATAAAATACTGTTATCTACATTTTTGTTACATTCATCTTATCTTCATGCCCTAGGTTAAGGCATTGTTCTCTAGCATTTCTATGTGATACAACTCCTTGGTCAATCTAAATTGAAAATCAAATGAATCATTTGTGTTTAAGAAATTATAATTTATTTTACTAATCTTACTCCCCTTATTCTATGAACACGTAAATTCATAAAAGCTCAAGAATCTAGCCAATTTTTGTGCTTATCTATAATTCTTGATTCCATTTAGGAGAAAATATATGTTTTCCAATAATATTTTGTATAATTGCGGATCTTCTATATCCACTTGATCATTGTTAAATCCAAGTGAATATTATAGGATTACCCTCCTAGGTCTTGTAGAGCCTAAAGTGCAGAGGAGGTAGATGTAGAGTCTATCTCCTATTTTTTGGCCAACTCCTTGTAACTTTCAATTATCATGAAGTAGCTATCATGTAGATTGTTGTGAGATTCTAGTTTGGAAAGTTAAAACACCAACAAGGAGGCACATCAAGGATAATCTTAAAGCAAGGTCCATCAATAAGAAAGGTATATAATTTATGTCCTTAGTGTAGACACTTGTCATGTTGTCGATCACCTAATAACATGGCCATTTCCTCTATAATTAATTGGATAAATCCTAAAATTGGCATATCCTCAATCACCTAATAACTCGATCTTTCCCTCTATAATTGATTGAATAAATTCCTACGTACCCAATTGATTATAAAGGAAATGATTAGGTTATTATGTAATTGATGATGTGTCAATTTTAGGTGTTTACATCTAATATCATGAATATCAAGTAGAGGATGATCATCTAGAAGATTAGGATCATTATCATCATTATATATTTCATGGGTTAAGGATAGGTTGATTGTATTCCTAAGGCTATCAAATTGATAAGAAACACCAACAAGAGTAGAAGAGGTACACATATCATGTGGAGGATGTATAAAATATAGAACACCTAACCTATTTTTAGAAAAAGAGGTGAATCAAAAAGGCAAGGAAGAGGTGTAAGATTAATTGCAAGGTCAATTAAGATTTCATCAAATTGACTAAACATGATATCATGTAAAGAATAAGTGAAAGAAGATATTAGAAAATCACTATCGTAGCATTGTTCTTTTACATGCATGTTAGAATATTTTTCATTAGACAATGCACAAACACTTTTATAGACAGAGGAAAAGAAGATATGTCATGCATAACACTATCAATTTTAGGAAAATGTGACATTCAAATTTTATCCATAAGATAAATAAAATGTTTTTGATGTTGAATTAGTAATAATATCATTTACATTGAATTTGTTTTACAATAGGATTTCTCATGATCACATGAAATTTATTTAGTAATATTGTTATGAGGAGGATGTGTCAAATTAAAATAAGGTGGAAGGGATAAATCAATTAGTAGAGTAGAGATGGTTAGGGATGGAGTGAAAGGGTAGGCACCATAAGAAGGTAGAAACTCATGATGATCATCATGGTCTAAAGGTGAAAGTTTGTGGAGAACAGGATAAGGAAGGAATGTGCCAAAAATAATGTCATCATCTATATCACAAGGTGGGCTGCTATATAAATGCTCGTAGAAGTAAATAAGATTGTCTAAGGTTGTAGGATAGGCACTAAGAAAAGTAAAAAAAGTATGAAAATGGGAGATGCATATTCATATAAACACAATGGATATGGGAGAAGAATTTAACTCAAAAAAGTTAAGGAGATTCTTCAAAAATGAGGGTGAGTAGAGATCAACTTGAAGAAGTCAAGGTCTATAAATGAGATACTAAGAGAATCAAGAGGAATGAAAGATGTCATAGGAGAAATTTAGACAGGAAAAAAAAAAGAGAAATAAAGTTTCTTAAGTTTCCTTGTTGATGATGTGAGATAACTATTCTATGTTAATGAAACTCAAAACTAGAAATAGAGCTTTTATAGTAGAAATATAGAAAACAAAAAATGGAAATAAAGCACTTGGTTTTGAAGGTTATGGTTTGAATGCTAGATCACTAGTAGTGACTAAATATAAGATGCAAAAATAGGAAATGTTGTTGCAAGACACATAATTATCAAACATATACAAAACAACAGCAAAATTCACAACAACAACAACAATAAAAAAATATAGATTCATCAAAATGTAATGTTTTTTAAACCTTACATTTATATTACATTAATTTAATTAGAAATAAGGATTATATGTGTGACAATCGTCATAGTGTGAACTAAATAAATCAGATTCAAATGAATTTAAACCCTATTTAATCCCCTAAGCAATGATCCCAATAAGATATTCAAAATCATCCAAACTAGGAAGCCATTAAACTATCATGATATAAACATGAAAACTTAACAAAACCCTATTCTAAGACCTTAAATTTTATCCTATTGGGGGAGTGGTGTCACATTGATGTGGAATGACAATCCTTTCCCAATCACTTGGATAATATGAGCTTGTTTCAATCAGTTTTATTGAAGAAAACTGATGGAATTGATGAGATGTGTGTGTTGTTAGAGTAATAATGCATTAGCTAATAATTAATTAATCTTTAATTGATTATTAAGTCTAATTTATTCTCGTGCACTTAAGCTAAACTTAGGAGTGTTTTATATTTTATTAGTTGAGCTAATATTAGATCATTATGTCTCATCTCATGTGATGTTGACACTTGTCATGATTTGATCCCTTTCTCATTTAGGGCTTTGCTCTTATAATCACTCAACCCTCATTGTAATTACTCCCAGAGAATATCTAGAGCTTTCATATCTTCTTGAAAGTCTCTTGCTTCTATAGCTTTTTCTTGTTGAAGAATATAACAATTCTTGTTTGCAGATCTCTCATGTGGAAGGTGTATTTGTTTGTTGTTTGATCCTATGGCTCGTGGTTTTGTGCTTGTTTCACAATTCTAACATGGTATCAAAGCGTGGATTCAGCGAAACCCTTCTCGATTTATGAGATTTTATTTCTTCAACAAGGGTTGCAGGCTTCAGATCTGAATCCCCTTTGCTTTCTTTGCAAATTTTGGAGGTGAGAATTTTTTGGTGCATTTTTGTGTAAAGAGGACCTCACTGTTAGATTCAGAGCTATCAAGAAAGTCAAATTTGGCTTTTGTTTCACTTGATTTCAATTCCTGACACCAGATCTACGAAGGTTTGAAGTGGTTGCTTTGTTTCCAGATCCTGAGGGTAGCTGCAATTTTGGTGTGTTTTGAGCCAAAACGAACATCACCATCGTGCTCAGAAGGCCCAAAAACCTTAAGATTGCCTATCAAATCATCAAAATCCGTGTCGAGAGTTTCTGAGGCAAACAAATTTTGCTAAGGTCATACGGCCTTCCCAACACGCGGATCAAGGTAAATATTAAAAAAAAAAAAATTCATAAAAAAAATCAAATTAAAAAATAGGTATTTTTTAAAACCTCTACACGTTTTTTTTCCAAAAACTTTTTAATAAAAAATTATTTTAAAATATTGAGCGGTACCCAAGGGTACTGTTGACCTGCCATGATGGCAATCGGCGGCCCCTTGGGCCTCGCCCCCTCTAAAGCGCAGGTCCCATTGGGGCTACCACCACCTTCCATTGGCAAGGTGGTGGTCCCATCGGGCCCCACGCCCAAGGGTGGCGTCCCCTAAATTTTTTTATATATATATTTTTAAAAAAAAATTATATGTTTTTTTGTTTTAAAATATATAAAGTTTTTTATCCTTTTTTTAAAAATAAAAAAGCAAAAATATTTTTTATATGTTTTAATTTAATTAAATATAATAGTTTTTTTTTTTACTTTTTTAACTTAAAAAAAGAGTCAAATTTTGTTTTTTTATGCAAAATAAATACTGTACTGGAGATTTTTTTTCCAAAGACCTCTAAAATTAGCGGACCCCTATTTTTGGCAGTTTTTTGACAAATTTGGCGAAGGTTTTCTTTTTCCCCACTCAACCCCTCTCTGTTGGGCTTTTCAGTTTTGCACCTCAACTTCCAAAGGCCATATCTCGACCATACGGTGGGATTTTGAGTGCAATTATTTTTGAAATGGGGTGAAATTTCGTGCTCTTCGCAATGGTACAAGTACTTTCTAGTTTTTGACTTCTACTTTTTTCCAGAATTCTATTTTCTCAGTGTTGTAGTTGTTCAGTTCTCATTTTGGAGACTTCGATGGGCCATATCTTCTGCATCTGGTCACATTTTTGGGTGTCATTTTTTTTTTAAGTGCATGCTTTTTCATGTACTTCATCATGGTGCTACCATTTTCCTCTTTTTCTGTCAGAGAATTGTATTTTTAGTTGTTGTCTTTTTTGGACCTTATGGGCTCACATTGCATGTATTTATCATCTATAAACCCACTGAGATAAAGTTCCTTTGTATTGCACCTATATTATGGGATCTTGCACATCACTTTGTGCCTTATTGTACTCGCACTATGATATAAAGTGCCATGGGGTTGATGTCTGCCTTTGTTTTGCCTTCATAACTTTCTCATGTGTGTGTGTCTTGGTTTGTGCACCCTTTATATTTGCTTGTACTTTCATGTCTACACATTCAGATGTTCTTGGTTCTTTATCATACAATACATTCAGGCATTCAGTTTCAGTGTACCTATCATACCTCTCCCTTGTCAGCATTTGGGGGGGTTTCTATTGTTGATGCTAATGCTTCCTTGGTTTTGTGTTAGAGTGAGCTATGTATACAATATTTGTTCCTATGTACTAGGTGGATGCAGCGGCTGGTTACCCATGCATTTCGGTGAGATGGAACACTTACCATATGGACACTTTTGCATTCCTATTTTTGGAGGCAACCTTCCATTTTTCACTTATTTAGTTCTTCAAACTATTGGTACTTGTGCCATCTGTATCTTTGAATTCTTGATGTTTTCCTTGGTTTTCCATCAGATTCGAGTAGTGTCGTTGGGGGCACTCATACAGATTCTTGTCTTCTTGATCTTGATCATCATCTATTTTAGCAGAGGTTCTTGTTTCAACATTACAACAGTTATTCTTTGACAGTGTTTGTAGCTTCTTCATGCTTTAGTGGTGCTCTTTTGTTCATCCTTTGCTCCTATCTTTTGGGACAACATTGTCCTGTTTGGAGGCTTCTTCAGTCCTTCACTTGGCTTTCATCTCTTCTTGGAGTGGAGTTTTTCCCATGAAGTTTTCTCTATTTCTCCACATTATAGAGATCTTCTATTTTTACATGGGTACCTTTTTGGCCTTATTTTTTGGGACCCATCATGCATTCTTTTTAGGGTTTTTAGCTACTCCCTAAGTTCATCTTAAGAGGGGGTTTTAGATTAATCATGCATTAGCTAATAATTAATTAATCTTTAATTGATTATTAAGTCTAATTTATTCTCGTGCACTTAAGCTAAACTTAGGAGTGTTTTATACTTTATTAGTTGAGCTAATATTAGATCATTATGTCTCATCTCATGTGATGTTGACACTTGTCATGATTTGATCCCTTTCTCATTTAGTGATTTTCTCTTATAAGCACTCAACCCTCATTGTAATTACTCTTGAAGAATATATGGAGATTTCATATCTTCTTGAAAGTCTCTTGCTTCTGTAGCTTTTTCTTGTTGGAGAATATAGCAATTCTTGTTTGCAGATCTCTTACGTGGAAGGTGTATTTGTTTGTTGTTGGATCATGTGGCTTGTGGTTTTGTGCTTGTTTCACAATTCTAACATGTGTAACATGGATGAAAAACTAGTTTAATATGATAAAGAAGAGTGCTAAATGCTAAGATGATTGATAAAATAGATGTAATCTATGCTAAATGTAAACAAAATTCAAAAATATAAGCCATATATTCAAATTATGCTAAAATGGATGCAAGCTAAGTTACCATGAAAGCCATTAATGGATGTTTAAGCTAACTATGTGTGGGAATTAATCTAATATGCTAAATAAAAGTGCTCAATATGAATGTAAGTGAGTGTGAATTTCAATAGCATAACTTTGCTATCAAAAGATGGATCCATTTCTCTCCAAATAGCAATCTATTTATAGGAAAGCAAATGAAAAAACAAGGGCTTAGATTGAAAAGATCAATCAATGGTCAATATTGGATGAAGGGAGAAACATGGATTGAGGATTCCAATTTATGGTCAAAGTTGAAAGTTGACAAGGATCAACTAATTTAATCAATGGTCCGAATTAGCTTTCAACAAACACATTTCCTAAGAATTAGGAAGAGGTTAAGACATATTTTGGAAGAATCAGTGCACAAAAGGAGATATTCTATAGGAACATTCTCTTTCGGAGGAATGTGCAAAGGAGGAATATTCCAAGAATATTCCCTTGCAAGTGGGAGGGTGAGGATAATTAGCAATTTAATAATTAAAACTAAATTTTAATGTGCAAGATGGAGAATAATATGATATCCATTAAATAATTAACTTATAGATGACATTTAATTAAATAATTTTGGATTATTTAATTAAATGAGAGGACTTAGGGTTTAAATTAAATAATTTGATTTATTCAATTAAATAGGGTGAAATGTTAGTGCGAGAGGGGGTGAACTTACCCAATTAGGTCAATTAGATTAATAGGTGAATTAACAAGCAAAAAGATGGATTTCAGGATGAAACGATGTTAATATATCAGATTCAAGTGTGCAATACCATTCAAGACATTTTGAAGTGTCTACAATATGAAATATAATAAAAATTTACAAATTAATATGATTAATGTGATTGAACTAATTTGTTAATGATATTAATTAATTGATTCCAATTACAATAGATTCATTTGATAATGATACAATAAAATACAAAATTTGAAATAGAATCCAATAAAAGGTGAAGTAATTGAAGTAGGAGATGGATGCGCTGAGATACTTTCACATGCAGATTTGTTCACTAAACCTGCAAAATAGAAATGAGACAATGAAATGAACGTACTAGAACATTCAAAAGATAACAATTAAGAGTAAATAATTGAAAACCTGAAGAGAAATTAGGAATGTGATCACAAGTGAAGAGTGAATCTATCATGTGTTTGAATCCTACAAAGTACCACATACAACCTATGTTTGGGACAAACAAAAATTGTGTGACCACTTAGAAGCTTGTTGAGAATGGTCTAACCATGGTACTGATCTTTTGACCTCCCACATAGCCAATTGAAGAGTGTGATTAGCTTATGTGTGTCTAGGCCTCAAAATAATGTGGGTTTCACACACATGTGCTCAACCTAAGTATATCTAGAAAGGACCTAACTATTTCTCTATGGATTATTATTATTCCAATGTGATAAAATATAAATCACAACAATTTTAAAGACCAAACTATTGGATACAATGTTGTAGAATAGCATAAAATCTACTCACCCTTTTGCACACACTCTATCATAGATAGAACACAAAAAAATGTCATATAAAGAAATGTTGTTGCAACATATGGCATACAGGAACAAACCTTTCACCACCCACAATCCAGGGAACTACAATGCTAAAAGTGACGAAGAGAATATGGTGTTAAAGGAGTAAAAAAATTGGTGTTGAAGACTTAGGACAGATAAGAGTGGAAACTAGAGTAAATATTAGAGTTCCAAAACAAAGAACCACAAAATATGATTGTCCGATCTAAAGAAAATCCAAAGAGTAGAATGAAAGGAATGAGGCCTTGCCAATCTGCATACACCCATTTGGTTTTACTAGTAAAAAGTGTTGGAAAAATGAAGAATTTCTTCATAGCCTGGCATAAGGAATAACATCTATTGTTGTGGTGAAAGAGAAGGAATAATAATTGTTGGAAGGATAAGAACATTGTAGAAAATGTTATTAAGATCTACAAAGAAAGTAGCCATGTATTAAGGAATTTGGAAGGAATGAACTATTTTGTTTTGCAACATCAAAATAGAATAAAGTTGTTTTATCTTACCTGAAAAGAAGTGTTAAAAATAATAGAAATAATATAATGATTTTTGCCTCAACAAATGGTAGAAAGGTCATTTGTTTTTCCTTCCAAGAAATGCATTGAGAATTATATTTTAGAGATGAAAAAAGGAAATGTTTTTGATAAAGTAAGCAACATTTTTAAGGTGTTGTGCCCTTCACAGAGAGCCACTAGGGCCAAAGGAGTCCAAGATCAAAAAGCAACAAAACAAAACACCTAACCAAAAATAGACGCGAACTAACAACACACGGACCAACAACAGACTAGTTGGCATTCTCCCAGTTCTTTGACAGAAGCTGAACCAAATCATCACCAATCCACTCCTAGCGGTTTTTAGTCTTCTTCATCTCCATCTCATCCTTCATGGCAGCTGATAGGGTACTAGTGACACAATGAACTAATTTGACCATGAATCGGGTAAAACCATAGAATTTTTTGTCTAGTTTGTCCATTCTTTCTTTCAGCACATCGAGCTCCTCCCCGTTGCCTATAGTGTAGTCAGGATCATTCTACTCAATATCTAGCGGTTCTGATGAGTGAGAGGTTGAAACCTCCTTCTGAGCTTTACCCTTTTCAGGAATGGATGAGGGACCTCTGGCTTTCTCACCTTCCTCGCCCTCCAACACCTCTTCAACTCTGCTATCTTTGTTGTTCGAAAGCTCCTCTTCAGTGCCCAAATCTCTAACCTGCACTTTTTTCCTATTCTTTTCCAACCTGCCAGAGCATCGAATGGTGGCATCACAACCAATAACCACAGTCTCCGTAACCACTGTATCACCCAACGAGTCCTTTCTCAAAACATTTTTCCTTTTTTTCAAAGGCTCGTTCTCCTCCTTACCTTTCTTTTTCGGGGCAAGCTTATTGGAAGTCTTAGCAGGGTTAGACTTGAGGTCGCATAGGCTAGTCGTCGCACTGGTTTGGGAAACTCCCTCAATACCCTTAATTTTTTTGGTAGCAATTTTGGGATTCTGAGAATCAGTAAGGACCGGGTGACTCTTCCTAACAAGGCCTTTAATTCGGCCAAAGATAAGTTTGTCGCAATGGGGGGGTCAATTTCCTCAATTCGAACGACTGAAATGGGTTTTAGAGGACATAAAGCCAGATGAAAGTGGTAGAGTCTTAGGATAAGACCTGGGTGGAGCGACAGGGGAGTAGGTTCATTAAGATTTAAAGCAACAGACTCAACACATTTTTTGACCAATTTTTCAAGGGCCATTAGCAAGAAAAAGGGAAATCTCAGTAAAAATTTATGCCTAAGGTGATTTAACAAGGGGAAATGGTAGAAGTAATAGGTCTTGTACCTATCTTCTAGTGTGACATATTTCATCAAAGCAAGACACGCCTAGTTCCACGGCTGAGGAAGAGCCTCCCGTTCAAACCCAAACTAGTTGTGCACAGACGTCTCGTCCCCCACAAAGAATTTGTTCATACTATCATTATCCTGGGTCTTAGAATGTTTAGGATGCTTCATGCCAGAGAATTGGAGACCCGTCACCTGCACAATCACTTCCTCATCCACCATAAAGGAGATGCCTCCCAGAGACACATGATGATTCTTCCAAGAGTTGACGAACTGGGTCGACAGGTTAGGGTCATGGCCCACAAGTCTCTCCATCAGAGGAGCAATGCCACCTTCAACACAAATGTGCCAAACCAGCGGATCCTTGCAAAATTCATTGCAATTATCCAGCTCTGTTTGCACCCTATCACCCCCCATGATACCGCACTGCACATAGTCTAACTAGGAACCCTAAAAAAATAGAATGTTAGAGATAATAGCAAGGTGAAAAATCACCCGCATAATAAGGAATTTAAGCCATAAACAACAATCTTTGGGAAACAAGCCTAAGGACAGGTCACACGCATGAGTAAATAATTTCCCTGAAACAATCTTAGTATATGCATTAATGAGGATCTCCTCACACAAATGACTAAGCAAAAATGACATGATAGGTAGGGAAGGATTGCCTTCCATGTAGGAAAAACACATAAATCTAGGTAGGATAGCCACAAGGCCATAGTTAGAAATCTCCAAATTGGTAGCATTTAAGGGTTGAACAAATTTAGTTATACCACAAACAGAAGCTATAAGGACGAAACCAAAATAGCGGATAAAGAAAATCCAAAAAGGAGCTTTGTCTCATAATTACAAGTCACATCAAAATTGAAAACAAAGAATTTGAAAATCCGAGAGCCTAAGTAGATACGCATAAGAAGATTACGACAAGTACAGTCCAGCTTAGAATTAATCATCTGGTACTTATTATGATTTCCTTTTTCCAAATGGGCTCCATCCCATAATTTGAAAACATCCACTTGTTATCCATCCCATCGATACAACTAATCATCCATCTCATCAAAACAATAAGACCACATAGCCCAACAAAAAAGCATGTGGACCCCCCAGAAATCCAACTAAGCACATGTGTTTTCATCATGGGTCAAGTAAGGGCTTTGTTCCTTCACTATAATACTCTAAATATTAGGCGGAAGTATACTTAAATCACAATAGAATTTGGACAATTTCCAGTGTGTGCCAAAATTGTCTTAAGGCATCAGCCACTTGGTTCCCTTCTCTGTAAATATGACTGGCCACTTTTAATTTTAATTTAGACACAAGGAGTCTAATGTCAACAAGAATATCCTTAGTGTTCCACTCCAATAGTCTATCAAAATTAATAGCATCTATAATGGACTTAGAGTCACCTTCAATGTGTAGGTTCTCTATCCCCAAGGAAACAACTATCTATAAGCCCTTTAATAGCGCTCTAGCTTCTGCTATCATAGAAGAATGAAGACCAATCCCCCCAGCATAACCAACCACTAACTTTCCTTTGTGATCCCTGATCACACCTCCTATACTTGCTCTACTTGGGTTTCCCTTAGCAGCCCCATCAAAGTTTAGTTTAAACCAGCCCCTGTCAGGGGGTTTCCAAATAGTGGCTCTCTGTGCTAGAATTTTGGAGTTGTCATAAGAATTGGCATCCAGGTTTTGATGCCAAGCTTTAGCTATGCTTATTTACATCTCAGTGGGATTTTATCTAGGGTTTTACCTTTGAAGAGAGATATTTTCTGCAATGAGCTGAGCTCCAATACCAAACACCTCTTTCGGGTTCATCTCAGTGTTCCTAAAGATCCTATTGTTCCTCTCTTTCCATAACCACCAGCATATAATGGGAGGAACTTGGTTCCATATTTCACTAGTTAAAGGATGGGTAAAGGGTCTAGAGCAACTCAAAATAAAGGATGTGATGTCCTTACACATAATCCACTGAGTTCCCAATCTTTCAAGAGCCAACTTCCACACCTCAACTGCAAAAGGGTCATGTAACAGCAGATGATTAACCGATTCTTCATTGCATTTACAAAAAAGGCATATGTTGGGGATCTGGAATCCCCTTTTCCTTAAATTGTCCTGAGTAAGAATTTTGTTATGACATATAGTCCACCAGAAGAAGTTAACTTTCAGTATCATGTATCGATTCCAAACCTTTTTCCATAGGTTATTGACCACACCCTGAACAGTCAGCTAACTATAAGCAGATTTAATAGTAAGATCACCTTGGTTATCATGAATCCAAAAGAACTCATCCCCACGGTGAGAAGGGGGTATCCTGGTGAGAGAGAGAAACTCCTGCAGCATCTTGGCTAGAAGACACAAATTAGGGGATAAAGGATAGAAAGGGCTTATGTCATTCCATTTCCTAGCTCTCAAGGGCCATATCAGGTAATCACTAATATATATACCAAACACTTGTTGAGCCTGACCCTTAAGAAACCTGAACTCAGAAGATTCCAACGGAGAGTCAAGTAGTCAAGAGTCCTCCCAAAATCTGATTTTATTACCATTACCTATCTTCCATTTGATCCCATTCCTCATAAGGTCCTGTAGACTGCAAATTCCCTTCCAAACCAAAGACCCAAAAGGGTGGGCCTCTGAAAGGCAGTCAATCAATGTCCGGTTCAAAAGGTATTTGGAATTCATTATCTCACACCAATCCTTCTTATCCCTTAGATGATCCCAACCCACTTTGGCCATAAGAGCTTTATTAGAATTAGAAATGGTTCTTATCCCAAGACCACCATAACTTTTCGGTTGACAAACCTTATCCCATTTAACCTGAGCGAGCTTCTTTTTTTCCTTAGTGCTCGACCAGAGGAAAGATCTTTGTATTTTCTCAAATTTTTCAGTAAAATATCTAGGTATCTTAAAAATGGATAGGAAATAGACAAGGATACCTTGAAGATCAACAGAAAGAAGCTGAAGCTTACCAGCATGGCTGAGTAAAGAGTCTTTCCACCTAGCAAGCTTCCTTTGAATCCTTTCAAGGATAGAATTCCAAAACTCTAGAGTGACTTATTTGATTGTTAGGGGTAACCCAAGATAAACCAAAGGGAGAGAACCGCTCTAATAGCCCAGAACAATAATTTCCTAATTTTGCAGGTTAGGAGTGTTGTTAAAGAAGTAAATCTTGCTTTTATTGTAGTTAATGCATTGTCCAGAACAAGCAGCATAATTGTTGAGACAATTTTTCCATTTCCTAGCTTCCAGCATCGAGGCTTTCCCAAATAGAAAAGTATCATCCACAAATTGTTGAATCACAGTTGGCCCAAGGGTAGAAGTAGCCTTAATTCCTTTTATGGACCCCTCTATCATCATATTAGAGAAGTTCCTACTTAGAACATCCGCCACTATTATAAACAAATAGGGAGACAGGGGTTCTCCCTGTTTGATACCTCTCCTAGCATGAAAAAATCCGAAAGGAGAACCATTGACCAAAATAGAGTACAGGTAAGTGCACAAAGATGATTCCCAAAAAGGGGGCTTAAGTGGCCACTTTTTTTCTAAAATCAGGAAATACTAACCTTGGACGTGAAATTGAGGATAGTTACACTCAAAATTTTGAGATGGAACAAAAACAAGGATTGAAGTGCTCCAAGTCTACTTTCTAAACTACTAATTTATTTTGAAAATGGTTGAGATTAAGGGGTTTAAAAGAGGGATGTACAAAAATTGGTGTTGTTTTTGTCAGAAAAACATAACATAGCAACTCTTGTACGACCCTAGCATGGTGAAAATTTTTGTAGTATTTTTAAAATCGCTATGGTCAGAAGTTAGCTAACAGTATCTAGTTGATGCAAATAAAATTCTGATAATTTTTTAATGAATATTTGATTTTTTACTAATTTTCTAAGTGGGCACTTCCTGAAAAGCAGAATTTTGGTCATGCTCCCCCTACAAATTTTGGAAAGTAATTGATTTTTTAAAAAAATTTGTAGAATGGAGTCTAGTTTCTAAAAATGTAATTTATTTGAAATTTCTATGAACAATTAATTTATAATGAAAAAAACACCAAACACTACTTTTTGGAAAAAAAGAGACATACAAACAAAAGAAATTGTGGATGAAAGGCTTAACATTGTCAAAAAGTGAGAAAAATTACATTGTTGGATAGCTAAGAGAGAACCTAACATTATCCATGTGTTCAATTTTGTCGATATTGAACCAGATACAATCGTGATGGTGAGCACGAACTTGATTATGTGAAACTTTGTAGAATTTGCAAAAACACGTCTTTGGTCATTGGGAATGCCCTCCAAGCCTTTGGGTTGGTATTCCAAGGCAAATAGCAATGCTAAGGCTCAGGGATTCCCAAAGCAAGATATAACGTGAGCGCGTTATAACGCGCTCACATTATTTCCTAGTTTTGACATTTTTTTGCTTATCCGGGATACATGTCAAGCAATACATAACGCGCTCGCGTTATGTCTTCCTTTATGTTAAATGCCAGTCTATTGAATGTTTGTTGATATATTTGTATGTTTGTATGTACATGTATGCTGGTGTGTCATGTATGTATGTATGCATGTATGCCTATATGTATTAATGCATGCATATTGTATGGATGTAGGATTGTATGTACATATGTATTATGCTTGTATGTCTTTATGTATGTCTTTAGAGGGAGGGAGAATTTTAAGAGAGAGAGAGAGAGAGAGAGAGTTGTCTAGGTAGGGTGGGATGGGGAAAGGGAGAGAGAGAGTCTGGAGAGAGGGAGAGGTGGTGGAAGTGAGATTTAAGAGAGGGAGTGGGAGATAAGGG